>JAGSMP010000060.1:1346457-2692914 GCA_029286625.1 Parnassius orleans | reverse complement strand
TAGGTCAGCCGATTGGGATGGGATGCGGTCTTTTTGCATCCTACCCTTGGAGGCGGGTTTGCTTCTCGCCGGATGATCCCAACGTTGTTGCTGATTCTGTCGCTGATGTGGTACTTCAGGAATGAAATTATTTATTCCATCATCTGTGGTGCCTATCGGGCAGAACTCAGCCATGGTTTGGTCGCTCCTGTAAAATTGCATCACGCTATAAGCAGGAGTGCTACCGGGCCTGGGCTGACGCATCAACGTCCCGGGATGTAAACACCAGTGCTCTTAAAAAGAAGTATAATTACGCCTCCGGGTCCTTCAAAAGTGTCATTGCCAAGGCAAAGTCAGAGCACATCGGCAGAATTGGCGAGAAACTAGTTCGCCTCCCTTCGGGAACACGAGCATTCTGGTCTCTCGCCAAGGCTGTCCAAGGGAACTTCTGTCAGCCATCTCTGCCATCTCTGCACAGGATGGACGACTCACTGGCCCATGACGCAAAGGAGAAAGCCGATCTGCTAGGCTCTCTTTTTGCTTCCAACTCGACTTTTGATGACAGGGGGAACACACCGCCTACCATCCCGCGGTGTGAGTGCTCCATGCGGGCAGTGCTGTTTACACAGCGCTCGGTGCGTAAAGCACTTCTCTCCCTAGACGTCAACAAGTCGAGTGGGCCTGATGGAGTCCCACCTATTGTGCTGAAGACGTGTGCTCGGGTTAGCACCGGTTTTAAAGCAGAAGCATATTTTACGTAATTTTAAATCCGAAATACGAGTACACCAATTAATTAATATAACGTTATGATTTTTCGTGTTTTACAATGATATAAAATGAAAATATACGGAGAAAATCTAATATATTTTACCATAATAAAGATATAGTTATTATTAATGTTAAAAGTAATAGATGTAATTTAAATATGTAACTGTGTAGTGGCGGTGTAAGAATATCCACTACCCCATATCATCCCGTGGGTGTTATAAGAGGCGACAGAGAGAAACAGAAACAGGAAATGGGCAGCAGCATCTTCCCGATAACAACTCAAAAAAAAACTGCAGTTACCGACACGCGTGCTAAGCATGGCAAGTATGGCAAAGTTCCACCCATGAGGCTATAATCTATGCAGTAGTATAAAAGTCCACGACTGTACAAAAGTTCAACCGTGGACTTTTATGTGCTGTAATGGATGGATGAATTAGCAACAAAATATCTAGCGCTTATTTGTTTTAAATGTAGGTCGTGTGTTTTTAGTAATTTATTACTTAGTTTATACGAAACATGTTACTTTATTCTAAAGTAACAGCTTTGTTATAGTTCGTTAAAGCTCATTATTATTTGTTTAACCTAGTATTCATGACAACGAAAGGGCAACAGTAATTAACCTCAATTTTTACTTAATTTTTAAATAAAAAATCGCTATTAGGATCAACAGGCTCAACAGTTTCTGAGTTACATTGAATAGATGCCTAAGTTTTTCATTTAACAAAAAGATGGATAAGAAATCATAAAATCTAACGTAAGTCGAAAAATCTAGTAACTAGTAAAAACTAAAAATTATCTAGTATCTAATTGCAATAACAGAATTAACCGTTCTCAAATCTTTTTCCCCTCACCCGTTAAATTCCTTTCACGTATTCCAGTTAATTGTGAAAGTTGCTTAAACAAAAGATGGAATGACAAACGAGTAAGGCACATGACACTGTGGTGGTCTCAACAATGGCACGACCACCGTAACGATTGTTCGAACACACAGCGTGTTTTCATGTTTGCTTAACGTCCAGAGGTTGTTTGTTATGTGGACAAAGCAAATATTAGCGTAGGCCTGTGTTCACACGCGAATGAACGTGCGGAGTGCGAACTTAATTTCGTTTGATGTATATTGGTGTGATTAGAGGTAATTGTATGTGTTTGCTGGAATTTTATAATGCATATTTTGTCGCTTATGTCTTGATTAAGGGATGTGTACATTTGTAGATGTATAAAACTCATTAATTCATCATTAACGCAAATCAAAAGTCTACTTTATTATTTGGAGTTGTTATCAAGAAGATGCTGACTATATCCTGTTTCATTTAAGTTTTAAGCTATTTTATTATTGTTCACTCACTTCTGTTCACTTATAGTATAATTTATTAACATCGACCAATGCCAGATTTCAAATAATAATTATTATTCTTATATCGTTCTATTTTTAAAAATAGCTCCAATACATAATGAGGTAATTCCTATAATAGACGTTGTAAATTATAAATCGTTATTCTTTGGCAGCATGATATGAGTGAGCTTTATATTATTTTACCACTTGAAATAATCCACTCGAGTCTTTTCACATGCCAAAATGAATCTTATAACTCAGAACAATAAACACAAGTAATTATATCAGTTGCATCTATACGGCCATCTTGGAATATTTACTGTATTCGCACTGACAGACACTTAGCGATCAAATAAAGGCTCGCCAGTACGGGTCAGAAGCTAGGGCAAAACCACGGGCGGTCACTAGTATCCAACGCACTCATGTACTAAAATAAACAACAATTATAATCGGACACACAGCATTCAAAAAATAAAGGTCACTAACCATAATTGTGCTTCAGAAAAAAGACAATGTCCATTATAATTTGATCCCTGAAATCTTCCCGTTAACATTCATGAACATTTTAGCTACGCCCTAGATGACATCAAATTTTATTTTTTATAACAATTGAAAGCATTATTTTATTATATTAAGTCGGTTATTGATTAATAATAATAATATTACGATTTACAATAATATTTAAAAATTTAAGACGTTACGAACATTTATACACAAAACCAGTCAAGCAGTAAAATAAAAGAAAAACATTTAAGAAAATTAAATAAACCTAGTTTTTTTTTAAACAGTTCAAAATAATTTTCAATTTTCGGATGGGTTATAATTGATAATTTATCCTTTTTAAAATGATAATTGCTGCTTTTAAATTTATAATATTTAAATTACTTCTTCCTAAAATACCATATTATGTAAAAAATATCTTTTAAACTTTTGTAGTATTAATATATTATCTTGTATTTATTTATATTTTTACTGCCTTTTAGCAAAGAAGAAGAAAAATAACTAAATAATGATTTATTATGAGAAAGTGTAACATAACAAAACATCAACCTTCTGAACTACGGATATTTTAAATTACCGTGATTGTTGAAAGGATTTCACCGCAAAGCAAGCAATAAAGCTGATTTTAAAATGTGTTTTAATGTTATTATAGTTCAACGTTTAGATTCAATAGTTGCATTGGATAGAAAAGAAGGCATATGAATTCAGCATCGGGTTAAAATGGATTATCAATAACCTTAGGCAAAGACTTAAAAGATACTGTAATAGCTGCCATATAAGTATTATTATATTAGGTTGGGCTAAAGGCAGCAAATGATACCATTGTGTTGAAATACCAGCGGCTTCCTTTAGATAACATCGGGTTTGTCTTCTGTAAACTTGTTAACTCATTTGGCTATGAACAAAGCAAAGAAGGAAGACAATAAGGCAAAATAATTCTGATTGTAGTATCTTTAATTAAAACATACCGTATTAAGTGGGTATTCAATTTTCAATTTGTTCAGCAGTGAATAGACTTAGACCGTATTTTCATTACGCTCGTCCCAATCTGAAACTGGAAATTACTGCTTCCGTAAATTTTTTTTTTTTAAATTTTAATTACTAGATATCGCATTAAGGGGTCCCTTAATGCTTAATGTTACACAGTTGTCAGAAATTTTAAACTTCATTGTTATTGCTTTTACATATGACGTATTGTGCATAATTTTTACACTTCAACTGATTGCACAAAATATTTCGTTCTAAAAAAGATGTGCATGAACATCTACGATATATAAAACATTACGTTACACATTTTTCTGCAACTATTAAAGAACAAAATTTATTTTTTTACGTAATCTCTGATGATAAATATTATCCAAAGATTTCTATTTGTGAGCACTCTCTCGAGCTTCCAGATAAGATTGCAGGATAGTATAATAACTTAAATTGAAAATTTAAAAAACCCCCGAAACTAAAACAGCTGATGACCTGAAATGGCTGAACCGATTTTGAAAATCTTAAAAAAAAATCCGCACCCTAATCGGTTTACCCGTTTAAGAGCTACGGTACCATAGACAGACACACAGATAGACAGACAGACACGCATAGCGGTCAAATATAACACCCCTATTTTTGCGTCGGGGGTTAAAAATCCCAGGATAAGTGCCAAAACTATTTTATTTACACTATGGATTTTTTAAAAAAATATTTTTTTTTTTTTCTGATAGCGTAGGAATATCAAGCTTCTCAGTAGGTCACCAACCGAAACCACCGGTTTTATTAATCTATAAAACGAGTTCCTGGGCGTCCGAGCTTTGCTTGGCGTTAGAAAAAAAATCTTCAGGGATGATATCTGTCTTGATAAACTTAGAAAGTAAAACATTATCTATATCTAAATACATATTGTTAGAGCTGTTGCCGAGAAACCAGTTATCTATATGTACAAGAATTTTTGATTTAATTTTAGAATTAAACGCTCAAAACATCGGTAAGCTAAATGGGTAATGGTAGTTCCATGGGGCAGACTGATTAAGGTGTGGCAGTGCGTCCCATTTTAGAAGAATTGATGACCACATGAGGCACGCTAGATGTCAGTAGCTCAGGTATATCGTAGCTATGATGATAGACATATGATAAATTAATAAGTTTTACTAAAAAGTAAGAAGTAACGTTACAGTATGCCTACATTCCATTGTTAGGCAAAGGCCTCCTGCTATTAATGAGAGGGTTTTTGTAGCAATTACTCCATCGCACTGGTCCGGTGCTTGTTTGTAGACTCTTTACATGTCCTCTAAACATTTTATTCCTTAGACATGCCGGTTTCATCACGATGTTTCTCTTCACCACCAAGCAAGTATTCGTAATTAATCAACACTGAAAATTACAATAAGAAACTTCATTGTTTTAGGTGGGGATTGAACCCGGGTTGGTCGCATATTGTGTGTTGTGTGTCAACGCTAAACCACTTAACTACGACGGCTTTTAAAGTTATTAATTAAAAGCTGTACCAATTCAACTTAAACTCCATAATAATATTGACTTTATAGGAGGTAAAGAATTCGTTAAGAAGTTTATATAAGAGAAGTTAGTCAACCATACACGCTAACACAAACAATATTATGACAGCGTTAGAGAATCCATTACCCCATTCATGATTTTGTTACCTCATTCATGAAGATTGCTAAAAATTATATAGCCTCGGTATGAGAAACAAATTTCCTTTACGCCAGAAGTGAAATACTCAGATCGGAAATGAGAAGCAGTACAATGGTTGCGATACATCTGGTAATGCAATCTTATATTGATAACCCTGCCAGATATGGCGACCATGGCTAATTCTCCATATGGAAAGAAAGGCGAATGACTAGCAGTAAAGTTTTACACGCTGTTGGAGAAGAAGACGGCGGTAATACAAAACAGAGTTTTCAAATTGATGATAGTTACTTTTATACACAATAGTAAGACGATCATATATCTTAGTAGATTAAAAATAAGTGAAAAAGCTTCTTTATTGTATGTAATACATAGAAAGATATAAACGTTTTTTTTTAAAACATCAATAGTCATTCAACGGATTGCTCAAGTAACAATTGGAATTTTAAGAATTGTGCTAAATGGTAAGAGGAGGAAAGTAGTTTTAAATGAATTCTAAGCTTTAATGGTCCAGTTAATAGACCAATAAGCTACAGTGATTGCTAGAACTGAGTAATTACGAACAATCATAAAAATAAAAATTATAAATGCGCATAGGTGGTCTTTCGCAGTTTTTATTTCTTAATAGTTTTATAATTTATTTAATCTATGTTATTAACACTACTCTAAAAGTATGAAATATATTTTTATAGTTTGATGTTAAGAGTTTACTGCAACTCTTGGATACCTATTATCAAATTTGAACAAAAATTACACAGGTGCGTGCGTTATTGTAAGGCTTAAAATTAAATGCCTCACATCCTGTAATTATAAAGTCATGGGGGTGGTATCAACCTAGAAAGACTTCTAGGCAAAAAAGCCATACTATCTCTTGAATATAAAGTTATATCTGTTAATATGGTGTTAAATGTATTGCCATGGTATTTTCATCTGTCATCAAGTAACATACATAATCCCTAATTTTGTTTTTTTCTATTTTTCACTCTAAATTTTATGCAACTTTGTCTTTTAAATGTGTCATTAAAAACTTGCATATCAGTTTTTCTGTCCAATGATCAAGTATTTTAGTAGGTGTCTACACTTAATTAGTATTTGTAAATGTTATGTATATATAGCTGTTTAATAGCTAGAACAGTGCAGAGTAATTACTAGTATAGAGGGAATCCTTAAATAAATAAAAAACATGTAGTTGATTGAACTCTTTATGCATTATGACGTTTTACGTGGTACAAAATAAGATAGCTGTATTATTCTCACCATCTTTATTTTACAAGGTTGTTGCCGTTTTCCATTCCATATACACCTCTATTGATGTGCCATTAGCGAAACAAAAAACAATGTCGATAAATTCATTTAGTCTATGATTTAGTAAAATTAAGGATTTTGATTAATAAAATTTGTCATATAAAACTTTTGAATATCAAATTTTCTGTCCAATGATCAAGTATTTTAGTAAGTGTAAACTTAATTAATATTTGTAATATATATATATATAGCTGTTTATTTTCCTTAAGTAAATAAAATGAAAAATAATAATGCGCAAGACGAAATAAGTATTAATTTTACATTGAATAAAATATGTCAAACAATAAAATCATTACAGACAATAAGAATAGATTTCATAACAACGCGTCCATAAAAGTTAAGTGCGCCTGTGTCTAGTTAAATTGGTGAAGTGAAATTTTAAAACCAGTGTCAAAGGTTAAGCATTATCTTATGTTAATGCATAGTCCGACGCGGCGTAAATCAATTATGTTACGTGACCCATAGAGGTCGCGACGCTGGTTCGATTCTCGGGCGAACTTGTGCTTTTATACCTATTAGCGTTATGTAAGATTTAGAATGCGAAATTAACTTTGCTGAAGGCTGCGTTCCGCGAGATATTATTATTTAATTGTAGGTTACATTAAAATTACGTAGACTTATCGTTCGTGTCTTCACGACTGTTATTTCGCCTTAAGGATAGGCATAACTTTGAATAGATTTTGTTTGGAAGTGCTTTAGGCTAGTCGCACGTATTATAGAACTGGAAGTCCCAGATTCTTATCTCAAAAATGTTTCAAATATTAAACACATAGTTGCGTTTAACAATTGATAATATTATTGTAACTCAGATGGCACTATAATAGTCAATTGGAAATTATATTCTAAAAATTCAAATCTTTTTGTGTTGCGCCTTAATCCTTTTTCGACTGACTCGCAATGGACTGCAGTAGTCAGGTGGACCTTTGGCTCATTAGTCACTCTATAATTTTTTTTCATCATCGTCTTTAAATAAATTATAATAAGCCAGGATTAGTGTACATATCGTTATGTACAATAATCCTGGCTTATTATAATCACTGCATGGCATGTCACAATAAGTATTACAATACTTAACTATTTTAGGTTATTTACAAGTGTCATGTACTGCAATATACCGTATACCACTTACAGTCAGGTGGACTGTTTGTCACTCTAATATTTAAACAAATTTTTAACTAGAGATGGGCCGAATATGGATTTCACCGAATACGTATATTCGGCCGAAAGTTCGGTAAAACTTTTACCGAACCGAATATTCGGCCAAACATTATTCGGCAGGATCACCTCAGTACCTAACCAATTCATGTCGAAACTTGTTTAGGTAAAGCGCGCGGGATTAGCGCCGGACCCTGCCCCTCGCTCCCCCGCTACACCTGACATGTTATTGCATCATCTAGTACATGCGTAGTATCCTCTTAGTAGTCTATGTCTAGCACTGAGCAAATTGCCGGCACATGCTTATTTTTTGACTGTTTTTGTGAGAAAAAAAGTGTTTCGTTGTGTTATTCTTAGTGAAAATTGATAATTATATGATCAAAATGAGTGGCAGGAGGAGATCTACTATTTGGACTTATTTTAGAGAAACTGACGACCAAAGTAAAGTAAAATGTACGATTTGCGAAAAAATACTTTCGCAGGGTAGCAGCGGCAGGAAAGCTTCATCCTTGGCTTTGAGCAATCATTTAAAATTGAAACACACTGCGGAATTTTCGGTTCTGGATAAACCTGTGCATCAGGTAGGCTCAAATACGAGTATACAAAATATTAAAAACGACACAGCATGAATCTGAAGTTGCACAGGTCACCCAACCGGTGCCAGTGCCGGTGACAGAGGTGCTCAATCTACAAATACTAAAACCTGTTCAACCACTCAAACAACACTAGAAGATTCATTTATTTCCAAATGGCGAATCGACGACCCCTAGATCACTTCCAATTACGAATTCAATTGCTGAAATGATAGCAATAGATAACGAGCCAATTTCTATAGTCGAAGATAAAGGCTTTAATTGGCTCATGCAGTTGGTAAAGCCCAAATATCAAATACCGAACCGAAAATATATAGGTGAAACAGTGATTCCACAACTGTATGAAAAATTGAAAAGCACTATTCAAGGTAAGCTATCTAAGGCCAAATGTCTATCGACTACATCTGACATGTGGACAAACATGTTCGTACATTTCAATACAGTGGACACTTTGAGTACCACTTTAACGAATGTTCGGTGATTTAGCCGAATATTCGGCTGAATACGAATATTCGGTAAAGCTGCCGAATATGCCGAATACCGAATATGAAACGAATATACGGCCCATCTCTAATTTTAACTTCGTAATAAATGCGACTGTAAATGCGAAAATAAAAAAATCTCAAAATAAATATTTATTACACCTGCTGGTTAACTTCCAGTCTTTAACATAGAAATAACAAAGCAGTAACAAAAGCTTCCGAAAACAGAACCACTTGGTTCTCTTCACTCGCCAGCAACAATGACTATCGCGATGACTAAGCAATATACAGTCGATAATCTAATTGTCAGATTGTATTCTGATTTGTTGATTGTATAGGCAAGATGATAAAAGGTAGGGTAAGCAAAAGCTTATATTTCACTATAATTTTAGAAATTATATATTTTAATTACTAATAATGTTCGCCATTTAAAGTTGTTACTTGGAAAATTTGGCTAAACTCGTCACGCTAGTAAGACATTTTGCACTAGTAATCTTCCCATCACTAGCTTGTAATCTTTGTCCAGTGATTTTAGATTAATTTTTCTTCATGAGTTAAGAGTCCCAGAGTTTTTCGTTAATCTGTTGGGCGCACTCTATGCAAAAGAGGTTGGTAATTAAAAGAAAAGTTTTTTCCCCTTACACTTTTTGTATATGTATTAAATATTCATCATCATCATCAGCATTCATATCATTACAAGTCCACTGCTGAACATAGATCTCCCCTATAGAGTGCCAATCTTCAGGTAAAGGCCGTGAGAAATAAAAATGACAATTTGTTTTATTGCAGTTGTTTTATAAAAATTAAAATAAATAATAAAATTAAATTAAATGCCTTATATATTATTATATTATTAGATAAGCGATATTATTGTTATTAAATATACTGAATATAAGTGCAATAAACTATAATATGTTATGTAAGATGCATGTCTGAGAAATAAGAAAAAAATATATTTCGAATACAACATGTGAAGTACGCTAAAACCCTCATAGTTAGAAGTGAGAGTGGGACGTATAAAGGTTGTAACCTTAACTTTAACTTTAAACTATAATATTAAAGCTTCTAATTTTCTGAGAATTAATGCCAAATGGCACATTCTTGGAAAAGCCTATGCCCAGCAGTTATTTTAAAAAGGCTGTGGATGTCCAGCTGTGAACTGCTGAAAGGGTGATAAGTAAGTAAGAGAGCAACAGTTTGAAAAAGTTTATCTTTAAACTTCAAATTCAATTTATCTTTGACCTTATTTAAATCATATAGAAACACCTACATAAAATTTTAAATTAAATGTATAACAACACATCCTAAATTAGTACCATGTTTTTGTAAACCCTACACAATTCGAAATGTAATTGATTACTTTGTGCGTTTTAAGAACCTAACGCTGTCGATTAATCAAAAGACGGAGCAATTGTTAAAAATAATATGCTATTTGGCAACAAATGTGTACTTTTTTCACTATTGATTAATCAAGTTATAATAATATTGTCATTACGACCTCAACAAGATGGAAACCTAGCGCTTTTTATGTATGTTTTAACACGAGGATTAGTTTTTGTTGAGTTTTATTTTTGTTGTTATAATAAGGATCGTTAATGCTCATTTGATTTTGTACAAAGTTCGATGAACTATTTACAATGGCATTCCAAAATAAACTTTTTGTAATGTTTTACTTATTTGTGCTCTAGTACTCCCATAATAATGATTTTGCTAAAAACATTCATCATCATCATTACAGATCATTTAAAAATTAATCTTAAATATATCATTATAGGCTCAAGGTTATTTTCTCGTTTGAGTCTCTTTCTGTTTTGTTTGCCATTAAAAGTTTCTACCTTTTCTCTTTTTATAATAAAGAAATCCTAAAATGGGATTAGTAGAGATCTTTTATGTACAAAAAATATCCATGATCAAACGCCATGACCCGGAATAATTATTTGTAGTATGTAGGAACAGTATACGAACACTTATTCTGTGCGGGATTTAACCCTTTAGCCCCAGTGCTAACAAACCATGTTCTCTTATAAAACTTTTATTTTCTTAATCGAGATATCGAGAAAGCTAGATCTTACTTTAACATTGGGGATCTAAGGGAAGAACATAAATTTTTAAATAAATTGACTGTGTTCTATTGCCTATGTTCAGCAGTGGCCTTTTATAGGCTGTAATGGATGGATGGATGAAGTATTAACCTTAAAATGATTACAATAATAGCTAAGATCCGCGAACAAGTCTAAAATCCTTAGTAGCATGATATGTGGTGATAGAAGTTCACACAGTAGACATACCATACGATAGAAATACGTCTTGAACAGAAACATTATGTACTGTGTTGGTCTCTCGTATGTACGATGCTAAATTTGTTAGCAGATCGATGTTTGATTTCACACCAGTTCCACGGTTAGTTCAAAGCAGTGGTGTAAGTTGCAAACTGTTTTTATGTTTGAGAACTACGAATTGGTACAAATAATATCACATCACGCAAAAACTAAAACTTAATATAATATAGAGATAAGAAACTTAAATTTACAGCTTTTTATTAAAATCAAGCAAGCATATAATGAATATAAAAATGGTTAAATAAGGAGCAAATATGATGCCTTTATACATGTGCCTTATAAGCTTTAGAGTTAAAGTTAATATTTTATCATCTATTATAAATTTAATAATTTCCTTTAAAAACATGAATCCTGTAAAATTTCACATTAACATCATTACGAATGCAATGACGACTAGTTAGCACGTTGAGTAGTGGGGTAAATGAACTTAGAGCTGCATAGTATAGGCAAATCTTTCTGCATGCTAACGCATTCTTGGAAAAATCTGTGCCCAGCTGTGGACTTATATGGCTATTATAATTAATGTGAGTAATTACAAAAATATCTTTATTACTATCTTATGTGCATACTTACATGGCTCTACACGTACGTAATACATAACAGAGCCATGCTGCAGCTATATTATGGTTGTAGCACAAATGGGATGGCTCGACCGGGGAAGGACCACGCTCTCACATAACACTAAACCGTAAATGCTGCTGTTATTCTGTCTATGTGTCATTTCTCTGCGTGATAAAATCCGCAATTGATGTTGACACACAAACAAGAATAACTAAAATAGCCCAGCAGATCAGCAGACTAAAGTGGCAATAAGCTGGCAATGTAACTCGATGAACTGACAACGGGTGGGGAAAAAGGTCCTCGAGTGGACCAGCAAGCAGTTTCAGGCAAATCCCCACTGGATGGAATGACGACCTGAAAAAATATGCAGGTTTTCGCTCTACACGTACGTAATACATAACAGAGCCATGCTGCAGCTATATTATGGTTGTAGCACGAATGGTATGGCTCGACCGGGGAAGGACCACGCTCTCACAGAATACCAAAACGTAAAAGAGCAAATTAATGCTGCTGTGAGTCTGTCTGTGCAGAAACGAGGAAAACGGATCTGCATTTTGATTTTTATCAAGGAAGTAGATATCTACGGGCCACAGAATCCGCAACTATCAGGTGGACTGTGCACTCGTTTGTCGCTCTCATTCTATTTTAAAAAGAAAACTCTATTAATCAAAACATGAAGCGTCGAGTACGATTTTACTTTTACTTTATCATTTCTCTTCAATTATACCAAGTACCGTAGTAAAAAGTAAGACGGTCACGTTATATCCGCTTGTCTCTTCTCATTTAAGTCACACTAACAGCTGCCCAGTGCTCAGTATACACATCAATCATAACCATGAAACAATCGTGCCAGTCGAGGTCAGAAGTTTTATATCGATGACAGATTGTCAGTGGGCACTGAGCTATTGGATGTAATGCGTCTGTAATTTGCGTGTCATGTCCGTTGTTTGAAATGTCCGTTTTTTGTTGCAGCGGAACGGCTGGTGGTATATTTTAATGTTCTTAAAGTTTGGGTAGGTCTTCTGATGATGATTAAATCTATGGACGCTATTTTCATTTAGGAATTATATAAAAACAAGTCGAGCACTTTAAAAATTATAAACATAATTAACCAAATTAGATTTTCATCAATTGTTTGACCTGTTTCTTGTAAAGTTTTATATGTTATCTGTTTCAAAGATTGTGGCCAATCTAAGTCTCAAGCAATTTGAAACCATTATATACTTAAAATTATCATGCAGTGGGGTGTTGATCCAATAATTATCACAAGTTCTGCACTGTGTTTAAAAATATTTTTATAGGTACCCATTATACACATAAAGAAAACATCAAACTTTTTTCACTTACATAAAGTTGTTTGTTTAATAAGTTAAATCGAGACCCTTTAAGTATGCTTACAAAGATTGTGAAGTGACATAGGTATGGTACTTATTTTTAATTCTGGATTTTTATTCAGTATGTCATAAAAGTATTCAGGTAATAAAATTATAAGTTTTTCTGTCAATAAAAGTCATAAAGTTATATAATAAGCATTGCAAATAAAGTTTTATTTTATTAACAAATTTAAATCAAATGCTCGTTTGCACCTTCTTGCTCGGTCCACCTAATAAAATGGTAGGCTGCTTAGAATTTGCAAAGAACGTAAGACATATGATATGGGGTAGTGGATATTCTTACACTGTCACGACACGGTAATATCAACACGTGGGTGTCGTAAGTGGCGACAGAGGGAAACAAATCAGGAGACAGGCAGCAGCGTCTTCCTAATAAAAACTAAAAATAAAAAACTACGGTTTCAAACCCACTTACCACGCGTGGCAACTATAGCAAAAACCCCTACTATGACGCAATCTTTGGGGGAGGACTATGATCAGAAGTGGACTTTAACAGGCACCGTTACACGGTGTAAGACATATGGGACTTTTTGCACTCTTTACAATTCGTTCATATGTCAATGATTCCATCATTGTTCACAAATCCACTGCTGAACATAGATCTTCCCAAACAATACTACAAAATATTTGGCATTCAATGATATAATAATAAAAATATAGCAATATATAAACTAATTTTTTTTAAATAAAATTGAACGACAAACGAGCAGACAGTCCACCCGATGGTAAGTGAGTGCTGTGGTCTATAGACATCTATATTTGCGTTTCTATACATCTATAGACAGACAGATGCGTTGTCACTACTGAGGACTAAGTTTCCAGTAAAAAGGTCTCCGGTTCTCTCCCTACTCACCATATGAAACACAGCAGCACTAACCCTGGTCGAGCCGACCCATTCGTGCTACAACTATAATATAGCTGCAGCGTGGCTCTACCATGTTAAAGTTAAAGTTACAGCCTATATACGCCCCACTGCTAGGCACAGGCCTCCTCTCATTTCTTAGAGGATTTTAGGACAAGAAAAGTCCGCTGCGCTGCCCCAATGCGTGTTGGCGAACTTCACATGTCTTCGAAATACTTTTTTCTTATTTCTCAGACATGGTGGTTTCCTCACGATGTTTTATTTTCACCGCCAAGCACGTATTAAATCAGCACTTAAATTGCAATTAACAATTTCATTGGTGCCGGCAGGGATCGAACCCGGGTTGCTCGCGACTATGAAATTTACAACGAGCACTTAGGCTATGAGTTACCACCGCTATATCACGTAAAAACCGTTTTTATAAACTGTCCTATTTATAATATAAGTCTAGATATACTATTCTAAGTATATGTACCCTACATTGGAACGTTTATCGAGTGTTATTTTACTTGCAGAAATGAATGCACACTGGCTAATGAGAAATAATTCTATTGCTTCATAGCAAGTTATGTTAAGCTTAGCTTATTATGTAGTTACTGCAAAATAAAGACAGAGGCCTTAAGTCGAATTTGATTCCTTGCTCCAACGCAACCTTTACAATGTACTATGCACTGTTAGTAAAATATGTAAGAGGTTAATATTTTGGATTTATTGGTTGTTAAAATTTAATCTGTAGTGTAGTGGTCAGCTACATTAGCATTATCTATGTAACTCGTCAAAGAGGTAGAAAGCTATTTGGTATAAATTATGTTTACGATCAACGCCTTTTCATTATGACGTCATAAATGAAAGAATACTATAAATTATACTTTGACTTTGTAATGAAATGCTGATATCGCCAAAACATTGTTTAAGTTTTTGTGTTTTGTCTCACAAAAATTACTGTACACTAGAAAATTTTTTCCTCCTTGTTATTAATTTAGTTTTAGTTTTAGGTGACATTAGAAAGAAACTTAAAGTCACTGAGAGGCTATGCTCACCATTTCTCTGCGTGACAAAATGCGTAATAATTATATTCACAGAAAAACAGTAACTTATTTTTTTATACGATAAGGGTGACAAGCGAGCACACACATCTTCATCTATCTGTTTCGGTAATCTTGGCTTTCCGGTTAATGTTATTCAACAATGTCGAACAAAAATCCCATAAACATAGATTTAGTCTCATATTTGCCCTATGTTTATGGGATTGTTTTAGAATTTTAGTTTTTTTGTTAATTAATCCTAGCTTAAGGATGCGTAAAAACAAAGATCGGTTCTAGTATGCGTTAAGGTGCGTCTATACGCAGAAGTGAACTGGCGTAAGTTGATGGTGATGACATATTTTCGCGATCAGTCGGTCTATAAAGTTTTGATCGTTAATAAGAAGGGTACAATGGAATGGGAAGAATAATGGATTCTTTCCTAATTCCCTAAAATGAATGAAGTGATTTACTTTCTGCGTGGAAGAGCCGTGCTGCAGCTATATTAGTGGTATAGTTGTAGCACGATTGGTCTGCTCAACCGCCATAACGCTCTCACGGAATACTAGCGTAAAATAGCAGTTGAACGCCGCTGTGTTTCGTATGGTGAGTGTAGAGAACCGGCGACCATTTTTACTTTAACTTGAACGGGCGTTCCATCTTAATCCTCACGGATGACAACGCATCTGCATTTTGATTCGTAATCGAGGATAGATGTAGATGTTTATGGGCCACAGCAACAACTTACCATCAGGGTGACTGTGTGGACGTTTGTCACCCTTATCCTATAAAAAAAAGGTATATATAACCTTTTTCTAATTAGAAGAGGTCTATGCCTTGCCGTAAACTGGCGTAAGCTGATGGTTTTTAGCAATTAATCCGTATATAAAGTCTTGTTTGTTGAGAAGAAAGATACGCAGCGGATATATTAGACTGAAAGGGGACTATCGTTTTTGGGCCCACTAGAAATTTTAACGTGACTTAATTTTATTACACAAAAAAATATACCAATTTATTATAGTAAACGACCTAAAGATTTTATAAAAAACTAACCGGAATCATGAAATCTGAAAAAAAGTTGTTTTGATATTTGTGTTCTGGCTAATGTAATATGAAAAAATGCGTGTAACGAAGAACGAACTACTGAAAGGATTTTCCAGCAATCTTAAAGTACCTATAAATGCTAAATGTACCTAAAACTTTGTTTTATACTATTAATTATTGACCAGTACACTATTTTTAATTTATAATACGGGTGAAAATTACTAGACAATCGTTTTTAGTTTGTTTTTAGGTTTTTGCGATATTCATATTTTAATTGTTAATTTCTCAGCATTCCCGTTAGATAAGGTAAAACTAATATTGCTATAGTAATCTATATATTATAAGGAATAAATCGACATGTATTTCATTAAGTTAAGCCACAATTTAAAGTGGACCCATTCTCCATACAAAAATAAATTGTCTTCTTTGAAGTGAAAAATAATGGATCCCTCCTTATCCCTTAAAATAAATTATTAATATAATTTATAACTTATGTCTAATTTATTTTATTCAAGTAGTAATAATAAAATTTTATGATAGTTAAAACACTTATCTTTGATTATGCGAGGATCGTGATTTTCAAGTTATAAACTTCAAAATTAGTGATTTAGTACTGATTATGTTATCAATCATTTAATTTCTACCCAGCTGCGTGGTGTTGAAACCAGTACAAGTGTGATGCTCTTCTGTCTAGACAAATGAAAGTATGATTAATGTTATCTGTGCACACATCTTTCCTGAGAATACCTTTATATGACTAAACAAGAGGCCATGACTCGTCTTTGCGTGAATAACTGGTTAAGAAAGCCCGACGGAAAAAAATCCATTCGCATTTATAGTGGACTAATGTTAATGGCAAGGCTTCGCTTAAATACCTTTTGCAGTTTCCTTTCGAACCAGAGGCGTTATTTTAACATTTTATTGTTTTCAATTTTTAAGATTAAATAATTAAATCGAAGAAAAATAGCGCTATAAAACCAATATTATTTTATGGGCGCAGTATCATTGGTTCACTCATAAAGGCTTCTTTGTATTTTTATTGCATATAATATAATATTAGATATTATATTTATTAAAAGTACGTAATCATACCTATAATGCCTGGGGATTAACAGTTGTGAGGAACTAAGCAAAAATAAATTTCGGAGAAACAAGAAAGATTTATATTATGCATTGATTAAGTAACAATCCCCATCTAAAAATGGGCTTACTGAAAGGGAGACTGTGATGGTGTTCCTCATCAGTCTAGATATTTTACATCTGGTATATAAGAAATCGAATCGTGGTAGCTTTGGGGCTAAGCGCTCGCTGTAAATTTCACAGTACGCGAGCAACCCGGGTTCGATTCCCGCTGGCACCAATGAAATTGTTAATTACAATTTTAAGTGCTGATTTACCACGTGCTCGGCAGTGAAGGAAAACATTGTGAGGAAACCTACATGTCTGAGAAATAAAAAAAAAATTCGAAGCCATGTGAAGTTCGCCAAAACTCATTTGGGTAGCGCGGCGGACATTTCTTGTGCTCTCTTTTTCTCTCAGAAATGGGAGGAGACCTGTGCCCAGCAGTGGGACGTATATAGGCTGTAACTTTAACTTTAACTTTTATATAAGAGATGGTTGAAGCAGTTTCTAAAATAAATTTTGTACTTAAATAGTTTGTACAACCATTAATGTAAAATTTACTTTAAAAAAAAGTGCGGCTGGGTTTCTTGCTGGTTCTTCCCAGGACAGAGGTTTTTTTTTCAAACCAGTGGTAAAGTAAAAAATGACTTTCAATAAGAATTACACATGTAATCTATATTGAATAAAAAATTATTCTATTTTATTCTGTTGTACAGCCATCCATTAAATGCTTTAAGATCGTTCTAGCTCTTCTGTTAGACGCCTTTTAGGACACCCGCGGCATTTGGTGCGATAGAATCTCTTACTATACCACCACACGGCGATTTATATATTTTTTTTAATTGTTACAGCATAAGCAATACAAGCCATAATTATAATGTGCACAATAATATTATTAAGATACACTGCTGATAATTATTCTAATATTATTAGAATCCAAACTTTCTTTTTATATACCTACTTATGTAAAAGATGTAAACCGTTACTTTATTATGTACACGTTTTCTAGGATTTAAAGGTTTAATTTATTTTTATATGCGCAATTCTCAAAACTCTTTACACAATGTTGTTTTTTTATTGAAAATTAGTCTAAAAAAATACCACATTAAGTAGCTAGTAGTCGTGTTAGTTCAGGAGCTAAATACGGCAAAGTTTTGAGATATTTTCTTTGTAGATTAAATGTAATATTTGGAATTGAAAATTTGAAACTTATATATGTGATAATCAATTGTCACATCCAGCGACTCTATTTATGCAACTTCGCACTCTCGCGCAGTGCCATCTAATCAACGGACCGAGAGCCGGTCACATGTGTTGTCATACTACTTTCTACATAATTTTTTACAACGTCAGCTCCATAGTCATGTCATGTTTTACATGAGTTTTGTATTGAAGATCTATAAATCTATATAATAATTAGTTCTATTAGTGGCTCAAACAATTTTGTAGTATGTAATTTTATACTGCTCAAAGATTTATTAGTGCAACCACAATAAAAACTTTTTACTTTATAATTATTGGATTTCAAACGACTAAGCATTAAAGCCGTAATAGCTCAGAGACTAAGCGCTATTATATAAGCTATAAATTCCACAGTAAGCGAGCAGCCCGGGTTCGATTTCCGCCGGCAATAATGAAATTGTTTACAGCAATTTTAAGCGCTGATTTACGTGTACAAAAATACCGTGAACCTGCATGTGTAATGATAAAAAAAATTGAAGACATGTGAAGTTCACCAACACACGTCGTGCTTCGACGGCAGACATTTCCTTGACCTAAAATTTTCTTCGAAATTAGGGAAACGTGTGCCAAGCAGTAGGACGTATATAGACTGTAACTTTACTTTACTTTACTCTCCATACATTATAAAAAAACTTATATAGTTCTACTTTTATAGAATGAAGTTAAAAGCAGTTGTTTTTCATATTAGTACGTTATGGTTAATTTTATTATTAATATGTATACAATAATTTATTTGCAGAATAAATTTGCAATAAAATGAAGTAGCCTTGACTATGAACAGTGCGCATCAATTCGCTTATAGATGCGCACTGTTCAGACCGGTCAGCTGTTTTGTCTGCTTTGTTGTGTTAACGATATACATTTAATTTCATCTTAAAGTATATGTCCTTTAAATTAGAGCTTTTGTAAGTTGGTGATGGGCCTCTCCGACAATGCGTCAATTGGCACGCCTTTCTTTAGATTGGTCTACATTGACTACAGAAGGTGGATGAATCCCCTTGAGTTCAGCTATCAGCGGAAATTTGGTTTCAGTACTTTTTGGATTTCCAACCATACATCAATTGCCGGAGCTACCTCTATTTATTATGATTATTATAATCAGTATGAACCGCCTGTATATAAGGGTACCATTTGGAGAAAGAGTTGACAAAATATTTCTCATTGCACCCATTGCATTTATCTATAAAACATATTTAAAAATAACTCAAGTAATACACCTAATTTCAACATTTATTTTCTGTATGTAAATATGACATTGAATGTCAATATGTTATCGAATAGTTTTATAATGTTAATAAATTACTGAAATTTTGGTGGATTATTAATTAAATGAAATGATTGAAATGATGGACAAGATGGAAAAAATAAGCAGAGTAATCAAAATCAGAACCAGATGTCATCACTTTCCGTTACTACTATACGAAACAATTTGTTTTTATTATGGGGCGATCCCGAGATGTTAATCTATGGACAAATCGTCGTATGTATGTTACGCACACAGACGCACGAGGCGCGGTGAGAAACTAACGCACCTGTACCGGTCGACCTGCCGGTTATAGTGCTGGGAATTTAGCAGGCCATATATGTATTATATCGATACATTTACGATGTCGTTTAAAATACTAAGATATTTTTAGATATAAGGCACTTGCCACTGGTATATTAAAATATATATAAAATATGATATATTGGTAAATGGTATACTGGTACTGGTCATTGTATTTGCAAACACATTAATACTTTTATTGGTAGGATAGATTAAGCAGAATGTATTTCTATTTTCTAAATTATTATAAGTGGTTGAATGCACATCAGTTGAGTATAAAACGTATATTATAACCACAAATAAAATTTAAAATCATATTTAGATGATGTATCTAAATTATTATTTAGTACCTATTTCACTAGAGTGCAAAAAGCTTTGAAAAAACTCTGTCACTTACTGTGCCCTTTAAACCCACGCAAAATATCGATATCGACAGTTAACTTGGCCGCACCTAGGCCTCACGCTGCGCCGCCCCGGTCCATCGGGGCCCGTTCGCTTCACGACTCACATCATAAATCACGCACTAATAGCCGGTAAACTCATTCGCTAATCCGAATCGAACAAGTACGCGATGCGCTTACACTGCGTATGGGCTGCTGGCTTTCCAAGTGGTATTACTATTATAATTATTTTTATCGTCACTCTGCGGCCCCTTGGTAAATACATAAAATGTTAATAGTACCTATATTTAATCGAGTAAAAAAAACAAGGAGATTCTATATTCAACGCATATGTATGTTTATTTTTTATGTATGTTTACCGATTTCTCGGAAGCGGCTGAACCAATTTAAATGGTTCCTTATTTTTCTGAAATATTATAATACTTTAGGGGTATATGACGGGGTATATTAACGGCTCCGTGGCGTAATGGCTTAGAAATGATTTACAGCGCTAAGAGCCGCAGGTTCGAATTCCGCACGGAACAAGTATTTGTATGGCCTACAAATAATTGTTCCGGGTCTGGATGTTTGTCTTTGCGATATTTATGTATGTAAACTGCTCTACGATACAGGAGAAAATCCTAGTGTGGAGGTAACATTTTTGAGAGAAAAATAAATAAATATAAGTTTTAGAAAAATCCATCATTAAGGGTTGACAATAGATTAAAATTTTATTGTACATTTTAATGACATTCTTATTGTTATCTTGAACTAATGGTATTCATTAGACCACAAAAAGGGTAAACTAAGAAAACTTTAAACAAAAACGTGCAGTGTGACTCTATCAAGTGTTTTAAGTGGTAGAGTGATGTCAGCAGAGAATGTGTCGGCTCGACCAGGAAAAGGATCACGCTCTCACAGAATAATTAATAAAATAGCAATATAGCAGGTTAATACAGGTGTGTTTTCTATGGTGAGTGTAGAGAACCAGAGACCCTTTTTACTGGATACGAGGCATTCCATCCTAGTCCTCAGGAGTGACAACGCATGTGCGTTTTGATTCGTAACTGAGGATACATGTATGTAGATGTCTATGGTCCACATCATCCACTTACAATCGGGTGGACTGTGTACTCGTTTGTCACCCTTATTCTATATTAAAAAAAAAAAAAACAAGTAAAAACCGACTTAAAATAAAATAATTTTTACTATACTATACTAGACTTTAATAAAAATAATACAATAATTTCGATATAATAGCTTCTGAAATAATGGCTTCACTCGCAATTCTACGATACACTATGTCTCATCACGGACTTTAGAAGCTGTTATGTGAAAATTATTATTAATTTTTCAAATTCAATAAATAACATGGTTTTTACTGTTTATTTAAAGTTTATTAATACGGATGCTTTTGACATTCTAATTTCCCTTTTAACATTATATGCATAAGAAACACGCATATATATGAAGTTTTAAAGGAATTAGTACAGCACATAATAGGTCCGGTCCACAGCTGAAAATACGCTTTTTCAAGATTGGTTTGGTGATTTGGTTATGTCGAGAGAATGAACGAGGAAAGAGTGACAATGCAAATCTATGTTGTAGAAGTGAACGGCAGTATTGAAGATGGGCCAAATTAAGTACCCTTAATCGTCGAGCATGTATGCGTAGGTATAGATGTAAAGGCCTGCCGACCCCTCTGAGTGACAGAAACAGAAACAGAAACAGAAACTTTTTTATTCAATATAGATTATAAATAATACTTATTGAAAGTCACTCTTTTGTTTAATTGCCACTGGTTCGAAAAAAAACCTCTATCCTGGGAAGAACCAGCAAGAAACCCAGCGGGATTTTTTTAAATAACAGCTTACAATCATGTATGTTACATAATTAACAACACAAAACAAATTAGAAATAGCTTGGTACCGATCACCTCATTCCCAGGGGTTATTAGCATCCATAAATTCCTTAATATTATCATAACCCTTTTTATACAAACTTAGTATAATAAACTTTTTGAACTTTGAGCAGGTCAAATTTTGTATATTTTCTGGGATTTTGTTGTAAAAGCGTATACATCGCCCCAAGAATGAATTACTGACTCGGTGGAGTCGAGTAACTGGTACTACTAGCTTGTGTCTGTTCCTAGTATTTAAAGAATGAATATCATTTATTTTTGTAAAACTACTTTTATTTTTGTGTACGTACATAAAATTTTCATAAATGTATTTAAAGGCCTAAGTTAATATATTAATTTCCTTAAATTTTTGGGCAGGCGTGGATGTTTATATATGTATGTATCAAAATTGTGACACAATGTACTTTTCTTCCTCACACCAAGAATCGACTTACGGGTTTCACATGACCGTTATTTTAATTAAATATTCAAAAAAACAAATGTTTAAGCTTACATTTATTTTTAAGTATTTTTATTGATATTTTTATTTTTAAGTATCCTTATACTAAGGTCTTTCCAAGATGGCTGGCAATAATAACCATGTTGTGAACTAAGGTAAACACTTTTTATATAGAAGAGGGGGCAAACGAGCAAGCGGATCACCTGATGGTAAGTGACTACCGCCGCCCATGAACAACTGCAACACCGGGGAATTGCAGGTGCGTTGCCGGTCTTTTAAAAAGGAGTAAGCTCGTTTCTTGCAGTTCCCTACTACACTACACTACAGCCCTTCACAAGTCCTCTGCTGAACATAGGCCTCCCCCAGGAATGCCACAAAGCACGGTCCCGAGCCACCCGCATCCATCGACTTCCTGCATGTCTTACCAGGTCGTCACTCCATCTAGTGGGGAGACGCCCTACACGCCACACTCGGTCTTCAGCTTTGACAGTTGGCTCTTTCTGGCAGACAAATCTCTGGCAAAGACTTTGGAGCCTTGTTTCCGCTCGATCGCTTCTTCAATACAAGCTGTATTGAAGTTGCGTAAGTCCCCTAAGTGGTTGTAGTTCCCTAAGTGGTATCAATTGTATAAGGATGGTACTTCTCATAGATCAATTAGTGTTTTTCCATTCACGTAGGGTTGTACATGGAATAAGTAAGTAAAATAAAAATAAAAAATAATAATAAATGTACGCAAAAACAAACGCAAAATTTAGTTATAATTCTTATAATATGTAGAATGAGGATAACGACCTCGATATATACATACGTTAGATTAGAAAAGTATATTCGAACCTCGAATAGAATGTCAATAACATCTACTTTAATGCATTTTTTTTTGTATTTGATCTCGTTACTATGTTAATTAAATTCATATAAATAATGCTCACATATATGTAAATGTATACAATATACATGCTAAAGTTACTTAGCAATGACTCTATCTTTGTGATGAATTATTTATTTTAAATGACGGCTAGTTTAATTTAATTGTTTTAGCGAAATGTATTGATGGAATAAAAAAAAATATACTTATGCGTATAATATAACTCGGTACTTTTATAATATGTACGCAAATTCAACCTGCTTTTTAAAATTATTGGCTTTTTAACTACATGACAGGGATCATGCGAATCCTTGCAAGACGACACATGAAAAATTTTCAGTTGCCAATGAGACATAAATAATAAAACATAAAAATTACATCAATGCTACCCGTGAATCCTTTATATTCTACCACTCCTTGAGTTTTTTAGAGTCGACAGAGGGAAACATGGCCAGCGGCATCTTCCTGATTATAACTCAAAATAATAAAAACAGCGGTTGCTAACTCGCCTACCAAGCGTAGCAACTATGGCTAATATTTCCCTTAGGAGATATTCTATGGGAGAGACCTATGAACATATTATATCTATAGCAGTAGATTTTAAGCCCATTACAATTCCACTTCTGAAAATAGGCTTTCGCCGTGGACCGCCACATAGTATTCCTGCTTTTTCATTAGGTCGTCACCCGTCTAGTACGAGTACGTTGTCGCTCAGCTAGTGCTGGGCAACACTCAGCCAGTGCTGGACAGCAACGTACTGCTGTCAAACCCAGTTGCTTGCCAGTTTGAAGTTGCCACTCGCCTCGCGTAGTAGCACCAAAGAGAATCCATTACCCCATATCATCCTGTCAGTGTCAAAAGAGGCGACATAGGGAAGCTGAAACAGGAGATATGCAGCAGGATCATTCTGATAACAACTGTATAGTAACAAAAACTGCGGTTGTTCACCCAAGTGTGGGAACTATGGCACATATGAGCCCTATGAGAGGTACATATTACCCCATATTCAAAAAGAATACAGATTAAAATATTCCACAAAAAGGACAAGAAGTAGTTATTGTTCATTGACGCAATGCCACAAAACCAAACTTTCAAATAAGTAGTAGATTGTCGAGCAATTGAGAATGTTCTCAATAAACAAGTGTACACTCTAATTTATTTAAAGCTTAGATAGACTACCTGAGATAAAAGATTCTTCCTACGCAGTGGACAGACGGGAACGACTGGTCAAGTTTATAAAGTATAATGAAAAATATCTCTCCGTTTCTACAGTAATCACATTGGACATTGGAAACTGTACGCTTGGGTCCATTGTTAAGTACGGTACGGAAATTGAACATTCCCTTTAGTTAGTAATATGCTTATCTGAGTTTAAAAAAAACATTATTTTAGGTCCAGAAATATTTTACATACATCTTTAAATTTTGAAAAGCTAGTGTCAAATGTTAGGCTTTAATATCTGGTTTCTATATTTTAAATCTACGAAATAAACTAAGAAAAGCCCCTCATATAAAAGGAAATATTGGTTTAACAAGTTATGAACGTCTTAAAGTTATAATGCCTCTTCTTTCGCACAAAGAATCGTTTAAAGGAATCAGACAAAAGTACACTAAGAACAAAACATAAATGTCAAATGGCGACGTGATATATGAAGACGCCATATTTATTTATTTATATATTTATTCTTAATTGTACTCCTTAACTCAAAGGATTACAACGGGCGGACTAAATACCATTAGGCATTCTCTCCCAGCCAACCCGGGACTTTCTGATAAAAGAAAATCCAGTTCATCTCAATACAAATAAAATTTTAAAATTACTCTCATGAAACACTTTTTATACATGCAACAAGCTTTGTACACCCACACCGAGCGTTGGCGGCTTCCGATGCGAGATCACCTCTTTTCCTTCCACGGTCAAATGTTCATTAAGAGCCATGGTAGCTCAAGGTTAGACCTCGCTGTAAATATTATAGTATACCAACAACGCGAAGTCAATCACCTCGGTACCAATGAAATTGTTAACTGTAATTATATGTGCTAATTTACCATGATGTGTTCGGAGGTAAAAGAAACCAGCATGAGAAATAAAATATTTTGGCGATATAATGTGAAATCCACATAACGCACTGGTAAATCGCGGCAATCTAACTACTCCATAAAACTCCTTTAAAAATGAGTGCAGTTTTATGTGAAATATAAAACCGATTTTTATAGTATAGAAAGATTGAAAAGAATATAATGAATAGAAAAAGTTTATAGACAAAAGTAAAGTAAGTTGGCTAAATGCCAAGAAATCAAAATAGAAAAAATAAATTAAATTTATTTTTTATTTATTATTATTTTATATATTTTTTTTTACGAAAACTTCTTTTGAGGAAGCGTTTAAGGAGTTGCTTAGTGACAAAAGAACAGAAATAAAAGAACTGATTTCACTCATTTGTGGCCCAACGGAAAACCAATCGCACCAGCTAAGTTAGCAGATGTAGAATCCATGTATATGTTTATACCGAGGACTGTCTTTAATTTTATAAAAATTTGAAGTTCCGATGAGATCATCGATAATTTTGATGGGTTTGGTGGAGAGCCTGACTTCGAGATAGTTGATGAATAAAACAATCTATCCATCAACTTTTATACTCTAGCTTTTATTTTTCCTTTTTTAATTTTATGATGAATTTCTTGTTTTTAGGGTTCAATTAAAAATGTTTCTTAAGTTTATTTTCGAATAAATCCGTTTTATTTTGTAACAAGTTGTATTTATTTTAATTAAAAAAGTGGAACATTTTACAAAATTGATTGAATGCTACTTCATACAAAATTAATTTTTCAAAACGTTCCAAAGCAATTTTTCAAAATTCCTATGTTTTAATTACTAAATTCGAAAAAATACTACATGATAAAACAATATTAATAAAATACTTCAATAAAACCTACAGTATTCAATTATCCTAGTTAAAACAAAAAAGAGCCGAGCTAAAACACAAAATTGCATTTATCTCAGTTTCAACTTATTGTGGGTTGGAACGTTTTTATATAACTACGTCCAATTGCAAAATTGCAAGGGATTTTAAAATTACAATATAATGTATAATTTTACAAGGTCGGCCTGTAACCTCCGTATCAAGCCAGATGAGAATTCTCGCTTTCGTTTAAAACTAGTTATCGCACGCTGGCTTACTTGCGTGGGTGTTTGTTTATGAATGTTACAACGTACGTATTTGGAGCGACCCGCAGCGTCAGCTATAATTAATAAAAATATAATATTTTAGTCACTAATGTTCCAAGACAGTTTTTTACATATGATCTTGAAAATGTTACTAAAACTTATTTCTCTGAATCAGCAGAGACCTGCTTAAAATTTGTAAGTAGATTGGTTTTTATATAATGGAAATATATTATATATCACTTTCAAATTAAAAAAGTTAGCGATAATAAGTCGAATTCAAAGAACTACACAAAAAAACATAATAACTGCAGAAGTCAGTGCTAAGACAAAGTGCATAGAAATATTAAAGTCCCTTTAATACTTCTATGCATTTCTCACTTTCTGACTTTGATTTTGTTTTTGACCCTTTTAAATGAAGTAAGGAATATCAAAAGCTCGAATGTTGTCTCAATAGTTACATCAAAAACTTCATCCTATTATTCCACCCTTAGGGGTGTATTTTTTCTCCTCTGGATTATATAGGACAATCCATAAAAAAAACCTATTTGATAAAGAATGAATCATTAAAATCGGTACATAATTGACGATGATATAAAGTAACATACCTACAAAAAAGAAAATACACTTGAACTGAGATCCTCCTTCTTTTTTTGAAGTCGGCTAAAAATAACATTAGTTTAGCTATTAGTGTATTAATTATTTTAAATATTAGTAAGAATCTAATAACATTTATGAACTTAAGAGGCTAATTAATAGTCTGCTTTGTAAAAATAGGACAAATGCATGCAATATTTATATAATGGTATTTTTATCCCAAAAAATGTTTTAATGAAATGCATAAATGAAGAAGTAGAAAGTTTGAATTTGGCAACTCACGTTTGTATTTGTGTAAACGCAGTTTTATAATTACGCTTCATATAAATTGTCTATGTACTTGTAACAGATTAGAACTTTTATGTCAGCCAGACTGATAGACATCTAAGGTACATAAAAGTGTTTTACAAAAATACCTTAACAAAAACGTAATTTTAAGGGATTTTTATTCCGATAGCTCAAGTACAAAAAAAATTACTTTCCGACAGTTAGAGCAAATTATAAACAACAATTAAATATCAGATAAATTTGACGTGTGCAATGGGCACGTGCATCAAATCGGGCATTAAAATAATTACGAATCGCTCCTCGGTTATAATTGGCGGTTGTTGCGCGAGGCGCTTTACATCGCGCGGAGAGCCTGCGCCCGCGCACGCGTATTTGTGCTATTATAACATAATATAGTGATGGGAATTTATTTCGTCGATAAATTAATTATTATTAAAAATTACATATCTTAGATACATCTTTTAGTGTGTGTTCTCAATCACAATCTGTATTAAGAATAAGTGATAAATTAATAGAATTAACAGATTCAAGTTGATTTTCAACCGACTTCAGAAAAGGAGGAGGTTCTCATCAATCTCAATTCGACTGTATTTTTTATGTGTGTTACCTCAGAACTTTTTTCTAGGTGAACCAATTTTGATTATTCTTTTTGAAAGTTGGTGCTTTTCCTATGATCCCATATAAATTTCATCAAGATCTGACCAGTAGTTTTTGAGTTATCTTAAATAATGCGTATATAATTGACTTCGACTACATTGATGATGATCTCATTTTATTTATATTTAAGTCGGTTGCACAAATTTTTTAATTTTACCAAATGATAAATTTTACTACGTAGATGCATGTTAACAAATAGTAACGCATATACCTAAAATATAAATCTCTTTTGTAAATAATGTGTGTGTATAAAATTACACTAATTTGTCAAATTGATTCCAAAACTCACAATGTTTATGGCATTTACGTAAATATTTTTGTAGATTAATAAAATACTCCGATTAGTTTGAATGAAAACATCAGAAGTTAAAATAAAAGACAGCGTTGTAAACTAATACGCAACAACACTATAAATAATAATTGATATGAATGTCTATCGTGAAGCTGAGTTTCATTTGTAAGTTTCTGAAACTGTTAGATTGAGCATTTTATGAGTTCCAGATGAGTTCAACCATTTGCATAGGTATACTTTTCAATTTTCTATGGATAGTAAAAGTTATTGGCTCTTGATGAACGAATTTGTGTAATAGAGCGCACTCCGCAAATTTTGTTTATAAATGTTTTGTTCTTTTTAAGCTATCAAGGCGCCTTTTAATTGAAAGTTATAGAGTAAGCAATAAAGCCACCTAATTGCATTTTATCGATAGTTTTGTTAATCAACAATAAAATAGTCGTTTACATAATTTCTTAAGCACGTCAAAAGCATGAATATTAAGTTTCACATACTGTTGTTATAAGAATTGGATTGACATTGTTTTATTTTTATAAAACTATTTTGGGCAATTCTTTTTTTTTTGCTTGAACATATTAATGTTATTGTCAATCTAATAACGATCACAGATTATTAAATGTAACGGTAACGGATAAGCCGTTACCGTTTCAACCTATTAAAGTCCACTGCTGAACATAGGCCTCCCCCATAGATTGCGTCACAGGTGGTATAATTGGCAATCGCAGGTTTTTTTAATTTCTAGTCGTTATTAGGAACACGCTGCTGCCCATCTCCTAATTTGTTTCCCTCTGTCGCTTCTTTCGACACCCACGGGATGATATGGGTAGTGGATATTCTTACACCGCCACTACACGGTGAATTAAATCTTATCAATAACAATCTTTGATAAGGTTAAGCGTGGCAAACTTTTCCTAGGCCTAAAACCTCAGAAATGAGAAGAGGCCTGTGCCCAGGAGTGGGACGTAGTAGGCTGTAACTTTTACCTTTCACACCAGACCGCACCAGTAAGTTCACTGCTGCTTGGCGACGTGCACTTACTGGTGCGTTCTCGTTCTCTTGAAAACAAGAAGTTCTGGATGAAAACAAGAAAGATGATCCAACTTAGATTTACTCCTCAATGAAATGAGACCTAAACACCATGTTTTCAATTACAATATCGCTTACAAATAAACATACATACTGACCTACATATTTAATGAGTGTGGCAGAAATTATTTCAATTCCATTTGTATCCGATTAAGTTGCCCGGTATCTCTATGAGTATAACGCTTGCAAATTCAATTGTAGGTACTTGTTTAAATAAGTTAGCCTGCTTTATTGTACCGAGGTAGATATAAATATTTCACTTAGCGATTGGTACAGGTTCGGAGCTGTATAAACATCGTTGGGCTACATTGTGAACTGGTCGAAATGGTAAGGCCCGCGCTAAACATCGGTTTTACGACACATTCACGGTTTACACTTGTGTGGTATAATATGCAAAATGACAACTGGAAGAGGCCAGGTATTATAATTATCTTTGATGCTGTTTCCTCATATAGGTTTACTGTGACAGGGGAACCTATAGAAACGATTATAATATGTGGGTATTATTATAGAATTATAACATTACAAAATGAGAGAGTAATTTTAAAGTAAACAAGTGGCAAAATTAAAAATTTTGTACAACCGACTTTAATATAAATAAAATAAGAACATCATCAATGTAGTCGAAGTGAATTAAGTACGCATTATTAAGGATAACTCAAAAAACTACTAGTCAGATCTTAATAAAATTTATATGAGAACACATTATAAGCACCAGCTTTCAAATAAAAAAAAGAATCATCAAAATCGGTTTACATAAAAAAAATTCTGAGGTAACACACAAAAAATACAGTCAAATTGCGAACCTCTTCCTTTTTTTGAAGTCGGTTGAAAATTAAGTTAGTAAGCGATCCCACAATCAGAAGACTCATAACTTTAATGTTAATCTTTGTTTCCAGTCTGGATATTTTACGTCTAGAACGTAATGTAATGTAATTTATACCAAATCGAATTTCGGTCCCGGTGGTTAGTCTTAAAAGCGATTAGCCATCATGACTGTGTGCACACAGGTGCACTCTCTATTTCCTCACTCTCCATAATTTGATGGGACGGCAATTCGACACGACCAGAGAGAGAACAGGCATAGTACAAACGGATTTACGTGCTTTCTGAGGCACGGGGGTGAAACACAGCCCACTTCCTGTCTGATATTGAGAATCCATTCAGGCTGATATTGAAAATTCCTTAACATAAAACCCAATAATTATTTTTTGGCCCGACCCAGGATTCAAAACCGGGATTAGATGATCAGCAATCTTGTTTACGATAACTAAACTAACGTGGCACTCGTATATAAACTATTATTATCTAGAATTATCAGTATCTATAATCTAGTATAATCAATCATTCACAATAAATATAATTGTTATACGTTCTGTAATACCAATAAGCCAATCAAGACCCTGACTAACTTTATTAGTTCAGGACGGGAAATCTTGCAAAACGTCAGGGTTAATGAGCGACAATAATATAATTTAATAAATATTTAATAAATCAATTCATCTTCTACAGAATACACTTGAGTATCATACTAAACTACGAAAATTGATCTGTAGTGTAAAGCAATACATTCTAAGTTATACGTACATACATACACAAACCCTCACGTCTCTAACTCAGAAGTGTTGCCAGAAAATGCAGACTTCCATTTAGTACTGTCCTGGCGCAACCACTCTCGCCTTTTACATGTCCACCTACACACACATGCTCGGTAGTTAAGGGTATGTACTCTTAATTTGGCCCATCTTAAATATATCGCCAATTTGATCGATAAAATTCCGTCTAGGGAGTCCCTTGCTGAATTTTTCTTCATTCATTCTTTCTACGAGTACATGACCAAACCGCCAAAGCATTCCTTCCTCTAAAATAAAGGTTATGGTAAAAATGGTAATGATGATACATATTAATGATTCACAACCCAAAAGGCTGATTTAATTCAATTAATTTTTGGCAGAAATTAGCTTGAAATCAAACTTGTATATTACAATCACAAAAACTGATCTATTGTGTAAAACGACTTACCTAGCAATCAGAGAATTGTAAATATTTTCAAATAAATATTACAAGATAAAACATTTCAATTACTAACTACTTAGCATTTGTCAAGAAGTTTTGTAACTACTTAATCTTAATAGTAATTCTATATCATGCGTAGGCGATAGTTGCGTTTGTTTACACCACGCCCATTCGAAAACAGGTCTCATTTAGTCTTTCTACATCTAAGTAAATTGCATTTGCGTGTACGCGGTACACGCTTCTATGACATCACGCCTTTGTTAAGCGGGAGTGGGCAGACAAAAGCTTGCCAGTATATGCCCGGCGAGAACATATTTACTCGTTCGAGAATGCTATAGCGTCGCCTATTTTGTGGATATGGCATAATTTGAATCCGTAATAGAGGACAAATACGGCTAACGGATAACACCACGAATAATATTATTCATATGACCTTTATATATTTTGATCACATATACATAAGTAATTCATTAATCGGTAATGAGTTTGTTAGTCGATTGTCTCGAACCGAAAAGGAGATTGAATTATTTGGTTGGTATTAAAATAAATAGATTAGAATATTAGGTATTCATTCAATATAAATTATTAAATAACACTTATTGAAAGTTTCAACTAGCAATAATCACACATCAGATTAACCTCATTAGTTGCGATATTGCCACTGCGCAAAGGCTCGGCGTAAGAGCAACCACTACCCCAAATCATAACGTGAGATTCGTAAGAGTCGACAAAGGGATATGAAATAGAATTTAGGCAACAGCAGCTTCCTCATAACAACTCAAAATGAAAACAAAACTGTGGTTGCAAATTATCCTGCCAAGCGTGGCAACTATGACAAAATCCCCTCCCCCCACCTTATGACGCAATCACTGGGAGAGTGCTTTGTTCAGCCGTGAACTTTGATTGATTGTAATGGATGGATGGATGGATGACTTATTGAACATTATTAGGTCACAGAAACTATATTACGATTATGTGAACTATGTGCTCGTTTGTCACCATATTATGTAAAAATGTTACAGACTTTTGTCTAGTAAGGGTCTGTTAACGAGCTAACGTGGAATAGCCTTCTCTACAGGATGTGGTTTTTATAATGGAATAAGGGTGACAAACGAGAACACAGTTCACCTTATGGCAAGTGAATGCTGTGGCCCATTGACTAGGTAATTCTATCTGCGTAACCACCCTCTTACCCATTTCTACCGCCAATCAGCAATGCCTGCACTTTTGTGTTCCAGTCTGAAGAGTATAGAGAGCCAGTACAATTACTTCACGATATCTGTGATTACAACAACGCATCTGTTTCCCTTGCTTGAAGTTGACTGCGGGTGTCTGTGGGCTGCAGTAGCCACTTACCATCAGTTCAGCTGTAAGTACGTTTGTCAGTTAGTTTCACAAAAATACCATTTTAGAAACAAAAATGTTTCCACTTGTTTAAGTAATATCAAATAATAAAAAGTTAAAAAGTTAAAGTCACAGCCTATGTACGTCTCACGGCTGGCAAAGCCTCCTCTCATTTCTGAGAGGGTTTTAGGGCATGGAAATATCCGCCGCGCTGCCCCAAAGCGTGTTGGCGAACACGCTTTGGAGCAGCGCGACGAAAGCGAACATGTCTTCGAAATATTTTTTTTTTCTTATTTCTCAGACATTCAGGTTGCCTCACGATATTTTCCTTCACCACCGAGCACGTGGTAAATCAGTGCTTAAATTGCAATTAACGATTTCATTGGTGCCGGCGGAGATCGAACCCGGGTGGCTCCTGTACTGTGAAATTTACAGAGAGCGCTTAGCCTCTGAGCTACCACGGCTCTAACATCACGTCACATCGCTTTTACATCATATAATTGCAAAGAATTAATACATATTTATGAATATAATATTAGAAAAGTAAATAATGACTTCAACCCATATTATAAGTTTGTTCATCGTTAAAAATAAAACACATGAACTACTCGTATACATTTTTTATAAAGTAAACTGCTTATTCTTAGTACTACAATATGGATATGTTTTACATACATAATTCGCACAGGGGTAAATATTCAGACCCGAAACAATTATATAGAGGCAATACCAATACTTTTCCTTGTGCGAATTGGACTTGCAGATCACAGTGCCGCAGATGGACGCTTAGGCAATCTAAATATTACTGTAGATTATTATAAACATAACATATTATAAACGTTACCGTCAAACTAAATATAAATTTATGACTTGCTTTTTTAAATTTACTATTTTTTTATGACCGTACATTCCAATGTACATGAATGACAAAAGGTTTGCTTAAGTAAAGTATAGTATAATTCTTATGAACATACGTCTAATATTTTCAAGTGATATTGTTGATTATCTTCCACGTTATATGTTACAATAGTTTAACAGGCTACAGTAAGTAATCAATTTAGTAAAGTAAGTAATTTAATCCATTGTTAAATAAGGACATTTTTTTTAGCATTTAGCAACTTTAATTTAGTTTAAGATAATATAGATAGATATACATAGACTACAACATATTTTAAAACAATTTTTAAAACACCTAAAATAACATAATATTCCTTATTCAAGGAAGCAAGCCTTTCTGATTTCTATGATACGCACTTAGAATGTATTTCGTGGGTGTTAGATGTACAGATAAATCTGTTCCCGCTATCTCCACTATCTTAAGCATTAGAAACAATTAAAAAACACCTGACGACGAAGAACAAAAGCGCACCCACGTATCCAGTACAGTGAACGCGAGCATTCCGAAGCGGGTTCAGTGCAGCATAATAAATCGAATAGGCCATTAAAATCTTAAATGTCATTTATCTTGATTGAGATTTATGATAAGTGGTTCAACGACAAGATTGAGACACTGTTTTGTCGCTCGCACAGATGCTGTCTCTTTTGACGAATGAACTGTATGCTTTTTGGCAAGTAGACAGCGAAATTAATTTGCCCATTGATGTCATGAGCGTTGCTAAATCACCTTGAGAGCCTATTTAGATACGAAGCAAATTTAGAGGGCTTGTCTGTAAAATGTTAAGAAATGTTTTAACCCAATTATTAAGTGGATGGTAAGCTTTTTAATTAGATACCATTCTATAACAAATATTAGAGAAAAATGTTCGTTTTAATTTGTTTTCATTCTTGTATTTATGATTAAATGAAAATGTTATTATGTACAACACTTGCCTAAAATTATGTCACGGTCTGTTTTGTAAATTTTCATCTGTTTTTATTGTGAAACTAGCTGTTCCCCGCGATTTCGCCTGCGTGTATTTTAGGTTTAATTTTTGGACAGAACCCTAATTATTTTTCTTAAATATAAGTAGCTTAAGTTACTCCGTATAATATCAGCTATCTGCCAGTAAAAGTCCCATTAAAATCAGTCCAGCCATTTCGGAGATTAGCCGGAAGAAACAGACAGACAGACAGACCAAAATTGTAAAAATTGTGTTTTGTTATAAGTACCGTATATACTTTCATATGCATTTATTAAAAAGCTATTATTTTGACATTACAAACAGACACTTCAATTTTATTTATTTGTATATATATTGTGCGATAAAACCACACTATTTATACAAAATAATCATAAATATAAATTTTTATAGGTTACGTAAAACAATAGCTCCTTACTTGTTGAATAAGTGACCTTGCTGTGTGGAGGCAGCGTAAGAGAATCTACTATAGTTATTCTATTTCACGATGAAGCTTCGACTTTGGTTGTTGTTAGCCGTGCACATACACATTGTGTTAGTATGCGTAAGCCTCGAGAGCGCTCAAGAGCGCTACTCCCGAGCGCCCGTAGCCTACGCACACTAACACAATGTGTATGTGCACGGCTAACAACAACCAAAGTCAAAACTTCATCGTGAAATGGAATAACTATACCCCATATCATCCCGAAAGACTGATAACTCAAAACAATAAAAACTGTGGTTGCCAACCCTTCTGCCAAGCGTGGCAATAATATAATGATAGACTGTAATGAATTAATCAATGATAAAATGATGAAGTAGTGACAAATATTACATTTTTTTTATATACTGGCACGATTTTTTGTAAGCGTTATAAGTATACTGACATCTGAAATAGGAAGCTCCTAGTTCTCGTTGGTGTTTTCTTACAGATCAGATTCTAAGATGCGATGCCATAATCTCTTTGTGTGACGTATGTTCGATTGTCTGACCTCCTTAGCGTCGAAGATTTATCTCATGTCTTGAAACAATGCCGAGCTTTGTTTAAATATCGTCGCACTCTATGTGTTTATGTCTTAGACAAAATTTAATGTCCATTATAATCTACTCCCATTCATTTGCAAGTTGCAATAATGGATAGTTTTGAGTGATGAGTCCTCTTAACGTAATGTAACTAAATGGAACACACATGTATTTATTACGATGTCTATTTGTAAATTGGTCTAAATTTAATGGCAAAAGCAATAATGTATAACAATTTTGCTGTAGACACAATTTGTTGTCAAAATACAGATTTTAACTTCAATCAGAATTTTTTCAAACAATCTAAGACCACGAAAACTTGTTTTTTCTTGTAAAAAGGGTCTCCGGTTCTTACACTCACCATACGATAGACAGCAATATTATGCTGCTATTTTACGCTGGTATTCTGTGAAAGCGTGGTACTTCCCCGGTAAAGTCGAACCATTCGTTCTACAACCATCATATAACTGCAGCATGGCTCTACCACGTCATACTGACCGACGTCACTTGATGGTAACTGTCTACATGTGAGTTCTGCATATGGTAACTTCTGCAACTAATGGCCATCTGCAACTAGCTTTGACAACGACAACACACAGATATGTATCATAACCCATAAGGGTATGACTATGCGGTCATACCCTTATGGGATAAGAATAAATGTTTCTCAGCCTAACTGCAATGGCTGTCTTTCTATATTAAGTGGATAATGCAGCCCATAGACAACAACCGCCCCTTCAAACAAACAAAGCCGTAAATATTACACTGTCACTCTTAATAAACAACTACTGCTTAGCAGCAGAAACATATAAGGGAGACTAGTGAAAACGGACTCTTCAGAAGCGCTACATATTCTTTATATTTTTTAACCCCACATTTTCTTCTTCTTAATCTTCTTCCTCATTAGTCTGTAAAAGTCCATTTCTTAAACATGGTTTCCTCCTGTCATAAGGTTCATAAATACTATTTAACGTTCTTGCTTTTTATATTTTGAAAATTTTCTATAAATAAGGTCAAGGTCAAACAATAAAAATATTTTAAATATATTATAACAAATGCCATCGCTATGACCTTAATATTGAAACGGCTTTAATATTGAAGTTAATTTTTTGTCACATTCCACAGTTGTATGTGACTGTACAGTCACTTCGTAACGAGTATCTTTAGATCGAAGAATGCGACACTCTTAACTAATGAAATATTAATATTTAGTGACAATGTATTTATACATTATTATAAAGTTATTAATACAACCTTCGTAGATATTATTTATGGTATTTGAATACGAATACTATCGAGAAATTACAAATAGGTATTTTATGTAGAATATTTTTTCCACAAAACGAATGAATATAAATTAAGCCCAAAATCATATTAGAAAATCTATCACCGTTATTTATAATAAATGCTAAGCGGTTGTTTTATATTTATTAAACGACCTTGGCTTAATAAAATACCGGTAAAATTTTGAGTCTCGTACAGCGATTAACATCAACAATGGTAAGGCCTAGTGAAAACGAGATGAGAGAATTTTAAACATTTGTTTCATAAAATTAATTCAAAACAAAACCTTATTTTCGTGAGTCGATAGACGATTCAAATCGCTGAATGTGAATCGTAAATCGAATGAGATTAGCTACCAAAATGCATTGACGATTAATCATTCGTATCTACAATGCTGTGTGCTTTCTATTCGTTGTGGACAAAACGGATTTCACCTCGATTAGGTTATTTATATGGGCCGGTAAAACAGGTGTGTGGATGCGTGAATATACAGGATGTGTTTGTTACGTATTAGAAAGTTTTTTAATGAAAAATCATTCACATCTTAAAATCGAAATAATGGCTTTAACGTTTCCGTTTTATCACGTGTTTAGTCACGTTGCATACCGTTACTATTCTTCATATAAATCTAAGTAATATGAAAAGAGTAATAACTAATAACCATTTAAACTTAATTTATGAGGAAAAATACTCTGAATTACTTAATTATTCAAGTATATATTTAAGGTAATTTAAGTAATAAGTATTGCCGTCATAATTCAATTACTTTATACATCACTATACTCAGTACCATCCTGTATATGGATCATCTGCGCTGTCTAGAGGAATGTTATTAATTTGGAATTTGTTACAGCCTATACTTAAACCTCGATATCGCCGTTAAACCTTCCCGCATAAATATGAATACATCACAGTCTCTCTTACTATTGTGCCGCGTGTGGACGTGAGAAAATAACTTAGATAAGCTATTGGTCAGTTGTTATTCTCTTAAGTGTTGATCAAGTTTTATAAAATGAGTAGACAGTCGCTCTTTGAATACATTTACAATTACAGAAATACAATCTAGAGAAGTCTCTTTCAGGATCACCCCTGCTTATATATCATTAATATAATTAGGTAACATAGACTGCAAGTCCTCGCAAAAAACCCTGTTACTTATTGAGAAATTCTTGCGAGTGAATTAAAATATAGTATCTTAATTTCATCAGAGAAGATGGCTGGGTGACCTAGTGATCAATATAATTAAATTTAAAGTCAAGCATACCACTGCAAAGCTTTATGATATCAAAAGTAATTTTTGTTTAGATTGGTACATAAACTTATAATGAAGAGCTGAAAGGAATCAAAAAAAGTTAATTATTACATCGAGACGTCTAAAATCTTAGTCCCGCCGTGACCGTGGGTGCACTCCAAACTTTAAAGAATCGCTATAAAATCCATAAAGATTAGTTTCATTGAATGTGTATTATTCATGTAAATATGATGACATATTTATGCTTTTGGTATTAAACCAAGCGGGTGATGGAAAAAGAGTCCAAACATCTTAAAAAGTTAGATTGATTTATATGTATGTATGTACCGTCAATTTACTTTGTTCATTTTTAGAATCTGCATTTTATATATGCAATATGTTAGCATAGTAACTTGTATAGAATCACTTATTGATATCCGAAACACGTGTATACAGACTATAAACGTGCAGCAGAAGAAGCCCGAGGAAAAATGTATTTATAATCGATTCGTATAGGTTACCGTTGATTTCGTAGCTATATGTCAGCGCGTAAATTCCGTTTATAGCTTTTATTAATATCCGAACAATAGATTAATTTTCGTGGGGTCAATGATCAGACGCGCGAAGGTTTTTGTAAGGAGGAAAAGTCCGAAGCGATTAGAAGAAACGATGGTGACTAACCTTGCGTAACCTTTGAAGTAGTACGATCTGTTATTTTTAAATCAGGAATATTACATCAACTGCATATTTGACAAAAAACTATCCATAAAATTATAATATTTATAAATACTTAAAATGTTGTGCGATGTGAACATAATATGAAGTTGTGAAGAAAATTGTGTGATATTTCAACGTTAAATTGGATATTTTTCTCTTTTTTCGCAACTTAATAATAGATCAATGATAATCTGTATCGATAAGATTAAATGAAACCTTAAATTAGTTTGATAGAGTACGTCGTAAAAAATTCTTAAAGATGCAGCAAAATTACTTTACGGAAATTTATATAACATTGGCCTTTTAAAAGCAGTAAAACCTTTATGTGCCGTATCTTCGTTTTAGTAATGAGGAGCAGCCTTTCCAGAGCGAGGATCGTAACTACACGCTAACCAAATCGCTTGCTTTACGTGTAAAGGGCGTATCTTCAAAAAATACACTCCTGCTGGCTCGTTCTACCTAAGCATATCGTAATACGATAAGCTCTCTTTAATTAAAATAGTCGCCCCTACTTATAACTGTAATGGTAACAGTTTTAATAATAGAAACTTTGTCGACATGTCATTTCGTAAGAAAAGGATTTATCCCAACGATTATGAGTCACATTACATGTGAGAATGCAAGCCGACGAGTTTTGCGAAGAAAAATCTCGCCTAGCGCTCGTTTCGTAAGCGAGGGAAGTGGCGACGATGTTTGCGCAAACGCGTAACTCGGATGTCGGTTATTACGTACTCTAGTAGCGGGTGCTGCGTTTACTTACTTGTACAATTTACAACTGGAAGGCTTATATCAACCGATTTCTTGATAAAATAAATTAAACAAACATATTATAATATTATCAACAAATTTGATGTTATTACATGACTAATATTTTCAATTCAATTTCATTTCAATATTTCCGTATCTTATAGAAATTGTAGGTAAGTTTGATAAAAGATTTGAATGAAGTATGAAAGATGCTAAAATATATAAAAAGAAAATAAAAACAAATTTTCTTTGGTTGGGCTTCAAGCTACTCCGATGGTGGTCGAAAATATACAATCATTAAAAAAATATATATGGCAAGTGTAGTAGAAGAAAGTGAACAATTCTCCGCGAAAGTGTTGTTTTTGAAGTTCATTTAAAATCCTGCGAAAATTAATTTAAGTTTGACAGTCAATTTTTTAAACAATTGTTAAACTGTTTTTTAGGTGGTTGAAGAACTATAAATAAAACAATTGCACTTTACGAAAGCTAGTGTAATATTGCTCAAAAGGATTGCGCCTGCTGGCACGCATTCCTCCTACATTAATTTGAGGACCTGGTGTATGCAAAAACTTTTAAAGTACAATTTTAAAAGAAACGCTTATAGTTTATTATTTCTAGCTCTTTAAATTTTTTATAGGTGACATGGATTCTTGCTCCGTAGGGCTGTTAGGGTTTTCACTTACGCTTGATTTGATTTTTGATTTGGGTTGAGGGCAGGCTGGTTCCTCACAAAGACATCGTCATCGTCTTTACGTCTTTGCACATCTATTCAATTCCCTGTAGCCAAATACGAATCGAGGTTCAGTAATAATATGTAGCCTGTTGAATTCTTAAGTTGGTGATGATGATGTTATCTGTTCCGCCACACGCACCGACAATGGTAATATTTCGCTTGTGCTGTATGACTTCACCTAGCGTTTGTATAAATGTCTCGTATGAACTGATATGTTCCTCAAAGTTGACGTCCCGTCCAGCAAAAGTCGATTTTCACATTTAAATATCTGGCCTATGTGCCTGTTACTTACGACATCTGCAAAGGTACGTTTAAGACTGATATAACATCAATTCATAGATTTGTTCAGATAGATTACTACCAACAAGCATTTTCAACATCTAACTACCTACAGGTAGTTAGATGTTAAAAATCATCATTCAGCCAGAAGAACATCGATCGTTGATGGTGACTTTCATTAATGATTACTACGTTAGGCCAAACCCTAAAACTCAAATTGGTGTAATAATAATATAATTTATGGTGCAAGTAATTTGGCGTGCCAATCTCTGCATTTCGCGACAATTTCTGAAAACCTTTACTTTTGAAGAAATCTATGTCTAGAAGTTAACTATGTTCACTATGAACGGTGCTATATTTTACGTGGTAGAGCCACGCTGCAGCTGAGTTATGGCTGCAGTAAAATTGGGTCTTTTCGAAAAATAGCAGCATAATGCTGCCCCAGACCAACAAAGATGAACGGAGCGCTGCGTACATTTCAAGCGATACAAAACTAAGCCAAAACTATGCTCAAATTATTGTAAGAATACGCACACACGTAAGTGAATGCAACTAAAATCATTTGCAACTAACAATCATGATTTAACCCGCATAAGTGTAAGTCCAGCTGTGAACTTTTATGGGCTGATAAAGAATAAAAGAAGAACGAGTGTGCGTGAGTGCGTGTCAAGACCTTTTTACCTGTAACGTGGTTTTCCATCTTAGTCCTTAGGTCCGGCACGGGTAGATGATAGATTTTATGTCACCTTTATTTTTATCAGCCCAGTAACATTGCAAAGCAAATGCCTCACCTTCCTTCTTCCACCTCTTGCTCTTAGTTGCATAAAATTATTACACCATCTCATTGCACAAGGTATACTTACAGGAAAATTTCTTGTCTATAAGGACTCACAGAATACCAGCGTAAAATAGCAGCTTAACACTGCTGTGTTTCGTATGGTGAGTGTAGAGAACCGGAGATCCTTTTTACTGGAAAAGAGGCATTCCATCTTAGTCCTCACGGGTGACAACGCATCTGCATTTTGATTCTTTATTGAAGATAGATGTTGATTTCTATGGGTCACAGCAACCACTTACCATCAGGTGGACTGTGTGCTCGTTTGTCACCCTATCCTATAAAAAAAAAAGAAAACCTTATCTTGAAAACGTTTATATATTTTTCTTTCTTACAATACCAGACGTTGGTATACTCAGGCATTTTTAAAGAATAAGAATACTAAAGATATTTTTCCCCTTAACAACTGCAATTAAGCCAAAATGGTTGAGCTAGTGCTAGAATTAAAACGTGCTATATTAAGTTTCGTAGACTATAGTCGATAATCATTAACATATTGACACTCCAAATTAAAACTGCAAATTTGCTAATATTTTTTATTTTATTTATAACTTTTAAAGCACAGCACTAGTAGTAAAGTCTTAATGGTTAGTTAGTTATTCTAAGCATCAATTATTTCCATAAATAACATTTTCAGACCCAGAAGGAAAAAAATAAATAGAATGTAAGAAACAACAAACGAAAATATTCACTTGTCGATATGTTATAGTGGCTACATTTAATTTGTCATCCAAGACAATAAAAAGACAAAAAGTCGTGGCACTAGCCGGCCATTCATACGAACCGTGAAAAGATAACAAGTCCATATGTAAAAAAATCTAGCGGTTTAGATTGACATCTGTCCGTCGTAGTGGCTTCTTACGCTCGGTTGAATAAAATCAAGTATTACAATTAAATTAAAAATCACTCACGCAGAGTAATTAGTTAAAGAAACATCTGGTACTGACAACAAAGAAAAGAAATGTAAGATTGTATTATTTTTAATATTTATTTTTAATTATGCAAATTGAAATATAATTATATTACTTAGGTAATACGAGTGCGTAGTACTAAACATGGCTTTTCTTAATTGGGATACTAACCAGGAGATGGGCAGCAGCGTCTTCCTAATTACAACTAAGGGGGTAAATTTACGCCCTATGGGACAATGTATGGGGAGGCTGTAATGGTATCGGTATGAATTCTTAACTACATCTATTTTTCATATAAATGTAACAAAAAATTAAAACTTCACTATAATAATTTCTGAACGATTATTTTGTTGACACTACATTTTATGGTAGAATGATTCAATTGAATCTGCGGTATGCGTTAGTTTCCACTCATTGTAGACCGCACGGTGTTGACGACTTTCTATCTACATTACGCACACATACACACATCACTACACACATGCAATAAGGTGTCACATTGCCCAAACTGTCCGAACGCGGTTTGTCATCGACAGGTGAATGACAACGTTATTTTTTCAACGTCATAAGTTAAAGCTATTCCAATTTATACGCTTTACTTTACTTGGTAAGGTTCACGTCTTGGTTTTGTAGATATTTAAAAAAAATGTTGTGCTTGTCCATTAGCAGTACGAGATATTGAAATGGATTGATTTTATAGCGTCTGTAAGCAGTGTTAGCATATCCTACGAATTTAGGTGGCTTAATTTTGTTTTTTATAACTCTAGTAGTATAACTGCAAATTAAATTTATACAAATTACATAAATGGCAAAGAACGATGTCATCATCATCATCATCGTCATTACAGCCCTTCACAAATCCACTGCTGAACATTAGACCTTTCCCAAGGAATGCTACAAAGCACGATCCTGAGCCACCTGCTTCCATCGACTTGTCTCGATCATCGGGTCGCCCTGCACTTCGCGTACCGGTACGAGGCTGCCACTCGAGAATCTTTCTTCCCCATCGGTTGTAGGTTCCTCGAGCAATATAGCCGGCCCATTGTCACTTCAGCTTACTAAGAGCGATGTATCAAAACTATTTATTATACTAGGTGATAGAGCTTTTATTCCGCCTAGGAGTCGTTTAGTTCAGTAAAACTTTATTGCCTGTTTCTCCTAAACAGCAGGACACTTGTTGCACTTTTGCGGTGAAAGATAAAATATCCAATTAAGGGCTTTGAGCTTTACATCTACGTGCTCATGGTTAACACGTACATATGGCCACATGAACTTCTTTATTTAATTGAAAGTGACCATTAACCATTTACCTCCATCCAAATATAACCAGATAACTCAAAAACTACTGGTCAGGTCTTAATTAAATTTATACGGGACCACACGAGAAGCACCAGCTTTCAAATAAAAAAAAGAATCATCAAAATCAGTTCACATAAAAAAAGTTCTGAGGTAACATACATAAAAAAATAGTCGAATTGAGAACCTCCTCCTTTTTTTGAAGTCGTTTGATAAAAAAGCTATATCTACCATTTTTTACAAGATAAGTATTATGTCATGTTGATATTATTCCCGTTACATACATCCTATGACACTTTGAAGATGACGGCAAGTCTAATGCGACTCGTAATTCAAAATTTGTAATCCAAAAAATGGGCATCGTGGGAAATTTGTTAAGGAGATACATATCATGCAGATCTGACTTGTTCAGGATTTAAAACAAAATGAAAAAATATGACATAAATTATATTAACAAGTCTATCATAAGTCGTTAAAATATTTATATCTATTGATAATGCTCATTTATATTAGAGGCCAATGTATATCAATGGACAGTCAATTGCTTTGGAAGACGAATAGCAATACAAGCTTGTCTTCTGAAATATGTAGATCAACTTAACGGGTGCCACGTCATTTTCAGATAGTTTTCAGACAAATTGCGACAATTTTTGAGGGTTTGTAAATTCGTATCTTCTACTACTGACAAAATGACATAAACAATTTTAACTTTCACGACAAATTTCTAGTGTCCATCTATCAATACAGCCTATAAAAGTCCGTATGCCTGCCTCATATATCGGCGGGTTGACACGCAGCTTTTTTATTATTTATAGTTGTTATCAGAAAGATGCTGCTGCCCATCTCCTGTTTCAATTTCCATCTATTGCTTTTTGCGACACTCACTGGACGATATGTGGATATTCTTACGCCGCCACTACAAAGTGGATTTTTGTGAGTAGAATTTATTAAATCATAATTGTTTTACTATCGCAGTCAATAATTGTTATTAAATTACTAGGAGGTTCTTTAAAGGTATAGATATTTTTTTACATATTATACCATTCCTATTAAAATATAACTTTTATATGTGAAAGTAATCGATTTAATTAACAGCTAAACACTAATTAATACGAATAAACGGGTTTTGTACAGCAGGTTATACAAAAAACTATACGAGCGTAAGGTTTGTAGGAAGAGTTTTTAATTTTATGGCCCCGACATACAAGCGCTGTCAATCAAGCACTGTTATTAAAGTAAATCAACGCGGTATAATCTCGGTTATTTATATACTTTCGATAAAATTGCTCCCATGGGCGTCACACTAATGTATCAAAACAGGTATTTTCTAATAGCTGACGCTGTTAGCCCGTAATTTTGCAAATGGCCGCGCACCTCTACGATCTAACGAAGAACAATTCCAGTGTAATTACTATTACAATATCATCGATTAGCAGCTTATTATTATGACCTGATCGCCTCTATACTAAATAACACCGTTATGTAAAAAATATTTACATTAAGAGTCATACCATATTTTCAGCACAACATTAGTCTTTACGCTTTATATATTTGTAGCGCTCAGCAGACTCTAATGTTGAGCTGAGCTCAGTGTTCAAGTCACGGATGAAACCAATACGACAATTATTATGAGTAGGCCATATAAAATTAAGTGGTTATAAACTTTGTAACCGTTCTTCGGTATTTTATATTATTGTATGTCAGTACAATAAACACTACATGTGAAGGGAATTAACGCCTTCACCAACTTTTAGAGATATATAGCTATATAGTAATTTTACTTTACTAGTTTCTCAATAGGTATATAAAATAGAACATATACTTCAACCTGACCAGATTTATGTTTAGCTTTTTACTAAACCAAAGATTCCCCGTGTAGTGGCGGGTAAGAATACCCACTACCTATCTTACCGTGGATGCCGTAAGAGGCGACAGAGGGAAACTCTTGAAACAGCATCTTTCTGATAACAGCAAAAAAAAACTGCGGTTGCCAACCTGCTATACCCCATGACGAGAGTAACAAGAGGACGGCCCCCAGCCCCTGGCGGCCCCGCTATTCCTGGCTACGGTGGCAACCATGGTAACGGCGGGGCAGGGGGTGCTAAGAATCTCCGGTGGCGGTTCGGTTGCCACCTTAGACGACTCAACCTGGCAACATATAAGCCTGCCTGACTGATGAGAAGATCCTGGAGCTGATAGAAGAGATAGACAAGTTTCGCTGAGATATTATAGGATTATCTGAGGTCCGAAGAGACGGGGAGGACACGGTAATCCTCGAATCCGGCAACTTGTTCTATCACCGGGAGGGCGACCATCTGTCGCAAAGAGGTGTCGGATTTATCGTCCACAAGTCTCTCGTTAACAACGTTGTAAAGATTGGGAGTGTATCGACGAGAGTTGCGTATCTTATACTCAGAATCACCAAACGGTATTCGCTGAAGGTCATACAGGTTTACGCAACAACCTCTGCACATCCCGATGAGGAGGTGGAGAAAATGTATGAGGATATCTCTAGAGCCATGCATTCTCCACACCCCACTATACGGTGTTAATGGGACACTTCAACGCAAAACTATGCACAAGAGAGAACGGTGAGTTGAAAGTAGGGAACTTCGGGATAAGGCAACGAAACCCAAGGGACCAGCAGCTGGCCAACTTTATGGAGAAAGAGGGACTCTTTCTGATGAACTCTTTCTTCCAGAAGCGGCCCCACAGAAAGTGGACCTGATCGAGCCCCGACGGTTCGACAAAAAATTAGATTTACTTCATTGTGACGACCAGACTACAACTGTTCAGTGATGTCTCAGTGATCGCGAGGGTGAAAACTGGCAGCGATCACCGAATGGTGAGAGGCACACTGAACCTAAACGTCAAGTTGGAGAGGTCACGTTTAATGAAGTCAACGCTCCGTCCCCCTCGTGCTCTAATCCAAAGCCCCGAAAACTTTCAGAATACAAAAACTCTCCGATCACACTCTTAATCTCATGCTTGATAGACGGAAAATGAAGCTGCAGTCTTCAGCAGATTTGACAGCATACAGGCAACTGAACAGACAGATCTCCAAATGCATGCGGCGGGAGTTATGCAACTTTAATACGGCTCGTATTGAAGAAGCGACCGAGCGTAACCAGGGCTCCAAAGTCTTCACCAGAGATCTGTCTGCTAGAAACAGCCAACTGTCGAAGCTGAAGACCGAATGTGGTAGCATCGTTTCCGGGACACCTGAGATTTTGAGTGAGATTGAGAGGTACTATGGGCAGCTGTACACGTCTTCGTTGGAGTTACACGCAAGTGTGAGTAACGATCAAGTCATATCTGACACTATTCCGATGATATCTCGGACGTCAGTCTGAGCGAGTTTAGAATGGCTCTCGAGCACCTTAAAAACGGCAAGTCATCGGGCGAGGATGGAATTACAGCGGAGCTTCTGAAATCGGGTGGAAAAGGCTTAAGTACCATAGACCACAGTCATATCTGACACTATTCCGATGATATCCCGGACGTCAGTCGGAGCGAGATTAGGATGGCTCTCCAGCACCTTAAAAACGGCAAGTTCTCGGGCGAGGATGGAATTACAGCGGAGCTTTTGAAAGCGGGTGGAAAAGGCTTTAGTACCATAGACAACAAATTGTACAAAAGACCGAAGAGTACAATCTGCCGTTTTGTCTTGCGTATGTGGACTATGAGAAAGCCTTTGATTCCGTCGATATTTGAGCGGGGCTGCAGTCTCTTCATCGGTGCCAAGTTGACTGTCGGTATATCGAAGTTCTGAGTGATTGTACAGTAGGGCTACGATGGCTATCCGAGTACAGAACCAGAGTAAGAAACCTATTCATATGCAGATGCAGAGGTGTAAGACTGGGTGACTTAAAAAACTTTAAAATCTGAAAGATTGCAAACCCATAACAACGTTTGTACCGAACTCGGCCTCCTTATGACAATTACATTTTTGGGATTTTCTTATCCTTAGATTTGCCGACGATATAGTCCTTATGGCAGAATCGCTGAAGGACCTAAGCACTATGCTCAATGACTTCAATAGTGTCTCCCTACAGATAGGTCTTAAGATGAACATGGACAAAACCAAAGTCGTGTGTAACGTCAATGTCACACCTATGCCGGTAGTTGTTGGGAGCACTAAGCTCGAAGTTGTTGACGAGTATGTTTACCTGGGACAAATAGTTCGACTAGGTAAGTCCAACTTAGACCAAGAGGTCAATCGACAGATTCAACTCGGTTGGGCCGCGTTCGGGAGATTAGACACATCTTCTCATCAGGCATACCTCAAAATTTTAAAACAAGATTGTACAACCAGTGCGTGTTGCCAGTGATGATCTGAGATTCAAGATTCAAGGTCGCTCAGCGAGCTTGAAAGTTTATATCTAGGCGTGGCTACTAGATTAATTTTATAATATTAAGATTTAAAATATTCCCTATTAAATGTATAAGTATTTTTACTCATTGAACATCATTTTGTTTTTATTCCATGATATATTTAAAGAATAAGATTAAAAATTTCATTAATTACCCGACAACAGTGGAGCCCAAAATAATTGTTAAATCTATACCTGGTATATATAATATATTTACATTGTATATATCCGTCAAATTAAGCATCGGTCTGTTTATTCTAACGTCGTCGGATTTAATATAAGATTGCGCAGTTAACTTAAACTATATTATGTCAGCATAAAATTATTTTGGCGCGGATGTAAGCTGTCAAAAATTAAAAAAGAAATTAATATATCGTGTATCCGGTATCATATAAAAGGCAGAGCATTCTAAATATATTTAATAAAAAAAGATGTAAATTATTTTCAAAAAAAGACCCGGCGGCAGTGAGCTATTATCGACTAATAAAATGGAAAGTTCATCAGAATACGCCTCAAGCTATATTATAATATTATTATATATCATATTACATTAACGATAAAATATAGCACTTCTAAATCCATTTAGCAGCTTATTCTACAGGCCAAAATGAAACGGACAAACATGCATCCTACATGTATACAAGCGAAAAGCATAACAAAGTAAATATAGTCATAATCTTCTTTCTTTATTACAGCTCATCATAAGTCCACTGCTGAACAAAAGCCTCCCCAAGTAACACAAAACGCGGTTCTGGGCAACTTGCATCCATCTACTTCCTAAATGTTTTACCATGTGGTGAATACATCTAGTTGGAAGCCTCCGTACACTCCGCTTACCAGAATAAGACTGCTACTCGAGAACTTTTCTTCTAAGTAGGGTAAACATATGAAACTAACCAATACGCTTGTCAGAATCCTCTTCAAGAAGGCACCATATAACATTTTGAGAGCATCGCATGAGTATTATTAATATTGTCCTCCAGACCAAATACATGTCATGGCGGCCAATTTGAAAAGAGACTAGCCATCTATGCAAGTCAGAATTATATTGCACAGGTGTGTTTGCGAGCACACGCGCACTCTGTATTTCATCGCTTTCATAGTCCGATGACCAGAGAAAGATCATATGCAGGATCCACGGCTTTAGGTGTTTATTTTAAGCACGGGTATAAAATACCCCCACTTTCTGCCTCCTGGCTGTTACTGTGAATTTACTGACAGAAAACCCCAATAACTGATTTTGGGGCCCGATCTGGTATTCGAACCTGGGACCACATGATAAGCAGTCGCGCGCACGACTACTAGACCTACGAGGTAGTCCTGAACAATTATTATTACAATAAAGTCAGCCCATGACATTCAGGAGATACATAAGAATGAAATGACGTTTCGCACTTTAATATCTGTCTAGCAGTCAGGCAAAAAGCAGTGATCGCAAGGTAAGGACCGATAGCGCAGTGGCTAAATGCTTGGCGCTGCATGCTACGTATCTAATTCCGCACGGAACAAGCATTTGTGTGACCTACAAGTAATTGTGCCAGGTCAAGATGCTTCATCATAATCATTATCATTACAGCCTATCAAAAGTGTGGATGCCTGTCCATATGCAATTTGTGGATGTAAAACGCCTCCACGGTACAGGAGCAATTCCTAGGCTATTTAGAGTAACGTTAAAAAAACAGCAAATGTACGTGTTTCGTAACAAACTTAATAAATGTGTTAGATATTTCAAGTACAGTTAAGCTACACAAAAAAAATTGGAATCAAATCTAAAATGATCGTCTCTGTAACACAATATAGGCGTGCCGCAAGTCTCTACATCGATCGCTTTAGGGAGTATTTTGTGTTTATTGATATTTTATAATAAATAACAATCTATACAATGGAAAGCTTTTTTAAATTATGACGCGAAGATATAGCAATTTGGGCGTCACTAAAGTTCATTTAATTCGGTATTTCTAATTGAAACAATACGAATGGTCGTAATAAATTTAAGAAACTGTCTATGAATTTAATAGAGAAACATGCTCTGGGTTGGTGGTCGTTAAGATCGATTGGCTTTGTTTCATTTAATATTATGAACAAAGAATTTTATTTGAACAGACTTGTGGAATTCGAAAGTTGTTCGCGTTTGTAATAATTTAAAACATTGAAATATTTATAAAACATTTGACCGTAAATTTGAATCAAAAAAACATATAATATGTTTTTACTTTCTGCTGTTACGTTTCGTATGTTAAGAAGAATATATAGCCCCACTTCCTCAATGTTGGCGGACTTTACGTTTTCTCGAATTTTTTTTAATTTCTCACGTACAAGCGTGAGAAATTAAAAAAATCCTCTCAATGTATTTTCTTTCATTTATTTTTAGCGGTCCCTACTCACTACTTCTGCAAGCGCGTCACGCAAAATGTCTCGCCCAGCTCCCTGTAATTATATTAGATGTATAGTTTAATATAAAATAGTCCTGGAGGTGGATAAAAACGTTATAGCCTATTATAGTGTGGTTATAATATATTCCATTTTCAACTATTATAAGCCAGTGCTTGGTTATTATCCCATCTTAGTCCTCAGGAGGACAACGCATCAGCATTTTTATTCTTAATCGAGGATAGATTTAGATGTCTATGGGCCACTGCATCCACTTACCATTGGGTGCACTGTGTGCTCGTTTGTCACCTTTTTTCTATAAAGACAAAAAAAAACTGAGAGTAAGTGGTGATATAGCCGAAGATGGTAAAGCGATATAGCATAACAAAGGCCTATTCACTGTTGCCTTGAAGACACCCAGACCCAGACAGACCCACATTTTAGTCGGATGGAAAGACAGATGGCGGCAAATTATTCCACTTCTTTGCTGTACGCATTATGAGCGACGAAGCAAACCGTTTGGTTCGAATGCGAGGTATGTCGATAATAAAGGGGTGGAGACCAGTTGAGCGTCTGGTTGTCCGATGATGGAAAGGAGAAGGAGGAATTAAGTCATGCAATTCAGGCCATTATCTTTGAAATGTATCCTGTAAACCATTTTTTGGTTGTCTATTAGCCATTTTAATCACGCCTTTTGAGTTTTTGATTAGATTAAGTCCAAAGCTGCTAGGTGGCATTTCGCAGCTCATACATACATGGCAGCAATACTTCGTCCATTCGGACTTGCGCTTTAAAAGGTGTTTTTTTTAAATAGTATAAGGGTGAAAAACAAGCACACAGCCCACCTGATGGTAAGTGGTTGCTGTGGCCCACAGACATCTACATCTATCTCCGGTGCTCTACACTTATCATACGAAACACAGTTGCGTTAAGCTGCTATTTTACGCTGGTATTCTGTGAGAGCGTGGTCGTTCCGCGGTCGAGCCGACCCATTCGTGCTACAACTACCAGTAATATAGCCGCAGCATGGCTCTATTACTGGTAAACTACTACTTTACTGCCAAAACAGCCGGTAACCGTAGACACGCTTGCTGTCAACACAAATAAGCTAACTCATATCATAAAATGCATATATATATATATATATATATATATATATATATAGGATATGCTTTATTGAAAGCTAGGAATGACCTCTTTTGGGAATGAGTTAAAGCCTATCAATTTAATTGCATTTTTGTAACAATATTAATACTGGCTGATATGCATTTCACTGCGTGATAGATTTGGAAATGAGGATATCCGCAGTAGAACCAGAGTAACCGACATAGCCCAACTGATTAGTGAGCTGAAGTGCAATGGTCCTGCCATACAGCTCGAAGAGTCGACAAGCAATGGAAAATAAAGGTTCTTGAGTGGCAGCCTCGTATCGATAAGCGAAGTGTAGGGCGGCCCTATCCCACTAGATCGAGTATTGACGTTCGATCGAGTTAGAGAGGCAGGAAGTCAATGGACGCAGGTGGCTCGGGACCGTGCTTGGGGAGACCAATGTTCAACAGTGAATTTATGTGGGGCTGTTATGACCATTATCATCATCATCTGATGATGATGATACTATGCATTGATTACTCCGATAGCTGGACAACAAAAAAGCCGTACGTATTATATAATAAAATAAATAATTCAGCAAACATATAACAGAACTTTGATTTGTAATCGTCTGAACGTTCCTAAAAGCGTTAATGTATTAGTGAATACGAAACAAGAAATCAAACCTAAAGCTATTTATATTTCACAATAGACAACGTCCGACACCTCAGTACTATTATCCGACACAGTCAAAGAGCGATCGCCAATTAACAATCGAAAGAAAGTGTCGGCTTAGTTTTTTATACAAAACAAGGTCTTAATTCCGTATGCTGGTAGCAATGATGCAACGACCAATTTGTGATTATGATTGATACTAATCCGTTTAATCCCAGTTGCCGTCTGTCCGAACGCTCACTGTTCAACGGTTGATCGATTTGACAATGAATGGTGAAGGTACAAACGAACAGTCCGATAGGAAAGGCTCTACAAAGCATTTATTAATGTGCAGGCGGACCCGTGCGATATATGAAAGTATGCCAAACGGTTTTAAGCTGAAATAAATTAAAAGGTGTGGCTTATTTTGAAAGTTAAGGTGTGTTAATTAAAGAAACAAAAATTGGCCGCTTCGTACCATTGTGCTAATGTGGTACACATTTTAATCTTTTTATTTAATGAGTAGATATTTTTATATACGTATCTTTAGCGACGCTTATGTTAACGTAAAACCTTTTAACCGACTTCAAAAAAGAAGGAGGTTCTCATTTCGACTGTATTTTTTTAATATGTGTATTAGCTCAGAACTTTTTTCTAGGTGAACCGATTTTGATGATTCTTTTTTTATTAGAAAGTTGGTGCTTTTCATGTGGATCAAGATCTGATCAGTAGTTGTTGAGTTATCCTTAATAATTCGTATTTAATTGACTTCGACTGCACTGATGATGTTCTCATTTTATTTATATTGAAGTCGGTTGTACAACATTTTTAATTTTACAACTTGTTAATAGAAAAAATATCATAGATTTATGAAAAGTATTTATTAATACGGTAAATACAATTACATTGCTGAATATAGGCCTCCCCCAAACAGTTCCTGAGTCACCTGCATCCAAGGTCAGGTCTTCCTGCATATATCACCAGGTCTTTGGTATATCTAGTTGGGGGCCATTCCATACTCCGCTTGCCGGTACAAGGCTGCGACATTAAAAACATTCTTGCTCATCATTTTATAATTGATGAAACCACATTAAAACTAAATAATAACTTCTACAAGATGATGAATTCCACTTTATCTGCGAAGTATTACGCACGTAAACTATTACATAAATAAAATAGTATATAACTAAAACTTGCTCTATTTTCTATCGTGAGTAACCGGATTCGAGACTGGCAACGTACACCATCTTAGTCCTGAAGAGATAACGCGCCTACGTCTTAATTTTCATTGACAGTGAGTAGGTGTATGGACCACAGTACAACTTCGAATAAGATGGGTGACAAGGATGAACTCAGGTACTATAAGACAGATACATTATATATAATATATAAAACAAGGTGTTCAATATTAAAAAACTGAAGGTAGCCGGGCTAACTATGACATCGGGACGTCAAACACCTCAGTCCCTCCCGTGACCATGGGTGCTGTAAAGCACCCGAAACGTCGGGAATTAAAAAGTAAAATTAAACGCGATATAATCCGTAAAAATTAGTTTCATTTAAGGTGTCCAAATAAAGTTATTCATGAATAATATTATTATAATTATAACAGTTAGCACTTTTAGTATTTTTACATTTTTATTGCCATGGACCAATGAAATTGTTAATTGCAATTTTAAATTTTAATTTTGTAGTGAAGGAAAACATCGTGAGGAAACCTGCATGTCTGAGAAATAAAAAAATATTTCGAAACCAGTGAAGTTCGCAAACTCGCATTGGGGCAGCGGGGCGGACATTTCCTTGCCCTAAAACCCTCTCAGACATGAGAGGTGGCCTGTGCCCAGCAGTGGGACATATTATAGGCTGTAACTTTAACTTTTAACTATTTCCATGTACATTATTAGTACTGTAAGAGAATACACTAACCCATGTCATCCTGTGTGTGTCGTAGAGCGTAAGAGGTGATATAGGGATATGAAACAGTATTTATATATATAAAAGGTGAACCTGACTAACTCATCTATTAACGCACAGCCGAAACTACTGAACGGATTTTGCTGAAATTTGGCATACAGACAGTTGTAATGACGTAGGCTTCCGTTAAGAAAGGATTTTTGAAAATTCGGCCCCAAAGGGGGTGAAAAAGGGGTTAAAATTTGTATGGAAGTCCGTCATTTTTAGAGCTAGAAGCCTGAAACTTTGTTTTTAGGTTAACGATTAGAAATAAACAATTACGTGTCCTAGGGTTTTTGAAAAATCAACCCCGAAGGGGGTGAAAAAGGGGTTGAAAGTTTGTACGGGGAAACAAGATTAGTAAAACTATTTTACGACGTTTACGAGCAGTATGCCAGTTGCAGGTTACAGATAGTTGCAAACCGCATTTCATTGAGCTTAACATACTAACCCTGCCATCTTTATATATATTCGAAGTAGCCATGTTTGTTAGGAAACATTTTAGCATATTTTAAACCACTAATAGTAAACGTCATAGGAACACACTGCGTATAAAACCTCACAAAACAGCCCTATATTCAAAAAGTTTCCTGGGTATGGCTCCTAAAATTTTTAATAAACTCCCAAAAAACATCGAAGAGACTGATAATATGGAAAAACTTAAGAAATTGCTTTTGGGTTTTTTAATAAAAAAAACATACTAATCAACGAATATTTTGATGATAAAATGAATGGATTTTAGTAGGTACCTACAAGTAATGTCCGATTTATTTATTATATTTTTATCATTGTGTTACTGAAAATTATGTAATGGCTAATAAAAACAATAATTTATGCATTTTTTTCTTAGACATACTAATTATTATTGAAATTGTAATGTTATTAAATATTAATATTAGTAATGCAAACTGAGGATGTTAACCAAATATTTGTATGCCTTCTAAGGTGAAACATGGTGTTACTTATTATAAATTTTCCACCAAGCTTGTAACTTTTTACCTATGTTTTACAAATAAATATAAAAAAAAATATTTGAAACTTCACAGCAGTACTCCTATCAATAAATGAGTAAACAAGTGTTTCAGGCTCTTTCAGAATTCAAAAAAAAGGTGGAAAAGGGGTGACAAATTCTGAAAATCAACATGGGTATCGTTTTTATGGTTTATCGGGTCGCTGATTACGAAAACAACAACTATTTCAAAATCCAACGTAGCAAACGGGAAATACCTACCATCATCCCCTGTGGGGGTGCGATGTGGTTGAAATGTCAATATGGGTGTCGTTTTATGTTTTTTTGGGACGTTAATTACGAAAATGGCATCGATTATGGTTTGTAATCAACATGGATGGAAGGATGGATGGATGTATGTTTGTATGTATAAATCATCATGGGTTGGGTGACTTGGGTGTCATTTTTAAGGTTTTTGGGTCGTAAATAACGTAAATGATATTGATAATTATTTTAAACTTAATTTATTGGAATAGAATAGAATATACTTTATTGCACGAAAACATAAAACAAAATAAACAAGAAGATTTGTACAAAAAATTTGCACAAAATTACACCTGAACAATAACATACTAATTTAAAAATTAAAAAAACAATGAAAATAAACAACCAGACCAAATATATTTTTTACAAATTAATAAAATGGCAAAACCAAAAGAAATACTCATTTTGTATTGATCTTCAAGTTCCAATCCCTACCAATAGATGGCGTTGGTATCGTTTTAGCACACGGTAACGTTGTGTTTTTTCGAACTAATATAAAGTTAATGGTGAATGAGCGCTTCAACCTGTACCAGATACGGTACCTATTCACTGTTAACGGATATCTGACTAGACTTCGACTTTGTTTGCTTGCTTACGGTTTAAGATTTGCTTCGTGTTTCGGATTACTTGCTTGATTTTGTCTTTCTTACAACCACTGTTCAAACTTGGAATTCGATTTGCTTTGTTATTAGGTATCGTTTATAGAAGTACTTTTTCTCACTGAAAAAATGACTACAGAAACTTTTAATATTAAGGGAAAAATGGAAGAACATACTGACGTCCCCATTATAGATGGCGGCGCCTGTTTGTTTCGTGGTCTTTCATTTTTAATGTACGGAACCCAAGAAAATGCGATGGTGGTGCGTTCACAAATTGTTAGATTTGTGTTAAATTATTGGCCTAGGTTTTCAGTTATGACTCACAACAGAAATGGCGATAATTATTCAACAGCAAATGAAATGAATATTCAGCCGATATATTTAAAAATGAAACTTATAATAACTGAAGTCCACCGGATTTTATGAATTGGTAGCTGCAGGATTAATATTTCCGTTTCGGTTTGAAGTATATCGAAACGGTCTGCTATACGCAAAGTCCGGAACAGATATCTGTCCAGTAAGGCGTTTACGATTTAGCCATGATTTATCTAATGGACATTTTGACGCCTATCTGCCTATTGTTGCGAAGAAAATTACACAGAGTCGCATGGAGGTACCTGTCAAAGAGCGTGATCCTTTTTCAGAGCTTGACCATTTAACTGTTACATCTTTTGTAAACAGTGAAATATCATCTCCAACCAGCGGAAGAGATCAATCTGTATCGTCGATATTAAAATATGAAAAAAACGAAAAAGAAACAAAGGTCGAGATTTACTAATTACACAAGAAAAAGTCAATTAAAAAGTGCACAAGAAAGATATAGGCAGAACAAGCCAGATTCAAATCGTAAAGCTGTGTCCGCTTATCAGAAAAAAAATCCCGATGTACACAGGCAAGTTGTTGCAAATTACCAAACTGCGAATCCACAAGTGCATAGAGCAATTCAGGCACGGTATGAAGAAAATATTACATTGCGTTTATGGAAAAACAAGGTCCATTCCGCTATGGAATATGACCCTGATATTGCTTATAGAACTAACAGCAGTATAGCCTTGGGTTCTATGACATGCAAGTGTCAGTGGTGCAATGCGCTGAAATGCGCTGAAATATATTGCAGCGCTGGAAAAGTGCAACTTGATCGGTTGAAACAACTGCCTGAACCGCTCTTTAATTTGATTAATGATCTACACCCAGATCATGACCATTTTATGGGTAATATTCGTAAATATAATGCCTGTTTCTTCTTTTCGTTGACTTCCTTTACAGGTAACAGCAGATGGTTTTTCACTGACTTTTAAAGTACAAGGCCAGGTCTACCATTTAATTGGAAGTATATTACCAGAAGCCGAAGCAGAAGAAGTACCTTCAAATATATTTTGTAGGTGAAGATGATCGAGAAGCAAAGATTCGATGTTCTAAATTTCCTAACTTAAAGCCAAATTTAATCAAAAAATTGCAGAATATACTGCATCAAGTGAACCCGTATATAAAAGATCTGAAAATTGCCATTGATAAAGGCACTCCTTCAGAGTCATACAAAGTTGTCATATATGCTGATAAAAACCACCAGAAGAACATAGAGGTAGGTACAATGCACCAACTACAAATGAAGTGGCTTTAGTGTTAGTGGATCAACAATTTGATCGAAGGGATATCATCCTCGAGAGCCGAAGTAATTCACTTCAGCGTATTAGTGAGATACATCGAGCATATGATGCGCTACAGTATCCATTGATGTTTTGCTGGAGGGATGATGGGTATTCAATCAACATACCACAACGCGATCCCACAACTAAGTTGCCGCTTAATAAAACTGTCTCTTCTGCAAGTTTCTATTCGTATAGAGTAATGATTAAAGAAGGAGAAGATAAGTATTTAGTCAACTATCGTGCCCTTTTTAGTCAATATTTGGTGGATGAATGCGCCAAAATAGAAACAGAGAGATTAATTTATATCAAAAATAATCATGCCAAATTACGTGCTGATAGTTACATCCATTTAAAAGATGCTATTGGACGATAAGACGCAGAAGCCAACCAACTAGGACAAATGGTTGTCCTTCGATCATCTTTTACGGAGGGACCTAGGTATATGCACGAAAGAACACAGGATGCTATGACCTATGTTAGGAATTACGGCCGGCCTGATCTTTTCATCACTTTCACATGCAATCCTCGCTTAGACGAGATAAAAGAGCAATTACTTCAAGGACAATAATCTCATGATAGACACGATATAATTTAGAGGGTGTTTCGACTAAAGGTGAAAAAGATCATGAACTTATTGACAAAGGGCAAAATATTTGGTGAAGTGCGATGCTATATGTACTCAACGGAATGGCAAAAGAGAGGTCTTCCACATATTCACATTCTTTTATGGTTCCCAAACGTATTACTCCGGATCAAATCGACAATATAATTTGTGCTGAAATACCCGATCCCAAACGTGACCCAGAGCTTCACGAAATCGTTAAATGTAATATGATACATGGTCCATGTGGAACTTTAAATCGAAAGTCACCATGTATGAAAGATAACATGTGCAGTAAACGATACCCCAGGGCTCTCATAAGGGAAACTCAAACTAGTGAAGACGGTTATCCACAGTACAAGATACGTTTACTAGGTGACGGTGGGTTCTCTGTTGATATCAAAGGCACAACAATAGATAATCGCTGGGTAGTCCCTTATAATCCAGTATTATTAAAAACATTTAACGCTCACTTAAATGTGGAATATTGTCATTCGGTGAAATCAATAAAATACGTCTGTAAATACGTAAATAAAGGTTCAGACCAGGCATCGTTTGCTTTAGAGAATGAGAAGGATGAAGTTAAAACCTACACAAGTGGAAGATATATAAGTTCATCAGAGGCAGTATGGCGAATCCTTGAATTTCCCATTCATGAGCATTGCCCTCTAGTAGTCCACCTCGCTCTTTTTATTTGGGAAATGGACAAAGGTTTTATTTTAATGAGCAATATCTGAGTGAATGGATGTAGAGCACATAACAAATGTGGTATTTATCAAATGCCTTTCGGTAATAGAAGATGCCGTATTAGCGTTGGGTGGTCGGCTACTAAAAGAGTATGGGTTACCTCAGCCAAGCAAATAACAACAATTTGAAAATAGACAGTTTCTTAAAGAGACAAGTTACGACTTAGCATCATTAGAACACACAGTTAAAAACAATGAAGGATCACTGAATGACGAACAAAAAGCAGTTTAAGATCAAATTAACACAAAATTTGAATCAAATGAGGGTGGAATATTCTTTTTAGATGCTCCCGGTGGAACAGGCAAAACATTCCTCATAAATTTGCTATTAGCAGAAGTTAGAAGTACTCGCGGAATTGCTTTGGCTGTGGCTTCTTCTGGGATCACAGCTACAATGCTTGAGGGTGGACGAACTGCTCATGCTACCTTCAAGTTACCACTCAATTTAACAACAGCTGATACTCCCATTTGTAATATATCGAAACAAAGTAATTTTGCTGAAGTATTAAAACATACGAAAATGACAGTGTGGGATGAAATAACCATGGCTCATAAGGGTGGCGTAGAGGCTTTAAACAGAACTCTACAAGATATAAGAGGAAATAAGAAGTTAATGGGTGGTGTAACGATTTTGCTGGCTGGAGATTTTAGACAGACTCTACCAGTTGTGCCAAAAGGAACTAGAGCAGATGAAGTTAAGGCGTGTCTTAAGAGATACACTTTATGGCCTCTAATTAAAATCCTCAAGCTCTCGAAAAATATACGGGCACAATTAGGAAAAAAAGAGTCTGCTGGTGGATTTGTGAATCTCCGACTTGAAATCGGCAACGGTGATTACCCGATAAATGACGGAATGATAACCATCCCTGATAATTTGTGCACAGTTGTATTTACGTTACAGGAGTTAATATCCAAAATTTATCCTGATATTGCTCATATCCACGATAAGCCAATGGAATGGTTGTGTGAACGTGCCATACTAACCCCCAAAAACGACCAAGCAGCGGCAATTAACGATACTGTTGACGTCTTTTGAGGGGGAAGAAATGGTGTACACGTCAATAGACTCTGTGGTCAACACAGATGACGCAATTAACTACCCTGTCGAATTCCTTAATTCACTGAAACCATCGGGTCTTCCACATCATAAGCTTATTCTGCGCGTGGGCACTCCTGTTATGTTGTTGCGAAATTTAAAACCTCCTCAACTGTGCAACGGAACCAGACTAAAAGTAAAAGCGTTACATTGCAATGTAGTGGAAGCCACAATTATAACTGGATGTGCGCAAGGGGAAACTGTATTTGTACCAAGAATTCCCTTGATCCCGAATGATCTTCCCTTTGAATTCAAATGAATACAGTTCCCCTTAAAGTCTGCTTTGCAATGACCATAAACAAATCACAAGGGCAGACATTAAAATTTGCGGGTATAGACTTGAGAGAAAATTGTCTTTCACACGGGCAATTCTATGTGGCTTGCTCACGCGTAAGCTCGCCCAGTAGTCTGATAATTTTGGCACACAGTAATAGATTAGCAAAAAATGTGGTATATAAAGATGTTTTGTAGTTTACTAGCTTTTGCCCGCGACATCCAGTTATAATTGTGGCTTGTACCAGCAGACTTTTTTTCACACATGGGCGCGATATAACCGAACTCCACGCAGACGAAGTCGCGGGCAAAAGCTAGTCAGTAAGGAACAATTTTTAAGAACAATTAACCAGATGCTGGCAAACAAAGAGATTTTGAAACGTCAATTCCATTCATTTTGATTACTACCTAATAAAATTTTTGTTCATTGTCTGCCGATAAAGTTACTTGTGTTCAAGGTAAGGACAAAATAAAAATATCAAAATTTACATCGGCAAGTAATTACGTTTTTGTGTTATATTTTCTGTTGTATCATTGTAATTAATGGATTGAATCGATTTATTTTTGTGAAGTACGTTGCAATAGTTTTTGTTATTGCAATTCTAAATATAATTAGGTATGCAGTTTACATTATATTTCTGCAGTGACTTGTCTAAACCCGCCATAGTACCTATATTAAATAAAATAAGGAATGATTTTAAATAAAATTAGCAGTTGCCAATATATATGTATTTATTTATAATTAATTTTGTATACAATTTTATTATAGGTAACTCGCACATCATCAATATTTTGAATCCAATCATGCCTTATACCCTTTACAAGAATGCGTCAGGAGACAAACATTTGACGTGGTAGAGCAACGCTGCAGCGTCATGCCCGCACACAATATTAATGTAAGAGAGTGTCATAAGGCTGTAGTGTTTTGTGTGGTAAGCTAAGAGAACCAGAGATCTTTTTGACTAGTCTATTTGAATTCCATTTCAGCCTGTGAAACCCCACTGCTGAACACAAGCCTCATTGATTGACTCAAAGGTAGTATTTTGCCATAGTTGCCACGCTTGGCAGGCAGTTTTCCAACCACAGTTTTTCAGTTGTTATCAGGAAGATGCTGCTGTCCATTTGCTGTTGCAGTTTCCGTCTGTTGCTTTACGGCACCTACGGGACGATATGGGGTAGTGGATATTCTTACACCGCCACTAAGCGATTAGTTGTACGGTTACTTGTATGTACGGTAAGGAAGCATTATTCCATCTAAGTTCTCAGGGGTGGCAACGCATCTGGATGGATTTTCAGCCTATATGGTGTATTGTTTATATGTGAAGTTGGCATTAACTATAGTAAGTTTTTTTTTTATAGGATAAGGGTGAGAAGCGACCACACAGTACACCTGATGGTAAGTGGTTGTGTGTCCCTTAGACATCTACATCTATCCTCGTTTGCGAATCAAAATGCAGATGCATTGTCAGTCGTGAGGACTAAGATGGAATGCCTCTTTTCGAGTAAAAAGCTTCTCCGGTTTTCGACCATAGGAAACACAGCAGCATTAAGCTGCTATTTTACGTTGGTATTCTGTAAGAGCGTGTTCTTTCCCCGGTCGAGCCAACCAATTCGTACTACAACTATACAATTAATATAGCTGCAGCATGGCTCTATAACGTTTAAGTCGAGTAAGAAAGAAATTAACAAGTTGGTCCGGCAGACATTGTTCTGCCCTTTCCGGTAGGTGGCGCAGAGTTTCACTCCGGACTATTGAATTTGTAAATATAAAATTAACTAATAACTTGACCAATGCCACAGCCCCACCTATGGGGGCCAAATTTTGTGATTTTGTTTTTTGACTATACATCTATATTTTCATTCTTAATTAATAATATTCTTTTTGTCACTTGAATATTTTACATATTTTTATTTATTTTATTATAAATATAATTTAGATGTTTTTTTAAACTTTTGACTTTATTTTACAAGAAAAAAAATAGAAATCCGTGTAAGTACATATACGCATATTTTTATGACATATAAAACTGTTTTCATCACACAGTGAATCTAACAAACACAATACAAATTAACCTTCTTTTTTATATAAAGCTCCGAGCGGTTGTTAGTTACAATCAATTCTTTTATAGCAGACGGAAGCTTGTCGGGATTAACGGGTATAAAACATAAGGTGACATGTATTTGACATCGTAATTCGGTCCCACTAAAGTTTATTGAGTACATTTAGAGCGTGAGACATAAGTCGAATGTGTAACTTAAGAAAGCGGGTTCCAATGGATCCGACACTGTTGATAAATGCTTACAATCATCATATTATTAACACGGTTCTCATAGAATCGATATATGAAATTGTTCAGTCGATTGATTACTTCCTTTCGCAGCTTTTTTAATCTACACGCTTAATGTTTCCCTTACCCCAGTTTATGGAAGTAAACGAGTTTCGAACGAATTTCAATAAAAAGTAGTTTAGAAGTTTAAACCGATGAGATGACCAATGATGATATGAAATGAAATATTGTATTCCTTTTTTGACGTAAAAAATTAAAATTTCGTATGTCAAAAATGTTAATTTTCTCCAAGTCTACTATCGTATCGAAATGAGGACCGGATGAGAAAAATCCGGATTTAAGCGTCCTTTAATAGTAACCGGTAATATTGTATGCACTTTATATGTTAAATCATATACGAATAAAATTGAAACAAATAAGAATCACTTTATTTTAATAATAAAAGGGAACCTAATCATTAATTGTTTTGTATAGGTATAGTATTAGGTATAATTATAAGCTTAGGTATGAATGTTATATGAAAAACTTATATACTTTTCACTCTAATGTTATAAATAACTTTAAATGACAGATAACAAATCTTAGTTACGAGTGTTGTCGACGACGTCAGTTTCAACAAGCGGTATCTTATTATTTTTGTTTTAAGTTTTAATCTTAATTTCAGAATAAAACATGTTGACTTCCCTGTAAATAGATAATATTTTATATGCTGTATGTCTCAAATCGATATTAATTAATTATTATTTGGGATGCAGGGAATAACAACAGTGTAGTTCTGAACTGCATATATTAATATTTCAAATTCATCGAGAGAAAAGTTATATTTATATAAAATCAATTCGAATTATTCCGAAGTTCCCTTGTCAATTAAAAAGCCGTTAACATCGATCTTTGAATGTGTACAAGTAGAAACCGATACATCGATGTATCGATTATAAAGAGGCATTCGTCTTTCTTGAGTGTCATCTGATCTTTATCTCGGCGAGATAAAACCGATGACAATTTTTTTCTCAATGTATTCACTGATCTCTGACCCGGAAGTCCGGAGAAGTCCGGGTTGTAATTTTTTTATCAAATTGTTTACCTCGATATTTTATTTGAACGTCACACACACACACTTACGCACATAAGCCTAGCAATTATAACGAAAGCGATATTTAAACGTTTTTCATTGTATTTGCCCTTTAGTAGTCAGCTCTATCAGCCAGCCTCTTTTTGAAAATATTTTCTCTAAAATATAGAAATTAACAACAATTTATATAAAAATTGATCGCGCTAAATTTTTTCACATAATACAAATCTAAAATAGTGACGTGTTGTTTAGTAAGTTAGGCAAGGAGAACCAGTGAACCAGTTACCCATTACGAAGCGAGGCGTACTATTAGTCTCCACGGCTGCCGAAAAGTAAAATGAAAATAAGCGTGAATACTAGGTACGATGTATCTCTTGTAAGAGGATGGTAGATGTTAAAAGTCATAGTGACGGAACCCGGAGGTTCCTGACACTCACTGTACATAATAATTTGATTATTTAAAAAAAAATAACACAAAAACAGACTTCAAATGTCATTGGATATGATTGAAATTTATATGGTATAACAGTAAAAGTATATTCTATTCGAAAATAAAAACAGCTAATTGGGTTAACTAGCCTCGAACATATCTTGTTACATACATTAATGCTCGTCACTTCTCTATTACTTTTCGAGTGAAAAGTTATCAAATAATACAAGAAGAGAAAAAAATATACAGATAGAACCAAAAACATTCATCATTACAGACCTTCACAAGTCCACTGCTGAACATAGGTTTGCCACAAAGCACGGTCCTGAGCTACCTTTATCCATCGACTTCCCGCATGTCTTACCAGGTCGTCACTCCATCTAGTGGGTGGCCGCCCTGCACTTCACCTACCGGTACGTGGCTGCCACTCGAGAAACTTTCTTCCACGTCTTCCCAAAAACAATCAATATACATAATATATTTAGTTATCTGTTGTGATTAATTTGAGCACTTTTGACACACTTTGACAATGTTCCAAATATATTAGGATTTTATACTTATTGCACTGCCATCTATCCTTCCGATCTTTATTTTTTGGATAAAAAACGTTATAGGTTTTCGTAGGCACGTTTCCGGGTATTCATTGACATTTCTCCTGTATAATGAGTGACGAGAACCTTTTTACCGGAAACGAGGCATTCCATCTTAGTCTTCAGGGGTGACAACGTATCGGCATTTTAATTCTTAATCGAGGGTAGATGTAGATGTCTATGGACCAGAGTATTCACTTACCATCGTGTATTGTGTGCTTGCTTGTCACTCTTATTTATTTTTATTTATTTATTTATTTCTATCAACAATATACATTAAGAGAGCAACAAAGAATATGTGCTTACATCTGAAACAATACTATTGTTAGGTGAAAAACTGGTGCCTAAACTAGGTAAAACCTGTATCTTAGGTCACCAGGTCTCCACCTATAGATATCCGTGGACAAAGTAGATAGATGAAGCTACAGTAAATGATTTCCTTCGTAATTAAACAATATAACGAGATACACTTATATTCTAGTTAAAAAAGTAAAAAACAAAAATAATAAGAAAGAAAACAATGTCGCACTAAATAGTACTTACACTTGCATGAGAATATTGTATTGTTATTGGTTCTTAATACGTCTGCAAAATTTCAGAATACTAAGCCTGGAAGAGGGTGGAAATTAGATTATAAAATTCTATTACATTTATTTATGCATGCAGGTTAAGCTAATATATTTTATGCAGCAGTTAGCGTTAAGCGATTGGCGTTAATATAAACACTTATTACGTATATTTACATCCAAATGACTTTTATAAAATTGTATATTACAATAACGAAATCGATTATGATGAATTGATCATATAAAATACTTCGTTACTTTTTTGTTTAAAGTGTCTACAATAAATTATAGTTCTCATGTCAATTGAGTAGTTTCCTACTGTGTTTAATGCAACACGTATATTGATAAATTAATATCTATAAAAAATGACTGAAAGTTAGTAGGGCACAGACAGATATAGACAAGTACATTTTTGTAGCAAATTACAAATCAATTTGTTACGGAACTGCTCCCACAACATAACTTGTTTCCTAGTCAAGTCACGCTACGGAAGGCGCTAGAGAAAAACATTATAATGTAAAATATGTTGATTGCGTTATATTTAAAGTCAGAAATGACGTTTTATTAGAATTCCATTCAATTTAAAGTAAAGAAGTGGATATAAATACATAAAATATGGTCAGTTTTGTAAAGACAACATCGGTTTTCAACAATGGACGCGTCGATTGAGTCATTTTGTCAACGACTCCAACGTTCTAAATTTAATAGAATATATTAAAACATGTTCCGTGAGACCTTTTCTTACAGCTGTAGAAATTATGTGGAAGAATAAAATTTATAAATCATCTTAAGTTATCAAATTTGAGGAATGTCAAAGTTTTTTTTCATGATGGTAAGTTGCTACTGCAAACTGTGGACACTCACAACTAGCTATGAATAAAGGAAGCTAAAGATTAAGATTTAAGACCATAGGTTTGTCACCTCTGAAGGCAAGATGAAATGACTCACAGCTTGTAATAATACTGATTCTTTATTATTTGGCGGCAAGAATAGGTAATAGGTAATTTACAATCTTTATTATTTGGCGGCAAGAATAAGAATAGGTAATAATAGGAGTTTGGTACCTATCCAGACGAACAACAAGACAGAGAAAGAGACCTACCACCCAGTGAGAGAATCATCGATTGAAAATAGTAAGAAGGTTGCGGGACTTGTTATACGTAGATCAGGCTATAATTAGTAATTAAAACCTGAAGATATCCCTTGTTAACTATGACTTTAGGACCCCAATCACCTCAGTCATCCAATTATCTGAAAAATAAGTATTGAAAAAGAGTAGTTTTATTCAATGTCTAGTATTCGCATCACAACAATTTGAGAAGTTATCTTTTTTTATTGAATAAGGGTAACAAACGAGCACACAGTCCACTTGATGGTAAGTGGATGCTGTGGCCCATAGACATCTACATTTATCCTCAATTAAAAATCAAAATGCAGATGCGTTGTCACCCTTGAGGACTAGATGGAATGCCTCGTTTCCATTGAAACGTTTCTTCAGCTCTCTACACTCACCATACGAAACACAGCAGCAATAAGCTGCTATTCTACGCAGGTATTCTATGAAAGCGTGATCCTTCCCCGGTCTAGTCGACTCTTTCATGCTACAACCATAATATAGCTGCAGCGTGGCTCTACCACGTATAACTAACATCATATTATGCTAAAAAATCTATAGCGTTATTATTGCAATAAAAAGTAAGTTAAAATGCAATTCTATTCCCATATGCCCAACAATAAACTAAAATGATATCCTGATCATCAACACATTACATAAATCTAACGGGGAAAACATCATAAAAGTTTATACATTTACTTATCCAAGTATTTATATAAGTTTCCACTATATATGGACTCTAACCTAAAACAATGTTGAAGGTAATGATGGATCATCACTGTGTGGTAATCTAACTTACTAGCGTATCTCGACCTCTTTTAAAGATATAAAACACACTTTATTAGGGGTTATAACTTAGTGGTGACGGTACCGCAAGGTGTAACGTTATACAGCTAAATAGAATGTGAGTTTATAACTGATTCTTCATTTACAGGCTCGAAAGGATATAATAAGTGTGCGTAGTGAAAGGTTCTGTGATGTATGGAGGAAATAAGTACATTGATAATCGAATTTTACCCATTTACACACACGTTAGCTAGTGAGTGTTTTTGTTTTGTTGGACAGATTTTTGATTCAGCCGGATATTTTATTTTATGGACGAGTGACGACTTAGAAATAATATTATTCTACAAGGAACTGCACATAAAAATATATTGTATTAATTTCTGTTAAGACTGCTTCTTTTTTATTAAACGTTGCTAAAATATGATAAATTCTTAAGATAAAAAATAATAAAAGTAAGAGGTGGAAGCCGGAATTTTCCTATGTAGTGAAAAAATTGAAAAATAAATAAATATTGTATTGTCTGAAAGATATTTCTATATATCTTTTGCTTTTGTTTTAATATCTATGTTTTATTTATTTATTTATTTTATTTTCTAGAAAGTATTGTATTATAAAATTACACCTCTGCGACTATAAGTGCTGTAAAACATACAAAATCTCGAAAATTAAAATGAGTTAAAAATTAAAATCGACAAAATGAGCTTTAAATAAATCTACTTTCTAATACCTCATTTTTTTGTGACGACATTTTACGTGGTAGAGCCATGCTGCAGCTATATTGTACTATAGTTGTAATACGAATGAGTCGGCTCGACCGGGGAAGGACCACGCTCTCACAGAATACCTGCGTAAAATAGCAGCTTAACACTGCTATGTTTCGTATGGTGAGTGTACAGAACCGGAGACTCTTTTTACTGATAAAGAGGCATTCCATCTTAGTCCTCACGGGTGACAACGCATCTGCATTTTGATTCTTTATTGATGATAGATGTAGATGTCTGTGGGTCACAGCAACCACTACCATCAGGTGGACTGTGTGCTCGTTTGTCACCCTATCCTGTAAAAAAAAGACATCGTATGGATAGCCTAGCAAGAACGTTAATTTAACAAGAACTAAGGCTAGTACTTTGTTTAGCCGTTCAGCGAGGAAACGCAGCCAGCGTTCATGGCACTAGACCGCGGGAGTAACTGTATGGTAATTTAAGTTTTTAGTTTTATTTTTTTATTATGGTTTTTCAATATTGTATATATATTATTAAGATTGTATAAATGATAATTGACAAGAACTTATAAATTAAGTAGCTTGCAAGGTTCAAATGTTTGTTTAATTTATATCATTCAAAATTTCATGTATAACAATAATTCCGGTATTACGAAAAAAATATTATTAAGACATTTACGGTCGCACTCATAAAAATTGTCTTCAACTTAAGAAGTTCTTATAGTTACTCTACTAAATGACAATAGAAAGAGACAGTTATAGAGATAATTAATGCTTAATTTAGGTAAATGATAATCAACGATTATTAGTAAGTAAATTATACCCTTCAAGAATAACGATGAAACCACAATACCGTAACAAGACCACCAACTAGAAAACAATTTGAGATGGAAAGCAAATTCTCGAAATTGCCTTGTTTATGAACAGGTGGCTGCCGAGCGTCCGTTATCATTGTAAATGATCCGACAATTTGCTTTCAACCCAAGCTTCCTTGTTCATCAGTGCACGCATTAAAGTATTCGTTCGACTCGTGATGTAAGACAGTCACTAAAAGCTTTGAAAAACCTATAAATGAAAACATTTAGGCATATTATGTTACTATTGAAATATTTAACGATATTTTTTGCCATAGTTGCCACGCTTGGCAGGCGGGTTGGCAACTGCAGTTTTTTATTATATTGAGTTGTTATCATCAGAAAGATGCTGCTGCCCACCTTTTGTTTCACGGGACGAAATGGGGGTAGTGGATATTTTTACACCGCCACTACGCGGTTAAATCCTCCCGCTGTGGCAGTCTATGGGAAAGGCCTATGTTTAGCAGTGGACTTTTATAGGCTGTGATGGATGGATGGATGGATGGACATTTTGGTGGAACCTAAACCTTAATACCATACATAGACTCTGGTGACAAAAAAAATAAATATATGTCTATTATAAATCATCTTTATTATTATCATCATCATTATAGCCGTCCACTGCTGAACATAGGTCTCTCGCAAGGAATGCCACAAAGCACGGACCTAAGCCACCTGCACCCATCTCTTACCATTTCGTCACTTCATCTAGTGGGGGGCCGCCCTACACTTCATCTACCGGTACGAGGCTACCATTTGAGAACCTTTCTTCCTTATCGGTTGTCAGTTCTTCGAGCTATATGGACGGCCCATTGCCATTTCAGCTTATTGATCTGTTGCGTTATGTTACTGTGGTTCTACTTAGGACATCCTCATTACGAAGTCTATCGTACAGTGAAACTTCGAGCATAGCTCGATCCATAGTGACGGGGAGACCCATTTTACTGGAAATGAGGCATCCCGTCTTAGTACTCAGGGGTGACAACGCATCTACATTTTGATACTTAATAAAGCAGTGTGGTATTATCTTACCATTAGTCTGTGTGCTCATTTGTCACTTTTTTTTTATTTAAATTTTTGATCCCTTTTTTATAGATTAGGGTGACAAACGAGCACACAGTCCACCCGATAATAAGTGGATACTGTGGCCCATAGACATCTACATTTATCCTCGATTTAGAGTAATTATGAACATGCGTTGTCACCCCTGAGGACTAAGATGCAATGTCTCGTATCCACTAAAAAGTGTATCCGGTTCTCTACATTCACCATACGAAACACAGAGCGTGGTACCCCGGTCGAACCGACCTATTCGTGCTACAACCATCACATAGCTGCAACGTGTCTCTACCACGTTGAATTTGTTTAGTAGCGGTCATCATCTTGTTTATCCCTTTAGTGCTCTTCGTTGAGGCAGTTCGCAATCAGTTTCATTATTGTTTGTTTCCGTTTCTAAGAAATAATAATACGCCATTTGCTACTAAACACTGTACTTAGATCTCCTCGAGATAAACTCTATAGGACTTTACAAACGGATATCATAATGATGTATATATAATTTGCTTGTATATACATCATTATGATATCCGTTTCTAATTGGCTTAGAAAAGTTAAACAAAAACACACTAAATTTTTATTTAATTATTTATTTAAAAACTTTATTGTTCTAACCATAAATATTACAAAGGGCGGACTTGTTTTATTTATAACAACAACAGTTAAAAAACATACGTGTCGAAAATAGAACTCACTCATTGATGTGATTATCTTTATGAGAATACGGACATAGCCATGAAATTATCGTATTGTCACTTTGTTTTTGTTATTCAAATATTAGAATGTTAATTCTATTTATATTATTAATGCAAATGCACGCTTTTGAATTTGAATTGTGAATTTTGAATGTTTCTAAACTGACTTCATGTCTTTTATTATTAATCAAAAATAAGACACCACTGAAGTTGTTAATTCCAATTTTATAAGCTGACTTACTACGCTTTCAAAAAGAAAAATCAAAAAACATGCACCCTATGTCCTAGAAATAAAATATTTTGAAAAACTGAAGAAAATACTAATAAGCACTGGATGCTCGGAGTTTCTCTGCATGATAAACTTAGAAATGAGGATATCCGCAGTAGAACCAGAGTAACCGACATAGCCCAAAGGATTAGTAAGCTGAAGTGGCAATGGGCCGGCCATATAGCTCGAAGAACCAACAACCGATGGGGAAAAAAGGTTCTCGAGTGGCGGCCTCGTACCGGCGGACGAAGTGTAGGGCGTCCCCCCACTAGATGGAGTGATGACCTGGTAAGACATGCAGGAAGTCGATGGATGCAGGTGGCTCAGGACCGTGCTTTGTGGCATTCCTTGGGGGAGGCCTATGTTCAGCAGTGGACTTGTGAAGGGCTGTAATGATGATGATGACTGGAGCGACGCAATAGACCAATTGCTACAAAATCTGCTCAGAAGTAAGATACCTGTGATTATAGGTTAGACTTTAATTTTACTTTACTCTTATATAGTGCATTGTTTAATATTTAATTTTACTTTACTCTTATATATTGCATTATATAATATTTAATTTTACTTTACTCTTATCTATTGCAGATAACATTTAAATTTACTTTACTCTTATATATTGTATTATATAATATCTAATTTTGCTTTACTCTTATATATTGCATTATATAACATTTAATTTTTATTTACTCTTATATATTGCATTCCATTATATAATATTTTACCACGTTTTTATCAAGTAACATTCTTGTTTGTCTGTCTGTCCGTCTGTCGTTCCGGGTGGAATCTTGCAACTCAAATTTCGAGCACTTCCCGATGAATTAGACACTTGAAGTTTTTAACATAGCTCACAATCAGATGACAATGTATGAATATAAAAAACGTTGTACATTAATTTTTTTTAGTACAAAATAAAAAAAATCACTTGTTTCTTCTTGATTGGTATGTGTATGAGTTGGAAGGAGAATTCATAGTTGTAAGGAGAATTCACAGTGCCAGATACCTAGAACCGTTGATGCTACTGCCCGTAGCCGGTCTAAGTGACGTAAACGAGATGCTAATACCGCCGTCTATCGGAAATCTTGCGACACCCACGGGACGTAATGGGGAGACGGAGTTTCTTAACAGTAATTGCTTTATTTTATTTCTTCTTATTATGTATCAGGATGTTAAAATCCACTGCTGGGTATAAATAAGCCTTTCATATTATCTGGAGTATTTACCTTCGCCACGTTTGTACCCATGAGATCTTTATGGAATTTCCTACAGTCGTCTCTGACGACACCCACGGAGATGACTCTGGAGTGTAAGGGAATGCATGAGGATTCCTTTATGCTAACACCTCACGGCTCATCGTTATTTCATATAAATACAAAATATTATGTAGTTATTTACCGAGATTAAAAATCGAGAATGCTCTATATTCGACGTGTATGGTTTTTCACCGATTTCTTTGAAACGGCTGAACCGATTTAAATGATCTTTTTTTTAGTAAATAGGTTTTACTTCAGGGGTGATCTTCAACATCTTTCATTCCAAAAAATTATGATATTGGATGAAGATTAAAACGATATTCTATTTGTCACCTTGAACTTGTGTAAAATAACTAAACTTTCAAAAATATCTAAAAAAAAAAATCCACAAAATATCTTCTGAAATCAGACCTCTACTCGTAATTATTCGACCATGTCCTAGACTTTACAAATTATTATGATTATTTTATTCTCCTTTATATTGTTTCTCTATATGCTGGTTAAACAGGCCACTTCCTTAATTGTCAAGCTTGACATGCGGATCGGCATACACGACTCACGCTCCCTACCTAACTTAGAACTTACATTTGTATTTATTTACTCAAATAGATATATAAATTACTTCAAAAGCAAATCTCTATCGAGAAATCACAAAAAAAGTAAAAGTAAAGTGAAATAACAACCTACATACGTCCCACTGCTGGGCACAGGCCTCTCTCATTTCTGAGTGTTTTAGGGCAAGGTAGTATCCGCCGCACTGCCACAATGCATGTTGGCGGACTTCACATGTCTTCGAAATATTTATTTTATTCTCAGACATTCAGGTTTCCTCTCGATGGTTTCCTTCACCGCCGAGATCGTGGTAAATCAGCACTTAAAATTGCAATTAACGATTTAATTGGCGTCGGCGGGGATCAAACCTGGGTTGCTCGAGTACTGTGAAATTTACAGCGAACGCGTAGCCCCTGAGCTACCACGGCTCTTACCCTTCAAAAAAAGTATTGCTAACAAAATAAATAACTTCGGACCGATCTACCGTAAGCCATTCGGTGACTGACCAGTTCGTCATTTAATTTTGTAGACCTTATCAGTCACATTTCGTTACTTATAAATCATTGGACGACGTATCACATTACAACTGATAGTTTTTACGCCTCTGCGGCAAATGGAGTTAAAAGGCCGATGCGGCCCCTTTTGCGCCTACGCATTGTCATCTGACGGTTGTAGTTTGTAACCGTGGCTCAATATCAATCCATTTTTATCGCTTGTCTTTCGAACTGAGTAATAATACCCTCATAACTATATTACACTTGTTTTATGAGTCCTTTTCGCTTTGTAAAATTGAACACTTTACGTATGTCTAAAATTCTAGAAGAAACTAAAATAGTTTGCATAAAATATGTGACTTTGAAATTGGTCTTGGGAAATATAAAGTAATTTTTTTTCTAGCTACTTTCAAATGGCAAGATGACCATCGTAAAGATGCTAGGTCTTTAAAATCGGTCTTATAAAGCGAAAGTTGCAGATATATCTAATATTATAATTTAAAAAAAAATTAAAATACTTCTCAACTGTGTACCGCTGAAAGCACCACATTTAATAAATAGACGATTCAATGTTACACACATTATCAGTTTCGACTGCCTCATTGGTCTAGGGGTGGTATGCGCGATTGCTGATCATAAGATACCCGGGTTCGAATCCCGGGTCAGGCCAAAATAAGTTATTGAGGTTTTCCGTCAAGAAATTCTCAGTAGCAGCCCAGAGTCAGAAAGTTGGTGGTGTTTCACCCTCGTGCCTCGGAAAAGCCGTTGGTCTATCGCATGATCTCTCTCCAGTCGTGTCGGATTACCGTCCCATCGGACTATGAGAGTAAAGAAATAGAGAGTGCTCCTGTGTTTGCGCGCATACTCAGCCACTTTAATCCTATCCTGCGCAATTGGCTAGTTTACGTTGAGACCTTCCACAGTGACCAAAATTTGGTCTGTACGACATTATTAGTATTTATTAGTTTTAGTTGGAAGGAATATTTTCTACCTCGATCTGTGTTGGTTACGCCTTATTACCTGTATTTGCATACCAGTAGTAAAGCAACTACTGTGTTCCTGGTTGAAAGCTATGACAGTTTATATAATTACACAATGTAAGTTATTACAGGGGCAATATCGTAGATGTTCTCGACATTGTTTGAAGTTGGTTGCACTAGCCTCTTAACATCAGGTGAAAAGTAAGCTAAAAACTACAAAAGTCTATTAGGATAATATATAATTAGATTTATATTAATTATTTATATTGACACTAATGAGGGCTAATAATTTTCCACTCACCAGATGTCGCTAGTTGTGACTGAGGTAAAGTTTTCTGTTACACAATGTCACTTAATTGAGAAATTAGTTTTAAATAATAGTTTATCAGTTTTAAAACTATTATATTAATACACAAAACAATGCCTCAGTGGTTTGCTCTATAATTTTTTGCACATTTTTTTTTTACTTTTAGTCATATTTATAGAATGTTTTATTTATTTTTAATCTAATTAATATAAAATATATGTAATAATACAGAAAGAAACATTAACCTTTACATTTTTCTAAGAAATTATCTTCCCCACTATGAAACCTCATTGTAAAGTGGCGCCGCCCTGGTGGCAGGAAAAGTCGTGGATGCCCTAATTGATTGAATGTCACGTAGGGCAAAGATTTCTAAAAAATAATTTCTAAGAAACTTGTAGCTGCTACGAGTTATGCGATATGATGTGACCATGCTACTAGGATAAATCATACAGAATGGTTGGTCAGAGTGCATTGATGTTGACCAACTAGTCGACACGCTACAAGTATATGATAGAGCTATATAATCGTATCACGTACACTTTAAATTCTAGTTGACACTAGCAAGTATCATCGCCAAGGTGAACCAAGCATAATATACTGTCAAAAATAAAATCAATTAATGTGACGTCATGCGTAAGGTAAGGGTTCCGCTATTATTTAATTTCATATTCATTTAAAAAGTTTTGGAGGTGTTGCGAAGAGCATGCTAATATAAAGTTGAATTTGCCAAGCTCACCTGCTAAAAATAAAAAATAAATGTTTTGGCACCCCTGGTTATATGTACAAAATGCAGAAACTTATATTTCAAAAATACATTCTTGCTTTCAGAGAAATTCTTTTAACATTGCAATATTTTTAAGCAAATTAAAAAGACGTACGCTAAGATGCCAACATTTTTTATATACCTTGCAAAAAAGTTAAAAGTTACAGCTTATATACGTCCCATTGCTGGTCACAGGCCACCTCTCACTTCTGAGAGGGTTTTTTGGGCGAGAAAGTGTCCGCCGCGCTGCCTCACAGAATACCAGCGTGAAATAGCAGAATAATTCTGCTCTGTTTCATATGATGAGCATAGAGAACCGCAGACTCTTATCACTAGTAACAAGGCATTCCATCATAGTCCTCAAGGGTGATAGCACATCTGCATTTTGATTCTGAATCGATTATGTCTATGGTATGTATATGATCGATAGATGTCTATGGGCCATAGCATCCACTTACCATCAGGTGAACTATGTGCTTATTTGTCAGCATTATTCGATAAAAAATTATGGATTTGTAAATTCGTGTAGTAAACGTGTAGGTAACCTTTCTAATAATTTACATTTTACTCTCAACAAATATAACAAAGAAGTGTTAATTTTAGTCAGGCATTCCTACATTTATTCCGTAAATCTTTATTACTTTATTCTGTTATTCAAACATCTGAACTGTTTGTAAATCAAATCTCCGATCAATAACTGCGTCAAAACCTTAAATCTTTGGTATTCGGATGACTTGCGCAAATATTTTTTATAGTCCGAATCATGTTTTAACAGAAATCGGTTCCAACTTCCATTGCCTTATTCGTTTGTCTTTAATTTAAAAAATAATCAAATCTTGAGAGTTTCACCCTTTACAACACAAATAAAGTCGTAAAATAAAATCCTTAATCATGACACTAAACTCTTGGTTTTAACAACTATAGCAGTTATAAAAACAAAGGAATTGTGCTGTCGACGAAGGGTTTAAAAACTGCAGATGATTTTAACGAGCATTAGATTAAGGCGGTAAACTTAAGCTGTAAAAGTAGTTTGGTTCAGTTTATATTCTGTACATAATTTTGATCATGTTTATAACTCATGTAACTATAAAACTATTTTTTCGAATTGTATCTTCAAAATTAAAATTTTTAATTAATTTATATATTAATAATTTTACGATACGTGAACAGAGTTCAATCCCCACCGACAATGAAAATGACAATTGCAGGTTAATGTGCAAGGTGGTAGAGGAAAAAATCATGTAGAGACTATTTCAATTCGAAGCACTCGCGATCCTATACAAAAATGAAAGTTTATAAAAATAAACTTATTTATATAAATATATTGTATACTTACTAGTTCTGCAGACGTTATTATATTCTTCCCGGTAGATAGCGCTATGCTTTCTACTCCAAATTGTCTCCGAACTTCTTACAGTGCAAATTAAAAATTATATATAACTCGACTCATGGCGCTTCTGTAGTTACTTTTCGTGTTCAGATTTTGTGATTTTTTGAACTAAACCAACATATATTGTAAATGTGACTAATTTTGTTTCATGAATGGACATGGAAATGATAGAATATTTTATTAACTTGACTTTAGCGCCACCTATCGAACTAGCATAGATAGAAACAATAGTTTCGACAAAAAAAATATTGTGTGAATGTCATCTCAATCGGTAAAATGGAGCGGATATAACACGGTCACTAGCAGATGCACCAACTATTATACAGATAAATGAAACATCTTCTTTTTCTTTATCAGCCTTTCTCGGTCCATTGCTGTATATAGTCTTTATCTATAAAAACCTTTTCTAGAATACGTTAAATACACGTAGACGGCAGGCAGCGTTGAGCCGATAAGTTTCATCATATCGGAGATCTCATTAGAAAGATAATTTTAAAAAAAATCTGCGCCTATTGGACGTCGGGAATAGGTTTTCGAGATATAAATTGTACATGGAGAAACACTAGGACCCAAAAAAAAAATTATATAAGACACAAACGCTTGTACTGTGTGGCAAATAAACGTAACACAGCAGCCAACCTCTGAGTCAATGCGCTTCAGAGACGTGAAATTAACAATCTTTCGAGAAAATTAATTACATCTGCTCTACAGAGATACGACAAAAGTGTATACGACATGAGTGATAAAAAATATTTAATATTATATGAATTCAGCATCGAAATTCTTTTCGACTTGATTTTTAATCGGGTTTAATAGTTACTGCCGGCCACTTAACCGCTAACAAACTCCAGCATACTAGTAACTATCAAATTGATAAATCAGAACCAATCGAGTGCGAGCGATGAGTCGACAGGTGCGCGCATTATTATGATTGAGCCATTGTTTCCCACGGCCTGCTATTACCGGTTACAGTGGAGACGCTTGCGTTCCTGTTTCTTGTTATTGCTGCTTAGAAATATGAAAAAAATCTATTTCAAGGTTTTATTTATTAACTTTGATCTTTTATAAATAGAATTTGCATAAGTACAAAGTTGCAGTTCAAAACAGGCTTCCTTTAAAATGTATGATTAATTTGAAAAAATAATTAAATTAGGCTTATCACTGCAGTGTACTGGGATGTCGGCTTCTTTGTTACTCCAATAGTTAAAGGAGTGTGAAATTTGTATTTAAAAATACAAATTTCACACTCCCTTAACTTACTTCACGAACTCTGTAGTTTGTGGCATATTTTTCCTAACTCATTATTAATTCAGGAGTTCATAATAATAATAATAATGTCCTCCAGACCGAATTTCGGTCACGGCGGCCTGCCTCAATAGAGACTAGCCATCGGCGCAGGACAGGATTATAGTGCTCAAGTGTATGCGCAAGCACAGGTGCACTCTCTATTCCCTCACTCTCATAGACCGATGGGACGGTAAACCGACACGACCGGAGAGAGAGATCAGGCGCAGGACCAACAGCTTTACGTGCTTTCCGAGGCACGAGGGTGAGACACCGCCAACTTCCTGACTCCGGGCAGCTACTGAGAATTTTTTGATGGAAAAGCTCAATAACTGATTTTTTTTTGCCTGACCCGGGATTCGAACCCAGGACCTCATGATCAGCAGTCGCACTACTAAAACCACTAGATCAAAGAGGCAGTCAGGAGTTCATAATATATTATGAATCCATAACGCACGGTCTCTCTCAGAAATTTGAGAATGTCGGTATTCAGCAATGCGTCATTTATAGGTTGTAATTTTACTTCTTTTACTTATAATAAGCCAATGCTTTAATTAAATCCAACGTGATGGTAAGTGGCAATGAAGCCCTATATGGTAAACGCCCTATTATAGTGCAACAAAAGCCTATTCGCCACTCTTACCATGAAGACACCCAGTTTGCAATCGGACGGAATGACACGTCGGCAGATTATTCCACTCCTTTGCTGTACGCATTACGAAAGAAGAAGCAAACCGTTCAGTTTGAATGCGTAAAATATCAACAACAAAGGGGCGAAGACCCGCCGACCGCCTGGTTGTGTCCGATGGTGGGAGGGGATGTAATTCTGCGCACACTTTCCAAAATGCATCCTATATACTACAACAATAATTTACAATCAAGTCAAGGTTTAGGTAGGTTAATATTTAGATTGATATTAATGGGAAATAAAATATTATAAGATATTGGAATGACAAATTAAAAGCCAATGTGTAAACTTAAGTAGTAAAGCTGGCAAATACTATTAAAAATAATTTTAATTAAAATTATTTATATTTAATTGACACTTCATTTATAAACTAGCTGTGCCTCTTTACTCGAAGTTACTTAGTCTAAGACGTTCACATTACGCCATTGTATTATTAATTATTGCACGGGCGCCCTACTGCGTGTAAATAAAACGTCACTCAGTGTGTGTCAGTGATGAACGGTGCGGAGGTTAGGTTTACATCATATTATGTAAATATAATATATAAGCATATTTGCATTTATTGAACGCTGTAGCTCACTTGATAATATATTAAAATATAATTAGTAATTTGACATAACGAAACTATGGTTAACAAAACATACGAATATAGGTACAGGCTGTGAAGTAATCCACCTTATTCCTCAGAAGTGGTAACACATCTGTAGCCTTATAGGCTTTATAGTCTTATAAAGTTCGTTGCAGTTCGTGGGCTGCAGTAGCCATTTGCAATTTGGCAGACTGTATGTTCGTTTGTCACTTAAATTTTATAAAAAAAAAACATAGTGAGCAATAATGTCACTTCCAGCGGCATATGTGAAGTATTTAATCCTAGATTTGCTAAACTTATCACTACAAGGGAAAATAATGGTGATTTAGGTGTCTTCGATATGTTAAGCAGAAGATTATTTTTTATACGAGAGAATATCAATATCTACGGGGAAACACAGACCTAAAGTTGCTGTGGTACAAAATCCTCGATTAAGAATTAATATGTCATCTACACCCTCGTCACCCCTAAGGGTTCGGTTCTCATCACTCTTTATACGGAAAGAAAAACACTTTAAACATATCGTTTTACCTGTACTCGAATAAACTGAAAAGTCCAATGCTGAATATAGGCCTCCCTCATAGATTAGCTCATAGGGATCCCCCCTATTTACCATAGATATTCTGTAAAAAAGTTGCCACGCTTGGCAGACAGGTTGGCAAATATTATACAGGATGATATGGGGTAGCAGATATTTTTATGCCGTAGGTACACTTATATTATGACGTAGGTACTCACCTATTGTGCCGAAACATGGACACTGTCGGTACGGCTACTCTATAAGCTAAAAGTTGCTCAACAAGCATTAGAATGATTTATGCTCGGAGTTTCTCTGTTATATACAATTCTGACTGTGTAAGTGGTACTTGGGAAGGTCTCAAAAAAGCAGTGGACTGCCACAGTCTGGCTGATGATGATGATGAAATAAAATTAATCTTAAAGATACAAGTAGTTTATAATTTATTATTTCTGAGAGAATTACTGACATGCGTTGTAGAAGAATAAGTGTCCTTGTTGATAGCAGTCTAAATGGGACTGTATGAGTTAGGTGATGATTATTATATAATATTAAGTTTCGACGAGACTTAGTTGTTGAACTTATCAAAACACGTACGAACATATATCTATTGACTTTAATAAATAACAAACTAACCAGCCCATGCTGTGATTTTATAATGTTTTATAAATAAAGCATAAAATATATTTTTTTTAATTAGCTAGTATTGATGAGTTTTCTATAAAGAGGTTTATGGATATTTTGCTTATTGCGTATAATGAAGTGATACTAGTACGTACATTGCATGTCACGTTACAAAATTGTCAACAAATTTCTAACAATCTATCGACAGATTTACATTAAGAAACATAAGCAAGATTTATCAACATAGAAAATTATTGTAATTTGTACGGCCAGATTACGAGATTTGGTTTGTATTTGTAAGCTTATTAATATAGGCTCTAAAAGAAATCATGAACTGTATAAGGTATGTTCGAAAAAGATGTTGCTCAACCACCGATCCATATGCAGTAGTGTAAAGATTTAGATCACATTAGCAACACTAGCACTTCGCCACTTAAGAGGTGGAATGAATATCATTTGAAGGTATGTTAGATCGCGTACGTTCAAACCTAGCTCAAGAAATAACGTTGCGCTTAGGCGCTATTTATCAGAGTCAGTGGCGATTAACTTATTATTGCACCTCATTACTTCTTCGTACCTACTACCATATAAATATCTGAATCGAGTACTTTAGTGAATTAGCACCTTAGCGCAAATACGGATTTAATTTCAAGCTTTTAATATCTATAACTAGTAAAAAGTAAAGGGTAAAATTATGCAGGTACAACACATAACTAGCTCATAAACTTCCCACCACTACGCATATGTTACCTCTATTATGAAATGGAAGGAGCTTGCTATATTGCTTTCGGGAATCTGAGATTTCAATACCTGGGAGATTCTCATAATGGTTCTCTCCGTTCTTTGGGTAATCTTAAGTTGCTTACTCCTTTACACCGTACTGGTTACTTATCTCACTCTTTCGTCCTGACGGCCATCAGACTCTGGAATAACCTCTTGACATTAAAAAACCTCCCCAATAAGTTTGTTTTTAAAAATAAAGCCCGTAAATATGTGAAAAAATCGTTGCAAGTTTGAACTAACACAGCTCTTATTTTCATACATATTTCATATTTGTTCCGAAACAGCTAATATTTATATGTATTTTGTATTTATGTTTATATATGTATACATATGTACATATATATTCATAAATGTATTTAAGTATATATTTATCTATTTAATGTTACTTTTTATCACCAATTTTTGTTTTGATTATTGCTGCACTGCCTCTTATATGTCTATCTCTGTTTAGCCTAATGGTTTACTGGGAGAAAATTCCCTATGGCATTAAGTCCACCATATATACTACGTCGTGCATGGAAGTATAAATAAATAAATATATCAACGGATTTCATTGATTCTCGAATTTTTTCACACTAGTAGTTTTGCTTACAAAGAATTCATCGCCGAGGTCCATGTTAAATCTGTAGGTACTTCAAAATGAACGTTAATAATTCGGTATGGCCGGCACATGGAATAAAACTCGAACAACTGTTATGGCAGGTAATGAAATTGAACACAAGCTGCGGATTCTAAGCAACATACGTAAATAAAACAGATCGATTTGTAAAACAATGGACTGAAATATTATATTATTTGTGTTCTATAACAAAACATATAAATAAAATGGAACTAAACTAAAAAAATAACTATTTTAAAATTTTGTCTCTATCTCATTCCGGGCTAATCTGCGAAATGGCTAAAACGATTGTAATGAAACTTTAGAAATAGATAATTGCCAAGAGTGATATAGGCTAGATTTTATTAGGAAATAAGATGGAATAAAATAAATGAAATGAAATAAAGATGGTCTTTCATGATTGAATTAAATCTAAATAACGCCACATTGGTAGATCCCACCCAGGCGAAGTCGGGGCGGATGACTAGTATTATCAATAAATCAGATAATAACGTTTGCAATATCTATGTTATATTAATAATCACCTTCAAGTTAGGAATATGAAATTTCCATAAAGATAATTACAGTAATCTAACATAGTTCATTTTATTATTATACAATAATATTTTCCTTATTGTTTCTCACACAATGGACCATTACGAACCATTGCAAGGAATATGCAGTCATCTAATAAACACACAAACATTTTATTTACTTAGTCACGACTAGTTGAACGAGATTTTCTAAAGGTCTAACCGACTTCCAACTAAAGTTTGATTTAAGTGTGTTAGAACAATTATGTAGTACCTATTAGTCTAAAAGTAGAAACTAGATGCAATTAATAAGATTCAAAGCAGTTTTGCCTATAGTTTTAACTTAAGTTTGAAACACTTAACTTCATACCCAGTTTCATCAGTCAACTAATTTGAGTCATCGATTTCGGATGTAATTGAAGGCTCAATGGCGCAGTGACTTAGCATTGTTTGGCATATAAATGATTGTTCTGGGTCTGGTTGTTTGTCTTTGCACAATTTATGTATGTAAACTGCCTCCACAATACAGGAGAATACCCAAATAGGGAGGTTAAATTTATTAATATTTTTAAGAGGTAACATTTATTAAAAAGCTTTTGCATCCTGATATAAAAAAAAATGTTTAGAACATTATTTTACTCAAACTACTTTATAAAAAAAAGCTGACCAATATAAATTAGGAATGTTAGAGATTCTACCTTAATAAATTAGAAACGTTAACCATCAACCTAATAATAAAAATAATAATGTCCCCCCAGACCGAATTTCGGTCACGGCGGCCAGCCTCAACGGATTCTAGCCATTAGCCCAAGTGTATGCGCAAGCACAGGTGCATTCTCTATTCCTTTACTCTCATAGTCCGATAGGACGGTAAACCGACATGACTAAAGAGAGATCAGGCGCAGAAACAACGGCTTACGTGCTTTCCGACTTCCTGACTCCGGGCTGCTACTGAGAATTTCTTGACGGAAAAACTCAATAATTGATTTTTTTGACCCGACCTGGGATTGGAACCCGAGACCTCATGATCAGCAGACGCGTTTACGACCACTAGACCAACGATGCAATCAACATAATATACATGAAATATTTGTGATTGATTAAAAATTTGAACCCAAACCTATAGTGCGAGGGTATATTAACTGCATTCACCGAGCTGCCTGATACAAGCCACATAGCAAGGCACGTAATAGAAAACGCGCAAAAAAAAAAGTAGAAGCTGAAGAAAGTTGCTCGTGGTCTTTTTTCGCTCAAATATAAGCCTAACCCTTAGAATAAGATTTTCATATTAATTAACATATAAATGTTATAAAGTATAATGTTATAAAACACGCTGACTCCACTGTTAATCAGTTATTGCAAGCCGAAGCAAGGTAATTATAATATTCGTTATAGTCGTCACGGTAGTAATATAATCACCTAGTTAAGGATTATTTCAAGACTAATTCAGCATTGCACTGAATTAGTTTTAATTCATTGTAAAGGCTAAGTATAGCCATTCAGCAGGGAAACGCAGCCAGCGTTCTTGGCACGATACCGCGGGGAGTAGAACTGTATGATATTTAAGTTACTAGTTTTGTTTTTTTTTTAATTATAGTTATTAATATTGTACATAATAAAATTCATTGTTGTTGACATAATGATTTATTATATTTACGGGAACATTATACATTGAATTAAACTAATTTTAGAATTTTATATTTAGTTCCCGACGTTTTGAACGCTTGTTTACTTTTAAAAAGGAAATGATACTCGTACATATGTATCATCCTTCCCATCAACGGTGATGGTTGCGATATTTCATTTTTATTTTTGTTATACTTCACCATCGTTTCAGTTAAAAAAAAAAGGAAGACGCTACGGTCAAAAAGTCATTAATGTTTAAAAATAGATCAAAATTACGTTGTTTGATTTTACCCAATAAGGCATGAAATGCAACTGCAGATCTGCTCCAAGCGCAAAACCGGATGCGCGGCGTTTGATAAATAAACAACTTAACTTATTCGCCAGGGATCGGCGTAAGAGTGTAAACAGTTTTCTACGTAACCATTTAACTCATTGTCATCATCGTCCCACAAACTTCGGCACAAATTTCTTGTAAATAGATAACAGTCGTCGACGTCTCTAAAAGTCAGTGAAAAAAGGACACTAAGGCACATGCTATAGAGCCAAAATTTGTCTAAGTATGTATGTGTTGCTACACGCCTAAGTCGGGGTTCCGTTGTAGATTATCTATACTAATATTAATGTGAGAGGTGTTTGTTACTCAATCACGCGTAAACGACTTAACGAATTTAGATAAAATTTGGAACATCAATTAATAATGTCCTGGACTCATAATAAATAAAACAGGAAAATATAAATTACCCCGGTGAAATTTACATAAAGTGGTTTCTGTATACACACTGGCAGAGCCGCGGGTAGACGCTAGTCTTAAATATTGCAATAATGAAATTACGTGTGTTTAGAAGTTTGTGGAACTGTGGGCTAATGTGGCATATAGCTTGAAGAACCAACAACCAATGAGGAAGAAAGGTTCTTGAGTGGCAGTCTCGTACTGGAAAGCGCAGTGTATCCCCTAGATGGAGTGACGATCCGATGAAACATTAAGGTGGATGCAGGTGTCTCGGGACCATACTTTGTGGCAATCTATGGGAGATGCCTATGTGTTAGCAGTGGCCTTGTGATGGGCTGTATTGGCAGTGTAATAGTAATATATAGTTTGTGTCGTCCACAAAATAATGCAGATTAAATACTCGTACCATCTCCACTCATAATAAAGACTTGTCTATAAAATCTCAAATTTAATCTTCCCGGTTTAGGGTGCTTTTCCACTAGAGATGTGCTATGCTACATTGCTATGGGTGCGTTTGATATCCCCCAATCATATCAATTGGTCCATATAGCTTAGCACTGGTGGAAACAGGTTCAACTATGCTATGTTTTTTATATGGATGGATGCGTGCTCTGGATGCGTGCTATGGATGCGTGCTATGGATGGTCGCGAGTGGTGTAGCTACGTGCAGAGCAGAGCTCCCCGTGCCTTTCCTACTGTCGAGACATCGCATAGCTCGAGCTGCGCATCTTCCTCGCACTGCTACAACGCGGCGGTGCATCTTCATAGCACATCTTACTCGCCCCGCTACATAGCTTAGCATCAGTGGAAACGGTCACATAGTTTCATAGCTTAGCTTTCACATCCTCGCAGCATAGCTGCATAGCACATCTCTGGTGGAAAAGTACCCTTACTTTACAACAAGAAACTTCTATTTCTATAGAAGACAAGAATCTCTTATAGCGCTAGGTGTTACAAAACATCTTACAGCTAAAATTCCTTTAGTAAACAATCTCTACTAGCACCAACACATTAGAACGTAATACTAATTCATTAGTCGAACGTTGCGATGTACGGGACTAATAAAGCAGTTTGATGTGGCATTAACAGTAAAAGGAAACACAAGAAGTGAAATAACTGACCACTATTTAAGATCGGTTATTAAACGGCGTTCTGTCGTTAATTGCAGGAAGCAATCTGACATTTTGGTTGTTTGAAACATTGTTAGATGCCATATTTCATAAATAGGACATATTTCATAAAGGATATCCAAAGTCTGCATAAGCATCTACACTATTAAATTAAACATTGATTACTTTATACTTTAGCTGATTATTAAATACTTTATTTTAATGATACATTATTTAATAAACAACAAAAGTGATAACTTGTCTTGTAGTGGAGGCGTAAGAATATGCACACTGCATATAATACCGTGCACGGGAGAGGCGACAGAGGGAAACTGAAACTAGAGTAGACATCATCTTCAATAATAAAAAAAACTGCGGTTGCCAACCCTAGGTGGGTTGGGGATGAAGCAATCCATAGGAGAGACACCTATGTTCAGCGGTGGGACTTTATATAGTCTGAAATGCAGAAAAAAAATATTAATATAATTTTTTTAATTATTAAGGGTGACAAATGAGCACACAGTTAAACCTTTGGTCTAAGAATAGTTCATTTCATGGTAAAAGATAATGATATGACCCATAGACACTTATACCAAACCTCGATTAAGAATCAAAGAGATGATATGACGATGTCACTCCTAAGGACTAAGATATATAATGCCTTAATAGTGATAATTAAAAATTAAAAATTTTGTGCAACCGACTTCAATATAAATTATTAAGAATAACTCAAAAACTATTTGTCAGACCTTGATCAAATTTATATGGCATCACATGTGAAGCACCAGCTTTCAAATATAAAAGTATCATCGAAATCAGTTCACCCAGAAAGAAGTTATAAGGTAACACACATAAAAAAAGAAAAAAAAACATACAGTCGAATTGAGTACCGTCTCCTTTTTGAAGCCGGTAGAAAATTGTATCTGGTTTTTGTATCTCACCATACAAAAGCCAGCATTTTTCTGCTATTTATATATTCAGTACGAGCGAGATCTTCTTCCGGCCAATCCAACCTATTCTTGGATTTATTAATTTTTCATTTATTACAAGCTATCAAAGTCAATTGAACATAGGCGTACCCATAGCAATCTAATGAGACAATCCTCATAAGTTTGCAACCGCAGTTTTTTTTAATTTTCTGATGAAATTATTTTAATTTAGAAAACAGCTGCTATCCATATTCTGGTTTGTTTCCCTCTGTCGTCTCTGATGATATCCACGGGACAATATGGAGTAGTGGATATTCTTACATCATCACTGTATAGTCACCATTCTTTATGCAGCCATAATGGGCTTCAGCGTGGCGCTACCGCATAAAATTTTACATTTTACGTGGTACCTAGTAACTGCTGGTAACGAATGGTGGTAAATATTATTAACTATGACATTTAACCACAAAAAATACTAATATTTTTAAAGCAAATCCTCTTAAAAAAATCTTATAGTCTACTTAATAATCGTAATACGAAACTAGCAAAATTTTATCTGCACAGGGAAACAATTTCCCATCAGGAAGAATCAACTTTCAGCCACAAAAAATCAAAACCATTGAAGTCCTCATCCATAGCGATTACGTTTCACGTCAACCGACAATCAAGCCTGGCTTGCAAGAAAACGACTTGGACGTATCGCCATATATGGGTTTGAAGCGAGATCCTCTAAAAACTGGAACGTCAGTGGCTGCCTTAGACGTGGAGGTTGTAAACTAACGCGCTGCAAGCCAACGGTTGTTTCATCTATTCCTTATCTTCCTACTCGGTTGCGGGTAGAAAAAATGCAATTCTTATTTTTCTTATTGACTGTGATGGATATGGTATGTTGAGAAAGATCGACGTCGTGGTTATTGTTAGTTGTTGTCGTGTTTTCTTAGATTGATCTTCTCGTTTCTGTATAATTATACAGCATGGGCAAATTATTAAATCCAGCATTCTCAAAATTGGTATTATTATTACGTTAGATATTTGAAAAAAATATTAATATATAATGTGATATAATTTTATAGTAAAATTATTTAATATTATCGACCTACCCAGGCGAAGCCGGGGTAGGTCGCTAGTATTTCCGATAATCATTAAAGATTTATTTGATTTTATCATTTTTGTCGATTAATCAAAATAAAAGTCTCCAAATTTTTCTGGTAAAATATAGATTACTCCTGGTATTGCTCTCTATCTGTTCGTGAAGTTTCTTTACATTTCGTCCAGCAATTTCAAAAATTAGCCCGGACAGACAGACAGAGAAACAAAACTTTTAAAAATGATTATTCACGTCTTGATGGCATGAAAATAACGCCCTCAGCTAAATAAATGGCATATACTTCGATATTACAGATAAACACTTTCATTTTATTTATATGGATAGAGTAGTACCCGTTTACCCCCTTGGACATAGTTTATTGATAATACAAAACTTTAATATATTTTAAAAAACACTCATTGTATGTAATATGTTAAAAAATAACCTAAAATCTTACTGTTTTATTTATTATGTATAGGTAGGATTACAATGTAAATTTTTGAGGTAGTCAGTGTAACTGATGATTTGAGCTTTGAGATAAACACTATACAAATTATAAATGTGCAAATGTTAAAGAAGACAAGGGATTTCCATTAACATTTGTAATGTTCTCGATTAAACTTTAGATGTGTGAGTAGCCCGAGTGTATTAGAACATAAGTTTTGTCGTAATTTATGTGCAAATTTGAAGATAAACCTTGAATACATTGAAGCAAAGCGATAAGACGGTCATGTGGAATAATTAGGTTTCTAAAGATATGCAAGTTATAATATAAATTTAATATTAGCAATAGCAGTTACGGGGTTTTGTTCACAGGCGGTTACAAAATCTAATAAGGTGTACAAATGTATAAGCTATGTCATGAAGAGGTGACACAAAACGTAAAAGAATACAAGGTGAGATTAAGAATACGGAGTGACTAAAGTGTCGACTGTAGAAAATGCTCGAGGAATCTGTTAGCATCTAAAAGACTGATATAAAATCTATCAGATATTTCTATAACGCAGCAATGTTTCTTCCTAGAATTGAACAAGTTTATGTCCATTTGTGGACTGTTATAAGCTGATAAAAAAAACTGTCAGTCGTAGGACTGCACGTCAGAAGTGAGAACTTCTTAGCTTCACAAACATATATATGCATATGTTACAGTCAAAACTCATAACCGGTCAAAACCACTTTAGACTGTAAAAATCAGGCAAAAGTAGTTGTGACTATGAATGTCGGTCAAAACTACTTTTTACTGGTATATTTTTTTATATACTCTGATACTTACTCGTATAATTAGGCTATTGGCGTCTAATAAAACATAACACCAATCTCGCAATATGAATCACAGTAGGTTAAGGTGCGGCTGGGGTGGCCCTTGGGCCGCCCTAAAGCCGCGTACATTATAATGATATAATCGTTAACTATAAATGTTGAAAGAATTGAACTAGAACGTTGGTCGAACAGGTTATAACTGACAACGTTGGTAAAAACCACTTTTGACTACAAAAATCAGTCAAAACTGTTTTCGACTAAGGGCATCGGTCAAAACCATTTTTGCTTGATTTTCGCAGTTAAAAGTTGTTTTGACCGGTTATGAGTTATCGTTATGAGTACTCGCTCAAATACATATATATATATATATATATATTATATGTATTTGAGCGAGATGGTCACGCGAGTTTAGTGCTTTTTCCCCATCTCATAAGTGCCCAACGTGCCTAAAAAAGTTTTTACTTCAAAAATGATACCACGCGATGAAAAACTAGTTATATTGTATTAGATTCATTCATTCATCACATCCTATCAAAGTCTGCCAATCATCGCTGAAAATCCTCATACATTTCCTAATAATTGGGATAATTTTTGCTATAATTAGGTTGGCAACCGCAGTTTTAGATTTTATTTTTAAGTACATTTTTAAGTTTATTTTAGGAAGACGTCGCTGCCAATCTTCTGGTTTGTTTCTCTCTGTCGCCACTTACGACACCCACGGGACGACATGGGATAGTGAATATTCTTACACCACAATTATATGGTCTTTTATAGAATTAGGTAGTTTATATGTTTATGATGTCACGATTCTTTTCAATAAATTTTGTTACTTTTGGAGGAACTTTAGACTATCCGTAGACAAATTAACAAAAAGCCAGCAAACAACAAACAAAATACTATACTGTTACCCGGATAGTTTTATATTAATTATGTTCATAGTTGTTTTAGGTTCGATGTCGATGTCGAAGCTTTACGACCATCTTTACGACTACAATAAAGCAATATATTTAGAGAGGATGTTGGAAAATGAGTTACGATGACTTTATTAAATTTCTTTACTACAAAAACGGCTTTCTATGGTTTACGGTAAAGTTAAAATTCATCTTTGCAGTGAGCTCAGGAACGTATAGTTTATTTTTTGCAGAAAATTCAAGCCTGGCTTCATATCATAAGGCTCATAACGCCACACCGTTTAGACAAAATGCTTATAATGGCAATTTTTGACACAATAAATTACCAAGTAATGCAAACTCACATACGTCCACTTCTGGGGGCAGGATTTCTACCATAAGAAGATTTTGAAGCAGGGAAAGTTAGATGTTAGCCTACATCATTCTCTATTATATATTTTTTTAAATTTATTTGACATGCAAATTTCCTCACGATTTTTTTATTATATAATAAGGGTCTCAAACGAGCGTACAGTCCATCCGATGGCCAGTAGACGCTGTGGCCCATAGATATCTACATCTTTTCTTACATTTACATGAACCCCTGAGGGTGTGTTCCTTTTCTAGTCAAGCCGCCCCTTTCATGCTACAATCATATTATAGTAGCAGAATGGGTCTACCACATAAAAAAGATGTTTTTCTTCATTACCGAACACGTGGTTGCAAAATTACAATAAACAGTTTGCTCGCTTACTAGCTACCGAGTGATACCTATAGGCAAACGATTCCCGATAGAGTTACAAAATTGTACTGCAGACACAAAAACGATAATTAGTGTTTGTGTACAAATGTTGGCTTCTACTGAGATCAGAAGTCCACAAGGCAAAGTCCATTGAATTCCAGCATCTCTCACCAAGTCCTTAACTTCGCTTTACCCATTTGAAGCTGCCACTCTTCTTTCCCATCGTTTGTCGATTCTTCGAGATATATTGCCGGCCCATTGCCACTTCCGCTTACTGATCTGTAGTGCTGTGCCGGTTGTCGGCGGGATTGAACTCAATCCAAGTTCAATCCCCTTAGTAAGTAGTACACTTACTATTATATATTTTTTTGTTTGTTTTTTTTTTCTAAAAAAAAACGTTACCCCCACACTAGAATTTTCTCCTGTATCATGGAGGCAGTTTACAAACATAAATTGCATAAGGACAAACATCCAGACCCGGAACAATTACTTGCAGGTCATACAAATACTTGTTCCGTGCGGGATTCGAACCCGCGTCGCTCAGCAGAGTAACTCATTGCTAAACAACTGCGCCACGGAGCCGTCAAATTTATAACAAGCCTTCAGTCCTTGACCTAACCACGACCGGCAATCAGCTATATAAATATGCCTTTACCCCTCCAAATAATTCCACTTCTAAAAAGCCAAGCACTAGAAAGAAATAATATGCATTTTGTGTAATTTTGCAGCTGAAGTTCATGAATGTAGCACATTTTCATTGCGCAATAGTGATACAATTCTTTATAGTCATTATAAAGACCTCCTTGACACATAAGCAAACATAGTCAGTTTCGAAGAAAAAAATATGTTTACTTTTCATCATATAGAACTTATTTGTTCTTCGAGATTAATAAATTAATTCATTTTTGTGTTTGTTAATTAAGTAAAACAGTATCGATTTAATTATATTTATTAAGATAAATATGGAAGGTAACCCTATTCAAGTATTTTTTTTTCATAAGCCTTTTTTAGCATTCCTTACTTATTAACTTTATTATTATTATTGGGGTATTTATATAGTATTCTCATCTGGTTGGGCTGAATAAATATTTTAAAGGAAATAATAAATAAACATAAATATATATTTAATATACTAACATAAATAAATAAATAATACATAAATAAATAAAACCAACCAGATGGAAACCCTCGGCAGGGGAGACCAAACGGCCGAGGTTAGGGAAAGGAGAGAAACCGGCGGACGATGCGGGCGGTATCGAGGAGCACCGCCTTCTGCATTTGAGCTTGGAGCGGTCCGTCACGGAGTCCCAGTCGCCTCAGATGACCCGAGAGGCTGACTGGGATTAACCCGTTCGCAGAGACGACTACAGGTATAATTTCGGTCGGCAGTCCACCCCACATGTCGGTCATCTCGTGAGCCAGTTATTTTGTTTTCTTACCTGTTTTGGCTTTTACTAGGTTCTTGTCATACGGAATGATAATATCGACCAAGAATATCCTTGACTGTGCCCGGTTCATCAGCACAATATCAGGCTTATTCGCAAGAATAGTCCTGTCTGTGATGATGACCCGGTCCCAGTAGAGCCTGGCGCGGTCATTTTCGAGCACGGCTTGCGGCAAGTACTTGTAATAAAGCGATTTCTGATCCATGAGACCGTATTTTAGAGCGAGCTCCTGGTAGAATTCTGGCTACTAAGTTGTGCCTGCAAGTACTCAGAGTTAGAAAGCGCCGAACAACCGGAGATGACATGCCTAAGTGACTCACCGGGATGGCGACAAGCTCGACAGATGTCGACGGTGCCATCCCTTAGGATGTATCTCCGATAGTTGTTGGTCTTAATAACCTGATCCTGTATCGCACAGACAAAACCCTCGGTTTCCCCAAGAGGTCACCAAAACGTAGCCAGTGGAGGGAGGCAACTGTGTCTATGAAAGGCTCATGTAGAGCCTTGTAGAACTTCCCGTGGAGCTCCTTCTCCTTCCATACGGTCTCCCGGTCGGAAATGCTCTGTACTGCCGGGTCTTGCCATTGCTCGTTGGCCAGGATAGAGGGTAAGTCCTTTATCACAAGAAATGACGTCCCTATAGAATGGATCATCCGATCTCGTCAGAAAGTAATTACGGAGGCTGCACACTTCGCGATTATGCATGGTAAGCGCTTATAAGCCACGCCCACCATGTTTCCGCGGCAAGTACAGCCTCATAATCGACGATCTCGGGTGATGCATCCTATGGGACGTCATAGTAGTGCGGACTTTTCTATCCAGGGCGTTAAGTTCAGTTTGAGTCCACCTAAGTATGCCAAAGGTATATATGAGAACAGGCATGACCCAACCGTTATATGCGTGTCTCCTATTCACACCGGACAAAAGGCTGTTAAGTACTTTGGTCAAGCGTGCATAAAACATATCGCAAACTGACTGCTTCATACCCGCCTCATCGATACCGATGTTCTGTGACATACCCAGGTATCGGTATGTTTCAGCCTCAGAAAGGGTTCTTATGTTGATGGGCATAGATAAGTCTATGCCCTCAGAGCTAGCAACCCTTCCTCTTTCAACATGGAGGACCGCACACTTATCCGTTTCATTCTAGCTCCATTCTAATAGAATTACTAAAATCACAAGTGATGTTTAGCAATTCCATAAGATGGGAGCGACTGGAGGCGAATAATTTGAGATCATCCATATAGAAAAGGCGGGTCACTTTTGTACCTCCTTTCCGAAGCTGAAATCCTCCCGGAGTCCTCCAGTAAGGTACTGAGAGGTTCAGGAGAGGCAAAACAGATTGGACTCAAACAATCGCCCTGGAAGATACCCTTCTTATCCTTATGTGGCTTTCCGCATCCGTCATCCGCTCGCCTAGATGACAAAGTTGTACTCCATTGCCCCATAAACTGCCCGAGGAAGTCTCTAACTGTACAGTCAATCTTGTAAAGCTCGAGGACCTCTTTAGCCATATATGGGGCACCGAGTCGAATGCCTTTTATAGTCTATCCAGGCGGCGGAGAAGTTCCGACGGTTGCGTTTAACCACTTTGCCAATGACCGCGTCAATGAGGAGTGGTTCCTTGGTTCGACCACTGCCCCGACATCCATTTTGAGCGCGCGACATCACCTGATTTAAATCCAGGTGACGAATGATTCGCGTACTCAAAATGGATGTCAGTGTCTTATATATGGTGGGTAGACACGTAATGGGGCGGTATTTGCTAGGGTCTGTGGAATCATGGTATTTAGGAACCAAATGAGTGATCCCAGTAGTGAAGAGGCTCGGGAGCGACTTTTGGTCGAGAGCCTCTTGAAACTGTCGGGCAAGTACAGCGTGACACACCACGAACCCCTTCAGCCAGTAGTGATGCAGTCCGTCGAGTCCCGGACTTTTCCAGTTCGGGGCCCTACGGACCGCCTCAGCTACGTCATCCCGCGTTATGATGACGGGGTCCATGGGTGTAACACTCGCACACTGACTCGCCACAACTTCCGTCCAAGGGCCCTCGCTGTGGTTTACGGGCTCTGACCACAGGCCGCGCCAGAATGCAACAGTGTCGGCCTGATTCGGTGCTGGGCCCGTTCCACGTACCATTGGTCGCTCCAATGACTCATAGAGCCTCTTCCGATCACTCTGGAAGAGACGATTTTGGTTGAACCGTCTTGACCTCTCGGTATAGGTCTCTGCTTCAGGTCGTCTATGCGCTCCGTCAGTTTTGCGTTATATCCGGCTGGGACAAACTGATTATTATATTTTATTATTATTATACTTTTTAAACGCGCTAGAGCCATGCTGCAGCTATATTAATTATATAGTTGTAACACGAATGGGTCGGCTCGACCGGGGAAGGACCACGCTCTCACAGGATACCAGCGTAAAATAGCAGCTTAATGCTGCTGTGTTTCGTATGGTGAGTGTAGAGAACCGGAGAACGTTTTTACTGGAAAAGAGGCATTCCATCTTAGTCCTCACGGCTGACAACGCATCTGCATTTTGATTCGCAAATGAGGACAGATGTAGATGTCTGTGGGCCACAGCATCCACTCACCACCAGGTGGACTGTGTTATTCAATTAAATTTTTTAACACATTAAATTGAATATATATATTTATCTCAAGTTTATTACTTTTATAACATTTGTTTCTTATATTTTATTAATTTATAGTATAGTGTAGTTATAGTATAGTTTCTATTATAGTGTGAAATCAACTTGCTGCATTTCTTAGCATAGATTTTTTACGCCAAAATTTTTTGCTGTTGTTTCTATTGTTTCCCGATCTTTTCCTAATTTCCAAAAGAGAAAAATATTAATTTAAAACTTTTGTTACCTCCAAAGCTACACACATCGTAAACGTAAAAAGTTAATAATAACGATATAATAATACAAAGTAGTATTGATAGTTATTTTTATGTTCCTAGAAATATTATTCTCGATTTATCTATGCATACATTAATGTTAATACATAATATCAACCAATTAATAACACTGACGCCATTGCTTCTACAAATATTTTAAAACTGCAGCCGAGTCGCACGCACTGTCATTATGGGACTATAGAACTATGACCAAACATACTTTAGGAGGGAAACGACCAGGCAATATGGTTGCAGGTGAAAGGTCGGAAGCCATGACAATATAACATGTATATTAATAATGGTCTTTATAGAAATATTTTAATACAGCTAATGCTTAATATTAAACGGCTAATATTTGGAAAATGCTTTGTGATTGGTGAAAGTGAGCATTCATTTTATTGAAGTATACTTAAATGTGGTTTTATTGACTTGACTGGTGAATGTATCGGATACTAAATTATAGGTTATTAGCATTGATTTGAGCTTTAATGTGTTATTTTACTAATAATCTCATCATAGAATCTTAAAGAGTATTTATACTTTATGTAAGTAAATGCATGAACAAAACATACACGTTACGTTACGTACAATAGGTATATTAAAATGAACTAATGAAATAGCAATTGTTTTTTTAAATATTCAATTTAAAATTTCCTCTGACGCCATTTAACAATGAAATAACAACATGCGATAAAAAACCACAAAACAAATGTAGAAGCTGACACAAAAGAAGGTCCGCCGGGTCGTAAAGAAGAAAAAAAAACAAAACACGTATCTGTATTAGTGTGTATTAATAAAAACAAGTCCGAAACATGAAATAAGTGTATGTGTGTACGTTTATGTGTCAAATGAAACAATGCACAAGATTTTAAGCGAGCCTAAAACTCTGTCATGTTAATACAAAATATAAACCTTTACATAAACAGCTAATTATATGGCAATATGTGTAACATTACGGAGTGACAAACAAGCTTACATTACCGGCAGCCGATTTCAAACATAGGCCAACAGATGTCAGCCTTGGAAATTAAAATGAAATGCCTCAAAGCATGTAATTATATTGGCACTCTTACCTTACAAACCATAACGTAATTCAGTATAAGTGTAGTATAGTAAGTGGGTTTTACCATCTTGTTACATCATCTGTAACCATCAGTATTGACAACTGAATTCTAATAGTTAAAAACACGGACTCTGGGCAAGAAGACGCACTTATTCCTATGTACCTGGGTTTTTCCCGTTTTAAGAAAAATTGGCCACAATTGCCACGCTTGGCAGGTGGGTTTGCGATCGCGGTATCAGAAGTATTGCACCTTTGAATCTTCTCTTCGTCGCTGGTCTGAATATTTTGTGTCTGGCGTAAACCGTCACGTTTTGCAACAGACTTTGTCTCTTACGACACAAAATAGACTGATGGTTTCCCCTACCGCCAACACACGGCGAAAAGAAATAAAAATAACTGTCTTGTATAAACATCATAAGCAAATTGCGCATAAAATATAAAAAGATAATAAACACAAAGTGATAGCTAAAGTTATTTTTCTATTTCAAGTCAGTGTTTGACTTCTATCTCACCTCATGGTAGGTGATGTCGCAAAGATTGTGAAGCGCACCGACTTAGATTAACAAAAACCTATTATTCACTCTCACTTTTGAGACAAACACATTGTTATCGGATGGAAAAAAGGAAATTAATGTACAAATGCGTAGCATGTAGACAACAAAGGAGTGAAGCTTGGCCACCATCTGGTTGTCCGATGGTGGAACGGAAAGGGAGGAATTATTTTTTATTTATTTATTATAAGCCAGTGCTTGACAATGCCACCTGGTGAAAAGTAGTGTTAAAGCGCTTAATGATAAATTGCACTGTCTTAAGCTCTCTCATGTGAAAGACATCCAGATTGTAATCGGACAGAAAGATAGACGCCGGCAAATTATTCCACTTCTTTGCTGTACATGTTACGAAAGACAAATCAGACGTTACATTTGAATTCGTGATATATCGACAATAAGGAGTGGAGCCGACTGGTATGTATTTCTAGAAGTTACTATCAATAGCTAAAAATACTAATTCAATCATTACATCAAAGGGCAACGAAAACACAGAAGCGCATTCGAAATAAGGCTTATAGGTTAAGAGTCGTTATTTTTTTATTAATTTTAGAGCAACAAAAAATTGCAAAATATTAAATAACAGAACTTAAAATATACCATTTATGTAACCCACATTCTTATTCATGGATTGGTTTGTGGAGTTGTGTTATTCAAACAATTTTATTATTTATACCATAGAGGGTTTTCAAGTAGCTACTTTTGAAAATAATAGATGCACTTTATCTTTTTCCCGAATTTTTTCGCCTAGTAATTGCGTAAGAGAAATCATTATCCAATTTTGTCCTGTTCGTATCGTAAGATCTCATGCCTGCTGACATCTGGCGGTATGACCTTCAAAGTTAAAGTTTTAACCCGTTAAACCCAGACGTAAAATAAGTAGACCAGCAATAGGGAGCGGCGACAAAGGTGCGAAACAGTTTTTCTGCTCTCTACAGCGTCATAATATATGTATATATCAAGTCTTCTCTTTCTAATAGAACATTTTAAATTTCCTTATGATCCAAGTAAAATATTTCCCTTCTATGCTCTGTATACTCGTTTAGATTTTAATATCACAAGATTGAATATAAAATCGTTTTCTGTTCTTGAAGTAAAACTTAGGAACTCTTTACCTTTTTTGAATTACCATACTCGATCCTTATATTTGTTCAAGAAACAGGTTCAAGAACATTTTTTTTCTTTCTATCTTCTTTCTCTTTCTCATTTCATTTATGGTCTCTATCGCTTAAAAACTGTTGTCTTTTAAGTATATAAGTTGATAACGTATTATTATTACAGTGCACCGTACCCGTAATAAAAATTTCTTCTCTTTTATTTAATTTATTCTGTTTTGGTTTATCTTGAACATATTTTTATTACGTAAATGTTCCCTTGGTGTATATTTGTGTTGTATTGCATTGCTTAGCAAGTGATCATTCTATAAATATACAAGTACAATACTCTCTATTCAGAAAATCTGTGATTTATCATCTCATCTCCCTCTGAGCGTTATCTTATATATGTAATCAAGTTACTTTTCCGTCGTATTATACATTATATTTTATAATTGAAAGTTATGATTTTTAAGGCCATCCTAAGGAAAACATAGGTTTCCTTGAGGGGACTTCTGTTTAACAATGGACTTGTGATGGGCTATCATGATGATGCAAAGCATGACCGTGTAGTGGCGGTGTAAGAATATCCACTACCCTATATCGTCCCGTGGGTGTCGTAAGAGGCGACAGAGGGAAATTGAAACAGTTTATGGACAGAAGTATCTTCCTGATAACAACTCAAAAGAGCCCTATGTTCAGTAGTAGACTTTTATAGGCTGTATTGGTAATGGTATAGACTAAGGGGAGAGAGGTGTTGGACACCATGATGTCATTTTTGTGTTATCTATACGCATTATGAGCTCATCTTGAAGCCTTGGCGTTATTTCGTGGCCTTTGTTTGAAGCTTTCAAAAGTATTTCAAAGATTTTCAAGCCATGTCCAACTACTCTACTCTACTCTATTAAAATTATTATTTCATGGAATAAAAGTAATTTTACGGATTTCGCCTTTAATTAAAGTTTATAATATATTTAGATTCCTTTTAAGTAAGAACCAAACTCAGTTTACTTTTTGAAGATTTACTTTTAGAAAAAAGATTTAAGGATTTACGGAACTACTTAAATCTTTTTGCGTAGTTCGGGGCATAAATAAATAATAATTAATAGAAGCCAAGGCTAATTATAATATCAGGACGTCCGATATTTCAGTACTTCCGTAATCATTAGTGTTGTAAAACACTCGAACCATCAGGCATTTAAAAAAAATTCAAATCACACGCGATATGATTCATAAAATTTATATTAATTGATTAAAACTAATAATTTTAAATTTTGTTCCATTCATAATTATTATAGCATTGACAGCAAATCCAAAGAAGCATACATAATTTCGTATCACACTATTATATCTACAACTTAAAAAATAGTAATTTACTACTTTGCCATTTACGGTAAAGTATCCGATTGAAGTTAATTTAAGGTAATCCTTTTCCATACATGGTAACATAGTAGGTGTGTTATTGGAGACAAGTGTAACATTTCGAATTTATGATTTCATAAATATTATTGATTTTTAATTAAATGAAAATTGAATTTAAAGCCACACCTAGCTTTAATCATAATATTTTATAAAACGCGAATGAAGATGTATAAGGAAGATGAATTCGTGCAATGAAAACATATTTAAAAAAAGGAACAAAATGAAGACTGCACATTTCGTGCCACCTCATTGCGTTCCATTTTTGTAGTTACATACAATTGGAACTTTCTCAAAGATCTAGTGACAGAAAGGAAACATTTTATGCAACTCCGTCGAAACTATATGAATTATATCTTCGTCGTTTGTGAACCCATATTAATATTTTTTTATTAAATGGGTTTGCAACTCAGGTGTAGTTGTCAATTCAATGTCAATGAATTTAAATTGTCAATTTGGAACTCTTTCTCATAAATTGATGGGTTAACAACAATAAATCTATTTTAATATCGATCCCCGCTTGTATACAGCAATTAGACTACAAATAATTGTTCCGGGTCTGGATGTTTGTCCTTGTACAATTAGTGTTTGTGAACTGCCTCAACGATACAGGAGAAAATCCTAGTGTGGGGGTGATGTTTCTTAAACAAATGATATAATAAAAAAAATTAAGTACAAAAAATTTCACTTGTAATGGTGGAAAAATAGGTTTTGAACTTTTTGTATAACTTTTAGATGACATTCTAGTTTTTTGAGCCTATGATATTCTTCAGTCTACTTCAAAGGGTCAAAAAGTTAAAGTTTTAATAACAAGTAAAAGCCGACGTCAAAGACCTAAAAATATTATTTTATTATTTCTTCTGGATTCGGGGCTTTAATTTGTTTTTGTAGTATAAGGGTGATAAAAGAGCACACAGTCCACCTGATGGTAAGTGGTTGCTGTGGCCCAGAGACATCTACATTTATCCTCGATTACGAATCAAAATGCAGATGCGTTGTTACCCGTGAGGATTAAAATGGAATGCTTCGTTTCCAGTAAAAAGGGTCTCCGGTTCGCTACACTCATCATACGAAACACAGCAGCGTTACGCTGCTATTTTAGGCTGGTATTCTGTGAGAGCGTTGTCCTTTCCCGTTCAAGCCGACCCATTCGTGCGATAACTATACCACTAATATAGCTGCAGCATGGTTCTACCACTACCACTTTTCTAAACACTTAAACATACCGACTTCCGAAGCTATTATGTGGAAATTATATTATTCTTTTAATTCTATGTATATAGTTCCAATTCTTTATTAAATGATTTATGGCAAATAAAAAATATTTGCTCATTTATTTTATTTATATTCGGCATTTAGTTATCTAAGAATTAAATTTTATATGTGTCATTCAATGTTTCTTAAATATTAGGATACTATTTACGGAACCATTATTTCATTATTTTAATTCACATATGTAAATGATTTGGTAAATTGGTATGTTAAAACAGTATGAATTTTTTGGTAATTCTATTTAATTGGTATATATATATTAAGATTAAGGAGCAACTGAATCTGTAAGAGTCTCTAAGATCTGTGAGATAAACCTAAAGACAGTGCAGAATACTTTAAATTAAGCATATTTATTGTGTGTGAACTAAAACGATAATAGATAAAAGATAATAATTGAAATATCTTATCCAGTTATGGATAACTTTGCAGGCGACATAATAATAATATAACATGTTTTTCATACTTCACAACCGTTTAAAGACTTTCTATTGGTGTTGGTATACTTATTCAAATTACAAAATATTATTTAGTTGAATTTACATTAATATTGTTACAACGAAATCAAATCTTAACTGATAGTTAAATTTGAATACAGCCCAAGTTAAATAATTTAATTTAAAATCTATTAATAATTATATTATAAAATCTTACTGTTATAAAGTGCAGTGTTTTAGATTTGGAAGCTTTTAAAATATACATATATAAATATATTATTGTACATACAAATAAATATACCATTACCGTTACAGTCTATTAAAATCCACTGCTGAACATAGGCTCCCCCATAAAGCTTCCCTTGGCAAGCGGGTTGGATGCCGGTCTCCTGATTTGTTTCCTCTTTCGCCTCTTACGACACTCACGGGATGATATCGGGTAGTACTATATAACCGTGTTTTGGTGGTGTTAGAATATCCACTGTTATGTTGGTTAATTTAGTTAATTTTTTAGTTAATTTTTAAAAATTCAAAAGCTTTATAATAAATCATCTCTATATCTATAATAAAATCAAAAATGACCGTGAAAGACACTTTTATAATATAACAAAGTTTCAAGTCATAATGTAATAACAAAACGTAGATGACAATTAATTAGTAATGTGTCACTTCATAAAAAAGACTTCAACGCGTATCGCTCTGTTATTGCTTGATTATATTAAGATGTGATAACTTCCTCCACCGTTCTTAAAAAGTAGCAGAATGTAGAAATCTCTAATTTTTTAAATATTTTTATTTCTCAGACATATTACTAGGTGTCAGAACTCCTTTGTTGACAAGGAGTCTGTCTGGATAGGTCCACCCTCTCACCAAATGGGTGAGAGGGTGGACCTATCCAGACAGACCGCCAAATACTTGCACCGCTAATGCTTGCACCGCTGTGTTCCAGTATGTGGGTATAAAGATTCAGTATAATTACAGGTTGTGAGTAATTCCATCTTACTTCTCAGGAGTGACAAACTCAGTGATGCTGTGGCCTATGGACATCAAAATACAGACGCGTTGTCACCCGTATCGTTTCAAATAAAAACGGTCTCCGGATCTCTTCACTTACCGTACAAAACATATCAGCATAAAGCTGCTATTTTACGCTGGTATTCTGTGAGAGCGTGGTCTTCCTCGATCGAACTGACCCATTTGTGCTACAACCACAATATAGTTGCAGCATGGCTCTACAACATGTCTAGTTATTTTGATAAACCGCTTTAATTTGCTGCAAAATGTTAAAAAAACTAGTGCAATAAAAAGCTAAACAGTAAGAATACCTTCTCGTTATTTATTTATTTAGTTATTTATTCTTTATTGCATTCCTTAATTTAAAAGAATACAAAGGGCGGACTTAATGCCTTGAGGCATTCTCTACCAGTCAACCCATGGAGTGGTGAGAATTTGAAGTAGGTGTAGCAAAATAGAATAAAAACAAAATAAAAAATTATAATTATTTATACGGTTACAAAAATGCATTTATAATAATTTGATAAATTTACCTTACTTTTGGCGGCCAATATAAATAAATATGTTAATTTAATATTCCAACATTACTATTCCAATTTAAGAAGCATTTACTAGTCACAAATATATTTATTGCGTTCGTTGCTATAGTAAACAGGTTATGACTTTATTTACATAAAATGTATGCTTATATTCATAAAAATGATGCATATAATGATAAATATAACCATTAAAAGTGATATTACATTGATTTTTGTTAATACCTTGCTTTTGAATATCGGTTAAAATTTATAATTTATTTTATTTTATTCTAATTTATGTGCAAATAACATATGATTATTAGTGAATTATACGGAAAGGAAAATTTCAAATGTAGTAATATGCTAAGTGAAGTACAACCTGAGGACAGGATATGTAAAGTCTTTCAACGATAATTAAATAAACCACTTCAGTAACTATAATTATAATTTTACTAGTTAAGGACTTTTTCATTGGTTTTTTGCTGTGAATTACAAATCGTTTTTTTATTACAATTAATATAAAGAAAAATTTGCATTTTTTGTAGATATGTTTAATTAGAGAGTCTGTTCAGCGACGAAAGAACATCATTTTGGCCCATCTAAAGGCTTTAAGAGTTTTACTGATAAATGAAAAAAATTTAGTGTAAGGTACATAAAGTAAATATGAAATTGTCAAATTAGTGCAAATAACAGTAAATAAAGTAAAATGCAAATCAAAAGGAGAATATTTTTTTGTTGCAGCGTATTATGTCTTTTGCATGAATCGGTTAGCTCAATCGGGAAAGGACCACGTTCTTACTTAATACTAGCGTGTAATAACACCATTTCACTGCTGTGTTTCGTTTAGTGAGTGTCGAGAACCGGACCTTTTACTGGTAACAAGGCATTCCATCTTAGTCCTTATGACAATTAATGAAAATATCTACTTACCATCAGATAAACTATGTGCTTGCTTGTCACTTTTACTTCAATTTAAAATATTTTGTTTCAGTACTTATCAATAATCAATAGAGACTTTCTTATATACATACATAACATTGTTATAACTGTTTGTTGTCGCTCTAAGATTACTAACAGTTGCTTGGTATCTAATATATTTTAACCGCAAAACCAGCACCAGTTATTTGATCTACAACAGTGCAGTCCTTTTTAAATTTGTATCATTATTGTCCCGTAAACAGTTCACTGCTGGACATGGAATCTCCCATAGTAAGACAATAAATCGTGTAATAAAAGGAATTTTAACAATTGCATTTAAAATATATAAACACCTAGAATTGTCACCGTGTATTGGGTATTGCATGAATATCCACTACCCCATATCATCCCGTGTGTGTCGTAAGAGGCGACAGACGGAAACAAATCAGAAGATGGGCAGCAGCGTCTTCTCAATAATAACCAAAAAAAAAACTACAGTTGCCAATTCGCTTGCCAAGCGTGGCAACTATGGCAAATATCCTCCCTACGAGACAATCTAAGGGGGAGGCCTATGTTCAGCTGTGGACTTTAATGGCCTGTTACGGTAACGGTAATCAAGAATTGAAAATAAAAATAAAAATAACAATACATGTTAGGACTAGCCTTTTTATATCTTAATTTAAAAAAAGCAGTCTATAATATAATAAAGCTTTGCTTTGGTTGCTAACGGTTTCAAAAATGTTTGCTTTGCTCTTAGTAGCTTTTGAATAGTTTAGATAACAGTATATCGCCAGTGATACATAAATCTCGCTTCGAACGCAATAAAAATATGTATATATAACGTCTGCGTTCCATATTATTGAATCGTTAATCAACCGTATTGTTTTGTGTTTACGAAAATATATTTAATTGATATTTCTGAGTCAGTTCATAGACTTCAAAAAGTTTTTTCTAAAAAAATATACTAATGAACTTAAACTTTCAGTTCAATAATTTGAAATTATAAAAAATAGGTTTACGTACTGGATATTAATTTACATAATAATCATTTACATTTAAAAATGAATATGGTAAATGAGTTTTTGAAATGTTATCTAAAATATCATACGTCGACAGAAGTGTTGTAATAAATTTTCTATTAAGTAATAAGTGACAATGTATTTGTCAGTAGAAGACATTTTATTACATACTATTCACTGTATTTTAAATTTACATTTACAATGACCATATAGCGGCGGTGTAGTGGTAGTGAAAAATATCCACTACCCCATATCATCTCCTGGGTGTCGTAAGAGCAACACAGGGAAACAAACCAGAAGATGGGCAGCAGCGTCTTCCTAATAACGACAAAAAACAAAAAACTACGGTTGCCAATCGGCTTGCCAAGCATGGTAACTATGGCAAATATCCTCGTTATGAAGAGTAATATATAGGGAGGCCTATGTTCAGCATTGGACTTTAATAGGCTGTAACGGTAACGGTATAGCGGCGGTGTAAATTACTACCCCATATCGTCCCTTAGGTGTCGTGGGAGGCGATAGTGTAAAACAAACAAGGAGATGACTGTCTTAATGCCTGTTTGCGACACGTTCAGAAAAAACATTTAGAGGAAATGCATACTCTCACTATCACTACGTCACAAGTCCACAGCTGAAGATAGCTCTGCCCCGTATATTATCATAAAATACGATTATGAGCCACGTACGTTCATTGACTCCCCTGCGTGTTTCATCAGGTCGTCACTTCATCTAGTGGGGGTTACCGAATCTTTCTTTTCCATTGGTTGTCGGTTCTTCGAATTACATGACCATTTAGCTTACTCTAATGGGCTATGTAAGTTACTCATGTTCTTCTGCGGATATCTTCGTTAAAGATTTATCTCGCGAAAAAATTCCGAGCATAGTCCTTTCCGTTGCACGCTGATCGACTTTGAACTCTCATACGGCCAGCAGTGAAGGACCACGTTTCAGTTCTGTAAGTCATCACTGGCAGCACGGCCTAGTTGTACACTTTTTGAGAAATATCAAAATACTACAACTACGTTTTGCAGAAGTGACAGTGTGCACACTTTTTAAGCTTTAACGGCTTTACATATAATAGTTTAATATGGGTTACTTAAATATTAATTGTCTATACCTATCTCTTTACTACTTGTTTCACTGAAGAGAGAGTAAGCAACTTTAAGCATTTCTTCCATTTAAGTAAATTTTTATGAGTAAGGCTATAAATGTATAATAGAATGACAAAAGTCTAAGATGTAATTTTCAGTCAGTCTATCAAGCTTGGCGATTAAAGAAAACAGTTTTAAGGAAAGGCCTTTGAAATTGAATAGCTATTACGATAATAGTCATGGTAATAACTTTTACGACATTTGCGATACAAAGAAGTGTCGGATTATTAACTTATTGTGGTGGTTAGTAGCTTTGTAAATAGCCTTAACTATCTTTAATAGTTTAAATTGTCAAACAGGAAAACATATGCAATATTTAAATAATTGAAATGAGTACTTCCGTGATATCTTTCATGAGTTCTTAATTAAATATGTCCTTGTAAAAATAATAAACATTATTTTATAGTTTTTATCTTTTACCAAAAATAAAGAAAACGTTAAGATAATGATTTAATCAATTGCAGCATTCACACAAAATATGTGTGAATGTTGCAATTGATTTTAAAGTTCAACATTTCAAGCTTGGAATTTTATCTGTAATAGTATTTTTGCTTTTATTTTATAAACAAGGACTGAATAATTATAAACTAAATTTACACTTTTTATCATTTATATAATATCTTCAATGCTGCTAGTTATTATATAGTATAGCAGGTAAATGCCGATTTAACTAAGAAAACTGCTTGCACTGAAAACAAGCACAAGGTAAAAGATAAACGATTGGAGTGGTTTGATGACAATGGTTAAAATATAACTACTATAGTAGTTCCTGTAATTTACTTTAAAAGCTAGATTTTCTTAAAAAAATTATTTATTTGTCGTCAACGTCAATGAAGAGTTTTATTATACACAACTTTTTAATATGTTTAGTATAACATGCTTTTGCTGTTTACATAAGTTAAATAGTTTATTGAAGGATACCTTTCGTATTTGCTTCACAACTTGTTGTGTAGTAACATGTACGAAATAATAAATATATTTTCATTAGGATTTATTGCATTCTCAATAACACATCGTCTCTTATTAATTTAATTATAACTCACAGGTTATAAATTGAAATAAAGAACAAAATCAATTTAAAAAATCTGCACAAACACTAATTAAATATAATTGTAAAAACTTCGATTGAGTTAACGTTAGAGCAATGCTAAGAATGACGCCTCTTCATCTATTAAAGTAGGCGTTGTTAATGGTGGACTCTAATTATTTTTGACTTTATTATAAATTACAATAAAAGGCATATAAGAAGAAACTCTTCTACACATAAAATGCTTCTCTTGATGTTCATAACAGTATAAGAAAGGAAAAATAAGCATCTTTCCTTTCTTGTACTAATAATCAGTTCATGTTTATGCAAACCATATTATCATATGTAGGGTGTAAAAGTCTACTGCCATACATGAATCCTTCCGTTTTAAGGAGGATATATATTAACGTCACGCATGGTAGGCAAATTGACGATCGCAGTATCGGATGTAACCAACTTTGATGCTATACTGGCCGTTGCAGATATTTTCGCATAAATGAGATGGTTATATGGATTAGAAGCCACAAGATCATTCTGAAATATCCTATAGTCACCTCTTATGACACTCACGGAAAGAAATGGGATGAATTGGAATTATCATTTTGTGTAGTGTTCTTTTATTCTATATTGCCACACCTACGTCAAATTCTCACAACTCCATGTGTTGACTGGTTGAGAATTCCTCAAGGCATTAATTGCGCCCTTTGTATTCTTTTGTTTAAAATAATGCAATAAAGAATAAATAAATAAATGATAGATTCTCTTAAGCCAGCACCAATCGAAACATCAACACGGGTAAAATACATATTATTTTATTTTATCACATCGTCATCAGCATCATTACAGCCCATCAAAAGTCCCCCGCAGAAAACATAGGCCTCCAACAAGTAGTGCCACAAAGCACGGTCTTTAGCCACCTGCATCTCTAGACTTTCACAAAATCATGTAATACATAGTCTTTCGTAGAACAGCAATGACGAAAAACTTATAGCTTTTATAATTATTACTGCAGCTTATAATTATTTTGCTAACCAAAGTCTAACAAAGTATAATAAATATAAATCGTAAATGAAAAAAAAAATAGATAATATAATCATGTTTCAAAGAGTTTTGAATAAACATAAAACACACTTTGATATGTTAATAATTATTCGATGATACATTCAAAGCCTGAAGTTGAAATTCTTAATTGTTAATTCAAAGGAAAGTGTCACCATTGAGAACTTTGAGATTAAAACTATCATTATGTAGGTATGTGATTTTTTCAATCCCAACCGTTTTAATGGCACCGTACAGTGATCGTTTCATGTCTGTAGGTATTAATTATCAGAGATTAAACCCTCAGAGACCTTGCGGTAGTTTATGATGATCTGTTGACTCCTGGAAAATATATTAGTCACCCATTACTCAATAGAAAATTTTGCTTCACTCCTTTTTGACAAATCATATTTTGATAGCATTACAGCTCTTAAGGCATATTTAGTTAATAAAAGAAATATTCATACATACCGTTTTTAAGTATATTAAATCATTGTTTAAGTTTTTTAATAACTCTAAATTTATTCTTAGTGATGGGTAATTTAAACACTAAAATTTTACACTTATTTATGGAGTTAACACATTCATTTCGTAATGAAATAAAAATGTACTGTTGAATGTATTCTTTACCAATCGCATGAATACAAATACAAAATAAATAAAAATAAATTCCGTTTTCCGTCTTTGTTTAATTTTGCATGAGGCTTGAGAGGCGTATATCGAACCGTGAAGCACACGTGATAACCGCGTAGTGGCATTGTAAGAATGTCCACTACCCCATATCATCCCATGGGTGTCGTAAAGAAGCGACTGAGAGAAATTGGCACAGGTGATGGGCACCAGCATCTTTCTGATAACAACTCCAAATTATAAAATACTTTGGTTGCGAAGCGTAGCAATTATGGCAAAAACTCGCGCCTATGAGGCAACCTATGGGAAAGCCTATGTTCATCAGATGGCTGTAATGGATGGATGGAATGTCATCCCAAGTTAAAGTAGCTTCATGGTTTAGGGATAGGTATCATGAACTTAACATGTAGTGAGTATTAAGCCTCCATTGAACTACAATTACTACTAACCACACGTATTGTAAGGTTTTGAGCTTTCTAGGATTGAATAACGGGAAATTTATGTTAATAGTGTTGTTAGTATTTTTAAATAAATATAAAACCTATTACGAACTGATTTCCGAATTTATGCAAATTAGATTCAAGGCAGAGACGCAAGTTATCGTCATCCTACTTGCTATATTTAAATTAACACTTAACAAAGCTTCTAATCCTTAAAATAACAGAACCATATGCAGAAACCACGATTTTTTTATAGAATAAGGGTGTCAAACGAGCACATATCACACCTGATGGTTGATGTTGCGGCTCATGGACGTCGTCTACATCCATACTTGATGCATGCATAACACAGTATGTTATACACCGCGGGCTCTATATGTATGTAATAATATTTTAATTTCACTAAAATTTTACTTAAACACAGAAAACTCATTTAATTTTTGCTTACCCACGGAATGCATTCGAAAGAAGGAAAGAAAGAAACTAAAATTACTAAAATCTAATCGTGGTCACAACACAATACAGCACAATAAAATCAACACAAAAAGAAAAAACATATGCAGTAACGAAACGGTCACCAACTCATCTTAAGCTTTCAGCAAAATTGCCGCAGCACTTTTATTCTGCCGGCACTTTGGACAAAAAAAAATCATTCATCATTCGTAAGTCTAATAAATTGTACTCACAGTTAACAGTAGTATTGTACTACAAATTGTAGTACAGTTTCAAATAAACGGAATTAGCAGGTATGGCAGGTTATATAGTAGCCATATTATATTGTCGTCAAGTCATAAATTTCAAGGAAAGCAAAATTTTAACCAAAATTTGACCTGATAGAAAATTATGATAAAATCTGACAAATTGGTCACATATATACTGAATCATGAATGTATATAAATACATCAGTACGTTTAATTAACAAAATTATCTGAAATCAGTAAGAGTTAAGTTACACTGCACGAGTAGAGGCATGACTAGAAAAAATGTAACATGAAATAAACTTAATAGAACTTATTTAAAACAAGGTTTTATAATCGTTGTTCGCCAGTTTACGAGTCCATCATTAGACCAGCTCTATGGTACCATACTGAGACATTGACATAGAGTTACTTATGTAACACAATTACATAGTTTGCCAAATTGAGCTCAAGCGGATGTCAGCAAGTGATACAAAAATTGATTACAAATTATGAATCGGAAAGAGATACGAAGGAAGCAAGTTGAAAAATAAAAGACGAAATTGCAGAAAATGCGAAATAAAAACAGCACCTCCATGTTCGACATTTAAATGGTAGCATTTGTATGCTGAGCTTATTGCACAGCCTTAACTGGTTGAGACGCGACCGTAAAGATCGAGCTTCGATTCCCGGGTCAAGTTGACCAATGACGTTATAGCTTGAGAGCTATGTTTTCCCTCATTACGTATTCTATGCAGATAATTTTCTCGTTCGACGTACAAGAGAATCAGAGATAATGAGGTTCAGCACATTATACTTTGACTTCAAATCGTATGTACATGCGGATTTACTAGCTTTTGCTTAGGCCTTGTTTTTGTAAATAATAGGTCTTTTAAATAAATAGAAACATGACCTCATGAAGGCATATACAAAATTTTCTCCAATCATATTTTTTCATATCCTCTCTTTAAGAGTGACCTGCCTTTTGGAGAAGACTGTTACTGGCTGATAAAATAGGAGATTAATCTATTTTCATGTAGTTTAAGTTCCATCTTTGTACGAGTAACAAAATTTAAAATGAAAATTTTGTTTATTGGATTTTAGTACTCTGTGGGTTAGTGTTATGCGTTGGACTCAAGACACTGCGTTATCAATATTTATATAATTTACTTTAAAATTCATAAATATCGATATAAAAGTAACGTAAACTTAGTGCCTATTATACGTCTCACTTCTGGACACAGGCCTTCTCTCATTTCTGAGAGATCTCAGGGCAAGGAAATGTCCACCGCTTTATCCCAATGCGTGTTGGCGGACTTCACATGTCTTCGATTTCTTCGGTAACTCACCATGATTTTCTTTATCCTAAAAATTACGTTATAAAGTTACACTTAAAATTACAATTAAAAATTTCGCACACGGGTTGCACGCGTACTGTGAAATTTACGGCGGGTGCTTAGTCCCTGAGCTACCATAACGGAATATCGATATATTTTAATTAAAATAATTTTTTTTAGTTGTTAAAAAGTTACTACCGCACTAGGATTTTCTCCTATATCGTGGAGACAGGTAAGAAACATAAATCGCCCATCGCCCGTTCAATTTCCATTCGTGTTACAGCCATAAATATTTATTATATCTGACAGATTGTGGTATAACTAAGTCAAAAATTTCAGACCTGCGACGTGAAGCGTGAGCGTATGAACTGTTGAGAGGCATTTGTAATCATCAATCTGCGTGTCACACGTTGTGATTGTGTCTCAATTTGGGCTAGATCTATGTATATTCAGCTGTGAACATTGAAGCCGCATATTTTTCCACGCGCGGTGGAGTTTCTAACTAGTAATCGCGATTATATACATCATTTTGAGAGAATTATGGGACAATTAATCCGCCGCTTTACTCTTGTACGTATTGAAGGATTTCACATGTTTTTGAAATGTTTTATTTATTAGCCATGCAACTTTCCCCACGTTGTGATAATCACCAATGCGCACGTGATAATTCAGCACTTAAAATTTCAATTAACAATTACAATTTTGCCATCGGTGATCGGGCCGGAGTTGCTCGCGATCTATAAAGTTTACAACTAACGCTAAGCACCTGAACTACCATGACTCTATATTAAATTTAGTAAGAATTTATGATCAATTTGTTTATATACGTAATACTTATCTAAATAAATAAAGTTGCAAATGTACAAATGTAGGTATAATATTTGTTTTTAAATTGTATTTTATTCAATATTAAGTGTTAAACGAATTTAATATCATAATAATTAGTAATTTAATTTCTATTAAGAAATATACATTGCACAAAATAGGAGCTTCAAACTTAAATCAGCGGTGTCGAATTGTATATGCCTTAGTTATCCATCAAGAATAGCCTTACACGGCGAATATTACAATTTGTAATACAATGCCGGCTCACGTACGCGACACACTCGGTGCAAAAACTAGGCGTGCCCCAAATGGTGCATCGTCACTCGGCTGTTGACTCCCGCAGTTCCTTTCCAGTGTACTGGAGGTCGTTATTCACCGATTACAAGCTTGGACTTGATGTAACTGCAGATATCTTGAATTGCGTCGTCCCCTGTAATTGTTAGACTCGGTGTGTTGTTAGTTGTAGGAGCTTATTTATTAACCAACTTGATAACAAAAAGGTTATAAAAACTGGATCTACGTCAAGTGAAACAAATTGATTGTTTTGTAATGTCAGTAAAAGAACGGTTTAGTACATCGAGCCTTAGTATTTAAGCAGTTTCAATTTATAAAGAGACCTACCTTAATAGGCAGAATATAAAAATTTGGTTTAATAGTTAACTAACGCCTCTATAGACTTCGATTTGGTTAGATTTACAAACGGTAACTTTTTTATCTGTTTTTCTTACTTGATCACTAAACAAAACATTCAACTTTGCTCCTATAATATGAGCATTGGCGAAAAGAGAACCCTATTATGCATATCTGTATAATGGTATTAATCTACCATCAAATCTGCATAATTAGGATCTCAAAACTCAACGTTAAGCAATTCCGACAGTAGGCAGTTGGATTCTGAATCACATGTTCACGAATTCTTTAAATAATTTCACGTTAAATATGTTAATTAGAACTTGTTAAGTCATGCCATGTTACCAATAAATTTATCTTCAATCTTTTTCAATAAAAAATTAAACAATTAAAATTTTTGTTCATAATTCATAATATTAATGTAAACCACAACAGAATAACGGATATATCACTCGATAGCAATTTATGATACCGAAATAATTTTGGAATTTTCAAATTCTCGGCTAATTAGCTTTAAAAAAAGCTTTTATTCAAAACCCCACGAATTAGTGTAACCGGACGTGGTTGGCATTTTTTTTGCGCGGATGCGAAGTCGCATAATTAAAGCAACACAAAAAATAAAGCTCTGCTTTCCTGGAATCGATAAAATTATTTTGATACTAACTTTTATAATAAATTTAAAACTTCGTTCTATTTTTTTGGTAATACTAACTGACATTTAGGTCTGTATTTAAGTCGACATTATGAAGCAAGACATTAGGTCATTATTTTTACTGATAAAAAATATACTTATTTTTTTATCATTTTTTTAACATTATTATTTTATTATTAACAACACAACTCTTTGTGATGACGGGGTTCTTACCCCGTCATTATCTATACCTTATTTCTTTCCATTGTTGTCGTGAGAGGCGACCATAGGAAAGGTCAGGAAGACCCCGGGGCCTCCGATAGGTGGCTCTAGTATATACCGTTACAGCCTATCAAAAGTTCACTGCTGAATATAGACATCCCCATAGATTGCCTCATATTGGGATATTTGCCATAGTTACAATTCTCGGCAAGCGGATAGGCAACCGTAATTTTTTTTTGTTTTCATGAAGATTCTGCTGCCCATTTCCCGGTTCAATTTCCTACAGTCGCCTCTTACGAGATACAAGGGGTGATATGGGTTAGTGGATATTTTTACATCGCTAGAACACGACCATCTCGTATATAACAGATATAAATTACCGCCAAGGGAGAGCAGTTTTTGTGGTAGTGTGGTAGGGTAGTGTGGTGTGGTAAGTGTGGTGATTGTGGAAAATTCTTTCTGAGATTCTAGCTCTTTTGAACTGATAAAGCAGGAGAGAAGAAAACAAATTAAATGATTTATGATTACGATTATGATTTATCTATAATGAAATATGTATAATAAAATAAATTAAACTACATTAAACCATCATTAATATAATACATTAAAGATTACTGAGTGGCAGCCTCGAAGTGTGGGGCCCCCACTAGATAGAGTGATGACCTGGTAAGAGATGCAGGAAGTCGATGGATGCAAGTGGCTCAAGACAGTGCTTTGTGACATTCCTTGAGGGACCCGTGTTTGTTTTATTTGCTTTTTTGTTTGGCAGCGCAAGAGAATCTATCACCCTATTTAGTCCCGTGGGTGTCGTAAGAAGCGACTCTGGTATATTCCAGAAAGAACTTATGGCTTCCAATAGATGAAAATATAACCATCTTGTTTACGCCACAGGTAAAATATCCAGACCGGCATCAAAGGTGCAAAATGCGATCGTCAATCTACCTGCCAATCATACGATTATGACAAATTCACTAATGAATGAGAAAGGCCCATGTACAGCGGTGGACTTCTACAGGCTGAAGTTAGTTTTTCTAAAGGAACATAATAGAAATACGAACTACTTAATACCTAATATATATATGCTGATGGGGTTCTAGAAACTTCTGCAATCTCTATACCATCATCATTACAGCCCTTCACAAGATTGACTTCCTGCATGTCTTACCAGGTCGTACTGCATCTAGTGGGAGGACGCCCTACACTTCGCCTGCCGGTACGAGTCTGCCACTCGAGAACCTTTCTTCCACATTGGTTGTCGGTTCTTCGAGCTATATGGCCGGCCCATTGCAACGTCAGCTTACTAACCTTTGGGCTATGTCAGTTACTCTGGTTCTACTCTATACCATAACATTGACTATTATTTGGAAACAGTGACAAATTAAAGTATGTATCAATATACTAATAATAAATAATTGGGGAAAATGTTTACTTTTTATCCAAATGACCTCACGAATATGAGGTGTACTCCGCTGACTGACGGCGAATATTATAGTCCATCTATCCCATTCTTTGCAGCCTAATCACTGATGAACGCAGACCTCCCCATAGATTATCTTATTATTTTGCCATTTTTTTTGAGTAGTTATCAGCAAGATAGTCTCTCGCCTCTACGTCACCCACGGAACAGACGGTATAGAAGACATTCCTACACTGCCACTGTACGGATTTTATAGTCATAAAAATGGATTTGAAGCCAGTCCTAATGCTTTAGAAGGCGTATATTCTGAACGATGAGCATGTGATGTATGATGTCATTTTATTAATATAACATATAACAGTAAAATCTCTGATATGTGCATATTTCTACCAAAGGTTTATATTTGTCATACAAATTTTGAATATTTCTAAGAATATTATAAATCTATAAAGTTTTTATGTGCTGAAGATAATATCAAAGTTACGTTAGTAAGCAATGTGAGACATATAATAAAACTTCAATTAGACGATTAATATTAAATGGGGTAAATCCTAAACGGTCTTATTATAAAACCTGGTTGATTCATTGTTTCAGATTAGATACTATCATAGATTTCTATATTAATAGAAATCTTTGTCACAAAAAAATGCTTTTGGTCGCGGCGCCACAGTCTTATCGAAATCTGACATTTGCTGTTAAATTTCATACTTTACATTTTAGTTCGCATATTTTCCACGAAAATTCTTTATGCAAACATTCACTAGTTTAAGCCTGAAACTTATTAAAAACTTATTTTTGTAACAAGAGGGATAAGCTTATTAAAAGGAATTTGCCAATATATTCAACAAATTAGAGGAATTCATAATCAATTTTGCTTGCAGCTTCAGAACAAAATATCGATAGCACCTGTATACCGTTAAATCGTACCGAAACATCGAACAATAAAATTGCCTCAGTCCACCCACTGTTCGAAGAGCGCGTATAAATCAATATAAAACACAATTATAAAAAATTACACCCGCGCTTGTAATTAAGAAAAAAAGGTTATATATCATGAGAACGTCAATTAACAACAAACACTTAACGGACCACCTTTATGTTATTTGTGGTGGTATCGCTTATTAAGTACTGATAGCAGTTTTCTTTTAATTATGTAATCATTATTCAAACATTATTTTCTTCCAAAAATGAAGATACAATATAAAAATAACGATGTACTATCTAGTTCTCAATCAGTATTTTGTTATTGCAACCGTGGATAAAGAGCTCTAATATTATAATATTATTATCTATAATTCTATCAAAAAAATCATTTATAGATCGAGAAAAATGTTCTCCATTTGAATGTGGATCTGATCCAAAATCTTCATCACGAATTCTATTTTCTTTATATTTTTAAATTACTGTATTTTTTAAATTTTTGATATTGAAATCGCTCTTCTCTTCCCAATTATTATATCATTCAATTTAGTTAATTTTATCATATTAATAAAAATTAGATTTTTTTCTTAATTATTTTTTTATTATTAGGATTATATCATGAATGAAATCAAAACATACTTAATTAAACTAATTAAGGATTATAGTTTATTATAAAACATTTGATTTGCATTCAAAAATATTTATCTATCAATTTATCTTAAATAATGCTTCTTATTCAGTGCAACCTCAGTGGTTTGAAATGCTACTTAATATGTTTAATGTCAACCAATATTTTTATGTGAGAAATTAATTTAAAAATATATTTTCAAAAGAAAGGCCGTGGTAGTTTAGGAGCTAAGCGCTCGTTGTAAATTATACAGTACGAGTGCAACCCGGGTTTAACCCCGCCGGCACCAATGAAATTGTTAATTGCAATTTTAAGTGCTGATTACGCGTTCGGTGTTGAAAAATAACACCGTTAGGAAACGTGCATGTGCGAGGATTAAAATATTTCGAAAACATGAAGACCGCAAACACGCACTAGAGCAATGAGTTCACCCTACGGACTTATTGCTCCAGAATCCTAATTTAGCAGAGGAAGCCTGTGTGCAGCCGTGGGACGTACATAGGCTCTTATTTTTTTTGTAATTTCAAAACAATTAAAGAAAAATAGGGTAAGAATTCGTTCAGTTGTAGAGAAAATATGTCACATTATTTTACTAATAAATTATTATATTTAAGGGTAAGAGCGGTTGTAGATTGAGGCTAAACGTTCACCGTAAACTTTATAGTGAGCGAGCAAACCAAGTTCGATCTACGCCCTGCTGGTACTAATGAAATTGCTAATAGCAATTTAATTGCTGAATTAACACGTGCTCGACGGTGAAGAGAAACATCGCGAGGAAATTTTCCTGAGAAATGAAATATTTCAAAGACATATGAAGTCCGCCGACATGCACTGGAATGCGGTGGCCTAAGTGCTTCATAACCTTTTCAGAAGTGACAGTAGGCCTGTGACCAGTTTGACGTATATGTAAGATATCTTACATTTACGACGTTAAAAAGGTGAAGCAACTTTCTACTCTTTTCTTTACGGCAAATAAAAAAACGAACTAAATCTTTTTTTTAGAATAAGTATAGAATAAGGGTGACAACCGAGCACACAGTCCACTTGATGGTAAGTGGATGCTGTGGCCATAGAGATTTTCATCTATCCTCAGTTAAGAATCAAAATAGAGATGCGGTGCCACGTCTGAGGACTAAGATGGAATGCCCTTTACGAATAAGTTTTTCCAGTTAAAAAGTGTGAGGTTATCTATACAATTACCATACGAAACATAGCAGCATTATTAAACTATTTCACGCTGGTATTCTGTGAGAGCGTAGTGCTTCTCCGGTCGAGCCGCCCCTTTCAAGCTACAACCATGTTATAGTAGTAGCATGGCTCTACCACGTAAATAATCTTAATTGTGTAATTAGAATCCATAAGTACACATAAGGTGCCTTTAAATTAAAAAGAAATATACGAACGGAAGCAATTTAATGGCCTCAGCCATCATCTATAATAGATAATATCGCATTCATCTTAAGTTTCCATTTACTATTGCTAATTAAAATCGATTACTATCTTATAGACATAAAAATATTTATCTGCTTTCATCTAATCAATATTAGCCTTAATTAACTGGAGTTAATTAGTGCCTTTATTTTTAGTTTCATCCACTAAAAATGTCCAATTATTTCATATTTTCTAGAATGTATGCAGATATATTATATCGTGCTTTAATTATATACTTATTTACTCTATTCCTCAATTAACTTATAAACATTTTTAAATTTTCTTATATATAATCATTTAATTAATTTAAATTGACTAAAAAACTTAAAAAAACATTAATATACTGTCAGAAAAAATTAACTTGAAAGAAAGCTGTGATACGAGTAGCTCAATGACTAAGTGGCCATTCCATCCATCCATTACAGCCTATAAAAGTCCGCTGCTGAACATAGGCCTCCTCATAGATTACCTGATGGGGGGATTTCGCCACGGTTGCCACGCTTGGCAAGCGGGTTGGCAACCGCAGGTTTTTATTATTTTAAGTTATTATCGGGAAGATGCTGCTGCCCATCTCCTGTTTCATTTTCCTTCTGTCGCCTCTTATGACACCCTCGGGACGATATGGCGAATTGGCCACTGCCTAACATTAAATTCGCCTGCTTGGCAGGTGAATTGGGGCTTTTCATTCATCCATTCAAACATTTTTGACGCTAAGCCAAATTGCTGGAGTGAGTATTTTTACATCTGGCGTTAACAAAATGGTTATACCACATAGTCACATCCCATATATTAATTATACCTTATCCCATTATTATAGTAAACCATGAGAGATTATGGAAACCATGAGATATTTCAGACATTTCCCTTATTTGACTCTTACGACACCTTCAGGATGAAATAGGGTGATGTTGAGTTACGCTGCCTAAATTAATCATTCTTATAGTACATTACTGCAAAAAAATCTTAAAAACATTTTTTTTATTTCGAGTTCAAGGTTACATCATTCTATTTTTCTGTCTTTAGATTTCTAGTGACTGATATCCTGACTTCTAACATAATATTTCACTAGCAAAAATATTCCTACAAAATAAATAACTTCAGACTGATTCTATTCGGCTGGAATAGTTTTGTAAAAAGCCTTAATAAATAGGGGCCCATTTTGATATCAGTAATGACGTGCGTATATGTTTGATATCGCAACACATTATTTTCACAATGGTTATATTCCATTTTAATAATCTAAATATTGGTATTTTAAACCAGAGACATGATAAGTAAAGAAATAACTGACCTAACAGTAAACACGGGAAAGTTCAGAAAAAAGCCGGCCCATCCAAAACTCAATTATCTATACGACCAATTGTCCGGGGCCCGGTCCAATAAAATTAATCTCGACATAGCCAACGCCATTACGTACGGGACCGTATTAATCTCAAAGCGTTGATTAGTAAAACTATAAAAGCGGAAGTATCACAGGAATGCGGTTAATGAGAGGCTGAAACCCAATTTTATGGCTGATCGTTAAAATGGCCGACAATTGTCTAATTGTTGCCTACCATACAACCACCATCGTGGGAAGAGGCGGGCGAACTGACGGTGAAAGTCAAAAATACGACGCTTTATAACGTCACCTGAATTCTAAATTCGAATTGTAATCGTAACAACGAATCGCTTTTAAGATATATATTTGAAATTGGAAATCAATTTGTTTTTATTGCGCAAATTGACTTTTACGGCTTCACGAAGTAATAGAGATTCTTTAATTTGTTGACAAATACTGGCCGTAAAATTATATGGTATAAAAATGTTACCTGGCATTGAAATTTCTACGGACCTATTATATAAATTTATGGTGTTACACTTTCTTATCTGTCTATCCTCATCAAATGACGAAACATTATTAAGATACAGTCAACTCTGTCAACATACCCGCTTACTGTGTTATTGGTCTTAATACGTTCGTACAGAAACTAAATACAGGTTTTGATCGTCAGCTCTTAAATTTAAATAGCATAATTAATAATAAGGGAGATGTATTCACAACTCATATCATTATTATTGATCAAGTTACTACTGAACTGTATTCCGTCAAATGCGGATAGAGGTTCAGTAGATAAGTCTAATTAGAATCCGTCCTTAATCCAGAACTTACCTTACTTTGAATATATACTATATAAGTTATATAAATATAATTTGATGTTCGTTATAATTTATCTCGACAACGGTCGCAATTTTTTATATATACCGGTGGATTATAAATTTAAATTGGGGATTCTTGAGCTACATTATATCTCAGTTTTAATAACAATGTTTGTTTTTCATAGTATGCGATAAAATTGGAGCTAGTAATCGGTTATTAGAGATACGGAAACAATCATAGCACTTTCATCTTTTCATCACCACTCTTTATTCCCACTGAACATATCCTCTTTGAACAATTCTTCAGCAGGCAAACATCATTTGCCCACATAATGCCCAAGCTGGACAGGCAGGTAAAAAGCGCACAGCAGAAGCCTCCACGACTATAATAGATAAATGCATCTCTATCTGAGAAACAAACAGTTAGTGTTTTTGTATATAGGAATTCACATATAAAAAGAAAGCTTTACATCACTTTAGCAAAGTTACAGATGACTTAGCCTTAAAAAACTATTGTTAGCTAATTTCAGTTAAAAAAAAAACTGTTTGTATTACCTCGCTTTGAACAGCCGAATAAAAAAAATATATGAAGAACATTCAGACAGCGGCACTGTTCAAACGCCGGCGAAGACATCGGTCGCGACACCAACAATTCGTCCTGCAACGCGTCCTCGACGAGTGGCGTGTATGTCGATTCGATGCCACTTATCGATTTAATTGGCCATTTCATTTGCCTTAGAATAGCTGTGGTCACTTAGATACAAAATATACTTTAGCCCATCCGTCGTTTCTACTGTCGTTTAAAAAGAATTATTAGTATGATTTAACTGAATATTAGCTAAGAAGAAGAACAAGAATAGTTTTAGGCACTATCAGTAAAAATGAGTTTGTCAGATAAAGTATACCAGAAAATTCTTGTACACTTTATCTCACAAATGTATATGTATATCTTATTTCATTTTGAAAAAAATGCGGCATTCTATTTAAATTTTGAAATCTCATTTTAGTTTCCTTTTTTATAGTAATAATCCGATGTGTGTTATTTTAATTAATATAAATTAACAAAAAATTAACATAAAAAAGTCATATAAACGTCGTTATACTTACAAGAAATTATAATTTTATTGATATTTATATTTATATTTTTATATTGATATTTTATTGATATATATATGGGTGAATATAAAATACATAAATTATTATTATTACTATAAATAATACCTAAGAAAATCTGTTGTCGTATCATTATTGTACCAACATTTATAATATAATTACTTTTCTAGAGTAAATAATCGTAAAACTTAATGAATCAGCAAATTTATTCACCGATTGTAATTAATTACTTTCAACACCTCACCATTAAAAACGTGGTGAGTTTCACGTAGGGAATGTTACGACGTTTTGTACGGTTAATCATCAACAATCATCGCAGAATTTCATGGTCTGTTGACCTTGTAATTGTGCAAATAAAAACTCAGGCACGTGTTGTAACAAGTTAATTTAGAAGCAATTATCTGTGCTTTAGTATAGACGTATACTGGGTGGATTGCATGCGAACTAGTCCTAGCTAAATTGGTTCAAAAGTCGGCTAAGCACTAACGAGCAAGGCGACACTTACAAAATAATCACGCGAAATAATATTTTTTGTTGAAGATTTTGAAAATAATGAACTCGGTTACTAATAATTATTTAAGCGAACACGTTACGCTAAAGCAATACGGTTAAAGATAAATTAAAAACTACATTACATCGTATGTTTCTAATAACACCGGGGCAGATATCTTTACCTTGCATTCCTTTGAATATGGCTGTTTTGTTAAACTAGCCACTTTGAACTGTAATAGCTATGGTTTGACTTGGAATTCTAATTTCAATTATTTTTTAAGAGTTCATTGATTTTCGTAAAGCAGACTTCTATAGCTAGGGCATCATCAACACTGCCCAACAAATGGTAAGAATGTGTTAATAGTCTAGGTAAATACTTCGATTGATTAAAGTTTTTTCTATAAAAAATATTTTAAATCAATTTTCCCATACAAAACGACAATTTCATAGATCGGCCCAAAGATAAAGAAAGAGTCACTGTTATGTTACTTAACTTATTGCGATAAGCGATATTTTTATTTTTATTTTAATTTTCATCTATTTTAATTACAAACAAGGATATTATAAAATGTCTTCTCCTTCATCATCAAGTCATTGCTGGACATGGACCTCTCCCATGGTAAAGAGGATTTAACTTGAGTTAATTAATTTAATTGATCTTCATACTTGGTAGGTGGAATGAAGGTGTCATAGATTAATCCATGACAAGATCAAATTATTTATTATTGTTTCCTTTTAGTATTTAAATATTCTTTCGATATGTAGTGTAGTATATATATAGCCCTCACGACTATATATATTAGAGTTAAATTAAGAATAAAGAGGAGTATAATTAAAGTTCTTGTACAAGCAACACGTCTCCTATTTATTAAAACCTTCAACATTACATGGCGACCTGCCAGGCGGTGCTGCAACAATGCACGCGCACTGCCGGGGCCTACTACATAAAAGAAGAAAAAAAAAATATTATAAGAAATCTAAATTAAATTATGAAGGGCTTGTTAAGAAGATTGACAATAAAAAAAAAATAACAAAGAGAACATAATACCGGATGTGACAAATAAAATTTAAATTATGAATATAAGAAGAGACAACAATTTTACTTATATTTAAAGAAGATTTTTGAAGACCAATTTAGTAAGACAACCAAGAAATGACAAACAAAGAAGAAATGAAGAAAGACCTGAAGAAGAAATTATAGAAGAAGCTCTAGTAACATTGCTATTAAATCAAGATTGACAAGTTTCAAGAAAGAAGATTTCAAGATCCAGAAAACATCTTAATCAATATTCCTTCAAGATAAGAGTACCAATTTTATCAAAAATAAAAACGAAAGAAGAAAGAAACGTGCCCAACCACATCGGTGAGCTAACAACATCTTTGAGTGCCAGAGCAGCAGAAAGAAATCGGAGTACAACCAGCGACCAGCCAAGTTCCGTAGCAGGTACAAGACATACTTATCTCGAAAGCGCCGAATGTAATATATACATATATGTGTCAAATATATATACATAAACACTACGCCTGTCACCCAGAGGGTAGGCAGATACTACGGACTTCCATTTGGCACGATCCTGACACATCTCTCTCGCCTCCTTCACATCTATATACCTACGCATACACGCTCGTCGGTTAAAGGTACTCTTAATTTGGCCCATTTTTAATATAATTACTATATTATTACTTAAATAATGTTATACACAGTTCTGGGGAAAGAAAAACTTTTAAATCATTATTGTATGTATTAATAACTTATCATGGTCTGAAGTCTACGAGGAGCTTGACACAAATATGTCATTTACAAAGTTCCACGATATGTTCTGTTTATTTTATAATTTATGTTTTCCGAACATAAAAATCCAAATAAGCAACGTTAATTTTAAAAAACAAAAATGGATAAGCCGTGGACTAAAAATAAGTTGCAAAACCAAAAGATATCTACGCTTCAAATATTACAATAATAAGACATTAGTAAATAAAGAAAAGTACATGGCTTACTCCAAATTATTGAAAAAATGCATTAATAACTCACAAAGAAATACAAACATCAAAATTATAAATCGAAGTAAAAATAAATGTAAAGCAACATGGTCAGTTATAAAAAATGAAATAACGAATATAAAAATTGATGACGATATTGTTGAATTAAATTTAAAAATGAAACACTAACAAATCCTGTCGATATAGCTACTGCCTTCAACGATTACTACATTAAAATGACTGACACTATTTCAATTAACACTGCAAAATTTAAGCATAAAGGGACAACACTAATCAACTCAATGTACTTACAACCTATGACAGTGAAAGAAGTAAAAAAGGAAATTATGAGTCTAAATAACACTAAATCGGAAGGATATGATAGTATATCCACTAATATATTAAAAACGTGCGTCACCGAGATAGTCGATATCCTTACATATCTTATAAACTTGTCTTTTTCTGCAGGTATATTTCCAGATAAGTTAAAACTATCTCTAGTGAAACCACTGTACAAAAAGGGGGATAAAAAAAATCCAGCTAACTATCGCCCTATCACATTAATACCAATTCTATCAAAGTTATTTGAAAAGTGCATGTTAAAAAGGCTTATGAGTTTTTGCTCTAAATATAATATTATAAGAAAGGAACAATTTGGCTTCCAGAGAGAAAAATCAACGACCTTAGCAATATTTAACCTAATAAATAAAATACTGACCAGCCTAAATAAAAATTATCTGACTACTGGACTCTTTATTGACTTGTCAAAGGCATTCGATTTTGTTGCTCACAAAACTCTTCTGAGCAAACTGGAATCTCTCGGAATCAGAGGACCCCCATTATCATGGATAACGTCTTATTTAAGTGGGCGTCAACAAAAGGTTGTTATCAATAAAATAATTAATAATGAAATGAGTTCTGTTTCGTCGGAATATAGAGAAGGCAACTCTGGCGTCCCACAAGGAAGTGTACTAGGACCCATTCTATTTATACTTTACATTAATGATATAACAGAAGTAACAAAACATCAATGTACTTTATATGCTGACGATATATCCATAATTGTTACATCTAATAAATCTAAAAATAATGACTCTTTACAAAATCATGAATGACATTAATAATACTATTGACATAATAATCGAATGGCTTAAAGCAAATAATTTAAATATCAATCTTGACAAATCATATTATATACAATTCAATAAATCAAAACATAAACAATACAATTTAATCTAAATGTTACAAAGATAAATAAAGTACAACAATTGAAATTTTAGGTATTACTATAGACGAGGATTTGAGCTGGAATACATATAGACCATTTGTGTAACAGAATCAACCAGTTTGTATATGCTCTTAAACGTGTCAGGAACGTAACCGACAAAAGACCGCTATTATGTCCTATCGAGCTTACATAGAATCGATTTTGCGTTACGGCATCCTACTATGGGGCAATAGTACGAACAAAAATAAAGCATTTATAGCCCAAAAAATGCATAAGAGCAATATGTGGAGTTTTACCTAACGTGTCCTGTAAACCACTGTATAAAAATCTAGGATTATTGCCACTACCATCACTTTACATTTATGAAGTTGCGGTTTTGTACACAAAATACAGAATTATTTAATAAAGTAAATAATTTTAGATTGAGAGATCCTCACAGAATGATATATAATGACATTCAAGGTCGGATAAGTATGCAAAAGTTGCCTCTGTATGTGTGTCAAAATTTATAACAAGATTCCTAGAGTAATTAAAATGCTCAATATCAATATGTTTAAACACAGGTTGTACATATGGCTGTCAGAATAACTTTACAGCATTGATTCGTTCTCTGTACCATAAATTAATATAGCTATAAAATTTTAATTTATTCAATTTTTATTCGTAATTTTAATGTAATTTTATTCGTAATAGTATGGATTGACATGTACATAATTTAATTATGACATTCTTCATTCAATATATTATTTGCATGCTATTTTCATTATGGCGAAACATATGGTCTCTGTCAAAATTGTACCAGCTTATAATACTGTGTTTCTAAGCAAATAAATAAATTATTATTATTATTATTAATTAACAAGTAGGAAAAACATTAGTACTTATTAATAGAAAAATTCAAAATGATGTATTAAACCGCAACAATTAATCGGTAAATAACCACTTGTTAATAATAATAATATTCTTTTTGCAACAATATGGTTGTACAATGGTGTTTAAGTATAATTTAGTTTATATATTATATTATAGTAGTGCAAATATTAATGGTCAAGTAACTATAACAATATTTATCGAAATTTTAACAACACATAAATTATTCAATATTATTTAATTTATATGGTAACTAATTAGTTATGTAACAGCGTCAGAGGAAATACCAACGTAAGATTGTTATTATGGCTCAACGTCATATACTATATTCTGTTATACTATATACATATATTATACTATAATTATATGTTGATATGACCATTAATTTGTCAATCATTATATTTTATAAATTATAAATGTTACATCCAATTATCATTAATTTATTTCTGTATTTATGTCCAATTTATTAATTATGACAAGTTTTATATAAAGTAATATTCAATAAAAAATAATTTATTACTAAAACAAAATTTAAGTAGGTCGTTACCGTATAAGAGTTCTCCTAATTAAGAATAACAATAATATACACAGGTACATAACACCAGCATATCCTTAGATAGGGTACACTTCGTAATAAAAACGGAAAGGGAAATTGATTAAAAAAATGCTATCCTATTATAAAGTTTATATGTCGCCGACCTAAGAGAGTTTTAATAGTAATATTTCTTAACAGAGTTAAACTTTGACTGACAAAAATATTATCCCATTTTGTACAAAAATTAACAAGGATGTATTTAAAAGGTATGAAGAACGAAAGAAAGGAATGTTCAAAAGTGTGAATATGAATGATTGGGTTGCTAAGTTTCGTCAATATTGGACTGATCACCCAAATATTGATGAATGCTTAAACTCCTGGTATGGAATTCATTATGAACGAGAATAATGCAAGTTAGTATAGTAAGTGGAGCATGCAAGTGTATAAAAGTAATCGATAGAGTCAAATAGATAATAACATGTTAATAAGGAACACGGTAATGTATAAATAAAGAATGAAATAAGAGTTATGAAGAAAATAAAATTAAAACAAAAGTTTATCTTGTTATGATATTAATGGAGAGATACGGAACAACGTCCATCACTGGTATAGCATATAGTCCTCGAGCAGGGTATGTTTCCATGATTGGATGATAAAATCGGAGATAACGGTACTAGGAACAATACCTTCAGTACAAGTGATGTGAAAGAGTTTACTCATATTAGTACTGTTGGGGACCAGAAGTCTTAAATTTGTTACCCTTGATAATGGTACATAGAGGTCACGTCCTTCATTGGATCATAGTGTGAACTTAGTTTTCCTCAGTGACAATTGTTGAGTCCTTTTAAAATGACTTAAACGTAGACCTGAAGGTTGTGCACAACCCAAGGTACAGTTTTACCTTGATATAGTATGATTTAAAAGTTTATGTACCAATAAAATAAAATGAATGTAATGAAAATGTAATATAGTACCCAAGTAAATGGGGCCCATATGTATAAAGTACCCGCATGATAAACATCATGAAGTAAAATATAAATGAAGTGAATTAAAACCCGATTCCCGGTATCTAAATAATAAATAAATATATAAGTGTATAGAGAAATAAAGCTCGGTAAAGGTCAAATATATCACAAAAAAAATTACGTACAAGAATTATGGAAAAAAATTTATAATATAAAGGCCTAACAAACGAAAATAAGGAATAAGGTGATCCCCGACCAAATCTATAAAGTTAGATAGGCAATTATTTGCATTTCTGTATTAGGGCTATTAATGCTGTCCAAAATGCTACTAACACGTTACACATGTAATAACTATAGGGATCGATGCACACAACTACACGTAAACAAAAAATAATAATATTAATCAAATACAATAAACATTTCGCATAATTTTTATATGAATTTACGAGATTTTTCATATTTAGGCACATTCAAATTTGCTAATGCAAATTTGATGTGCCTTAAATTTTTGAAACTCTACCTTAAATTTTTGTTTATGTAAAATTTTTACATTTTAAACTATATTAGGTATATTATATTGCTTACTATAGTCAAATCCAAAGTGTGTAGATAAGCTGTTATTATGTAGTAATGTAATAGTATTTTTTTTCTTTATAAAAGACAACGAAACCTAAAATTATGTTATCTGCTTAAAATACAATTGTCTTTTCTAATGTTAATAAATATTTTGTTAAACAAACTTTAGCTGTGTACCTAATAATGTATTCTTTTTTTATATAAATTTCTGTCTCAATTAAGATAAACATATTCCTTAGAAGTCATGAAATAATGAATTTTCGAAATTATAAATAACTTAAATAATAAATATTTATTAATGTACCTATGTAAAGTATTATAAAAATTGCATGTAACCATCTATATTAGAGGTATAAACTATTAGGCAAGATAAATTAATTTTATTCACGATATCATTTAATGCATTGTTAAAACTAGGTACCATTATACGACGTAATCAAAAACGTTCCCATAAACGTACTCAGAAATTTAAAACAAAGGTGTCACAAATCGCTTACGCGGCTGGGATCGCAACATGTATTTTGATCTGTCTATTGTTATGTTAACGAAAATGATTAGGTACATTGCTTTGCATTGACTTCTTTGTTCTGGATATCTTAATATGAAATGTAACAAACTATTTTCGGTATAATATTGATTGAACTATCAAATCATAAACTTTTATCCATTACAATTTATTATTTTCTGGGAAAATAGTACAGTAATGCCAACTTACTTGTGTGGATTATGAAAATAATTACTTCATTTAATATGATTTAGAAACTCATTATACTATGTTTACAACTAATTAATTTAAATTTTGTTGTGCCCATAATATTGTGAGCCTCAATCCCTGACTGACAACGATATACCTACCTAAATATTATATGAGACTATGTGATATAAATTTGTAATGCCTGTAAAATTATACCAGATGTCCGCGAATTTCTCAAATATTTACTATATTGCCTAATAATGTCAAATATGTATGTTGTATGTGCATGATACATCATACCAAATCTATTGTGACCTTGAAATTACTATGGGACAGGGATCTGGCCACCCGACGTACCCATAGAATATACCTGTTTTGACTTTTGTAATTTATATTCTTATTAGATTTAAGTTTAATTTTGATTTTATAGTTAAAAAACAAATGTAATCATTTCTTTTTATTTATTTTTTTGTCGGTGGAGGTGTAGTGTAGTATACATTCTGTGTACTAAATATCGGAATTTGTCAATAAAACAAAAATACAAATTATTCATCTAAATTTATTTTATCGCCTTCAAAGTAGGCCCCATCGCTTGCAATACAACATCTCCAACGCTTCACCCAGTCTTCCATACATTTTCATAGGCTATTTGCGGTATGGCCTTTAGCTCATTCAGCGAATTTTTGTTATGGCTTCTATCGACTCAAAACGTTTTCCTCGAAGTGGTAATTTTAACTTGGGAAATAAAAAAGTCAGACGGAGCCATATCAGGTGAATACGGTGCTTGGTCGAGAACTTTTGTTGAATGTTTCGCTAAAACTCTTTCACTATAATGGCTGTGTGTGATGGTGCATTATCATGGTGCAGCATCCATGAGTTGTGTTGCCACAAATCTGGACGTTTTCGGCGGATACTCTCACGCAAACGCTTCATGACGCCTAAATAATATTCTTTATTCACTGTTTCTCCTTTGGAAGGAATTCGAGTGAACCACACCACGGTAGTCAAAAAAACTGTCAGCATCACCTTGATTTTGGAGCGACTTTGCCGCGGTTTTTTGGGTTTCGGCTCGTTTTCGAGACGCCATTCTGAAGACTGTTGGCTTGTTTGCATGTCGTACTCATAAACCCATGTCTCGTCGCCAGTTATTATACGTTTCATAAAGGTCGGATCCGTAGAAGCTCGGAAACCATGTCTTCAGCGACATGCTTTCGCTGCGCTCTTGAACAAAATTGAGCTCTTTTGGAACTAGTCGAGCGGCGACGCGTTTCATGCCTAAAATGTCAATGAGAATGTTGTGGACGGACTTAAAAGATATGTTCACCTCACTAGCCAACTCTCTCAGACTCATACGTCGATTTTCGAGCACTAGCTTCTTGATTTTGTCGATGTTTTCTTTGGTCGTAGCGGTTGAAGGTCTACCAGAACGAGGCAAGTCTACTACTACTTCGGCCTTCTTTAAAAGCCTTATACCATTCATAAGCCCTTGTTTTCGATATACACGATTCGCCGTAGGTATTTCGCAACATTTTTAGTGATTCACCACATGAAATATCATTCGAAACACAAAATTTAAGGCACTCTTTGTTCAACAATATTTTCCATTGTAAAAATCGCCGATAACTCAAAACTATGACCAACAAAAGTGTAGTTTAAAACAAATTAAATGACAGATCCCGCTCAAACTTTGCGCGCTAAATCAGTACAGTGCTACCAACATGCAGTAAAAAATTAGAACGACCTCTTTACGCGGGTCTTTTATTGACATATTCCCGATACTTTTACACAGAGTTGTATATATAGCCCTCACGACTATATATATTAGAGTTAAGTTAAGAATAAAGAGGAGTATAATTAAAGTTCTTGTACAAGCAACACGTCTCCTATTTATTAAAACCTTCAACATTACAGATATAAGTCTAAACTTTGTCTTATGAAAATATTTTGAAATATACGCGTGTCTTTCATTTAATTATTATTGTTTTGATAAAAAGAATCTCTTCAATCTAACCATAAAAAATGGTATATATATATATATATTTATTTATTTATTTATTACTTTTCTTTTTTGTTCTAAAATTTATTGTCAATACATTCAATTATACAATAATTGTACATGTACGAGTAATACATTATTTTCATTTTTATGCAGTATTTTTGCATCTTATCCAACAAATTTATTAAAATATTAAACATGAAAATAAATGGAATAAGAATAGATTATTGTTTGATTTACCGTTAAATGATAGTGTATATTTTTTATGGTGCTGTTGATTTTTTTCATAACTGTGTCATTACGCGATATAAAGTTAATCGTAGGCACGCGTTTGGCGCCTAACTCACTAAGCTATTATTATGAATGATATAGCACAATTTTTTCGAAACAATTTGGGTTGTTTTACGAGTTTTGTTCTAAATTTTAATTGCAATTTTATGTACTATATATAAAGCAATATTTTCTAATGCCAAAATAAAACAAGGCATTTAAATTGTCCAACTTTAATTTAAACAAAAAACGTTCATCATATTGCGGTAAACTTTGTCAACTTTGCTTGCAATTGCGTGAAGGTTAAAGGCATATTACAATTAACTTACAGTAGGTCACGCGCGTATCATAACGACAAATTTATTTAAAATTTATATATCATTCAATTTCAATGAATGTATTATCATTCCAAATTAAACAATATAAGTAACTCTTCCAAATTCAAAACGATATTTCCACAATTTTTTTTTTGCAACTGCAATGCGCCGGGTACCAGCTAGTATTGTTCAAATATAAAAAAAATAGTTTTCGACAGCTCCGAAATACCAAATGTGGTAAGGAGCTGTAGAAGTATCAGTATCGTATCTTTTTTTTATAGGATAAGGAAGACAAACGAGCACACAGTCCACCTGATGGTAAGTGGTTGTTGCGGCCCATAGACATCTATATTTATCCTCGATTACAAATCAAAATGCAGATGTCACCCGTGAGGACTAAGATGGAATGCCTCATTTCCAGTTAAAAGGGTCTCCGGTTCTCTACACTCACCATACGAAACACAGCAGCGTTAAGCTGTTATTTTACGCTGGTATTCGTATCGAAGTCTGTTTAAGCATTTAATTAAGACGGAGGTTGTAGTTTAGATTCCTTCAAAGAAAACCTATTTGTAACGCCTAAAATTAAATCGATTCTGGGTGATTGCTAATGTGCAATGTATGTTGAAAAGTTTCTACAAAGCAGAAAAAATTGATAGTATATTAGTAACGTCTTTTTATTTTAATTTAAAAAAGAATATTAGGTGATAAGACTCCTTTACCGGCGTAGGAGGCCGTCTGGGCAGATGGAAACCTCTTACTTATTTCTGCCGCAAAATAGTAGTGTTTACACTGCTCTGTTCTGTTCTGAGGGGTAAAGAGTGCCAGTATAATTACGGGCCCTCACAGCCCGTTTCATCCATCTTAGTCCTCAGAGGTATTTTTTTTATAGGATAGGGTGACAAACGAGCACACAGTCCACCTGATGGTAAGTGGTTGCTGTGACCCATAGACATCTACATCTATCTTCAATAAAGAATCAAAATGCAGATGCGTTGTCACCCGTGATGACTAAGATGGAATGCCTCTTTTCCAGTAAAAAGGGGCTCCGGTTCTCTACACTCACCATACGAAACACAGCAGTGTTAAGCTGCTATTTTACGTTGGTATTCTGTGAGAGCGTGGTCCTTCCCCGGTCGAGCCGACTCATTCGTACTACAACTATACTACTAATATAGCTGCAGCATGGCTCTACCACGTAAAAAATGCAGCATGGTGACCACGCATGTGTTGCCTACTTTCTTTGAAGTTGGCTGCAAGTATGAGTAGTATCTTTGGGCTGCAGTTGCGACTTACTATCAGGTGGACTGTAATTTCGTTTGTCACTACAGTTTCATCAAAAAAAATATAAGAAAAAATAAACTAAACGAATTCAAAAACGTTCTTTACGCGACGAATTTTTAGTTTCGATTTTGTATAATTCTTATAATTAGGAATCATTTTTAATTTTTATGAATGTAGTAATGGAACCAAATGAACATCTACTGACTCCAGATGTCGCTACAAAATGATTCACAAGCCTATAAACCATCTCTTTGAGCCATCGGTTCGCATTCCCATGTCACATCGGCCATTTGTATAAGTTCACAGCTCTTGCTAGTTAGAACTTATCCATTGATCCGTCCGTCTGCTCTGCCGACAATGGCTCGAATAGTGCCTGAGACCATTTAGCATCGGGGCATTTTGCGACGAGAACTTCAAAGGCCATACAGAAGTAGTGATAGATGATTTTGTGCAATAATTGGCAAAATTAAACAACTCTCGACAGTTCAAGTTCCAGTTACCTTTCAGTAATTTTGATGAGCCGCATACAAGATTTATTTTAACTAAGGGCTTACTTTTCAATCCTCAGATGAAACGTCTATCTAATTATGGAATAAAACTATTCTGCAGCTTAGCTGTCAAATAATTGGTTGTCTATTTTTCAATTGTTCTTTGTATTACGAATAGCTATCCGAACGATTTATTGTACTATAATGACTTCTTTGAGGTGAAACAAATATCACATAAACAAACGCTAAAGCAGGAAAACATTTTGTGTGACAAAATATCGTACCTGTTAAGGACGCGTTTGCAAAATTGATAGGTATAGAATCGAACTATTACATTGACACGGGTCACACACACAAGTGTACGCACGGTTAGCTGTGGGTGTGGGAATCGTAATCAAGTAAAAACATTTTGATAATTTGAAAGATTGATTTTTTTTCTCATTTCTTATACCTACAAAAATATATTACATACGAAATACGAATAGCTGCTCCAGAGACTGCTAGGCACTAGAAGCCCACTACTGGCAGTGAGATGGTGGCTGTGGACTTTGGGCTGGTTTTGTTAGTTATGATAAGACCTTCGGACTTGGTGAAGTGACTTGAAGGTATACTTCGGTCACAGCTACTGGAACTCCTCGACGAGTAGTACTAGGTGTGCCGAGTTTGGGCTCGTTTTGTTAGTCATGATGAGAGCTTACCTCCGGACTTGATAGAGTGACCTGATGGTGTACTTCGGTGACTTCTGCTGGAATTCCTGGACGAGTAGAACTAGGTGCCGAGTTTGGGCTCGTTTTGTTAGTTATGGTTAGACCTAACCTCCGGGCTTGATGGAGAGACCTGATGGTGTACTTTGGTGTCTACTGCTGGAATTCCTGGACGAGTAGAACTAGGTGTGCCGAGTTTAGGCTCGTTTTGTTAGTCATGATGAGAGCTTACCTCCGGACTTGATAGAGTGAGCTGATGGTGTACTTCGGTGACTACTGCTGAATTCCTGGACGAGTAGAACTAGGTGTGCCGAGTTGGGCTCGTTTTGTTAGTCATGATGAGCTTACCTCCGGACTTGATAGAGTGAGCTGATGGTACTTCGGTGACTACTGCTGGATTCCTGGACGAGTAGAACTAGGTGCCGAGTTGGCTCGTTTTGTTAGTCATGATGAGCTTACCTCGGACTTGATAGAGTGACCTGATGTTGTACCGGTGACTACTGCTGGAATTCCTGGACGAGTAGAACTAGGTGTGCCGAGTTTGGGCTCGTTTTGTTAGTCATGATAAGAGCTTACCTCCGGACTTGATAGAGTGACCTGATGGTGTACTTCGGTGTCAACTGCTGGAATTCCTGGACGAGTAGAACTAGGTGTGCCGAGTTTGGGCTCGTTTTCTTAGTTATTATGATACCTAACCTCCAGGCGTGATGGAGAGAATTTATGGCGTACTTAGGTGCTTACTGCTGGAACTCCTGGATGAGTAGAACTATATGTGCCGAGTTTGGGCTCGTTTTGTTAGTTATGATAAGAACTTACCCCCGGACTTGATGGAGTGACAGACACACCTAGTTCTACTTGTCCAGCAGTTCCAGTAATGGTCACCGAAGTACACCATCAGGTCTCTTCATCAAGTCCGAGGTAAAGTCTCATCATAACTAACAAAACGAGCCCAAACTTACACACCTATTTCTACGGCCAGGAGTTCCAGTAATGGTCACGAAGTACACCATCAGGTCTCACCATCAAGTCCGAGATAAAATCATCATAACTAACAAAACGAGCCCAAACTGGCACACCAGTTCTACTCGTCCAGGAGTTCCAGTAATGGTCACCGAAGTACACCATCAGGTCTCCATCAAGTCCGGAGGTAAAGTCTTATCATAACTAACAAAACGAGCCCAAACTTGCACACCTAGTTCTACTGTCCAGGAGTTCCAGTAATGGTCACCGTACACCATCAGGTCTCCATCAAGTCCGGAGGTAAAGTCTCATCATAACTAACAAAACGAGCCCAAACTTGCACACCTAGTTCTACTCGTCCAGGAGTTCCAGTAATGGTCACCGAAGTACACCATCAGTCTCTCCATCAAGTCCGGAGGTAAAGTCTTATCATAACTAACAAAACGAGCCCAAACTTGGCACACCTAGTTCTACTCGTCCAGGAGTTCCAGTAATGGTCATCGAAGTACACCATCAGGTCTCCCCATCAAGTCCGGAGGTAAAGTCTCATCATAACTAACAAAACGAGCCCAAACTCGGCACATCTAGTTCTACTCGACTAGGAGTTCCAGTAGCAGTCACCGATGAACACTTTCAGATCACTCCATAAAGTCCAAGACAAATAGGCATTTATATAATATTTATATATATAAATCCCACTTACTTTCAGCGAAACAAAATATTATAACAAAAATGTGTGATTATAAAAATAATAATATTATTTTGCCTTGTCAATTACCTATGTATCAAATTCGAATCTTTTGTGTATGTACAGCGATCTTTTTCCGCTGCTGCAATCAGGCAGGCGATACAGCATCCACTCATGACGGCGACCGAGCGTTGACTGAGGTTTCATCGAAATTTTTCTACAATAAATCAAAACCGGCACCAAAAATAAAATAACCCTTATTGCAATCCATTATGATTCATCCGTATTAGCAAAATATGTGAAAATATAAGCATCAGTTTTTATTTTTTTTACGACTATTTGTGACATTTTGATAAAAAGTAAACACCACTATTTTTTTTTTTTTTAATGGAATATACATTTATTTACATAACACAATATACAATATTTTATTATATACAATATTAAAAACTATAATTAAAAAAAAACTAAAACTAGTAATTTAATTATCAAACAGTCCTACTCCACGCGGTATCGTGCCAAGAACGCTGGCTGCGTTTCCCCGCTGAATGGCTATACTTAGCCTTTGAGCGAGAAAAGAGCCAGCCCTCTTATCACCAGCAGCAACAACCAGCCGCGGATGGAGTTTCTTAAAGGAACTCCTTCTCCGTACTTCATCGCACGTGGACCCCACGGACCGATAGTCTCTACAGCAAATGGCACAAATATGTAGTCATCTCTCAGAGACTCATATTTGCGCCACTTACTCAGTTCAGCTGCCTCTGATGCCGCTCCGGCTCTGAACGAGGTACCCTGAGATGAGAGGCCGCCAAAGTGTCTACGCAAGTAGCATCCCACACTAGGGCTTTACCTCTCTCCCAAGGGACCAATGTCATACCGTCGGGTCTCCTGCCATCGTCTCTAAATATTCCACAAGGCTCTAAAACCGAGGGAACATTTATAGAGACAAGAGTCCTTCGGATGACATCGTTCAAAGAACCGTGCCGTGAAAACCTACCAGCACTTTTCTTACAAGAAAGTCCGTGGAGCCCAAACTTGTCGACGCTGCTGCCACAGGGCACTGATGGGGTTGACAAATCGCCGCCCTAGTCAGATTCCTACAGCGATGCGCAAGCTTTCCCCATCAAGTAATGTGCCGAGATTATTTGATGGTAAAGCGTGTAACCAGTGACTAGATTCCTTAGTCGAAACAGCTAGAAGGCGTGCCTTATCTTGGTTACTATGGAATTATGAAACAAATCTTTCTGCACCCTCTGTACCAACGGAATATCCCACTGTTTTGTTGGTTAACTTCCAATGGAATATTTTCGTTGGGACAGCGTTTGTTATGCCTGCCCTGCCTCCGTAGCAAAGCACAGGTCTACTTTATTATTTAAAATTATGTTACATAAATTACTGACACTATGCACGGAAGCAAGGAAAGCAGGCAATGCAACGCTAGAAAGATTTCACACCAATACCACCAAATTTTATAGGTAGAGTAGCTTGAGTCCAGGCTGTTGTATTTAAAGTTAAATTTAGAATTTTTTCTATAGCTTTTTAAGATTATTATCAATATCTTTTAAAATATCCGAACATTTCCAGACTGGACTCGAGCGGAGGTATGTAAATCTAGGTACAAGGAGACAATATTTTAAGATAGTAAGCGCAATGGGGCTTAATTTATTCAATTTATCAACGTGGTTTAAAACTGATCAAATTTTGTTTTTAAAACAGGTTTAATACTATCGAAAACAACGGGGCACCTAGCAGGTATAGTGATTCCGTATTGACAGTTTTATTCTGGAGAAATATGATTGAAATTTTGAATTAAAGTGTCTCTGAGAAATAGATAAATTATTGGAAAAAATATTTCACATTTATTGCTATTTGGTTCAAGACCAATATTTTTAAAATTTCGAAAAATATAAGTAAGATCACTGAGGACGTCATCTGCTCTACCTCCCAGTGTACCGTCGTCCAGGTACCAGATATTCAGCTTGGATTTCAAATTTGAAATAATGGGTTGAATTCCCAAACTGAAAAGTGCTGGACCTAGTGGGTCACCCTGCTGAACACCGACTGCAGAATCAATAACATGGTTTTTGTAAAACAAGTTGGTATTTTGACTGTAACATTGCCAAACGTAGTGATAAATTTCGGGGGTATTGTTAGCCACTTCTTTCAGCAGGGTTACCCTATCGATAGAGTTAAAAGCATTCCTTAGGTCAACCTTCACAAGAACATCTGCATTTTTATTGAATATGTCTGTCTACTTATAGTATTTTTAGAAATCTTAATATTTGTTGATAATAGAACAAAAATGTACCGAAACATGAACCGGTATCGTTAATTTTGTAGAAAATGGCTAGGGGGAAGATCGTATTTACAATATAAAAAAACTATTATTTTCAACAAAAAAGTCACCACCATTTGAAGATGAAGAACCATTCTATACGTGGTAGCAATTAGCTATCTTTGATTTGGTTTAGTTTTGTCACAAAATGTACCGAAAAACAGCATAATTTCGCCCGATTTGCAAACGCACCCTTAAGAGTCAGCTTAAGTTTGAGTATATGTTAGGCTAGTGATTATTTATTTTTGTAGTGTGTTTTAAGCTCGTGTAATTTTGATTGTAAATCATATTTACTCTTTTCTTTTTTGTTATATATATATATATATATATATATATATATATACTAAAAATAATAATAATATATACTAAACTAAAAATAGAGTACTTCAAAAATACTTAAATTCCTAATTTCTTTGCTCTCTAGTTCAAGGCCAAATGTTAACAAGTGCTACAACACACAAGTGCATTGCGATCATTACTACCCTTAGACTAAGGTCAAAAGTTGAAATTTCATTAGACAATCGCGCTAAAATACCAAGACAATCGAGTCTGCTCGATATTCATTCGTGATACGGTATCGGTTTGACTTCGGATTTCGATACTGCGATACAATATCGTCGCAAATCGCGATCGCCTGATTGGTACAAGCAATATAGTGTTTCGCCCGATATATAGTTTTTGGTCAGGCCGATATCGGATATTCGATATAGAAGCAATATATAGATTCAATAACTATATACGTTTTGTATCGTCCACTCCTAAGCTGAAGTGGCAATGGGCCGGCCATATAGCTCGAAGAACCGACAACCGATGGGGAAAAAAGGTTCTCGAGTGGCAGCCTCGTACCGTAAGGCGAAGTGTAGGGCGTCCTCCACTAGAAAGAATGAAGACCTGGTAAAACATGCAGGAAGTCGATGGATGCAGGTGGCTCAGGACCGTGCTTTGTAGGATTCCGTGGGGGAGGCCTATGTTCAGCAGTGGGCTTGTGAAGGGCTGTATACCACACATTAAATGTAAGCGTTAATGATTCACTCTGATAGATTAGGTATATTTTATATTAATTAGAATAGAAATTAATAAATCACTTAAAGAGCAAACCAGCGAGGGATTGTTTTGTGTATGTAATACTCTAGAAACTGATAAACCTTTAATTAAAAATAACTTCTCAAATAAAAACCATTGTCTAACAAAAAACTTCACTTCAGTCTCTACTAGCAACATCTAGTGAGTGGAAGAATAATAGAATAATTTTTATTCAATATAGATTATTATATAATACTTATTGAAAGTCATTTTTTATTTACCACTGGCTCGGAAAATACCTCTGTCATGGGAAGAACCTCTTTTTTTGTACAAATTTTAAATGAATTTTAATAGAACCATCATGGTGGCGATCACCTCATTTCGAGGGGTTTTTTTCATTTATGTATTCTTTGATATTATAATAACCCTTTTTGTACAATTTTTTTAATGAAACATTTATCCTTGTTTATTGACAAATTTTGTACATTTTCTGGGATTTTGTTGTAAAAGCGTATACATTGCCCCATAAATGAATTACTAATTATGTGGAGTCTTACAAGCTTATTTTGTTCCTAGTGCTTAAATTATGAACATCTTTAGTCTTATCAAAGCTATTTATGTTTTTATGTACATACATTACATTTTCTTAAATATATTGCGATGCCAAAGTTAAATGTTTATTTCTTTAAATTTTTGTCTAAGGGACTCATTAAAATTTAAGTTATAAATCGCCCGTACGGCTTTCTTTTCTACCGACTTCAAAAAGGAGGAGGTACTCAATTCAACTGTATGTTTTTTTTTGCTTTTATGTGTTAATATCTCATGACGAACACAATCGAAAGCCTTGAAAAGATCACAAAAATACCTTAGGCATCTTGTGAACTCTCCCAGACATTAAAAATATATTTCATAAGCTCAACACCTGTGTCAGTCTTCGAGCGACCCCTTGTGAAACCAAATTGATTTTTATGGAGTAATTTTTTTTTTACAATTGATCTAAAATTATCTTTTCAAAAATTTTACTGAGAGTTGATAGTACAAAAATAGGGCTAAAATTAGCAGGGTCCAATATACTACCTGATTTAAATAAAGGTATTACTTTATTATGTTTCATTAAATCAGGAAACACACCAGATTCGATACTAATTACTATTAAAAATAACAGCAAGATGAGGTGCAATTAAATCTATTATGGACGCAATAACTGTAACGGAAATCCCCCATAAATCTGCGGTTTTCTATACATCAAAGGTTTTGAAATATTTTACAATATCTTGTGGTAATACTTTTTGAAATCTAAATGCTTTTAAACAGGTATTAACATTCTGTTTCAATGACTTTGTTGTCAAAATAGGAATATCAGTGAAATATTTGTCAAACACCGCTGCGATGTCTTGATTTGATCAAGTCAATTCATTATTAATTTTCAATTGATAACTTGTGTTACTAGGTTTGTATTAAGCGACTTTATATATATATATATAAAGAAAAGAGTTCTTTCCTGAGTAAGGTCAAAAGATATAAACAAATTTCAGAAAAAAGATTGATGACGAATGATAAGGAATCTGCATTGGAAAAACAAAGACTTCTTTAACTGATGTGGAATCATAAAAAAGTGTCTGATATTAAAAGAATTAAAAGTTCAAAAAAAATTCTCCGCAAAGAGAGAAGGAGTGTATAAAGCCGGAGCGAGGCTTTCAAATGCTTCCGATTTCGTCCCTCATCTTTATTTTATTAAACTATTCATAATATATACAGTTTTATTTTATAATAAACAGATAATCAAAAACTATTGGTAAATCCAATTGTGCATGCCTTAAGCGCATTAAAAATATGTATAACATGATAATACGTAAATATTTTAAAGTAGTTTAAATACACACAAGTTTTTACTAATAACCTTATTACTATACTTCCAATTTTCCAATAATTTTATATCAAACTTCAATTTAAAAAAAAGCTAGGGAAAGCCAAAAGTGCACGACTCACAATGCTCATATCATCGAGAAAAATTAAAAAAAATGTAAATTGAAGTTCTATTCGTCAAAGAGTTCCAGTAGCAGTCACCGAAGTACACCAACAAGTCACTTCATCAAGTCCGGTGGTAACGTCCATCATAACTAACAAAATGAGGCCAAACTCGGCACACCTAGTTCTACTCTTCGAGGAGTTCCAGTAGCATTCGCCGATGTACACCTTCAGGTCACTCTATCAAGTCCGAGGTAAGGTCTCATCATAACTAACAAAATGAGGCCAAACTCGGCACACCTAGTTCTACTCTTCGAGGAGTTCCAGTAGCATTCGCCGATGTACACCTTCATATCACGCTACGAAGTCCGGAGGTAAGTTCTCATCATAATTAACTAAACGAGGCCAAACTCCGCACACCTACCTCTACTCTTCGAGGAGTTCCAGTAGCATTCACCGAAGTACATCTTCAGGTCATTCGAGTTCCAGTAGCATTCACCGAAGTACGCCTTCAGGTCACTTTATCAAGTCCGGAGGTAAGGTCTCATCATAACTAACAAAACGAGGCCAAACTCGGCACACCTAGTTCTACTCCTCGAGGAGTTCCAGTAGCATTCACCGAAGTACACCTTCAGATAACGCTACCAAGTCCGGAGGTAAGGTCTCATCATAACTAACAAAACGAGGCCAAACTCGGCACACCTAGTTCTACTATTCGAGGAGTTCCAGTAGCAGATACTGAAGTACACATTCAGGTCACTCCATAAAGTCCAAGACGTATAAGATTATTTATATATAAATCTTACGTACTTTTAGCGAAACAAAATATTGTAATAAAGATCTGTGATTATAAAAACTAATAATAATAATATCTTACCTTGTAAGGTATTATTATTATTTTATTATCACAGATTTTTCAATATGTATCAAATTTAGAATATTTTGTATTTCTACAACAATCGATATTTTTGAACACGAGCCGCTGTAAACAAACGATACAGTAATCCTGCTCACGACGGCGGCCGAGCCGAGCTCGAAGTGAGGCAAACGGCAAAGTGTATTTACTATTTAGTAAAATAAATTATTACCAGGCTGCTCAAAATACCGAATATTTCGGGATTTCTCAGCCGAAAAAAAATTATTATAACTAAACAAAAGAAAATTAAACTGCCATTTACATTCCATGGCTTCCCACATGATAGATGAAGAGATTAAAAAATAGATTGAGCTGAACAATTGATATTTTCAAAAGTTATCGTATTTACCCCTCCATGCGGACTTGATAAATCTAGACCATAAGCCACTAAGACCACTTTTTTTTTTCAAAAAAATAAGTTCAACAATCATTTATCTTTCTGACAATGTGCTTTTTATATCATTTATATGTTCAATATGATTGTTAGATACGATTTCATGCGACAAAACGTTGGAATCTTGATTTTTAGGCGCTAGTAGAACATACCTACGCGCCTTGTGCTAAAGGCATGCAAAAATATCACGTAAAAGTAAAATTTTGTGTTTAGCATCATCTGTGATGAAATAAATAAGCAGCTGTTATCTGATCGTGAAAGGAACAGATAGAGTTATTTCTCCAGTTGTCAAGTTATTGTGGCAGTCCACGTGGCACCGGTGGATATCGAATCCTGGTTGTTTCCGTACTGTTAAATTTATATCGAGCGCTTTGCTACCACGTCTCGAGAACCTTTTTTTCCCACTTGATTGTCGGTTCTTCCAGCTGAAGTGATAATGGATCGGCTACAAATATATAGTTAGACTATATATATATATATATATATATATATATATATATATATATATATATATATATATATATATATATAGTAGATCTACGCTGCAGCTATATTATGGTTACAGCACGAATGGGTTGGCTTGACCGATTGGGGAGCTTAATGCTGCTGTGTTTCATATGGTTTGTTACAGATTCTTTCACGCAGAAAAACTTTGAACATAGCTCTACCAAAAGCTCTCTGAGCGACTAAAAATATATTTTTGAGATTTTCACATCGAAAGCTTGATTTTCCTTGCAGTCAAAACATCGACGTTGGGACTATTTTCACCTTACTTTTCAATAAGATAATACTCGTATTTACAAATTAAAGGTTTTGTTTACAATACCTAATGTGCTTATTTCTTTCCGTATAACTTAATATAAGATTGAAATAATATGTACTAATATGTACTTACCCTGATGATACCATAAGGCGAAACTGACCGGTTTATACAGGTAGTTAGTGAAGACTGACAATAAGCGTGACCAACGAACATACAGTCCACCTGATCGTAAAATGATGCTGGGGCCTAAAGAGTTCTACGTTTATTTATCCTCGATTAAGAATCAAAATGTAGATGGGTTGTCACCCCTGAGGACTAAGAAGGATTTTCAGTAAAAACTTTTTCCGGTTCTCTGTGCTCACCGTACGAAACATAGCAGCATTTTGCTATTTTAGGCTAGTATTCTGTGAGAACCTGATCCTTCCCCGGTCTAGCCAACCCATTCGTGCTACAACCATAATATAGCTGCAGCGTGGTTCTACCGCGTAAACAGTAAAATGTTAGCCAACAGTGAAAGCCATACCAATCTACTCTAATATACTCAGTGTAGTGAGTATTGTTATTTTGTTAAATAATGCTTGCCTTATGGTGCATTCTTGGAATAACCTATATCTAGTTGTGGACTTAAAAAGGTTATTAGTAATAATATTACAAACATAACATTAGCCTTTTTATTTAAGTATAAAGAGTAATGTTTCATATTACGTCCCTTTGCTGGGCATAGGCTTTCTATCATTTCTACAATTTCAGGAATTTATTTAGTATTTACTTGAGCATTAGTATTACGAAGCAGTTAGTCTGCCGCTAATTAAAATATAAGTGGTTGGCAAGGATCGAACCAAAGGAAGGAACTAAAACCGCTCAGTCCCTAAGCTACCACGGCTCTCATATTAATTTGTAATTCCAGTTTTGTTTTAAATATTTTTTAACTTCCCGCTTTGAAAATTAATAATTTTCAAAAGTAGGAAGTTATAGATTTCGGTCCGATTTTGAGAATGCGAGTTTTCATCAGATTACCACGTTTTGAGGTCCTAGAAAACAAAAAAAAAACAAAAATTAAATAGATTAGAATAAGCGGGAAGTTCCAGTAGATAATACATGCAATCCGTACAATCCACGATTTGCTTCATAACAAAAAAGTAACCTGGAAGAAAATATTTTAAAGTAAAAGTACTCGTACTACTAACAAATAATATTAAGTATTTGAAAAGGTAGAATTCCATTAAGAACTAGGAATATACTTCTCTATGTATCCGTCTCTATTATTTAATAGTACTACCTAGTCAACCATATTGTGTCGGTAGTTTAGTCGACGAAGGAAAATCCAGTCCGAAGCTCTGGCTGTTTACCACTAAATAAGTACGAACATTAAATGTATGTCTTTTTGTTTATCAATTTGTATTTGTCTCCATATTATCGGCTACACACCGGTCGGCGTACTTCAGAAGATTATGTGTGAATTTATAAGGAGTTGTTTTTACCGTAACTTTTGTTTATTATTTTAAATACCACATTATCTTTAGAAGCGTTTAGAGTAAAACTTTAGCATAATTTAAATAGTTTCATTATTTTATTTATTTATTCTTTATCGTGCAAGCTCCGCAGTAGAACCAGAGTAACCGACATTGCTCAACAGATTGATAAGCTGAAGTGGCAATGGGCTGGCCATATAACTCGAAGAATCGACAATCAGTGGGGAAGAAAGGTTCTCGAGTGGCAGCCTCGTACCGATAGTACCGAAGTGATATTCTGGTAAGATATGCAGGAAGTCGATGGATACAAGTGACATTACGTGGCTTATATTCAGCAGTGGACTTGTGAAGGTATGTTATGATGATGATGATATCATGCAACCTGTATAAAAAATACAAAGAGCGGACTTAATACTTATTGACAGTGTGAAATTAGCCATCAACGAGAATTAAATGGGATTGAGTTCACTCGTTTTTATAATTAAATATGTGTAATTTAATTATTTAACTGAATTCAAACTTTCTCCAATAAAATATTTGCACGTGAATACGAGTAGATATTAAATTATGTGTTCATTATGAAAATATAAATTCTAACGCATGTACTTAAGAGGCTCCTTCTTCATAATCATCAGCGCATAAAAGATATGGGCCACTTTTGTTGAAAAAGGAGCTTAAATGCTCATGGTCTTGCTCGTCGTTATCTTCTAAGGATAATATCTATTAGTAGTAGTAAAAAATTGTCTTGGCTAATGTAATTTTTTTCTTAGAATATTTATCTGAAATGTAAGTAGAAAATAAAAGAGAGGCGTCTTTATTTTATTCTCATTTATATTTGATGCCAAAGTTTGTCGATCCATCTGATGAATTGTTTACATATTATCAAAAGCGTTGTTATAATAAATTTTGAGCCGCTTTTCCCAACCGTGGAATAAGTGACATAAGACTTAAAAGGTTATTATTTAAATATAATATAAAATCAGGCGCATAATATATTCGTGTTACTAATAATCAGGTCTAGATTTTTAACAACTCCTTAGTTCTTCTTATTAGATTCTGGCCGATAATGGCACAGAATGTGATTTTTTTGCCTACGTATTAAAATAAGAAGGCGGTGTCCAACTCTTAGCATATACATTTAAAGTATCGACATTTCTCATATGGGTTACTACCGTCGCGGTTCATCGCACCTTTTATTGAGCGACGTTTGTTACCCAGATAAGTTTTGTATTAGCTTTTACAATACTATCTTTGGAATACACGGTGTATAGGATAAGTAAGTGCGCCATGATGGACTATAATGCTTTTATGTAAATCGAGAGCGAAACTTTTATACTTTTTTGTATTAAAATTGTGATAACATCAGAATGGAAAAGTAAAATGTGTTTAAAGGAATATAGTCTCCATAAAAAAGGAACTGATAACTAATTTAATATATTATAATTAGTTAAGTAATACCCAGGCATTAAACGTATCTCTGCCACCAAGAAGCTGTGCTCCCACTGCTGTATACTAGTTTGCAGGATAAGAAATAAAATATAATTACAGTCTATAAGGCATTTCATCTTAGTCCACAGGAGCAAAAACATATTTATGACCTTCTTTGTACAATTTCACCTGGGTATCCAAGGGGAATGTTAACAAATTTGTCAGTCAGCTAGAAACTATAATAATAAGATTATGGATTTGCTTAAATCATTACTCTGAGCAAGCAGATAGGCGATCGAAGTAGCAGGCATTTCGCACCGACAACGTTTGTCCTCAATGCTGACTTCCTGCATTTTACATCTGCATAATTGCAGTTATGAGATCTGCCTGGTGTTTTCTATCGCCGACTTTTAAGATCAAGACGTGCTTCAATATTCTACGGCCTAACCTAGGCTAGGTTAGGCCGTAGAATATAATAATTAATAAAATATAACCCAATGTAATAATTATTTAAGATAAAGAATATATTTTAAAATAAGACAAATATTGAATTGTTAAAGTTATTATTAATTTTGTCAGTAATTTAACACAAAAAATAATGCTATTCTTAGTTTATGTCACAAATTATTAAGAAAGGGCTTGAATTATAACAAAAGAATATAAATATATATACGTGGTGGAGTCATGCTGCAGCTATATTATGGTTGTAGCACGAATATGTCGGCTCGACCGGGGAAGGACCAAGCTCTCACAGAATACCAGCGTAAAATAGCAGCATAATGCTGCTGTGTTTCGTATGGTGAGTGTAGAGAACCGGAGACCCCTTTTACTGAAAACGAGGCATTCCTTCTCGTGACAACGCATCAGCATTTTGTTTCTTTATTGAAGATGGATGTGGATGTCTATGGGCCACAGCATCAACTTACCCATTTACCATCAGGCGGACTGTATGCTTGAATGTCACCCATATATACTATAAAAAATAATAATATGGCAGTCGCTAATCATAAACTGCTATTCAGTTGTATCTAAATGTCAAGTAGTACTTTAAATAATGGGAAGTTATCGTGTGTATTTATTGTGTTACGTTATTCAAGACAAGTAAGATAAGATGTTACTTATGTATTTTTATTACAATACATTAGAATCTCTTTACTGATAGTTGTTTGATATGATATTACATATCAGTACGATATGGTGACAGATAAGAAATTTATACTGGTTTTAGTTCAATAATAAATATCAATGTTTCGGGTCCTTATTCATTTTTTTTTTTATAGAATAAGGGTGAAAAATGTGTACACAGTCTCTCTGATGGTCAGTGGAAGCTGTGGCCTATAGACATCTACATATATCCTCGATAAAAAATCAAAATGCAGAATACGTTAAGAATAAGATGGAATGCCTCGTTTCTAGTAAAAAGGGTCTCCAGTTCTCTACTCTCACTATACGAAACACAGCAGCATTAAGCTGATATTTCAGTCTGATATTTTGTGAGAGCGTGGTCTTCCCCGGTCGAGTCGACCCATTCGTGCTACAACCATTATATAGCTGCAGCGTGGCTCTACTACGTCAAATTTTTCAGTCTCTTCTCAGAAACTTTTTCTACAAAAGTTAATTCAAACTCTGATAATTTTGCAGAGCTGTTAAAAATATAAGGTGCTCCTCCTATTCTGTCCTCAATATCCTGCATTTTTTTATAAAATTGAAGTGATAAACGAATTTACTGTCTACCTGATGATAAGTGACCTCTGCATTTCATAGACATCTGCAGCCAACTTCAGCCAATAAAGATATAGATTTACTGTCGCACCTAAGGATGAGGAGTGAGGTGAAATACGTCAAAACCGGTAATTATTCTGGCTTTCCCACTCCTCAAACCGGAAGCCAACTGTGGGTGAACTGCGGCTTTATAGCAGAAATAATGTAGCGCTATCTACTCAGACGGAATCCCTGTCTAAAAGGAAAGAGTTCCAAACTAAAACCTTACACTTTGTAAATTTTTGTATTAGCCGTATTACGGTTCGTTAATCTATGTATTTAAACAATGGACATTAGCAAGTAATAAACTTAACTTAAATGTTTTGTAGAATCTTCCTGAAAACAAATCTAAATAAAAAGAAACTTCGGTTGCAACCCCGCCTACCAAGCGTGGCTATGGCAAATATTCTCTCTATTAGCCAAGTATGTGCCTCCTATTGTGCTTAATGGTACTGCCCTAGCCGGAGTAAAACAGTTTAAATATTTAGGCCACTACATTACTGAAAATTGTAAAGATGATATGAACATTGAGAGGGAGCGAAGGGCACTGTCGGTCCGTGGAAATATGTTGATCCGTAGGCTTGCACGGTGTAGCAACGAAGTAAACATTGCACTCTTTAAAACCTACTGCCAATCTTTTTACGCATGCAGCTCATTAACAACCATATACAACGTGCGCTTACAGTGACCTTCGTGTTCTATATAATAACATTTTTAGAGCCCTGTTGGGGCTGCCTCGCTTTTGTAGCGCATCAGGGATGTTCGCAGAAGCAAGAACAGATGACTTCTTTGCAATAACGCGTAAACGAGTGTACTCCCTGTTGAGTAGAATACGTGGCGGCCGCAAAAGTATTCTAAACATGTTCGCCGAACGATGTGACGGGCATATGCTAAGTCACTAGAACAGTATATTGAAAAGTAATTATACATATTTAAGAAACTAACATTAGTATTTAAGGTGCAAATACTTACAAATTATGGATCAAGGTCTGAAATAAAAGAATTATTATTATTATTATTATTATTCGGGATATTTATAAAGTATTCTCATTTTTGGCTGAATAAATATATATAAAAAATATAGTAAATAAATATACATAAATATATATGTATATATATTAAATATACTAACACAATAATACATAAATAAATAAAACCCAACCAAATGGAAGCCCTCAGAGGGAGACCAAACGGCTGAAGGTTAGGGGGAAAGGGAAGAACTGGCGGACGATGGCGGTGTCGAGGAGCACCGCCTTCTGCATTTGAGCACGAGCGGTCCTTCACGGAGTCCCAGTCACCTCAGATGACCTGAGAGGCTGACCGATTAGCCTGTTCGCAGAAACGACCACAGGAATAATTTCGGTCGGCAGACCACCCCACATGTCGGTCACCTCGTGAGCCAGGTCCAGATATTTTGTCAGCTTATCTGTTTCGGCTTTCACGAGGTTCTCGTCATAAGGAATGGTAATATCGACAAAAAATATCCTTGACTGTCCCCGGTCCATCAGCACAATATCAGGCTTATTCACAAGAATAGTCCTGTCTGTGATGATGGCCCAGTCCCAGTAGAGCCTGGCGCGGTCATTTTCGAGCACGGCTTCCGGCAAGTACTTATAATATGGTATTTTCCTATCCAAGAGACCGTATTTTAGAGCGAGCTCCTGGTGTAGAATCCTGGCTACTAGGTTGTGTCTGTGCAAATACTCAGAGTTAGAAAGCGCCGAACAAACGGAGATGACATGCCTAAGTGACTCGCCGGGATGGCGACAAGCTCGACAGATGTCTACGGCGCCATCCTTTAGGATGTATTTACGATAATTGTTGGTCTTAATAACCTGATCCTGTATCGCACAGACAAAACCCTCGGTTTCCCCAAAGAGGTCACCGAAACGTAGCCAGTGGAGGGAGGCACCTGTGTCTACGAAAGGCTCATGTAGAGCCTTGTAGAACCTCCCGTGGAGCTCCTTCTCCTTCCATACGGTCTCCCGGTCGGAAATGCACTGTACTGCTGGGTCTTGCCATTGCTCGTTGGCTAAGGATAGAGGAGTAAGCCCTTTATCACACGAAATGACATCCCTGTAGAATGGATCATCCGATCTCGCCTGAAAGTAATTATTATTATTATTATGGGGGAGGCCTATGTTGAATAGTGGAATATAGGTTGTAAGTGATGGATGGATGAAATAGTTTTCAATCTACAAAAAATAAAGTGTACTCAAATAAAGATAATAAGAGTTCTTTTTTATTATAAAAGACAAGACTGGAAAAAGTAATTTACTTGTGCATTTTAGCCATCATTATAAAATGATACTTTGTTACGCTTTAACCGCGGATTATCTTTAAATTATCTACTAACCTTGCAACATTCTTGCAACGACTCATAAGAACGATCCGTACCAAGATGAAAGCTGTCTATGGGCTACATAAATGTCGGGATATCTATCTAGGTGGTTTAAATTTAAAATTGAATGAGCATTGACACGAGAAAAAAAAAGTCACCCAAGTTAATGAGTTGCGTGAAGATAAAAAAGCCGCCGCGGCTCCGCACAAAGGAAATGGGCAGAGCAAATAAAAGATCGCGGGCAATGTGAAAACCTTTGCGCATTGTCTTATATTAAACTGAAACAACAATAGGTAGCCTTTCAATGGACTATGCCGCCACAATGAGAGATATAAGGGTTTGACTACATGCCTTCGATGTTTCTTTGTATAAATAAATTTTAGTTACAAATACATTTTTAAAAAAATGTGTTATATGACATAAATTTTTATATACCACAACCAGAAAAGTTCACTTCAACAATTTTATTTATTTTAAACAATAAATCATTGAGTTAAAATTAAATAATAATACCAGGGTCCAGACGATTCTGCCCACTGTACATAATGTGTTTGTATGTGTTTTCATATCCGAAGTATAATAATTTGATACAATATTCAATACTGAGTAAATTTTGAAATACTCTTTACAATTTTTTACGTGGTAGAGCCATGCTGCAGCTATATTACTGGTATAGTTGTAGCACGAATGGGTCGGCTCGACCGGGGAAGTACTACGCTCTCACAGAATACCAGCATAAAATAGCAGCTTAACGCTGCTGTGTTTCATATGGTGAGTGTAGAGAACCGGAGACCCTTTTTACTGGAAACGAGGCATTCCACCTTAGTCCTCACGGGTGACAACGCATCTGCATTTTGATTCGTAATCGAGGATAGATGTAGATGTCTATGGGCCACAACAACCACTTATCATCAGGTGGACTGTGTGCTCGTTTGTTACCCTTATCCTATAAAAAATATATTGTCATAATAAACAAATAATTTAGTATTTATTCGTATTTACGTGAGAATATTTTAATATTTTAATTATGTTTGAATTTAGTTGAATAATTAAATTACAAATACTTAATTAAAAAACGAGTTAACTCAGTCCCATTTAATTCTTTTTGATGGCCAACTTTAGTGTCGGTAATTTTAATTCAGTAATGCTTATTCAAAGTTGTCAAAACAATCATTTTTATTAATATTTTATGAGAAATTACCATCTATTTTTTCCTCAAAGTGTCAGCACGTAGTCATAGCAATTTAGCTCTTTGTAACTGGATATTTGAAATTAATTATTATTTTATGTTTATATTAATGATAGCAAAAACCTCCTCTGAGCTGAAAGGATCAAAGTTGGAAAAACCATCTCAAAAATAATTTGACGTGCGAATTTGATTGCGACGCGCGATGAAAATGGAAAATCCTTTAAAATTTGTTAACAGAGTAATGTTGACGGTAAAGACGTTAATTAAATGGATAAGAATGAAACATAATATGATATGTATTATAAGGAAATTAAACAAATTTGCAATTACTTTGTGGTACATTTTAAATATCTTAGGTAAACAAGCGTCAAGTACACAAAAACAACAAAGAATCATTCACATCATCATCACATATAAAATTCCGGTGTGCTTGTGTTCAGAATTTGCTCTTGATTGATTTTTCTGAAATGTTTATGGGGCACTTATAGATGGTTATGAGCTATAGTTGGTCTCGGTAGGCGCTGTTGTCGAAACCCAGAAATCACCCGTGTGTAGCTGGGGCGGATCACTATTATCATAAATAATCGATCGAGATCGGGGCTTTTCTAAAAGTATATCGGCTGGTAAACATATTTTCAAACATTTGCCCATACTTAACATGCAGAGTAACAGTTTGGTTACGCTTTGACCTTGGAAGGAAAAGGGAAGATCTCCCGCCGGGCAAGTTGGTAAGCCCGGGGAGCGGCAGTTCCGAGTGGTAGTTCGGAGCTATTCTATACATACTGCTTTACTTGGGAACTTTGATAGTGCGATTTAGGCTTCGATGTATTTTGCTTGTGGCGTGACGACAGCGCCGCCACAACGCAATTCTTCTGTAGCGATTGCTGTGAAATTTGGATACCGAGTTATTATCATTAGCCATTCACCAGCCTTATCCGTCAACCAACATGGTGCTCTAGGTGCTTATGAGGTCAGTATTTGAAGAAACTTGACTGCGTCTTTGTTTTAGTGATCGTAAACGCGATCTTGTATTGAGGTCCCGGGTAATAATCTCGGGTCGGGTCAAAAAAAGTTATTGAGTTTTTCTGACAAATTTGGGGGTGTTACACCCCCGTGCCTCGGAAAGCACGTATAGCAATCGTAGCAAATCGGTACTTCACCCGATTCCTCTCCGGTCGTGTCGTGTCCCATCGGAATGTGAGAATGAGTGAGATCACCTGTGTTTGCACATACACTCGGCTACTATAATCCTGTCCTGCGCAAATTACTAATCTCCATTAAAACTGGCCGGTATGACCAAAATTCGCTTTTATACCTCTAAATAAGACTACCGTCATGTAAGCTCAACGTTTCTCGATTCTGAACATAAGTGGACAATAGCGAACAACATTTACCTTGTGAACATAATGTTAATGTGAAATACAACATCTCATTGTTCCGTCACCTGCCCTCACCGCCCGCCACTTTACTCCTGTCCCCAGCGTCGTCTTTTCGACCACTGTTTTCATTACTGTCTATCGCTGAGGACACGATTTATATTTTTCGCCTAGCTTACGACTTCCTTTGTTTGTTTCCAAGTTTTATATACCCTATATATTGTATTTAATAGCATATTGTATACGCGATAGTAAACTATTAACTTGTTTTTTTCAAAGATCGATGTGCTCAAATGTTTATATCATCACAACGACTCGACTTAACTTTCAAGTAGTGTAACTAAATGTGTCAAATAATGTAGTTTCGAAACTGTAAAAGTATAGATGCCGAATAAAAAATAAATAACTATGTTATAAATAATATTTCATTTTTAGGCATATTTTTTGTTGCAAAAAATATGCCTAAAAATTGCATGCATAAAAATATTTGTATAAAAAGAAAAAGCGCCATGGTAGTCTTTATTGAAATATTGCAATACGCCTCCTATATATTTTTTTTTGAAATATAGTGTTAAGACCCCTTATAAAGTATAATTCCATATTATATAATAGGATTTTAACTACTTCTAATTAATTACGTATTATTCTTATTACGCGTACACTATGTAAAACCAATGAGATATCATATTTTAAATTAACGCCAAATGTAATACTTAATTTACAATAAATATTTTGAATTTGAAAAAAAAATTATAATATAGATTAAAATTTAGTGTAAGAGACACGCAAGCAATCCTAAGGCAAACAGACTCAAGAAGAATCCATTGGTGGTTTTTCACAAATGTTGGCTTTGTATGTATTAGAACAGGCTGGTATTTTGACCAAATGCTTGTGTGGTCGACAACTCATAATATACAGTTACCGTTACAGCCTATTAAAGTCCACTGCTGAACATAGCCCTCCCCCATAGATTGCCTCATAGGGTGAATATCTTCTATATTTCATATGCCACCTCAAAATTTTCGGTCTATTGGCAAAATATTCCTTCTATTTCTACTCGTGAGATGGGATTTGTGGGATATATTTTTTGCTTAAGGTCCCACCTCGGGCCATCTTGGGCGGTATTTTTTGGGTTACCCGTTAATTCCACCAGCAATAACAGCAATGTTTTATAAATGTAAGTAATGAAAGAATACATCACTCAACGATAGTTATATTAATAGTATACTAACCAAAGTCAAAATATATTCATTACATCATTTATTCATTACTGCCTATTTAAAGTTCCCTGCAAAACATAGGCCTCATAATAAATCGTATCATTAGGGGGAAGGGGGATATTTACCTTAGTTGGCATGCTTGCCAGATGGGTAGGCAGCCGCAGTTTTTATTATTTTCAATAGTTATCAGGAAGATGCTTGTTACCAATTATATGATTCATTTCCCTATGTCGGCTCTTACGACACCCACGGGATGATATGGTTCAGAGGATTCTCTCTTGAAATATATAATCCCATAAAAATACGTCCTACTTTATTGTATAAAATATTTACTAGTTTTACTCAACAAAATAACAAACAACTACGTTCGTTAAACTATGTTTTATTATCATACATAAACTTTTCACTTCCTTATACTTTGCGTAAAGACTTATCTACTTTAAGGTCAAAGGGGTTTAATGTCTTAAATGAACAAGGCACCCGAAGGGCAAGTGTCTTCTCCGCTGCGTCTCACAACGTACGCATTTGAGATCCCGCGTGTGTTGATAAGTAACAGAGAGTCTGGTAATTACTGCTAATGGTCGCGATTGCGTTGTGACAAATGAACATGCCGACGGAGGCGGCTGCGAAGTTCCACTATCGAATATTGTAAATGGCTATATTGATTGTGGGATATTTCTTTTCTTGCGCTGGGCGGTCTTTCGGTATACCAAAAATTTCAATTTGTTCATACTTCTTATATTAGAATTAAATTAAGCTGGAATTGAAAATACTTCCAATTCTTCTTTTCCTCCTCCAACAACTCGGTTAAGTTATCTCGGACAAATCTCCTCTAGCGGCCCTGAATCTGAAAGCTGGCGTTGTTTCACCTCTGTGTCTCGGAAAATACGCAAAACCGGTGGTCCTGCGCCTGATTTTTCTTCGGTCGTGTTGCCGTTCCATCGGACCATGGGAGTGAGGGAGAATAGAGTGCACCTGTGCTTGCGCATACATTCGTGCGCTATAATCCTATCCTGCGCAGATTCTCCGCATTGAGTCTACTGACTGTGGCCACCGTGATAGAAATTCGGTCTGGAAGACATTGTTATTATATTTTTAGTACTAAAACTTTGTGAAGAAATGTAGATTCCGTAAATGTTTCCTAATAAATGTTACTTTTTTACAAGTAATAATAATGTCAGAATTCTTAATATAAAAAAGGAAGAGGTTCACAATTGACTGTGTTTGTTTTGTATGTATGTTACACAACATCTTTGCCAATTGAGAGCCAATTTTGAAGATTATTTATTTATAATAAAAAAATTAATAAAAAAGCAAATACTTAGATCTTACTACCTCACTATAACGTTACATATTTAAGTGAAGAGTTAATACAAATCCAATTATATAGGTGGCAAAAACTTACAACAGTTTTTTGCCAGATTTTATATGAAATTGTATTTTTAGGTATATTAAGTTTTAAACCACTCTCCTCTAAAAATTTGTAAAGTGGTGGTTATCCCTTTTTGTCTTGAAAGCATATAATCTGAGATCTTTGTTGTTTAATAATATTCTACAAATTTAATTTAATTAAAAGACTTTCCACTACTAAAAATAATATCGAAACATCATTATCATTTCTTATTTTTCTTATGGCATTAAAATTGTGTCAAATTATTACGTTTCTTAAGAAAAATCAATTTGGGACGCCATGTGATCAAAATATTTTTGAGAACGAAAGTGGTCTCGGTTTCCGAAAAACGATTCACCGTCTTTCATTACAAATAAACTCTGATATAATTTTATAAAACACCTAAACGATTACAATTATATGGATATAAAAAATCATTTTACCAATCCAATAAACAATAAAGGAAATAAAGGACCTTAATTCACAACGTGAATTGTTAACTTGATTACTGCCAAATATGCAAAAGGTGCAATATTAATAAAGTATACCAACAAAAGCCATGAGAACTTAAAAAAAATCACAAGATCGTCGTCAAATCTCGATATTTTGTTCATTTTTTTTCTTTCTCAGTCGCTCGTGTCAGTTGTTTAGAGGTTGAGTATCTGGCTGCTCATTTACTGACCGGATTAACAATAAAAACGAAATTTGATCATTGTGGCCGGCTCGATGGTTAGTCCTTAAGGCTAAGTATTATTGACTTTTTTACTTTTAAAATTTCAAGATGCTTTATTACAAAGATAAAATGAGGATAATTAATTAAAAACTATAATTTAAGTACCTACTATAAGTAATTGTTATAACATAATGAAAACTAAGAAACTTTAAATGCAGGACAATTATAAATTATTAAAGTAAATACCCATTGGGAGTAAAGAGTACATAAAGTGCTTTAAATGGAAAATAAAAATGAAATAAAAGGCTAAAATAATAAAGTAGATACTACCCTAATTAGGGAACTTACAAGTATAAAAGTTATCTTTATTTATGAAACATTTATAAGAAAAACACATGATCGTAAGGAAAAATTAAAACAATTACAAATTCAAACACAGATTTTCAAAATTTATTTATTGTTCAAGTGGAAAACAATTAATTAAACCATCAACCAACCATCAACAACCACCAACCAACCATCACGCAACTCTCCTTCAGTTCTCGGCCTTATTCAGAGATATTAACATGCCTAGCTTCAATCAGGTTCGCACATCAACATCATTGAATTTCTTCACAAGCCACAGAATGTCACAACACACGGCCCTGAGTCTATTATAATTAATATTTTAAATGTTGAATTAGTGTTAAAATTCCATACATACTATATAAACAGAAAAACCATTTGGAAGCAGACAATACGTGAAATACATAATGATTTCTTATATTTACGCGAACACTACACATTTAAATAAAACTAGTTTTACGGATTTTATCGCGTATATTATCTTATTTTATATTCCCGACGTTTCGAGTACTTTACAGCACCCATGGTCACCGGGGGGACTGTGGTGTATGACGTCCCAATGTCATAGTTAACCACGGCTACCTCCAGATTAAAAATTATTAATTTTTGTTCCGATCTACGCAGTATGAACTTACAAGTTCTTGAATTCTTGCAGTTGTATGCTTGGGTTGGGATTTAATTTTATTAATTATGGGATCCCAAGCAGATGGTAGCACCCAGCCATCTTCTCTATTGAAATTAGGATGTTTTTTGATTTCAATAGCCTCGCGAATCATCCTTGGAAGGAATCGGTGTTCTTTAGCGAGGATTTGTGGTCTATCAAATCTAATGTAGTGACGGGGGCGATCCTGTACGTGTTCACAGACTGCAGACTTCCCGGAGCGTCGATTCTTCACATCAGCTTAATAATTATATAGTAAAATAATAACATATAAAAAATAAAATTTTAATTAATTATGTGTCTGTTATTTTACTTTATTATATTTTCATATAAACCACAAGAACAGAGAGATATTATGTTATACAATATTTTTTAAATAGTCTCCATTAAATTTATTTATTTTTCATTAATTTATAGTTTAAATATAGAATTAATAAATTTTTATTAATTTAATTAAAAAATAATTAACTCACTGCATCTTAAGACGACATTTGCCGTGTTATCAGATCATCTCCCCGACCTGTCTCACGTGAATAAATCCAATATTTTACTGCCCCACCATTGTTATCCTCATTAACCCTTTGTCTCATTAGACCCCCGACTTCATATTCTTCGTTATTTCCTTCGATGACAGCACAGATTAGATTCTTCTTTTTTTTTAGTAAAGTTCAAAACATTTCGAACGTCAACCTTTTTCGGGATAGTGTTACAAATAAAGGGTAAATGCGGACAGTCTTTTATACCGTGGTTTTTATGTGAATACCATTGTTTTTTTATTACGTCGAAGACAATGTCGTGTAAATCCTGAATTTGATTACTATAATGATATGATAATAAACATCGTTTCATTTCGTTGTTAATAAATACTAAATTACGGCTTTCAGAGTTACTCGTATTGAAAATATTTTATTGTGGAATGAATGCACATTTTGAGATGCTTTGAGATGATTACCTTTGATTTTATTGCTAAAATTATAATTTAGCTGCAGCATGACTCTTCTACGCAAAAATTACTTATTATTATGAATACTAAAGTCACTATGTCTGTTACGGCTAAACCGGTGAACTAATTAAAAAAAAATTCATGTGGAGATAACTTCAGGCCTGAGGAAGTATATAAGCTACTTTATATTATAGATATATATCTATATTAGTAGAGATAAAGCATTTTAAGATATATTTTTAATTTAGTTGAGAAATAACCCATAATTTACCTACTTCAATGGGACAATGGATGGTACGCGCTCCTGCCGACGGATCCTGCCAAATTACTATCTTACTTACTAGCCACAATATGTAACAAAGCTACTGATAAGCGAGCGAAGCTGCGGATAACTCCTACTATTTTATATAAATAAGATTATCCACACAGTTCACCTGATGGAAATTGTATGCAGTGGCCCATTGACAGCTACATCTGTCCTAGATTAAGAATTAAAATTGAGATGTGTTGTCATTCCTGAGCATTATGTTGCATTGTTTATTGCTCTAACACAGCTATTTTACGTTAGTATTCTGTGAGAGTGTAGTACTTCCCTGGTCGAGCGGGCTCATTCGTGCTGAAGGTTAACTTCAGCTTTTTATAGAAGAGGAGGCAAACGAGCATACTGCTTATTTTGTGGTAAGTGAAGAGTCCATGAAAATCTGCAACACCAGAAAAGTTGCAATTAAAAACGCAACCTAGGCGGGGAGGATGTGGAACTCCGTGGAAGCAAAAACTTCTGCATAACTCTATCACGTGAAGATATTATGTTACATAAAATAAAGCACAAAATAGAGGGTAAACTAACAAATACAAAGCCATGCACCGCCATACTAAGCAGTTTTTCAAAGTACTAAAGCAGAATTTGCAACCACTAGTTTTTTTTTCTAAATAGCATTTATAAGTACACTAAGTACTTGTCAGTCTGCCAGTTTGTCTGTCCATTTAATGTGCAACAAATTGACGCGCTTCCACAAGTACGAGTATGTATTTAAAAGGAATACCGCCTTTAAGTTACAAGCTATGAGCTTTTAAATTTTTTAAGTATCACAGTGTGTGATCTTAAACATGAGATTTGAATGAGAATGATGAGATTTTCGTCTAAACGTCGTTTGGAATTTCGCGAATGCATCCAAATCTTTTCCTTTCCTTTTAAAAAACTGAAGTGACAAAATAACTTAAAGTCCAGTCCACCTGATGAAAAATGGCTACTGCGGTCCACGGACACCTGTAGCCAATTTCAAACAAAGAAGGCTACAGATGCGTTGTAACCTTTATGAACTAACATGGAATGCTTCACAGCCTGTAATTGTACTGGCTCACTTTACCTTTCAACCGGAACACAGGAGCGGATGCACTGTGAGCGCAAGCAATACTATTTGGTGGCAGAAATAAGTACCTACCTGACTCCTAGGCAGAAACAACCTACTACCTAGTACTTGCACAACCTTTCAATAACAACTCACCTACTGTTATTATTAAAGGGCAGTTCCATCAAGTGATTTTACGAGAAACATAAAATTCAAATAATCCACTGCTGAACATCGGCCTTTGCAGACGAATTGGACTTATGGGGATTTACATGGGACGTTTTTTATATGAGAGGGGGCAAACGAGCATTCAGCTCACCTGATGATAAGTGACTACCGCCGCCCATGAACAACTGCAACACCAGGGGAATTGTAAATTCGTTGTCGGCCTTTTAAAAGAGAGTAGGCTCTATTTAAAAGGCCGGCAAATAAGAGATGGTTATGTTTACGACTCCGTAGTGCAGTGCCTAAGCGTTAAATGATACGTTGCGAGATCACGGGTTCGAATCCCACTAGGAACAAATACTGGTAACAACCATAAATAATTATCCCGAGTCTGGATGTTTGTCATGTGAAATTTATTTATGCAAAACGCCTCTATGATGCAGAATAAAATCCTAATGGTTTTACGACCACAATTAATGTACAGTTCTTCACACGTTGTTTTTTTTAGAAAAAAAAGCTATGTATCGTAGATCTGTCATTGATATAATTTTAAGATAAAAGAAATATCTTAAAATTATAATTTATCCGTATTTTAATTCAAAATAGGTTTTTACCCCTTTCGTATAGCACCAAATTGTACTAGAAAGAAAGTAAATCACATTTATAAATATTTATTCGAATGATTTATTATTATTTCCTAAACCATATTATTTAATTTCAATTTAATTAGATATTTTCCATTCCTAAGCACCAACAACCTCTATAATTATATACATGTTTTTTGAAAATAATTCATTAATTTTTAAGAAATTTAAAATAACACAGATTGGTGGCTTTTGAAACTAACACTAAAACTTATAGCATAGACCAGACAGACTACTAAGTAATGATTACTTGTAGCGGCGCCGGATGAAAGAGAACTTTGCGTCTAAGCGGGTGCGATAACACTTGTTCGTCCATCTTGGCACTACCCAAACAATTGTCAAGCTCAAGCCTAGGGTTGGTGTAGAGTTGCATTCATTCATTATTATATTTTATTTATAATTTGTTTATGATTATCGTAAATGTTTTTGATATATAAGGCTTAAACTGTTATAATTTAACTTATCCAAAATCTTAACTGTGATTTTTTTATAGGATAGGGTGACAAACGAGCACACAGTCCACCTGATGATAAGTGGTTGCTGTGACCCATAGATATCTACATCTATCCTCGATTAAGAATCAAAATGCAGATGCGTTGTCACCCGTGAGGACTAAGATGGAATGCCTCTTTTCCAGTAAAAAGGGTTTCCGGTTCTCTACACTCACCATACGAAACGCAGCAGTGTTAAGCTGCTATTTTACGCTGGTATTCTGCGAGAGCGTGGTCCTTCTCCGGTCGAGCCGACCCATTCGTGCTACAACTATACTACTAATATAGCTGTAGCACGGCTCTACCACGTACAAAATATTAATTATAGTGATAATCTAATTAATATAGAAGATATAAATATTATTGTATCAATCGATAAAAAAGCTTATAGCGATCAACGATTGAAAAAAAGTAACAGGTTTGAAATCATTTTTTATTCCATTTTTTTATACATATTCTCATGAAAGCAACAGCCAGCATATTTTGAATAAAACTATTTTACGGATTTTATCGCGTTTAATTTACACCCATGGTCACGGGGACTGTCCCCCGTGACCATGGATGCTATCTTTACCGAAACGTCGGGAATCAAAATCAGTAAAATTAAACGCGATAAAATCCGTAAAATAGTTTTATTAAATGTGTAGTGTTCGCGTAAATATAAGAAATCATTAAGCCAACATATTACCGCCCCGCTACACTCCACAAGATATGGAGTTAGGAACAGGTAAGAGATGCAGTAAGTCGATGAATGCCGGTGACTCAGGTCTGTGCTTTGTGGCGTTCCTTGTGGCCTTTGGTCACCTGTAGACATGTAATGAGCTGTAATAACGATGATGATGAACAATACACAAATATAGTAAATGTATGATACATTATTTACACATTATAGTACCCATGCCCCACTTTTAGCACAGACCTACTTTAATTTTTGGAAGGGTATTCCGGAAATCTTTGAATAAAAATAACATAATACGTACGACAAAACGTTGCAGAATACCTGGTTGTTTATAAAATCCGATAATATTTTATCAAGAAAATAAAAACACGTAATAAAGAAACAAAATAAAATTTACGATTTCACAAACACAAGCTACGATTATATGTACAAATTACCATCAAAGAAATGCCTTCTTTGGATTTATGGTTTTTCTCTCTGTAATTTTTTATTACTGATAACGCGTTAATTGCTGCAATGCGCATACATTATAGTCAATTAGTGTGGCCACCCTAAAGATTAAAACAGCAATTCATTATACCAAATTTTGCAGTGTTTAATTCACTGCCTTCGAAATCACAAATTTCTACTGACTTCGTCGTTAGTTACACGCACTGTTTTTTATTCAATTTTTAACTGACTTATTACAACGATGTTAATCATCGTTTTGGGAAATTATGACCACTAATAGATGGTAAGACTCTTTTGTAGCTGGCTGTAATGATGGTGACAATGATGAGACGATGCTCCAGTTGTTACCTACACTGTTGTGATACTCTTCATACACTCTAAATGGTCAATTAATTTAACTTTAAAAAAGTAAAAACTAACTTCAGTAAATTAAAAGCAATAAAATAATTTCCACATAATTTAATAGCTGCTCAAGTCAATGCTAAAGACATGGTGGGCCCGGCATCAGAAGCTATTAAGTTAGGTTGCAATTATTATATTTAGGTAAGCTCCTGAGTTCCGGCAATGTACGAGTACATACTCGTATATTAAATGGCGCATGCTGGCCATATTTTTTTTCCCTTAGGATCCGTGATGTGCGATAATGTATGAAAACGTATATTAATAAGCATAAACTATGTCTCTTTAACAACATTTTTTCAACTAATACGTAATATAGATTTGCTTGTACGACAAGCTTTGTTGCTTTAATCATTTTGCGCATTATTTTGGAAATTTTTCGTATTTTTATATTTCTTTTCTTTTAATAAATTTAACAGACCAGAACCTGTTCCTTTAAGCAAACACCGACAAATTTAAATATTTAGTTATTTAATTTTTATAATTAAATTACCACCGCATTTCCAAGTGCCATAATATTTACCTGGAGGACGAGGATATTTAATTTGAAACCAAATACCAGATCGAAACATTTGTATAAATGTGGTAGAGCCATGCTGCAGCTATATTATGGTTGTTGCACGAATGGGTCTGTTCGACTGGGGTGCAACGCGAGAAAATTTCTCCTCCATCGATTTTCGGTTCTTCGAGCTTCGCGAAAAATATATATCCACTATTATTTACTTATTTATTTAAAACCTTGCCTAGATATTATAGCTATATGGAGTCTAGAGTGCTGGTTTTAGTTTAAGTTTAATCTTTAGTGAAGCCTAGCTACTATTCAGCCATAAAGTGCCATCAGCGTTCGTAGTAGCAGTCGGCAAGATCAAAATCATTGATAGGTATTCACTAATGCAACAGAACTATACCACATTTATACTGTTTTTTTTAAGTCTAAGCCAGCACTTACCTACAATCTACACCTGATGTAAAGTGGTAATGTAGCCTAAGATGGTGAAGCGCACTTAAAAAAAGCCTATTCACTCTTGTCTTGAAGACACCCACATTGTAATCGGATGGAAAAACAGATGCCGGCAACTTATTCCACTCCTTTTCTGTACGCATGAACGAACGATGTAGCAAACCGTTTGGTTTGAATGCGTGGGAAGTCAACAAAGATAGGGTGGAGACTGGCCAAACGTTTGGTTGTCCGATGGTGGAAGGTAGAGGGAGGAATTAAATTATGCAATTCTTGCGCACATTCTCTGAAATGCAAAGCACTTATAATATTACACACATTAATAGTGTGAACAGAATCACAATGAGAATTAAGAATCAGAGAAGGGGCATTATGAAAATGTTGGTGCTCTTAAGTATCTAGCAGTTGATTATAAAGGCCGATAAGATTAAGGAGAAAATTAATTATAAGCAAGCTTACAAACCCTTCTTATTATTTATTCAAGTCCAAATTTATTAAGTTTTTAATCCTCATAATTACAACCCTGTCTGCTACTATATGATAGTTTAGAAAAGAAAATAATGTTATTTTCAAAGTCACATGCATATATTATGTTATTATAATTGCAGTAATAAAACGCAAAGCTACGAAGTTTCCAGATTTTGACGTTATGATAACGATTATACAGTGTCTTGAGGTTTATATTTTGCGGTTGCTGTAACATGCGTTAAATAATATCGCGGCCTTTCGGTCAGCTTTTTTAACACTCTCATAATATTGACAAAACATAATATCGGTTTGGAGGTTAATAAAAAATTACAAAAATATAATTATTTCATCGAATTTGAATCATTTGCATTATAATTAATAATTTAATATAGCTATGTACCTTTAACACAGAACAAATCAATTTTTTTGTTGAAATATTCAATTAAGTACTAAAAAAATGTATTAAATACGTATGTTATACCTTCTGTATGTTCACTATATTAAAATAAAACCGGCCAAGTGCGACTCGGACTCGCGCATAAAGGTTTCCGTACCATCGTAAAACACGTTTCTATTAGGGGAGCCCCATTTAAATTTTTAATTTGTTGTTATAGCGGCAACAGAAATACACATTCTGTGTATATTTCAACTGTCTACCTATTACGGATCATGAGATACAGCCCACTGACAGACAGACGGACAGACGGACGGACGGACAGACGGACAGCGGAGGCTTAGTAATAGGGTCCCGTTGGTTACCCTTCGGGTACGGAACCCTAAAATGAGGAGACAGAAAAGGAAATTCCCAAAATTTCGCCTTGCCAATTAAGTTGGAAACTTGGCTCCACACTCGGGTAGAAGTTGATATGCCAATAAGAAATTCCATTTAATTTAAGTTAATTAAGATTTACCGTGTAGGGGCGATGTAAGAATATACATTAACCCATATCATCCCGTGGGTGTTGTTAGGGGCAACAAAGGGAAACTTAACCGGGAAATGAGCAGCAACATCATCCCGATAATACCTGAATAAAAACAAAAAACTGCGGTTGCCAACCCGCTTGTCAAGCGTGGCAACTATGGTAAATATCCACCCTATGAGGCATTATATGGGGGCGGCCTATGTTCAGCAGTAGACTTTGATAGGCTGTAATGGTAACTAAGATTTGGTATACCTCAAAGCATCGCAAACTAACACCAATTCTAACCAAGGAAGATTCGCGAGGCTATTGAAAAAAAACATCTTAATTTCAATAGAGAAATGGCTGGGTGCTAACATCGGCTTAGAATTCCAAAGTTAATAAAATTAAATCGAAGCACAAACATATTACTTTAAGATAATAATATTGATAATTAAATTACTAGTTTTAGTTTTTTTTTATTATAGTTTTTAATATTGTATATAATAAAAGATAATATTGTAAGCTAGTTCTGCGTAGATCGGACCGAAAATTAATATTTAAAAGTTGAAGGTACATAGCTTTTGTTTACTATGAGAACAAGACGTCAAACAATTCAGTCCTTCCCGTGTCCATGGGTGCTATAAAGCGTTCGAAGCGTCGGGAATTATAAAAGATACAAATTAAAATTAAATGCGATAAAATCCATAAAATTAGATTTATTCAACATGATACTCGTTTCAATTCGTTAGATACAAAGCTATTTTTTTCAGTCAGTGTAACTTTTATTTTAATTTAATTATTTACTTATTGAAATATAAAATTAAAAATTAACATTTAATCACGGCAATATAACCTCTTATGAGCGTATATGCACACGAATTTTATTATAATAAGATCCACTGAATCCCAAATCTTGTTACTGATAAGACCAAAAGTTGATCGTGCGACCATGCGATCGTCTTAAATATTGAATGTATTAATTCAAATCGTTCTATAATACACTTCAGTAATGTTACATTTCTTCAACACATACTCCGTCGCAAATATTTTCTCAAATGCATATACAACGGCTACAGAATAGCACGGCACCGGACACTACGATCAATACCATCCAGTTCACGAGGTCGTAATTGTGATATGGGCCGTGAGAATATTCAATTAAGCCGGCGAACTTAATTGCAACTTGATAAAGTTAAGTTGGCTCTAAGTGAACTATCTTCCGAACTCAGTTAACTGACCATTATCTTTGCCTTTGTGCCATAGTAGCTCCCTACTCACCTAATTGGGGGAGTGTTAGGCTAAAGCTTAGTGTGGATATGACAAAATTCAAGTTATAAAAGATTAATAATATGGTTAGTTACAAAGAATTGCGTGGTTGAATGACCAACGTGGCAGCCAAGTCAGTGAACGATCCATTTGATGTCAACTATTTAAATGATGCATATGTGTACTCATAAATATGCCTCGCTTTTGTAGCGCATCAGGGATGTTCGCAGAAGCAAGAACAGATGACTTCTTTGCATAATGCGTAAACGAGTGTACTCCCTGTTGAGTAGAATATGGTGGCCGCAACAGTATTCTAAACATGTTCGCCGAACGATGTGACGGGCATATGCTAAGTGACTGGAACAGTATATTAAAGAGTAATTATACATATTTAAGAAACTAACATTAGTATTTAAGGTGTGCAATGTATTACTAACAAATTATGGATCAAGGTCTGAAATAAAAAAAATTATTATTGTCGGAAAAGTTTCAATTTGCTCAACCTTTAATAATGTTTTTTGAATAATTAATTTAAATAATATTAATATAATAAAATAGGAAGCGATGATTATTAAAAAAGTTGTTACCAACTCAAAATAACTAAAATTTAGAAGCCTATTTTAAGGAAATATAAATTGGTGATATCCACACTATTCAAATATGGGCCATGTTCGGCCAGCGTCCGCCGCTCTAATCGAGTTATTGTGAACGGCACAATGCGGCAATCAGCGGTGCAGTGGCTGCGGCCGGCTGGCACTTCGCAGGTGCCGTAGTAAGCTAGGCATTGTAGTATGATGTCGTTACAGGTTCGTTTAAAGATACCAATCTAATGTTGCTTTTTAATGAGATTTTTTTTGATTTTTACAATATTAAATACTCAGTCTGAAATAAAATGTTATTATTTTTCATTTAGAAAATCCAATGCGCTATAATATTTAGTGAACTATCATTTTAAATAGCCTTTATTATTCTTATCATCATAAGCAGGTAAAAACCAGTGTCGTTTCAAATGCTTATACCAACTGTAAATTAATATATCGATTCGTTTATACCACCGCAATTGTGTTGTATAAAATGGATAACTATATATTTATTTATGCAAGGGCGATGCCTACTTGCAGCCCACCACACGCAACAATAAACAAATAATAAAATGAGAAATAAGCAACAACTGGTTGCAAGACAATAGTCGTGGCGGGATTCTTGACGTTTTTATCATTTCAAGTGGAGAACAAAAGCTGCAGGCTTCCTGTAGAGGCTGCATCACCATTCTCGCAAATCGACTTATTGACGTCGCGGTTAAAAGTTTGACGAACAATTCACATCATTCTTATCTTGTAATTGTTGTTTTAAAAATAATAATGCAAATTAAAAATATTCTACAAATAATAAGTCGTAACGAGCACCTGATTACTTAAACCAGGTGGACTATGCGCTCGTTTGTCACCCTTATTCTATAAAAAAAGTTAAAAAATCGGTGATACTTTTGTGCAATATTATTAAAAGTTAAAGTTACAACCTATATACTTCCCAATGCTGGGCACAGGCCTCCTCTCATTTCTGAGAGGCTTTTTAGGCAAGGAAGGGTCCGCCGCGTTGCCCTAATGCGTGATGGCGAAATTCACATGTCTTCGAAATATTTTTTTATTTCTCAGACTCAGTTTCTCACGATGTTTTCTTTCACCGCCGAGCACGTGGTAAATCAGTACTTATAATTGCAATTAACAATTTCATTGGTGCCGATGGGGATTGAACTTTACAGTTACGCGTACTGTGAAATTTACAGTGAGCGCTAAGCCGCTGAGCTACCATAGCTGTACCACGGTGCAATATTATTACTTTCTTTTAGTACATTTTTATTACGTTCTTTTTCGTAGCAACAGTTACAGACAACTGCTGAACATTGGTTACTACTACATATAATACCGAAGCATTTCCCACAATAGCCACAATTGCTTTCTTTATGTTCTTCTGGTATTGCTCAGACTTGCTACATAAATTAGTCAGCAATAAATTGAATTAATATTTAAAATTTTCAGTTCTTGTAAATTAAGTTCACGAATAATTGAAAAGCCTACGTTATTCAAATAATCACGGAAATTAAAATTAAAACTGCAATTCACCATCATACGTCATCACTGTTAACTTTCCTAGGCGTTTTTTTTTTTCAATTTAGGTGGATATTTGTTGTATTTGTTAACGATACTACATGGCTGTGTGTTGTTTATCTCAGAAAGTCGTGTCCCAGAGCATTAACTTACAATAGAGGTGGACGTTCTATTCATCGTCGCCACAATGCACCATGATCGCTTCGATCGGGTCCTATCGGCTGGGTGAAGACCGCGCGTGATTCCAATGCGAATCGTATGGAAATTCCGGACCAGATTATTCCGCTTCTTATCCTGAACCCTTCCTGGTATAAAACGTTCACAGAACCATTGAACTGCAGTCCAGATCTGGCCGAATATCGACTGCGGTATTCATCATTCAAGCTTCCATTTAAATAATTTAAAAAATGTAGTAATAAATTTAATGAATATACTTAACCATTTTAACATTAAAAAAATTTATGTATTTTTTTATAGGATATGGGTGACAAATGAGCACACAGTCCACCTGATGGTAAGTGGTTGCTGTGGCCCATACACATCTACATCTATCCTCGATTACGAACCAAAATACCGACGCGTTGTCACCCGTGATGACTAAAATGGAATTCCTCGTTTCCAGTAAAAAGGGTCTTCGATTATCTACACTCACCACACAGCAGCTTAAAGCTGTTATTTTACGCTGGTATTCTGTGTATATGTTTACCGAGAATACATAAATATAATTTTTTATGTGTATGATACGTTCTAAATTATTATGTAATTTTGTCAAGCTTTCCGGAACTCGACATTTCAAAGCTTGATTGGTGACTATCGAAGAATAAAAAACTTATTTAGTAGTAAAAAATAAATAATTAGAATCATATTGTCATCTTATTTATTTGCTAATACAAATTCAAATTCAAACAGTTTTTATTCAATTTAGGTCTGCTTATGATAAAATCAATACATGCCTTCTCAGAGATTCCCATTGCGTGTTGGAGAACTTCAAAACATGTATTCGAATGTGTTGAAAAATTAAAAATTTCTTATAAATACGTTCTCTTACAATGTCTAAAATGGCCACTCATAGTTTCATTGTTGGTGACAGAGATTGAATTATTTCTTAAGCACTACATAATTTTAAGGCAAGTGCTATTCTCCAGTGACACGAACAATTGTAGCTCATAGCAGGAAAAATTCGCCGTAATCACAACAATACACTTAGTAGAAGAATTGACGATCGCAGTATAGACGTATCGTATCTTTTACGCTTAAGTTTTCAAATTGCGATTATTACTAGATATTTATATGACAGCTTTTCCATGCTTATGCTGGGTGTTACCATGTGATGTCTACAGGACGAGATCATCATCATTATCAACATTACAGCCCATCATAAGTCCACTACTGAACATAGGCGTCCCCTAAGGAATGACACAAAGCATTAACCTGAGCCTCCTGCATTCAGCGTCTTCCTGGATCTCCTACGAGGTTGTCTACCAGGTTGTCACTCCACTCAGTGGGGGGCCGCCATACACTTTGTTTACCAGTACGAGGCTGACACTGGAGATGTATTTTGCCTATAGATTTTCGGTTCTTTGAGCTATATAACGAGCCCGTTGCCTATCAAGCTATTTAACTTGTTGGGCTACGTTGATTACTCTGCTTCTAGTGCTGATATCCTCACTGGATAAAACAAGATGAAGTGATGAACACACATCTGCTGTTCCATTTTAAAACCGAGTACGGACTGTTATTTATTTTTACAGAAAAGCGGGGGTATAAATCGAGGTAGTCCTTAAAAAGTTTTGATATTTAGTAAAGGATTTAATACATAAAAATTTCTGGTCATTCTAAAAGATTTATTGCAGAATTTTACTTACATGGTTTTGATATTATGCGGCCAAAGTTATTATAATAATTTGCAGAATATTGCCTGTGTTGAGATTACTATCTTCTTAATTAGCAGGTCTTACGTGGCGCACAACACAATAACAGGATGACAAAAAAGTTCAAAGCTCCCGAATTCCCATTGGACAATGACCGATACCCGTTTCCAATGGTTGCGTCTAATTTGATACCAGTCTTCGGACAAATTGATGTGACGTGTCGACCGCAAACCACGACATGAAATCGTAATTGACGACTGACTGCCTATTAACAGGGTCTTTTTTTATTTTTTATTTGAGATGTAAATTCCTATTTTGGCCATGTGGTGGCGGCGTAATAGAATTCATATATCACCGTTACCATTACCGTTACAACCTACTAAAGTCCAATGCTGAACATAGACCTCCCTCATAGATCGACTCATAGTATCATAGTATTGGCATCCGCAGTCTTTTTATTTTTTAGTCGTTATTAGGAAAATACTGCTGTCGCTCTCGCCCCTTACGACACCCACGGGATGATATGGGGTAGTGGATATTCTTACACCGCCACTACACAGTTATTCATATATTAATATGTGCAACCAAGTAATACTTCGGATATTCGTCGCAAACCGAAATATATCCTTGGCGTTTTCCTTAGTGAACTCCTACGGCACTTTGGGATGATATGGGGTGATAGATACTTTTACGCCTCAGTGACATAGCAAAAGCTGATGTTAATGCATTGATACTCAAAGAATAAAATTTATTTCAATTTTAAATCTGGAACCAGAAATTATTATTTCGAATATTGTTTTTTTTTTCGTGAAATCTCCAATATAATTTAGCTTAAAACATTTTCCCATTATGTTTTCTTTCTAAAGCATGAAACATAAATATAAGTATCAGTTTTCTCCACGCTTGTAAATTAATAGAGCCACTCTAACCAAAAAACGAAACAATGAATCGAAAGACATACAATCGGCGTGAGGGCAAGTAACAGCGTTGTATTAACGAGCGATGCGCCCGCGCATTTGTCAAAAGCAAACACAATAACTGTTATGGATAACCGATAGTTTGTTGCTTAGTTAGGCGTAACGACCGATCTCGGTATGTACTAACCTAAGTTCGTGGTACACAGGGAGTAAAATACCTGTGAAGTATGTCTTTTATTGCGGCGGCTTAGTAGTGATTTGCGTTTCACTGTATCACTGCGGGTTGCGGGTTTAATTCTCACACGGGACAAGTATATTTGTGCCCTTTAAATTTTCCGTCTGGTATTAACTTTTTAATAAAATAAGTAAAACGACATTTTTTTTTAGGATAAGGGTGACAAGCGAGCACACAGTCCACCTGGTGGTAAGTGGTTGCTGTGGCCTTTAGACTTTCTTAGACTTAGATTAAAATTCAGATGCGTGGTCAGCCGTGAGGACCAAGATAGAATGCCTCTTTTACAGTAAAAAGGCTACGGTTCTCTACACTCCCCAATCAAAACACCAGCATTAAGCTGCTATTTTACGCTGGTATTCTGTGAGAGCGTGGTGCTCCCCGGTCGAGTCGACCCATTTGTGCTACAACTATACAATTAATACAGCTGCAGCATGGCTCTACCACGTTTATATTGCTAAAAGAATTGTAAAATAATTTTAAATCTTTACACAATAAAGAAGAAAAGTCTAATTTCAAGATTCGAAACAGTACGATATATTTCAGAATATATGAATGGAGTAAAATTAAATGTAGTTTAAGTATTTTACGTCAAGTAATAACAAACCGTGTAGTGGCGGTGTAAGAATATCCACTATCCCATATCATGCTGTGGGTGTCGTAAGAGGTGACAAAGGGAAATGAATCAGGGATGGGCAGCAGCGTTTTTCTAATATTGACTAAAAAAACTGTGGTTTCTAACCCGCTTGCCAAGCGTGGCAAATATGGCCTGTGAAGCAATCTATGTTCAGCAGTGGACTTCAATAGGCTGTAACGGTAACGGTAACGGTAATGATGAAATAGGTGACGGTATCTATAAGGTATTCTATCTCATACCGTGGACGTCAAAATTCGACATTGGGAAATGCCAAGAAAAACTCAAGGCCTTTAATGGGCCCCATACACCATCGGCCATGATGGACGAATACTAGCGATCACGATCGTGTGGAGGGCATGATCGCCTAAAATCGCCCATGATCGGTTATGATCGAGCGCAATCGCCGCTGTGTCGGTTATTCACACAATCATCAAAGAAAGTTCGGCTATGATCGTGCGCGAGTCTACATGATCACCGATGCTGTATAAACTTACCTTGTTTTATTTCAGTGTATAGTTAACATCCGCCTTTTTTGCTTGCTTATACTCACTACGTCAGCCTAAAAAATCATATAAATAGATCACGATTTCCGGAGATACGTTCATTTGAATACAGAACTGTCAAAGATACATCAACATGGAAAACGAAATTAGAGCTCATCAAGTACCTCTGTTTGAAAAATGTCTTCAAAAGACATACACAGTGACTTAGTGAAACATTGGAGGACTCTGCTCCTCCATATTCTGATTGCACGCTGGCAAGGAGTTTAAACTGGGCAGAACATCCACTGAAGATGAACATCGCGAAGGACGCCCATCCACGTCCCTCACTGAAGACAACGTGAAAAAAGTCGAAGATGTTGTGTTGGCAGATCGAAGAGTGACCATCAGGCATGTAGCTGAGATCACAGGGATCTCATATGGCAGCATTCAAAGAATCCTTGCGAACGAGTTGCATATGAAAAGGTCTCTGCGCGTTGGTGCCCAGAATGTTAACCGACGAGCAAAGAAAAATCGAGTTGACATTTCGAGGTCAATCTCGAAAAGTTCAAGCAGATCACGAAAATTTTTGTTCCGTTTTGTGACTATGGATGAGACCTGGATCCACCATTTGATCCTGAAACGAAACAACAATCGATGACGGAAGCAGCCTCCCGACATAAAAGAAATTCAAAGTTTCAAGTTCGGCAGGAAAGGTTATGGCATCTGTTTTTGGGACGCTCAAGGCATAATTATGGTGGAATATTTGGAAGGGAGCCACTATTACGGGCTCTTACTACGCAGATCAAATAAGAAGATTAGGAGGCCATTAAGGAAAAAAGACGTGGCAAACTGCGAGCTGGAGTGCTGTTTCACAAGACAACGCACCGGCTCACAAAGCCACAGTTGCGATGGCTGCCATTCAAAACGGGATTCGAACTGCTCGAACACCCTCCTATTCGCCAGTTCTAGCTCCTAGTGATTTCTACCTCTTTTCTCGGCTCAAGGAACGCCTCCGATGCAAGAAATTCGAAGACGATAGCGAAGTAATGACCGCTGTTGAAGCGTTTTGGGAGAGTCAAGACAAAGAATTTTTTCAAAGAATCCTGGGTTTAGAAAAAGATGGATGTATTGATTTGTTAGGAGACTATGTAGAAAAATAAATTATTATTTTAACTTTAATTACCGTGTTTTATTTTCATTATCATTACTTTTGGATCACCCCTCGTATGCGTATACATGTACACAGGCCGCGTAGTAGACATGCTCGTGACGCGCAATATGTCACGAGCATGTCGAGGTCATCGGTGACGCGAACCTATAAGTTTTTCCCCTACCAAAATTCGCTCAACGCGGCTAAAGAAGTTTCCACTTCAAAAACATCCTAATATACTATATTTTTGGCGTCAAACAGTAAATGACTGGCTGGCTAATAGAACACATTTATTAAAGATGTAAAAAAATTATTTGCTAAGATAATGAAACAGAAAGATGTGTCTTACCTGCCACCGCAGAGTCTACTTGACCTGATGATGCCTCGCGTAGAGGCGAAACACATGTCGTATTATCGACGGTGGTGTGTCTTTCCTAGTGTAGTGGTGCTGGTATTAGTGGTGACGGGGATAGTGCACGCAATTGAGGGAGGGCGGGAGGTGTTCTTCAAACTAGGTAAGACATATCATTTTATTTTATTACGCTGATCTTAATAAATTAATTTTTAACATCTTTAATATAATGGATTTCCGGAAAGTAACGCCTGATTCTATAAAAACATTTGAATAATCACGTGCAAATTCCCATTAAAAGACTACTAAATGAAATTCCCTCAGTGTCTCTCCAGATTTCCGTAGCGCAAAGCATGCGCGCAATACAAATGCGTGCTAGCAGGGGGCATGCGACCAAAACGCGCATTGTTGCTCGTTACCGGCCGACAAATTGCCGTGACCCGCCCTGCCGTAAGGGACAGCGATTTGCAATAGAACCGCTAACTTTGGCGATTTCTAAGCGATTTCGAATATTTGCCTATTTTATGCACATATAACTATTTGTCTGTGAGAAGGTAGCTTTATCTATTTGCCGTTTTCAAATAGCTGGGAACTTTTAGATTGTGTACTATTATGTTGGCCTAAGTTATCTGTCTTGCCTTATCTTTGAGATTTAAATCGTAAAGGTTTATATGAAAGTAAATAAGCCCATAAATTGTTCATCTCTAAGTGTGAGCCTCTACTTAACAGGGCAAGATTGTCGTAATCGTCATGCATTCAATTCTCTATCGAATATTAAGCGTCTTCAAAGCCTAATACATATACACGATGTAAGCTAAATAATTTTTATATTATGTATAGTCTTCTTTTTGTTCTTCAGCTCATAACCGTTCACTGCTGAAAATGGTCCTCCCCCACTTTATGCCATTTCGACTTTTTTATTATATTATGCCATAACCAACCGCTTGTCGGAAGAATTTTAAACTGCTATCCTTTTATAGCGAATATTAGGTACCTATATAAATTCATTTTAGAAGATAAATACTAGGTAATTGCAAGTAGTGGAAAAGGAGAGTTTGATTTTTGGGCCTGAAGTTAACTAATTGGTTTGTACTTCAAAAAATTGGCTATATTTTTCTAAAGTTAAATACAAAAAACTAGCTCTTTTTGTAATCTAGATTTCGAAAAAACAATAAAATAAGAAATAAGTTACAACATCTATTATATAGATGCAATCGATTTTATATTTATTCATATCCAAAAAAAACTGAAAAAGCTTCCGAGGTTTCATTAAAATTCTATTATTTAATTTGAATGATATATTCATTTGGAAATAACCAAAGAAATAAACATTTTATGGCAATAAATCAATTACCATAAAGAATACACTAGTGAAATTCTCGTTTCTGAACGCTAGCTGCTAGTACTTCTTATTAGATTGTGTTACCTACCAATAAAGGAAACGTGACTTGACAGTTCAAACTTCAAAAGAATTCACTTAAAAGAAAAAGACCGATTTTCGATTCGATTTGAAACGAACGCAATATAATCGATTGTCGATTAAATGCGGCATTTCAATATCTATTTTCGATTATTTTTCTGTGTTAACTAGGGCGATAAAAAAAATTGAGAGCATATCTACAAAATAATAATAAAAAATACAAAATATCAACATGCCAATGTGCCAACAAATAACAGTAACAGCAACAATTCAAGTAATCGATTTCAGATCGATATGCCTAATATTCACTTCAATTAGTTGTTGTTGTTTTAACTTTCGTTAATCGTTTCACCATTTTGTTTCCTAAATAACCACAGCTTTTCTTTCGTGATTTTATACTGACCCTGCGTTTATATCTTTAAGTAATAATAGTGAAAAATAACCTGTTACATTGAAAAATCACCTGTAACAATATAGGTAATACATAAAATCACTTTTACTTATTCTACAATAACTCAGCTCCTAGATTGACAAATCTTGCCAGATTTTCAGCTATAAATTGTTTATATATAAGCTTTCAAATAGTATGACTTTCATCCTGTTAACATCTGGGCCCAAGAAGGTATGGAGACGTCTCCTTCTCCTTTAAGCGGTTAACACTATCATAAATGAATTAAATATATTATATCATCATCCACATCAGCCCACTGCTGAACATATAATATCATATAATTTTATTTGTCACTCTTAATTGTGTCTCAACTTGGTTGTGAAATGGTCGTGTGCTTGACTGCTGATCATGAGGTCCTTGGTTCTAATTCCCGGTTAGTCCAAAATTTGTTGGGTTTTTCTGTCACAAAATTCCGCGGAAATCATGTGAAACCGTTAATCATGTGCCTGATCTCAGATCGCGTAGGATTGCCATGCCATTAGAATATAAGAGTGAGGAGAGAGTAGAACCGTAATTTAACATATACTTGGGCACTTAAATCTTGTATGGACACAGATGGAAATGCACAGTTGGAGACCAGTCAACGTAATCTAATTCAAGAGACTAGACTCCATTGAAAGTAACCGTCGTACCGTAATTCGTTCTGGAGCACATTATTATATTATTATTTATTCTAATCCTGATCTGCGCACATAGACACAAATAGAGTTGCACATGTAGAAGCCAGAAAACGGAGTCTATTTCAACGGAAACTAGAATCCGTTGAAACCGGCCGTCGTGATCATAATTAGTTCTGGAGGAAATAGCCAACCTTTCGGTTTTCTACAGGATGCATTTCGGAGTGTGCGCAGGAATAGCATAACTGAATTCCTCCCTATCCCTTCCATCATCGGACAACCAGACGCTCGACCAGTCTCCACCTTTCGTTTCCAACCAAATGTTTCGCGACATTGTTCATCATGCGTACAGCAAAGAAGTAGAATAAGTTCCCAGCTGTAAATTCAAGGCAAGAGTGAATAGTCTTTTGTTAAGTCAGTGCGCTTCACCATCTTCCGCTGCATCACTACTTACCATCAGGTGGTATAGTAGTTAAGCGCTGGCTTAGAATATTATAAAAAAGATTTTTGTATAATAAATTAATATATTAAATAAATTCATTAATTGTAAATTTATTTAACTAAAAGAAAATATGTGGTCATATACCTAAATTTGTGTAGAAATAGTAAGAAATACTTTTTCAATTGACAACGTGTCATCATCAAAATATTAGATTTTTTAAAATTAGTTACTCATGTTTTAATTGAACAATTTAAATATGATAAATAAATTACCTACTCAGCACTGATCCTCGTAATAAATAACATTAACGTAGCAGGAGATCTACACATTACATACAAGTCTCAAGTTTTTTCGCACAACTATTTTATTTAAAAACGAACATTTAAACACTGAGAAAGTATTCTTTATCGATTCAATGTAGATAAAGGGGAAAATAACCTTGCAAACCAGTTCTTTGTTTTAAATTCCAAGATCTTCATAAAATATATTCAAATTACGCAATTCAATATTATCTTTATATTTTAATCTCACGCAAAGTTTGCATTGGGTTCATGTTTTAAAGAACGGCGTTTTTCCGGTTAACTTTCAAAATTGGTACTAAGAGTTCTCACAGTTAAATAATGCCGTGTGGATATGAAACAAATAGTCATCAATTCAAAACTCGAACAATACGCGATGCGAAAAACAAAATCAAAATTTAAATTTCAAAAATGGAACGCTACGTTTTTGAAGTCGCATTCCAGAAAACAATTCCAAAATGACGCGCCAGCCTTAAGGCTGCAAATGCATTAACGAACTACACCTTCTTTGATATGAAGCGTATTATTTTAAACTTTTTATTCCCTTTGTACGACGGTACTGGTAGCTCTCCAAGTCGCCCGGAGCAAATCGCGGTTTATTACCCACCGCTTGGTAATTTATTATTGCATTTTTTGTATTATCAATAGCCTATGGTCTTTTACCTTTTTTCGATATTAAAATGGCTATTGTTTTGAAAAATCGCGAGAAGATCTTATCGGGGTTGAATGGTCGCTTAAGATTTATTTAAGAAAAACAGCATCAAAATAACGCTCAAATTTCATCTTGCATATTTTAACAGTTTTTAAATTCTATTGTATGAAAAAAAATTAAGCTAAGTAAGTCTTGAAATCGTACTCCATTTTGTTTTATGAGCTCAAATGAAATAAGAGCTTATCAATTTGGGACGTTAAATACAATCTACAAAGTAATAATGACGAAAGCCGTCTCCACAATTTGCTCAATTTGCCATCGACGGAAAAAATAAAAAAGAGGCCGAATACGTAACGAATTGTTCTCTTACACCTTATTTGGAAACCGCAGAGGCTACGACAAAAGAGGTTTGAAGTCCCGACTACTGGTCTTCACTTAAGTGACAAACTTAACTTGCATGACTTAACTGGCCCAATTTGGGTCCGAGCTGAGAAAAAATAAGTGCCCGCGGAAAGCAACGGCCATTGTCCGTTCCAAATTCAAAATGAGGAAGACGCGGGAATAAATGGCGCAAGTTCTTGAAACAGGACTGTCGAGTTTTAAAAAAGGAATCGGTTAAACGGAGGCCGTTCGCAGGTAATCACAGGCGACGTGCAACGAGACTAAGGGTGTATTCACATAGGGCAATTTTTTTTTTTCACCAATATTATTTAATACAAACCTTACTCAAAAACCATATTTATTATTTTCCAACAAAAATACTTAATTTCTATTCCCTATAAAATTATTGTGGTATCTATTAGAGTATTCCATTATTATTGTATCTAGGATATTATGTATGAAAAACCTATGCAACAAATATATAATATAGTCTATGCAACAAATAAGCATATGCACTACTAATTGATTGTATTCATATTATGTCCTCCTTTAAAAAAATCAGGTATTAAGGTTTAACCAACCCTTTGATCGACAAGCAAGTCGTAAATCAATGCTTATAATTGGAATGAACAAAACCAGTGGTACCAGCGGGGATTTAATGCAGTTTGCCGACGCACTACAAAGTATATTTATTTTTTATTATTTATTAAAGGTATTTCACCCCTGTACATCTGACCCTGTACATCTGTAGTGCTGAGCAATTACGGTTCGACGAATGTTCAACACCATAATATGACGGCAAAATAATAATGATACTAATATTTTGTTAAATACAAGTAAAAATAATTCACATGTTCCCATTAAGGCCTAGCTCATGAACTAGGAATCATGTATATCAATAGTTAGTCCCTGTCATAATTTATGCACACACAATATTAATCTAATCTACTTCAATTCAATTTAATTAAATTCCACGTTATTTTATTCAATTAAATTACAATAGTTAGTTGAAATAAACTATTAAATTAATAATTAAAATTAAATATTAAACAAAGTAAAAATGATATAATAATAAGTATTTAATGACTAAGTAATATAATAACAAATATGTGGGTATATTTATATGTTTTGTGTTTGTTTAAATATATGAAGTATTCTAGTGAGTGTGTAAAAATATAAAAATAAAATAAAATAGAGCACATATGAACATGACTTTACATCGTGTGCATTAAGTTACAGGTGCGCGGCCCGGAGCGACGCCCCCGCGCTCTTCATTCATTGTTACTCGTAACCCGACTGCTTGATACAGCAACAACGTTTTTCAATTCCTTCAGTTCAACCGTTAATAAATAATGCATCCCGGCGTTCGCTTTGTCAACCTTACTTCTCATATGTTAATATGCCTATCTAGCTTATAACTACTTCTTTTCTTCTTCTTTATTGGCCTGCAAAATACCACGGACGTGTGAATATCCCAGTAGGAAGTGCCTTATTCGTCACGCTTGCCAGAAATTCTTTACCATATAATAACAAAACACGTAATATTCAAATAATTTTTTGTTTTGACAATTAATTGATCAATAACGCCAATCTATGAAAGTTAGAGGAATTCATCATAATGACTTCCTCTTCATAATAAAGTTTTAAGAAACAACGATTTTTATAAGCACTACTACGTGTTTAGTGATGTGTGTTTTCTTGATATATCAATCAACGCGGACGAAGTCGCAGGTACCAGATAGTGTAGAATAAATTTTAAAATAGTTTTTAAACTTGGTACATAACAATATTATAATAAATAAACCCTACAAGTCCTCCTGATACTCTGCATTCGTCTCATTCTCTCGAAATTTTGGTTTCCTTAAGGTATCACAGCAAATTACAATAAAAACTGTGGTTGCCAACCCGCTCGCCAAGCGTGACAACTATGGCAATATACCCCCATTACGAGAGTTAACTGAAATATAATTATATAAAAATAAAAATAACTGAATAAAATAAAAACTGCGGTTGCCAACCGTGGCAACTATGGAAGATCCCCTATAAGTCAATCAATGGGGAGGCCTATGTTTAGCAGTTATAGACTGTAATAGAACAGATAATGGCTTCCTCTTCATAATAAAGTTTTAAGAAACAACGATTTTTATAAGCACTACTACGTGTTTAGTGATGTGTGTTTTCTTGATATATCAATCAACGCGGACGAAGTCGCAGGTACCAGATAGTGTAGAATAAATTTTAAAATAGTTTTTAAACTTGGTACATAACAATATTATAATAAATAAACCCTACAAGTCCTCCTGATACTCTGCATTCGTCTCATTCTCTCGAAATTTTGGTTTCCTTAAGGTATCACAGCAAATTACAATAAAAACTGCAGTTGCCAACCCGCTCGCCAAGCGTGACAACTATGGCAATATACCCCCATTACGAGAGTTAACTGAAATATAATTATATAAAAATAAAAATAACTGAATAAAATAAAAACTGCGGTTGCCAACCGTGGCAACTATGGAAGATCCCCTATAAGTCAATCAATGGGGAGGCCTATGTTTAGCAGTTATAGACTGTAATAGAACAGATAATGGCTTCCTCTTCATAATAATGTGTCACAGTTTGATGACCTCTATTACTTTTATAATTATTCTTATAAATGATCAATAAATTTGATTGAATTTATCAAAAATTCTAATTTTGATCTGTTATGCCATATTTTTCTCTTTCAAATATGGAGGACAAGTCATTTGTAATGCTTTAATTAGCCCCATATTTTAAATAGTTCCATGATATAACGTCTAATTATAATTTAATAGCTATAAGGTATCCCCTACAAATCTTACAGTGTCACTATTGAAGAGGAAACTATTTGTAACGTAAATAAAATAATTATAACGTCAGTGCTGCGTCGGATGTGGTGGGAATGTAGATTATCACTCATGTCCATAGTGGTACGATTAAGTTCGTTCGTTGGAATCGCTCTGACTGATCAAACACGTCCATATTTTAGACATCACAACTTCGCAGTTATTTATAACAATATAACATTTGCTAATAGCAAACATTTTAGCGAACTATTTTAAATACTTTGATATGTTAGACATCACTAATTCGGAGTTATTTATAACAATATAAAGTTTGCTGATTGCAAACTTTGTAGGTAACTATTTTAGATACTGTGTAGGGCTGCTAACTTTTTGTACAATAAATAATGTACATATATTAAGGTCGGAGAACTAAAATAAGTAGAATTTTTTTTGAAGGTTCAAAAACATATTTTTAGGAGTTTCTTGCGCACAATATTTGTAAGCCTCTCTACAGTGGAAATTAAAGTAAAAGAGGAGCAATTTTTTTATTATATTAATATGTATTAATATAATAAAAAAGTTGCTCCTCTTTTAATTTAATTTCCACTGTAGAGAGGCTTACAAATATTGTGCGTAAGAAACTCCTAAAAATATGTTTTTGAACCTTCAAAAACTATTTTAGTTTTTATGCCTCCGGATATGAGCGATTATAAAAATTGTATTTAGTATTTTTTTTTATAGGACTGTAAACAGTATTAAAGAGCGAAATAAAGTATATTACTGTTTTTAACAGTATGGTTGGCAACCCTAATACTGGTATAATATGTTAGACTACTGAATCGCAGTTACATATTTTATAACAATATAACTTTTGCTAATTGCAAACATTGTGGCGAACTATTTTGAATACTTTGATATGTTAGACATCACTACTTAGGAGTTATTTATCACAATATAACCTTTGCTTATTACAAACATTGTAGCAAACTGTTTTGAAAACGTAGCATTATTTTAACAATTTAATTTTCATTGAAAAAGATGAGAAATATGTTTTAATTCCTTTTAAAATTTTCTTTTTATTAAGCAAATGGTACTATAATACCTTTTTTGTATATTATACCTATTTGTAAATATATAGTCCAACCAAACTTATTATTGACGTGTAATAAATAATGGACTAAGTATATGGTAGGTTTCCTTTTCTGCCCTTTTATTAGGGTTCCGTACCCAAAGGGTAACCAACGGGACCCTATTACTAAGCCTCCGCTGTCCGTACGTCCGTCCGTCCGTCCGTCCGTCTGTCTGTCAGCGGGCTGTATCTCATGATTTGTAATAGTTAAACAGTTGAAATTTTCATAGAATGTGTATTTCTGTTGCCGCTGTAACAACTAATAATAAAATTTAAAATAAATTAAAAATTAAAAGGGGCTCTACTAGAAACATGTATTACGATGGTACGGAACCCTTCATGCGCGAGTCCGACACGCACTTGGCCGGTTTTTTATTTCTGCTGCCAAGCAGCAATACTTAACTGACGTCCTTACCTCATGAGTAGCGTAGACATTTTGCATGAAAAAAAGGCAAACAAAATATAAAACTTTGATAAAATACAAGCACGGAATATAATTATGAGAATTTTAAGCCTGAATTGGTTGTGAATTATTCGTATGTTACTGTAATGTTTCTACTGTAATGTTTCAAAGCAGCACTGCGCAGTTGTGTGGATCGGATAAGAACATAAATTGAATTGTCAGTAATTACAGGTGAGCATTACGGGTCAAAAGTCTCCCCAGATAGTAGAAGTACGTCGTTATTTACGTTTGTAAAAGATAATTAAACTTCATGTAAGCGAAACAAAACTTTTTTCTCGTAGAATTTATGAGTATTTTAATTTGTGCAAATTTTAAAGCTATTATGCAGCCACATTATTTAAATACATATAAAGGATTTTTCTTAAATAAGTAAATGTTATAAACGAGCAAGGAGTCTAGTGGGTGATAAATAGATGCTGTGGTCCATAGACACTTACATCTATCGTCGACTAAGAATCAATAAGCGAAAGCGTTGTCTCCCTAAAGACGAAGATGAAATAATACTTCATTACCAGTAAAAAAAGATCTCCAGTTCTACAGATAATGGAAAGCTGATAAAAAAACAGCTCAGGTTTTATACTATCACAAGTCACTTCAGCTTTGTAGGGACCAATGTCCAAAAATAGTAAGTAATGTATACAGGGTAATTTTAAATTTACTGAAGACCTTTTGGGAATATATTATTTACATCATAACAACAACATCTGTAAGAAAAAAAAAATATATTTCTTCAATTTTTTATTTTCATACAAAAATAAAAATATTTTAATTGGACCTTCTAAACGGTAATAGTCCTAGTACTAGCAAAAGAAAGCGCGTGGCGGAGTAGGGGTGCAGAGGTGTAGGAGGCGGCGCTTACTCATTTGAACTTGACCTAATTACCTGTATCGTCAGTTCTTTGATGCCCCCGCGACGCTTGTCCTTCCGTTGCGAGATTAATATTGCGAAGGTCGAAAATTAGCGTCTCAGAGATCATACTTTATAATTACCTATTATAAAGTTTCATATTTGTGATTTTTTTAATTTTATTTGCTTAAATAATTATGTATAATGAATTCAACACGATGTGTATATGTGATACTGGTATCATAAAATAAAAAAGGCATTTTCTTTGACGATTTATTCTGAAATTGTTTAGGTACTACAAAATATAGACTTAAAAGGAGTCAGACATGACAATAAAACTTAAAAGTAGTTTTTTTTTAAATGTATTATATTCTGTAAAGTGATTTCGCTAAAATTGTGTGTAATGATGCAACCAATATATTCCCAAAAGGTCTTTAGTAAATTAAAAATTACCCTGTATAGATTTTCTTGGCCCTGCGTCGTTCTCGTTGCGAACTCGGGGAGTCTGTTGCAGAGGTTGAGATGGACATTTTGTAGGAAAGCTCGTGTTTTTCCCCCATTACAGCCCTTAACAAGTCCACTGCTGAACATAAGCCTTCCCCAAGGGACTTTACAAAACATGACCCAGAGCCACACGCACTCAACCTTGCTTGATCACTCGTTGCTAAAAGGAATAGGGGAGAAGTTGTTCACAATGCACCCGCACCATGACAATTTCTCCCAAGGAGGAATTGTCATGGTGCGACTGGTTTTTGTGGGGCTGCATCAGCAGCAAGCTATTAAAAAGCTATAAGCTATAAAAGTAGAAAACTATCGCATACTGATGTATGCGATAGCTTTCCTGTAGTCCTGCTGATATTTTAGTAAAATTGAAGCTATAGGGGGTTTTGTGCGACAAACGGATCCTAGCCTCCGCGAGACGCGTACCCCATAATGCCAATATTCAATGTCATGCTCAATATATCTTAGTAGTAGCGTGAACAAAAATAATTAGTTATTCATAGAGATAAACTTGCTTCCTTTATAATTCCTGTGTTATATGTTATATGTATGTATTATTAAAGTTAGTGCTTGTCAATCACTTTTTTCGCAGTTGCATGCTGCGCAGTGAAACAACACTAATTTTTATAGTGTGAGATATATGAAATAAAAAAAAAATTGGTATTTTAGCTATATAATATGATAGGTATTTGGTTAAGTAGATTATTTCTTGACACACTAGAAGCTCAGTTTCGTAAGACGGTAATTAAAAAGCCGTGTTGGCTTATGTATTAGTACGTTGGTCAACATCCGGCCAATTTCAAAACAGTGTGTAAATCAAAATTTATGAAAATCACTTTTGTAAGTAAATTCTTAACAATAATAATTATCACGCATGTTCTTAAAATAAACCTCGTCTAAAACTCAAAATAAAGGTTGTGTTTTAGTTTAATTAATCAATTATTAATAATTTATTAATATTAATGGAAACAATTTATCCATTGTGTTACTAAATTGTTTCCCAATAGTATAAATAAATTTCGAACGCAAAGCAGTTTATAAATGGGCAAATTCCTAATCAAAATCTCCCGCAGTCTGTAATTAATAACACAGGTACGTTATTGTGCCTGCCACGGCCATTATTTAAAATTTACAGCGATAGGAAATTGCCAAAGTGCTGGTACAAAGGCGTCGCACTGCGTTGCGTGGTTCTTACTTTATGGTGTTTTTATTTTATTACCAACTGCATTTATAATAATAAGATAAGAAAAGGTGTTTATTTTAAGCTTGGCTAAATAATAAATTGGAATTATTACAAAACAAATAATTAAATTTTCCAAATCAACTGTTATCTATCACCCCATTTCATCACGTTCCGCTTATGACACGCACGGGACGAAATGTGGTGATGGATTACCTTTCATCACTTCATGGCATACCTATAGATATTTTTATATTCATCACTGACGTCGATTACGTTGCATGACTGACTGACATGGTATGACTGCAGGACAAATAGGTCGACTCTACCGGGGAGGGGCCACGCTCTCACAGAATGCCAGCATAAAATAGCACTTTAAAAAGTTGCTGTGTTTCGTATGGTGAGTATTGAGTATTAGAGGCCCTCTTTACCGGTAATGAGCCATACTATCTTCGTCCTCAGCGGAGACAATGTCTCTACATTTTGTTTTTTAATCGAGGATAGATGTAGGTTGTGTCTATGGGCCACGGCATCCATATACCATTAGGCGGACTTTGAGCTCGTTTACCATCCTTATTCTATAGTATAGACATAAAGCATTTGTAAGTAAGCTGGGAAATAAAGGTCCATTCAAAAATGCACACACTGCTGGAATGCATTTAGGGCAGTTAGTGCAGAGCTAATATCCTCACATTGGTAATGCCGCTGCCCATAACCAGTCTATGCAATTTAGATCTAGTCTTATTTATTAGATATTCCACTACCAGTCAATAGAGAGCACTTCGTGTAGGTAGGTAAGTATGATATTTAGAGAAATAGTTGGAATACACAACAATACTTATTATAATAAATACGATTGTGGATGTGTGTTGTTACTTTCGAATTTACTGAGTTAATATAAAATTACAAGAAAAACTGTGGTAATACTAGGTAATAATATAAAAAGTATGGAAAAATATTTTACTAACTATAACAGAATATTTATTTATTTAATTTCTTTGTGAGCCCCACAACAAATACTCATTTTTACCAAATGGTAAAAAGTTTTCCTAGTAATACAACTTAAATAAGTTTTAAATTAATTTCCTTCCTTGTATTAAAATTATAATTTTACAGTATTGTATACGACTGAATTTATTGTATTTCAGTACTGCTCATCTAAATGGCAAAAATATCTTTTGTTCTAAAGAGCTATTACAAAAACTGTAGAGAGATAAGTAAGGAAAGTTTTTAATTTTATTCAAGTAAAGAGAAAAATGTATCGATACTCTTATTTTATCTGAACATCTTATGTAATTTTTTTTTATATTAACAATCCCATTTAAAAGAAATCGATTTACATAATGATTTCTTATGTATCTACGCGAATACTACACATTGAATAAAACATAATATTTAAAAGCTGAATGTAACCCGCGTCTTTGTAACAGGACGTCAAATATCTATCACAATCACCTATAGTAAATCATTAAAAATAAGAAAAAAAAATAACAAAGAACAAAGAGTCCACCCATTGATTCATGTGGAAACTTCTAGAGGTTTCCTCAAAAGGTTTTCTTAACCATAAATCAGCGCTAAAGGGAAATCGTTTTTATATTTATTAATTTACTTGCAATTAATAATACCTTCGGTTCCTGCGAGAATGAACCGTGGAATTCTTGCGTTCTATGAAATTAAAAAGACCGCTCAACTCCTATGAGCTACCTACTTTAAAAGGCCACTCTCACTTTACAAAGTCACACACACAAGGGCCTCATAAAATAACTAAGTGTTACTATTAAGAAGGTACGCGTTTCTAATGCTGAAGATTTTTAAACTGCTCATTACTGTTGGCAGTTTGTTCCACCAATCCGTCAGTCGACGGCCACTGCGATGCCAAAACGTTTATCCACATTAATCAACCGCTACGTATAATTTTTCACGTACAGCTATGTTCTCACGTGCTTGCGTAGTGCTGTGCTTTCTATTTCTTGATTTATTTCTTATACACAATACAATACAATTATAATATGCATTACTTTTGGAAAGTGTATTAAGAAATACAGCAGGAGATTAGATTAGATACGGTTTAGTTAATATTATGTACATAGTTCAGTATATTTTTTCATTTTCCATTTTTCTCCCAAAACTAACCCTTTTAGGCGAAAATTCAAATTTAAACTCTCGTATGAATTTGGCTTACCGTATTTTTTATAATTAAGCTAAATTTCAATGACTGTTCATGTACAGAGAAAAACATCTGTCTCAGGCAGATAGACTGACAACGAGGTGATTCCATGTGTTTCGGGCTTAAAATCAGCGCTGTTGTTTCGGCGGCAGCATAAGCTGAGTGAGGTCCGTTTGCCCAATTCGCCACAGGACATAACTTGAGGAACGTATTTTTATTGTAATTTATAACTATACATACTTTTTTAAATGTTATATCTGTGAAATTGTTATTTTAATTTTTTTATTTTATTATATTTTGTATCAAAATATTTAAGTGCCTAATTATGTTTATGGTGATTTGCAATAAATGTTTCTTTCTTTCTTGTTATATTTTGCTATATTCGATACGAAACTTTCTAAAATAAAAATTAAATAATTACTTGATTTTTTTTTGAAATATTTAAAAGTGGCTTTCAATTAAAACTAATGCAGGCTTTATCTAATCCATTTTTGAATTCATTAGTACTGAATTTACATTGAAACCAAACTAAAACTATTAGGCAAATTATAAACATCACTATGCATCAAAAGATGTTAAATAAAAGATGGCCTCCCTGCGTCCGCGCAACTAATGCTAATGTCTAGCGAGAGATATGATATATTGACAGCAATGGACAGACAGATACACGTACACCGACCTGTATGTGTGCTTCTACGTAAGTTAGTGCTTCAACTACTCGTAGCATGTTATTATTTTGTAATTTGTGACGGTGGAAAGTGGGAGCATGCTTTGCAGTGGCAATAAATATTGTTATGATGCTAAGTTTTATTTTAGGTAAAAAATTGCGCCTATTACTTCTTAAGATAGGAGTGTATAGTGTCTATGAATAGAGAAGTTTACAACGAGAAACAAAATGAATACACATAATATTTTAATTCAAAGACACATTAAAACAGCTTTACAAAGAAAATCATAATTAAATTGGCAATTTTCGTTCACTATCAAGTTTTCAACTTTTGTTCGGCAATTTTTAGACAGCTCTGTACCGCAGTAGCACATGAGTAAAGAAACCGTACAAAGGCAAAGCTTCTAAGGAGCTGTCAAAATTTTAAAATATTTTTGTAGGGTTGGCACAGGAGGATAAAATTAAATAACAAAACGTTTATCAGCTTTTATTATAATACTTAATGTAGAATATTTTTTTATTCTAAATATTTTATTTTTATAATTTTTGTTCTTCAAAAATTTGTTGCGCCTTTTAATAAATGGTAAATTCTAAATCTAATGTCATTTTTAAAATAATCTATTTGAAAGCACTCACATGGCATAACAAATATACAATCTTGTACACGTTTCTTTTGAGATCAAAATATTCACGAATTTTTTTCTCAAGCAATTAATCATACATTTATTTCAGATACATTCTCACATTGACTGGAACTCGAACAAGCACCGTCATTTGTTTATTTGTACCACTCTTGTCGTCTAAAATAAAAAATAAAAACATGAACCTATGTATTTAACTTATAAACGTAATTATTCAATTATAAACATTATAAAAATAACATTTAGGTACTACGTACTACATTTTCATTCAATGTTAATAGATACCTCATACATAATATACCTATATGTATGAGGTATCTATCTACTACATTAAAAATAATAAATTATAGTCAAGTTACTTACCTAGTGGCTAGTGGAGTCTTTAGGATAATTAAAAAATTATATATTTATATTTATTCTATTATTGAAAGAGTTATGGAAGAAACTGATGGAAAAATTTGGGATGTGCAAGCTGTATTTAGAAAGGGGATGGGGTGTACGGACCAAGTCTTTCCATGCGCATGATTGCGGAGAAGTTTTTGGCCAAAAACCAGAAAGTTTTTTGTGCGTTCATGGACTTGGAAAAGGCTTATGACAGAGTGGACAGGAATGTGTTATGGCAAACACTGAACTCATTTGGGTTGAGCGCTGGTTTGATACAGGCATTAAGGTCTCTTTATAAGGACTCTAGTGCTTGTGTCAGAATCAACGGGGTCCATTCGGACTGGTTTGGCATCCAAAAAGGTGTCAGACAGGGCTGTGTAGCTTCCGCGTGGCTGTTTAACCTATTTATGGACAGTTGTTTGCAAACTTTGAAAGTTGAAGAATGTGGGTTGAGAATGGGTGAGTTAACCGTCAAATGCCTTTTGTACGCCGATGATCAAGTCATATTTGCATCGTCGGCGGCCGAGTTGCAAATGATGGTTACTTTAATGAACTGGTCATTAAAAGAAAGGGTAAGAAAGTGAACGCAAGTAAGACGAAAGTGATGGTTTTTGAAAGAGAAGAAAGTAAAACGTTATGTGAAATAAGAATAGAAGGGGAGTTGATTGAGCAAGTGGATGAGTTTGTATATTTGGGATGTTTATTTAGCAGGGATGGTAGATATGATAAGGATATAGAACGACGAGTGAACGCAGGAAATAGAGTGAATGGGGCTCTACGCTATTATGAAGAGTCAGAATGTGTCAAAAAAGGCACGTTTGGCAATTCATAATGCTGTGTTAGTCCCTACTTTAATGTATGGTAGTGAAAGTTGGTCTGGCAGAAGAAGCATGAGAGTAGAATAAATGCTGTGAAATGCGGTCATTAAGGAGTATGCTAGGGTTGAATCTGAATGACAGGTGAGAAATAGTGTGATAAGAGAAAGTGTGGTTTGCAAGATGACGTTTTGACCAGGATTAAGAAAGGAATGCTTCGGTGGTTTGGTCATGTAGAAAGAATGAACGAGGAAAGAGTAACAAAGCAAATTTATGTTGCAGAAGTGAACGGAAGAGTCGGAAGGGACGCCCTAGACGAAGGTTTATCGACCAAATTGGCGATATATTGAAAATGGGCCAGATTAGAGTACCCTTAACCGACGAGCGTGTATGCGTAGATATATGGATGTAAAGGAGGCGAGAGAAGTGTGTCAGGATCGTGCAAATGGAAGTCCGTAGTCTCTGCCTACCCTCTGGGTGATAGGCGTAAATGATTATGTATGTATGTATTATTGTTCATACAAACATGTATAATAAACCATATTTACACTTTTTTATATTTCATTGAAGAAGAATAATTCTTTAAAAAACAAAATTTAACACTTATTATTCTTTACATCACCCTGAGTTTGAGCACTGGCCGAGCCGGCTTAAAGCAGTTTCTCTCTACACGTGATGAGCCGTCAGTGCTCACGCACACACGCGCGTCTGGTTGTAGTAGTGTACGGTTGTATGAAGCTTTGCATCTGTACGGTACTGTCTTTTTACTCATGTGGCAGTAGTTAAGCCATATACCCATTGCGACAAGTAGGATTTGTATGTCCTATGAATTCTTGTTTCACATCTAGGGGTTGTCCATGCGCTGTATATAATATGTACATACCCATATAAAACTCCGCCACGATACCTACAGATGAAATTCCTAATATAGGGTTAACGATTTTCGCTTTTAAATATTTTACAATATATTTTTATGGCATCATAAGGAAGCCAACTGCGTTAATGTTATGCAGACTTCGGTAGAGCTCAAATAGTGTCTTGAGGGTATTTTAAGATAGGCTTGACTGTCCCATTCAGAGGCATTAGATCCTAATATATGTGGGTGGAACATTTAAGTTTTTTAACTGATTTGCTCTCGTCCTGGCTCATAATATAGATACAATTTAATTTATCCTCTTTTATTACTAACTTAGTATATGTAAGTAAATTACTAACACAAATGTGTAAGGATCTTTATCTGAAATAAACATTATTATTATTATAAAGACATACACGAGTTTGATATGTACATACCTAAGTTCAAGATGTCACTATATCACAGCCTATCAAAACCCCACTGTTGAACATAGGCCTCCCACATTGATTGCGTCATAAGCCACGCCACGCTTGGTATCTAAGTGGGTTGGAAACCGCAGCTTCTTCTTTTTTTTTTACGACACCCACGTGATTATATGGGGTAGTGGATATTCTTACACCGCCACTATACAGTTATGGTACCGTATTTTATTAATAAAGAATCATAAAAATCGGTTAACAATTGATGAAGATATTACGTAACATACATACAAAAAAAGAACATACAGTCGAAAATTGAGAGTTTTCTCCTTTTTTAAGACGGCTAGAATGAAGTCAACAATGATTTCAACCGGAAAACACAAGAGAACTGCGGTTTTGTAAGCATTGTCCCGATTCTCTCGCATTAGCAATGGGCATCATTCGAGACCCATCATTAGCCTGTGGGATTTGGTTTCCGAATAATCTGAATGGATTTTCTTCCATCGATTGGTCACCAGAGTAGCGTTTATCAATAAGAGTTTGACACTTGAAAATGATTTTTACAACCTGGCATGCTGACTTCTTTGACACTTAACTAATTCTTGACGGATGACTGAACAATAATTATTGGTGGTAACAAATGACACAAAACCAGCACTGAAACTGAAACCAAAATGGGAACGGATAACCGGTACGCGAGCGAAACAAAACCTGGCTTCCTTTATTTCCTGGCGTGCCAGTAACAAAATGATATTTTCGGCAAAAAAGACATCATGGCAGTAATAAACATGAAAATAAAGCTAAATATCAACGCCACGAAGTCTCCACTTTCGACTTGGAACCTGTAAAAGTTTGGTATACAATAGGTACGTAAAACTGTTTAAGTGTAAGTAATGTAAGCAGTAAGTACCGGACAGCCGTGGTAGCTCAAGGTCTAAGCGCTCGCTTTAAATTTCACAGTAGGTACGCGAGCAACCGGGTTCGATCTCCGCCGGCACCAATAAAATTGTTAATTGCAATTTTAAGGGCCAATATACTTCGTGCTCGGTGGTTAAGGAGAAAATCTTGCGGAAACCCGCTTATGTAAAAGTCCGCCAACACGCCCACCGGAGGCTCTTTTACCGGAGACCCTTTTTACCGGAGACCGCTTTTACTGGAAACGAGGTATTCCATCTTAGTCCTCAGGGTTGACAATGCATTTGCATTTTGATTCTTAATCGAGGATAAATGTAGATGACTATTGACCGCAGCATTCACTTAGCATCAGGTGAGCTGTGTGCTCGTTTGTCATTCTTGTTCTATAAAAAAACACGCATTGTATAAGTTAACGGAAAATTAAGTTAGGAAATTGTATTACCTATATAGCAAACTCATTATACCATTGTGATAACTGTTTAATACTTTGCACCGCCATAAGCTATGACACTACAATTAAATAACAGGTTTCACAAAGACATATCCGAGAGTCGCGTTTAATTTATTCAACATTAATTCATGTCACACCAATCTTAGCAGCCATCATTATTTTGCATTTATTTCATGCCCGCCAATAGGAAACAAGATGGCGCCTCCCGCAGAATTCTTAACCAATGGCGTTTCTACATTTGAAAAACAATAGAACATAAAAAGTCTCGTCACGCCGTTATGCGCACGAGTCGAAGTTCTAATTCGTGACTGTTTGAATAACGTGGAATTAACGAGCTCCATTTACACCCACAGGTGTGTCATTTTACGCTTAAATGAACAATTTATTCCTCGTGGCAAATTGTTATATAATGGTGTTGTCCAAACCTGTAGACTTCAATTTAGCTTTCAGAGAAAAGTAAAATAACGTTACAGCCTATATACGTTCCACATCTGGCCATATGCTTCCTTATATCTGAAAGGGTTTTTCGGGTGGTTCGAGTCCACAGCGCTACTCCAATGCGTGTTTGCGTTCTTTAAACATTCGATTTTTTTTAATTTCTCACACATGCCGGTTTCCTCACGATGTTCCTTCACTAAATGCAATTAAGATTCAATTAATGCCTGCAGAGATGGAACCTGGGTTGCTCGTATTAAACTTTGTGACGAGCGCTTAGCCCATGTGCTACCACGGCTTCGTTATAAAAGCCAACTGCAGTATTAAAATGAATACCTTCCACCCCTACAACATTGGGTTCTGGATTTCTATGTTTATAACTATTGCTCTCTGTTTTTTTTTTTTCAAAATTAAGGCGAGGCCTAAGGTTAGCAAATATTTCTTTTGTAGTTGTAGCCACAGTCACTGGATTCTAAAATAAATCACTAAAACATTTATTAACATGTTTATCTGTCATTACTTATATTTTTCCCTTAATTGAATCAGGTATTTTATATGTTCTAGAAATATTATGATCAAGGCAATGGGTAATATACCTATATATAAGTTATTAATTATAAAATAGAAAATTATAATCGGGCTATGTAGATAATCTGGCAACATGTGTGTTATGCTATATAGACCACTGTGTATGAATTTATGACATATCAATTTTGAATAAGAATGTAATTAATTACGAGTATAAAGAAGTTAATACCTATGTTTATTAAATTTTGAATAGGTAATTGAAAAATAATTTTGCATTGTAAATTGTATGCTTTAATGGCAGATTTTAGAGCATTACCTAGGTACTTAAATAATGGAAAACATTTAAAATTATTTAATTTTAATTAAATGTGTAAGACACATTAGTAATTTTATTCACCACTGCATCACTATCATAGTCATTAACTTCAATGACAAAGTCGTGAGCAGCAATTGCCATTATTTCCAAGTCCTCAGAAGAAGGTGATGGTGTTTTTTCGCCACCTCAGGTCTTTGATTGTTTCCTCCTATAGGTACATAAGTTGGATTTAACAGAAACCTTCATTCTTTTCCAAGCTAACTTCAATTGTTATCTTATTAAATCTTAAATAAAAAACCGTACCTGCTTGTACACGTAACAAAAGAAATAAGTACTTACTTATTAGTTATATTCTTCCACTCTTTTATTTGACGCTTTCCTCCTCCTCTAAAGTATGTGCTGATTGAACAATAAGTGTACGTAATATTTCCTATAATAATAAGAACATTCTATTTAGTCAAAATAAGGATGATAGGAGGATAAGGGTGTTGCAACGTTCTAACAAAATAAATTTCGATGTTTCACTAACTTTTTGTTCAGAACTCCAATTTTCACCCCTTTTTTTCTTCTGTTCCATTATTATATAGAGAAAAGCTCGTAGCCCACATACAATCATACGAACAAAATCCACTAACTACTAACTGCAATACCACAATACTGAGAGCAATTACTTAAAATAACAAGAGCATTAAGACGCAATATAAACATTTTTGAACGTCTCGAATCACGCGCTCGCGGCACCTATGTAATTCAATCCATTTCACGCTTTAAAATTAAAACAACTTGATTATAAAATGCGCGTCAAAAGTATAAGTTGTGTTTGTTCAATAAATTTTAACCTAAACAAATAAAAATTTATTATATATGTTTTTGTATTGATGGATAATTATTTAAGCATAATTAAGTGTGAAAATAATATTAATATTTAATGAAACCGAACGTTGTATTGAATGAAACCTGTATCACCTGTATGAACGAATGAAAGAGTGTCATTTTTTGTTTCTTATCTGTGAATGATATTTAATGCAGTACTAAATTTGGTACTAGCTGGTCCTCGGATAGTCTGCGTTTTGTAATAAGTACACTTTTTAATTCTGGTATTAACTTTAATACTGTAACAAATCTGGACTTTTCAGTTTAAACCAGTACTAAAACATTTTTTGGAATAAGACCATATGGGTTTTGTGATATAAAATAACATTGCTTGAAAATAATAGATTTTATTTTTAAAACGCATAGTAGTAAATGAAATTAACAAAAAGGTTTGTTTAATTAGAAAGATCGAACGAAGAACGAAGTCAATAATTGTAACAAATGGCACAGGGGTTATATGTACAAAGGCATTTTCTGTACGTGATATAGAATGGAAAACGGACAGGGATTCCGACACCTAAGCGTTCCTAATTAGGGATGGGAACAACACTGCAGGACACTCCTAACGCCTTGGCGTTAAAATAAGTAGGGTTGACAATTTTGTAATGTTTTCTTTATTACATCATCGTATTGTATATTATGTTAATTTTTTTTATAGGATAGGGTGACAAACGAGCACACAGTACACCTGATGGTAAGTGGTTGCTGTGACCCATAGACATATAATCTATACTCAACTCAATAAAGAATCAAAATGCAGATGCGTTGTTACCCGTGAGGACTAAGATGGAATGCCTCGTTAAAGTTAAAGTAAAAATGGTCGCCGGTTCTCTACACTCACCATAGGAAACACAACAGTGTTAAGCTGCTATTTTACGCTGGTATTCTGTGAGAGCGTGGTCCTTCCCCGGTTGAGCCGACCCATTCTACAACTATACTACTAGTATAGATGCAGCATGGCTCTACCACGTATAAAAATGTTTATAAATTTTTATACAAATATGTATAATAATGTGATCTTTACCGTATTACATATAAATGTTATTTTTAATGTAGGGTAAGTCCGGGGGAGTTGGCCATAGTTTTTTAAGAAACCAGCTAAATTAAAACTACAAAGATTAATTAACAAAAATTAACTTTTAATTAAACTTTTGACATTAAACTCTTAGAATATTACATAACAATATTGAATTTTAACATAATTAGTGTCATAAATTACTTTTTTCTTCAAATCACGATTGGCCATCTATCCCGTAGTGCCCGGTAGAGATGGCCATAGTAGCATAGGAGAGATTGTCAGTTTGTTAATCTGCATTTTAACCACTCTTTTCCTTTAGGTTTTTGAGTCTTAGCTAATTCTTCTTTCCTGTCCACATAATGAACACATCATCAAACTCGGTGTAATTTTCATGTACCCACAGTTGGCATAAAACGCATTGAAGCCAGTCTTTGATGAGATGCGTTTCATAACAATTTTCTCTACTGCCTACACAGTTGTCCACTTCTCTTTTTACACCTTCTTCATCAGCCGAATCACATAATATTGGTTGTTCATCCTCATCACTACTTTTAAATAACTTGGTTGAAGATTTTTTGCATAGTTTGCCTGTAATTACTTCTTAGTCTTCTCATTTTCTTCGCTGAATATGGCGGTGGATGAATGAAGATGATGGTCCAATGGGTCCTTTATTGTCATTATTTTTCTTGTATCGTTTTTCTATACTCGTTATAAAAACTGAGTAGTCATTTTATCTTCAAACAGCGTCCAAGATTGCCTTAAATGATTTTTCAATCCAGTTCCTTAGTGAGCTGACTGTTTTGTTTGGTTTTCATTTGGCATCTAAGATAAAATACTGTAATTTATAACTAAAACATAATTAGTATAATTCACCATCAATAACGCAAAATATTACAAGTTATAATAACATAACTTTCAATATTACATATTACATATATATATGGCCATCTCATACCGACCATGTATGGCCATCTCTCCTAATCACCCGGGATAGATGGCCACACATTATTTGTAAAAAAATATAAACAACCCACGCACCATTTTGCGGTTATATTAAAGTTTGGGTCATAAATTGAACACTTAACTTAAGAAAATACTTATTTTGTATGATGCATTATTACCAAAACTGTGTAACGTAAACCCTTTGAAAAAATTTTAATTTCCATACGAAGCAATATAGGTATATTTTACTTACTTTTTGTTATTTTGTCGCCGGAGTTCGACCGGAATGTCGATCCTACGCACTGCACGAAGTGTACTAACGAGATAGTAGTGCAATTTAGGAAGTGTGACTGTGATTTTTTTTGATTGGCCATCTCTCCCTTACGGCCGTCGCTCCTGGAATTACCCTACACATGGTTTTTATCTAATTTAATTGTTCTTATCTTAATTTCTAGCAATCCCTTCAGATGTATTTCTGCCCTTTCCGGTGTTTTCCCGGTATCACGCATTTTACACATAATAAACTACAGACTTTATAAACTTTAAATTTAAAATTAATAATTTCTTTCATAAGTATAGGATTTGAATGAAAGTAACCCTACGGATTTTATAGTACCTATATACGGAGTTTATATAATTTTACTTCAAAATTCTGATATGACATAACAAACGCACCAACGATTATGTATATTAAAAAGATAGTTTTGTGTGTATTAGTAAAAGTAAAGGTCCCGAATATTTTTTGATGTAGCTACCAATATCTGGAAAGAATTTTCCGTGCTGTGCAATGCTTGTTGATGGACTTTTCAGATATACTAGATTTTTTATAATTTCTCAGACAAAGGTTTTTTCACGATATTTTCCTTATCAATTAATAAACAAGCACTTAAACTTTTAGCAATTAACAATTTAATATGTACAAGCGAGGATCAGAGGTTCACTCGTATTCTACCATGGCTCGTATCACTACACTAGATTCATTTTGACAGGCTGCTACTGAAAGGATATCGATAATAAATGAAATCAGGAGGTACTTTGCAAAAATTAGTAAGTTCTAATCTTTGCAATGTTTTACTATTTTAATTATTTCATTAAATTATGTTACCTAAAGAAAATTAATTCTATGGAACAATATAAAATTATTATTTAAACATAATGTTAAACTAAGATATTCTTTTAATAATATAAAAATAATATAATATATAAGTCTTAAGTGCAATTCTAATTATAATAAGAAATATAAACCTGTCGCCATCCCTATCACACTGAAGGCGTTGCGTGTAATTAGAGATTGTATACATTAGCAAATACAAATAAAGCACAATGCAGCGAGCAGGGCCCGTTGCAAACATTAGTCTTGCTAGAGGTCGAGGAATTGCCCCTTCTGTCTACGGCTCAGTGTCACCGCGAAATTTAACTTTGGTTTAATCTCAGTTCCAAGCTTCCTTCAGGTGAAAGTCAATTGGCTTTAAGAGGGGCGGAAAAAAATGCCAAATATTTCAAATGCTAAGTATTTTATACCAAACTTACACGCACCCAGCTGATCAACAAACGAGAATATAGTGCGATTAACGGCGAAAAATCCATTCAAATTGCTAAAACCAAATTTAGCAGATTTTTTTAGCATTGCCCGTTGCAGTATTGGCAATTACAATTGCGAGGATAAACTCACCAATCCACCTGTCCAACGTGGTGAGTATTAGCAAGACTTCCAAACAATATTTACCAGCATGCGTATCGTTCAAAATTCCTGTAGTGGACTTAAAGAAACTGTCGATGTGTCCAGCGTTCTTATTATTTTATAATTTATTATTTTCTTTTATTAGTATGATGAAAATAATTAACAATGATTTAACCAATCGGTTGTTTCGGCTCGATCCGCTCGCCACAGTGGCATAGACCCACTCCAATTAACATAAACACCAGCACGCCGGTTGTTTATATCTATAGGCTCTATATATTTGTTTGAACCAACAACCACCGGCGCGAAGTAATTATTCACGGTGGGAAATTGTTGCTAAATTGATCTAGATTTTATCTGTGGATCGAAAGACAGCTAATTTTATTCATATAGATAAAGAGTGCTCATATAAAATATTTACTACTTCGAGATAGGTACACAATTTTTAAGTTTTTTTTTTCATAGGATAGGGTGACAAGCGAGCACACAGTCCACCTGATGGTAAGTGGTTGCTGTGACCCATAGACATCTACATCTATCCTCAATAAAGACTCAAAATGTAAATGCGTTGTCAGTCGTGAGGACTAAGATGGAATGCCTCTTTTCCAGTAAAAAGGGTCTCTGGTTCTCTACACTCACCATACGAAACACAGCAGTGTTAAGCTGCTATTTTACGCTGGTATTCTGTGAGAGTGTGGTCCTTCCCCGGTCGAGCTGACCCATTCGTGCTACAACTATACTACTAATATAGCTGCAACATGGCTCTACCAGGTAAAGTTACTCTTAATTTAAAATTATAAATGATAGAAATTTAAATGTTAAAGATAAATTGAAAACCTGAATTGTATATGACCCCTTCACTATAAAAAATGTTTCTATTTTATTTCTGTATAGAACAGCAACAAATACCAAAACTTTAAAGAAAATTTTTTGAGCCCAATTACGTCACATTTTAGACATATTTATCCACTTATTTATTTGGATTATGAAAAAATTCACCCGATACACGATGGTGAAACATTTTATTTATCAGACTGCGTGTCTGAGATATAGAATGTGCTTACTCACATTATTTTCCTTTTCCACCGAGCACGTGGTACACTACACTTAAAATTGCAAGTTACAATTTCAGTAATGCCGGCGAAAATCGAAGTCAGTTTGCTCGCACACTATGAAATTTACGGCGGGCGTATAGCATCTTAGCTAACAAGCCTCATTATCATAATACCATAGGCTCATACAGTCATACAGAATCCATTTTCTTCTTCTTGTTCTTAATCGGCCCGTAAATATCAACTACTGGACGCAATCATTTCCAGTAGCAGCGAGATTTTGCCTTAATAAAAAAATATTACAACAATATTAACATCAATAATTAATAATGTTGTAATATTTTTTTAAATTTAAATAAAAAAACACATGAACTCTCATATCTGGCACCCAGAGGGGTAAGTAGAGACTATTACCTTCCATATGGCGTGATCGTGACACGTCTCTCTTGCATCTTTGACATACATAATACACATCCGTGCTCGTTGGTTAAGGGTACTCTTAATTGTCTGTATTGACGATATAATCTTCAACATATCGTCAATACGGTCGATAAACTTATGTCCCTTGCTGATTTTGCTACTCATTTCTGCAGAATAAATGTACGTTGTTACTCATCCCTCATCCATTCTCTATACGTGTCCTAACCACCGAAGCATTCCTTTTTTAATCCTCACACAACATAATCTTGCAAACTACACTTATCTCTTATCACATAATTTGTACCCATATTATTCAACCCTAAAAATACAAACCAATTACATACAAAGGTAAAGTAAAGTAAAGTAAAGTTACAGCCTATATACGTCCCACTGCTGGGCACAGGCCTCCTCTCATTTCTGAGAGGGTTTTAGGGCAAGGAAATGTCCGCCGCGCTGCCCCAGTGCGTGTTGGCGAACTTCACATGTCTTCGAAATATTTTTTTTTTATTTCTCAGACATGCAGGTTTCCTCATGATTGTTTCCTTCACCATCGAGCACGTGGTAAATCAGCACTTAAAATTGCAATTAACAATTTCATTGGTACCGGCGGGGATCGTACCCGGGTTGCTCGCGTACTGTGAAACTTACAGCGTGCGCTAACCAAATTACATACAGAGTACTAGATATTCGTTAAAGCGTTCACCAATTGCATTTTACGTGTCTATTGTCGGTAGAATTCTAAAATGTCATTTTACCTAATAGGGTTATAGTAGCATAGCGGATTATGCTGCTATTATAGCAGCAGATGGAAGAATCCTTGGCTACATTACACCTTATCAACAAACTGTTTGCGCAACAAAATCAAAACTTGTTTATTTTGAGAGCTAAGCACAATGACTTAATCAATTCAATGCATTTACATAGGACTCAAACCATCCCGGGGCTCGTATGTAGTAGCAGCGTCTAATCACGCGAGCCTAATTAAATATGCTGATATAACTACAGCCAAGAATTTATTATATCCGCCGTTTTATAAGGATATAACTTGTTTTTGAGCTGTCCGAGAAAATTGGCCATAGCTGAAGGCTTCGCTTTTGTTGCGGTAAGTTATACCTTTGCTTCATATTTATTACCTTAACCTTTTTTTATAGGATAGGGTGATAAACGAGGACACAGTCCACCTGATGGTAAGTGGTTGCTGACATCTACATCTATCGTCAATAAAGAATCAAAATGCAGATGCGTTGTCACCCATGAGGACTTAGATGGAATGCCTCTTTTCCAGTAAAAAGGGTCTCCGGTTTTCTACACTCACCATACGAAACACAGCAGCGCTAAGCTGCTATTTTACGTTGGTGTTCTGTGAGAGCGTGGTCCTTCCCTGGTCGAGCCGACCCATTCGTGCTACAACTACTATAGCTGCAGCATGGCTCTACCACGTTCCTTTTTGCCTAGAGGTCCGTCTGGGTAGGTTCCACCCTCATGCCTATTTCTGCCGTCTAATAGCAGTGCTTGAACTGCCGAGTTCCGGTCTAAAGGGTATACAGAGTCAGTGTAACTATCTATCTTAGTCTTCAGAGGTGACAACGCATCTATAGCCTTCTTTGTTAGAAGTTGGTTGCAGATGTTCATGGGCTGCAGTATCCCTTACAATTAGGTGGGCTGTAAGTTCATATGTCACTTTTATTCTATAAAAAATTAGAAATTGAAAAATCTGTTATACGTTAGCCATTCGATCCAAAACCTCGAGAAGAAATCTGCATGTTGGTGGAATAAAATATTTCGCGGCCATAATGAAGTCCGTCATCACACGTTGGAGCAGTGCGGTGTGCTAAATGCTCCTTAACCCTTTTAAATTTAAGAGAACAGAAAATCCCTTAGAAATAAAAAGATACCTCTGCCCATAAAATAATGTGTTGTAATTTTTAGTGTTGATTACTGTACAGTGTACGTACAGCAGATTTGTTTATTTCTTTTGAGTTTTTATTTTTATTTTAAAATCACATTCTTGCATTTTTAGCCAATTTTAAATAAATGATGAGAGTTACAATTTGACTATATATTATTTTGTATTTATGTTACGCAAGATCTTCGCCAATAGTGAACCGATTTTGATGATCCTTTTTGAATAAATAGGTTACACTTCAGGGGTGCTCACATATTAATCTGGAGAAAAAATTTCAATGCAAAGGGTGGCAAAGTAGGGGATATAGTTTTTCTTGTAACTATTTAGACAACATTGAGTTAATAGTAGTGATATTTCTTATTCAATAGGGCTTTAATTCTTCTATACACTATATCCTAGCACCGACGATTGAAGAATTGAAGCTGGCTTTTACTTTTTATTAAAAGTATTTTTTTTAAATGTACTATTTGGTTATAAACGAATAGTTTTGAAAAATAAAACACATTTCATTATTACTCACCTTTGTTCATTACATTTATTTATATACTCTTAGTACAGAGTTCCTACATATAAAATATGGTCGTAACTATCTACAAAATACAGTGCATAGATTTATGAAGTGGTTATTTACCTTTCTCGAACCTGCACGCAAGACTTCGCATTCGTACCTCAATGGTGCAGAACAAGCGGGTGCATTTTTCATAAACAAATTTAATATCCTTCTACAAACAATAAATCTCTTGAGATAGAACGTACAGTAGCGTGGCGTGGCTCTCACGCGAGCTAATTAATATGGAGTAAGCATCGATTTATTGGCGATTGAGTTGAAGTTACGCGATGTTCCTCAATGGTGCATACGGGTAAACATTTAAGCTAACAAATTGAGATTATATTTTAAGAAAAATCGTTGAAAAGAAAGGTCTAAAACTACTTTAAAGTTTAAACTAATGCAATATCATACATTATTCATACATCACAACCAATCAAAGTTCACTGCTGAGCATAGGCATCCCTATAGATTGCATCCTATGTGGATATTCGCCATAGTTGCCACGCTTGGCAGGCGAGTTGGCAACCACAGTTTTTTTCTTGTTGTTATTAGGAAGACGCTGCCATTGTCCTGACTTTTTCACTTCTGTCGCCTCTTCAAACACACAGGCGACGATGGGTTATTGGATATTCTTACAACATCACTTTACAGTTGCAGTGTTTAGCAATATAAAAATAAATAATATTTATAGGATACTTTTTGGTTTCAGTTTGAATATTCTATAATTAACCTGTAATTTTCCTTTATTTTGTAAGGGCCATTATGTACTGTAATAAAGTTAAATAAAATAAAATGTATAAATAAAGTGTTCTTCCATTTACGTGAATACTCCACATTAGATAAAACTATTTGATATGGAATCGCGTTTAATATTACCATAATATTTTCAAGAAATTTTTGATGTTTTGAGCCCTTGCAGTATCCTTAATCAAGAAGGAACTGAGGTGCTTAATGTTTTGATGTCAAAATTATCGCTGTTCTCATTTAAACAGGCCTCCCCCTAGGATTGTCTCGTAGGAGGGATTTTGCCATAATCGCCACGATTGGCGGGTGTAACCACAATTTTATTGAGTTGTTATCAGGAAGCTGCTGCTGCACATTTCCACTTTCAGTTTCCCTCTGTCGCCTCTTACGATATCCACGGGACGATATTATGGCTTAGTGAAATTCTTACACCGCCACCTTATGGTTAATATGGCTTAACAGTAGCTAAAAGTCTTGTAATGGTGTGCTTGATTTTTAATCTACATAATCAAACACAGATTCCAAGTAGCAGCAGATATTTAAACCTTTTTTAATTTGTTATACAATACGACACTCTATCGTTACATCTTATCAAAAGTGCACTGCTGAACATAGGCCTATCCATTAGATTGCCTCAAAAGGGGATGTCTGTCAACAATCAACATACGCCCGCCACACAAATTGTTTCATATTAGATATTTGCCATATTTGCCACACTCGGCAAGCGGGTTACTAGGAAAACGCCGCTCCCCATCTCCTGGTGTTCTCCTCTGTCGTCCCTTATAACACCCACGGGACGATATGGGCGAGGGGATATTCTTACACCGCCACTACACGGGGAAACCTATCCTCTCCTGTTATTAAAAGGGTTCACTTCCAAAATCCCGTTTAGTAAAACACGAATTAAGTTCGTAACTTTTAAAAACCGTGTGTATCGGTAGTAAAGCATAAACGGTCTCACATTACACCGTTGTCTACATGCCCTGTAGACACAAACTATAGATAGGATCTGACGGTAGTTCTTGTATTTGTAATTAAATACGTGTTGGTGACAATGCCTATAGATTTGGTAAGAAAATCATTCGAAATGCAGACTTATTCGTTAATTGATAATTTAAATAAAGATTTTAAAATGGAAAATAATTTGCTTCCTATGCAATATGCTTGTTTTACGAAGACCCTTTCAATTGGAAACGAGGCACTAATTTTACTCTTTAGGGGAGAACCACAGACGGCTGAAATAAGACATAACATCTTCTTTTCTAAATCTGTGGTGACAAAGTTTCCGCATTTTGATTCTTAATCGAGGATAGATGTAGATGTATATGGGCCACAAAATCTTCTTACAATCAGATAGACCGTGCTCGTTTGTCTTAACATAATAATAAGTGTGCTCGTGTTGTATAAAAATAGTGGTAACAGTACATACATGAGCACGCATTTTCAAGTTTTGTAGATGTACATCATCTACATTACACTACATCTACATTGCCGTAAAAGGGGGGTAGCTTCAAAGGTTCTAGTCATCTGCTACTGCGGTTAATATTTTACACACCAGCAAAGCATAGTGATTACGGCATATCCTTTTTATTTTCCAACACTACATTTACATAATTACCTTTCATACAATAGTCATCGAAACCTAATACGAAATTTAATGTTTTTTTTTTTAATTTATTTTTAATACTTGTTAAGAAATATATACATTAAAATGCAACGCCGGACCACGTAGTGGCGGTTTCACATTCAATTGGAGCACATTCGTGTCGCAATTTCATCAATTTATTGCCCTCCAGGCGTACAATACGATAGCGCTGCTGATCTAATAAGCTGATAGGGGACTTTTTCACTTGTAATTTAGAGGCGAGAGAATTTGATACCAATCTTTGATTATATCTAATCATAAGTTCAACCACTTCCTTATTTTTTAAGAGCTACTCAGAGGAAAGCAATTTATTTTAACTGCCTAAAGGAAAAATTATTAATCTGGTAAAGTCTGTCACTTAGTTAGACTTAACCTTTATTTGCTAGTAAGGACAAAATCTTTTTATTACTTAATGAACACCTAAGTTATCATTACAGCCCTTCACAAGACCTTTCCAAGGTATGCCACAAAATACGGTTAGGGGCCACCGGGAAAATAAAACGACTATATATAGAATTATTAAATATACGCAGAAATAGTAATGGCGTATAACTCACAAACTTTCGGAAAAAATTACCCAAGTAGCTTCCTTTTGGCTTGCACGTAGTAGAGATACATTGTAAGTTTTTGTGACTACAGTGCTAATGGGTTGGCTCAACCAGGGAAGAACTACGCTCGCACAGAACATCTGCGTGAAATAATAACATAATGGTACCATGATTGATAAGTGGAAACAAGAAACGGAGAACTTTTATAAACGATAACTTGGCATTCTATCTAAGTCCTCAGGGTTGAAAAGGCATATGTATTTTAATTATTGTTTTTTTTTTTGCCTACCTCTAACTACCATCGGGTCGGCTGCGTGTTCTTTTTCCTCTCTTGTTTCTATAAAAATGCATTGAAAGACGACACCCTGATACATGGAATGACGTCCTAATTAATTATCCTAGGTGTTAGTTTGTGCAGATGGCTCAAAAACGTTTTTTAGTATAAAGTAAAGTTACAAAGCAACTTAAAGTCTACCTCGTGGTAAGTGCAGTTCTTTAAATGGTAGAGCCACGCTGCAGCTATATTATAGTTGTAGCATTAATGAGTTGGCTCGACGTTCTCACAGTGTATACCAGTATAAAATAGCAGCTTGATACTGCTATGTTTTGCATGGTGAGAGTAGAGAACCGTAGACCCTTTTCGTCTAGAAACGAGGCATTCCATCTTAATCCTCAGGGGTGACAGCTCATATTCATTTTGATTCTTAAACGAGGATAAATGTAAATGTCCATGGGCCATTTACCATAAGGTGGACTCTGTACTCGTTTCTCACCCTTGTTCTATAAAAAATGGCTACTGCAGATCATGGATACTTGCAATACCTTCAAACACAGAAGAATGTGCTGCATTGAATGTGTTTGTTGATTAGTAGAAAGTCCGCACGCGAAAGTATCGCTTTTTCATAAGCGGATCATAATTATAAAAATTACGTGTCACATTGTTTATCCGCGATGAACTCCTAAGCTACTGAACTGATTTTAATGAAATTTTTCAAGCTGTGTGCAGTTTGGTTCAACTTGAAAGATAGGATAGTTTTTATCTTAATCTTTATATATATAATTCTTCTGTCCGTGTGTATGCGACCGAACTCCAGCTAAACTGCTGGACCTAATTTGATGAAATTTTGTGTGTGTGATTAAGTTGATTTGAAAATGGTTTAGATTCATAATTAGAACGGGTGGGTGGAGATGTTGTCGATATACAGAAATCACCTGAATACCACTAACCCAATATAACATAAAAATAGACGAAAGTAAGTAATGGAGTATCGTAATAATAATAATTGAAAAGTCAGGTTTTGAAACTAAAAGATCACTGTAATTTATATAATATTACGATGCTTTAAGCTCGACGAAACTGAAGGAAACGTCGAATAAATTTCTAATAAAAGGACTGTGGAATACTCATCAGAGTTATTTTAGTAATTGCAAATAAGGCTGGCTTTTTGAAGATATCAAAGACCCGAAATGTGCTACCTGCCTCAGATACTAATAAAAATAAGTCTATATTAATAGACGAAGTTATAGAGCGACTCCAAGTCAGCTGCATTTTCTTAAAGGAACCAAGAAAATGATGTCCGATCATACGTTATGTTAACATGGATATAAATATAATAAGATATTAATAATTAAAGTGATTCAGGTAATAATACCCGCAAATTAAAAAAATATAAAAAGTATATTTAGAAAATACGAAAATCTTTAAATTTACACTTGAGGAAAGTAATGGAATCTGCAGGTTCCGATAATATTTTTAAGAAAACGCATTCACCTACCATATTTTCTAAATTTCTTTAATTATTTATGGGCTATACGAATGCTGTTACGTGGGGGATTCAAACCCAAAGCACACAGTACCCCTGCAAAAATGCTTAGCTAATATGCTACTGAATATTTTTATATAATAAGCTTTTGTTTTTATTCGTATGACATAATCATACAATTTAACTGTCGTGTTAGTAACTATTATAATATATGTTGTAAATTAGTAAACAGTATTTAAATGTTATGACTAATATTAGTGACTATTATTAAAATAAAAATAATATTTTTCATGAAACTGATAACTGTTAACTAAAGGATACGAAAACGTATCCCTGATGATATTTAACCATTTAACTTTCCCATGAGTCATAATATATGAACACTTTGATTGTTTAACTATTGTGTCTTTTTCGCGTAGGTACGGGTAAACTGTTAATCTACATCACAATGTTTAATTTTAATAATTATTTTGGACTCAGTTGATAAGTAATGGTGCTAGTAATTAATGCTTAAAATAATACATATAACAACGAAGCATTAGTTAACCTAAACAATGAGTGTATCAACAACTTTTTCTGTCACCAGGGCGGCGCCACTTAGGAATGAGGAAATATTTAACAGATTTCATGGCCGAGGAAGTAATTTCTATAATACATAAATTAGTTATATTTTATATAAATTAGATTAGAAATGGATAAACCAAACTACGGATATTCGTAAAAGTAGAAGTAGAAGAAAAAGATAAAAATATGTAAAAAATATAAAATTCAAGCACTGAGGCATGGTTTTGTGTATTAATACACAAGAAACCGAAAACTTATAATTAAATTGCAAACTTTTCAATGATGATAACACTGTCCCCGCAACAAATAAGTTCACCTTAGTACCAACTAGCGACATCTGGTGAGCGTAAGATTATTGGCCCTCATTGTGATATTAATGGACGAAATAAAATTGCCTATGGTATACTATGGAGTATGGCGTAAAACAGACAATTGAAATGTTTATGAACAGAATTTATTAATATTAACCTAAATAAATTAATAATTTAAGTAGTACTCATGTCCACGTTAATATCATCTTTGTGAGTTTATAACGCCACCGTTGGATAAAATTGCACGTAGCATAAAGGAAAGCGGGCGGATATAGAAAATCTCTCAATACCAGCCGTTGGATTGAAGCTCAAAGCCGTGACTCATGTCCATGTTGTAATAACTTCTTAGATATCGTGTTTTTGCTATCTTCATTGACGTAAGGCTTATGAAAAATTCTATTTTATATAGTCTTGTGTATTATAAGATAACGGGATGTTTCATCATTTATTTATACCAAAATAATTAATTAAATAATTAATCTACAATACTGCAACGGATTACAGCCAAAACTCAGACATCACAATGTACTATGCTTTTGATTCTAGCTGATCAGGTTGAATAAGCATCGCATTAGACATAGGAAGGTACAAAATAACGAATAAGTGTATCTGTTGTTGTATTATTAAACGTATCTTGCACATCATGTACATTTATCAGAATCAGTCTGAAGTATTGACCAATTTTATGCACTAACATGCCAAACAAATGATTAGAATCACGACTATTACGAAATGTTTTTAAAAATAAACTTTTCATCATATCAGTTAATGAAACTTCCTGTAACCCTCCATTACTTCTTGAAAATGAAATGAAATGAAATGAAATGAAATGAAGATTTATTTGCTTTGAAAAAGGGGTACATTTAGGTGGTTATTATAAATTGTAGTTCAGCTTTTTCAGCCATCTATAATAGCATGCAAATACATTTTTTATAATTCAGTTTACTATATTATAATACATAATTCAATTAAAATATTTATCGGCATGTCAAAGTTTACAAATTAGCAATACTAATACAAATACATACAAATTTAAATATAATTAAGATTAAAATTCAATAAAAAATATATAATTAATATTGTGTCACATCATGTCAAATTTAAGTAGTCATTCACATTATAAAAACAATGTTCATTTAGCCACCTGTAAAAGGCGCATTTAAATCTATTAAGGGGTAAGTCTTTTATATTTTGGGGTATTTTATTAAATATGAGAATACACATCCAGTAGCAGTTTTTTTTAATTCGAGCACTCTTGGGTATAATTTCAGCAGCAAGTCTATTGCCATTTCTAGTATTTCGTATGTAAATCTCTTTAGCTTGTCTGAAATAATACATGTTTTGTTTTACAAACTTTGCAATTTCAAAAGTGTACAGGCAAGGGAGGGGTAGTATTTTCAGAGATATAAATAGCGACCTGCAAGGCTCATCGGGTGCAGTGCCACATATTGCTCTAATACATTTTTTTTGGGCAATGAATGCCTTTTTTGCATCTGTGCTATTACCCCATATTATGAGTCCGTATCGCAGAACGGATTCCACATAGGCAAAATACGCAGTAAGTGCTGTATTTTTTGTGGCTACTTTGCTTAGTTTGTAAAGTGCGTACGAAAATCTATTTATTTTTTTACAAACATTTTCAACTTGACTTTTCCAATTTAGTTTTTGATCTATCCATATACCTAGGAATTTTGTCATATATGTACTTTTTAGGTTTTGTCCTTCAAAATTAATGTTCACTGTCTGGTATAACATGTCATTGAAATTTATAAAATAAGTTTTGTCAAGATTTATAATTAGATTATTAATTTTAAGCCATTCTATTATTGCTTTTACTGTACTGTTAATGTCATTTATATGGTCTTTTAGTGATTGTTTACCATCTGTTTTCACTATTACAGATATGTCATCAGCGAATAAAATGCATTTGTGTTTAGTTACATCCGGGAGATTATTTATATAGACCAAGAACAACAGTGGTCCCAAAACGCTGCCCTGTGGTACTCCATATTTGTTTTCTTTAAGATCTGACATGTAATTTAGGACCACATGATTGCAGTCTGGTCTGCTTATTTCAACAAATTGTCGTCTATTTTGCAAGTAGGTTTTAATCCAACTTAAAGCAGTGCCTCTAATGCCACATTTTTCCAATTTTTCCAGTAGTATATTATGAGATACAAAATCGAAAGCCTTCGACATGTCAAAGAAAAGAGCAGTTGTATAATTGTTAGCATTTAAGCTTGTTAGAGTCTCATTTACCATATCGAAAACAGCATGTGCAGTAGATTTTCCCTTCTGGAATCCATACTGACTGGGATTCAGGACATGATACTTGTCAAAAAACGATGTGAGTTTGGTATGCATAATTTTTTCATATACTTTTGACAAAATTGGCACGAGCGCGATAGGACGGTAATTGTCCAAAATTGATTTTTTGTCTTTTTTGAACAAAGGCTTAAAATCAAAGATAATTTAAGTTTATCAGGGAAGATACCAGAGACTATCGATAAGTTTATTAAAAATGCCAAGACGCTGCCTAATTCTTTATTGCAGGCCTTAATTACTTTGGTACAAATGCCGTCATACCCTTCTGAGGTACTATTATTCAAGGTCATTATTGCTTTATTTATGTCATATTCGTCAACAGGGTTTAGATAAATAGAATTATTTAGGATTTGATTGGATTTATTATTTGGTATATTATTTTGGATATCTTTGTATGTCAATTCAATGAAGAAATTATTAAAAGAATTTGCGATTTGTGTAGGAAAAGTAATAACTTCGTTATCATATTCAATAAAATCAATGTAATTATTATATTTCGGCTTGGTATCTATTTCATCCTGTATGACCTTCCAAGTAGCTTTGCAGGTATTTTTGCTGTTTAACACATATTTATTATTTGTTGTTTTTTTAGAACATAGTATGCATTTTTTAAGTAGTTTTGAGTAGGTTTTATATTTGTGTTTGTTATGAGGAGTTTTTCTCCGATAGTAATTTTTTCTTAGGACTCTATTTTTCGCGCAGCTATTCCTAATTCCCTTAGATATCCATTTTAAATGGGATTGTGTAGACAGTTTAACTTTTTTATAAGGGAAACAGAGTTTGTAAAGAAGGCATAGCCAATCATGAAATTTATTAAACGCAGCGTTAGGTTCTGTTTCGCTGTAAACATCGGAAAAGGAAAGGCTCACCATATATATTTTAAACTTCTCTATATTTTCAGATGAATAGTCCCTCCTATAGGTGTATAAGGTTTTTGGGTGAGTAAACTTTGATTTAGTACTAAACATTACTGAATATATGGTCAATACATGATAGTTCTCTAGTGGGTTCCGTGATATGCTGAGTGAGATTTTAAGCCGTAAGAAATATATTGACAGATTTAGTTACGTCGCCAACGTACCGTTGTACCATTAGTATGATAAAGCGGAAGAGTTTTTTATTTTTTTGTTTGTTTAAACACGCTAATCTCTGGAACTACCAGTCGGGTTTGAAAAATTCTGTTTGCATATTATAGCCAGATTCATGGGAAATAGTATAGGCTATCTAGCATTAGGCTATACCTCACAACTAACCTTAAATATTGAATTTTGTTAAGCAATTCAGAAGAAAAAGCGCCCGCGAACTGCTTAATCTGCGTGCGCTGGCGTAATGGTTAGTGATACGTGAATACAATGGTGTACAAAAGTATAGATTTTTACTCCATCTATAAAAAAGTCCGGGATACCTTATGCCTATTTATTATGCATAAGTCACAATAAGGTATTTAGTAACAAAAAATATTTATTGAAAATTAAAAAATGATATATGATCATTATTGTTAGGCATGGTATATTAATCCTTACGAACGAAAGTTACTTCATCATCAAGACAATTTTATGTAAATAAACTTTGCTCCTTATAGCATGTCATTTGGACGCGTAGTTTAAGAGATACTGAAAAATTAAAATACACTCATATGTAATTCCACACTCGACTCAGCGCGTGAACGACGCATAAGCCTAGCCGACCGATGAGAACCGAGAGAAACAAAGTGAAGTGAGTCATCATAATATATAGGCGTAAACGAGATGTCCATGAACATTTAGTGAAGGAAAACATTGTGAGGAAACCTGCATGTCTGAGAAATAAAAAAAATATTTCGACGACATGTGAAGTCCACCAACACACATTGGGGCAGTGTGGTGGACACTTCCTTGCCCTAAAACCCTCTCAGAAGTGAGAGGATGCCTGTGCTCAGCTGTGGGACGTATATAGGCTGTAACTTTAACTTTATGCGAAGTGTCATGTCGCGCAGCTTAGACGCGTGATATACGCGGATGAAACCGCGGGGCACAGCTAGTTTTATTATAAATTGCCTTGGAATCATAAAAAAATCTTCTTAAATTAAAAGAAAATATAACATTAGTTATTTCGCGAAACAATCAATTACATCGGAACTGTCAAAGTGAAAAACTTTCAACAGCATAACAGGTAAAGTACGAAATATAAAACAGCCGAACGACAAACGCCAAAACGAGAACAAAGCTGTGATTAATGACTAAATGCACTCGAAAACAAACTGTCGAACTTCTTCAAATTCGCGATACAAATGCCTTCGCTATAACCCCTCGCAAATAATGGTTTCCTTTATGGAGGCACTAGGCTTATCCACTCTAACCGCCACAAACGTCACGATTTATTTTCGACTCTAACACAAAGCTCTTAAAAGTACGATTTGCAATTATGCGCTCTCAAGGCTACAAAGCTGAAACAAAATTTTCTCAACGTAGTTTTTGTTCCCTTTTTTTGTTGTAACTCGGAAACGGAAGTGGCATGTAGGGACGTGTGTTTCCTCCTTTTTTGTTGGGAAATTGTTTCGGTCCCATTAAGCCGTTGACAGATCACCAGTCTTTGAGTAATGTCTTTGAATTGTTTGCTTCAACCGTTTAATGGAACTGAGAAAAAAATGTTTATTTATGAAATTATTTATTTATTACAAAAACAGTTACAGCATCTTTAAAATTCTACCAATACAATGCTCCACCGAAAATATTAAGGTTAATTATGTACAAAATTTTAATATTCAATAATATTTATAAAAATTTGTTGTGCACCGCTTTTATTTAATAGAATAAGGGTGACAAACAAACACACAGTCACACCTGTTAGCAAGAGGACGGTGTGGTTCATAGACATACATCTATCCCGATTAAGAATCAAAATACATATACGTTGTTACCCCTGAGAACTAAGGTGAAATGCCTCGTTTACAATAAAAAGACTGTCGTGTTCTTTACACTCATAGAAGATATGAAGATAGACAAATAAACGTGGCATAGCCATATTGCAGCTATATTATTTCTGTAGCACGAACAAGTTGGCTCGACCGGGGAAGAACGATGCTTTCACAGAATACCAGCGTAAAACAACAGATAAATGCTACTGTGTTTCGTATGGTCAGTGTAGAAAACCGAACATACATTTAACTAGAAACGAGGCTTTCTACCTCAGGGGTGACAATGCATCCGCATTTTGATTCTTTATAGAAAATAGATGTAGATATTACTATCAGCCGCAGCATCCACTTACCAACAAGTGGATTGTGTGCTCGTTCGTCGCCCTTTCCGTATTAAAAGAAAAGATTTTCACTGGCACAATATTTGTTGCTCCTTTTGCGCCACCACCGTACAAAGTACGAAGTCGGCTAACAATACAGCAAGCCCAAAAACTTGACAATACACGCTACCTACTCAATTCTAACAACAAAAGTAAGGCAAATTGGCGAATACTAAAAAACGTTAATAATGATGTGGCAGTTATTAATGACATAACTCCAAAAACTACTAGTGACAATACATATTATCAGTCAGATAAAATAGCGGACGTGTTTAACAATTACTTTATAAATTTAATTAATGACATGAAAACATCAAATACAATAACAACCAATAATGACTATGCACATAAATTGACATTTTATCCCAATTCTATTTATCTAGTTCCTATAAATAACACTGACATTATAAAAATAATTAATTCCTTAAATAATACAAATTCTACAGGTTATGATGATATTTGTACTAAAATCTTAAAACAATGCTCTAAATATTTATCTTTCCCACTGACCCACATTATTAATTTATCTTTTCTTCAAGGCATATTCCCAACTAGACTAAAATTTTCTATCGTTAACCCACTATACAGGAAAGGCGATAAAAGTGATATTAACAATTATCGTCCCATAACACTTATACCTGTTTTATCTAAAGTATTTAAAAAGGCCGTACATACCAGAATCTATAACTTCTTTACAGAGCAGAGCAATATGGGTTTACAAAAAACAAGTCAATGACTTTAGCATGTTTCAACTTAGTAAAACTTATTACAACCAGCCTAAACAACAAAATACCTATAACATCCATTTTCATTGATATTTCAAAGGCATTTGACTTTGTTAACCACGAATCATTGTTACACAAACTCAACAGATATGGTATAAGAGGTAATGCACTAAAATTAATAGAAGATTATTTAAGTCAACGAAAACAGTGCGTTGATATATCAAGCTACTCTGGACATTGTAAAAAAAATGATAGATCATCATATCGCGAAAATAAATGCAGAGTGCCGCAAGGAAGTATACTAGGACGTCTATTATTCATAATATACATAAACGATCTTTCCAATATAACTACACACAAATATGTGCTGTATGCTAATGACATTATCATTAATGTTGATAATAATAATAAAACTTTTGGCTACGAATACCAAATAAATAGTACTTTAGAAAAAATAATAGATTGGTTAAGGCATAATAATTTACAATTTAACATCAGAAAAACTAAAATGATAAGATTTCAAACATATAATAGTAAACAAGTACCACTTAAAATCGAATATGGAAAAAGCGTCATCGAAGAAGTTGACCATACCAACTTTTTAGGTATAACAATAGACAAGTTTTGTAATTGGAAGACACATATTGATATCCTATGTAGAAAGTTAGATAAATTTGTCTTTGTTCTATATCGTTTAAGACGAGTGGCTAACATAGAGGCCGCACTTTCTGCCTATCATGGATATGTTTCTTCGATCCTACGTTACGGCATAATTCTTTTCGATTTAATTAGAGCTTTTCGCGGGCAGAAAAAATGTGTAAGGTCTTTATGCGGAGCACACCAATTAGATAGTTGTTTTCCCCTTTTTCGCAAACATAAAATATTGCCGCTTCCAGCAATATACATTTACGAAATCTGTGTCTTTGTTCACAAAAATAGTAATTTATTAGAAAAACAAAACGACGTTATAATTAGGACTAGTAGAAATATACATAAATTGTCTGTACCAAAGCAAAAAATACAACTATACTCAAAAAATGTATATTGTATGGCAATACATGTTTATAACAAATTGCCTGTTTGTTTAAAAAAAAATGATTATAGGAATCTTTAAAAGTAAATTATTTCAATTTCTTTTAAATAAATGTTATTACTCTATAAATGACTTCTTAAATGATAAATTTGACTTGAATTTTAATTATTGAAATTAATCTCGACTTAATTTATTGACATATTTTAACTAAAAAATATTATGAATTAATTTATTGACATTTTTGTTTTTATATAGATGCTATTTAGTTTCCATAAGTATAGCTGTAAGTATATTTATATTCTATAATGTCTTGGTTTTCTATTATATTCTAACATAATCTGGGGGATGAGTCGCTCGCGTCCGTAGGCTTCGACCACCTAATCCTAGGCCCACCCTACACGTGTCCCCCGGGTGGTGCTAAACAAGCGACAAAGCCGAAAAAACAGACTTGGCTCCTCGCCGTGTGGTAGCGGCGTAAAAAATACCACCAACTACTTTCGCACCATGAGGCACAAAAGAAAAGAAATGGCCCCGAGTTCCCGGCGCCCCGTTAATGGGGCAGGGGTGCGAAGAAACTCCGGGAGAAAAACCGGCGACGAGTCACGTTCTGTCTCCCGGAGAGGCGAAAAATGGATTGCGGAAGCCCGTCTGGCAAAGCTGAATGTATGTGGAGCAATGAATGATAAGATGGATGAAGTACGCGATATGATTTATGATAGAGGAATAGATGTGTTATGTGTAAATGAGACAAAACGGAAGGGAAAGGATGCCACTACACATGTCATGTATACCGCGTACTGGTCTGGTGTAGACGAGACCGACATTTGGCATCCATAAAGGTGTCAGAGAGGGCTGTGTGGCTTCCCCGTGGCTGTTCAACCTATTTGTGGACAGTTGTTTGGAAAATATGAAAGTTGAAGAATGCGGGTTAAGAATGGGTGAGTTAACCGTCAAATGCCTTTTGTACGCCGATGATCAAGTCATACTTGCGTGGTCGGCGGCCAAGTTGCAAATGATGGTTACATTAATGAACAGTTCATTAAAAGAAAGGGGAATGAAAGTGAACGCAAGTAAGACGAAATTTATGGTTTTTGAAAGAGAAGAAAGTAAAACGATATGTGAAATAAGAATAGAAGGGGAATTGGTCGAGCAAGTAGATGAGTTTGTGTATTTGGGATGTGTACTTAGCAGGAATGGTAGATATGATAAGGATATAGAACGACGAGTGAACGCAGGAAATAAAGTAAATGGGGTTCTACACTCTGTTGTGGAAAGTCACAATGTGTCCAAAAAGGCACGTATGGCAATTCACAATGCTGTGTTAGTCCCTACTTTAATGTATGGTAGTGAAAGTTGAGTATGGCAGAAGAAGTACGAGAGTAGAATAAATGCTGTAGAAATGCGGTCATTAAGGAGTATGTTAGGGCTGAATCTGAATGACAGAGTGAGAAATTGTGTGATAAGATAAGAGTGTGGCTTGCAAGATGATGTTGTGACCAGGATTAAGAAAGGAATGCTTCGGTGGTTTGGGCATGTGGAAAGAATGAATGAGGAAAGAGTGAAAAAGCAAATTTATGTGGCAGAGGTGAACGGCAGAGTCGGGAAGGGACGCCCTAGGAGAAAATTTATCCACCAAATTGGCGATATATTGAAAATGGGCCAAATTAAGAGTACCCTTAACCGACGAGCGTGTATGCGTAGGTATACGGATGTGGATGAGGCGAGAGAGGTGTGTCAGGATCGTGCCAAATGGAAGTCCATAGTCTCTGCCTACCCCTCTGGGTGACAGGCGTGAGTGTTTATGTTTTATGTTAATCTGTCTGAAAATATTTGTACGCCGGAAACGGCAGAATATTTAGGATCTGAATTATTTTGTAACAACTTAAATGTACCATATTCTAACAAATAAATTATCTTATCTTATCTTATCTTAAAAAGTTAAAGCAGGTAATTTTTTATTAGGTTATATTATATCTAATCTAATGTAAATCTAAGGTTTTTTTTTTTTATACATAATAAATTGCATATAGTATTCTATCGCATCTACTACGGGAAAAGAGAATATCAAGGTGCGTCTAGACCGAACGAGCAAAGAGCTAGAGCTAGAACAATAACGTTCTTTCATAATCTTTTAGTGTAAATAAAATTTCGTTTTTAGTGTTCACACCAAAATAATCCCACCGAGCAAGAATAAGAACAAAAATAACTAGAATTCTTGCACATGCTCTAGAGATGTTTACATAGGATAAAGGAGTGTTAGTTGCTCATTTAGTCAAGTATCTTTGGCAGGTAAAGACATGACGGTATGATGCAAGAAGAGAATCCATCTTCTTTATAGCTTCCTCAAGACTACATTTCACTGTTCCTGCCAACTACCATGTTTGCTATTAAATTTTTTATAATAATCATCATTAAGGTCCCACAGGTTTCTCAAATTACGGTAGGTCTCGATAATGAGCAAACATTTTTCTTAAGACCAGTCCATGATAACCACGTTTATCACCTTCAATTTGCTAGAACACAAAAAAAAACTTTGAAAAAACCGCTCCGAGGTGCGACCACCTCTGAACACGAAAGAACGCTCTAGACTACTGCTCGCTCGCTCTAGCGCCGTTTACATCAAGCGTGCGAGCGTTCTTACAATATTCCATAGAATCTCTGCGAGCAGAGATAGAACACCAAAAGAATGCTCTGCCTCTGTTTACAATAAAAGAATTTGATGGAGTGGGAATAGAATAAGCATTCGCTCGTTTTATGTAAACCCACCTTCAGAGAAATTTTTCGGACTAATTGCAGCCGCTAAATTTCACATCGCACATCACGTCAAAATTAGCGACACCATCCATACTGTCTAGATAATTCACCACTGTGCGATTTACTAGACGTTTTCTCGTCGCACAAGTTCCTTGTATAATCGACTACAACCGGCGATTTTTCCGGACCGACTTAGGGACCTTCAAGAAAAGAGCCTATTCTTTTTAAAAGGCCGGGAACGCATCTGCAATTCCCCTGGTGTTGTAGTTCTTCAAGGGCGGCATATCCTTTACCATCAGGGTACTCGCATGATGGTTCGCTTCTTCTTATATAAAAAATATAATATACAATAGTTTGTGGTGATAGTGGTGATCTGTCAGTGATCGTGTAACTTCTGTACGACCTGACCGATTGAGGGTATATTGACAAAATATAATTGTTTTGTGGGGACATAGTTATACTGGAATTCGATAGATGACGGTCTGTAGTCGAGTTATTAGCAAATATTATATTTACGGACCAAAATGTCGGCGTGCAGTGGCGGCGTAAAATAATTCACTACCCCATACGATCCCGTAGATGTCGTTAAAACTTTTAATGAAATGAACAAATAATTTAAAAATGGAGTTTATAGTGTCTTATTACGAAAAAAATAATTTAAATTGTCATAAATCCTTCTTATAAATATTGAACAAGCTGAAAATTTAAAGCTTGTATCGATTACTTAAAATATATGACCGATGTTATTTTGTTATCTTTTACAATGAGGCATTACATTTTTTTTTAATCAAATAATTTTCTCACGATAACTTACAATATTGATCAAAGAATGAAGACACTTCCTAATCTAGTAGAAACAAAAAGAATTCTTATGCACTCAGTAATATAAACTTAAGTCCCGTTTATACTCAACGGTAGATAGAAAGGTGCAAGCTGTACCAATAATAAAATGAAACGTGTAATATATCACAAAACCCATGTTCACAAGTGCCGACCCTGGTTCTCCATAACTCTTTACAATGCTTCAACATCACTAACAGTATTCTAATGTTTTAAGCGAAGCGACTTAGAAAAATTGCAAAAGTATTTTAATGCAAAGGTATAATTAACGCAAATGAAAATTGATATCCTCGAATTAATTAAGTATATTGCGAAAAGATCTTTATTGTATAGCGATTGCATTTTTTCCAGGAACGGGTTTTTTTTGCAAACCAGTGATAATTCAACAAAAGAGTGACTTTCAATAAGTATTATTTATAATCTATATTGAATAAAAAAGTTTCTGTTTCTGTTTCATATAATACGAAAAAAAATTACAGTTTGAATACGTCGCTGCTTGTGGACTCCATTCATTTCTTAGAGGCTAACAGAGCAGTTATATACCTACTTGAAATATTGTTTTTGACATGTAGTCATTACCATCATTACTATTACAGCGTATAAAAAGTCCACTGCTGACCAGAGGCCTCCTCAATAAATTGCCTCAAGGGGGTGAAATTCATTAATCTGCCGTAGTTGCCTCACTTGGCAAGTGCGTTAGCGACAGCAGTTTTTTATTATTTTGAGTTGTTAGCTAATATTAGACGGATCTGTTTCATTTATCTCTGTTGCCTCTTACGACGCGCACGGGACGATATGAGGTGGAAGATATTCAATACACCGCCACTAAACGTTGAAATGTAGCTTTACTCACAATTTACATTGGTTCTGGCGAAGATCAAACTTGAGATGCTCGCGTACTTCGTAATTTACGGCTAATGTTTGAACCCTGAGGTAGTGCGGCAGTGCTACAGCTATAATATAGCTTTGATTTTCAATTTTATCACACTCAGAATATAATTATATTTTTTATATGGGAGAGGACTCAAACAAGCATGCGGCTCACCTGATGGTAAGTTTCGACCGCCGCCCATGATCAGCTGCAACACCAGGGGAATTACAGGTGCGTTGCCGTTCTTATAAAAAGGAATAAACTCGTTTCTTTAAGGGTTTTGTGATATACTACATGTTTGATTTTATTATTAATATTAGGGACTATATATTTGTATATTTTAATATTGAATATTTTTATATATCACTTTTGAATTTTAAAAATATATCAATTGAGAAAACGCCATAATAACTTGTTAGGTATCAAGGCAAAAATCTTAAACAAAATTGGTCTTGCTAGAGGAATCAAATATGGTCATAATATATACCTAGTGATTACACGAGTAGATCTTAGTTATCATCTTATGTTTTATTGGTACTAATATTTACACTCGAACAATATGCTCTTATTATGAGCTGTGACGCTCCCAGTGAGAATACTATGTCATTGTCATCACATTATTGCATTGATATCGGTTCTTAATACGTCTGAAAACTCAAAACATTCAGACAATCGGAGGTGAGTTGAACTAAATTATAAAATTCCATTGCATTCATACAACGTACATGATAGATGCCTAAATACATACAGGTCAAGCAAATGAAAGCATGTTAAAAATAAATGTCAAAATAATAAATATTTTATTCAATATCCGCTACAAGCTCCGCATTCCGCTCTACCTATTACGGTGTACAAACTCATGGGGTTAGAAGCCATAGCTCGTATAATCCCACTCGAATTTTATCTCAATTGTAATCTTGTTAAGTGACTGCTTGAACGCTTCACAAGATATACGGCGCTATTGATATAATTTCCAGTACGTTACGAGTTATTTAGTATGCGTCTACGTTTAAGCCTCCACTAACAGTTACGGAGGTAAATGTTCCTTCAATTTCATTGAAATTCACTATTTCGTTTTGAATAAACATTGATTATTGGGATCGATAACGTAAGAGGCTTGCGTTTGTTGTAAATCTGAGAAAGCTTTACGCAATTTATTTAAATTAAGTGTAATGTTTTTAAAATTGACCGTTTTACTTAATTAACGATAGATTATTTAAATTAAATTAAATCAGCCCTGTGCTGCTTACGATCGAATGAATGCCTCTGCGTTTGTACCAACACAACAAAAAAACATGTGTGCGGTGCGGTTCACACGCGGTAAAAGCGAAACTTTCACAAAACCAAGCTTCGAGAGAATGAGACGAATGCAGTGTCAGAGTAGGATAATTGAAGGGTTTATTTATTATATTATTGTAACCAAGTTTAATATTTATTTTACTTTTTGTACTACATATATACAGTAACATATTATACAGATTCCATGTTTTCAGTTTCAACAAATGACACGAGTGGCTTATGGTGACTAAAGTATACAATAAATAATAGGCAACATTGCATTCTCTCACAAGCTAAATCTTATAGATGTATACGTTTGTCTCTTTTTAGTGGTGCTTTTCATTACATCGATTTTCAAATCACAAATATTCTAAAGAAGTTTTCACTTCAATAACTTGTCTTTTCACGCGGACTCTACTATAATTTAAGATTACTGTTACTACATTGTAAATATATCTTACCGATTGAATAAAAAGCTGAAAGCAGCTGGTTCAACTTTGACATCAGGACCTTAAACTCTCAGCCCACCTGTGATCGTGGGTGCTGTAACGCTATGAAAAGTAAAAATTATTTTTTTCCGATCTTTTGATTTCCGAAAAAAAACGTGCTTAGGCGCGTGGTTTAGGAGTTTTGCATAGATAAATTGCATATAGACAACCATTTAGACCTATTGAACAATTTTATTTATTGGTCATACAAACAATTGGGCCATGCGTGATTCGAGAACACAACCCCGCGGCGCCGCAGCCAAACGTATTGCCACTGCGCCCCCGCCATTACATCAGATCTGATAAATTACTATTCCTCGCATAATAACACCGATTCCTGCTAAGGATTATTCGTGGGACTATTGACATTCCAAATATAGAATACAATTATGTCCTATCTATGGGATACAGTGACGAATAAAATTAAATTTATAGCAAAACATACCACTGCAATTAATTAAGAAACTACGTGCTCTTTTTGAGTAAATTGGCCCAACTATAATTAAAAGCTAAAGGTAGCCCAGGGTTGTCAGCATAATTGTGACCTGTATAAATTAAAATTAAAGGTGTTGAAATGGCCCTTTCCATCTATTTCTAATAGTTCATCACCACTGATAGGTTTAAAGTATAGGATTTTTTGACTTCCCCTGTATTAGATATCTTTATTACGTAAATGTACTCCGGATAAAAAGTCTGGGCGAACGGTGTAGTAATTGATGCACTGGAGAAAATACTCAAAACACAAAATAGACTGTACATCAGTTACTGTAACTAAAATAGTCGAGATACAATAGATATAATAAAAGTCAAAGTCACATATATTTTACATCTCTACTGATAGAGGAAAGTAAAAAAATTTATATTAATATGATATGTTGAAAAATATACCCAATCGTAGGAACATCGTAAAATATTCCATTTATCCCTAATCCCTAGAGGGGACAGACTAGAAGAGTGACAGATGGATCGGGCAGACAGCATCCGTTAAAATTACTTTTATTCAATGTACACTATTTGCATAAATATAAAAAAGAAGATAATTTCTAAGTTGTAGGGCTCCGTTTCTATACCGGTGGTGGTGTCTGCCTCTGCGAAGGTAGAACCCACGTACTTAATTCTTCCGCCAAATTAGTCACTTACCATCAGGTGGACTGTAAGTTCGTTTGTCACCAATTTCTAAAAAGAGATAATTATTTTATTATTCAAATAAATTTACCTTAAATATATATCCCCATTAAAACGCTAAATGAACTGATAAATCTCGTAAGAAAATGTTGACTAATTCATATACTTTAGTAATATATATGGTATTAATTTAATGCAAAAGACATTCCGATCATAATCATAGAGCTTCGTGCATTAGTCACGTTCTACTACCATTTTTGATAAGACAAATATACCAGAATTGGTATATGTTTCCGGAAAAACGCCATCTGGTCAATGAACTTTACTAGAAACATATTACAACTTCGTTCTACATCAAATATTGGCGCAAACAAGTCTAGACTGTGAATACAAATTATGAAATAGTTACGTAAATTATCACCAAGAAATAGTTAATTCTAATTTTAAAATGGTAACCAAAATAAAACAGCGAAGTGAAAAGATAATTAAAATGTTGCTATAATTACTTTACAGACTGTAAAACAATATTAAATGAATCAAAGAATCCCTAGGAAGAGAGGCAAAATGCTAGTGTGGGATGCTACGTGTGGCGGCTTAACTGACTAAATGGCGAAAACGTAAGGTTTTGAGACACAATTATATTTTTTGCCGTTAGCTCTATAGACTATCAGTCCGTGCGGTGACTTTCCTATAGGTACTGTATCCTCGGCTTGTTTTCGCCGGTGGTGACAGGAGTGGCTATTTTCTCGTTCAGATTCTAAGTATATCCATTCAGTAAGGATTCTGACCACGCTCTTACGTAATACCAGTGTGAAACAGCAGAATAATGCTGCTCTGTTTTGTATGGTGAGGGTGATGAACCGGAGACCCTTTACTGGTAAAGAGCATTCACTTACCATCAGGTGGAACGTATGTTTATTTGTCACCTTCTTCTTCATAATTTTCACTTAACACAATTCTATATAAAAAAATTGTTAATATGAAATCTATTATACATGCCAAAAAGTAAATAGAACTTAACTGGAAATAGGGTTGCCAGCTACAAGGATGAACGCGTGATCGCTTATAATTGACGTAGACTGATGGATGAGACGTTCCGCGTCTCGTTACAGGAAAACCAAGTTGCTTTTTCTACCGACTTCAAAAAGGAGGAGGTACTCAAATCAACTGTATTTTTTATGTGTGTTACTTCATTACTTTTTTCTAGGTGAACCGATTTTGATGATTCTTTTTTATTTGAAAGCTGGTGCTTTTCATGTGGTCCAATATTATTATTTTAATTTGATCAAGGTTTGACCAGTAGTTTTTGAGTTATCCTTAATAATTTATATTGAAGTCGGTTGTAAAAAAAATTTAATTTTACCACTTGTTTATTTCTAAAGTTGAAAATTCTCTTCATACTTTACACGTATATTGTTAATTTACAATTACCCTAAGTTTGATGAAATAGATAAACCTTAAGTAATTATTGGCAACCCTAAAAAGTGGTTCAACTAAATAGCTTCTTTTCCTAATATAGTAAATAAAGTTATAGGCCACATAACTCCCGTAAGCTATTCTATTTCCTCTCATTTTTGAGCAGATTATGGAACAATACAGTTCCACAAGGCTGCGTGCTATCACCAACGCTGTTTCTTCTGCATATCAATGATATGTTGCAAACTGGTAACATTCATTGCTATGCAGACGACAGCACTGGTGATGCTTTATACACCGGCCGTGCCAATATTTCTCGGGAAAACGTCACTGAGTACCGGAACAAACTTGTGTCTGAAGTCGAGACTTTGTTGAACAAAGTCTCAGACTGGGGGCGACTAAATCTAGTCCAGTTCAATCCCCAGAAGACACAAGTTTGCGCGTTTACCGCTAAAAAGAACCCCTTTGTAGTATCTCCTCAGTTTCAAGGCACTCCTCTTGTTGCCTCAGCCAGTATCGGAATCCTCGGTGTCGACATATCGAGTGATGTGCAGTTTCGTGGTCACTTGGAAGAGAAGGCCAAATTGGCCTCTAAAAAGCTTGGCGTGCTCAGCAGAGCGGGACAGTATTTCATGCCGGCACACCGCTTGCAACTTTACAAGGCGCAAGTTCGGCCCCACATGGAATACTGTTCCCATCTCTGGGCAGGGGCTCCCCAGTGCCAGCTCCTTCCACTTGACCGCATCCAGCGCAGAGCAGCTCGAATCGTCGACGACCGAGTTCTGTCCGATCGGCTTGACTCACTGGCACTGCGTAGAGATGTTGCATCTCTTTGCGTATTTTATCGCATGTACCACGGGGAGTGCTCTGAGGAATTGTTCGTACTAATTCCAGCCGCTCAATTTCACCATCGCACATCGCGACAGAACTCGAGATACCATCCATACCATCTGGATGATTGGCGGTCCACCACTGTGCGATTTAGAAGAAGTTTTCTTCCTCGCACAACTTCCTTGTGGAATCGATTACCACCAGCGATTTTTCCGGACCGATACGACTTAGGGACCTTCAAGAAAATAGCCTACTCCTTCTTAAAAGGCCGGCAACGCATCTGCAATTCTCCTGGTGTTGCAGTTGTTCATGGGCGGCGGTAATCACTTACCATCAGGTGAGCCGCATGCTCGTTTGCCCCCTCTCCTATAAAAAAATGTTGGCGAACACACAACATGTCCTAGAATATTTCTCAGATATGCCTTCACCGCCGAGCACGTGGTAAATCACGCTAACGTAGAGGCGATCGCTCCTAGTCCAAATCTATCCATATCCGATATAACGGCTTCTGTGATTTCATCGGAAGGAGGCAATATTTTGTGTTTTTGCACAAGCCTTGGTTTCAACTGGGATTTGTACCAAGAGTTGGCTAGGATCATGGTAGCTAGGATCAGTAAACACTGAGCCACGCAGTCGTCAAAATATTTCTCATGGTGTTTGTGACTTAAACAATGAAGAACGCATTTTAAATAAGAAATATATTTTTATTTGTTGGTCATGTTACAAGCACTTACATGCTTACAAAGTAATGTAATTTTAATCTCTCGATTTTCTATCTTCAATTATTACTCGATTTAATTATTCGATACTTACCAATTAATCTTTTTGAAGAAAATTTTCTCTAGTTGCAACTTAAAGGCAACTCAGATCTTTTTCGAACGGAAGTAACGTTCCGTAAAATAACGTTTACGTAATTTCCGCCTTCATGAAAGAAGCGACTGACTTTAGTATTTTGTGAGTGAATGATATACACATAGTTACAATTTTCAGACATTTTACATTATACTTAAATATATTTATATACTATTTTTATTAGTTTAATTTTACGAGCCGATGAATTAAGTAGGAGAAGATTACTAGATACGTAAATCCCACATTGGCGAAACAGTATAAATTCAAAGGTACGATACATACGTCTGACATTGTTATCGTATCCTAGTTGGGTTGTTGACAAATTAATATAATCACCAGCATAATCCAGCGTGTGAACAGTTGCCATCATGTAATGATGATGACGAAAAACTTAACTTAAATAATATCAGTAAAAAATAATTAATAATCACAAATATCACAACATAGATACTTAATTGGTATAATATTTAAATCATTGTTCGTTCTTGTCACAGATAATGATCACCGTAAGATAGTATTATCATAAATCTGTAGAAACATTTTTCGTACATAATTTATCTGTTATGTAAAATGCTGCATAGCAACGAGTATATATATCAATAATGATTCACATAATATAAACCAATGTCGAAATATATATATGCACTTCAGGCAATGTTTTATGATAATGTTTTCAATTTAAAAATCAAAGTTCTGTGTCCAACTGAATTCATACATTTTAATTAAGTTAATTATAATTAACTTTTAACTAAGTAAAGCTTTCATCACTACACGGCATATGAGAATCCACTCACAAATAACATCCCATATGTTTCATATAGGCGGAAGAGGAAAACTTTTACAGGAGACAAACGGGAGCATCTTCGTGATTCTTTGCGGCATTCTATGGGGGCAGCCTACGCTCAGCAGTGGACTTTAATAGGCTGTAATGATGATAAAGTACAGTTACAACCTTTTATGTCCCACAGCTGGGCACAGGTGTTCTCCCAATTTTGAGAGGGTTTAGGGGAAAGAAGTGTCCACCGCGCTTTCTCAATGCATGTTGGCGGACTTAAAATGTCCTTGTTTTTTTTTAATTTCTCAGTCATGCATTTTCCTCACGATGCACGTGATAAATCAACACATAAAATTGCTATCAATAATTACATTGGTGCTGGCGAGAATCGAACCAGAGTTGGTTCTGTACATTTAAATTTACGACTAACACAACTCGACTCGATACCCCGGACCACTTACCACCAGGTGGGATTGTGGTCACGGACTGCCTTATAATAAGTAAAAAAAAAAAAAGATAAAATTGTATATACATCATTATTTTCAAGAGTGATTCATATTATGTATATTGTTGGTGCACCGAATAAAACGAATAAATAAATAAATGTTACTTTGTTAAGCAACTGACTATACTATAATGCGATCGAAGGAAACATAGCCCAGTTTTATGCGAGATTAGCATCTAGAATAGGCGATGTCGTACCATTAAGTGGCAGCGCGCTTGTATGGGTGGGTCTAGTTAAACAGATTCCACTTTCTTATATTCAAATGAAATTAATTAGACGCAAGTATGTACACGTATGTTTGCAAGCAAATGCAACAAATGCATTGCAAGAATGTTAAGTGTGCTGCTTATATGTAAAACGTGTTATTTATCTAAATCGATGTAATGTATATGCACTTTTAAATATATCTTTAGCCCTGCGTTTTGTAAGATAATTGCATACTTTTAGTACTTTTAAATACATAATCGTCATCATAATTTCAGCCCTTCACAAGTTCACTGCTAAAGAAAGGTCTCCCCCAAGGAATGTTACAAACACGGCTCGAAGCGATCACGGACTTTCTGCATCTCTTACCAGGTTTTCACTCCATTTAGCGAGAGACCGTTACACACTTCGTTTACCGATACTAGATCCTTTCTTCCCCATCGGTTGTCGGTTCTTCGAGCTATATGGATCGTATATATACAGCTACCACCTTTAAATGCAACCTAAAAATATGCAACCGTCTTGTTTGTATATACATATCCAGTTGTAAACTATATATTTTTCACTGCTGGGCATAGACCTCTATCATTTAGGAGAGGGATACGGAGCAATCAGTTCGCCGCTCTACACCAGTGCGTCTTAGTTTTATGTGTACCAGATGTAAAATACACAGAACATCATCGCTAAATCGTCTGCTAAGCGTCGCGATTATAGCAAATTTAGAGAGAGAGAGAGATAAACAGTGGAATAATATGAGCTGATTAGGAAAAAGAAGAAGAAGAGGAGGTATTCTTTATACTTTATATTACTGAATTTTAATTTTTTTCATATTATGTAACAAAATAATCAATAATGTTTATTTTGTGAAATGTTGGATTGTTTATTACTTAAAGTATTAATATATTTGTCTTGAGTATTGTATTATAAATTATAATATACTCAAGAGAACTTCAAACTATTATTTTTAAAATAGAAAACGAAAAACTTTAACCGTAAGAAATATTATACATTCCTTTAATATCAAAGACGACTTAGAAGACAATTTCATTACTTATCATATCGACAACGACGAGCCTGCGCTAAAGTATTGAAATAAATTACAATACTTTAGCGCAGATTTAATTTAAAAGCTAAATTTTGAATAAGTTAAAATGTCTAATCGAATTTTAGCTTCAATACTGTAAAGTATCACGATAAAGAAAGATAACATCATTCCTAACAAACGAAACGAACTTAGCACATGTCAAGCTTTGAGTCATCCATCACGGGATTTGCCATTTCCAAATCGCACGATTTAAATTTAATTTTACGTTAGAGGCAACAAAGTTTAAAATTTATCGAGTGAGCTTTCACCCTCGCATAATTATGTGCATTATTAAACAGTGATTTCGTGACCCCATTCGAAAAGCATTAGATAGAGCATTATGTCTAATTTGCTTGTTTTAATTCAGTTTTAATTATAACAAAGTTTGCTGATTAATTATTCAATAAAAAGCTCGAGTCGCTCCCGTAGGGAGGAGATGTAATTGTAAAATTAAGTATTTGAAGCACTTTGACATTATTATTTTCTGTTTATTTCGCACATGCTAAGAAAAAAAAACTCTTTACTACATCACGTTGATCAGAAATGAGCTAGCAGTCCAGCTGATGACCAAAGCCACTCCAATACGGACATCAGCAGCGAAAATGAAGGCTATATGTGCATTATCACTCAAGAACTAAAATTAAATATCTCACAGTCTGAAACTTTCTACCTTAGAATTTTGACCAAAATTTAAAATTTAGGTTTTATAGTGATGATAAACATCATGATCCCCCAAGATAAGAGAGAAGAAGAACATGATCTCCTTTGATGTCTCCCAAAGCGACAACATGTAAAACCAGGTAAAAATTATCTAGACTACCTGCGAAACATAACAGTACTACAGTTGTAAGCGGCTACACTCGGCAAGTCAGTGTAAGGTATTCATCTCAGTTTATCCGAGTTATATGTAAAGTATATCTTACCTCATCGCATTTCAAACGTTGACATGGATGCAGTGCCACATTACTGTCAATTCATTACCAAAGTCGATAAAAGGGATAAAATGAACTGGCGGATCTTCTTACACCGCCTCTACACGGCAAACTAAATCTTGAATTTAACTATCTGTTACGCGTTATAATAATTTTAATTTTTAATTTTCATCATCGTCATTACATACTTTCACAAGTCCACTGCTGAATATAGGCCTCCCCCAAGGAATACCACAAAGCACGGTCCTGAGCCACCTGCATTCATCGACTTCCTGCATGTCTTACCAGGTCGTCACTCCATCTAGTGGGGGTCGCCTCACACTTTGCCTACCGGTACGAGGCTGCCACTCGAGAACCTTTTTCCTCCATCGGTTGTCGGTTCTTCGAGCTATATGGCCGGCCCATTGCCACTTCAGCTTACTAATCCGTTGGGCTATGTCGGTTACTCTGGTTCTACTGCAGATATCCTCATTTCTAAGTTTATCATGCAGAGAAACTCCGAGCATAGCTTAAATTTTATTAATAAAAAAAATTAAATCATAGGTTCACAAAGACGTCATAAGTAGCGACGAGTGCGCGTCAAAACAAATGTCATATCATATCGTTACCTCCGAGGGGGCTAACCCTTGCGCTGCGATATCAATTAATCGGCTCAATTTATAAATTATTGACCCTCGTTTTACACGGAATAAGTAATCAGTTTGGTACATGACGTTGTCTAATGGAATTTGTTTGACTAGTGTATAATAAATAGATAATTTAAGATTTATAAATACTCTTATCTTCTCTTTTAAGATCACGTCTTTTTAATTAACTCTGATCTTAGGCCTTAATAAGAATGTACAGGTAGGAACTCGCCATGCTGTAAAGGTAGGTTGGTGAGTGCAGGGTCGATAACTTCGCACTGGTAATGCTGTTCCTCAACACCGGTGATAGAAAATTGTGGTTAAGAGCGTTGCTTAAATAAATATTAATAATGCTACTAACAAAACTATATTTCCGTTAACCACTCTAAGTAAGCTTAAAACGCTTGTGTTAGGCGTTATTCACGATAGTATTCAAATGGTGGATTGAGACCCATGACTTTTATGTTCTTGGTTCGTACCTTTAATCCTTAGGTTACTGTCGCTTAAAGATCCTTCTTTGATTATTTTAACTTTCAAGTTACGTCAATTATGTTAATAAGTAATGTGCATCACGTGCATGAGAAGTGAGTTTATCCTTTAAAGAAAAAGTTTGTATATATTCCTCCTTACACCCTTTTCTTTGTTGTGTGAGTGTAAGGTCTTTAAACTTCTTCTTCTTCATTAGTAGCCCGTAAAAGTTCAATGCTGGAGGTGGACCTCTTCTGTTGCAGGGAACAGTGTCCTTAATCGTCACGATTGGCAGGCGAATTGTCAACAGCAGTACCAAAAGCAGGTTTAAATCTATTCTCCGTGTGGGTATTTTTGGTGTGACATAAATGAGATGGGTATACTGTCATGTACCGGAACCCATGAGATCTTTCTGGAATTTCATACAATTGCTTCTTACGATGTCCATGTAACCAAATAATGTTATTTCGCTCACACCATCACCACACGGCATATGACTATTAGGTAGGTATGCGGTAGATATAATAATATTTTCTTATTAGATTTTTTAATTTTTAATTTTATTTACTTAGGATTACCAACAAGATAAAAACTAAGAATATCACCAAAAGCCAAAATTCTCAATCCACTCAACAATCTAATTGAAATGTTCCTCGAGAATCATAGATTAATCAAAACGAAAGTTTCCGCTTCAAACGCATACATAAAGTAGCGATCGTTTACATACGCATATTTCTTGCAAATAAATCATGCGGTACAGTAATCTGCGGCCATTTTGATGTACAACAGCGCCATCTGTGTCAACTGAATGAGTTATTATCTTGATGTCTAGGGTTGGAACACGGAAATTTCTTTAAAAAAAATTTGGTTTCTCACTTAGATTATTTTTTAGTCTCTAGTAATTTAATTGGCTATTGAAACCATCTTATTTATCATCATTACAGCCCTTCAAAAAAGGAATGCCACAAAGCACGGTCCTGAGCTACCTGCATTCATTTTTTGCACTTTCTTTCACTTTCTGCACGTCTTACCAGGTCGTCATTCCATTACACTTTACCTTCCGATACGAGGCTGCCACTCGATAACCTTTTTCCCCATCGGTTATCGGTTCTTCGAGCTATATGGCCGGCCCATTGCCACTTCAGCTTACTAATCCGTTGGGCTAAGTCGGTTACTCTGGTTCTACTGCGGATATCCTCATTTCTAAGTTTATCACGCAGAGAAACTCCGAGCATAGCTCTCTCCATAGCTCTCTGAGCGACCTTGAGCTTCCTCATACGGTCAGCAGTGGAGGACCACGTCTCAAATCCATAAGTCATCACTGGCAACACGCACTGGTTGTACAATCTCGTTTTTAAGTTTTAGGGTATACCTGACGAGAAGATGTGTCGTATTTCCCGAACGCTGCCCAGCCGAATTGAATCTGTTTGATTGAAAAATTTGGTTTCTCACTTAGATTATTTTATTCTCTAGTCATTTAATTGGCTTCATTCATTTAATTTCATATAATTTCATCTCTGTCATATTTTATGTCTTTCTGTCTGTCTTGTCATTTCGAATCTGGTAATACCAGATTAGTATTTTAATGTAAATATTTCGTGAACCCTTCCATATAGACATTACCCATAATATAATAATAGCATTTAACTGCAGCATTCTTCTAAGTTAAATATCTATTTAAATTATTTCAACCACTTTTCAAGGTTTTTAATTACAATTCTAATGCAGGGAGACACGAGTTGTGTTTTTGTCTACTGTCCTAGAATTAAGGTTATGTTTTTCTTAAGTATGTACTCATAATGCTTGTCTGTTATATGTCTTTTCGTAGCTTATACGGCTAAACACATGTTAGAACAGAGGGCACAACAGGAGATAGATGAACTTTAAAGTTGAAAGATTTGTCTTTGTCAACTGCCATAGATACAAACATTTTGTGGCAATAATATTAATATTATGCTTGATAAATTATATGAAGCGACAAAAATGCTATTTTGTATTTGTATATCACTATAGTCGAATTATTTTCTTATTAGTTTCGTAATAATACGAGTAAATTTTCTGAATATTATTTTTAAAACATTGCCATCCCTATTCAACTTAAACGTAACATGATTTATAGGCCAACCCTTTGGCGAGATTAACCCTTTATCGCGGGTCATGTGACACAAGGCGCGCGGGGTCACACACGCCCCGGACGCTTCAATTCAATTTTAATAATTTATTGTTTTTCTATATGCTTCAAAGTGCTTAAAAGATCAAATCTTACGGTCTAAAATAATATAAAATCCATTTTTAAATACCGTTTAGGAGTATTTTATATTGAACAAATACACAACTACAAGGATTATGTTAACAGTTTACCATCATAGAACAAAATTAAATACATATTGAATTATAAAACAATTACAATGTTTTCAAATAGGTGTAAATCATAAATTGAATAAAACTAGTTTTTACGGGTTTTATCGCGTTTTATTAACGTCTTTTACATTCTTGGTGTATCGAGTACTTTACAACCCATGGTCACGGAGGACCGAGGTGTTCAACGTCTTATTGCCATACGAGCTTACCTATAGTATCTTAGTCTTGTAGTTCTATAATTGGGCATCACAATTGGGCATCTTTTCTATCGAAATTAAGAAGTTTTTTTTTTTTCAATAGCCTCTCGAATCATACTTGGAAAGAATCGGTGTTCTTTTGCGAGATTTTTTGTTCTATCAAATCAAATGTAGTGGCAGGGGCAATCCTGTACATGTTCACATCAGAGCAACAAGTTTTGAGGTATACCTGACGAGATGTGTCGTTAAACAATTTATTTCTACCAAATTTTTCTTAATAGTTATCTCTACTAGTAAAAATAGTATTAAGTTATTATAAATTAAATAGCAATATAGACAAAACCGAAATCATAAAGGCGGGGGAGACCTTAATGTTATACAAATGTTCCTGTCACTTACGCCAAAATACTACCACACTTTGTATCAGTCAAGTTGTTATAATGTAGATTTTAATGATAAATACACAACAAATATAAGAGTAAGGGGCATCTTAATGAAATCTATGACTTAAATCGATTACAACATCCCAGCCAATGCTTAAGATACCAACTGTGAAAATGTTTCCTTTAATAATCATCTTCATAAACGGAGTCCGTGGTGCATAGACAGCTGAGAGATTAAAAATTGTGTATGGTCCACAAAACAAATATACTCTTAATTATAGGCTGTGAAATATTTTACACTAATCCTTGAGAGTGACTTCGCTACGAAATAGGCTACAATTCCTTAATATTATATGAGCTGTAAGCACGTTAGTCATCTTGGTATTTAAAAAAATTCTTATGAATTACTCAATAGGGGCTACAGGCCTCTATTCACTCATTTGAAGGTAATGAAACATAAAAGTCGCTGCTCCATAACAGGTTGTCCACCAAGTACGATAATACTCGAAATATTTGAAGTCATTAACTAATCTACTAATCTAAAAAAAGTTTGAGTAATAAGATATTTTATAAGAAAAAAGAAAAGAAAAGATACCATCAAAAGAAATAACTCAAATATATGCTTATGAGACAAAGAACAAGAACAAGCATGAATTGACACGTTCGTCAGAATGAAGTTAAATCATTTTGCAAGCAACATATTTACGAGTAGGTATTCATCATCATCATCATTACAGCCCTTCACAAGTCCACTGCTGAACATAGGCCTCCGCCAAGGAATGCCACAAAGCACGATCCTGAGCCACCTGCTTCCATCGACTTCCTGCATGTCTTACCAGGTCGTCACTCCATCTAGTGGGGGGTCGCCCTACACTTCGCTTACCGGTACGAGGCTGCCACTCGAGAACCTTTTTTTCCCATCGGTTGTCGGTTCTTCGAGCTATATGGCCGGCCCATTGCCACTTCAGCTTACTAATCCGTTGGGCTATGTCGGTCACTCTGGTTCTACTGCGGATATCTTCATTTCTAAGTTTATCACGCAGATAAACCCCGAGCATAGCCCTCTCCATAGCTCGCTGAGCGACCTTGAGCTTTCTCATACGGCCAGCAGTGAAGGACCACGTCTCAGTTCCATAAGTCATCATATAGGTACTATTACTATAAAACTTCGAGAATGAAGGCGAATTCAACCACAACCCCTCCTTTAAAATCCGTAAAGGCATTTAAGCTGCCGAAGGTTATAAAGATACTGACAATACGTACGTAAAATAAATATAGTATGAATTAAAATACTAATATTAAATTAAAATATTCTAATTGCGCTGAAAATTAACGAACATTAAACTCAAAGAACTGAATATCTGAAATCTGAAAATCATTTTACTAATGGATTCTTACAAGGCTTATATTGATTTTTGTTATAAAAGTTATATAATATTTATTGATTTTAAAAGACATTAACTGTCATCGTATCTAGGTGCAGTTATTTTTTCGTTCTATAGCTTTGCCGATTAATAAGTATTTGTATTATACATCATTATACGCACAATATTCTATAGTACTCTCTACATGTCTGGGGCGGAGCACCTAGTACCAGTTCCTTCCAATTGACCGCATTAAACGCCGAGCGGCTCGAATTGTTGACGACCAAGTTCTTTCCGATCATCTTGATCCACTGGACTTGCGAAGACCTATCTTTTTACATATTCTATCGCATATGCATATGCTGAATTCCACCATTATACTGCGAAAAAGCTCTAAATTCTACTCACACCATCTCCATTTTGTCGTTGAACCTACGTGCATTTCATCAGGAATTTACTGCCACACTAAACCACAGTGTAGAGCTTACCGTCACCACTCACCAGCGGTTTCTCAGAGATCTTCAAGAAAAGAGGCAACTCCTTTCAGAAAGTCCGGCGAACGCACCTGCATTTCTCTGATGTTGCAGATGTTCATGAGTGGCGGTGATCACTTACCATCAGTTGAACCGTATACTCGTTTGCCTTCTCTTCTATAAAAAACCTAACCTGCTTAAAATACCTATTTTAATAAAATTTCAAAGTTTAAGACGCAAAAGGTTAGACAAATTACAAAATTTTGCTTCACTTAAGCGCTTATAGCCACAGACAGAATATTTTACATCCATTAATTACAGCGATAAAGAAAGTTATTCTACAAGATTGTAACAATTTAGCAAAGTACTTAAATATTTCAAAAGATTTTAAATTTACATTAAAGACCATGCTAGAAGGTTGCCCCTACACTTTCATTATAAACATCAAGTTATGTAGAGGCATATGTATATTTACTCGTACATTGAAAGCAAAGTATATAATTTAACTATTAGAGTTTTTTTGCGAACGATACGGTATTATGTGGCAGGAGGACTACGAAGGCACAACTCGAATAGCTTGATTTAGTGCTGCCTTAATGAAACCTGTTATGTAACTGGAAGTATTTATTATTTCGTCCTATGAACGAGTCTGCTGGAAATGACGAGCTTCTGTATTAGTTAATAATTAATTGCATTTAATTAGAGTAAATGTCGTGTTACATTTTTTATTGGATAAGGGTGACTAACGAGCACACAGTCCACCTGATTGTAAGTGGTTGCTGTGGCCCATAGACATCTACACGATGACGAATTAAAATGCAGATGCATTGTCACCCGTGAAGACTAAGATGGAATGCCCCGTTTCCAGTAAGAAGAGTCTCCGCTTCTCTACACTCACCATACGAAACACAACAGCTTCAAGCTGATATTTCACGCTGGTAATCTGTGAGAGCGTGATCCTTTCCCGGTCGAGCCGACCCATTCGTGCTACAACTAAAATATTAGCATGGCTCTACCACGTCGTTAAGGCAGTATTAGTTATGTTTTCTTTTTGTACATAAGAATAATTATGTATTTCATAGTAGCCCCATATCATCAGGTAGACTGTATTAAAACTAGCATATGTTGAACAAAGCTTAAATAAAGGTCAATGATCAATCAATTATCTTCCTCTCAGATCAACCAAGGTTCTAAAGGCTTTCGACAAGCTGGCTGCTTTAAAAAAGTTAATTATGTTATAAAAAGAGAAAAGGTGTTTTCTATAGTCATTTTGTCGGCTATGAGTTTTATGGCGGGCATTAAAAACACGTATCTAAGTACGAGTATCTTACGAAATCTATCGCATGTAAGGTTAAGAACCGTAATTAATTTTGTTAAAAATCCACTTTAAACATTCGAAGCATTCGCGAGTTCGGTTCGGCCGATATGAGGAAAGGATATAGAGTTGTGCACTCGCCACGTTTATTCAAGTAGTGTTAATTCAATTCATTAAACGGACTCTAAGTCTGTTTAATGCCGGATTTTTTTAACTTATAAGCTAGTGCTTGATTTCTGATGAAGCCCTAGGTGGCAAATCATACTCTCTTAGCGCAACAAAAGCATATTTTTTATACTTTTACTTTAACAACACCCAGATTGTTATTGGACGGAAAGACAAAGGCTGCGAAAATACTCTACTCCCTTGCTGGATCAAAGTCGAAACAAACTGTATGGTGCAACTTCGTGAAATATCGACAGCAAAACTGTGTAGACCCGTATACCTGTACCACCTGTCACTTTCATTTGCAGGAGTGATAAATTTGGTTTAATCTGGGTCACTAATAAGCCTTTGAAATTGAAGAAATGGTCCTCATTAATTTCATCGCTATACTTGGAAGGCGGATTTGCGATATCAGTATCTGGCGTATTGCTCCTTTGACGATGCTTTTCATCGTTGATTTGGGTATGATGATCGATTTTTCAAGAAACACGATATTTCAAATTCTCACGTAAAATCTTGGGGAAATTTGAAATTGGAAAACAAGTATTTTTACTTGCAAATAACCAAAAGTTATAACTGACCAATTTCTCATACAAAAAAAATAGAATATGGCAAAGATATCAGAAAAAAAACGTGTCTGTGCCAATAATCACAGCTCTGTGATATATTACACAACGGGGGAAATGTCACTAATATCGCTTTGGCTAGACTGTTAATATTTTTATAATTTATTTAGGCAAACAATAATATGAAATGAAAAGTAGTATTATGTTTCATAATTAGTTGAGGTGTGGCGTAGCTGACTAAACGTAAAATAAGAGGAAAAAAAGTGTAACCAAGTTGTATTTTAAAATTATATGTATTAAAATTAAAATTTGAATTGTGAAAACGAATATGTTTTCCGTGACGACAAATATTATATACAATATCTTATCCAACTGTTGTCTTTTTATATAATATTTTTATATAATAAGGGTGACAAACTAGCACACAATCCATCTGATGGATTCTGTGGCCCATAGACATCTACAACTACATTTATCCTCAATTACGAATCAAAATGCAGATGTGTTGTCATCCTTGAGGACTAAGATGAAATACCTCGTTTCCAGTAAAAATGGTCTCCGGTTATTTACACTCACCATACGAAACACACCAGCAATTAGATATTTTACGCTGGTATTCTGTAAGAACGTGATCCTCCTCCGGTTGAGACGAACCATTCGTGCTACAACCATAATATAGCGTGGCTCTACCACGTAAAAAATTAGTGGTTATAACCACTCATAGAATATACGCATAAGAACATTCGTTCCCGTACAACCGCTCGAATGCCGTGTCGGTAGCGATCATTTTTTTCAAGCCGATCGCATCTCCAGCCAGGTATTTATTTATTATACATTTCCACTTCACTTTTTACCTTGATTAAAGGGCAATTTATTAATGAAACAATTAATCAAGCGTTATCAAATCGGCATCGCAAAAGGATTTGGGGATTGTGTCTAAATGATATAAAATAACTAAAAAGAGATTTAACTGTACAAACGTAATATTTATTACTATTTTTATTAGTTAATAGGTGTTTCTTTTATTTGATTTTTTAAACATGTAAACTATAGTAAATTAAACTTACAGCCTATATACATCCCACTGCTGGGCAGAGGCCTCCTCTCATTTCTGAGAGGGTTTTAGGGCAAGGAAGTGTCCACCGAGCTACCCCAATGGGTGTTGGCGGACTTCACATATCTTCCATTTTTTAATTTTTTGCAAGTTTCCTCACGATGTTTTCCTTTGTTGCCGAGCGCTTGGAAAATTAGCACTCAAAATTGCAATTAACAATTTCATTGGTGCCGTCGGGGATCTAACCCAGGTTGCTCGCGTACTATGAAATTAACAGCGAGCGCTCAGCCCCTGAGCTACCACGATTAAAACACATTTAAACGTGTATTCAGTTGGAATAGTTTACCACCGTTTAAATATGTATCCGAATAAATAAGTAAAATAAAAAGTTTGGCAATAGAAGGAGAGTCCATATTGGACTGCTATAATTGAAGAAAGATATAAAAATAATGTATATCATACATAAAAAATATTTTTTTGAAACGTATTCATACATTACTTCAGTCAATTAAAATTAAAAACTAGCGATCCGGGTCCAAATGTGAATCAAAATCATTTAGAGACCAACTCAACCACATACAAAAAAATCATCAGAATCGGTCGAGCCAGTTTCGAGTTTTAGCGAGACTACGGACAACAATTGATTTTCTCTATAAGGAGATGTAAAAATATCGTTCTTAGGAAATAACATAACCCTAACATCTAACTGGTAAAAGTAACCGAATGGATTATTAAGATGAAATGTTTTTGTGGAGGTATACAGATAGCAAGTTAGAAGCTAGATAACAAAGGCACATCTCGAATTACCAGGTCGAGATAAAAACTAGGCACCCGGCCACCGGAGTGCAGTACTCCTAACAGGTTGAGAAGATCTTGCCGGAGACATTCCCACACCTAATTCACTTTTAGTTCTTTGCCACTGATATCGACACGAAGAACCAATAATTAAAAAGTTTTATGGTATATTATAATACTAGCTTTTAACCCGCGGCTTCGCTAGCGTGAGCTTGAATTTAGGAACATCATTAAATGCTGTTCCGTGCAAAATTTAGCAAAATTCGATCACTTTTAGAGTCACCTCGGTACCTGTGTCTCTATTTCTGTCAAAGATTTTTTTTGAATATTAGAAGTAGATGATTGGTATTTGGCACAGATATAATATGCTACACGAACACGTGAATATATATGTTTAGAAACACCTACTATTTTTATATCGGGCGTGTCTTCCGATGTATCCATAAGAAAGGTAAATTGTCTTGGAATCAAAATTTATTATTATTATTTATATTTTACTCTTTACATTCAATTATAAATAAAGTAAATTTATTTTAACAAAATAATGACGAATTTTATGGTCTTCTATCAATTTACGGTATAATATTTATTTGAGATATTTTATTCATATCATTGGTCCTATTTAATATTGATTGGCACCATAAAATAGATGTAGATATTATTTTTACGTTCGAGTAGACTTCAAAATTTCATAAATGCACTTCTATAATGATGTAAACTACACATGGAATAAAACTAATGTTTATCACGTTTAATTTTAACTTTTTTCCGTGGGGTCTTTTTACGCATCTTTGGATGAAAGTTTCATAAAAACACGCGTAAAAGAACATATCGTTGATGTGAAGCACCGACGCTCCGGGAAGTCTAAAATATGTCAACATATCTAGTATCGTCTTAAGCATTATATCGGATCTGATAGACAACAAATCCTTGCAATAGAACATCGATTCCTACCAATGATGAGTCGCGAGGCTATTGAAATTAAAAAGACATCTTAATTTTAATAGGGAAGATAGCTGAGTGCTACCATCTGCTAAGGACCCCATAATTATTAAAATTAAATTCAAACCCAAGCATACTACCGCATTTATTCTATTCTATTCTAACTATGACATCAGGTCGTCAAACATCTCAGTCCTCCCGTGACCATGGGTGCTGTAAAGTGCCCAAAACATCGGGAATTAAAAAAGTTAAAATTAAACGCGATAAAATCCTTAAAATTAACTACGGTTGCCAACCCACCTACCAAGCGTGGCAACTATAGCAAATATCCAGCTATTTGACAATTTACGGAGGAGGCTTATGTTCATTTCAGTGGACTTTTGATAGGCTGACGTTAATGAATTCTACTCATCTTTGCAACCCAATATTTACGGTAGAGTGAAAACAAAAAAGTAACATACTCGAAAATATTATCCCAATGAAAAGTAAAAAGTAGCAGCTATACATACATACTACACAGCACAGGCAGTTTTAATCAGTTTACATAGATTAGTTATTGAAATAAAACCTATCAATTTCATATTTTTGATAGACGTCACTATTATCTATTCAAATTTTACACTTTTAAAATAAAATAACAAAAATACTAAAATACTAAACGTTGAATTTTTAAATAATAAAAATCTTATTATTTAAAATATATAAATGTGTTATTTATATTATTTAATTTATTAGTAAGTGAAGGCAAAATATACAACTTTTTCCATTTGAAGATAGATGGCGCTGTTTTGATAACTAAATCGGTGTAGTTTCAAATTATTTTACCACGGTTATAAATATATTTTAAACTTTATTTATAAATATGGTATTTATTTGAAAAACACCGACATCCCGCTTATAAGTAAGATATATTAGAAAATTAACATATAAAGGAAGGAAAATACTTAACCTTCTTTTTGAAGTTCTGTAATCGGATAAAAGTAGGCTATAAGTTGCCCGGGTTATTCACTACCTACATACAAAATTTCATGTAAATCGGTCCAGTAGTTTTTGCGTGAATCGGAATACACAAACAGACAGACAGACAGAGACAAAAATTCCAAAAACCACTAATTTGGCTTTTGAACCCTTTACTTGGACCCCTAGACTTGTTTTTTCAAGAATATATTACAATTACAGACACGACTTTTCTACAGATTTATTATATGTATAGATTACGTTATACGTTTACATTAGAAGATCTTAAAAAAAAATATATAACGAATCAGTAACTTATTTTATTTTTTATTTTTTATTTTGATTATTTTGTCGAGTTATTATATATATATATATATATATATATATATATATATATATATATATATATATATATATATATATATATATATATATATTAAATAATTATTATATATGTATGTATATGTATATATAGGATATTTATAATAACATCCATTCTATGATATATAAAAGATATACTCATATTATTATCTCGATATTCTTTTATTTTCTTAGAGTGCCTAAAAGATTTCAGAGTGGCAGAGTCACGCTGAGGCTGATGATGACAATGATGAGGCAATCGATCTTAGTCCTCAATGTTGATATCTACACACTACATTTCAGTTCTAAATTGAGGATAGATGTAGGTGTCTATGGGCCACAGACAGCATCCACTTACTATCAGGAGGACTGTATGTCGTTATCACCCTTTATTCTATAAAAACCTATATGTCAGTGATTGCAGAGCTAAGAAAATATTTTTTTTATAATATAAGGGTGACAAACGAGCACACAGTCCACCTGATGGTAAGTGGTTGCTGTGGCCCATAGACATCTACATTTATCCTCAATTAAGAATCAAAATGCAGATGCGTTGTCAGCCGTGAGGTCTAAGATGGAATGCCTCGTTTCCAGTAAAAAGGGTCTCCGGTTCTCTACACTCACCATACGAAACACAGCAGCATTAAGCTGCTATTTTACGCTGGTATTCTGTGAGAGCATGGTCCTACCCCGGACGAGCCGACCCATTCGTGCTGCAACCACAATATAGCTGCAGCATGGCTCTACCATGTAAAAATATACGGTAAAAGCGATAATAACGATGGATCTTAACTCAAAAAAGAAATAACTTTTGAGTCGTATTAACTGACTTATATTTTAGATACCTGCAAATATAATGATAATGTCCTCAAGATCGAATTTTGGTCATGGCGGTCATTCTTAATGGAGGCTAGCCATTTGGGATTGACGTGATTATAGTACACGAGTCTCTGCGCAAACACTGGTGAGCTCTTTCTTCCTTCACTTTCATAGCCTGGTGGGATGGCAATCAGACACGACCGGAGAGAGATCACGGAGGTTAAGCACCGGCAATTTCCTCACTCCAGGCTGGTTTCTGTGGACTAAAACCGTGGACCCGGGACTCGAAACTGGAACCACATTATCAGCAGTCGCAACATGTAATTATTGTTAGCAATGCAAATAACGCTTTAAATTTTACTTTTACTTAACGCTCAAGATTTATGTGTCGTCTTCATTGGCCATTCCCTACGAATCTAATATCGGACCACGTCGGGATCGTTGTATGTAGATCTTTTCCGCTATTTACATATGCCATGTCTATTATTTCAGAAATTTAGCATGCACGATGCATGTATTTTGTTTTTTGAATATTTCTTGCACAAATAATTGAATACGCTTAGATATCCTTAATTATATGTTTGTCCATACCGATAAGATTGAATAAAGCTGACAATAATTTAAAAAAACTTGCGAGAGGATTATCTTGATTTAGTGATTCGAAAAACGGTACGATAGTTAATGAACAACAGAAAAATTAGGTACAAAAAAATTTTTACGTTGCAGCTATATACTTAAGCATATACGTAAGTATACACTTAATTAATATTTAGACATATAAAGGGAATTAAAGCATGTCTGTAATGTCGAAATAACTAGCTTTACTAAGCTTTAGGGTTATTTGCATGCTATTAGAACATGAGTAACCATTTTAATTGTTTTTTCTCTCTGTCTGCCTATCTAGGCTAATCCTCAAAATTGCTAAACTGCGATTTGATGATTTAGATGAAACTTCTCGAACACATAGCAAGCCATACCAGGAGTGACCGAGGCTATATTTCATTCAATTTCAATAATTTTACATTTGTATTTTCAAAATTAATTTTTTTTTATCATTTTAAATATTTTCCCTTATCGCACATAGTTTTCAAGATAATAACAAAAAAAGAACTCAGTTAAAAGTGAGATCTGCAAATTTTTTTTCAAATTCTACGCGAACGAAGTCTCGGGTCGTCGGCGGCCCGTGTTGCTTTATGTCTCTACTGTACTTAATACAAAAAATACCCAGTTCAGTATGTGTAACAAATTATCTAATACAAATTTTCTCAGAAGCATTATGAAAGTACAAACAAGTATCAGCAGTCGTTGAGCGCTCCTGTTTCAAAGGAAGTTATACCTAGTGGGTTATAACCCTATCACTCATGTCGACAGGCGCTTTCCTTTGCCGGTATATGTAACTTGGATATACGAGTATGAGACTATAATATGATCTTAGATATCAAATCTGATTTCCTAAGTGATTACGGATTAAGTTATTATATATTTATTGGTGTATACAGGCTGAATCAAATTTATGATGCTATATTTTTTCATAAAATTCTAAACCAATATGATATATGTGTGTATTATGTTTTGAATATTATTGATTTTGAATACAGGCTTTTCTACAAATTGACATTAACTGAGCAAGGTTCTGAGCCACCAGTATTTAATGAGTCATTACTCTCATACTTCTCTGGTTATAAGTATCTTCTATAGTAGGGAGAATTTGCCATCGCCATACTTAGCAGGCGAATTGGCAATGCTTCTCGTCGTATGTCTGGATATTTTAAACGTGAAATAAAAACGAGATGGTTATTTTTCCCTGCAAGATGTTCCAGGCATTGCCCTAAGTCGCTTTTTATGATACCTTTAGGATAATTATGAGGATGATGTATTATAGCTCCATATATACTGAATTTAACATATAATAATTCCCACACCGATTTAAAATTCGAAATATTAAATATAGCATTACGCTAACCTGCACTTTTCAATGACTATGAATTTAGTTTCTCGTATGTTTTTCAAAGAAACATATATAAATATTTATATTTTTTATTTCTCGTGAAAGCATTAAATAAAACCAAAATTGTCCCGATTTTAGTAAAAAAAATTAAGAAATAAATGGTTTTGTTAAACGAATAACTACAATTGAATGAATAAGCAGTGTTAATTTATTTTTATGTTCACACAAATACGCACATTTCATGATGAAGGGTAATTCACAACAAGAAAGTGACTACAAAATGTATATGTAACTTGAAATATAAGATACAAAGTCACATCTATAATCTTCATATGCGACCAGAGCTCTACTCTATGAATGATAAATATTGCGAAAAGCACTAAGGAAAACACATAATAATAATACTAACAATATTGACTACTATAATAAAAAAATTAAACTAAAAACTTAAATTATCAGACAGTCCTACTCCCCGCAATATTATGCCAAGAACACTGGCTGCGTTTCCTCGTTTGAGTGAGAAAAGAACCATCCCTCTTATCACCGGGGACGATGACTAGTCGCCGATACAGTTCTTTTGTGAACTTTACTACACGTAACCCCCGGGAACGGTAGTCTCTACAGTAATTCGCACAAATATGTAGTCATCTCTCATAGGCTCATAAATGCGCCCCTTAGTCAAGCCGCCTCTCATGTCGCTCGGCTCTAAACGAAGTAAAAAAAATATTTTTGTGAACCTTAAGAAATACTAATTGTTTATTTCTTGTAACTGTACTAAACACAGTTAAGAGGTAGAGCTACTTATTCGACTGAGTTTTTGTAATCCTTAATCCTCGGAATAAAGAAAATATATTAGTACATTATTAATTTTCAACAATTGCCAACTTATGTATACCAATAAAGTACAAATCCCTAGCACAAGGCCCTGTCAATTCGTATTTCAAAAATTGGGTCAATAAATTTTTTGTAGGCTTAATCATATTTGAAGATATTTTATTTCTATACTGCAAAAAATTAAGTGTTTTCCTTTGATTTTTTTCTTAATTCTAATTAATTTTATCTTCTTTAAAACTAATTTAGGAATACCAAATACAATATTATTATACATAGAAACAAAATATATATAAAACGCTTTTTATTTAAATGAGTAAATTAAATACAGACGATAATATTTTCATAACTATAAGTCAGTTAAACCACCGGGCTTAAAATATAAACAAATATTATCAAGCGTGTAATAAGATTGAAGGAAATAATCGATCTATTTAAGATTTCTCTCCACCACACCCAGCAATCGCTTCTATCATTAAGTGCAACAAGCGTTTAAAAGGATATGTCGTTCATACATGTCAGCGGTAATTTCTACTATGTGTAAAATAGTCCAACTTTCTACTAAAACTAGTCAGTAGCAACTAATGACGCTAAATCGCTATTATTTTCAATTGTATTCGATATTTCAATAGAAACGCGTCGTGTTTAGTTGTATCCTTGTTTCAAAACACAAAAGCTTTAACGATCAAGTTTTCTACGCGAATTGGCATTAGCGGTCTGTGAATTATGCGCCTTTCTCGTTCTCGCTTTCTGTTGCGTATACTTGTAACTTAGTTTAGGACTCAAACGCTGAAGTGGTTAAATAATTAACAGAAATGCTAAAGTGTAAGTTTTTTAAATTTCAGTTAAGATGCAACTACTTTTAGACAAGGCCACAGATGCATTGTTATCCCTAAGGACTAAGATGAAATCCTTACAGTCTGTAATTATACTTGCTGTCCTACCATTTAAACCGAAACACAGCAATAGATGCACTGCTTGGCGGCAGATAAGAGGGTGGTATCAATCCCAGACGGACTAAGCTAGAGTAATTAACTACAAGTTAGTTGTTATAACAAATATCAACAAAATGACATTGAAAATAAGACTGCAAATTGTACTTATAGATTAACATATCTGACATTTGAATAAGGATTTGAGAACGCTGTCCAGGACTAGTGTAAATACTACATAAACAGACAAACATCCGCTTAACAGCCTGATAAATGGATTCGATTGACAATCACTATGGAGGGAACAACGCTTTAACGACGCCCAGGGTTGTGTAGTACAATTGCCTCCACTAATTTAAAACGCGGTGCCTTATAAAGTGACTGGAGTGTTAAGAATCCACACTTGATCGGCGTTTGTATGAATGTAGCTTAAGAGTATCTCTTTGACGAATGCGCGTTAACCAAATAGGGTTGGCTGTGTAGTGAAAAATTTGCTCTTCAACCCTCCTTAATTGGGTGTCGTGTTGTTTTACATGTTACACAGAAGCATAAAGTTCAGTTAACTAACTAACTAACTAAAGATATTTTGTTTCAATTATGTTAATATTTGAAAAAATTGTAAAATAACACGATTTGTATATTTAATATTTGAAACGTTTTTGTTATGTATAAAAACATGATTAGAAAGTGGTTAATATAAATACTATGTTGTAGCTAGATTTAACTACCAAGTCGAAACTGACAAACGAAATATTTTTATTTTTATTTACAATAAAACTTTTTGTATTTTACTAGCGGCAACAATATCCAGTCTTATATAAACACTTACAATATTAGTAATAATTATAAAATCCATCAATAATTTATTCAGTAATGTTAAAAGTAGTTTTTTTTTTTTTAATAAAGCCAACAATTTTCAGTTCTTTTTTAATAATTTAATCTGTAATTGGTCGATGCTTCTTTTTCTTTAATGAGTAATAAATTATGTTTTAAAAGTGTGATAGAATTGCTCTCCGACCGCAAGGGCAGTAAATTCTATAAATATAGGGCTGTCACTGATTTGTTGTCGAGATGTTTCTTTTAGCTCGTGATGTGGCGTTGATTGCGATGTACGATGTGTTCATACCTGTGATTGCTTGCTTTCATTTTTTTAGGTGCTAATGAGTTGCTTGCGATTTTGATGTAATACATTTTGTTACGAATCAATCAAAAGAATACACGTTCATTATAGATTTGAAAATAATGATGATTTCATGGTCTTATATGCGATATTTGATTCATATCATTTGTCCCATTTAATATTGATTGGCACCATAGAATAGATTCTGATATTTTTTCTACTTTCGAGTAGACTTCAAAATTTCATAAATGAAGTTCTATAATGATGAATACTACAAATGTAATAAAACAAATTTTAATAAATCACGTTACATTTTAACTTTTATTTAAGCGGGTTGTACAAAACACATCTTTGGAAGAAAGTTCCATAAAAATTTGCGTAAAAGAACATATTGCTGATTTGAAGCACCGACGCTCTGGGAAGTCTGAAGTATGTCAACATGTTCAGTATCGTTATATCAGATCTGATAGACAACAAATCCTCGAAATATAACACAGATTGCGATTGATTTGCGAGGCTATTGAAATTAAAAACATTCTAACTTCAATAGAGAAGGTGGCTGGGTGCTACCATCTACTTGGGATCCAATAATTAATAAAATTCAATCCAAACCCAATCATACTACTGCAAGATTTCAAGATACTGTAAGCTCGTCCTGCGTAGATCGGACCAAACATTATTAGTTAAAAGTTGATTGTAGTCTTTGTAAACTATGACATCAGGACGTCTAACAACTCAGCCCCCCCCCCCCATCTCCATGGGTTCTTTAAAGTGCCCGAAACGTCAGGACTTAAAAAAAGTTTAAATTAAACACGATAAAATCCTTAAGATTACTTTTATTGCAAATGAAGTTCTATTAGCAGTGAACGTGGGTAGAACTATACTCATGATTGGAAGCAGAAAAGTGTTCGCCTTGTTGTGGCGGCAAAAGGTAGTCCGCCACCTCATATCGTACCGTGTGTGTCCTACGAGTGCCAACCCGCCTGCCAAGCGTGGCAACTATAGCAAATATCCAGCCTATTTGATAATTTATGGAGGAGGCATATAATCAGTTCAGTGGACTTTTGATTGTTTGTAATGATAACGATGATGAGTTCTATTCTTTCGAAGGGTAGTGTGAAAACAAAAACGTAACATCTCCGAAAAATGAATGAAATAAAAACAGCATAATTGCCCCATTAAAACTAAAAAAGTAGCAGCCTACATACATGTAACTACTGGGCACGGGCCACAGAGCTTTTGGCCAAAAAAAAGTGCCAACGCGCGATCACCTCAACTGGGGAACTTCTCAGATATGCAGGTTTTCTTTCACCACCAAGAACGTGGTAAATCGATACTTCAAATTGCAATTAACATATATGTAAACATATATAATAATGCTTATGTACCATGAAATTTACGTTTGGATCTGTTTGATTACCGCCTTTGACAAGTAAAATAAAATAAACCTTTGTTTAAGTAAAATCTGCTATCTTTGGTATTTAAAGTATTTTTTCACAACAGCCTGTTCATTTACATATTAACTCATGTGAGCTATGAAACCAGGACTATCACAAAAATCTTGATTTGTCTGATAATATGAAAACTCAAAAATACAAAATCTTAAATAACAAACTGATTTACAAGTCTCATTAAAGGTATAAAAACTATAGTAGCAGCTTACATAATATGTCTCACTACTGTGCACAGGGCTCCTCGTTACTTACAGAGTATTGTCGTCAGAAAAAAGTATGTCGCAATACTTCAATGCGTATAAACGGTTTTCAGATTTCCACGACTTTTTTAACTACTCAGACATTTAGGTTTGCCCACGAAGTTATTCTTCACCACTTCACCGGAGTGGCAAGTCATCATCATCATCATCATCATTACAGTCCTTCACAAGTCCACTGCTGAACATAGGCCTCCCCTAAGGAATGCCACAAATCACGGTCCTAAGCCTGTCTTACCAGGATATATATACTTATATTTTATATCAAACGGAGTCAATACATATTTGCATAAAAACATAAATTATTGGTTTTCAGGTGTAGACCTAAGTCTGTTTTCGATCTTATAGTGTCCTAATAGGAAAGCACGAGTGAGTGTATCTTGCACGTGTTGTGGAACTATAATATTATACGTAACAGAAAACTTCCGACAGTACAGTCGTGTCCGCAACTGACATTGGCGGAGAACGTTATACAACGTACAAGGTAAAACGTTGCTAGTATTATCTGTAGATTTTGTCTACATTTTAAGTGATTATACGATAATAATGAACATCATTGATATCTGATGGCAGCGTAAGAGAATTCATGGTCCCCATTTCGTTCCATGATTGTTGTTGGAGGGCTAAGGGTAATACCAGAAAGACCTCATGACTGATTGGCCATGGCCATTCCACACCATCTAAGTATCTAACTCATTATTTTTATATTATCATTTGCGTGACAATAACCGGATGCGTAAAGCCGAAGATCGGGCTAAGCGGCGCGCCTTTAGATAGGCCTATGTCTAACAACGGACTGTCGCAGACTGATGTATAATGATTATTTTTAACCCCCGACGAAAACAGATGGGTGTTATATGTTTGTAGTGTGTATGTGTGTCTGTGTATCTGTGATTAATTTTTTTTTTGTTTAAAAAGTGTCTTAATCGAGAGTGTTCTTAGCTATGTTTCAAGAAAATCAGTTCAGCCGTTTGAAAAATATTTTTTTTCGGGGGTTTTAAAAATTGTTAATTTAAGTTATGTTAATAACTTATTTAACATATTTTTTATCTTTATATGTTTATTTTGGTTTCTAAGTTAAGTAAATGTAATAAACTAACTTCTTCCACTGTAGAGCATAATAAGTAAAATTGAAGTAAGTAAATTGAAAATTTTAATGGTCTTTGCAGTTGATGGGAAACTATAAAGTCTCCATCAACTTCATAATCCGATATCAATTAAGAGTGCAATCCAAGTTACGTTCAGGTAAATAACGGTATTCAAAAGCTAATGCAACTCAGGAAGCCTTGTGTACTACTACATACGCAATGAATTAGGTACATGGAAATGTGGAACCTGGGCATGTGGGCTTAAGAACTGGAACCAGACATAATCCTTGATTGTAAAGACGATAGATAACTGCTTTATATCCTTTGATTTTAATTGGTGTACTTAACTGGAAAAGTAAACGACTCGACTGGGCATTTGCGGTTGTCTTGTAACGGATAACTCGATTGGGTTGTGAATAAATTTTATTACGCATGCAAGAATGTGTGTATGGCTGGTGTTTCTCAATGTATCTGTCGCGTGTGTGCTTTTACAAATCAAATTTGGTAAGATCTGTTTAAAATGCAACAATAATTTCATCGGTGATTACCCAGAGTTGGCCGTTTCAAATGATTACTAAAAAGGTTTTTAACAATTTCAAATTGAAACTGGTTCGAATAGAAATAGCTAAGTAAGGTGAAATAAGGTTTTCTCAATGACCGTAGCTGTGAATTCAGGAAGATAAATAAGTCAATACGCATGTTATACCTATAAATTAAGCCATTAACTGCAATTTGCGATCTCATAAAATTATATCACATTTAAATGACGGCTTCTTGGCGCAGTGGCTTAGCAATGAGGAGAGGCGCTTAGGGCCGCGGGTTCGAATCTCGCACGGATTAAGTATTTGTATGGCCTAAGAATAAAATTTAATTGAAAACTTAGGATATAAATATTCCCTTTTAAAACTACTTTCCATGATTCATAAAAGTATTCACGAAGGCTTAGGTAACAATTCTCCGCGGTTGTTGTAAAAGGTAAGACCAGAATTATCTACCGCAGATCGGTAGCACAGATGAGTTTCAATATTTTTTAATTATTCTAAGCCAGCACTTAACTACAATCCCACCTGATGGTAAGTGGTGATGTAGCCGAAGGTGGTGAAGCGCACTGACTTAACAAAAGCCTATTCACTCTTGCCTTGAAGACACCCACATTGTAATCGAATGTAAACACAGATGTTGGCAACTTATTCCACTCCTTTGCTGTACTCATGATGAACGATGTAGCAAACCGTTTGGTTCGAATGCGTGGTAAGTCAACAACGAAGGGGTGGAGACAGGCCGAACGTCTGGTTGTCTGATCGTGGAAGGGAGAGGGAGGAATTAAATTATGCAATTCCTACGCACGCTCTGCGAAATATATCCTGTAGAAAACCGAAAGGCTGGCTACTTTGAGTCGGTGTTCGAGGCTGGTAAGCTTGATTTTAACCAAATTCGGGTCACCAATAAGCCTCTTAGCACGCCTTTCCATTGAGTCCAAGGTGGCAGTCCATAGGTGGCATTTTGCAGCACCAGCTCATATATGGCAGCAATACTCCATGCACGACCGCATTGATGTATTGGGGAGATATATATTGGGAAGATTTGCTACTGCGATCGCTAATTCGCCTGTCGAATACGAAAATTACGACTAATCGTTAATATGAAAATCTCTTTTACATGCCGATGTTGGTGATGGAATTTAATCGTTTATATTTTTCCAAACACAGCTCTATATATTATTTAAGGTAACTTATGTTTTGTTTTCTTTTAATTCTTGATTATAACATTGTTGAACTAAATACTATCTCACAGAACAAATGCGCCCTAAATAGAAACGCGTTGACGCGGACAAATTGACGAGGAGTGTCGCACCTCTATACTGTGATTGTTAATCTTGATACATTTGATTGTGTGTTTTTCTGATAATTTATTTCATCGGCGGCATTACTCCAATATTTGAATTGTGTGTTTACCACGTGTTCGACGGTGAAGGAAAATATCGTGAGGTAACCTGCATGTCTGAGGAATAAGAAAAAAATATTTTGAAGACATGTAAAGTTCGTCAAGACGCATTGGGACAGCGCGGTGGACATTTCCTTACCCTAAAACCCTTTTAGAAATGAGAGGACGCCTGTGCTCAGCTGTGGGACGTATATAGACTGTAACTTTTCTGATAACAAATTTAACGTCGCCATTGCTCCAACATCTGCATACAAAATATTAGTTTTCGTGTTTCGTGCTGTGATTTTTTCCCATGTCTCTAACGCCTACCTTACATCCGGTACGGGTAGGTAGGACAGAATTTACGCGTATTCTTAGTTCACTAGTAAGCTGAAGTGGCGATGGGCCGGTCATATAGCTCGAAGAACCGACAACCGATGGGAAAGAAAGGTTCTCGAGTGGCAGCCTCATACCGGCAGGCGAAGTGTAGGGCGTCCCCCCACTAGATGGAGTGACGACATGATAAGACATGCAGGAAGTCAATGGATGCAGGTGGCTCGAGACCGTGCTTTGTGGCATTCCTTGGAGAGGCCTATGTTCAGCAGTGGGCTTGTGAAGGGCTGTAATGATGATGATGATGATGATAGTTCACTATAACATCATGGGCGTCCATCATCCAACACTAACCCATATGTGTCATTGTGTACATATAAGGCGATTAAAACAAAATCGGCTCATAATCGTGTCCCGCTTCAACCGTATACGAGATGACGGCAGCATTCGAGTCATTGCGTTGCGTTCGCATATTTTGCGTTGCATATTCCCTTAACCATGAAGATAGTAGTTATAAATGTAATTTTTCTTATAATTCATTAGGATCAGACTTCTTTGTCGTTGCAAATGACAAAAATAACTTTCAACAAAAAGGTAAAAGCTGGCTTCAAACAACTAAATAAAATAAAATAATTTCGCATTCTGAAGTCGGGGATTTAATTCTCCTATACACAATGTCTCAACCGCAACTGTAGAATGTAAAATTATATAATTTTTGGTAATTTTGTTTTTATATTATTATAATCTCAGTATCATCTTTAGAGTTACATTTAAATTCATCTCCTAATTCGTCACCCTTAGTGGTAGAATTTTTTCTCCAAATTTATATGGGACCTCTGAAGTAAAACAAACAGAAGAATTATTAAAATTAGTTTCCAATCGACGAAAATATCGCGAAATACATATAAAAAAACATACAGTAGAATTGTAAAACTATTTTTTTAAGTTGGCTAAAAAGATAGAGACTACGAGTGTCTAATAGATACCTATCCACTCTTTATTACTAAAGACAATTCTAAACATGTTCTCAGTATGTTTTAAGAGTATTTTCCTTTCCACATAAGAAGTTTCGTAATGTCCCTAGAGCGTGTAAGAACTTCCGTGTAGAAAGTGGTGCTATTCTACAGGTTGAAAAGTACTTTTGCGAGCGTATGAAGTTATTATAATATTGGAAATTACCGTATGTGTTACATAACATAAGGACCGGTAGAGCAGGACGCATGTTACTTAATTTAGACACGGACAGCGGTTTCCCAGCACATTAAGATACGATATGAAATAAATGAGAGGCAAATTGGTTGTAAATAAGCTTTGTATTTGATTATTAGTCGAAAGGCAAAAGTAGATGTGCGGATTATAGTAAAACTTATCAGTTAATTTATATTTAAATGAAAGGCATTAGTCCCATCTTTGAATATTCGATGGAGTTTTCTTTTAATTATTTCATTTCATCGAAGTACTTAACTATAAAGGAAATATTTTAACAAAAAGAAAACCTTTGAGTCTTAAATGGTGTTTTATTCTTACTTTAAAGTATCGTGTCGGATTTATCATTATTTAAAAAAATATTTTATGGTGTGACATCATAACAAATTACTGACGTTATATGAAACTCGATACATTTTTTTTAAATTAAGTAACTTTATTCTTGTAAATATTTTCTTATATTTACGTGAATTAATGGTGTTTCGTCAAATTATTTTTAATAAACTCATTGTTTTATTCTTTGTATTGATTTACTGTCATATAAACAGTTGACAAGTTGTTAGGACTCCTTACGTCATATTCGTCTAAGTTTTAATAATCAATGTTACCCAATTTGAATCTTTTACCAAAACAATGCATATCTACCACTTCCAAACTAAAATGCGGCGCTCAAGGCCGTGGATTCCGCACGGAACAAGTATTTGTGTGGCCTACAAATAGTTGTTTTAGGTCTAGATGTTTGTCCTTGTGAAATATATGTATGTATACAGCCTCCACGATACAGCACAAAATCATAACATTTTAAAAAAATAAAAAAAGTTTAATAAAATAAAAGAACTATTGGTAACATTTATCTATGTAACACGAAATCTCTCATGTCGATTACTCGATATAGCAGATTTTTTAATTTTTATAAGTCAGTTCTTGACTACTCCTATCTAATGGTAAGTGGTGATGCAGTCGAATATACTAAAACGCACTGACTAAACTTAATAAAAGCCTATTTACCATCCTTTGGTTCCGCATGAATTTCAACCAGATCTAATAACAGGTCAAGTCCGTTTTTTATTTAATCGTAACGCGAAGTCAAAATAAGGTAGCTATAATTTTCAGTAAACATTACATGCGGAAAAGTAACTGATAAAACATTATTTGGGCTTTTTATATAGTACTATCGACCCGCCTCAGCTTCGTTTGGATAGGGTCTATTAATGTAGTGTTATTTAGATTTAGGATAATCAAAAAACCATCAAGACTTGTTTTAAATATGTCCAAACTTTTTCGATAAAATATAGTGTAGATCACTCCTTGTATTGCTCTCTATCTGTTCGTTAAGATTCATTACAATTGGTTCAGCCATTCCAAAGATTAGCCCGGACAGACAGACAGATAGACAAACAAAAATTTAAAAAATAGTTATTCATGTCTAAATGACATGCAAATAGCGACCTCAGCTCAATACAAGATAGTTATTTTGATATAACAGACAGACACTTCAATTTTATTTATATGTATGTATAGATGAGACAAGTATCAACTATCAAAACATAACAATCCCTTGTCGTATCGTGTGCGGAAACAATAGGGGAGATCAAGTTTACAAGCGGCTCAATTGGCCGGTTGTAATTTCGTCCCATTGTCTCTATATCCCCTGTTCCCATCCTTAGTTCCCTAGTTCCCCTGCCGATTCAGGGGAAGTCGTTACATCCTTTGTGCTAACATATTTACGATTGCGACGAAAGAAACGGCGATTATTGTTGCTAAATTAATGGCATACATTTAGAAGTTTCTTGGCTTAGTTTCACCTTCTATTGCAATAAATTTTCTATTCAACAAACAAGCGCTTAGGAGCTCTTTGTAGGAAAACCAACCATTTCTAAGAATAAGTTTAAGTTGAAAAAAAAAATTGTCAATATATTAATTGTATCTGAACGAATAGATTTTTACTGGCGGAATCTACTACCCAATATCATCTTTTTGGTTGTCGAAAAAGGTTGCAGTGGGAAACTTAAATAAAATATAGGAAGCAGCATTTTCCTGATAATAAGACAATAATATTAAAAACCTGTGGTTGCTGTCCCGCCTGCCAAGCGTGGCAACTATGGCAAATATCGCCCTATGAGTATCTATGGATGAGACCTATGTTCAGAAATAGATTTGTGAGGTATTGTAATGAATTAAAAATAATCTGAATAATAGATTTTTTATGTGTAAAGTAAGTGATTTAAGTATATTGTCTCGATATTATGAAATAGAATAGAATCATTTTTATTCAATATAGATTACATGTAATTCTAATTGTAAGTCATTTTTTACTTTCAGCACTGGTTCGGAAAAACCCTGTCCTAGGAGGAACCAGCAAGAAACCCAGCGGGACTTTTTTTTACAAGCATAATTTACAATATAATATTTAATACAATTGTTATGGAAACATTTAGAAACAGCATGGTAGCGATCACCTCACTCTTAGGGTTATTATCAATCATGTACTTTTTAGTAGTATAATAACCCTCTATATTCACCTTTGTCATATAAGAGATGGTATACCCCCATCTTTCTTCTATAACCTCAGCCGACATCTGAGCCGCCATCTCGAAGATACGAGGTCTATATAAAAATTCCGTCACTTCTTACAACATTAATAAGACTAAATGAGGTGATGGATTCTTTTGCGTTACTTACGTTACCACCACAAGGGGTTGTATAAGTCGGCTCAGGTAACTCAAAACAACAGGAAATCAAAAAACCAGAAGTATTTATCGTGTTTGACCTGAGTCAACTTATACAACCCTATTATACGACTATTTTACATTCTAGGTCTATCCATATAAAAATTGCCAGATTGATAATGTTAAGAACTATGAAAGAAAATTATATACAAAATAAGGAGGGTTTTTGAGAGGTATTGTGATTGCCATTCTACCCTTGATTATGATAATAACTGCTAATCTACAAAACTTCGAAAGACTTTAAACGTCATTAAGAAAGAGGCTGCTCATTTACAAATCAGGAGAATTTGTTCCCACACACCGCTTATTAATTTCTTACATTCTATATTTCTTCTTTTACAATTATCACGCATATATTTCAGTTTACTATCTTATCGTTATCGCAAAATAGTTAATAGCTTCAAAACACGCTACGCAACAAGAAAATGAACAAACGCGTTAGACCGCAAATAAAATAAGAACTAACGTTGGCACGTCACAATCACCTGTACCCATAAACAGGTTTCAAAAGACTAGTCTAAATATAGCTTCGTTTAATTGATTAAAATAACTCCGTAAGCTCACAAAGTGACAATAACAAATCTATACACGCGACACCTCTTAAATGTGAACAGAGAGCAAAGCCGCTGACTTCAAAAACCTAAAGACAAAAGAGGATTTCACTGTGTAAGTCAGTTACTAATGGAGAAGCGAGTTAGCAATCGCGAGGACAGATCTCAGCTCGAGAGCAATTAAAGCATACGAGATTCCTCGGGGGACGGCCACCGGAGGCAATCAAAATAATCGCAACGATTCAACACTTTCCTACCTCAAGATACGCGATAAGTCCAACTTGTTACGGTTAAGAAGGTATTATGGAGTACGTACTTCAATTGCGACAACGCAGTAATATAAAATGATAGAAATATAGTTTTTGTCTATTCATAATAACTGATCAATTACTTTTAATAATTTAAATGTAAAATATATTTACATATATTTATTATTTACACTTCACACTCTTAGAAACATACCTTATTTTGCGGAAATTCTGGTATGCTGAAAGTGAAATCCTAAAATAAAAATATAACGCTGTGTATTACAGTCGTTAGGGCCTATCAAAATATTTTGCTGAACATAGGACTTACCTATAGATCGCCTCATAGGGGTGGGGGACGTATTTTCCATTGTTGCTATGGCTGGGAGCCATGTTGGCCACCGTATCTTGGTAGTGGATATTTTAAACTGCCACTACACGGTGAGTGTATGTATGAGATTACATAACTTGAAGTTAACTTTGCTTATTTTTAGCTCTTGACTTATTTGATCTGTTACCTTGTGCATACTCTTATTACAAGGACGAGATTTCGTTGTTTTCCTGTTCTATATAGACTACGGCGAAAACCGCTAAAACTATCAGATGTTACCAACTTTGAGAGACATGATCACTATCTGTCACCCATTTTATATAGCCCTGAGTCCGATCAATTTGTAAAAGCCTCCTGGCTAACAGCACAAACATGACCGAAAACAACAGAAGACATTCTACGATGATACACGAGAGTACTAATATAAAATATCAGAGCGTGTTTGGGTATTGTGTTACAACACATCTAAATTCAAAACCAATAAATAGAGTTACCGGACGAATATTGTATTACCGGTATTTGTTAGTTGGATAGGTACTCCTTAATCCACGAAAATGTAATAACGAAGGTGAGAATTAATATAAAGTTAAAAATTACGTGTCCATTATCCTATCTGAAACTCGACGCTATCTGCGCTTTAGAAAGCATGGCCATTATCGCCTTCCTTACTAACGAATTGATAAGCTTTTTTTAATTTTTATATTTACAAATGCATTTGTGCCGCGCAGTAGCCGAAAATGCAAATTGGGATTCATGCCAGCGCCCTCCGCTGCAATTTTATTTTTGTATATCTTTATTCTTTTAACGCAGCCTTTATTTATCTTTTTAGGTCCCATCCCGATGTCGTGCTGGCTGATTGCGTTCGTGAGTAGCGCGATATATTGTTCTTTTAAAAGAAGCCGCTTGATTGAAAGCTTTTAAACGTAACGTTAAGTAGTACGCGAATGCATTGTAAGCGATAACTATTGTCTTTAATGATTTAAGACAAAAAGTAAAGGACCTTAAAATGACGGTCATATGGATGGTTTTAGAGCATTGAATGCTAAATCCTTTATTTAAAATCGTGAACTTTCCATGTGAAATGGAAACCGCTTCGTTTAAATCCGAGATAAAGGAGCACGTAAGATGGCGCACGAAAGACATGTCACCCGTTAATTTTCATTGTAAATTTATATATTCAATTAAGAATGATTCACAGCTTTTTAATACGTAATAAAATATTTGTGTTGTATGTTTTATTTTAATTGTGACGTGTAATGGCGGCGTAAGATTCTTGCGTCCATCATCCCATTTCTTCCCGTAGATGTCGTAAGAGACGGCTAGGGGGTATTACAAAACGATTTTATAGCTTTCGATAGAAGGTGGCATAAACATAATATATACATAACGTAACAAATAACATATACAATAATAACATATAACCATTTCATTTACGCCAGGCGTAAAATAACCAAACCCGTTATGTGAAAGCATAAAAGGTGCAAAATGTCTGGTTCTCCCGTTGCCAATCCGCTAGCAAGGCGTGACGATTGCGGTAAATCCTCCCAGAGGAGAAGCACATGTTCTGTTGTGGACCATTTTGAGCTGACGATGAAGAAAAAAAATGTTTATCATGTTTTTAATTTTTTTTTAAATAGAATAAAGGTGACAAACGAGACATCTACATCTATCTTCGTTAGCGAATTTAAATGCAGATGCGTTGTCAGCCGTGAGGACTAAGATAGAATGCCTCTTTTCCAGTAAAAAGGGTCTCCGGTTCTCTACACTCACCATACGAAACACAGCAGCATTAAGCTGCTATTTTACGTTGGCATTCTGTGTTTTAAATAAAAGTAAATGTAAAACATGATGACATACATAAGTATTGTTTAGTAGATGAAACTGTATTAATTATAAATCATCGAGTCATATTTTTACCGTGTAGTGGCAATGTAAGAATATCTACTACCCTACTATATCATCCCATGGGTGTCGTATGAGGCGACAGAGGGAAACAAATCAGGAGATGGGCAGCAGCGTCTTCCTAATCATCATCATCATCATCATTACAGCCCTTCACAAGTCCACTGCTGAACATAGGCCTCCCCCAAGGAATGCCACAAAGCACGGTCCTGAGCCACCGGCATCCGTCGACTTCCTGCATGTCTTACCAGGTCGTCACTCCATCTTGTGTCTCCCAACAGATCGGTCTTAAGATGATCATGGATAAAACAAAGATCATGTGTAATGTCCATGTCACACCTATGCCGGTAGTTGTTGGTAGCACTAAGCTCAAAGTTGTTGACGAGTATGTTTACCTTCGACCGAGTCTAATTCGTAGTCTAACTTCGACCAAGAGGTCAATCGACGGATTCAACTCGGCTGGGCAGCGTTCGGGAAATTACGACACATCTTCTCGTCAGGTATACCTCAAAACCTGAAAACGAGATTTTACAATCATTGCGTGTTGCAATTGATGACTTATGGATCTGAGACGAGCCCTGGACTGCTGGCCCTATGAGGACGCTCAAGGCCGCTCAGCGAGCTATGGAGAGGGCTATGTTCGGGTTTCGAACTTCGAAATGAGGATATCCGCAGCAGAACCAGAGTGGCCGACATAGCCCAACGGATTAGTAAGCTGAAGTGGCAATAGCCCGGCCATATAGCCCGAAGAACTGACAACCGATGGGGAAAAAGGTTCTCGAGTGGCAGCCTTGTACCGGTAGGCGAAGTGTAGGGCGACCCCCCACTATATGGAGTCTTCCTTAGTACGCCTAAAAAATAAAAGACTGCGGTTGCCAACCCGCTTGCCAAGTGTGGCAACTATGGCAAACATCCCCTCAATGAGGCAATCTATGGGGGGAAGCCTATATTTAGCAGTGGGTTTTAATAGGCTGTAACGGCCACATGTCATATTTAGGCAAAGTGTAGGGCGGCCCCCCACTAGATGGAGTGACGATCTGGTAAGATATGCAGAAAGTCGCATGGATACAGATTGCTCAGGTCCGTACTTTGTGGCGTTCCTTCATATATTTAACAGTGGACTTGTAAAGGGCTGTAATGATATAGTAATAATGAAGTAATATTTAGACCTAAGCTTACACCTGCCAACACTTTTTCTTTCATATTTTCTAGTTTTGACTGGTAGAGAGTGCCACAAGGCATGAATTTCACCCCTTGTAATGATTAGCTTATGGCGATTATAATAAAGGCAATTAAATTTAAAAAAAATGTGGTAATGAGATATTATTGACCTTGACTAATTTCGGTCTCAACCACTAAGGTTAGCTTAGAAACAATATACAGTAGAACCTCGATAAGATAAAGACCAAGGGAAACGTTAAATAATTTGAGTTATTGAGGTTTTTACTTACTAAGGGTTTAAGTTAAGGAGTTTTTATTGGTTTATGCTTGTACTTACAGAGGTTCGTTTATGAGCTTTGTTTAGGAATTATATACATAGATAGACGAGCTAGGTTAAATGCAAATGAAACTTTTAAATGTTCATACATATTATGTAGGTTTAAAGATATCTACATTTATTCAAGTTTATTTTATTCTACATAAAAAAGTCGGTAATTTTTTTGTTTCAAACTAACGCTCCCGGAACGAAGGCTAAAAGCTAATGATACAAATAAGTTACTGTACTTAGACCTTAGTCTATTGTTTACATTTGAAGCCATTTGGTGAACACGTGTAAGAAATAACAATGATCTACAGGGAACCTTTATTGTTTGCACATTCATTTAAAATGACTCATTGATAGATGATTGAAGTTACAAAGGTCGTCTTCGTTACAACTTTGAGTTACTGAGGTGCGATGCCCAAATTATTCGTTTAAGTTATAGAGGGTTTGTATTTTAAGTAAAAGAGGTTTTGGACTCCGAGGACACAAAATTTTATGAATTTATAGAGGTTATTACGTTGTCGAGGTTTAAGTTATCAAGGTTCTACTGTATTGATAAACGTAATGCAATAATGTACTGATACACATTATAATCTCCAAATGAAAAGCGATAGTAGCCTCATGGATAAGTACGCGGGCAGCGAAACTTAGAAGTCCTTGGTTCGGAACCGCCTTTAGACTACTGTCGTGAACCACTCCCAGCACAAGTATTTTAAGCTTATAGTTAAAAAGATCCCTACTAATACTACCAATAAAAAGCATTGCTTATGCTAAAAATACAGCAATAAGTTTAATTTCGAGGAACTATCAAAATGTAAAATAGCCGAGGACAATCACAATACATCAACACTCAAAAGTGAAAATCATTTGTCCGCAATCAGGTACTTTAACTACTAAGCCATTTGGTGATCAATAACATAAATACTGTAAAACAAAACCAATTAGTAAGTTTTTTTCTAAGTGAAAATGGAAACTATAAACCACTACTGAAATTGTCGCAAGGACTTTTATATATAAGTTGTGTAATATGAAGTGACTATAATCTAGATTCTAGGTCTTCTCCAATTAAAATGCGTAAATCCGAACCACCTACCGTTAAAGTAAAATGTCGCGTATTGCCAAACGCGTGCGACAGTGCAACGACCCGCATACCGACAACCTGATCTATGTGATGACAGAGTAGTTGTTAGCAGGTTTGCTTCTAGTTTAAGTCATAAGCGAATGTCCAATTTGCCTAATTAACTATATTGGACTCCTTCGCATTTGTTTAGATGCACATTTACTATAACTGCATCACTCTCACAGCTCATATCGTCGGGTGGGTGTTCTTAAATAAAATGCGATAATGCCAGAAAAATCTAAGAGCAACCGATAGATTAACGGTAAAAAAATCCAGAGTACATATATCTAGACCTGTCTAAGAGAGCAGCAACTTAGCTGCAATAGGTATTCAATATTAATCACCAACGATCTCTTAACCTAGAAGACGTACTACATGTCATAAGAGTGACAGATTGTTTAAATAACTCGAAAAAGGATGTATTAATTCCATTCATTACAGCCTATAAAAGTCCACTGCTTAACATAGGCTTTTCCCATAGATTGCCTCATCGGGAGGATTTTGCCATAGTTGCCACACTTTTTCACAACAGGCGGGTTGGCAACCGCAGTTTTTTTATTATTTCGAGTTGTTATCATCAGAAAGATGCTGCTGCCTATCTTCTATTTTATTTTCCCTCTGTCGCCTATTTCGACACCCACGGGGCTAAATGGGGTAGTGGATATTCTTACACCGTCACTACATAGTACACATTTATTAATTACAACTATAGGGTAGAATAGGGTTTTTTTTACTCGTACCGGTAAGTAAAGTGTAGGGCGGCCCCCCGATAGATGAAGTAACGAAGTCAATGGACACAGGTGGTTCAGGACCGTGTGTCTTGGAGTTCCTTGGGGGAGGCATTTGTTCAGCGTTGGACTTATGAAGGGCTGTAATGATTATGATGTTCTCTACACTCACCATACAAAACACAGCAGCATTATGCTGCTATTTTACGCTGGTACTCTACGAGCGCGGTCCTTCTTATATTACAAAAATATTTCGTGGACTCATGAAGTCCGCTGTAATGCAGAAATGCAGTGGGCTGGAGAGTTCTCTTTTCCAAAATCCTCTCTAAAATGGCCCGTGTCTAACAGTGGAACGCGGTTACTTACCACGGTTGATATGAAAAGTATTAAATTTTATAGATGACTTCAAAAAAAGGAAAAAATTTGAATTTACGTTTTTATGTATGTATTTATATATGTAACATGATATCTTCGTCAATCGTAAACCGATTTTGATGATTCTTTTTTTTCCGCTATACATTCCCGACTCCTAAAACTGTATATATATATCAAAAACTTTGGCCTCTCAGTATATTTACGAAAATTTAATATAATATGTTAACAAAAACAAAAGTAGTTTTAGTAAAAAAAGTGATATTCATTGTGTAAACACTAGGCACAAACACAAGCTAGCGACACCAGTTTTTCGACTCCACAGAGTCAGTAATTTTTTCTTGGTATAATGTATACGCTATTACAACAAAGTCTCAGAAAATATACAAGGTATGTCTAATAACTGTTCATTTTTTTTTTAATAACGGTTTATTTATAATAACTGTTCTTGTTAATTCTTCTTACAAATCATTCCTAATAAAACTCATTACACAACATGCGTTATTTGAAACTGATAGCCAACATCCCGTGACTTGTCCCACCGACGCATAAACACACAGTCCGTTCATTTTTAAGACGGATAAAAGCTATAAAATCTGTTTCGTCATACGTCTCCAGCTCGTAACATTTACAATGTCGGCCACATCAAAAAACCGAAGCGAGTTCATCGAATCAACAGTTTCTTTGAAGTAAATAAAATTAAGAGCATATCAATAAATAAGAATTATTATTTTCTTTAATATTCGGTCGTACAGTCACATCAAATCATTGGCCTTTTTACACTTTTCTCATAAGTCAGATTGACAAATGAACACAGTCTACCTGATTGTAATTAGATGATGTTGTAGCCCATGATCATAAATCTACCGACTTTTCGTGCTTTCCGAGGCATGCAGGTGATTTCAGGTTGCTACTGAGAATTTCTGGAAACCTAGTAACAGATATTAGCCCGACCTGGAATTTGGACATTCGATCACATGATCTCCGACGAACCAACAACCGATGGACAAGAAAAGTTCTCGAGTGCAGTCTCGTATCAATAAGTTAAGTGTACGTCACGCCCCTCTCCCCCCCCCCCTCCTCCCACTAGATAAAGTAACGAACTGGTAAGACATGCAGAAATTTGATGGATGCAGGTGGCTAAGGGGCGTGTTTTGTGGCATTTCTTGGGGCCTAATTTCAGTAGTGGACATCACGTACTGTAGCAGCACGGTAGACTAATCGCTACATATCCCACTCAGAAATAAGAAGAGAATCAGTGCCTGGCATTGGGACGTATATAGACGTGACTTTAATTTTTATTATGTGACAAGAACTTACAATTCAATAAAATAAAAATAACCTTAAAACATAGTCAAGTTCACTGCCACCACAAATGAATCAAAAATCATGTATTTTTCATGTCCAAAAGGAGGCCTGTATTAAGACTTTACTTTTTTATACTATTATACACACAAAAATACATAAATATTTAAACTACATAATCAAATTATATTTACGTAGTTGTTTCTACTGATATTGTGATACAATGATCAGTATTTATCACGTTTACTGCATAATGTAATTAATATTTTTACGTCAGTGTATCAAGTGTTTACGAGCTAAACATGCTTTCTAAAATACTCCATGAAGTACAACAGTGCTAATTATTACCAGTTTAGCGCTACAAAGTACAAATTGGTTTTATGTTTAAGGAATTAATTAAATCGCGAAACGAACCTGAACACGCAGTAGATCAAACCATTACTAACGAACAATCTGTGCATAAAATTAGTCACGGTTACTGTGAAAACAATGCGACTAAACGTGATAATTTATTCTGTGACCTTAAAACTTAACTTCACTAATTAAGGTGTTTTTACATTTCAAACTTAAAAATTAGTATAATATTTATAGTGTTAGAGCGATAATAAGCGTAACGTAATTACATAGATCGTAAGTTGTCGTGGGTCTCGTAAAAGGTGACAGAGGTAAACAAATCAGGAAATAGGCAGCAGCGTCTTCCTAATAACGACTAAAAATAAAAATAAACTGCAGTTGCCAACCCGCTTGCCAAGCGTGGCAACTATGACAAATATTTCCCATATGAGGCAATCTCGTATAGGGAGGTTTATGTTCAGCAGTGGACTTTAATAGGCTGTAACGGTAATGGTAAAACTGAAGTAACAAACGAACGTACAGTCCACCTGATGTTAAGTGGCTACTGCAGTCCATGGTCACATCCAGTCAATTTGATACAAAGAGGGATACAGTAGCGTTGTCATTTCTGAGGACTAAGGTTGAATGCCTCACAGCCTGTACTTATAGCTATACAGCCTCTCTATATATACCCTTCTATGCACTACAAACTTCTCAGGTATAAGAAGAGGATTATACGGTAGAGCCATGCTGCAGCTATATTACTGGTATAGTTGTAGTACGAATGGGTCGGCTCGACCGGGAAGGACCACGCTCTCACAGAATACCAGCGTAAAATAGCAGCTTAATGCCGCTGTGTTTCGTATAGTGAGTGTAGAGAACCGGAGACCCTTTTACTGGAAACGAGGAATTCCATCTTAGTCCTCACGGGTGACAACGCATCTGCATTTTGATTCGTAATCGAAGATAGATGTAGCTGTCTATGGGCCACAGCAACCACTTACCATCAGGTGAACTGTGTGCCCGTTTGTCACCCTATCCTATAAAAAAATAGGAATGTGATCAGCAGTGTATATATTATGAAATGAAATGAAAACGAATTAAAATCTCTTTCTTACGACGTAAGAAATTGAAATATCGTATGTCATGTTTTCTTATTACTTTTGGAGAAGTTAGGAGTCCACACTGCGCCAATTGGTGTTGGCGGAAATCATAGGTCCAATATCTTCAATTTCTCTGACATGCAAGTTTCCTTACGATTTATTCTTCGCAGATGAGCATATGATAGAACTCGGGGGCATCTAAGTCCTCAATAATTTTGTATTATATATAAGATAAAACCAGTGATTGATCTTGTGATTACGCGTTTCATTGCGCGTGGCGTTATTCTAAGGCTTAAGGATGTGCCTTGCTTGAGGATATATATAAAACTTAATTGTGTCACATATAGTCTGTGCAGTGTACCGTATGACGGCTTAAATATACATCAACCCAAGGAATATCCAATTCCATGGGTTCCATGGGCTTAAAAGTTATTGTAGAAATATCGGCAAGATTTCATTACCTCGTGGAATGGCTGTATAAGATACGCCAGATATACAAGGCACATATTATATAGGGCGGACGGGCAAGGCGGAGAGGGTGGGCAAAAAGAATAATTCGTCTAGTTTATTCTGAAATTGTTAGAAATAGATAAACCATGGATTACGTGACGAACGTGACCGAACCGCGTGCAAGTAGTGACCTGTCAGCTGTGGGACAAGCGCGTGTGTACGGGAGCTGTGTGGACAGAATTGTGTTTTTTGTAAAAAAATTCATTTTTCAAGGTAATTGTAACTCAATTTATTATTTAACTGTTACTAATTTACCTGAGTTGATAGTTTCTGCATATTATTTGATGTTCATTTCCATAGTTACACTTTATTTTACTATATTTACGTAAACATAGATGAGTATTTTGATTTCTGAAGTATGGACGGGCAAGATGGAACAGGGCAAAATGAATACTCTTCATTTGTGTGTTGCAACTAAATGACTTTCTTTTATTAATTTCAGATGGTGTATAACCATAAGACAAAGAGTGATCATGAAAACTGATCTGAAGGAAGTCTGCGAAAAGCTTTGCTTGCAGCCCAATTGCCTTCAATATCCGATGCTAGCAAAACACAAGGCATTCCGTATGCAATTTTATACCGGCGTTTGAAATCTGGCATAACTATAAAGAAGCTAGACCGATTTGTATCTTACTTTACTCCTGACGAAGAAAATGATTTGATGCAATATGTAGATACAGTAAAAAGATTCAAATTTCAATAGCCTCAAACGATCCAGGACGAATCATTAACCAGTATGATGTGGCCCAACTTAAGCAGAAAAGGAAGCATAATGTAGCTCCTCCTAAAAAGAAAGTGGCTTTTGAGCTAGACACCACGCCTGGATAATTCAAGATAAAGAGAAAAAAAACTAGCAAAGAAAAAGGTCCAGACAGAACCAGAGAAGTATTACTTTTGCACTATGTATAAAGAAAAATATTTTTCGCCTCCACTGGAAGACTGGATCCAGTGCGACACATGCCAAAAGTGGATCCACAAAGCATATTCCTCTTACATGTGTCTAGAATCATATTTTTATAACTATTGCTTTGACTAAATAATGATTATTAGTTTAAAATCGTTTTCCCCGCCGAAGAAATTCGTTTTGCCCGCCCAGGTTAGGCAAAACGGATAATAGCATGATTTAAAAGAATAAACGTTTTTTACCGAATGTTTATTTTTGAGTTGATTATTTGTTTAAGTTTAAATCTTTAATAACTATTGTATCTTATTACCAAATGTCTGATTAAAGAAATTAATTTTCTATGCCTTTTTTTAATGTCAAACTTAACCTATTCTTATTGCCCGCCCGTCCCCTACATCATCTTTCAAATTCAAATTCAAATTCAAATCAAAAAGATACAGTTGGTGTTTACGTAGTTTATCACTATTATAGAACAAACTTTTAGTACAGCTATATTCCACCATTTGGCATGCAATATCCATCACATTTTATTATTTTTATATTAAATTACTTAAACATGTTCTAGTTACAATTGGAGTTCACATAATACATAATCAAAAATAATAGCGATAAGTCAATTTAGATAATATTATATAAGTCAAGTCAATTTAGTTACAACTATACTACTAATGCTCTACCACGTAAGTTTCTTCCAATAAGTTTGTCCACTTTATGATGAAAGCTGATTTCCCTAACTTTGAAATATCAGATTCTTGAAGAAGGTCTATTGATTAGATTTAACATTTATTAATGGAATGTGTTATATTCAAGAGAGAAAGGGAATTATAGATGCAGAATATAATGCAGAAACATAAGATTCAGAAGTTTATTAGCAAAACCTCTGTTGAATGCTGCAATTATTTTTAAATTTATATATGGCTAAGTAACACTAATGATAAGACTTTCCTTTCCACTTTCAATAAGATTTTTTTCAATTTTGTACAGTAAGATTAGAAAATGATGGGGCTAACATATCCTTTCGAGACAAAAACCCCTAAATAAGTGAAAAGAACAAAAGATATAACAAAGCCACATAATCCATCGCTTATCTGGTTATTTTACATCATTTTTCGACGTCTGATATGGTAATCACTAATCCACCTACCATTCCGGTTAATAAAAAGTTAAAAAATATACTTACCAGAAATTTAAAAAATATATTAATAATATCAAAATTATAATTAATGGATTCTTCTGTCATCATTCATAGCAGATTTATCTTTGTAAGCCTCCCCCTTTAGCTGCGCCCAAGTCAAAGTAATTAGCGTGGAACAGCGTACACGGTCTCAGCCCGGGAGCAATATTTACATGCAACATAACAATAAATCACCCGGTTCACTTTCCTAAATTGATATTGTAATCCGTTCCGATTGCTTTTTGTTTTTGTTTCTTATTGAATAAATGAAGACGTTGCCGTGATGCGGCTTCGTTAAATTGCCATCTCCAGTACAAAGATCTCGTGGAGTCGTGTTTTGTAAAAATTTTATACAACTTTGTTATTTCGCGTATCACGTCGTTCAATCACGATGATTCATCACGAAAAAATCCAAGTAAAAATTGTCACTAATAATTATTATAATTAAGCCTTTAGTAAAAAAAAATTGCCGTTTGTATATTCATCGCCAACAAGACAGATTTAGTAACATAAATAAGATCTCTCTGTACTTCAAGTTTACATAGAAATGGTGGCTATCCCAGTAAATGCATGACTTTTATACTAAAGTGTGTAATTTACAGGCTTCTTGATGTACTTATTTTCCTCATTCTTTATTTTTTATTCAACAGTTCTTTACATAAAATGAATTAAAGAAATCACTTTTAGTGCGATAAGATCGCATATTTTATCTACTTTGTAATATACTGTTATTTTATTACATAAGCTTTATTGATGTAGAATAAAGTATATTAAATTTTTTGATAGACTGGTTATCTTGGTATATCTTCAACATTATTTGTTTCTTTTCCTTCCTTTCATCGTGACAAACCAAAAGAAAACAGGTTGGTTCGACCAGACACGGATCATGCGCCTAATACCCGTATAAACTATATATAAGTTTACGGTAAGTGCCGTACTTGTATAAAAAGAAAACAAATATCCTGTGAAATAGACTAAATTGAAGCTCCCGTAATAATGGAATTAATGTCATTACTTAAATAACATTTGAGAATTTTGTTTTCGCTGCTCCACAGTTTTATTGTTCTTACTTATCGCATACACCAATACAAAATGGAGAACCACGATCAACAGAAGCGGCTGACTTATGTCCCGGTCCCATTCCCCGTGATATGTTCATCTTAACAATAAATATTGCTGGCCAATTAAAGGCACCAGCGCTACAGTAGCAAGCCGAAGTGGGGTAGTTATGACACATCGCCTTATAGGGTACCTCGGTGATTGTTTATAGTGAAATAAATATTAAACACTAAAATATGGTTATGTGTGTTTTCAAAGAAGTTTTATGCAAAATTTTATTTTATGGATAATACTTAATATATATATATATATATATATATATATATATATATATATATATATATATATATATATATATATATATATTAAGCCATGTAAGTCAAATTCCACATTGATAGGATAAATTAATAAACATCTGTGATGATGAGGATAGGAATTAATGTAAGATGATATTAGAATAAATTTGCATTACAAGATTTACCGTGTAATGGTGATGTAAGAATATCCATTACCCCATATCATCCCGTGGGTGTCGTAAGAGGCGACAGAGGGATACAAATCAGGGGATCGGCAGCAGCGTCTTCCTAATAACGACTAAACATTTAAAACTGCGGTTGCCAACCCGCTTGTCAAGCGTGGCGGCTATGGCAAATGTCCCCCCTATGAGGCAATTTATGGGGGAGGCCTATGTGCAGCAGTGGACTTTAATAGTTTGTAACGGTAAAAACATTACGGCACATCGAAATAATACACTATAGTATACTGCAAAGTTTATTTGTGAGTTTTTACTAAGCAATTTAATAGAAGATAATATATTATATACACTTCAGGCCTTGCGTCGCTTTACATTTTGTGATCGCGCAACCAGTCAGAGGTCTGAGTATTTTGAATTTCCTTTGGCATTTCCTTAGTCGTCTTTTACAGTGCCTAGGCAACAGTAAAAAGTTAGAGCATGCAATTTAATTTATTAATTAAATTGCATGCGCTAAAAAAGCAAATAAATCAAAAAATTTAAATTTTGCTTGTTTCTAAAATTTATTTCAATATATTTTTCATTTTTTTTTTAGTTTATAAATATATACCTTCTCCATTGAAAAGTACATATATATAACAATTTTCATGGTGATTGATCAAATAAATTTTGAGTTAAATGATTTCATATATACAAACATCCTCTTTTATATGTATAGATTCAGTTATATTGTAAGTATCCGCGTATTCCTTGTATTCGCGATGCCGCTTTACTGCTTTGCCTAGTGTTCTAGGTTCCTGACTACTACACCGCTAGTCCTGGGTTGGGATCCCAGCTGAAGTCAGCATTTGTTCAATCTGTGTTTATCAATAAAAAAAAACTGTAGTGCCAAGCGTTGAAACTATGGCAAATATTCCCATTATGAGGCAGTCTATGGCCTATATTCAAAATGGGCTTTGATAGACCATAGATAGTAATGCACGAATGGGTATGGATGTAATCGTGCTTCTGATACACCATCCGACTCAAACACTGATCTTATATATTTATACCTTCCTTGCAGGCCCCAATGAAATTGTTAATTGAAATTTATAGGCTTAACAATGAAGGAAGACATCGTGGAAACCTACACTTTTGTGATATAAATAAACATTTCAAGAGCATGTGCAATATTCTAACACGCATTGGGTTAGCGGGACATAGTACTTTCCTCCTACGTACTAGCCTCTATAAGCCTTTCCACATATGGAGAGTACTAGAGTACTAGAGTTGCTATTATATTTTTTTATCTATACATATATACGAATAAATAAAATTGAAGTGTCTGTTTGTAATGTCAAAATAACAGCTTTTTACTAAATGCATATGAAAGTATATACGGTACTAATAACAAAAAACTATTTTTAAAATTTTTGTCTGTCTGTCAGTTTGTTCCGGCTAATCTTCGAAACGGCTGGACAGATTTTGACGAGACTTTCACTGGCAGATAGCTAATATTATAAGGAGTAACTAATTACTTTTATTTTGGAAAAGAATTAGGGTTCCGCGCAAAGAAAACCCATGAAATCCAATCGTAATAAATTCCACGCGGACGAAGTCGCGGAGGACAGCTAGTATTATATATTATGTGAAGAATATATTAATTTATTCATTGAAACAGATGTTCTGAAACTTTGAAAAGTTAAAATTTTAAACACAAATGTTGACTTCATATCCGGTTTTTGTAATTGTCCTTATTGTCCCTGTGTCTTTAACTCCCGGCACCTTTAACACTGCATCAAATCTTGTCGTATATGCCTTACATCGAACACTGTTACGCCAGCAGTACTCCTTTGCACGCACGTTAAAAAAATATGGACGTAATGTTGCACTGAATATGTGTGAAGCGCTCTAGGTCCTACAATTAACAAATACAAATACATCAAGGTTTGACAAGCGGCGTGATGAGTATGCAGTGTGTGGCAGGAGCAGGACGCTCGATACATAAATGTGTGCGCGTATATCGCGTATGAAAAACAAAATTCTTGGACCAAGGGTGCTTCGCATGTTTGTAGTGTTACTTAATATTCGTATTTTTTAACATCCGTGTTTCTGTGTTCGCGTGAACACTAGTGGCACTGTTATTTTGCTTATCTAGTTTATAAACTTACAATTAAAATGTTGTCACCACATGGTATGCAAATGTATGAAAATAAAACGTTAATTCAGTTACAGCCTTGTTGTTGTTGTTCATCACCTGTAAAACTCCACGACATGGGCCTCTCCCGTTGTTGGAAGAATTTACCTTAGTCACCACGCTTAGAAAGCGAATTAACAGCAGTGCAGTATATAGTATATAAAGTCTATATAGATATATAGACTTTATAGACCTATAAAGTCCTAATGCTTTGCTTTTCTCAATAATATAAAAAATGAAAAAGTTGGCAAATTTATACTTGGTAGAGCCATGCTGCAGCTATATTAATTGTATAGTTGTAGCACGAATAGGTCGGCTCGACCGGGGAAGGACCACGCTTTTACAGAATACCAGCGTAAAATAGCAGCTTAATGCTGCTGTGTTTCGTATGGTAAGTGTAGAGAACCGGAGACTCTTTTTACTGGAAAAGAGGCATTCCATCATAGTCCTCACAACTGACAACGCATCTGCATATTGATTCGCAAACGAGGATAGATATAGATGTCTATGAGCCACAGCAACCACTTACCATCAGGTGGACTGTGGGCTCGCTTGTCACCCTTATCCTATAAAAAAAAGACGACACTCACTATACAAGCCGAGCTTAGTGTTAGTTTCACGGGTGAAACTTCGTCTCCTGTAAATTAACTATATTTTGTATATTTGGCATGTAGCAAAGTGTATCCTCGTTATAAAGTGGTTGTGACATAAAGTTTAAAGTTTCTCAGAAATAAAAGTTGCCTGGCTTTTTATTTCTTTATCGTGATAAATAAACAAATAAAATTACAATCAATTATTACATATTCTTCTGGAATGTTGTGTAAAGAATCTTGCGAATTTGAGCAATGATAGAAAAATCTCATTACCCCAATAGATGGCGCTTTAACCACTTAACGTATAATACTAGAAACCGGCGACGAGAGTTGCATGCAAGCTGCGAAACGTCTTGTACTGAGCTCGCCATCGCAATCCGTTTGATTAGCGTGGGGGCCCATCTCCAGCACTGAACAGTTCAACGGGCTGATGAATTCAAAAAACAAATTAATTTTGTTTTTATTCAAAGATTCTCTGCCCATGAACTATATCATCTATATTATGCAAATCACATGTCTATCAATGAAATCGTAATACGGATTTCGATTAGTATATCGATCCCTTATCCATCATACTTCATTATATATTTTTAATATCGTTCTTGATTTTTATCGCTTGCCGCATCTGAATATTTTATATATTATATCTTTATCTGTTTAGCATTTAGTTTTTTGTCTTGATCTTTTATCGTTCATTTTGTTATCTATAGTAAAATCTCTACGAGTAATAAAATGAGAATCCAATATCAATTTACCATCTAGGGCTTCATTACCCCTTATCAATACTTGGGATTGTAAGTCAAGCTAATATTAAGTAAAAAAAAATTAGTATAAGTGTATTTTGTTCACCATCTCGCCCATTGTTGTAACTGAGGACAAGTCCAAAAAAACGACACATTCTTGGAAAGGCCTATGTCCGGCAAGAGACAACTGGCAAAATTGATATTACTAAGTAGAATTAAGTGTGTTGCGTGAATATAACATGTAAAGAATTCAAAAAAATCTCAAAATAACGTTACGAAGCTATTATACTGATAGTACTTTGTACCAGCTAATTTCTAAGGCTTTATTCGTTTCACGAAATATTAGGTGAATGAATCGTTTATTGTGCATTAGAACTTTGACAGCTCTTGTAATAACGCTAGCATCACAGCCATCACGAAACTTGCATATGGTGAGCGTATAAACAAATTATAAAATGTTAATAGAATCGAACCTTTGACTCCGAGCCACAATACATCATTGTCAGGCCGTTAGTGTGGCCGGTTTTGGACGTGTAAAGAGCGACGGACACTAAAATGATTATTTAATGATTTCTTATATTTACGCGAACATTACACATTGAATAATACTATGTTTACGGATTTTATCGCGTTTAATTTACTTATTTTAATTCCCGACGTTTCGGGTGCTTTACAGCAACCCATGGTTACGGGGGGACCATGACCATGGGTTGCTGTAAAGCACCCGAAACTTCTTAATTTAAAGAATTAAAATAAGTAAATTAAACGCGATAAAATCCGTAAACATAGTTTTATTCAAAATGATTATTTTTTCTCTGGTTTCGTAAGTGCAAATTATTGTAGTAAAAGATAAAATAAAGTACTACTCTGGCTACGTCCCACAGCTGGGCACGGGCCCTTAGGACTTTGAATAAGATAAGAATACGTCCCTCTTTGCACTGAAATATATTTAATTTTAAAGATGTACATGTTTCCTCACGATGTGAAAATTAACATTATAAAACAGATTTCATTAGTAAGATATTCTGTGTTATTTTCAACGCCATATAAATACACCATATGATTATAGTGATTCTTCTGGCAAATTATGACCAAGAAGACAAGTTGCACTTGCACTGTCATGTCAAGGGTGCGAGAAGGCAGCTATCACCGTCTACTTATTTATCAGCCCACAAATTTCAACACATCAATTATAAGACTTCTCCACTGATAGCTGACGCTGACATTTGACGCTGCTTCCCGACGCCAGTCTACATACTTTACGTGTAGAATATACTTATAGACATCTTTCTGGTGTTTCCTATAGTCACCTATAACGATACCCACGAGACGTACTGGAGTGATGAGTTCTCATACGCCGCCACCACACGGCTTAGCCATCACCAACGCAGGAGAAAATATAGTGCCCAAAAGTGTTTGTTGTGTCATGTGGCGGTGACTTGTGAGATTCCATCTCCCCTTTTAGTCCCGTGGGTGTTGTAGAAGGCTGACTATGGGAAACACCAGAAAGATGTCATGATTTCCGATAGATGGCGTTATAATAATCTCGTTTACTCCAGACGTAAAATATCTAGACCAGCGTCGGGAAGCACCATCAAAGCTACGGACGTCTAGTATTCATTCATTCATTCATTACAGTCCTTCACAAGTCCACAGCTGAACATAGGCCTCCCCCAAGGAATGCCACAAAGCACGTTCCTAAGTCACCTGCATCCATCGACCTCTTACATGTCTTACCAGGTCGTCATTCCATCTAGTGGGGACCACCCTACACTTTGCTTACCGATACGAGGCTGTCACTAGAGAACCTTTCTTCCCATCAGTTGTCAGTTATATATGGCCGGCCCATTGCCATTTCAGCTTACTAATCCGTGTGTCTAGTATAGAGACCGCCAATCGCCTTCCAAGCGTGACGGTGATAAGAAACGCTCCCTACAGTAACAAGTGTACACTAAGAGACATCGGTGGTCAATAACAAACATTGTGGATTTCGGCTACGACAGTCTTCATCGTTGCTTATTAGGTATTATTTTTTATATAAAATTGAAATGATAAACGAACTTGCAGTCCACCTGATGATGAATGGCTACTGCAGCTCATGGACCTTTACCGTTACAGCCTCCTAAAGTCCACTGCTGGACAAAGGCCTCCCCCATAGTTTTCCTCATAGGAGGGATATTTGCCATACTTGCCACGCTTGGCAAGCGGGTGTTCAACCGCAGTTTTATTTTTGGTCATTATTAGAAAGACGCTATTGCCTATCTCCTGATTTGTTTCCCTCTGTCGCCTCTTACGACACCCACAGGATGATATAGGGTAGTGCATATTCTTAAATTGCCACTACACGGTGCAGTAGCTCATGGACATCTGCAACTAACTTCAAACAAAAAAGGCTACAGACACGTTGTCACCTCTGAGAAATAAGATGGAATACCTAACAGCCCGTAATTATAACATAAAATAACATAAACACTCACGCCTGTCACCCAGAGGGGTAGACAGAGACTACGGACTTCCATTTGGCACGATCCTGGCACACCTCTCTCGCCTCCTTTACATCCATATATCTACGCATACACGCTCGTCGGTTAAGGGTACTCCTAATCTGTCCCATTTTCAATATAACGCCAATTTGGTCGATAAACCTTCGTCTAGGGCATCCCTTCCCAACTCTGCCGTTCACTTCTGCAACATAAATTTGCTTTGTCACTCTTTCCTCGTTCATTCTTTCTACATGACAAAACCACCGAAGCATTCCTTTCTTAATCCTGGTCAAAACGTCATCTTGCAAACCACACTTTTCTCTTATCACACTATTTCTCACCCTGTCATTCAGATTCAGCCCTAGCATACTTCTTCTGCCAGACCCAACTTTCACTACCATACATTAAAGTAGCGACTAACACAGCATTATGAATTGCCATACGTGCCTTTTTTGATACATTTTGACTTCTCATAATAGCGTGTAGAGCCCCATTCACTCTATTTCCTGCGTTCACTCGTCGTTCTGTCTACATTTATACTTCTCTTTCACACCTTCATCTTGTAAACTCTCTATTCTTATACGCTGTAACGCAGTGGTAGACACAGATGTTCGATGCCGCCAACGCCTGAATAGACCATTAATTCGGCATAAGACCAAGTTACTGGCCCACGCCGCAAAAAAAAAAAGAATGCCTATCTTTTAGACTCCCTTTTTGCGTCCAACTCGACTCTTGATGACGGGGAATCTTCCTCGCACAACTTCCTTATGTAATCGAATACCGCCAGCGATTTTTCCGGACCGATACGACTTAGGGACCTTCAAGAAAAGAGCCTACTCCTTTTTAAAAGGCCGGCAACGCATCTGCAATTCCCCTGGTTCTCCTGGTGTTGCAGTTGTTCATGGGCGGCGGTAGTTACTTACCATCAAGTGAGCCGCATGCTCGTTTGCGTTCTCCTATTAAAAAAAAGTAATGTTTCGTCCCTACTTTGGACCCCCGGTAAATCCTTGCATCTACCACTGCGGTCCTCATTCTTTCATCCATAATTATGAAATCTATCATGCTTCTATCATAACCTCTTTCCCATGTATACATGTGAGTCCTCTTATGGCGAAAGAAAGTGTTCTTCGCAAAAAGATTCTTTTCCACACATATGGTGATAAGGTCTCCACCATTCTCATTTATACTTTCATCGCCAAACGTTCCTAATATCCTTTCATAACCAGACTTGTTCACCCCAACCCTTCCATTAAAATCTCCTAACATAATTATATTTTCATTTCCCTTACATTTCATCAACACCATCCTTACAATGTCCCAAAACTGCTCTCGGATATAAGTGGGCTTAGATATGTCTGGGGCGTTCACCCCTAGCACAAACAACTTCTTTAAGCCCACTTTCAGTCGTATCCATAGCAGCCTTGGGCTTACACATTCATACTCTTTCACACATTAACCCATTCTTTCTGAAAGGATGACACCGACTCCCTGGCATGCCCGCTCGGTCTCGTCTACACCAGACCAGTAAGCGGTATATATGCCATGTGGAGTGGCATCTTTTCCCTTTCGTTTCGTCTCATTTACACATAACTTATCTATTCCTCTGTCATTCATCATTTCGCATACTTCATCCATCTTATCATTCATTGCTCCACCTACATTCAGCGTAGCCAGACGGGCCTCCGCAATCCACTTTTCACCCCTCCGGGAGACAGAACGTGACGGGTGGCGAACCTAGTCGCACGTTTTTCTCCCGGAGATTCTTCACACCCCTGCCCCATTAAAGGGCGCCGGGAACTCGGGGCCATTTCTTTTATTTGTTGGCTCATGGTGCGAACTAAGGGGTGTTATACTTACAATATTAAGCCTTGAGACAAGAACGAAGCAGTGCGTGAACTGCTTCGTTCCTGTCTATCTATTAAGATAGGAGTTACAAACTGCAGAAAAGGAGTCCTACCACCTTACCAGTATGCATGGCTGCTTTTTGGCTTCGAAGTCTAACCAACTTTAATTTTTTTATCTTTATGCGATAATCTATCTGTTTTAAGTACAAAATGCTTCCGGTTTTTGGTTTCCACAATTATAGCATCATTCAGGAAAGATTTGGCAAGAAAAACACATAGCTTATAAGGTATACTTGTTATTAGGTCTCTGTAGTAGTTCGGTAGTCTGCTTAGCTTTAATCTGAAATTCAGACAATTTTTATATCATAATAATATTCTTGTTTCAGTGTACGTTGAATATTAATTTTCTATTAGAGATAGCCAATCGCTCAGTTCCCACATTAGAGTGAGACATCACACGTGAAGTATGAAAAGCGGATGCTCTTCTTTAATAGCAGCACCGCTTTTTATTGATCTTCTATGCTAATTATCAATAGTTTTTTCGGTCCATGAATAAATATATTGCTTATAATAAATATTATTATAATGTCGAAATATATTTTTAATATTGTATTTTCAATTGATCTACTTCGAACAAAACAACAACTTTTGAGTTTTAACAAAAGCTATAAACTACGAAGGATTTATTATGATACCAGATGTTTACTCACAGACATAGGCATGTGTTAAAGCCACGATTAACAGAAATGAGACGGCTCAACCAGTGATGAACCACCCTCGAGCAGAATACCGTCTTGAAATATCAGCATATTACTACTAACGGTTCAATCCTAGTCCTCAAGTCCTAGGGTGACAACGCATCTGCATTTCGTTTCTTAATCGATTATAGATATATGGCTTTATAGATATGTTTATGGGCCACAGCATCAACTTATCATCAGTTTGACTGTGTGCTCGTTTTTTACCCTTACTTCCATAAAAAGACACTCGCCCGTCCTAATCTACACCTACCTGGGTTAGAGATGGATGGTAGAAAGGCAAACACGATAATCATTAATAATGCGAAAGATTTTTCGCAAAAATGCAGGGTCCTGCTGTATTTCTATGTCATAACCCGTTAATGTTTGTTTGTTCGAATTTTATGCGCTACCATACCATTCATCACATTGCGTTGAAACAGTAAACTTCCGCGAAGGTTATAGGCACAGTACAATTAACTTACAGTAGGTGGCGCGCATACCTTGCCGACAAATTTATTTGAAAATTATATATCATTCAACTTCAATGAATGTATTATCATCGACAATCAAACAATAAAACTCTTCCAAATTCAAAACGATATTTCCGCTGGAACGCGCCGGATACTAGCTGGTTATTAATACTATCTGCATACAAAACTCTGTAAAAACTATGAATTACTGTAAATAATTATTAATAAAAAGTATAAACCGACTACAAAAATCAAGAAGAAAGCTTATTCTTCGATATAAAATGTGTTAGCAGAAACTTAGAACAACTTAAAAAAATTACTTTAAAAAAATAATTTTTAAAAGCTAAGTTTTCACCCTTTTTGGATTAAAGCCATATCAGAATTTTAAGGTTACACCTTCAAAGTTTCCTATACGCAAAGTTACATTATAAGCTTCACCCCCTATATTTCCAACAGTTGGTTTGGTATTGTCTTCAAACTCTATGAGAACACTCCTTAAGTTTAACCTATTAAATAAAAAGGAATAATTTAAATCAGTTTGGACGTTTCCAAGAAATCGGTGAACGTACGTGTAGTGATAGTAACCAAGTTTATAATAAATTCAGCTCAGCTTCTTCATTGGGGTAGCTACCACACTTTTTATCACCACACCAGTGATATGTTTCTGCCGCTAACAGCAGTACACCAACTGCTGTTAGCGGCAGAAGTATAAGATCGTCAGTACAAGAGGTTGTTATAAAGAACTCTTACTCTTATTGAATTATTTCTTATCATTATTATTATAATTGTTATGTAATTATTATTAAATTTTACTTTACATTAATCATTTTTCATGGAATCAATTATTTTTATAGAATCTTCTCATATTTGGTTAGTAAAGGGGCGTTAGTAGCATTTAAAGAAATAAACATAATTTTTTTTTTTTATAGGATAGGGTGACAAACGAGCACACAGTCCACCTGATGGTAAATGGTTTCTGTGACCCATAGACATCTACATCTATCTTCAATAAAGAATCAAAATGCAGATGCGTTGTCACCCGTGAGGACTAAGATGGAATGCCTCTATTCCAGTAAAAAGGGTCTCCAGTTCTCTACACTCACCATACGAAACACAGCAGTGTTAAGCTGCTATTTTACGCTGGTATTCTGTGAGAGCGTGGTCCTTCCCCGGTCGAGCCGACCCATTCGTACTACAACTATACTACTAATATAGCTGCAGCATGGCTCTACCACGTAAAAAAATTTAGCTCTGCATAAACTGCTGGATATATGCATTTAACAGCTGTTAAATGTATAGAGGCAATTTATCCCTATCATTCTCAGAATGTTGTTGGGTTGACCGAACTCTGCGCACCAAGGATGCACATCTTTTACGTAAAGTTGCATAAAATCTACGCTACGAATGCATTCCATCCTTAGCCTTCAGGCGTAATAATTCATCTGTAAACAGTACGGGGTACTAATTGCCCCATAGTTAAAGTTAAAAATTACAGCCTACTACGTTCCACTCCTGGGCACAGGCCTCCTTTCATTTCTAAGAAGGGTTTAGCGCTAGAAAAAGTTTGTCGCGCTGCCCCAATATGTGTTGATGGACTTCACATATCTTCGATTTTTTTTTTAATTTCTAAGACATGCAGGTTTTCCTTCTACGTAGAGCATGTGGTAAATCAGCATTTAAAACCGGCAGGGATCGAACCCGGGTCGCTCGTGTACTGTGATATTTACAGCGAGCGCTTAACCCCTGAGCTACCACGACTAATCGCCCCATAATCCTCTAAGAAATGAAGGGAGAACTGTTCACAGCAGTGAGACTAGAATATGTATGAAATTTATTTTTATTAATGCACAGAAAGACTGACTAATAGTTGTCACTAATGAGCGTTCTTATTACTGACAGTAATCTAAGCTCGAAGTTGTTGACGAGTATGTTTACCTGGGACAAATAGTCCGACTAGGTAAGTCCAACTTCGACCGAGAGGTCAATGGACGGACTCAACTCGGCTGGGCAGCGTTCGGGAGATTACGGCACATCTTCTCTTCAGGCATATCTCAAAACCTCAAAACTAGATTGTACAACCAGTGCGTGTTGCCAGTGATGATCTATGGGTCTGCGACGTGGTCCTTCACTGCTGGCCGTATGAGGAAGCTCAAAGTCGCTCAGCGAGCTATGGAGAGGGCTCGAGATCGTGCTTGTGGCGTTCCTTGGGGGAGTCATATGTTCAGCACTGGCCTTGTGCAGGGTGGTAATGATGATGATGATGATGATGAATCTCGTTTAGACAATCATCTGGAACTGTCGCCTATATATTATCACCCACACACTATTTTCCTGATCCTCTGTTGACCTCTGATAATAATAGTGAATTTTCTAAAATGAGCGACGATTATAATTTTTTGACACGCCACATACTTTTCGCTATGTTCGTGTGCTCTAAAATTATATCAGGGTTTGACGTACGAGTGTTCTTTGCAGAATTAGAATAATGTGACTTATGCTTTCAAGCAAAGGCTACTTTATCGTCTGTCCGGGTGGATGTCACTTTAATATTATATTTGGCACTGAGTTGTTGTACTTCCGGATTAAATATATTATATAGAAACGATGAGGTATTTAATTTTAGTTTTACTTTTGAACTTGGCTGCAGATGTCTGCTGTGCTGCGGTGCAAGTGAGCTGTAGTGACTTGTAATTAAGTCGACGCCATCACATAGCGACAAAATTATTATTTGATTGGTTTCGGATCACAAATACTTAACACTATCAGAATTCCGATGCATAGTGATAAGATACTCAATAAGGACACAACCAATGCTTAATTATTTTAAATATAAATTTAAAGAGATATTCTCTAAGCAATCAATGCTTAAATAATTAGAAGCTTACATCTTTATCATCAACCTTTACCAGTCTACAACAGGTTTGGTCGTCAAAATGAAAGGTTTCGCTATTCCGAGTTCTGACAAGCAGGTTGGCGACTACATAAACATACATACTGCATATTGATGTTATGAACCATAACCACGGCTCTCCATGATTAATCGAGGTAGTTTAAATCAATCAAACAATATAAAAGGGGCTACCTCTAATCAACCTTTGATCGGTTTTAGGATATCTTTAAATATGTACTACGTCATTACGAATTAATACATTTTTAATGAATTTATCTAAAGCTTAGAATTCCACATAACTACAAGCCATATTTCCCTTTAAAGCTAGTTAAAGTTACAGCCTACTACGTTCCACTCCTGAGCACAGGCCTCCTTTCATTTCTAAGAAGGGTTTAGGGCTAGAAAAAGTTTGTCGCGCTGCCCCAATATGTGTTGATTGACTTCACATATCTTCGAATTTTTTTTTAAATTTCTAAGACATGCAGGTTTTCCTTCTACGTAGAACACGTGGTAAATCAGCATTTAAAACCGGCAGGGATCGAACCCGGGTTGCTCGTGTACTGTGATATTTACAGCGAGCGCTTAACCCCTGAGCTACCACAACTAATCGCCCCATAATCCTCTAAGAAATGAAGGGAGAACTGTTCACAGCAGTGAGACTAGAATATGTATGAAATTTATTTTTTATTAATGCACAGAAAGATTGACTAATAGTTGTCACTAATGAGCGTTCTTATTACTGACAGTAATCTAAGCTTGAAGTTGTTGACGAGTATGTTTACCTGGGACAAATAGTCCGACTAGGTAAGTCCAACTTCGACCGAGAGGTCAATGGACGGATTCAACTCGGCTGTGCAGCGTTCGGGAGATTACGGCACATCTTCTCTTCAGGCATATCTCAAAACCTCAAAACTAGATTGTACAACCAGTGCGTGTTGCCAGTGATGATCTATGGGTCTGCGACGTGGTCCTTCACTGCTGGCCGTATGAGGAAGCTCAAAGTCGCTCAGCGAGCTATGGAGAGGGCTCGAGATCGTGCTTGTGGCGTTCCTTGGGGGAGGCATATGTTCAGCACTGGCCTTGTGCAGGGTGGTAATGATGATGATGATGATGATGAATCTCGTTTAGACAATCATCTGGAACTGTCGCCTATATATTATCACCCACACACTATTTTCCTGATCCTCTGTTGACCTCTGATAATAATAGTGAATTTTCTAAAATGAGCGACGATTATAATTTTTTGATACGCCACATACTTTTTGCTATGTTCGTGTGCTCTAAAATTCTATCAGGGTTTGACGTACGAGTATTCTTTGCAGAATTAGAATAATGTGACTTATGCTTTCAAGCAAAGGCTACTTTCTTTTAAACTTACTTTAAAGTCTGTCTGGGTGGATGTCACTTTAGTATTATATCTGCCACTGAGTCGTTGTACTTCCGGCTTAAATATATTATATAGAAACAATGAGGTATTTAATTTTAGTTTTACTTTTGAACTTGGCTGCAGATGTCTGCTGTGCTGCGGTGCAAGTGGGCTGTAGTGACTTGTAATTAAGTGGACGCCATCACATAGCGTCAAAATTATTATTTGATTGGTTTCGGAGCACAAATACTTAACACAATCAGAATTCCGATGCATAGTGACAAGATGCTCAATTAGGACACAACCAATGCTTAATTATTTTAAATATAAATTTAAAGAGATATTCTCTAAGCAATCAATGCTTGAATAATTAGAAGCGTACATCTTTATCATCAACCTTTACCAGTCTACAACAGGTTTGGTCGTCAAAATGAAAGGTTTCGCTATTCCGAGTTCTGACAAGCAGGTTGGCGACTACATAAACATACATACTGCATATTGATGTTATGAACCATAACCACGGCTATCCATGATTCATCGAGGTAGTTTAAATCAATCAAACAATATAAAAGGGGCTACCTCTAATCAACCTTTGATCGGTTTTAGGATATCTTTAAATATGTACTACGTCATTACGAATTAATACATTTTTAATTAATTTATCTAAAGCTTAGGAATTCCACATAACTACAAGCCATATTTCCCTTTAAAGCTAGTTAAAGTTACAGCCTATATACGTTCCACTGCTGGTTACAGACGTCCTTTCATTTTTGAAAGAGTTTTAGGGCAAGGAAATGTCTTCGGTGCTGCCCCAATGCGTGTTGGCGTAATTCACATGTCTTCGAAATATATTTTTCTTGTTTCTCAGTCATGCTGGTTTCCTCACTATGCTTTCTTCACCGCCGAGCACGTGGCAAATCAGTACTTAAAATTGCAATTAACAATTTCATTGGTGTCGGCGGGGATCGTACCCGGGTTGCTCGCGTACTGTGAAATTTACAGCGATCGCTTCGCTCTTATTATATCAGATACCCATTATTTTAGGTAAATCGTTTCTCAAATTTTAGTAGCTTTTTGTAGATTTTATTAAAAAGAAATAAGTAAAAAGATTGATGAATATAATGAAATTTTGCCACGTAAATGAATAAAGAGTTATGTCTACAAGTAAAGGTTATACACCTAAAAGTAATCACCTAATGGTAAGTGCAGTAGCGTGTATACACTTATAGATATTATGTATCCATTCTCGATTAAAAATCATAATTTAGATGCGTTGAAATGTCTCATAACCAGAAATATCAAACTTTTAATAAAAGCAAAAACCCACTTCAAAGAACTATAAACAATAAAATAATTTACAAATAATAGCTTCTGAAGTTGCTGCTTAGCCATAGTGTATAAAACAATTAAAGCCCTTACTTCAGAAGTTATTTTGTATAAAAGACTTTGAGTGGAAGGAAAATCAACAGTTCAAAGTAACAACTAGAATGTCGTCTAAATTGTTACATTAAAAACTTTATACCCTATTTTTCCACCCTTAGATTTTTATTTATATTCGACTAGATGTTCCCCGCGACTTACAACTTGATTTCATAAGTTCTTTTTTTGCGCGGAACTCTAATTCTTTTTCTAAAATAAGAGTAGCCTCAGTTACTCCTTATAACATTCGCTATCTGCCAGTGAAAGTCCCGTCAAAATCGGTCCAGCCATTTCGAAGATTAGCCCGATTAGCTGACTAAACAGACAGACAGACAGGTAATTTTTTTTTTGTCATAAGTACCGTATATACTTTCATATGCATTTAGTAAAAAGCTGTTATTTTGACATTGCGCTACTATCTTAGGCTACATCACCACTTACTATCATGTGGGAGTGTAGTTAAGCGCTGACTTCGTATAATATAAAAAAGACACTTCAATTTTTTTATTTGTATAGATTAACCCTGAAGGAATCGGTGAACACACATTGTATAAAAAAACATACGCGTCGAATATAGAATCTTCTCATTTTTAGAGCTCGATTAATACAAGAGATCAATTTTAGCTTTTACTTGTTCATCACGCCTTTCTTTATACAATTAACGAGATATGCTTCTGGGGATTGCAGTAACTCGATATATTACGTAAAAAGTCTATTTATTTTTTAACGACCGAAGAAAAATTGATTGTAATTTATGTGTTACTTCATTTACAGTTGCTAAGATTATTTATAAAATATATCTCACCATGACTAATTGGGTATTTATCACAATGTTTTAAGTGGGAAGCTATTTCCCATAGCATAGAAACCAATAAATCCGATTAAATAAACGCTTCTTAACAGGTGTCATGGGAACAAACTCTATGGGAGGAAACCAGTAGTATCGTCCGGTTATTACAATCTAATGTAACTAAATACGTATAAATATATCATGTCACCATATCATAAATGTTTATCAACTCATTTCCTAATAAAACACGTTGCGTTATAAGTTATAGTGGTGGAAGCGAAATGAATAAAAAAGTCGTCAACTTCTTATCATGAAGTTACTAATCCTCTCTACAATCATTTAATAAGGTAAAATTAAAGTTAAGTTTGCTATGTAAGGGCGAAACAATAACTACAACTTCATACATAGTAAAAACTGCGGTTGCCAACCCGCCTGCCAAGCTTGATAGCTATGGCAAAATTACAATTTCATTTCGGGGGATCGAAAAATCGAAAACGGGTTTATCGTACTTTGAAATGTAAGTCAAGCTCTAAATTACAAAATATATTTAAAAAAAAAAAAATTATTTTCCTTCACCGTCATCATTGAGTAACAATCCAATGCTACTGCTACACATGGAACCCGCTTGTTATAAGGAAGATTAGCATAATAATTATGCTTGGTAGGCGGGAAGACAAAGACTCTCCTCCATGACACCAGTCTAGTTTTTAATCTTTTAAAAATATACGAGTAGTGGTCTAACACAGTTCCATATTATGTTACCATCTCACAAATAGTTATAATATTGTCTTGACAAATCCCATCGATTAGCCAGCAAAATCTATCACATATTTGCGCAATATTGCGCAATCATCGCAATTATCTCAATTAAATCATGATGAAAATTTTGACATAGAATACATACATGGTTATCTGAACATCGACATTAACGTTATTATTGCACAAATATTTATTTCAATAGATAGTCGAATCTGAAACTGGAGGTCTCAGCAGACAAATACTTTCATAAACATAACTGCTAACCATAGGTCTCCCCCATAAATTACCTCATAGGGGGGCTTTTTGTCATATTTGCCACGCTTGGCATGCGAGGTGGCGATTGCAGTTTTTTTTTATTTGTTATTAGGAAAACGCTGCATCTCCTACTTTGTTACCCTCTATCACCTCTTAAGATGTGAAGACGGGATGATATTATTTTACAGACACTACACGGTTTATTGGCTTGACCATAGGTCGAAAAATATTTAGTACCGATAATAATAAGTAGTCATAAAAGGTAGTAAATATATATTATCTTATATTAGAATTTATATAAAGAAAACTGTCAAAAGATTTGCACCGGTTGCCGAACACCTTTTGGTCCGTAAGTATTTACTTTGGTGTCCTAGCCTGGATTATGCTAAACAAGGAAAACTATTATGAGTATGAGCGGCTGGAGGATATTAATCATTCAGCATCATCATTCCAGCCGTTCCCTAGTCCAATGTTGAACATAAGATTCTCCCAAGGAATTCCACAAAGCACGGTCCTGAGAATATCAAAGGCCGTGTTCAATTATGAAAGAACCACTGTTTCAGACTTCGAACAGTTGTAGCTGTGACTTGGATAATACCGGAATCACTTGTACTTGAAGTGTCTCGTATATTAGTCACATGTAAAAAATATATCGACAATGGGACCGTTTTCTACTAGGTGGTTGATTTGATACTCGTTTTCCATCCTAGTTTGAGATCAATTCGATAAAAGAGATCGCAAGTACTCAAAAAATTGTCACCGTTCCCGACCGTCAAGCCAATTTTTGAGAATATATCTACAATTTTCTTATTTTATTTCTATACAAAATATTCTTAAATTGTAACAACAATCAATTAAGATTGTGCTACTAAGATGATGCAACCTTAAAAAAGTTTTTAATTTGTGCACACGGATTTGAAACAAAAGCAAAAGCTTCCAAAAATAAATGTATTGCGTGCATAAAGTTGAGTTTACACCCTACAGACAATCGCACTGAAGGCCAGGCAGTGCGCGCCCGAGTCGGGAGCGATCGCCGCCGGCGCGCGCCACTCTTTATAATTTGATCACATTTGTATCACGGACAATGCCGGCCTAAAGCGCAAGACGACAGATGGATAGTGGAATAATAATAATAATAATAATAATAATAATAATCTTTTATTTGCAAGAATATGGTTTTACAATGGTGTTCGAAAATAATTTGTTCTACATATTCTACCTCATTGGTGTGCAAATATTAATAGTCAAGTACCCGTAACTTATATAACAATACTTATCGATTTCTAACATAATTTTTTAACATTACTCAGTTGATTTGATGATTTTTTAATCATTTTTTTTTTATCATTAATTAATTACGCAACAGTGTCAGAAGAATAAATTACCAATAAGATGTATAAGTATTATTATAACTCAATGTCAAATATTAATGTTCTTATGCCAGTAAATATAAAATGTCAATTATAAATGTTACATATCGAATTGTCATTAATTTATTTCAATATTTATATCAAATTTATTAATTAAATAAATAAAATTTTTAATTTATAAGAATGACATAATTTAAACATTGTGTCAAATTCTAAAATGTATCGTCTACTTATCTGCAAAGAAATCTTTAATTGAGTAAAGGATTTCTGAATGAGCCATTTTTGAGGTGAGTTTTCATTCTCATTGTTGGTAACTCTCTAATCGCTTTAGGTATCTTATTAAAAACTTTTACACATTACGTAACAATTCTTATGAAACAAAGCTGTCTTGCAGGCAGGCATTAACAATCTAGTTGGATCCCTTTTACCTATAATAGAATTGTCGCGAGCGCTATGAAATAAACACTGATTTTTTTTGACAAATATACACACCTCTAATATATACAGTCCAGTCAGCGTTAGCAAATTGTTATTTTTAAATAAAGATCTACATGATTCAAGGGGCCCGACGTTGCATAAAGCTCGTATACATTTCTTTTGACTGATAAATGCCTTGTTTATATCAGTCGAGTTTCCCATATCAACAGACCATACCTCAACACAGATTCAACGTATCCGTAGTATGCAGTAAGCGCAGCCCTTTCCAGCGACGCACTGTAGTCTACGCAGTGCATACACAAATTTATTTAATTTGGTGCAGACATTTTCACATGCGACTTCCAGTTGCAATGGTTATCAACATATAGACCTAAAATTGTGTTTTGAGACCTCTTTCAAATATTCATTATTATATGAAATATTTAGTTTTCATTGTGCATTGTAATTGGAAAACGTTATGAATTTTGTTTTGAAACATTCGCACGCAGATTATTGGTTTCTAACCAGGTCATTATGGATTCTATAGAAGAATTTAAGGTTATTTCGAAGTCACTTGCGGTAAATTCTTTATTTAGTTTTGGTATGACAACGGAAATATCATCAGCAAAAAGAATAGACTGATGAGGCGTCATAGTCGGTAAGTCATTTATATATAATAGAAAAAAAGTGGACCCAATACACTGCCCTGTGGTACACCATTTTATTGTGAGTAAAAGAAGATCTAAATGACGTGCGGTTATGTTTTTTATCAATACGTGTCATTTCAACACATTGTTGTCGATTTTCCAAATATGATTTTAGCCAATTTAATGCTGGTCCACGAATTCCATATCTTTCACACTTATCTATTAGAATAATGTGATCAACACAGTCAAATGCCTTTGACATGTCATAAAATATAGCAACCACTGGTACTTTTTTGTTTATGTAATCAGTTACTCTATGTATTAAAGAAAATGCGGCATGTGTTGTGGATTTTCCTTTTTGGAATCCGTTCTGTTCTTTACGGAGAATATTATATTTAGACAAGTAGTTGTAAATTCTACTATGCATCGCCTTCTCAAATATTTTCGAAAAAATTGGTATTAGTGTAATGGGTCTGTAATTGGTTAATTCGTGATGATCACCTTTTTTATAGAGTGGTTTCACAATCGAAGTTTTAGTTTCTCGAAATGTACCCTGTGTGAACGATAGATTTATTAGTTTTGAAAGAATAGGACCTATAATATCGGCACAATCCTTTAGTATATGAGTAGAGACTGAATCATTACCCACAGATTTTGTGTTGTTTAAGGATTTAATTATTCTTATAATTTCATTTACAGAGCATGGTCGTAAAATATGCTATGTTCGAGGTTGTCTAAGCGCATTCTATGTTTCTGTATTTTTTTATCAACTTTTATGTCAGAGATGTCAATAAAATAGTTATTAAATTTTTCTGCAATGTCATTAGGATTCACAATTTTTATGCCGTCACTATTAATCCAATCAATATCTTTATTATTTGTATAGTCATATTCATTATTTTTAATGATATCCCAGGTCGTCTTACATACATTCTTGGATTTTTTAATTAAATTGTTATTTATTTTCCTTTTTGACCAAATAATACAAGATTTGAGTAATTTTGAATACTTAACATACCGTTCTTTGTTTTAGTATTTTGTTTTTATAATAGATGTATCTCAATTTTCTTTTGGTAATACATGATATTTTAATACCTGTAGTAATCCATTCAGGTGCTTGAATGCTAAAATTTATCTTACATCTTTGAATAGGAAAGCAAAGATTATATAGTAAACAAAACATTTCATGAAAGTTATTGAATGCTATATTAAGATCTTCTACGTCGATTTCCTTCCAGGAAAGCGCTGCCATTGACGTTTTGAACTTCTGTTTGTTCTCTTTGCTATAATTTCTTTTAGTAACATACATATATTTAAGTTTTTCTTGTTTTATTACCGGAAAGCTTAGTAATTGACTTGTATTATGGTCTGACATGTTGAACTCATATAAGGAACTATAGGGATGTTCTATGTTACTGGCTATATGATCAATGCATGTGTTTTGACGAGTCGGTTTATTAATGTGAAGTTTAAGATTATAGTTATGCATTAAGTTTGATAACTGTTCGGTTGTGCTGTTGTCTTTAGCGTGTCAATATTGAAATCACCGCATAGAATAAGTTTCATGTTGCTCTTAGTCGTTAGCTTAAAGAGTAGTGTATCCAGCTTATTAAAAAATACGGAAGCTGGTGATTGCGGTATTCTATACACGCAGACAATTTTGCATTTGTAGGCTGGTACCTCAATTCCACAACATTCAAAATATTTTTCAACCGATATTTCATTACATAAATTTATGGGCTTAGAGGAAGTGTTTTATCTTTGAGTATGCACACTCCACCACGTCTTACTTTTGTTCTGCAGAATGTGGAAGCAACTTTGAAGTTTTTCAGTTTAATGTTAGATTCTTCTCCTTTTTACAAAGGTTTCAGTGAGACAGATAAGAGTAATTTCTTTACCATTTTCCGTCAATTCGTTGACACATAATTCTAACATATGAGTTTTGTTTAATAATCCTGATATTTTGATGAAGTAATGTTACTGTATCAAAAGTATTTTCATCATTGTGAGCGAAAAGAGGCTGAGTAAAATTGGGGTTGGATACGTTTTCAGGCAAGACTTTCGGAAAATAATCTAGAATAGTTTTCTGCTTAAGTGTAGGGTATTCTTTAGATCAGGGCAAGATACAGTGTTTGAATAACAACTTTTTGATAGTTTCTTTCTGACAAAATGCGTGATACACCAGTTTTATTACCATGTAAATAGGTGGTTTTATAATCTATGCAGTCTATAAAAATTCAATTTTGCGATAAACTATAATTGATGTTGTAATTATAAATATTATTTTCATATTTTTAAAAGTGTCAACGTAATAACAATTAGAAAAATTATTACATATTAGTTTTATTTTGTTGTTAAGCAGTCGAATATTTAAGTGATTATTATAATTAACATTTAGAACTATTACAGTGAGAACGTAATTTTGTTAGGACAGCTGATAGTTCTATAAATAGTTTTGTTGGGTTAAAATCGTTTTCTCCTATGCTTAATATTATTTTGTCATCAGGTTTTAGTGTGAGAGTTTCGAAGTTTCTTAATATCTCCTCAGTTGTTGCAAAGGTTTAATGCAGCCGTATATATCGTAATGTTCATATTTAGTATTATAACGTAATTTGGTCAATCTCGATGCTAACTTACTACAACGTTGAGCTCAAATATTAATAAGCGTCTTTTGGTAACGCTATCAGTATTCCTTTGTTGGTTGGTGACGCTATCATTTTCACTCTTGGTTTGGTTTGTTGAGGGCAATATGTCTGAAGACTTACTTGATGCGTTGTTAGTGGTTGGTATGTTGATGTTTTCTTTCGATGAGCAGCAAAAATCAGAGGTTTCTACACTTTTGGAAGTTGGAGGACAGTTCTTTAAAGGTGTGAGCGAGACTGTTTTCTCAGAAAAATCTATCTTTTAGCCACATTATTACTTCTGTTGATTTTCCTTGTTTGTTTTTTATTTGAAGTGCAAATTGTTGTTAGTTGATTAATTTTGTTTTGCTGGTCTTTAATAATCTTTTGGAGGCTATGGTTTTCCGTCAGTAGATTTTGAACTTCGTTATGTGCACTATCTAGCTGTGATCTCAACTCATTTATGGTATCCTTTAATTGAGCTACCTCGTTGTCGTTTAATGTCGACAAGTCTGGCAGACTCTTTATACAAGAGTTATTTGATGACAACGGACTTTCATTGAGAAAGGGTAAAGAGTTATAAGAATTATCATCTGTATCATACTTTCTTCGCAACGTTATATTACTGCTAGATTCCATGTTTATTTGCTCTTTAACTCAGAATTTTTACTAGAATTATTACGAAATTATTTTTTACTTTACTGATTATCAATTATTTTATCTTGTTATGAAGAGAAATCGAGGGGTCTTCTAAGAAACTTCGTCAGTAATAATCTTAATGTTTAAACTAAGCGAAATTATAATCGTCAATCTATTTATATTTTTAAGACACACAAAATTTATCCAAATACCGGGATGCGAACTCACGATTTCTTGTGCGGTACGGGCGTTTTTAGGCATATACCACCACGCCACGGTCACTTTTGAATGAACTGATGAAATAGTCAAGTACTTGCTGCTTACTGTTATTTAAAATGCACCGAGATCGTTATTATGATTCATGCTGCAAAAATTTATTGCACTGTCGATGTTAATCACTAATATTATTTTGTTTGTATTTTAATGATTTTTAATGTTTTTTTTCACTGTATATGGTCACTTTACACTATGATCAATGTTTTTTACACTTTTGTTTTGTTGGTTCTTATTATTTTCACTAAACACAGCAGAATAAAACTATTTTTAAATTGTTATTTTTTTTATGTGCAAATTTGTCACATTTATGTAGACAACACTGTCACTATAATTTTGGATGTTTATTTGCAGTTTTGATTAAAAAAAGTAAGAATTACAACTGTTTTACAATTTTAAATTATTTTTATCACGGACCCGACGTTAACATCTTACGCTCGCAATTTTATGTATACAAGTTGGAAATGTTTTAAAAATATTCTTGGGTGTTTTGTCTATACAAACGTCTTACTTTGTAGTTGACCGCGTAGTAGCGGTGTAAGAATATTTCCGAGGTGTCGCAGGAGTTGACAGAGGGAAATTAAACAGTAGATAGGCAGCATCTTCCTGATATCAACTCAATAAAAAACTGCGTTTGCCAACCCGCCTGCTATGGCATAATTCTCCCTATGAGTCAGTCTATGGGATGGGCCAATGTTCAGTATTGGACTTTTTTAGGCTGTGATGGAAACATATTTTTCTATGTTCGCTCTGGATAGTGGTATTAGAGCAAATATTTTTCAAGATATATATAAAGAAATAAGAATGTTCTGATATTACTAAAATTGCCCAGCTATAACATGTCTTGCCGTTATCACACATAAAGCAAGCAAATTTAACGAACATAAAAAATAAGAGAAAAGCTTATAGACATAGCTACAAAACCCTACCTATAAAAAAAAACAAGGGAATACGATGGTTTCCTCAATTTTCATGGGCATAATCAATCCATGCTATAGTTGTCTCCCTTGGTTGTCTAGTTCATTGGGAGTTCGGAAACTGCGCAAAAGCGGTAGCTATTAAAAACCTATTCTTTTAAATAACTTTCCGCCTGCATGTTCTCTAATTAATATTTATTATAGATTAAAATATTTTAAACATGTTATTGCTATTACAGGTATTAATAGATACTGGTGTAGTTGGTAAATTTCAAGTCACAGATACCAGCTTACACCAATATAAAGCAGCAGCAATATTGTGCTGTCTTTTGTACGATGAAGGAAATCTACTATTCTATCTTGTTAATCTATGGATGATGTACTTTCATCCTAACTCTCTTAAGATAATAGATAAAGATAAATGGGCTTAGTAACAACTTGCTGTAAGGTAGCTTTGTACTCTTGTTACTAACGGTTTGAGTTTTTGGGCAAATGTTAACTCTGGCTGGGATTCAACTGGGGAACCCGCGGCGCTATCTACTCTGACCACTCGACCACGGATTCCTATTATATCATGTGGAAACTTTTAGTATAACGACACACAGAGGATTTAAAAACTTTTTTATAATTTTACTTCATCGACATGAATTCTCTATGACCATTTCTTGAAAAAAGAGGCCTAAAGTGCAAAGCTTACCTTCCTGCTGACCTGAAATTATTGCGAAAATTAAAAGGAAAATGTAGGAAGTATAAAATTGAATGTCTCATTACCAGTAAAAATGGGTCTTTGATTCTTGGCACACACCGAGCAAAACACTGCAGCATGCTGATATTGTCTGCTGGTATCCCGTAAAGGCAGAACCGTGGTAGCTCAGGGGATAAACGCTCGCTATAAATTTCACATAACCAAAGAACCCGGGTTCGATCCTCGCCGGCACCAATGAAATTGGTAATTGAAATTTGAAGTGCTGATTTAACACTTGCTTGGCGGTGAAGGAAAGCATCGTAAGGAAATCTGCATGTCTGAGAAATAAGAAAAAAATATATTTCGAAGACATGTAAAGTTCGCCCACATGCATTAGGGCAGCGTGGCGGAGATTTTCTTGGCCTTAAACCATCTCAGAACCGAGAGGAGGCCTGTGCCCAGCAGTGGGACGTATATCGGCTGTAACTTTAACTTTAACTTTTAACTTATTCCGTAAAGCAGGAGTCAATATCAAAATTATTTCTTGTAATCGTGACCGTTTCTCATATTATTACGTGTTTCTTTTTCGTTGTTTATTCAGATTGTACTTTCGTTCATTCATTAATTATAATATAGCCTCATCTTAAGCCTTAACTTAACCTATCAAAGTCCAATGCTGAGTAGAAACATCGCCATAGGTTGCCTCATAATTAATAAAGAAGATAAATAATTAATAATTGATAAGATATTTCCATAGTTGTCGCGCTTGGCGGGCGCAGATTTTATTTTCTAGGAATAATGTTACGATTCATAGCAGCCACACACGGATATAAAGTGTCTATGTGGAAGTTAAAAAAAATAGGTGTTAAAACTATATTATGCAAAAAATATAGTTAATTTACATTATTGTGGTTGTTACCAGCACTATAATATAACTGAGTTTGACATAATATGTTCGAATAAAAATATTTTAATACGGATTTAATCGAATTTAATTTAGATTATTTTAAATACTCGACATTGTTTCGTACCCATAATCATGGGTGCTGCATGAGATGCATGGGACTGTATAAGTAAGAATTTAAAAAAATAATAAAAATAATTTTCTTCAAGTAGGTTAAGTTTTATTCAAAGTATCTTCATGTCATGACATATTAAAAAAAATCACAATAAAGGATCTCCACACACGTCACAGTTTATTGTATGAGCACGACTCCTTCAGAGGAGTAGCCCGGGGCTACGCGCAATGGCCGCTACTTTTTCCTGCGCCATAATAAACATTTGTATTCTGTTCTCGTAGCCTGCGCAAGCAAATTTTGCCCCGGGTATCGTGCTGTATGGCCGACATAGTTAATATTCGTTCAGTGTAATTATTAATTTAAAATCTTCAAAAACATGAACGTCTTTTTTACATTGTAATGTTATATTTTACAAAAAAAAATTAAACGTATCCCCCACACTAGAAACTTCTACTGTATCGTAGGAGCATTTCATGTTCATCGTTATCATTACAGCCTTTTAAAGTCCACTTTGAACTTAGGCCTCCCCCAAAGATTTGCACGCTTTGCAGGCTGTTGGGCACCGCAGTTTTTTCATAATTTTGAGTGGTTATCAGAAAGATTACCAGCTGCTTCCACAATAAATGTAATTTATTTTGTTAATAGATTTTTCCCATCTCCAGTTTCAGTTTCGCTCTTTCGACTCTTACGACACCCATGAGACGTTATGGGGTAGTGGTGGGTTACACCGCCACTGTAAAGGGTCGTTTTGCATACATAAATTGTATATGGGATAACATTCAAACCAGTAACAATTTTTTGTAGGCAAATCAAGTATTTGTTTCTGCGGAGTTCGAATCTGCAGCGCATAACTTAACTAACCTCTGCACTACCAAACGTCATTTTATATTCGTAGTAGATGATCCCATGTTATTCCGTGAGTATCGGGGCGACAAAGGAAAGCTGAAACAGGATATTAGTAGCAGCATCTTCTTGATAACAGCTCAAAATAATTATAAAAACTACGGTTGGCAATCCGCCTATTTTCAATGCTGAACGGAATCTAGAGCAAGAAATTGAATCTATAGTTGGCGATATAACATACAAGTATTGATATTAGATGTAAAAAATATCTAGACTGACGACGGGAAGGAACTACAACAAAACTATGTCAGCAAACTCCTAGAAACACCATCGCTTAACTCAAATGGAAAGCTTGGCGATTAGGGCAAATTCTTCCTACAATGTGGGAGGCTCAGCAGTGCTTACGAGCCAATATGGTAGGGAGGGCAAAAGAGAAGACTCCTATGTGCTATTATGCGATGTACATTGTACATTACTTTTTGTATACTTTACTATTATTTTAGTTGTGAATTTGAATATTATTAACAATTATCGTTATCGTAAAAGTTTAGTTTGTGACAATAGTTTATACATATTACAGATCGAGCGAGTGCATTTGTTTCTAATGTATTTTACCAGGAAACCTAATGTTATTTAATTTGAATTTGATATTATAGAATTCGATAAGTCTTTCAATTTCAAACCAATTTTCATTGAAGTTTCATAACCAAAAGAAAACCTATTCTGAATAGGACTTACAGGCCCTTTTATACTGTGGAACTTCTGCAGAAATTCGACAATTATATGTTTTTGCCTTATTGAACGTTCATAGAATTTTAAATTATGACATACAAAGTCAGTGTTAACTTAACAGTTGCGGAGCAAATAACCTAGTCGTTTATGGATTTATTGTAAAATGGCGTAACCGTAATTCTAACTTCTTATTAATTTCGTATATACTTTTGACATAATCCGTTAATTTCTATTAAAACTTAAAAAGAAAACTATACTAAACTTACTAATATCAATTGATTATGGGGAAAATAGTATTGATAGTAAATAAACAGGCTCAACAAAAGATTTTTAAAACAAATCATTTGTTTTAAACTGTTATGCAATTATAAAGTTGTAACACTCATAAAGAGTATGTGAATTTGAGCTCATGATCATGTGTCCCTGTGGCGCAGAGGATAGCGCGTTGGACTTCTAATCCAAAGGTCGTGGGTTCGATCCCCACCAGGGATGATAATTATATTTTTATAAAAGATTATTAAAAGATATATATCAGTTCTCCTTTACATAAAATATATTTTTATTGTGATAAATTTATTTCGTTGTGATTAATTATTTGGTTCTATGAAATAGAAAATTTTTATTATCTATTTTCTTACAAATTCTTTCATTTATCATTCGATTTTTTTGTTTCAGTTTTAAGAAACGAACAATAGAAAGTTATGCAAAGTGAAGAAAGTATTTATGAAAAATGAGATTTTTATCACTTATAAAATAACAAAAAATAACAATACTCGTAACTAAAAGATATGTCACATAATAATAATAATATGTGTATTTTAATAGGTTTGAACAAATTGACTTTCTTTTATAATAAATATTGTTAAATGTGTTGAGTACGAGGTCACGTAATATTATAGTCATATAATTAATGATACACTTATCTAACTTAAGTCGGATTGTGAAAAGGTGACTATTCACGATAGACCTCTTTAAGATTAATGATAATATGCGAGAGGGCAATAAAATTCGGTATTTAATATCTAATTAACATAACACTTATGTGTTTTGTCACAACGTTTGTTGACGGTATGACATTGGTCCCTTGGGAAAGAGGCAAAACCCTAGTGTGGGATGCTACGTACGTAGACACTGGCGGTTTCTCTTCTCAGGGGTATCTCATTTAGGGGAGGAGCGGTATCAGAAGCGGCTGGACTGAGTAAATGGTGGAAATATGAGTTTTAGAAAAATGATTACATATTTGTGCCATTTGCTGTAGAGACTATCGGTACGTTGGTTCCACGTGCTGTGAAGTATCTAAAGAAACTGTATCCACAACTAGTGGTCGCTGCTGGTGATAAGAGGGCTGGTTCTTTTCGCGCTCAAGGGCTAAGTATAGCCATTCATTTTAATTTTTACTTTTATATTAATATTTAAAATAATAAATATTGTTTATTATAATGATATGTAATTAAATGTATTCTAAATTTATTAACGAACATAGCATAATAATAATTATTTAATATTAATTACAATAAAAGAAATAAAAAACTTAAATTATAAAGCAGTCTACATGGCCGCAGTATAGAGCCAAGAACGCTGGCTGCGTTTTCTCGCTGAATACTTAGCATTTGGAAAGTAAAAGAACATAATATGTTATATACGCATAATATCTAATTTTTTTAAGTTATACTTACTTTAACATTCATCATCATCATTACAGCCCTTCACAAGTCCACTGCTAAAAATAGGCCTCCCCCAAGGAATACCACAAAGCACGGTCCTGAGCCACCTGCATCCATCGACTTCCTGCATGTCTTACCAGGTCGTAACTCTATCTAGTGGGAGACGCCCTACATTTCGTCCGCCGGTACGAGGCCGCCACTCGATAAACTTTTTTCCCCATCGGTTGTCGGTTACTTATGGTACTTTAACGTTACAATATAACAATTGATGACGAGTTGGCATGTCAAAATTTTTTAAGAAAACTCGAGTAAGTATTACTAAGGAACTAACAGATAATTAATAAATATAAAAAAAAATTAGAGTTCCGCTGTAATGCACAAGTTCTCTTTAATTTTATTGTATCTGTTTGTCCTGCTGTGTCACAGGACTACAATTTATTTAAAAACAACAGTTTTTAACCAAAACATTGTTTGGCAGTGTATGAGTTTTTTTTTCAATCTACGTCTCGATTTCAAGATAAGCAAAAAATGCGTTTTAAAATAATTATGCACCGTGTGATAGAAGCGTAAGAACAGTGTAGTGGCGTTGTTAGAATATCCACTACACCATATCGTTCCCTGGGTGTAGTAAGAGGCGACAGAGGGTAAGAAACCAGGAGATGGGTAGCAGCGTATTCCTAATAACAACTAAAAATAAAAAAACTGCGGTTGCCAAATATTACCCTGTATTTATATATTAGAACTAGCTTTCGCCCGCGAGTTCGTCCGCGTGGAGTTCGGTTATATCGCGCCCATGTGTGAAAAAGAGTCTGCTGGTACAAGCCACAATTATAACTGGATGTCGCGGGCAAAAGCTAATAAACTACAAAACTTCTTTATACACCACATTTTTGCACGTTAGTATGGCACGTTCACACAACCATTCCATTGGCTTATCGTGGATATGAGCAATATATGGGTAAATTTTGGATATTAACTCCTGTAACGTAAATACAACTGTGTACAAATTATCAGGGATGGTTATCATTCCGTCATTTATCGGGTAATCACCGTTGTCGATTTCAAGTAGAGATACACCAGCAGACTCTTTTTCTCCTAAGTGTACCCGCATATTTTTCGAGAGCTTGAGATTTTAATTAGAGGCCATAAAGTGGATCTCTTAAGACACACCTTAATTTCATCTGCTCTAGTTCCTTTTGGCACTACTGGTAGAGTCTGTCAAAATCTCCAGCCAGCAAAACCGTTACACCACCCATTAACTTCTTACTTCCTCTTATATCTTGTAGAGTTCTGTTTAAAGCCTCTACGCCACCCTTATGAGTCATGGTTATTTCATCTCATACTATAATTTTCGTATGTTTATTTCGATATATTACAAATGGGAGCATCAGCTGTTGTTAAATTGAGTGGTAACTTGAAGGTAGCATGAGCAGTTCGTCCACACTCAAGCAGTGTAGCTGCGATCTCAGAAGAAACCACAGCCAAAAGTAATTCCGCGAGTACTTCTAACTTTTGCTAATAACAAATTTATGAGGAATGTTTTGCCTGTTCCACCGGAGCATCTAAAAGAATATTCCACCCTCATTTGATTCAATTTTGTGTGTTAATTTGATTGTAAACTGCTTTTAGTTCGTCATTCAGTGATCCTTCATTATATATATATATATATATATTAACTGTGTTTTCTAATGATGCTAAGTCGTAACTTGTCTCTTTACGAAATTTCTATTTTCAAATTGTTGTTCTATGCTTGGCTGAGGTAACCCATACTCTTTTAGTAGCCAAACACCCAACGCTAATACGGCATCTTCTATTACCGAAAGGCATTTGTTAAATACCACATCTGTTATGTGCCCTACATCCACATCTCCCTGTCTTTCTAATTGCCTTTTAAAATCTTCAGATAGGTATTCTTTGAATAGCTCAAAAGGCTTAAAAGGTCTGATACTTGTCAGAACACTAAAATAATCGTAAAAGATTGTCATGTTGTACCCAAGCCAAGAGGGTCAGGGTCCAGGCAAGATAAGAAACAAATGTGCGGTATTTTGTAAGGTATTTAATTGCAACACAAAAGCCTACAACAATTCAACACTACTAACAATCAACTAAATAATTGTAAGCATAAAAACTACCATTTATCATAACTCTAAAATATGTAAGCACTAAAATTTTAACTAACTCTACAGCTACGCAATATATACAAAAATAAAATGAAATATAACAAAACATAAAATTTACTACTAGTTCTTTTCTTTAGTAAACAAGATTTTTAAAGTATCATTACAAAAAAATGCAAACTTAATAAATAGAAAAGGAAAAAGCAAATTCATAAATTTCGATATTTATGCGGAGGTTTGAACCATGAATTTGAAGAAGTCGCCCAATGTACGTGGCCGCTATCCCAATAGGCTATGCTTGTCGATGACGTTTCAATTCAAATCAGTATATAGTATCGTCTCTCAAAGTCCTCATGTTTTTGTAACAACTAGATTTTCTAATAACACTTGCCAGAGGTATAGGAAGGCGTTATTGTCACAATTAACTTAATGGGCGTTTCCACAGACTGAAATAAGTGCGTAATCTAAAATATTATTGCAAAGTTACTCAGACTACAACATAACAAAATACTAATTAACACTTACCCGTTGCACCTATAAAATTAACGTTCCACTAACAATAATTTCTATTTAAATAATATAAAATTCACTGATACACAGCTTTAATATACGTAAACTTTTGCGCATTAAACTTGCAATGTATGACAAGAATTACCGCTTCGCGAACGCGGCCTCCGCCGTCCGTCACAAATTCCTACCTCAATCTTTCCTCAAGTTCGGAAATATGACCCATCTCAATTTTAACGTAAATCGTAATATTTTTCCCAAATAATTTGCGGTGATTGGCAAAGTGCCTCTTCCAATGCTACGAACAAATGCTGATCATCTTCAAGCAAGCCGAGAGCTTTGCGCTGATTGGAACGTGGAATATACATGACTATCTACAGTTTTAACGCTTCAAACGAAATTGGGCCCCGGATCTCATGAAAAAGCATGCGAAGGTGATAGCATTCTGTATTGTTCGGATGCACAGTATAAACCCTGCCCAGAAAGTGCTCTTTTGACCCTGGTCAGCCTTCAACGTTTGCTCCTCTCTTTCTCCTTTGGAACTTTCTTTTATTCCAAACGTAGTATGCAGGTACTTCTAGGTAGAGCGATGTTTTTGCAAAGCTGTTCACATTACACAAATCGAAAAAGGATAGGAGTGTGGTTGTTAGAGGACTATTCACTCTTTCACTCAGATTTTGCTCATTAAAATAAACCCTTTGCCCATTTTCCAAATGAACAGCGAGGTGGACTACGGGAGAAAACGCTCATGAATGGGAAATTTAAGGATTCGCCATACTACCTCTGATGAACTTATATATCTTCCACTTCTGTAGGTTTTAACTTCATCCTTCTCATTCTCTAAAAGCAAACGATGCCTGGTCTGAACTTTTATTTACGTATTTACAGACGTATTTTATTAATTTCACCGAATGACAATATTCCACATTTAAGTGAGCGTTAAATGTTTTTAATAATACTGGATTATAAGGGACTGCCCAGCGATTATCTATGGTTGTGACTTTGATATCAACAGAGAACCCACCGTCATCTAGTAAACGTCTCTTGTACTGCCGGTAACCGTCTTCACCAGTTTGAGTTTCCTTATCAGAGCCCTGGGGTATCGTTTACTGCATGTTATCTTTCATACATGGTGACTTTCGATTTAAAGTTCCACATGGACCATGTATCATATTACATTTAACGATTTCGTGAAACTCTGGGTCACGTTTGGGATCAGTATTTCAGCACAAATTATATTGTCGATTTGATCCGGGTAATACGTTTGTGAAGCCATAAAGAATATGAATATGTGGAAGACCTCTCTTTTGCACCTCACCCACACCCTCAAATTATATCGTGTCTATCATGAGATTGTTGTCCTTGAAGCAATTGCTCTTTTATCTCGCCCTAGCGAGGATTGCATGTGAAAGTGACTTTAATATAAGAATATAAAAAGATCAGGCCGGCCGTAATTTCTAACATAGGTCATAGCGTCCTGTGTTCTTTCGTGCATGACGGAAGGACAACAATTTGTCCTAGTTGGTTGGCTTCTGCGTCTTGTCGTCCAATAGCATCTTTTAAATGGATGCAACTATCAACACGTAATTTGGCTTGATTATTTTTGATATAATTTAATCTCTCTGTTTCTATTTTGGCGTATTCATCCACCAAATATTGATTAAAAGGGCACGATAGTTGACTAAATAGTTATCTTCTCTTTTTAATCATTACTCTATACGAATAGAAACTTGCAGAAAAGAGAGTTTTATTAAACGGCAACTTAGTTGTGGGATCGCGTGTTGATTGAATACCCATCATCCCCCAGCAAAATATCAATGGATACTGTAGCGCATCATATGCTCGATGTATCTCACTAATACGCTGAAGTGAATTACTTCGGCTCTCGAGGATGATGTCCCTTCGATCAAATTGTTGATCCACTAACACTAAAGCTACTTCATTTGTAGTTGGTGCATTGTACCTACCTCTATGTTCTTCTGGTGGTTTTTTATCAGCATGTATGACAACTTTGTATGACTCTGAAGGAGGGGCTTTATCAATGGCACTTTTCAGATCTTTTATATACGGGTTCACTTGATGCAGCATATTCTGCAATTGTTTAATTAAATTTGGCTTTAAGTTGGAAATTTAGAACATCGAATCTTTGTTTCTCGATCATCTTCAGCTACAAAATGTATTTGAAGGTGCTGAGCGTCATGTTTGGCTTCTGGTAATATAATTCCAATTAAATGGTAGAATTGGCCTTTTACTTTAAAAGTCGGTGAAAAACCATCCGCTGTTACCTGTTTACCACCAAAGGAAGTCACCTGAAACAGGCATTATATTTACGAATATTACCCATAAAATGGTCGTGATCTGGTGTAGATCATTAATCAAACTAAAGAGTGGTTCAGGCAGTTGTTTCAACCGATCAAGTTGCACTTATCCAGCGCTGCAACACATACCAGGTGTCTCATCCTTCTATTTCAGCGCATTGCACCACTGACACTTGTATGTCATAGAACCCAAGGCTACACTGCTATCAGTTCTATAAGCAATATCAGGGTTATATTCCATGGCGGAATGGACCTTGTTTTTCCATAAGCGCAGTGTAATGTTTTCCTCATACCGTGACTGAATTGCTCTATGGACTTGTGGATTCACAGTTTGGTAATTTGCAACAGCTTGCCTGTGTACATCAGGATTTTTCTGTTAAGCGGACACAGCTTTGATTTGAATCTGGATTGTTCCGTCTATATCTTTCTTGTGCACTTTTTAATTGACTTTTCTTGTGTAATTAGTAAATCTCTACATTCGTTTATTTTTCTTTTTTCATATTTTAATTTCGACGATACAGATTGATCTGTTCCGCTGGTTGGAGATAATATTTCACTGTTTACAAAAGATGTAACAGTTAAATGGTCAAGCTCTGAAAAGGATCACACTCTTCGACAGGTACCTCCATGCGACGCTGTGTAATTTTCTTCGCAACAACAGGCAGATAGGTGTCAAAATGTCCATTAGATAAATCATGGCTAAATCGTAATCGCCTTACTGGACAGATATCTGTTCCGGACTCTATGTATAGCTGACCGTTTCGATATACTTCAAACCGAAACGGAAATATTAATCCTGCAACTACCAATTCACAAAGTCCACCGTAAGTTTCATTTTTTAACATATCGGCTGAATATTCATTTGCCGTTGAATTATTATCGCCATTTCTGTCGTAGGTCATAACTGAAAACTAAGGCCAATCCTTTACCACAAATCTAACAATTTGTGAACGCACCACCATCGCATTTTCTTGGATTCCGTACATTAAAATGAAAGAGCACGAACAAACAGGCGCCGTCACCTATAATGGGGACGACAGTATGTTCTTCCATTTTCCTTTAATATTAGAGAAAAATACTTCTATCAACAATACCTAATCACAAAGCAAATCGTATTCCAAGTTTGAACAGTGGTTGTAAGAAAGACAAAATCAAGCAACTAATCCGAAACACGAAGCAAATCTTAAACCGTAAGCAAGCAAACAAAGTCGAAGTCTAGTCAAATATCCGTTAACAGTGAATAGGTATCGTATGAGGTACAGGTTGAAGCGCTCATTCACCATTCACTTTATATTACTTCGTAAAAATACAACGTTACCGCGTTCAAAAACGATGCCAACGCCATCTATTGGTAGGATTGGAACTTGAAGATCAATACAAAATAGGTAGGTACCTAAGTATTTCTTTGGTTTTGCCATTTTATTAATTTGTAAAAAATATATTTGGGTTGGTTGTTTATTTTCATTGTTTTTAATTTTAAATTAGTATTTTTTTGTTCAGGTGTAATTTTGTGCAAATTTTTGTACAAATCTTCTTATCTATTTTGTTTTATGTTTTGTGCAATAAAATATATTCTATTCTATTCTAAAAATTAAATTTAAAATATTTATCAATATCATTTACGTTATTTGACCCAAAACTTTAAAAATGACACCAAGTCACCCAACCCATGATGATTTTACATACATCCATCCATCCTTCCATCCATGTTGGTTTCAAACCATAATCAATGCCATTTTCGTAATTTACCGTCCCAAAAACCATAAACGACACCCATATTGACATTTCAACCACATCGCACCCCACAGGAGATGATGGTAGGTATTTTCCGTCTGCTAAGTTGGATTTTGAAATAGTTGTTGTTTTCGTAATCAGCGACCCGATAAACCATAAAACGATACCCATGTTGATTTTCAGAATTTGTCACCCCCTTTCCACCTTTTAGGGTTGAATTCTGAAAGAGCCTGAAACACTTGTTTACTCATTTATTGATAGGAGTACTCCTGTGATGTTTCGAATAAAATAGTTTAACTAATTCTAAGACTAAGACTTCCATACAAACTTTTAACCCCTTTTTCACCCCTTTAGGGGGCAAAGTTTCAAAAATCCTTTCTTAGCGGATGCCTACGTCATTAGAACTGTCTGTACGCTAAATTTCAGCGAAATCCATTAAGTAGTTTCGGCTGTGCGTTGATAGATGAGTCAGTCAGGTTTGCCTGGTATATATAAATCATGTATGTTTGTAAAGTGCAATCTGGATCTTTTTGATATGAGTGTACTACCTTCTTCTGTAAACCTTCGTCCTCGGAAACAAAAAATCCAGACAGATGTATGTAAAACTGCCCTTCTGAAAAAAAGTGTTGTTAAAATGGCCCCTAAATTATATAATAAATTACCTGATCACATAAAATGTTATAATGCGCAATAATTTAAATGTACTCTAAATAATTTTCTTATAGATAAATGTTATTATAATGTCAATGAATTTCTATTTGGTAATGATTTCAATATATAATTTAATAATATTGTTTTCACTCTGTTTACTTAATTTAACTGTTATTTTGATTTGTTTCATTTATATTTAATTTTATAATGTGTGGATATATACATTCGTATGATGTAAAAGCATTTCACGGAGGTAGTAAAAATTATAACATTGTCAACCTTGTTACCTGTGAAAACGAATAAATAAATAGATTGATAGATAGATTGATAGAATGCCAATCCGCCTACCAAGCGTGGCAACTATGGCAAATATTCCCTCCTACGACGTAATCTATGAGGAGTTCAATATTCAGCAGTGGACTTTAGATAGGCTATAATGGTGATGGTGTAGTTGCAGCGTAGGAATTCTTCAAAGTAACTTCCCGTCCCACAAATGTCATAGGAGGCGAGAAGGAATGCCATAAATACATCTTGGGCTCCTATTAGTATGGCCGTATATCCCCCTTGTAAATGACACATTAACACCTGGACCAGTACCGTGGATCAACGTCAAAGGTGCGAGACTTGTATGCGGTAATCCATTCAGCAGGAAAAAGCCATTTCTATTAGTGGACTATTGAAAGCCTATAGAAAAAGGAGAAAACTCGAAAGTAACCAGCAGTATGAACACCCTCTCCCTCCCTTCGCCCACATTAACATTATAAATGATGCAACTAAAATTGAAGCGAATACTTCGTTTCAATTTTAGGATACATTAAACATAACCATAGTGGAACCCTATCTTAATTTATAAATTTGTTTCTTTTTTAATCAATATGTAAGATTATTTTGAAGTAAAAACAGTGCTTTCAAAGAACCTCTTAATAGTTTTTAACCACACACCAATTCCTGTAGGCTAATTAATCTATATATATATATATATATATATATATATATATATATATATATATATATATATATATATATATATATATATATATATATATATATATATATATATATATATATATATATAAGCGATATACCACTGACTGACTGACCCATCACGAGATCTCTAAAACTATACACCCGATCGACTTTAAATTGAGTATAGTTACTCATTTCGCAATTTAAACGCTCACTAAGAACGGTTTTTACAATAGACTCGTCAAAAAAATGTTTCTTGATGTTTTACATCTAGGTTCTGCAATAAAATGTTATCGTGCGCGCAGCGAAGCGAGCGGGTATCAGCTAGTATTATATAAAATAATGTTTACTTACTTCATTTAAAACTTAATTTTATAGTAATTAAATAATGGTTTTCCTCCCCTTCAATTTTTAATTTTATTTCCACAAACGTGGCTATGTACTTAATGCTATAGTTTATTATAAAAAAAAACTATTTTAACCTCTAAGATTTTCCTAAGTTATTGCTTAGTCCAGCCAAAGTAAAATTTAATTCATTAAGTTAAAATAATTTAAAAGTTTACTTAATTGTTGTACTTAACAGACTGACATTCAACGGGCGGTCGTTGGTGCCCTAACCCTTAAATTGATGCACACTTGAACTGTTCATTATAATTTGATTTTATTATGGGAACCTACTATAAATGCTATATGGTGCTTAATTTAAGTGCTCTTAGGAGAAATTTTACGATATTTTATATAATTGCGATTTATATCTAATGAGCATATTAAATATATTTTTGTTAGGACTCTAATAAGATTTTTATGAAATTTTATAAATTTTGAAGGTGATTCTTTCACTACTTTATTAGAATGCGTGAAAATTTAATGCATTTTATGTTTCATAAAATTTTGTTTATGGATATAGAATCTTATTACTTTTATGGTATACTTTCTTCGTTACATTATTATAATATTATGTAGAATCAAATCCGTAACGAAGACATCAACAGTAAATCTGAGTAAAAACTAAAGTAACAGCCTATATACATCCCACTGCTGGGCACAGGCCTTCTCTCATTTCTGAGAGGGTTTTATTGCAGGAAATGTCTGCCGCGCTGCCCCAAAGCGTGTTGGCAAACTTCACATGTCTTGGAATTTTTTTTTTCTTATTTCTATGACATGCAGATTTCCTCACGATGTTTTCCTTCACCGGCGAGCACGTGGTAAATCAGCACTTAAAATTGCAATCAACAATTTCATTAGTGCTGTAATCTGAGTAACTGATAGAGCCAAATCGATTGTATAAACTGAAGACGCAAGGGCCCGAAGTTCTAAGAACGGACAAAGATTTTCGAGGTTTTCAAGTGGCAGCCTCGTTACGGTAAGTGAAGTGTAGGGCATCAAGAGGAATGCAGGTCATGAGCGTGTTTTGAGGAAGGCCTTAGTTCAGCAGTGGGGTTTAGATGGGCTGCAATGATCGTAAAGATAGTTGCAAACCTGTACCGAATTGAACTTAGAAATCCTAATGAATAAAAATAAATAAAAAGGTATATTTGTATTATTTTTGAATTTTTTAGTTATGCTACTTACTTGATAGGTATCTCTATCAGATACTGAGAAAATCAGTCTTGACGGATGGATGGAAGTAAGGAAGGGCGAACGTGCAACAAAATCACCTATAATCCATTTTGCTTTATTTTAGGTACGGAACCCTAAAAATCGTGATAACTGATGATGCAAAAACACGCTCTCACTTTTACTGCAAGAAAAATGCCTTCAATTTATAAAGCACGGTTGGTCTTATCAATATATATAAAAGAGGATGTCATGAGTGACTGATTCATCTATCAACCTACAGCCCAAATCGCTTGACGTAGAAATTGGAAATTTAGACTGGCTGCCTTTAGCCACGACCATGGTAGTGGCGCAGGGGTGCTAAGAATCTCCGGAGGAGGTTCGGTTGCCACCTAAGACTATATATAAAATAATAATATATATAAAAGAGGATGTCATGAGTAACTGATTCATCTATCAACCTACAGCCAAATCATGACGTAGAAATTGGTCTTTAGCCTTGCGACCATGGTAACGGTGGCGCAGTGCTAAATCTCGGAGGAGGTTGGTTGCCACCTAAGACTATATATAAAAAATAATAATATATATAAAAGGATGTCATGAGTAACTGATTCATCTATCAACCTACAGCCCAAATCGCTTGACGTAGAAATTGGAAATTTAGACTACAGCTGTCTTTAGCCACGACCATGGTAACGGCGGCGCAGGGGTGCTAGAATCTCCGGAGGTTCTGTTGCCACCTAAGACTATATAAAATAATAATATATATAAAGGATGTCATGAGTAACTGATTCATCTATCAACCTACAGCCCAAATCGCTTGACAGAAATTGGAAATTTAGACTACGGCTGCCTTTATGCTGCGACCATGGTAACAGTGGCGCAGGGGTGCTAGAATCTCGGAGGAGGTTCAGTTGCCACCTAGACTATATATAAAATAATAATATATATAAAGAGGATGTCATGAGGTAACTGATTCATCTATCAACCTACAGCCCAAATCGCTGACGTAGAAATTGGAAATTTAGACTACGGCTGCCTTGTGCGACCATGGTAACGGTGGCGCAGGGGTGCTAAAATCTCCGGAGAGGTTCAGTTGCCACCTAAGACTATATATAAAATAATAATATATATAAAGAGGATGTCATGAGTAACTGATTCATCTATCAACCACAGCCCAAATCGCTTGACGTAGAAATTTGAAATTTAGACTACGGCTGCCTTTGTACGACCATGGTAACAGTGGCGCAGGGGTGCTAAGAATCTCCGGAGGAGGTTCGGTTGCCACCTAAGACTATATATAAAATAATAATATATATAAGAGGATGTCATGGTGACTGATTCATCTATCAACCTACAGCCCAAATCGCTTGACGTAGAAATTGGAAATTTAGACTACGGCTGTCTTTTCTTACGACCATGGTAACAGCGGCGCAGGGGTGCTAAGAATCTCGGAGGAGGTTCAGTTGCCACCTAAGACTATATATAAAATAATAATATATATAAAGAGGATGTCATGAGTAACTGATTCATCTATCAACCTACAGCCAAATCGCTTGACGTAGAAATTTGTTTAACTACGGCTGCCTTTAGCCTGCGACCATGGTAACAGTGGCGCAGGGGTGCTAGAATCTCCGGAGGTTCAGTTCCTAAGACTATATAAAATAATAATATATATAAAAGGATGTCATGGTGACTGATTCATCTATCAACCTACAGCCCAAATCGCTTGACGTAGAGTTGAAATTTAGACTACGGCTGTCTTTATGCGACCATGGTAACGGCGGCGCAGGGGTGCTAAGAATCTCGGAGGAGGTTCGGTTCCACCTAAGACTATATATAAAATAATAATATATATAAAGGATGTCATGAGTAACTGATTCATCTATCAACCTACAGCCCAAATCCTTGACGTAGAAATTTGAAATTTAGACTACGGCTGCCTTTAGCCTTCGACCACCATGGTAACAGTGGCGCAGGGGTGCTAGAATCTCGGAGGAGGTTCGGTTGCCACTAAGACTATATAAAATAATAATATATATAAAAGAGGATGTCATGAGTAACTGATTCATCTATCAACCTACAGCCCAAATCGCTTGACGTAGAAATTTGAAATTTAGACTACGGCTGCCTTTAGCCTTGCGACCATGGTAACGGCGGCGCAGGGGGTGCTAAGAATCTCCGGAGGAGGTTCGGTTGCCACCTAAGACTATATATAAAATAATAATATATATAAAAGAGGATGTCATGAGTGACTGATTCATCTATCAACCTACAGCCCAAATCGCTTGACGTAGAAATTGGAAATTTAGACTACGGCTGTCTTTAGCCTTGCGACCATGGTAACGGCGGCGCAGGGGGTGCTAAGAATCTCCGGAGGAGGTTCGGGTGCCACCTAAGACGGCTCGACCTGATAACATATAACGCACGCACACTGAAGACAGACGAGAAGATCCTGGAGCTGGAAGAAAAGATTGACAAGTTGCGTTGGGATATTATAGAATTATCCGAGGTCCAAAGAGACTGCATGCGGCAGGACTTAAGCAACTTCAATACAGCTCATATTGAAGAAGAGATTGAGTGCAATCAGGGCTCCAAACTCTTTGCCAGAGGATCTGTCTGCCAAAAAGAGCCAACAGTCGAAGCTGAAGGCCGAATGTGGTAGCATCGTTTTCGGGACACCTGAGATTTTCGGTGAGATTGAGATGTTCTCTGGGCAGCTGTACACGTCATCGTTGGAGCCACACGCAAGTGTAAGTAACGATCCAAGTGTAACTCTTATCTGACACTATTCCGATAATATCCCGGACGCCAGTCTAAGCGAGATTAAAATGGTTCTCCAGCACCACAAAATCGGCGAGACCCCGGGCGAGGATGGAATTACAGCGAAGCTACAACCAGTACTTGAAATCCTTCAGAAGCTCTTTAATTCCGTCCTCCATGGTGGCACTACTCCTCCCACTCCTTTGAAGAACTAAAGACCGATTACGCTTCTGAACCGCGTCTACGTGTTGGTTCCTGGAGTCTTTACGAATCGTCTCGTATGCAAACTCGACGACTTCTAGCTTCCCAAACCCGAACAAGCCGGTTTCCGAAAAGGCTTTAGCACCATAGACCACACATACCCTTCGGCAAATTGTACAGAAGATCGAAGAGTACAATCTGCCATTTTGTCTTGCGTATGTGGACTATAATTTCGTAGAAATTTGGGCGGTGCTGCAGTGCCTTCTATACTACTAAAGAGTACATGACTGATAAAAACCCCTGGGAATGAGGTGATCGTTACCATGCTGTTTCTAAATGTTTTCATAATAATTGTATAAAATATTATATTGTAAATTGTGCTTTTTAAAAAAAAAGTCCCGCTGGGTTTTTTGCTGGTTCTTCCCAGGACAGAGGTTTTTTGCGAACCAGTGGTAAAAGTAAAAAAAATGACTTCCAATAAGTATTATGTATTGTAATCTATATTGAATAAAAATGATTCTATTCTATTCTTTTCTTCAGCGGTGCTAAGTTGACTGTCCTTATATCGAAGTGCTGAAGTGTTTGTACATTAGGGCTACGATGGCGATCCGAGTACAGAATCAAAGTACGAAACCTAACCAACTACAGAGAGGTGTAAGACATGATGACGTTATATCCTCGAAACGCTTCACCGCTGCATTGGAAGGCATTTGAAGGCTACTGGACTGGAAAGGATACGGTAATATTAACATCAATGGCGAGTACACCACTCACCTTCAATTTGCCGACGATATAGTCCTAATGGCAGAATCGCTGGAGGACCTAATCACTATGCTCAATGTCCTCAATAGTCCATCCAAACGGATATGACTTAAGATGAACATGGACAAAACAAAGATCATCTGTAAGGTGATTTGACTGGCCTAGAAACTTACTGAATGTACTCTGTTATTAAATTAAATGAATACGTATTTTTCGATTTTTAAACACGACCCCGTACAGGGCCAGAGTTATCTCCAATTCACTATTAATACTTAATGATTTCTTAATACGCAAACACTACACATTGAATATGTCACAGTTAGCCCGACTACCTTCAGTTTTTTTTTGAATATTAATTTTTGGTCCGATCTACGCAGAATGAGCTTACAGTATCTTGAAGTCTTGCAGTGGTATGCTTGGGTTTGGATTTAATTTTGTTAATTATAGGATCCCAAGCAGATGGCAGCACCATCCATCTTCTCTATTGAAATTAGGATGTTTTTTAATCTCAATAGCTTCGCGTATCATCCTTGGTAGGAATCGGTGTTCTTTTGCGAGGATTTGTGGTTTATCAAATCTGATGTAGTGGCGGGGACGATCTTGAACATGTTCACACACTGCAGACTTCCCGGAACGTCGGTGCTTCACGTCAGCTATATGTTCTTTTACGCGGGTTTTTATAGATCTTTTTGTTTGTCGTATGTAAGAGAGACCACATTCACAATCCAGCTTGTACACTCCTGCATCTTGTAGAGGGATATGACACTTGACGGATGGTAAAAATTGACTAATCTTCTTCAGCGGCTTGAAGTATGTTTTAATGGAAGCTCGCTTTAAGATGTAGCCAACCTTGTCTGTGACTCCTCTGACATAGGGTAGTACAGCAGGCACACGCTCGACTGTGGCCGGCTTCACTCGGTCACTGTGACGTAGGCGCGGGACCCGAAGCTTGTTGTCTTGCAATACTTGCTTGACGTGCTGAAGCTCGGCGGCCAGATATTTTCTGTCACAGATCCCTCGTGCTCTCTGAAACAAAGGTTTTCCTACGGTAGCTAACTGTGATGAATAATGGTGCGTTTCACCATTTAAATAGCGGCTGGTATGGGTCTTTTTCCCATATACAGTGTGACCAATAGTGTGACAATCAGGATTTCGGATGACTAAAACATCTAGGAAAGCTAAAGAATTGTTTGCCTCTAACTCCATTGTGAATTGTATTTTAGAGTTTATGGAATTAAGGTGGTCTAAAAATGCAGTTACTTTGTCAGATGGTAAAATTGTGAAAGTATCGTCTACGTACCGCTTGTAGAATCTTGGAATTACAGGAGCAGTAAGAAGGGCTTTCTCCTCAAAGTCCTCCTAGAATATGTCGGCGACTACGGGAGATACAGTTGAGCCCATCGCCACACCATCTACTGGCTTGTAGAATTTTAATAATTGCATCGAAACTTTAGACAAACGCGAAAAACCTAAATATAATAAATGCAAAAATAAACTATAATACCAAAAATTAACGATCAAATCAAATGCCAAACATCTATGTCAACGTAGAAACGAAACAACCGTTGACCACAGACGCGAACAATAAGGGATCTGTGACAGAAAATATCTGGCCGCCGAGCTTCAGCACGTCAAGCAAGTATTGCAAGACAACAAGCTTCAGGTCCCGCGCCTACGTCACAGTGACCTAGTGAAGCCGGCCACAGTCGAGCGTGTGCCTGCTGTACTACCCTATGTCAGAGGAGTCATAGACAAGGTTGGCTACATCTTAAAGCGAGCTTCCATTAAAACATACTTCAAGCCGCTGAAGAAGATTAGTCAATTTTTACCATCCGTCAAGTGTCATATCCCTCTACAAGATGCAGGAGTGTACAAGCTGAATTGTGAATGTGGTCTCTCTTACATACGACAAACAAAAAGATCTATAAAAACCCGCGTAAAAGAACATATAGCTGACGTGTAGCACCGACGTTTGAGATCGTCCCCGCCACTACATCAGATTTGATAGACCACAAATCCTCGCAAAAGAACACCGATTCCTACCAAGGATGATACGCGAGGCTATTGAGATTAAAAAACATCCTAATTTCAATAGAGAAGATGGATGGGTGCTGCCATCTGCTTGAGATCCTATAATTAACAAAATTAAATCCAAACCCAAGCATACCACTGCAAGACTTCAAGATACTGTTAGCTCATTCTGCGTAGATCGGACCAAAAATTAATATTAAAAAAAAAACTGAAGGTAGCCGGGCTAACTATGATATTGGGACTAATGTATGACTATGACCATGGGTGCTGTAAAGCACCCGAAACGTCGGGAATTAAAATTAAAAAAAAATTAAACGCGATAAAATCCGTAAAAATAGTTTTATTAAATATTAATACTTATCTAGATAAATATGTTATTTACCTTGGGTATTTAATGTAAATTAAAGTTAACCCTTACATTATATCATTTAAATGAATACCTTATAAGATATCACAGAATCAAAATCGCGCACAACCAAAATGATCACTCACATCGAAACAGTTGGCTGGCATGCCACTGCCGCGGCCTCCTTCAATGTGTGCATATGAAAACCGGCATTTTGCTGAGTTGTTGCTCAAAGATCAAAGAAAGAATGATAAAATTACAACTCAAACCAATGAACGTTTAACAATTTTGATATTATTCATGTTTCTCTTTTAAGCCATACAATTTAATAATAAATAATCGTTATAAAATATTTTCTTACTAAGCGCAGTTTTTGTAATGATGAACACTATCAAAACCAAAACAACAAACAGAACAGTACACTCTTGTGAAGCCGAGGTGGGCTTAATAAAGTTTAGTATGTAATTATAATTATTCATCGATAATGAAGCAGGTATGAGGATATCCGCAGTAGAACCAGAGTGACCGACATAGCCCAACGGATTAGTAAGCTGAAGTGGCAATGGGCCGGCTATATAGCTCGAAGAACCGACAACCGATGGGGAGAAAAGGTTCTCGAGTGGCGTCCTTGTACCGGCGGACGAAGTGTAGGGCGTCCCCCCACTAGATGGAGTGATGACCTGGTAAAACATGCAGGAAGTCGATGGATGCAGGTGGCTCAGGACTGTGCTTTATGGCATTCTTTGGGGGAGGCCTGTGTTCAGCAGTGGACTTGTGAAGGGCTGTAATGATGATGATGATATTTTATCCAAGGTCATGTCATCAAAAGTCCAATGTTTTTACGTTCGAGGGTTCACCGATCATAATCATAACAGTAGGTACTTTATTGATAAATTAAAAGTTCAAAATTCATAAAATGATTTTTACACAACATATATATTGATCGTTAGTTCGTCTTGTATGTAACTTATGAGCAACTTTACTGATTAAAGAGATTGAAATTGAATTTTTTCGAGTGCTTCGTTAGTCTATTGGTCGTAAACGGGATTTCTGATCATGAAGGGTTTTTCTACTAAGAAATTCTTAGCAGCAGCCCAGAGTCAAGAAGGTAAGCAAGTAAAGCCGTCGGTACTGCTTCTGACTTCTCTCACCGATTACCGTTCTATTGGACTATGAGAGTGAGGAAATAGAGAGTGCACCTGTGCTTACACTTTGGCACAATAATCTGTCCTGCGCAGATGACTAGCCTCCGTTGAAACTGGCCGCCGTGACCGAAATTTGGTCTGGAGGACATTATTATATATTATATAATAAGTTATGATTTGAGCGGAGGGCTACGCATATTGACACGCTTAAGCGACCCAAAGCTTTTACGGGACATCACCAGCTGGTAATACCGTGTTTGTTTTGCAAATTAGTCGCCGTCGAGAACAACAGCCGTTGTCAATACGACGAATAATCTTATTTTTCGAGACAATGGTTCGAACAAATTCTATGTTTATTGATCAAAATTATTTATACTCACAATGGTTTAGTGCTAAATAAATGTCTCAAAATATGTACCCTATAGATGGCGCTGTTGTCGAGTTGTTAATAAATTTTAGATTTGCACTGTCAATTATAGAGTGAATTCGAAGTGATCTCATTACGCCATCTAACGGAAAGGCAAAAGAACGTCTGCCGAGCAAGGCACTTGTATAAAGAAAGTGATTTTCGTGAAAAGCAATTACTTATACATTTTAGTGTAAATTATAAAATTTTATATCCCAGTTACGTTAAATACACTTAAAAAAAAAAAAACAAATTAAAATTAATTATTGTAATAACACTTTACTTGCAATAAATTCCGTTGCAAATTTAATAGTCATCATACATTACTAAAATGATGTTTATTGTAATAGATATTATTGGGTGGGACTTGGATAATTTATTTCATTATTCACAAATTGCTACAATACTTGCAAACAAACCAGAATAACAACTCGTTAAAGTAAATGCCAAGTCAAAACAAAGCGTAATGTTTAAGTGTGAAGCGAAAAGGCACCATAAATCTGCTGAGCCTCACTCGCGGTAAATGACGATGCCTTAGGCCACGATATAGCATTTACATGTTCCAACCAGTAGCCATCCCACACTGTACTTTTAAATTGCAAATTAAGACTTCTTGCTTCTTCTTTCGATCCAAATTTAAATTTGTATGCTCTAAGATCTAAAATGTTTATGGTATAAACTAAATTCCATTTTATTTCTCACAGTGCCAGTATGAAATAAGGGCTAAATTCCTTAAACCACCTGTTAGCCTTCCTTTTGTTTCAATGGTACTAAGACAGCCTTCACATAGCACGTTACATGAGAATTTATGCCTACAATGGAATCAGCACGAAATGGTTTCTTAGCCTCAAGGAGAATAGTGGTTAAGTTATTGCCTGGTAGCTTTACTTGCTCAGAATCACTCACTATCTTTCCATCTAGTTTGAATCTGACATACTTTACAATCAGGGCTGTGTCTCTGATTTTATTAGTCGATTCTATAATAACGCTTAGTTTATGCATATCGTATTTCGAACTTTAACTGATTTCTGTGCCATTTTCTGTGTTTCCTTATCTTTCCTTATCGTTTGATGAAGTTGAAATATATATTTGAAATATAAAATTGTCTACAATGTAATATTATTTTATAGGGCAGGAGTTTTGTTGTACATTTTACAATACAACGGTCACTTTAATATTTATTTAAAAACATCTCTATAAGTTTACTTGTAAAAAAAAAACTTTATTTCTTCATAGTAAGAGCAACGAATCTAACAAATTTGAAATGAAACCTTTAAATAATTTGTTTTTTAATCATTATAAGATTATTTTGAAGTAAAACAGTGCTTTCAAAGAACCTCTTAATAGTTTTTAACCACACACCAATTCCTGTAGGCTAATTAATCTATATATATATATATATATATATATATATATATATATGCGATATACCACTGACTGACTGACCCATCACGAGATCTCTAAAACTATACACCTGATCGACTTTAAATTGAGTATAGTTACTCGTTTCGCAATGCGCTCACTAAGAACGGTTTTACAATAGACTCAAAAAAATGTTTCTTGATGTTTACATCTAGGTTCTGCATAAAATGTTATCGTGCGCGCAGCGAAGAGCGGGTATCAGCTAGTATTATATAAAATAATGTTTACTTATTTCATTTAAAACTTAATTATATAGTAATTAAATAATGGTTTTCCTCCCTTCAATTTTTATTTTATTTCCACAAACGTGGCTATGTACTTAATACTATAGTTTTTATTAAAAAAAACTATATTAACCTCTAAGATTTTCGTAGTTATTGCTTAGTCCAACCAAAGTAAAATTTAATTCATTGTTAAAATAATTTAAAATTTACTTAATTGTTGTACTTAACAGACTGACATTCAACGGCGGTCGTTGGTTCCTAACCCTTAAATTGATGCACACTTGAACTGTTCATTATAATTTGATTTTATTATGGGAACCTACTATAAATGCTATATGGTGCTTAATTTAGTGCTCTTAGGAGAAACTTTACGATATTTTATATAATTGCGATTTATATCTAATGAGCATATTAAATATATTTTAGGACTCTAATAAGATTTTTATGAAATTTTATAAATTTTGAAGGTGATTCTTTCACTACTTTATTAGAATGCGTGAAAATTTAATGCATTTTATGTTTCATAAAATTTTGTTTATGGATATAGAATCTTATTACTTTTATGGTATACTTTCTTGGTTACATTATTATAATATTATGTAGAATCAAATCCGTAACGAAGACATCAACAGTAAATCTGAGTAAAAACTAAAGTAACAGCCTATATACATCCCACTGCTGGGCACAGGCCTCCTCTCATTTCTGAGAGGGTTTTATTGCAGGAAATGTCTGCCGCGCTGCCCCAAAGCGTGTTGGCAAACTTCACATGTCTTCGAAATTTTTTTCTTATTTCTATGACATGCAGATTTCTCACGATTTTCTTTCACCGGCGAGCATCGTGGTAAATCAGCACTTAAATTGCAATCAACAATTCATTAGTGCTGTAATCTGAGTAACTGATAGAGCCAATCGATTGTATAAACTGAAGACGCAAGGGCCGAAGCTCTAAGAACGGACAAAGATTTCGAGGTTTTCAAGTAGCCTCGTTACGGTAAATGAAGTAACAAGAGGAATGCAGGTCATGAGCGTGTTTTGAGGAAGGCCTTAGTTCAGCAGTGGAGTTTAGATGGGCTGCAATGATCGTAAAGATAATTAATATCGCAATAATAATCGCAAACCTGTACCGAATTGAACTTAGAAATCCTAATGAATAAAAAAAAAGAAAAAGGTATAATTGTATTATTTTTTGAATTTTTCAGTTATGCTACTTACTTGATAGGTAACACTTAACTTGATAGGTATCTCTATCAGATACTGAGAAAATCAGTCTTGACAGATGGATGGAAGTACGGAAGGGCGAACGTGCAACAAAATCACCTATAATCCATTTTGCTTTTTTTTTAGGTACGGAACCCTAAAAATCGTGATAACTGATGATGCAAAAACACGCTCTCACTTTTACTGGAAGAAAAATGCCTTCACTTTATAAAGCACGGTTGGTCTTATCAATATACATATATAAAAGAGGACGTCACTCATGACTGATCAACTTACAGCCCAAATCGCTTGACGTAGAAATCTGAAATTTAGACTACGGCTGCCTTTAGCCTTGCGACAACGGCGGGGCAGGGGGTGCTAAGAATCTCCGGTGGAGGTTCGGTTGCCACCTAAGACTATATATAAAATAATAATATATATAAAAGAGGATGTCATGAGCGACTGATTCATCTATCAACCCACAGCCGAAATCTGAAATTTAAACTAGGGCTGTCTTTTTCCTTGCGACCATGGTAACGGTAGGGCAGGGGGTGCTAAGAATCTCCGGTGAAGGTTCGGGTGTCACCTAAGACGGCTCGACCTGGCAACATATAACGCACGCACACTGAAGACTGACGAGAAGATCCTGGAGCTGGAAGAAGAGATTGACAAGTTGCGTTGGGATATTATAGAATTGTCCGAGGTCCATCACTCACCCTCGGGTTGCCGACGATATAGTCCTTATTGCAGAATCGCTGGAGGACCTAAGCACTATGCTCAATGACCTCAATAGTGCCTCCCAACGGATAGGTCTTAACGGCATACGGCACATCTTCTTGTCAGGTATACCTCAAAACTTGAAAACAAGACTATTCAACCAGTGCGGGTTGCCAGTGATGACCTATGGATCTGAGTGGTCCTTCATTGCTGGCCGGATGAGGAAGCTCAAGGTCGTTCAGCGAGCTATGGAGAGGGCTATGCTCGGAGTTTCTCTGCGTGATAAACTTAGAAATGAGAATATCCGCAGTAGAACCAGAGTGACCGACATAGCCCAACGGATTAGTAAGCTGAAGTGGCAATGGGCCGGCTATATAGCTCGAAGAACCGACAACCGATGGGGAAAAAAGGTTATCGAGTGGCGTCCTTGTACCGGCGGACGAAGTGTAGGGCATCCCCCCACTAGATGGAGTGACGACCTGGTAAAACATGCAGGAAGTCGATGGATGCAGGTGGCTCAGGACTGTGCTTTGTGGCATTCCTTGGGGGAGGCCTATATTCAGCAGTGGACTTGTGAAGGGCTGTAATGATGATGATGATATTTTATCCAAGGTCATCAAAAGTCCAATGTTTTTACGTTCGAGGGTTCACCGATCATAATCATAACAGTAGGTACTTTATTGATAAATTAAAAGTTCAAAATTCATAAAATGATTTTTACACAACATATATATTGATCGTTAGTTCGTCTTGTATGTAACTTATGAGCAACTTTACTGATTAAAGAGATTGAAATTGAATTTTTTCGAGTGCTTCGTTAGTCTTTTGGTCGTAAACGGGATTTCTGATCATGAAGGGTTTTCTACTAAGAAATTCTTAGCAGCAGCCCAGAGTCAAGAAGGTAAGCAAGTAAAGCCGTCGGTACTGCTTCTGACTTCTCTCACCGATTACCGTTCTATTGGACTATGAGAGTGAGGAAATAGAGAGTGCACCTGTGCTTACACTTTGGCACAATAATCTGTCCTGCGCAGATGACTAGCCTCCGTTGAAACTGGCCGCCGTGACCGAAATTTGGTCTGGAGGACATTATTATATATTATATAATAAGTTATGATTTGAGCGGAGGCTACGCATATTGACACGCTTAAGCGACCCAAAGCTTTACGGACATCACCAGCTGGTAATACCGTGTTTGTTTTGCAAATTAGTCGCCTTCGGGAACAACAGCCGTTGTCAATACGACGAATAATCTTATTTTTCGAAACAATGGTTCGAACAAATTCTATGTTTATTGATCAAAATTATTTATACTCACAATGGTTTAGTGCTAAAAAAATGTCTCAAAATATGTACCCTATAGATGGCGCTCTTGTCGAGTTGTTAATAAATTTTAGATTTGCACTGTCAATTATAGAGTGAATTCGAAGTGAAACTCATTACGCCATCTAACGGAAAGGCAGAAGAACGTCTGCCGAGCAAGGCACTTGTATAAAGAAAGGAATTTTCGTGCAAAAGCAATTACTTATACATTTTAGTGTAAATTATAAAATTTTATATCCCAGTTACGTTTAATACACTTAAAAAAAAAACAAATTGAAATTAATTATTGTAATAACACTTTACTTGCAATAAATTGCGTTGCAAATTTAATAGTCATCATACATTACTAAAATGATGTTTATTGTAATAGATATTATTGGGTGGGACTTAGATAATTTATTTCATTATTCACAAATTGCTACAATACTTGCAAACAAACCAGAATAACAACTCGTTAAAGTAAATGCCAAGTCAAAACAAAGCGTAATGTTTAAGTGTGAAGCGAAAAGGCACCATAAATCTGCTGAGCCTCACTCGCGGTAAATGACGATGCCTTAGGCCACGTTATAGCATTTACATGTTCCAACCAGTAGCCATCCCACACTGTACTTTTAAATTGCAAATTAAGACTACTTGCTACTTCTTTAGATCCAAATTTAAATTTGTATGCTCTAAGATCTAAAATGTTTATGATATAAACTAAATTCCATTTTATTTCTCACAGTGCCAGTATGAAATAAGGGCTAAATTCCTTAAACCACCTGTTAGCCATCCTTTTGTTTCAATGATACTAAGACAGCCTTCACATAGCACGTTACATGAGAATTTATGCCTACAATGGAATCAGCACGAAATGGTTTCTTAGCCTCAAGGAGAATAGTGGTTAAGTTATTGCCTGGTAGCTTTACTTGCTCAGAATCACTCACTATCTTTCCATCTGGTTTGAATCTGACATACTTTACAATCAGGGCTGTGTCTCTGATTTTATTAGTCGATTCTATAATAACGCTTAGTTTATGCATATCGTATTTCGAACCTTAACTGATTTCTGTGCCATTTTCTGTGTTTCCTTATCTTTCCTTATCGTTTGATGAAGTTGAAATATATATTTGAAATATAAAATTGTCTACAATGTAATATTATTTTATAGGGCAGGAGTTTTGTTGTACATTTTTCAGTACAACGGTCACTTTAATATTTATTTAAAAACATCTCTATAAGTTTACTTGTAAAAAAAAAACTTTATTTCTTCATAGTAAGAGCAACGAATCTAACAAATTTGAAATGAAACCTTTAAATAATTTGTTTTATAAATCTAACACATACTTTTTGCCAATTTTTTAAGCAAAACACTTAGTTGTTTTATAATATAACTTATTTATAATATAACTTTATTATTTGATTTAGTAAACATTAAAGTAATTCAATAAGAGTATTAAAGTCGTAAGACATGCAGGAAGTCAATGGATGCAGGTGGCTCGGGACCGTGCTTTGTGGCATTCCTTGGGGAAGGCCTATGTTCAGCAGTGGACTTGTGATGGGCTTTAATGATGATGATGATGATAATGATTAAAGTCGTTATGTCATAATTCAACAATAAATCTAAATTATTTAAAAAATCTATTATTACAACGCATTGAATTAATCATTTATTATTAATACGAATAATTTATAATCTATTTGCTTTCCGGAATGATAGTTAAGGAGCGACTTTGCTGCCAACCCTACATAGCGCCAATTTTGTTTCCTATATTGTGTCTGCAAGCTGACAAAGCGGCAGGTTTATGCAACAGATTGATTTGCATAGCAGAGCGCTTATTAGATTTTATTTTAGTGTCTAACGAGGAAATTGCGACAATTCAGCATTGTGGCGAACAACTTACAATAACTTACGACAAGGCCACTGATTGTAATTATTCTGTTAGGCAATTTTTTGATTATAGTCTTTTTAGCACTTTCTGCTTCGAATTTTATTTATAGAGCATTTACCTACTTTTATTTTCGTTATATTATTGCTACTAAGCTACTAGCTCAAGAGCAAACACCACATATTAGGCGACTTAAGAAAAGTAGGAGGTTCTTAATTCGACTGTATGTGTTTTCTATATATATGTTACGATTATTTTTTAAATAGGTTGTACATCAGGGAGTTTCATATATAGAGACAAAATACTACCCTTACAGGTGGCAAAATAGGGGTTGAAATTGTTAATGTAACGACATTGAAATTGTGTTATCCCTTAGTCTAAGCATAAAGTTAAAAACAGTTTTAATAAAAAGTATACACCGACTTCAAATAACTAAATAGAATAAACTAATTTCACTTTCTAAAGTAAGGGCTTTATTTCTTCTATACACTATGTCTTAACATCTCCTTTTACTTTTTATTACAAGTTGATTTTGTACTACTTTAGTTGAAGATGATATCAGCGTCATAATTAAATACCATTAATTTTGAATAACACTGTCATAAATATTAAAATGAATTTTAATAAAATAATGATAATTTGTTAAATCTTCTTTAATTTTTAAATTTGTTGTCGGGTATGGACAGCTGTAACCAACTTCAAATAAAGAGACAAGAAGTGCATTTTGACCATTGAGAGGTTAAATGCTTCATAGCCTGCGATCATACTACATACATGACTGTATAAGCTTTTAAACGGCAATACGGCAGTGAGCACATCCAGACAGACTCAAACCCAGAAATAGGCTCCTTAACAGCTGTTTTAAATACATAGCTGAATAAAGGTTTTCCATGAATGCACTATGTGGCAAGCATCACTGAAAAGATCAACAGACATTCTCTTAGGCGAGTTGGTGAACACAGAGCCGATATTCTCGCACTAAGTGTGTGGGTTTAAATGGAATGGTTTTACGCAATTAATCGGTCGTCAAAGCCCCGGCCGACTGTTAGCAGGGTGTACTGCGTGCAAGTTATATTATTAACACTTGGAGAAAAATATGATTAATTTTACAACTTAATTTCATTCATTCATTCATTCATTGCAGCCTATCAAAAGTCCACTGCTGAACATAGGCCTCCCCGAGATTGCCTCATAGAGAGAATATTTACCAAAGTTACCCCAGGCGGGTTGGCACTGCAGTTTTTTTATAAATTTGAATTTTTATCAGAAAGATGCTGCTTCCCATCTCCTGTTACATATCCTTCTGTCACAAGAGAATGATATGAGGCAGTGGATTCTTTTACGTCGCCAATACACGGTGAACAAGCGGAAAAAACAACATAACTGTATTAACTAATATATGAAATTTCAAATTCACGCTATTATAAGACAAATGGAATAAACAGGTGTAACTAGAAATTGTAGAAAGATAAATGACTGTCGCGTTTCGGAACAGACCTAAATAGCGTTGCGTGTTTACTTAGAAACGATAAATCAGAGAACCCATTATTTATCTCCTGTTTAAGGGATTAAACATATTTACAAGATATTAACGGTCTGTTTGTATGTCATTGTTATATAACATGATGTATATTATTGATATTACATCATCGAGTTATCAAAAATTTTTGTACATCTATTAAATATATTTTTGGGAGCAATACTGCTTTTCACTGCTGTCACATATGGACTGGTGCTGCAAAATGTCACCTAGCAGCGTTGGACTTAGTAGAGAGACGTGCTAAGATGCTAATTGGTAACCTAAACCAGACTGTCTGTCAGACTTGAGCACAGGCGCAGAGTAGCCAGCCTCTCGGTATTCTATGCATTTCGGAGAGTGTGCGCAGTAATTATTTTATTATTTTCTCCCTCCCCTTTCCACCATCGGACAACCCGGTCGGCGGGTCTTCACACCCTTCTTGTCGATATTCCACGCATTCGAACCAAATGATTTGCTTCTACTTTCCGGGGCGTCTTATAAGGCAATAGTAAACAGGCTCTTATTACGCTAAGACTTCTTCACCTGAACTACCATCACGTGGGATTGTGGTCCAACACTGGCTTATAATAAGTAAAAAATACGCTCGAAGTTGTTAAAGAATCTGATTTACTTAGGACAAATTGTCCGCCAAGGTAGGTCCAACTTCTACCGACGGTCAATGGATTTCACGCATATCTCAAAACTTTAAAACAAATGTGTCAAAACAATGCACATTGCCAGTGACTACACATAGATCTGAGACGTGGTCATTCACTGCGGGCCGTATGAAGAAACTCAAGGTCGTTCAGGAAGTACGGAGAAGGCTATGCTCGGAGTTTTTCTGCGCGACAGATTTCGTAAAAAGACTTATTTGAACAAGGGTCATGTATCTCAGGGGCTAAAAGATCGACTAAGTAGTTTTACGCGAGTAGCCCCAGTTGTATCCCCATCAACACCACTAAAATGTTAATTGTAGTTCTAAGTGTTGATTTATCAATTGTTCCGGTATAGGTAAAGTTGCAAGTCTAAAATGTTAAAAACGAACATGTTGCTCACGTTTTAGCACATCGAATTTCCTATAGTTGTTGCAAATAAATTTAATAAACATACAAAAAATATTTATGCATTGAAATAGTGTTATGTATTACGTTGGTCGTTTAGTGGCGGCGTAAAGGAATCTACTACCACCACTACGCCATATTATCCCGCGGTTGTCGTAAGAAATGAAGGAGGAGATGGGCAGCAATATTTTCCCGATAAAACTCAAAATAATGAAAATTGTTCTGTAATAATGCAAATTGTAATAATGCAAATTGTAATTATGCAAATTGTAATAATGAAAATTCTAATAATGCAAATTGTAATAATGAAAATTGAGTTCTAAGAAGGGATAGAAAAATGACTGTAATAATCAAAAAAGCAATTATTTTCATAAAAATATGGTAATAAAACTTAGCATATATTTTATCTGTAGTCGTTTGGTCCGTGTAGACCAACTTAATATTATCAACGATAGATCTTTCAAAGCTGCATTAGATGCTGCAGAAGTGAGTAACAGAGTCGGCAAGAGCCACCCTAAACAAACAAATTCGCGACATATTGAAGACTAGCTGATACCCGCGACTTTGACTGCGTTGCTTGATATATTAACAAAGTTTTCGTATATGCGAAGGAAAAAACATCAAAAAGACAAAATTTCTTTGTAAACAATGTTATTCGTTGTTCCGTTTGTAGCTAAAATATATAAATTATCTGGGTTAGTAACGCGAGTACTAGCGACGTACTGTTGACCATTTGAAAAACCCCGTATAAAAATCGTTGTATCTTACGTTGTAACGTTGTAACTTTAATAACTTTATATTAAATGAAGATAACGCAATATTTTTTTTGATAAGGGCCAAGTGTCTAAGGAATAAAACTTAGAAAACCTAATTGAAATCTATCCAGTAGTTTTTCCGTGATGCGCGCACAACTGCACACCTCTATCATTTTATGTATATAGATAATGTTGATGGATATGCTATTCGCAAATGTTGACTTTTGCTGACAATCGTATAGTACGCCAGGCAGACTGGCCAGTGAGTGTGTGGATTAACAGAACCTCCAGACGCTGGTATAAATGTTAAACATAAATTTAGCTTTTTCTTTACAACGAAAGTCACCTTAAAACGAATCAAATATAGGAAAAATTTATACACTTCTGTTTCCCTAACATATTATAATTTTATTTTTAAAATAAAAATATATTTCTTAATTACAATCTGAACAATGTTATTCTTCTAAAATAATTACGGATCACTTCTCTGCCAATCCCCTTTATCATAATGGAAACGATTTGCACAAAACAAGTAAAAGTATAACGAGGTATGTTAGGGCACTTATGTGCTAATCGAGTCCTTGTATGCCGTAAGTTAATACATACATAATAAGTGTGATTAGCTAAGACGGGCGCCCGGAGCAACGGTAGCCGAGATGTGCCAATCTTTTCCTCGTTCGTTCTTGGTTTACATGTCACCGGTTTTATAAGACGTTTTTGATATTTTTGCAACCAAATATAAATATTCCTTTAAATAAAAATCGATTATTCGAAAACAACATCATGATAGACAGAAACGAAGAATATGATTTATATAGCATAACTTAATGATTTTTTGCAGACTTGTTTATGATGTTGGCCTAATGAATAGTCCAAGTTTGTGACCTCGAGCGCCGAACGCAACTTTGTCAAAAAACGAAAAAACCACGAAAAATTAGTTTTTTTTTTCAAATTTTGGCGATTATAACTCTAAAGGACTAGTTTTTGAAAAAACTTTCTTAAAATGTTTTTAAAGTAGACTAAATTTGCTACAATATGATACTAAAACTGTCTCTGTAGACCCAATAGTTTGCAGGATTAAGCCTTTCAAAATTTATCATTTTTTTCGAACTTCGTGCGATAGCTGACAGTTACATACAGTACATTACTGCTCACTATGGCTCAAACGTGGCAGTAGTTTTCGATGGTTACCCCGTAGATGCTATACAGAAAAACACAAAGAGCTCTGAGTGTCTTCGAAGAGCCAAGTCACACTCATCGCGAGAGATAATAGTTGATGAGAAAACCATGGCACAGGTTCCTCAACAGAAATTCTTGTCAAATGACAAAAACAAGATACGTTTCATAAAGCTGCTGACAACAAAAATGGGAAATCACAACATTCAAGTACTCCAAGCAGAGGAAAATGTTGATAGGCTCATCATCACTACAGCTGTAACTGCTGCCTCTACCTATGATATAGAGGTAGTCGTTGGTGAGGACATTGACTTGCTGATGATCCTTACTGCGATCTCAAACCAACGTGAAATTTTTTACAATAAATGTGGAAGAGGCAAAGCATCAGATGTCATGTATTCCAGCATCGCTTCTTCAAAGTCCTCTTTGAAACCAGAGCTTTTCCTCTTCATCCATGCCTTTAGTGGTTGTGACTCGACATCCTGCTTCTTTGGCTTAGGGAAGAAGCAAATGATGTCCATAGTCCAAAAAAAATCCGGACGTTGAAAAGCAAGCTGCGATTTTTCTCGACACCAACTCTACACCTGACAAGATAGCAGCAGCAGGAGAGCGAGTCATAATTTCTCTATACGGAGACAACGCCAACACCCATAACCTTGACGAGCTGCGGTACCAACTATTCGCCAGGGCTGCGACGAACACCAGCTTCAATCTGGCCAGGTTACCTCCTACACGAGACTCTGCTCGATTTCACTCCTTGCGGACATACCATCAGGTAATTTTTTTTTTAAACGTTACCCCCACACTAGGATTTTCTCCTGTATCGTGGAGGCAGTTTACAAACATAAATTGCGAGGACAAACATCCAGACCCGGAACAATTATTTGTAGGCCATACAAATACTTGTTTCGTGTGGGATTCGAACCCGCGGCACCCAGCGCAACAACTCATTGCTAAGCCCCTGCGCCACGGAACTGCCAACAATAATACACATTAATACACATTACATATGATTCATCATTTTCTATTCTCATGTACAATCTTCTTACAGGTACATGCGTGGTTGGGAGTCACACTGAAACCTCTCTCCTGGGGGTGGATATCCACGCCACAAGGCCTCAACCCCAAAATGATGACCAGAGATGTATCTCTGGTCATCATTTTGGGGCTCTTGCGGCTGATTTCTTGCGGCTGCGCGATGGGTTATGGGAACGCGTGCAGCTGCAGGAAGGCAGGATTAAAATGCTCATCAGTCTGCAGGCACTGCAGCGGGGCCTCTTGTGACAATATACCCGATGTTGCAGTAGTAGATATCCCAGAAGGCGACGATCTGTCCGATGTCGAAATGGAGGATGACTTGTGGGCACAAGACGTCGACGATTCATCACCATCCCCTGATGGGGATATGCCATCCCAATACGTCGATCCAGATACGGACGAACCTCAACCGGGACCTTCCAAGTGGGCTAAATTAATTAAATTTTTGGATTTTGAATATTACTCAATTTCCTAACAAATAAACTTATTAAGTTTTTTTGTACTTATCTTTTTTAATTCATTATTTGTAGCTTAGCTTAAACATCATCGTTCACACTTCTCATTTTCTTTTTTATCATCCCATCATAAAAGTACAGGGCTTGGATAGTATAATCAGGGTCAAAATTCATTCGGAACAACAGAATTGCAAAACATTGCGAAATTCGAAAAAAATGATAAATTTTGAAAGGCTTAATCTCGGAAACTATTGGGTCTACAGAGACAGTTTTAGTATCATATTGTAGAAAATTTAGTCTACTTTAAAAACGTCTTAAGAAAGTTTTTTCAAAAACTAGTCCTTTAGGGTTACAATCGCCAAAATTTGAAAAAAAAAACGATTTTTTTTCGCAGTTTTTTCGATTTTTGACAAAGTTGCGTTCGGCGCTCGAGGTCACAAACTTGGATTATTCATTGGGCCAACATCATAAACAAGTCTGTAAAAAATCAGAACTACCGGATTTGACGCATGCTGTGATGTATAAAGTTACTGGATTATAGGATTCTCACCTAGAGACTTTCTGCGACTGTTACCAGGCTGTTACACCACGCAGGGAGGAGGACCGTCCTGCACTTCGCTTAACTGTAAGAAGCTGCCCCTGGGGAATCTTTCTTCTCCATCGCTTGTCGGTTCTTCGAGTTCTGTTGGATTATTCAGGTTCTACTGTGGATATCTTCATTATAGAAAAAAGGACTTAATTTAAAAAAAAAAATTGAATGCATAAATACTTCTCCTTTACCAACATCATAGTCGTATAGTGGTAGCGTAAGAGAATTTGTGGGAGAACTAGAGGAAATGAAACGGGAAACGGGCAACAGCATGTTTAGTATCAATATCAGCCACCACTAGTCAACGTCTAAACATGAGGCTCTTTTAATTTTTATAGAAGTAACGGTGACAAGCGAGCACACAGTCAATCTGATGGAAAGGGATACTGTAGCCACTTACATAGACAGACATCTACATCTAGCCTTGATTATGAATCTAAACGCAGATGTGCTGTCACCTCTGAGGACTTACGTAGAATGTCTTAATACCAATACAAAGGGGTCTCCGAATCTCGACATTCAGTATACAAACACAACAGTTTTATACTGCCATTTTATGTTGGTATTCTTTGCGAGCGTGGTGCTTCCCTGATAAAGCCGACATATTCGTGTTGCAATTATAATCATAGTAGCATGGCTCTATCACTCTTGTAAGGAAGATATACCGTAATCGTTTCATTAACATGAGACATATTTGTAATGGCGATACCAGGTATATTTCAACTTTGTCATTGTTTTTTTTTATAGGATAGGGTGACAAACGAGCACACAGTCCACCTGATTGTAAGTGGTTGCTGTGACCCATAGACATCTACATCTGTCCTCAATAAAGAATCAAAATGCAGATACGTTGTCACCCCTGAGGACTAAGATGGAACGCCTCCTTTCCAGTAAAAAGGATCTCCGGTTCTCTACACTCACCATATGAAACACAGCAGTGTTAAGCTGCTATTTTACGCTGGTATTCTGTGAGAGCGTGTTCCTTCCCCAGTCGAGCCGACCCATTCGTGCTACAACTATACTACTAATATAGCTGCAGCATGGCTCTACCACGTATAAAATACGTTTATATTAAAATATGTATATGTTTCTTGTCACAAGTCTAGTTATTTTACATTGACATAATATATGAAATGACTATACCATCGAAGGCTAATATGAACTTTTTCTGGTATTTCCTATAGTCCTGAAAACTTCCATAACGTGAAACATGATGGATTCTCTGACGGTAACTCTACATGGCTTATAAATTACAGCTTAAAAATATTATAAGACTTGGTGACCAAATGCAGATTTCATTATATTTCATTATAAAATATTAAAATTCTCAAAGCTTTTTTTTTACTTATGAAACTGAAAATCCCCAACCTTAAAACCTACCCTGATTGTACATAATTACGTCACGTCGACCCAACCTTTCTTCGCGCCATATAAACCAACCTCTTGAGACGAGCGTACGCAATATACTATTAAAAGGAGTCAACGCACTCGACTGTATGTATGTGGTGGGTAATAATAATAACAGCTACTGTTTACCAGTACCAGTGGGACCGGCAGCGACAACTTACAGGAGACCTGCGATGATAATGTGCCTAGTACACACTTGATGATACTCGTTGTGTAAGGCAAACGGTAAATAGTGCTTTCGTTCGCAATTTGAATTTCATCGTTTTTATTCTCTATACCAGGATCCTTTTCGACACAAATTATGTTGCATTCTGGTTTTGAAATCACAAAACTGATTTAGTATTACAATTAAAATATAAAAGTTATTTTATACAGGGGCATCGTAGAACAAATTTCAAAATTACCTCTTTGTAATTAATATCAAATTTCGACATATGCTTTTATAACGTTATTATTCATCCAAATTATGTAAGTCTAGGGTTATGCCACAGTAATGCTGTTTTGCATAGATAGGAATGGAGTCCTAGGTAAAACTTGTTCTTATGTGTAAATATTATTCTCATCGGTTTGGTAGCACGCCAGCGAATTTGGTTTTACGTACTTTCACGTAGGAAATTGCTAATTCTGAGGCCTCTTACCTCTAAAGCATTGACATACAGAATTTTAAAAGATTGTGGCAAAAAATCCGATGACAGCATAACTTTAGTTCTTGGGCGAGAGAAGAAACTCTTGAAAGGAAGTAACGTGAGTAAAACACTTGAGCTGCTTCTCATCTAAAGGGTACCTCTATTTGGGGCGAGGTGGCTTTATAGGCGACCGAATTGATGTAGAGTTTATTTCTTCGTAAAATCTACGTCAAGATAATTCTGGCCGAATCGCGATGATGTTTGCCATTGATTACAAGAAGGCTTATTCTTTCCTTACCCAACGGCTAAGTAACTTCCGCAAAGAGTATATGATAAATTATTTTTTAATTTTTTAATGGCGTTTCGTAATATACTATTTATTAACTTTGTTTTATTAACTTATTAATTAAGTTACAAATGTTTTTTCTTATTAAATATATTTTTTTTATATAGAATAAGGGTGACAAACGAGCCCAGAGTCCATCTGATGGTAAGTGGATGCTGTGGCATCAAAATATGACAGTTAAATTGTATTCTGTCTCTACACTGAAAAATGAAAACGATTTCAGGCATACTTATTGGCTACTTACAGCATTCGGCTGCGTCGCTGCGGGGCAGCGGGTTTGAATTCCTCACGGGACAAGTGTTGGTAGGGCCTTCAAATAGTTACTTCGAATTTAGATGTTTGTCGATGTGATATTTATTTATGTAAAACACGTGGGTATGTATGGGCTGGGTGGTAGAACTCCTTCTACGCCTAGAATTTCGTCTAGATAGTTCCACCCGTTTTACCTATTTCTACCGCCAATTCGTGCTTAAACTGCTGTGTTCCGGTCTGAAGGGTAAATTCTTCATTTCATTTAATCTTAGTCCTTAAAGGTAGTACCAGGCGCAAGTTCAGCCCCACATGGAATATTGTTTTCATCTCTGAGCCGGGGCACCCCAGTGCCAGCTCCTTCCACTTGACCGCATCCAGCACAGAGCGGCTCGAATCGTCGACGACCAAGCTCTTTCTGATCGGCTTGTTTCACTGGCGCTGCGAAGGAATGCTTCATCCCTTTGCATTTCCTATTGCATCTACCACGGGAAGTGCTCTGAGGAATTGTTTGCATTAATTCCAGCCGCCAAATTTCACGAACGCACATCGCGCCAAAACTCACGATACCATCCACACCATTTGGATGCTTGGCGGTCCACCACTGTGCGTTTTACTAGGAGTTTTCTTTCTCGCAGAACCTCTTTGTGGAATCTTTTACCACCGGTGATTTTTCCGATACGACTTAGGAATCTTTAAGAAAAAAGCCTCCTCCTTTCTAAAAGGCTAGCAACGCTCCTGCAACTCTCCTGGTGTTGCAGATGTTCATGGGCGCCGATAGTGAAGTGACTATCGGCGCTCATGAACAACTGCAACGAGTATGCGGCTCACCGCATACTCGTTTGCCCCCTCATCTATAAAAAAAACTGTCTTTCGTAGGATTGCACGTCAGAAGTGAAAATTTCTTAGCTTCACAAACACATATATATGTATATACATATATATGTATCTGAGCGTGATGGTCACGCGAGTTCATTGTCTTTGTGTGAGTGTCTTTTCCTCATCCCAAAAGTGCCCAACGTGCCTAAATAAGTTTTCAATTCAAAAATGTAGCGTTTTAAACCTTCAATTTAAAAACTGCTATACCACGATATTGAAATAGGTTAATGCAGTAAAACAATAGAGCATTACTATCGACATTACGGCTCGGGGGACAGACAATCAATTTGCAATGGCATAACCAGTAGCCGCGTTCCCGCTGCTGCGATAATATCATAAGAAATATACGAGAATAATGATTGTAGCGGCGAAATGAACTTATAAATTGCAGCTACGGCTATAATGTGACTATTATGATCTCTTAGATTCTTACAACAGCTTTTTAAGATTTAGAAGTTTATGTTATGAAATTACTACTTGAGTTTAGTAGTAGTAGTTTAGTATTAAATACTTTCACAACACCTTAAATGAAACTAAATTTTACGGATCATATCGCGTTTAATTTTAACTTTTTAATTGGTCACGGGGGGACTGAGGTGTTTGACGTCCCGATGTCATAGTTAGCCCGGCTACCTTCAGTTTTTTGAATATTAAATTTTGGTTCGATCAACGCAGAATGAGCTTACAGTATCTTGAAGTATAGCAGTGGTATACTTGGGTTTGGATTTAATTTTATTAATTATAGTATCCCAAGCAGATGGCTGCACCCATCCATCTTCTCTATTGAAATTAGGATGTTTTTTTAATTTCAATAGCCTCGCGAATCATCCTTGGTAGGAATCGGTGTTCTTTTGCGGGGATGTGTGGTCTATCAAATCTAATGTAATGGCGGGGACGATCTTGAACATGTTCACAAACTGCAGACTTCCCGAGAATTAAAAAATTAAAATTAAACGCGATATAATCCGTAACAATTAGTTTCATTTCACAACACCATTTGATTTTTATATTTTTTTACCCAAAATCAGTGAACACAATTTAATCATTGTTAAAGCGCAAATATAAAAGAAATCTGTGTGTGGTAGAGCCACGCTGCACCTATAATTTGGTTGTATCATGAATGGGTCACCTCGACCTGGGAGGGACCACGCTCACACAGAATACCAGTAAACAGCAGTATAATGCTGCCGTGTTTCTTATGGTGAATGTAGATAACCGGAGGCCTATTTTACTAAAAACTAGGCATTCCATCATAGTATAATACAAAAAATAGTCTTCTACAACGTCCTATTACAATGCATCTGCAGAAAAGCTTACGAATGTCCTGCCACTGCTGATCACAGGCCGCCTTTATCTCTAAGAGGGTTTTTTTTTCTAAGTATTACAGGTTAGTACCAAACTCCTGTATCGTGGTGACGCTTTACATACATAAATTTTACATAGACAAACTCCCTGACCTAGGACAGTTATTTCCACACCATACAAATATTTGCTTTGTGTGGTTATTAATCCCGCGGCTCGTGGTGATAACACCTGAATGCTTAACCACTGCGCTATCGAGTTTTATTTGTAGCGAGAAAGAGGTCCCAATGCGTATTAGTTAACTTTACCTGTGTTTGAAATATTTCGTATAAAAATGTAAATAAATTTCGTTACTCATGGGGGATGTTAGTTGCTACGCTCGGCAGGAGTGTAGGCAAACATTTTTTTTTCTAGTTGTTATCAGGCAAGCAAAAAAAACACACAGGAAGTCGTTGGATGCAGGTGGCTCAAGAAGTGCTTTGTGGCAATCCTTGGGGGAGGCCTACGTTCAGCTGTGGACTTGTGAAGGGCTGTAATGATGATGATGTAAATAAGTGTGCACTTAAATCACTAACTTATAAAATATAAGGATTTTAATATTAAAAAATAAATACTTTGTCTACCACGGTTACTTTATGTCATTGCTATTATTAAAAACCTTGTTAATTAAATTAAACTGTATAATGAAACTAAGAAACGCTGTAGTGGTGGTGTAAGAATATCCACTACCCCACATCATCCCGTGTGTGTCGTAAGAGGCGACAGTGGGAAACAAATCAGGAGATGGGCGTTTTCCTAATAACGACTAAAAATAAAAAGCTCCGGCTGCCAACCCGCTTGCCAAGCATGCCAACTATAGCAAATATCCCATTATGAAGCAATCAAAGGGTGAGGTCTATGTTCAGCAGTGGACTTTAATAGGCTGTAACGGTAACGGTAATGACGCTATGAGTTAAATAGGTAATTTTATATAATATCTTTAAAACTGAAATTAATAACTTTTTAAATTGAAATCTACTTACATTGCAATATAATAGCTAAATAAAAGTAAACGTGTACAAGTTAAGAAACAAGATTTATTTATAAAGTATGAAAGCATTTTCTTTCCAATTAAATTTAACTTTTAAACTTCCAGCAACAAACGACTAATAAATTCAGGCAGTAATTGACTGAGTAACATCAAGCAAACGGTCGTGTGGACGTAACACAATACCCATTTTTGGATAACGGTCTCAAAATGGAAATACAACTTTGAAATGCCAGAATATATGGAATATTAGACGCGTGGCAACCCTAGCATCTCGCTTCCTGCTCAGAGATCCTCGATGTAGAGAACTTAATTTAAATACAAATTATTAAGAACAGGCGTTTTATTGCGATTTAATGACGGTAATTTTTGTTTCGCTTCCATTAATAGGCCCTGTTCAGTCTTAATGTCCTGCTAAGGTAATTTGCGATAAAACGTTAACTAAAATAAACTGTGGAAAGCACTTTGATTAACAACAGTATGTAATTTAATAGATATAGTATTGATATCGGTTTCCCACGACCTTTTTTCTTCTATTGCTTTTAGAGAAACTTCTACGTCGTAATAAAATAAATATTAGCGATAGCTTAAGTATCGCTTTTAGTTTGATAGTTAAATAATTCGAAAATAATGCACATTTATGTGATCTTTAATATTAATTGCAAACAGTAGTCTTAGTAATATAAATAATGCGTACAATAAATATCCTATAAAGTTTATTTTATTGTCTTGTATGTATCTATCGCATAAAATTAGTAATTTTATTAATAATTAAATGCAATAGACATTGCGTGGGCTGTGTATTGGCGGACTCAGAGAATCAACTACCCTATATCATGCCGTGGATGTCGTAAGAGGCGGCAATGGTAAATGAAACAGAAGATGGGCAGCATAACAACTGAAAATAACAAAAACGGCTTAGCCAACCCGCCTACCAGGTTTGGAAACAATGGCAAATATTCCTCATATGAGGCAATCTATGAGGAAGGCCTATGTTCAGCAGTGGACTTCTAACAGGCTGTAATGATGATCTGATGATGAGGTTAGTGCTAGATGTATTTATAAGGACTAGCTTCCAGTTTTGGATTTTGTTTGGGTAGAAATGCTCGCACTATTGTGTTCCGATCTGAAGAGAAAGAAAGGAAGTTAAAGCTTGATAAAAGAGTCAGTTAAATAACAAGTTGCACGTCTAGGTCCTCAAGGGTTATACAACGCAGTGTCACAAAATGTGTTTTTTTTAATTGTTTGCACTTGTGAGTTATTACCTGTAGTAAGATCCTACCACCAGCTGAACTATTAGTTCCTTTGTTACTCTTGGATTTAAAAAAAGATATGTGTATTAAGGTTAATTGGCGTGCCATTATAGCTCAGGGATAAGACACCTCATACTAGATTTCATTTTACTCGAGCTACTAGAGTGTGATATTCCATTACCATCAATTACAGCTTATAAAAGTCCACTGCTGTTTATAGGCCTCGCCCAAAGATTTTCTCTTAGGGGGATTTTACCATAGTTGCCAAGCTTGCCTGATTTTTTTTTAATTTGATTTGTTATCAGGAAGATGCTGCTGCCCATCTCCTGTTTCAGTTTCCCTCTATCGCTTTTATGACACCCAAAGGATGATATGGAGTATTAGATATTCTTTCACCACTACTACATAGTTACAGTCGTGATATAATGGTGACTAAATTATTAAAAAAATGATAACGACGATGTAGGAAGTTTTACGTTCAAAGTACTCGCAGAAGAAAGAAATAGCGACTGTAGGTTAAAAAATGATATTCTGAATACCAACTGTCAGGATAATGCTAAATATAAAACAGTTTTACTGCCTACGCTTGTAAATAAATTAGCCATCAGTTGATTGGTCCAGCGAATGCTGTACCGTTACACAATGCAAGTCCTATTCGTGAGAACTCTTAAAAGCTATTCCTTAAGGTTAGATTCAAGAATTGTCGTGTGGTGCCAGGATTTAGATTAGATATAAAATATAACTATCTCGTTTATGCAAGACAAAAAAGTACCCAGACCGGTGACGGGGTAGCAGCGCCAAATATGATTAAGACGAATACTCCTGACGACGAGAGGAGCCCATGTTCAGCTTGGGATAGTGTATAAGAAAATTTTTCTTACAGCATATAAAATAAGTCCTCTTAATATTATCAGCATATATCGCATTTCACTTCTAAATCGCATTGCCTTCGTTCTCAACACATAATAGTCCACAGCTCTTTTCACAGTTGGCTTATAGGAAGGATTCACCATAATCACCCTGCTTGGCAAGCGAGTTGGCGTTTGAAGTACGAGACGTCTCGAACTCGTTTATTCCGTTAACCGTCGCTGGTTTGGGTATTTTCCACCTGGCGCAAACGATCACTCTGGTATTTCCCATAGTTGCCCCTTACGGCAATCACAAGACAAGATTTTTGTAGTGGTAGAACCATGCTGCAACTATATTAGTGGTATAGTTGTAGCACGAATGGGTCGGCTCGACCCGGGAAGAACCACGCTCTCACATAATAAGAGCGTAAAATAGCTGCTGAACACTGCTGTGTTTCGTATGGTGAGTGTAGAGAACCGGAGACCCTTTTCACTGGAAACGAGGCATTTCATCTTAGTCCTCACAGGTGACAACGCATCTGCATTTTGATTCGTAATCGAGGATAGATGTAGATGTCTATGGACCACAGTAACCACTTACCATCAGGTGGACTGTGTGCTAGTTTGTCACCCTCATCCTATAATAAAAAAAGATTAAGTGATAAATTCTCTTACGGGCGTCAGAAACATTTCACAGTGCAGAAAATTACACAAAAAACGTTTATATAACAAGTTAACGCTTTAAGTTACAAAGCTATTATAGTGTTGGAAGGCGAAATAGACACCTAAATATTTCTTTAATAACCGCGGATATCATTCTACTGAGTGGGCAGTGAAAAGTGGTCTCTACTTCACGATATTAAGTAAAGCTCAAGCTCCTGTGGTGCGTAAGAGATGATGTAACAACAGGTTGTGTTTATTTGTCAGTTGTTTTGCCAGCCGCACAATAACCGCTACTTGCGTGAGACTGGACGCTCGAAGGAAATCTATAAAGTGGTTAAAACCTCAAATGAAAGTATACTATTAATATGAGTAGTCTATAAATATTATAATAATTACTATACGAGCACATCAACGATCATTAGTTTTCTGCCTAATAATTATTACAGTAGTTTTTATATAATTTTCTATTTAAGATCATCGTCCTCATTAGACTGAAAGTAACCCACTGGTAGGCTGATCCTATTCCATTGTGCATAATTGCCAATCTTGACAGGCCACACAACAAAACGATACAAATTTGGCGGTTTTACATACTCCAATTGCACACTGGCAAATAGTTAGATCCCGTGAAATTATTTTTAATTTATAATTTGAAGCCGTATCAACTGTTTTTCCTGCGCAGTAAACAAACCCGCGTCCTGTAGCACTACAGCTAAATGCTTAGCCACTGTGCTTCATCAAATTATTTAATATGGCATATATATGTACAACAATCGCAACATAATCAGTAGATCATTCAAAGTAATATTTGTAAATGTTTTTTTTAATAGTAACATTAAATTATAAAATATTTTCAGCAATGGACTTGTGAAGGGCTGTAATGATGATGACGATGATGATAAAATATTTATAAATACAAAATATGAAACAAATAGATTTTATTGAAATGGAAAAATTTTGACATGAAGTACCTTGTTAGTTTTCCCCTATGCTTGCTATATTACATTGTTTGTTATCTTGACCTGTATGCATATTTAAAAATCATAAACTGTAGGTATAATGTAACAAAATATAGACGAAGAATATCGCGTAAGGTAAAAACTCTCTTAAAGGGTGTAGTATATACTTGTAATCAGAGACGTGGTCCTTCACCGCTGTCCGTATAAGAAAGCTCTAGGTGAGCAACCTTTTTGAGCTATAGAAAGGGTTATGCTCGTAGTTTCTCTGCAGGATAGAATCGAAATGAGGATATTCTCAGGAGAACCAGCGTAACTAACATAACCCAATGGATCAGTAAGCTGAAGTGGCAATGGGCTGGCTCGCTCGAAGAATTGAAAATCGATGAGTAAGAAAGTTTTTTGAGTTGCAGTCTCATACCAGGCAGCGAAGTAGCGCAGCCCCCCGTTATACGGAGCGGCGACCTGGAAGTCGAAGGAAGAAGGTGGTTCAGGGCGTGTTTTGTAATATTTCTTGAGCTCTGATGATGATGATGATGTACTAGTAAACCCAATAAGTAATATGGTGGTAAGAACTGCGCTATAGCAATAATCGACTGAGTGCAATTAGATTGTCAATGGACAAGTGTCGCGGGGACTTGTTCGCTGCGATGCTGTGGTTTAGAAAAGCCGGTTACCGCAATAAACAACCATAGGTACGTATCCAATAATTATCAACTAGTTTTCTAGTATTTATACTTTCTTCGGGATAGCAGGTCGTTGAACTGAAACAAATAACGCTTTTACTCAGTTTTACCCGGAAAAGCGTGTTAATATTTAGTTTAGTGAAATCTGCACAGGGAGGACGACTCACTGGCCCGCCGCAAAGAAAGCCTGCCTTTTGGCTCCCTTTTGCGTCAACTCGACTCTTGATGACGGGGAACACACCGCCGACCATCCCGCGGTGTGAAGTGCTCCATGCCGGATGTGCAGTTCTCACAGCGCTCGGTTCGCAAAGCACTCTTCTCCTGGACATCCACAAGTCAGTGGGCCAACAGAATCCCCAATTGTGCTGAGGACGTGTGCTCAGGTTGGCACCGGTTCTAACGCGTCTTTTCCGGTACTCCTACTCCTAGGCGTAGTCCCGAAATCATGGAAGACAGCTTTTGTCCAACCGATCCTAAAAGGCGACCGCTCAGACCCGTCAACCTACAGGCTATCGCCATCACCCTTGTTCTCCAAAATAATGGAGTCCGTTATAAACTGCCAGCCCATGCGGTACCTTGAGGATCACCAGCTGATTAGTGACCGTCAATACGGTTTTCGTCGGGTCGATCAGCTGGTGATCTTCTGGTCTACCTGACTCATAGATGGGCGGGCAGTAAGTCAAGGGAAGCATTGGCCGTTAGTTGGACATTGCGAAGGCTTTCGATCGAGTTTGGCACAAGCGCTTCTTTCAAGCTCCTTCCTATGGGCTTTCCGAGAAATTGTGCAATTGGATCACCAGCTTTCTTGCAGATCGGGCATCAAGGTCGTTGTAGACGGTGCATGCTCCGACTACAAACCTATTAACGCTGATGTTCCACAAGGCTGCGTGCTATCACCAACGCTGTTTCTTCTGCATATCAATGATATGTTGCAAACCGGTAGCATTCATTGCTATGCGGATGACAGCACTGGTGATGCTCTACATCGGCCGTGCCAATATTTCTCGGGAAAACGTCGCCGAGTACCGGAACAAAGTTGTATCTGAAGTCGAGTCTTTGCTAAACAAAGTCTCGGATTGGGAGCGACTAAATCTAGTCAGTTTAATCCTCAGAAGACACAAGTTTGCGTTTACCGCTAAAAGAACCCCTCTGTCGTATATCCTCAGTTTCAAGGCACTCCCCTTGTTGCCTTAGCCAGAATCGGAATCCTCGGCGTCGACATATCGAGTGACGTGAAGTTTCGTGGTCACTTGGAAGAAGGCCAAATTGGCCTCTAAAAGCTTAGCGTGCTCAGCAGAGCGGGACAGTATTTCATGCCAGCACAACGCCTGCAACTTTACAAGGCGCAGGTTCGGCCTCACATGGAATACTGTTCCCATCTCTGGGCTGGGGCTCCCAGTGCCAGCTCCTTCCACTTGACCGCATCCAGCGCAGAGCGGCTCGAATCGTCGACGACCGAGTTCTTTCCGATCGGCTCGATTCATTGGCGCTGCGAAGATGTTGCATCTCTTTGCATTTTCTTTCGCATTTACCACGGGAGTGCTCTGAGAATTGTTCGGATTAATCCCAGCCGCCAAATTTCACGATCGCACATCGCGGCAGAACTCCCGATACCATCCACACCATCTGGATGATTGGCGGTCCACCACTGTGTGATTTAGAAGATGTTTTCTTCCTTTTAACTTCCTTGTGGAATAGTTTACCACCAGGGATTTTTCCGGACCGATACGACTTAGGGACCTTCAAGAAAAGAGCCTACTCCTTTTTAAAAGGCCGGCAACGCATCTGCAATTCCTCTGGTTCCCCTGGTGTTGCAGTTGTTCATGGGCGGCGGTAGTCACTTACCATCAGGTGAGCCGCATGCTCGTTTGCCCCCTCTCTTATAAAAAAAAAAAAAATCACCCTGCTTGGCAAGCGAGTTGGCGTTTGAAGTACGAGACGTCTCGAACTCGTTTATTCCGTTAACCGTCGCTGGTTTGGGTATTTTCCACCTGGCGCAAACGATCACTCTGGTATTTCCCATAGTTGCCTTACGGCAATCACAAGACAAGATTTTGTAGTGGTAGAACCATGCTGCAACTATATTAGTGGTATAGTTGTAGCACGATGGGTCGGCTCGACCCGGAAGAACCACGCTCTCACATAATAAGAGCGTAAAATAGCTGCTGAACACTGCTGTGTTTCGTATGGTGAGTGTAGAGAACCGGAGACCCTTTTCACTGGAAACGAGGCATTTCATCTTAGTCCTCACAGGTGACAACGCATCTGCATTTTGATTCGTAATCGAGGATAGATGTAGATGTCTATGGACCACAGTAACCACTTACCATCAGGTGGACTGTGTGCTAGTTTGTCACCCTCATCCTATAATAAAAAAAGATTAAGTGATAAATTCTCTTACGGGCGTCAGAAACATTTCACAGTGCAGAAAATTACACAAAAAACGTTTATATAACAAGTTAAAGCTTTAAGTTACAAAGCTATTATAGTGTTGGAAGGCGAAATAGACACCTAAATATTTCTTTAATAACCGCGGATATCATTCTACTGAGTGGGCAGTGAAAAGTGGTCTCTACTTCACGATATTAAGTAAAGCTCAAGCTCCTGTGGTGCGTAAGAGATGATGTAACAACAGGTTGTGTTTATTTGTCAGTTGTTTTGCCAGCCGCACAATAACCGCTACTTGCGTGAGACTGGACGCTCGAAGGAAATCTATAAAGTGGTTAAAACCTCAAATGAAAGTATACTATTAATATGAGTAGTCTATAAATATTATAATAATTACTATACGAGCACATCAACGATCATTAGTTTTCTGCCTAATAATTATTACAGTAGTTTTATATAATTTTCTATTTAAGATCATCGTCCTCATTAGACTGAAAGTAATCCACTGGTAGGCTGATCCTATTCCATTGTGCATAATTGCCAATCTTGACAGGCCACACAACAAAACGATACAAATTTGGCGGTTTTACATACTCCAATTGCACACTGGCAAATAGTTAGATCCTGTGAAATTATTTTTAATTTATAATTTGAAGCCGTATCAACTGTTTTTCCTGCGCAGTAAACAAACCCGCGTCCTGTAGCACTGCAGCTAAATGTTTAGCCACTGTGCTTCATCAAATTATTTAATATGGCATATATATGTACAACACTCGCAACATAATCAGTAGATCATTCAAAGTAATATTTGTAAATGTTTTTTTAATAGTTACATTAAATTATAAAATATGTTCAGCAATGGACTTGTGAAGGGCTGTAATAATGATGACGATGATGTTAAAATATTTATAAATACAAAATACGAAACAAATAGATTTCATTGAAATTGGAAAATTTTGACATGAAGTACCTTGTTAGTTTTCTCCTATGCTTGCTATATTACATTGTTTGTTATCTTGACCTGTATGCATATTTAAAAATCATAAACTGAGGTGTAATGTAACAAAATATAGACGAAGAATATCGCGTAAGGTAAAAACTCTCTTAAAGGGTGTAGTATATACTTGTAATCAGAGACGTGGTCCTTCACCGCTGTCCGTATAAGAAAACTCACGGTGAGCAACCTTTTTGAGCTATAGAAAGGGTTATGCTCGTAGTTTCTACGCAGGATAGAATTCGAAATGAGGATATCCTCAGGAGAACCAGCGTAACTAGCATAACCCAATGGATCAGTAAGCTGAAGTGGCAATGGGCTGGCTCACTCGAAGAATTGAAAATCGATGAGTAAGAAAGTTTCTTGAGTTGCAGTCTCATACCAGGCAGCGAAGTAGCGCAGCCCCCCGTTATACGGAGCGGCGACTTGGAAGTCGATGGAAGAAGGTGGTTCAGGGCGTGTTTTGTAATATTTCATGAACTCTGATGATGATGATGATGTACTAGTAAACCCAATAAGTAATATGGTGGTAAGAACTGCTCTATAGCAATAATCGACTGAGTGCAATTAGATTGTCAATGGACAAGTGTCGCGGGGACTTGTTCGCTGCGATGCTGTGGTTTAGAAAAGCCGGTTACCGCAATAAACAACCATAGGTACGTATCCAATAATTATCAACTAGTTTTCTAGTATTTATACTTTCTTCGGGATAGCAGGTCGTTGAACTGAAACAAATAACGCTTTTACTCAGTTATACCCGGAAAAGCGTGTTAATATTTAATTTAGTGAAATGTTTAGATTATACATATAAATAAAATTGTCTGTCTGTCTGCAATATCGAAGTAACTGCTTTTTATTGAGCTGAGGGGGTTATTTGCATGCCTATAAGACATGAATAAACATTTTTTTTTTAATTTTGTCTGTTTTTCTGTCCGAGCTAATCTTCGGAATGGCTGAACCGGTTGTAATGAAACTTGACGAACATATAGAGAGCACTCCCTGGAGTGGTTTATGCTTTGTTTGAATTTTCATTTCTCAAGAAATATAAAAATAATAAAATTAATGATCTTTGATGATTATCTTAATCTGAGTTAATAAGTTGCCATGTGAAGCCAGGGTGGATCGCTAGTCTTGTCTATATACTTATAATAACAATAATTAATTAGTAACGTTAGGAACGTAACGTTCACGTCCAGTCATAGATCCTTGGAATATTTAGGTGATTAATTCTATAGCTCTCACAATGCACATCGACTTCAATTACGAGTACGTCGGTTCAATTAGTTCGGTTACAATGGTCTAAATATGGTCTTGACTTAAATTAGGTAACGAGGCATTTCGTCTCCTCGGTGGTACTTGTTAGTGTATGTGTTGTCTATAGACCAAAACATCCACATATTTAAATTCTATCAGGTGGACTGCGCACTTGCTTGCTACCATTACTTATATAATTACTACGTGCTCAGGTGAAGAAAAAGTACCAAAATTTACTTTTAATTACATTTAATTTAATTATATATATATATATATATATATATATATATATATATATATATATATATATATATATATATATATATATATATATATATATAATATTATTAAAATATAATAAATATTTAATTTCTCGGACATGCAGAAACCTGAATTAATTTAATTAATTTATTAAGAAATTAAATGTATTTCAAAGATAGCGTGTGAATTTGGGTATTTTTTTTAAATAGACTTTTTATCAAAAGTAAAATCCTAAAAGGGCTTTAAGACTTCTATCTATATATCTTAGCACCGACTTTTGAAGCTGTTATGTGGAAATTATTTTATGCTTTCTAATTATTCAAAGTAGGCTTTTACTTTTTATTAAAATTCGAATTTTTTGATTATTTAAAGTGAACTAAGAAATATCACAAAAAAGGTAACATCAGGTTAGTTACACTAAAATCTTCACCCCTATTTTTCCACCAGCAGGGTTGCAATTCTTTTGCAAAATTTTATGGGACCACCCCTGAAGTATAGTTTATATTACAAAAAAAATAATTATTAAAATCATTAATAAAAAAGAATTATTAATACATACAAAAAAAGAACATACTGTCGAATGGAATTTAATTCCATTTTCGAATTCCATTCGAATCCGGATTGCTCTCTTAGTCCTTGAGCTACGAGTATCACAGCTCTCTCGCCGGAATCACAGAAATAGTTAATTGTTATTTTAAGTGCTGATGTATTAATTTAAGTTAAATAGGTTTCAAATCAACGTTGGCAGAACTAACTATCGTCTGTAGTGATGGACAATGAACTCTCCAAATCCCACCATTTTTCTCGGTTGTATCATATATTTGTAAATTACCTGTTTTTTTTATAGAATAAGGGTCACAAGCGAGCATGCGGATGCGTTGCCACTCCTGAGGACTAAGATGGAATGCCTCGTATCCAGTAAAAAGGGTCTCCAGTTATCTACACTCACCATACGATGAAACATAGCAGCATTAAGCCGCTATTTCACGCTGTTATTCTGTGAGAACGTGGTCCTAACCCGGTCGAGCCGACCCATTCAAGCCACAACCATAATATAGCTGCAGCTTAGCTCTACTACGTAAAATCTGTAGCGGCGAACTGTCAAGACGTCAAAATATAAAACAGATCATTTTATTATATAAATGCCATAACGCATTTAGAAACAAGGTGTTAATAAGTGCCTTGAATTTGATTGTCAACTTTACTAGCTGTCCCCCGCGTCTTCGCCCGCGCGAAATTTACTACGATTTCATGGGTTTTAATTTTTTTGCGCGGATCCCTAATTCTTTTTCTAAAATAAAAGTATCCTAAGTTACTCCTTATAACATCAGCTATCTGCCAGTGAAAGTCCCGTCAAAATCGATCTAGCCGTTTCGGAGATTAGCCGGAACAAACAGAGAGACAGACAGACAGACAAAAGTTTTAAAAATTGTTTTTTTATTATTATTACTGCATATACATTCAGTAAAAATTAACATAAATAATAATTTCACATGCATTTAGTAGTAAATTCAACATTACAAACAGACACTTCAATTTTATTTATTTAAATGTATAGATTATTATATGGAGGACATTATTAATAATATATTTTATTATTATTTTTATTATTAATAATGTCTTCCAAACTGAATTTCTGGAAGACATTATTAATGCTGGAAAAGAAATTTTATGTCTCTTACAACTGTGAGATCCCGAAGATATTATTAACAGCGTCCTTAGGGATACAAGTCGCTCAATTGCTAGGTCACTTGCTACTAGTACGACATCGGGAGCTAATTTATGTATTACGTTGTACCTGTTAACAAAAATGAGCCAAAAGAGGATCCTAGTAATTAACGCCCTATTTCACTTTTACCTCACATCTTAAAATTACTAGATCGTATCGTAAATTAAAGATTTATATTTTTCATTTTTAAATGCTAATACTCTAATCGCAATATTCTCCCATTCGACAACAGGCCGAATTCTGGTGGGATCTCTTTAGATCTTGCAAGTATATTGTATTATGTTTGTATATTTTATTATTTTCTATCTATTTAAATTTAATTGTATTTTATTTACTACTAATTTTATTTAGTAAGCCTTGTGCAACTGTCTTTTTTTTCTCAAATCACTTAAAAATGACCGGTAGAAAATTTCATGATAAATTAAAACCACGTAACTCTCAATATAAGGTGTATGTTAATAAATAAAGAAAATAATAATGTGACGTATATACCCTAATTACGAAGCATTAACACAAATTAATGCGAACAAAGAACTGACCACACAGAAGGCAGGGAGCGACGGTAATCTCAACCACACTTAAGATGATTGCCGGACGAACATGACAGGGCAGTAAGCAACTATTGTTTGCGCGTGTGCAGCGCATTGTGGGGAAATTGAACGGTTGCTCTGGACTCAGGTGTACGCGACTGAATTACGCAGGAGCCGAATGGAAACGTAAGATTATTATGGATATGAAATTTGCCATAATGAATGGACCCGAGGCACATAATATATACATCGACTACTACTCAAAAACCTTTTATCCTTATCTTTCTATTTAAGATTAGACCTTGTTGAGCTGTGAATGTCATTACAGAATATTTTATTGGGCAGACAAGTACATAATCCTCTTTAAGTGAATATTCGTTATAAATAAAGTCACTTTTTTGCATGTATGTAATGCTTTTTAAAACGAATGATTTATTATATTTTTTATAAAAAGCGACATCTTTTTCTTTTTAAAGAAGCTAACTTTATTAATTTATCTGAAAATATATACACCTTAGTCTATTTTTTGAAGTGGTTTCAGTTTTAATTGGAAAAGGTTTATTGGAAAAGAACATATTTTATACGATTCGTTAATTTTATTGGGCTATGTTTTACACTGCAATTAAATTAATTAATTAATACAAGAGCGAACCCCAGCCATGTTTTCCATGTTTTACCCAGGCAAAAGTCTAGTCATCTATAAAACTATTGCTTGCCTTGCATTGATTACCAATGATAGAGGCTACCGCTACCAACGTTACGGTGCCTCGAAAATTGAACGTTTGCACAGCAAATCGTTCTATTACATTCAGCCAGTCATTATTATGTATGTACGATCTTTTGTTAGATAGTAGTTTGGCTTCAAAACCGGCGCTGTATTCAATTGAAACATTGAATACAATGTGGCCTCTACAATCCTAATGTAATTGAAATACATTGCGACTATAAATGCTGTTTGTCATTTCTTGTCTCTGAGAAAATTTGCGATTTGTTTGAAATACGGTGCTTTTGTTTTCTCTATTTTACGAAGCTACTTTTGAAACTTACTAGCTATAGAAATGTCTTGGTTTATATTTATTTTTCAAATCTGGATTGAAATCGTTCTTGGTCATGGTTAAACACGGTGGAAGCAACCAAACTATCCTAAACATAAATTGATTATATCGATAATTTCAATAGAAGTTTCTTAAGATCTAGGTCAATAAAAACTGCAGAAATTTAAAGTATACTTACATAAGTAAACAATTTAACAACAAATTCATTATCAAGCAACCAAGAATTATCTTACTCCACTACTTCTACACAAGAACTGATTTAAAATTACAGAAGCTTCTTTTGGAAGCTGTCTATCATCTATAGCTAGACTGTCCTGCCGGTTTCATTTTTTTTTGTTATTTGGAGAAGAGAAAAAATATCAACTACGATGGGGCAGAGAAAATACCTTTAAAGAATTCCTCGGTTCATATCATTAGGATTCTTGTAATAAAGGTATCAATGACCTTCCATAAAATATATACTTCCATTAATTTCATCAAAGTTCTTTTTATAAATTTTTTTCGCACGAAGCAACAAGCTTGACTTTTCTGTGCACAGCTCAGAGATGTTCACTCAGTGACCTTTTTGAGGAAATAAACATTTTAACTCTAGCATCACAATTCATTTTGGACAATTTTGTTGCCGATAATCTTAACACGCGTTATAAATCTAAACCTGCTGTTCTAAAGTACATACTCCATACACAATAAATTTTTGGGTGGTTTATATCAAGATTCCATGTAATGTTACTGATTTGCCTTGGCATGAACTTAAAGCGCATGTAAAAAGCCTTTTTATTTAGAAAGTCAAGTCCACTTCTTCTCTTCTCTTCCACCCCATTATCCTATTAAAGGGACTTCTTGAAGCGATAGCGTAGCATTTGACTTCCAAAAAGTGTAAAAGCCAATTTTGAATAAAAAAATTGCCTTTAATTTTGATTTCTACGAATTTTTCGATTGGTTTTTTTGTTCTTTAGTATATTAACCCTAACGGCCGTACAGCTGGGCAATAATAAATTATTATAGACTTGAATCAGTTCTTGAGTAGAATTTTCGTTTGCGGCGTTACGTAGGTACATTTTTATGGTGCTATGCTATAGCACGTAAAGCACTATAAAAATGTATCTAATAAAATAATGTAAGTCACCTTCATCTATCACCTTCCTGCATGTCTTACCAGATTGTCACTTTATCTAGTGGGAGGCCGCCCTACACTTCGCCTACCGGTACGAGGCTGCCACTTGAGAACCTTTTTCCCCATCGGTTGTCGGTTTTTCAAGATATATGGCCGGCCCATTGCTACTTCAGCTTACTAATCCGTTGGGATATTGCAGTTACTTTGATTCTACTGCGGATATCCTCATTTCTAAGTTTATCACGCAGAGAAACCCGGAGCATAGCCCTCTCCGTAGCTCTACCTATACCTATCTAGGTATAGCTGACGAGAAGATGTGTCGTAATTTCCCGAACGCTGCCCAGCCGAGTTGAATCAACAGTATTTTAGAGAAACATGTTTTATACTTTTTTGAATAAAAAAGAAAAGATTTTATATAACGCCGAGCAAAGCTCGATCGACCAGGTGTTCAACATTACAGCACTATACAAGTCCACAGCTGAACAATACCTTTCACAAGGAATGCCATAAAGCACGGTCTTAAGCCACATGCATCCATCGACTCCCCGCGTGTCTTAAAAGATCACAGCGTCACTCCAGTGGAGTGTAAAATCTGAAAACCTTATTTCTCGGAGGTAAATAATTTGACTCAACAAATTTATATCAAAATTATATTGCAATTGAAACAAAAATTGTACTTCAATGTATCGAAATATTATGCATTTGTATAATATAGCTTGAAACAATTCGGTTGTCCCAAATCAAAACAGTAAGGACCTGCCAAGATTTTTACGCGAGAGCAAAATATGTATTTTTTACAAACCGAATAATGATATAAAATTAATATATAATAATTATAAAAGTGGTATGTCACCCATCCATCCATTACAGCCTATAAAAGTCGACTGCTGAACATAAGCCTCTCCCATAGATTGATTGCCTCATAGGCAGGATTTTGCCAGTGGTTTTGGTGATTTTACCATTTTAACAGTGGTATGTAATTTATAAAATTATTGACTACATTAACGTGTATTTATTGCTAAATTTGAAATGGTTTTTAAGACCTACATGAAAATCAAATCCAAACACAATATGAGACCTAACTAGGTTTTTGAGTAAGTTCCTATCCTTCTATATATCTCCTTCAATTAAACTTATCAATAATGAACGAAGCAAAATATTCCATCGATAACAGCCTATAAAAGCCTACTGCTGAACATTGCGCTTCCTTATATTTCCGCATAGGGGGATGTTGTCAACTATAGTGCAGTTTTTTATAATTTTAAGATGTTATCGGGAAGATGCTGTCTCCTGTTTCAGTTTCCTTCTGTCGTCTCTTAAGACACTCACCAAGCAAAAGACTTTATAAACAGACGCGGATTAAATGTCGACAGCATCCTAGGCTAGCACCTCATGGGCCCTCGCTAGCACCTCATGGGCCTCTAGCGGCCATGTGTTATAAATTATAATTTATAATGTAAACTATATTATAGCTGCAAAATAATTAGGACACGTGTACCCTTAACGTGTCCTAATTACTTTGCAGCTATAATATAGTTTGCGTGAATGGAAACTGTGATGAGAGAGTGAGGGTGATGAAGGAGCAATCGAGAAGAAGATTTTTTCGTTTAAATACTTCCGCGTGCGCTCCTTTTTAATCTTACGCCCCTAGGCACGTGCCTAATTTGCCTTAAGGATAATCCGCTACTGTTTATAAATCGACTTATATAAATATAAATGGGCCAAATAAATCTACTTTAGTAAGACATGTTTATAAATGAAGTTTCAGCGTTCAGATCAGAAAAGTCCTATAGATCTAGGGATTTATGATTTCAAGGTAAGTCTTTTTTCGTTCCGTTTGTCGAGCGTCAGCTGAACGAGTTTGTAAAGATTCTCTCCCATTTTTGATATTTTGACGCCACGGAATCTATCTTTCGTGTTTGGGCAAACGGATACTTCAAAACTCTGGTTATAATAAAACTTAATAAAGCAGAAACTGTTTTAAAAAGCTAAAAAGAAATAAAAGAAATCCACGTTATAAGTTTCTGAAGTCGTTGCTTTAATTCTTCGATATAATTTAGTTTTAGCACTTATATAAAATTACTCAATTATGATGAATTTATTTTATTGTTTTACCTTTTGTAACCGGCATTGCCTTTTTTTAAAGCTTAATTACTTGACTCTTTTGAGCAGACTAAGCAACTACCTCAAGGTAACACAAGGTAACAACAAGTGTCCACTTACACTATTGTTTGAATAAGAAATAATGTTTCTTAATGCCATACATTTAGTACAAATGTATCGTTTGGATGGATAAAAGATAAAAAATAAACTAAATCTAGAGTACCTTCTATCGCTTAAAGACTCTTATATCACTTTCCATACACATGCTAATGTATGCTATTGCTCACCAAATCGATTTCATTCGCTCGCCCATTCGATGTTTCGGTCATCAATCACGGAGCAAGATTGAGAGTCTTCTGCTTTGCATCAGAGAAGACCTTTTATTATCTACTTCATGTTTTACATTTACGGCTTAGCGCAGTAAATAGTTTTCTGTTTTCAATTTAATAGTAAACGGAATTTTACAAAAACCTTCTTAACTTTTTTTGGAGGTGCAATATATAACTTCTTACTCATTGTTCACATTACATACCATATGCAATAACTATTATTATCATTACAGTATATCCACATAGAAGCTTAACATAGCCCTTCGCCATTGACTCATAGTGGGGATATTATTAAGAAGACGCTGCTGTTTATTCCCTGGTTTGATTCCCTCTGACGCCACTTACGACACTCACGAGACGATATGGGGTTTTGGATATTTTAACACCGCCACTGCCGGGTTTATGTTTACTATTCTATAGCCATAGGCCACTTTTAATGGAGACTAGCCATATATCATCATATATCTGTACTCCTCATAGTACAGCACCAATAAAGTTCACTATGTTTCCTCACTAATTGGTTTTACTTAACCTTGAGGTGAAAATAACTTGCAGGTTGGACATGAGACTCGATTCTTTTTAATTCCTACGTCTGGCAGGCGAATTACCACCTATCGTAGATCCAGATGTCTCGCACTACCAGTCTGGGTATTTTACGTCTGGCGTAAACAAAATAATTATAACGCCATCTCTCGGAAGGCATGAAATATTTCTGGCTATCCCTTAATCACCTCTTATGACACCCGTGGAACAAAATGGGGTCTGGATTATCTTACGCTGCCACACGGCTGCTTACAAGGTAGAATCCGTGGAAGAATATTAAAGCATAATTGCTCCAAAGTGAAAATATTATCTAAATTATATACTAATTAGCCTAATTATTTAAATATATAGTACCAATTTGATTTCCATAAAATAAATTAAAGATGTAGTTTTTCTGTTAAGATGGCTTTTTAAGATTTACCGACCTTTAAATCACAGGTGTATGGCAACAAGGTGGTTGTGAAGAGTAGCATAATAAAAAAAGGCTGACTTCACCGCTATATATTGCAACTACAATTTCTAGATTATTGACTACTAATCTACAGTTAAGACACAGTTCACGGACAGTTTAAATGAGCACTAGTTTGTTGTACAACTCTTTCGAGCTTTATTTCTTTTTAAAAACATTATCTCTCACTTTTATTTTGACCTGTACCTTGGAGACTTCTATTACATACATATATTGAACATGGAAAAACACCCAAATGCAAAAATCTTTTTGTAGGCCATCGTCTTCATCATCGTTACTCCATTCATCATACATCCACTTCACAATATTGGCCTTATCGAGGCCCTACAAATATCTTTTCTGTGCGGGATCGTAACACCCCGCTATTGAGCCGTTAAAAATGAATAATTTCACTAAAATTACTTTAAAAAACCAAAATGAAGGACTGCGTACAATTCGTAGACTTACGAATATATTATCAAGGATTCGGTTTATAACTCCGAAGGTTTCGATGCGACAGCACTCGAATAAAAATTATCGCTCAAGTTACCGCGTGGTGCGACGTCTTCCCTATAATATATGTTAATTCGATGCATCTGCCGTAAAATATCTAAATACGGAATACGTTCCCACGTCTAAGAGCTGTTTAATACGAAATATGTAAATGGTAATTAAGTAAGAATGGCGTTGTGAAAGGAAGATCTCTTTGAAGAAGCAGGTGCTGGGAAAACGTCATATAAACTTAAAAAGTTTCCCTGTCCCACGATTCGAAACGTATTCGAGATCATGCTCATATTTGAGTATCGAGTACCAACATCGTTTCGTTATCACTCTATAATGAAATTTAATCTTATGGTTTCTTAAAACGAAGTGAAATTTATAGTATTGTATTTACTTGTAAAACTTCCAGATTCTATCGCATAATACTTAATCAATAATGGAGATACGTATATAGTACATTTATTTTACATTTAGTTTTCCACTACAAAGAAAAGATGCGACAGAGGCAAACAAATCAGTAGATGGGCAGCAGCGCCTTCCTAATAACGACCAAAATAAAAAGCTGCGGTTGCCAACCCGCTTGCCAAGCGTGGCAACTATGGTAAATATCCCCCTTATGAGGCAATCTATGGGGGAGGCCTATGTTTAAAAAAAATCACAAGTTCAAGGTAAGAAATATTAAAAATATCCTCCCCTATTTTCCACACTTAGGGGTGCCGAGAATAAACAAATTACTATTAGGAAATGAAAATGTTTCTACTGCAAAAATATAAATGCCCCTCGTTTCTAAATGTAGCGCAGGCGTGAACAACAAGTTATTAATTGTTATTTGGTGGAAATAACTAAAGCACAATAGTGATTATTCGTAGTATTGACAACGGCTGTTGTTCTCGAAGGCGACTAATTTGCAAAACAAATACGGTATTACCAGCTGGTGATGTCCCGTAAAAACTTTGGGTCGCTTAAGCGTGTCAATATGCGTAGCCCTCCGCTCAAACCACAACTTATTATATAATATATAATAATGTCCTCAAGACCGAATTTCGGTCAAGGCGATCAGTCTCAACGGAGACTAGCCATATGCGCAAGATTATAGTGCCCAAGTGTATGCGCAAGCACAGGTGCACTCTCTATTCCCTCACCCTCATAATCCGATAGGACGGTAATTCGAAACGACCGGAGAGAGATCAAGCGCAAGACCAACAGCTTTACGTGTTTTCTGAGGCACGGGGGTTTAACACCGCCAACTTCCTAACTTCGAGCTGCTTCTGAGAATTTATTGATAGAAAAACCCAAGAACTGATTTTGGTCCGACCTGGGATTCGTACCCGTGAGCTCATGATCGTGTTTACGACAACTAGACCAATGAAGCAGTCAATTAACTTATTATTATATCAACGAACTTTAAAGACTAATTATATATTATATTTTATTTGGCTGAAACACCAGTAGACTTGGGCCGATTCTGAATGACTAAATTGGTATTAAATTAACATTTTTAAATGTTTGTTAATGGTCAGTGCTTGACCACAATCCCACCTGGTGGTAAGTGGTGATGAAGCCCTATTTGATAAATCACACTGTCTTAGCGTAACAAAAGCGTATTCACTCTTACATTGAAGACGCCCAGATTGTATTCGGAAAGAAAGACAGACGCCTGCAAATTATTCCACTTCTTTGCTGTACGCATTACAAAAGCTGAAGCAAACCGTTTAGTTTTAATGCTTGGAGTATCGACAACAAAGGGGTGAAGACCCGACGACGGTCTGGTTGTCTAATGGTGCAAAAGGAGAGGAAGGAATTAAAGCACGTAATTCTTGAGCACACTCTCCGAAATGGAATCCTATTGAATACCGAGAGGCTGGCTACTCTGTGCCTGTGCTCGAGACTGACAAGATTGGTTTCAACCAAATAAAGGTTACCAATGAGCCTCTTAGCACGTATTTCCACTGAGTCCAGCGCTGCTAGGTTTTGCAACAACAACCCATATGTGACAGCAGTACTCTACTCTTATATTAATTATTCTAATAGTTATTAAATATAAGGAATCTCTCAAAATGCTTCATTTATTTTTTATTCATTCATTCATTACCTACGACTATCAAAAGTCCAATGCTGAATATAGGCCTTCTCCCTGTTTCCCTTGCATTTTTGTTATTTGCCATAGCTGTCACGCTTGGCGGGCAAGCTGGCAACTGCATTTTTTTATTATTTTGAGTAATTGTCAGGAAGCAACTATTTAACATTTTCAAAGTACATAAATGCTATACTCGTGTATAATATACCTGCTTGTAATAAACTTAACTTCAATACAAACTATTTCACTTTAACTTAGGGGAATTTTATTCAGATTATGTCTTAGGATTACGCCTATAATAATAGTATCTTCTGTCATATTTATTTTAATTAATTTCGATCTAAATATAGATAAAGATAAGATGGAATCATAGCTCTATCATTTTATATAGAAGATAAAATTTCAACTAACGTCACGAAGAAATAATTATGTGAAATCGAAAAAACAAACGATATTTTTATAATTTTGAAATGGAAATTATTCGGTGTATTTTATTAGTATTCTGTTACACTTTCCTTCCAATAATACTCGTTGAGATAATCAGACGATTTATCTTTAAAATATGCAGATAATTTCACGGTCAGTGTTGTGAACGACGTGAAATTTAACGTAGATCATACATGAATCGAAACATTCCTGTTTAGATGCATAGAATAAGTCTTTTTAAGACTTTATGATGAAATTTAAACTTGTTGGAATGATCCTATACCTTATCTGCAGCTATCAAGTTGCTGGATGTCATGAAGCATTACATATTATTATAAATCTATATCGTTAAATATGAATGTCTTGTTTAATCTTAAGCCTTGGGAAAGATAACACGCCAACAAATCCTAACTAAATAAATTAACTAGATAACTCATTAAAAGTACAAATATAATACTCACGTGGGTTGTTTGTTTGCTCTTAGTTAAAGCTATTATTTATTCTGTGGTTAAAGGTATATTTTGATGCCGTAACAAATATAACAAGACTATATTTTGTCTGTCATTATTCGTGTTCGAATGTAATGAAAGGATACGAGAAGAACGCAACATTATATTAAGTTAAGGGATTGATCGAATCCTGAGTTCAAATCCTAGCAACAATTAACATTTATACAAAGACACAAATGGCATGTTTTCGAGTTTTGGCTGTGCTGTGATAGTCCTTTTAGCACTGTATCCAAGCTTTTTTAATGTAATAAGACTGACAAACGACATCATTCTAAGTAAAATCTGTGACATATAACTGACGCTCGCTGTAACATATAACTTTTAACATATAACTTTCACAGTACGCGAGTAACCCGGGTCCGATCCCCGCCGGCACTAATGAAATTGATAATTGCAATTTTAAGTGCTGATTTACCACGTGCACTGCAGTGAAGGAAAATATCGTGAGGAAACCTGAATGTCTGAGAAATAAAAAACAGATATTTCGAAGACGTGTGAATTTCGCCAATACGCATTGGGGCAGCGCAGCGGACACTTTTTATTTTTTTATTACCACGCATTTTGAATTTAAAAGATAAAATAGACAGAAGTATTAAGATTTTTTTAATTAATTTTTCTTCACCATTTGCTTATTTTACTTATTCTGAACCTTCTCTGCAAATTTGGCCGGTTATTGCAAAATAACCCTTTATATGAATCTTATTCATTTGATATGAGAAAAGCAATTTTGATGTAACTACATTTACCACAAAATTGGCTTTTAAAAATTAACCAGTAAAATACGAATACTTTTGCTTCCTTGCACTAGAATTGTCTCTCAAGAAATCTCAATAACTCTACTTTACATAATATGCACTGCTGCAATCACCACACAATAAGCAATCGAATATTAACCCCTTTTATACATACAATATCATCTGTAAGTCATTCAAACCATGATGTACCTATCTAATGGTCAGATTGCCCTGGTACATGCTTTATGAAAACGCGCAGTAAATAAATACCAACTTTAAAATACTGCTAAATATTCACTTACAATTTAATAAATACTCTTTGGTCTAGACAGTAAGGTTTATCTGACGGTGTTGAAGAAGATTCGTAAGCAAATACAAAATGCTTTTTGTGTGCTACCGATAGACGCGCCCTTTGTCCATTTCTTTATTGAATATCGAACGAATAATCGTAAAGTTATAAATACGAAGAAGCGATATTTAAATTGGCAACCATTTCGACTTAGAATGGAAACACATTTAAAAATATTACAATAGGTTCATTGCACTACGGAATACGGAACAATCTCTAATAAAAGTATGGAAATAATAAAATTTTAAGTAGGTATTTTACGTCCGTCGGTTTTCTATGAAGTTACATTAGCTAATGTAGCTTCCATGAAGTAAAGTGGTACCTATAACTGTCTTGTATTATACCAGAATGGAGCCATGTAATGGCGACATAAGAGAATCCACTAACACATATCATCCCGTAAGTGTTGTGAGAGGTCAATGAAAAGAAGATGGACAGCAGATAAAAAGAGTGCAGTTGCGAACCCACCTGCCAAGCATGGCAAATATATATCCCTTTGAGGCAATCTATAGGAGAGGCATATGTATATAGTGGATATTTTTACGCTGTAATGAGTGAATAAGTGCTCATACCAGAGTAATTTTGCGTGGGAGAGCCACGCTATGTATTGTCACTTCAGCACGACTGGGTAGGCTCGACATAGGAAGGACCAGCAGAACCCCAGATTAAAATAGAAATATAATGGTGCTGTGTTCCGTATAGTAAGGAGAACCAGAGTCTCTTTTACTAGTAACGAGGCAATATATTGCAGTTCTCAGGAGGCAACATCAAGAATCTTCAACATTAGCATTTATATTCTTTATTGGATATTAATATTGGATAATATGGGCCACAGCATCTATGTACTATCAAGTGGATTTTTTACACGTTAGTCACTCTAACTTATAAAAAATGTGAATACCCAAACCGGCGATTTTTTATAGAAGAGACTCGGCTTACCTGATATTAAGTGACAACTGCAAGTCTGCAACACCAGGGGAATTGCAGGTGCGTTGACGGTAGAGCTGCCACTTTTTTTTGCAATAAATTACCTACATTGGTTACAAAAGATAAGAAAAAAAAGTGTCAAAATAAAGTACAATTTATTTTTCTTTATTATTATCTTTAAAAACATATTTTTATTGCTTTTCGCAAGTTTTAGCAAATTATTATCACTGCTATACCATTTCACAGCATCTTTACAATCTATATGTAAGTTAAAGTAAATAAGTAATTCTTTTTTATCAGATTCAGAGACGCTTTGTTTCTTTCGTCTCGCCATTTGCTATTCATCACAGAAAAACTCTCTGTGACGTGGAGGGAATAGACAATAAAAATTAAATTACTTTATACAAGTTTGAAATATTATTATGTCTTATTAAGTACTTGCTGCCATTTTTGTGCAGTAGATAGTTCCGCAAAACCCTTAGAACTATACATCTAACTAGCTGTGCCCCGCGGTTTCACCCGCGTATATCACGCATCTGAGCCCGCGCGGCTCAGACGCCCAGATACATGACATGACACATAGTTCAAACATTTTAGATTGCAATGTATGGAAAAATTAGCAAAATTAATGTAGTTCTTTTATCTATAGGCATATGTACGTTATAAGCGAAGTTAACTTTTATCCACTCTCACTCTCGGATGAACGTCACGCCCCACACTGGATCGAAAATCGCGTTTCGAAGACATAGAGCTTTTAACTTTTAAGTGTCGTTTTTTAAGCTTGAAATGGCTTCTGTTTAGTATTAATATGGTTAAAAATGTCACACGAAGTAATTTGGCGTAAAAACTTAGGACTTATGATTCTTTTTTACGAAAAGAATAAAATAAATGTATGGAGCAGAAATGAAAAATCAGTATAACCCCAGGGTTACACTGATTTTTCATTCATTCCAGAATGGCAAAATTGCGCGTTATATCCTTACAGGGTGTTATCTAAGTATCTCTAGTATCGAGTAGCAGAACTAGGAGAGTCAAGATCCTTCTAGAAATTTCGGGACCGATATGTATTCGAACATTCTAGATGTTTCTACAGTAGAAGGTTCTGGAAAGTATCTGAGGCGCTATATAAAGCCGGTATAGACCACGACCGAGGCAGTATTAAATTGGCGATACAAGCGAAGACTTCGAAGCGATACAACTGCGAACTAAAGCGATCTGTAGTAAAATTGTGTTTTGTTATTAGTGTGGTTTAAAGTTGTAATTAGTGTTGTGTAATTAAAGTGTCAATTTGGTAATTCACTCGGCAGTTTTTAATTGTTTCGAATCCCAAGCTTGTAACAATTGGTGTCAGAAGTGGGTTTTAATCATGCCGATTTTACCTAAAGATGACACGGAGGGTATCCGTACCCGAAGTCAACGCCAACAGGAGACGGACCAGAAACGATTTGGTGGTACAACGTCGCAAGCGTCGGAGGGCCAGCTGCCGACCACGAAGGCCGGCCCGTCAGCAGCTCCTGCATTTGCAGCACCTGACTTAGGTGCTCTGATTATGATGCTGCAGGAGCAGGCCCGCCGACAGGAGGAACAGATGATTCTCATGAAGGACCTTCACGCTACCTTCGAGAAAGAGATAAGGTAGGTGAAGGATAGGATTGCTCAACATGACAACCGCCTGTCAGAAGCTGAAACCCGAATCAACCAAGTGAACAATCGGGTTGACAACGTGATGGATGACGTGAAGAAAACGCTGGACGACTTAAAAATTGGAGATGGAATTACAGCTCCCGTGATAGCCACAACACCTTCGCTACGTGGATTCAAAGTGCCGCCGTTCGACGGGACTTCTTCCTGGTCGGCCTACAAAATCCAATTCGAGGCTTTCATGAAGGCGAACGGCTGGAATAAAAGTCAGGCCACGACTGCTCTCATCCTAGGCCTGCGTGACCAGGCCTTAACTGTTCTGGAAGCTCTCGGTAAGGAAGTGACTTACGAGCAGCTCCTTGAGGCATTGGAGGCGAGATATGGCGACGCTCACCTGGAACACGTCTTTCGTGCGCAACTCAAAGATCGCGTGCAACGCAGCAACGAAAAACTGCAGCAGTGGGCCTTTGAGGTGGAAAAGCTTGTTCGAAAAGCATACCAGTCTGTACCTGCGCTCATTGTAGGGAACCTGGTGCAGAAATTCATCGACGGCGTCCGCGACCTTGAAGTTAGAGCTGCTGTGAGGCTCGGGCACCACGAGACGCTCAAGGACGCGTTAGCCCATGCACTGGAGGTGGAAGCCGTGCGGCAGGATCATCGTTCCCATCGCGTCAGGGAGGTTGCAGCAGCTACAGTTCGCGACTGCAATAAAGGATACAGCCCTAGGTGCTACGGCTGTGGGAAAGGGCCATATTCGATCCAGCTGTCCTAAGCGAACTGCAGAAGTTGTCAGTTCCCAACTTATAAGTCAGTTCCTTGGAGTCTCAAACTCTGGCAACCGAGAGCGCATTAATTTGGTAACAGCCACCGGTCAGCGAATACCCGTCCGTGGAGAGAAGGAGATGGAGTTGAAGCTAGGCAACATGATCTACCTGCATAATGTCATCGTGGCTGATATAATGGACGACTGCATCCTGGGCCTAGACTTCATGAGGAAGAATTGTTGTGAGATCGATGTTAAGCAAGGTGTTTTGAAATCTGGACAGGAGGAACTTTTCGTGGAAGGGGCGTTACCAGGGAATGTGTACAGCCTTAAGAAGATTGTTCTGCCGCCGAGATGGGAAACGATTGTGCCGGTTAGTCTTCCTCGGAATCCTGGGCAAGCTCATCGTTGTGTACTCGTGGAAAGGGTGGACAATGACCTTCCGTGGAAAGTAGCTCGAACCTTGTTCAGAACCACCGACATCTCAGGAGTACGTGTGCTGAACCTTTGTGATCAGGAACAGATTATGGAAAAAGGCACACTGGTTGGTATTTGTGAGGAAGTGGATTGGTTGCGTAGGTGCCAATATCCATCGACTGGGACCCCCAGCAAGAATGCACAAACGAGGGTGACCACACTTTTAGAAGACTGTCGCAGCGTTCTCTCCCCGAATGAAATGGTCAACACGAAAAAGTTGTTACTCAAGTACGCCGATGTTTTCTCGTCAAACGATGCTGACATAGGAAAGACTGGCTTAGTTCAACACAAAATAAACACAGGAGACGAATTGCCTATCTGTCAGCGGCCAAGAAGATTGCCGGTAGCACGTGAAAAGGAAGTGGAAACCATGATTGAGGGAATGGTGAAGGATGGTGTTATTGAACCTTCATCTAGTTCATGGTGTTCACCTGTGGTGCTGGTAAAGAAGAAGGACGGCAGCATGCGGTTTTGTGTTGACTACCGCCGTCTGAACGACGTTACAAAGAAGGACAGCTATCCCTTGCCAAGAATTGATGACACGCTGGACATGCTTACAGGCGTAAAGTGGTTTAGCACACTGGACCTGAAAAGTGGCTACTGGCAGGTTGAAATTGACCCTAAGGACAAGGAGAAAACTGCATTCTCGACAGGAAAGGGTCTGTGGCAATTTAAAGTTATGCCGTTTGGATTGTGCAATGGTCCAGCAACGTTTGAAAGGTTGATGGAGCTTGTACTTACCGGGTTAATTGGCGATGCCTGTCTGGTCTACTTAGATGACATCATCATTGTAGGCCGTACGTTTGAGGAACACCTTCAAAACCTGGAATGCGTGCTCATGAAGATCCAGAGTACCAACCTCAAGTTTAGTTGATTAGATAGTTGTTGTTCACTATTCAAACGGCAAGTTAGCTTTTTGGGGTATGTAGTGTCGGAAGAAGGTATCCGCACGGATCCAGAGAAAATTGCCGCTGTCAAGAATTGGCCGGTTCCAAAAGACAAGACGCAGGTTAGAGCATTTTTGGGATTGTGCTCCTATTATCGGCGATTTGTGAAGAACTTTGCAGATATAGCCAAACCTCTGCACAAGTTAACCGAGGAGAAGTGACATTTCTGCTGAGATGAAAGTTGCGATATCGCATTCCAAGAGCTCAAGGACCGTCTGTGCAAAACACCTATTTTGGCGTACCCTGATGCGGGCAAGGAATTTATAGTTGACACAGACGCAAGTGATATAGGACTTGGCGGTGTGTTGTCTCAACGGAATGGTGATCAAGAGGTTGTGATAGCGTACTTCAGCAAGTCGTTGTCAAAGCCGGAAAGGAACTATTGTGTCACAAGGCGAGAATTGCTTGCTGTGGTAAAGTCGTTGCAGTATTTTAGCAAATATCTTCTGGGGCGGAAATTTCATTTACGAACTGACCATGCTGCACTGAAATGGCTATTGCAGTTCAAAAATCCAGAAGGACAAGTTGCGAGATGGATTGAACTACTGCAGGAATACGACTTTGTGATCGAACATCGCAGCGGGAAATCCCATGGCAACGCAGATGCATTGTCAAGAAGACCTCGTCCTGAAGATTGCAAGCATTGTACTAGGCAAGAGGGTAAGGAAGTGGTATCTGTGACGATGCTTATGACAAACTAGCTCAACAATGAGTGGAAAGACAGCCTACGACATGCACAGCAGGAAGTTTCGGACATCAAGTCGATTCTAGAATGGATGAAGGCTCCTAAGCCCAAGTGGAGCGACGTTTCAGTGAAGAGTTCGACCACGAACAGCTGTTGGGCCCAATGGGACAGCTTGTTGATTCAGGATGGAGTCCTGTGCCGTAAATGGGGAAAATGGTCGGGGAGACAGTTGTCATTTGCAAATGGTTGTCCCTAAAACTAAAGTACCGGATGTTCTACAGCTGTACCATAATGGTTGTTCAGGAGGCCACCTGGGAGTTAAACGAACTCTACTAAAGATCTGAGAACGGTTTTACTGGGTCCACTGTCGTGACGATGTCGAGGACTGGTGTCGCAAATGTACAAGTTGTGTGGCTGTAAAGGGACCTCAAACTCGTAGTAGAGGTGCATTGAAATTGTACAATGTTGATGCACCATGGGAGAGGATAGCCATTGACGTTGCGGGGCCGTTTCCGGAAAGTGAGAGTGGTAACAAGTATTTCATGGTTGTGATGGATTACTTCACTAAGTGGCCAGAAGTCTTCGCCATTCCAAATCAAGAAGCTTCAACAGTTGCAGATAAACTAGTACATGAAGTCTTCTGTCGTTTTGGAGTACCTTCAGAGATTCACAGCGATCAAGGAAGGAATTTTGAGTCTCAAATATTCCAGGAAACTTGCCGAGTTATGGGTACTCATAAAACAAGAACAACTTCTTACCACTCACAATCTGATGGAATGGTAGAACGATTTAATCAGACATTGGAGAGGTACCTAGCAAAAGTTGTGGAAAAACGGCGACGAGACTGGGACAGGCACATACAACCGTTTTTGTTGTCACATCGAAGCACTGTTCACGAAAGTACATCAATGACACCAGCTTTCGCAAACTTTGGGAGAGAATTACGGCTGCCTGCAGACCTGATCACCGGAATACCACCACCACGAAGTATAACCGATTATGCAAATGACTTGCGGAACAAAATGAATGACATTTATGAGCACGTAATACAGTCGGGCCAGCAAACGTCTGAAAAGATGAAAACACGGTATGACCGCAAAATGAACAACAAAGGGTTTGCAAAGGTTCACTAGTGTGGTTACATAATCCAGTTCGCAGCAAAGGGAAATCTCCTAAGCTTCAAGCTAAATGGGATGGACCGTACCGGATTGTGACAAGGATCAATGACGTAACCTACCGGATACAGAAAGGTGCAAGAGGTACTCCTAAGATCGTCCATGTGGATCGACTGGCGCGTTATTATAATAATAATGCTCGGGACGAGCATGTCTTAGGAGGGGGCAGTGTTGAGCGCCACTATTAATGTCTTGTACATGGCAGCACTAGATACCACTAGCGCCCTCTAGTATCGAGTAGCAGAACTAGGAGAGTCAAGATCTTTCTAGAAATTTCGGGACCGATATGTACTCGAACATTCTAGATGTTTCTACAGTAGAAGGTTCTGGAAAGTATCTGAGGCGCTATATAAAGCCGGTATAGGCCACGACCGAGGCAGTATTAAATTGGCGATACAAGCGAAGACTTCGAAGCGATACAACTGCGAACTAAAGCGATCTGTAGTAAAATTGTGTTTTGTTATTAGTGTGGTTTAAAGTTGTAATTAGTGTTGTGTAATTAAAGTGTCAATTTTGGTAATTCACTCGGCAGTTTTTAATTGTCTCGAATCCCAAGCTCGTAACATTACTAATTATTTATGATTTTTCGACATACTTCATATTACGGGAAATACTGCACTTTTTTTTTAAATCTTCTAAAATAAAAAATAAATTTTCTTATTTTTCGAACTTGTTTTAAATGCTTAAAGATAACTGATACGGTTTTTTTGCTAAAATATGTCAGAAGAAAGATTTATTACAAAATCAAATCACCCCTCATCCGATGGTAATAAAAAATATCTTTGATTCTACTGAGGTCTTCTAAGAACTAAACAAAAACCAATAATAAAGTGTTTGCTCGTACTACTAATGAGTCGTAATCAGATCTTTTAAGAACTCATTAATTAACAAAAGCTGGACACAATGGATACGAGATTTTGTAGGTAATTAATAATCTCTTAATTAGCAGTAGTTCACAAAAAGCTAATTACTAATACTTCTTGTTTTTCATCCTACTTAATAAATAAAGTGGAATTAATAGATCATTAGTAAACGGTCATAAATAGGCCAAAAACATATTTATTACATCAGTTTCTTCTGAACCTCTCAATTACGAACATCAGTGATTGACAATATGGAAGTTTAACTACTAATCTGGATTTAGTTACAATTCTGAAAGTCAGAATACTTCATAATTATAATCATGAAGTATTGCTTAGTGAAGTACTAGCTGGACTAGTTATTACGCTTTCTGAAGAAGACATTGTTACTCTCAGAGAATTTTGTCGGAGATTCACACTCTCTGCTGAACGGAGGTGGAAGACAACTGTTCGAAATAGTGATAGATTTCGGAAAGAATACGAACATTGGCTAGAGGCTAATGTAGATTGGCCAAGTTGCGTGCATACTATCCTTCAACAACACTAAGAAGTCATCTAGTGAAGATTTTACAACTGCAAATCCTTCAACTTCATCCTCAGTTGCAACGATGACAAAAATATCTCGAAACCCCTTCAAAGATCTAGGAACAAAGCAGAAAAAGAGAAGGTCTAGCTAACATACAGGCGAAGACCCAATAGAATTGCTGAATTCAGCTGCAAAACTTATGAAAGAAGATGATCGTGACGATATCGCTTCCGCTATTGATCACATGCTCAAAAATCCTGAAGCAGCTGCAAAATTTAATAAAATGATTAAAAAACCCCTTTCGTCAGCTTTTACGCTAGAAAAAGCACTGGGCCTGATGCTTTCTTTAAAATTAAGTAAGTGGCAATGCATCACTTTGCGGGAAACTACAATTCGAGAAGGTGCTGAAGACATGTATCCGTCTTACTACAAGATCCAACAGGCAAAATTGCAGTGTTATCCGCCGAAACAATCTGTAATTGTAACAGACTCGTCAGCTAAGATAACGCTTCAAGCATTGCTTGATGTGACGGTGAAGAGAATCCTTGACAGTTTGTCCAAAAATGTTACAGACAAGCAGTTGACTCTTCTATCAAAATGGGGACATGATGGTGCTTCCAGTCAGAGCCGATATAAGCAGAAAAGACCAAGATGACGCTAGTATCTTTATAGCCTCCTTGGTGCCTCTTAAACTGACTGTCTATGACGCGGACGAAGATATTACTCTTTGGACGAATCCGAAACCCAATTCAACTTCATATTGTAGTCCAGTGCAGTTCAGTTTTGTGAAGGAAAGCGAAAGTGATCGATCAAAAAAGAAAACTGGATGAAGAAATTGCAGCTCTAACCCCCACCAAGTGCGATACATACAAAGTTGATCATAAACTGATGTTGACAATGATTGATGTTAAGATTTGTACTTATCTCTCAGAAGCAAAATCAAGTGCAACGTGCTACATCTGTTTAGCCAAACCAACAGAAATGAACAATTTAGATTTGGTATCATCCAAGAGCGCATCTACAGATGTATATGAATTCGGATTGTCATCACTACATGCCCGTATTAATTCCATGGAGTGTACATTTCACGAGTTCACATTTCTTATAGACTCGATTTCAAAAAGTGGGCTTCAAGAGGAGATGAACTCAAAGAAATGTTAGAATCAAGAAAAAAATTATTCAGGACAGATTTAAAGCTGACCTTAATCTATTAGTAGACATTGTCAAACAAGGATCGGGAACCACAAACAATGGGAACACGGCAAGAAGATTTTTTAAGTTTCCCGATAAAACTGCGACTATCACTGGTTTGGACAAAGAGCTTGTCCATAGATTTGCTGCGATTTTGCAAGTCATAACATCTGGAGAGGTAATTGATATCACCAAACTCAAAGATATTGTTACGAGCTTGGGGTTCGAGACAATTAAAAACTGCCGAGTGAATTACCAAAATTGACACTTTAATTACAGAACACTAATTACAACTAAAACCACACTAATAACAAAATACAATTGTACTACAGATCACTTTAATTCCCAGTTGTATCGCTTCGAAGTATTCGCTTGTATCGCCAATTCAATACTGACTCGGTCGCGGTCTATACCGGCCTTATATAGAGCCTCAGATAGCTGCCCCCTCCTAAGACATGCTCGTCCCGAGCATTATTGGCCCCATAATAACGCGCCAGTCGATCCACATGGACGATCTTAGGAGTACCTCTTCCACCTTTCTGTATCCGGTAGGTTACGTCATTGATCCTTGTCACAATCCGGTACGGTCCGTCCCATTTAGCTTGAAGCTTAGGAGATTTCCCTTTGCTGCGAACTGGATTGTGTAACCACACTAATGAACCTTCGTCAAACCCTTTGTTGTTCATTTTGCGGTCATACCGTGTTTTCATCTTCTCAGACGTTTGCTGGCTACGATGACATTATGCAGGTAGATCATGTTGCCTAGCTTCAACTCCATCTCCTTCTCTCCACGGACGGGTATGCGCTGACCGGTGGCTGTTACCAAATTAATGCGCTCTCGGTTGTATGCGGAGTCCCCAAGGAACTGACTTATAAGTTGGGAACTGACAACCGTGCGAGAGGCTCCAGTGTCTATGGTCAGTTTACACGGCGTTCCGTTGACCTCGCCTTTGATGATTAGGCTGTTCCCATCATGGGTTTGTGAGATCGAAATCCTTGGGGCTCTTTTAACATCAGCCAGCACCCGCCCCGCAGTCCTGGCTTTACTCGTTTCCTGCTGCTGCTGGGCGGTGCTGTTAGCCGCACTACCCTCTCGAGATCGATCACCTCCCTTTCTACAGTTCGCTTAGGCAGCTGGATCGAAGATGGCCCTTTCCCCACAGCCGTAGCACCTAGGGCTGTATCCTTTATTGCAGTCGCGAACTGCAGCTGCTGCAACCTCCTGACGCGATGGGATCGATGATCCTGCCGTACGGCTTCCACCTCCAGTGCATGGGCTAACGCGTCCTTAAGCGTCTCGTGGTGCCCGAGCCTCACAGCAGCTCTGACTTCAAGGTCGCGGATGCCGTCGATGAATGTCTGCACCAGGTTCCCTACAATGAGCGCAGGTACAGACTGGTATGCTTTTCGAATCAGCTTTTCCACCTCAAGGGCCCACTGCTGCAGGTTTTCGTTGCTGCGTTGCACGCGATCTTTGAGCTGCGCACGAAAGACGTGTTCCAGGTGAGCGTCGCCATATCTCGCCTCCAATGCCTCAAGGAGCTGCTCGTAAGTCACTTCCTTACCGAGAGCTTCCAGAACAGTTAAGGCCTGGTCGCGCAGGCCTAGGGTGAGAGCAGTCATGGCCTGACTTTTATTCCAGCCGTTCGCCTTCATGACAGCCTCGAACTGGATTTTGTAGGCCGACCAGGAAGAAGTCCCGTCGAACGGCGGCACTTTGAATCCACGTAGCGAAGGTTTTATAGCTACCACGGAGCTGTAATTCCATCCCCAATTTTAGTTCGTCCAGCGTTTTCTTCACGTCAGCCATCACGTTGTTAACCTGATTGTTCACTTGGTTGATTCGGGTTTCAGCTTCCGACAGGCGGTTGTCATGTTGAGCAACCCTATCCTTCACCTCCCTATCTCTTTCCCGAAGGTAGCGTGAAGGTCCTTCATGAGAAGCATCTGCTCCTCCTGTCCCCGCTGCAGCCGCTCTTCCAACCGATACGGACGGATACCCTCCGTGTCATCTTTAGGTAAAATCGGCATGATTAGATCCCACTTCTGACACCAATTGTTACGAGCTTGGGGTTCGAGACAATTAAAACTGCCGAGTGAATTACCAAAATTGACACTTTAATTACAGAACACTAATTACAACTAAAACCACACTAATAACAAAATACAATTGTACTACAGATCACTTTAATTCCCAGTTGTATCGCTTCGAAGTATTCGCTTGTATCGCCAATTCAATACTGACTCGGTCGCGGTCTATACCGGCCTTATATAGGGCCTCAGATACTTTCCAGAACCTTCTACTGTAGAAACATCTAGAATGTTCAGTACATATCGGTCCCGAAATTTCTAGAAGGATCTTGACTCTCCTAGTTCTGCTACTCGATACTAGAGGGCGCTAGTGGTAACTAGTGTTGCCATGTATAAACCATTAATAGTGGCGCGCAACAATATTACATGTAAGACAGCCCAAAGGTACGTGGAATTATATGGTTGGTACTACATGTCATCGACCGTTCATAAGTTGCTGATTCATGGAGCAGATATCATCGAACGCAATGCAATTGTGCCAATTGGGAGTCTATCAGAAGAAGCTTCAGAAGCTCGGAACAAAGATTTTAGGAGGTTTCGGTAACATAATTCCCGGAAAAAGAGTAGAAAATCTTCTAACGAAGATATCCTTAAAATGCTTATCCTAACTTCCGATCCTTTTATTAGCGCAAGAAAACCTCATATGGATGCCAAAAAAAACAGTCACTATTCAGTGAGACTTTAGACGTAATAGAGATTCAGGAAACTCAAATTGAATTTTTGGATATGACCAATATAGAGTCAGATTTGGAATCGGATTCCGATGAAAGCGATAAAGAAAATTAGGCTATGGTAGGGTGAGTTTAATTTCTTTCTATAACTTTTATTTTGTAAACATATTTTGATTTATTTTCGAACGTACAAAACAACATATGTATAACAATTTCTGTTGTCTTTCTTATTATAACGTAAATAAATAATATTTTTTAATATAAAAATCATTATAAATTAATGTGTTCTAAAAAGATCTGATTACGAGTCATTAGTAGTACGAGCAAACACAAATGGTTTTATTATTGATTTTTGTTTAGTTCTTAGAAGACCTCAGTAGAATCAAAGATATTTTTTATTATCATGGTTTGATGTTGTAATAAACCTTTCTTCTGACATATTTTAAGCAAAAGAACCGTATCAGTTATCTTTCTGCATTTAAAACAAGTTCGAAAAATAACAAAATTATTTTTTATTTTTGACGATTTTTAAAAAAAAAAAAGTGCAGTATTTCCCGTAATATGAAGTATGTCAAAAAATCATAAATAATTAGAACTATGACCCCCTGTAAGGATATAATGTGCAATTTTACGATTCAAGGGTTATACTGACTTTTCGTTTCTGCTCCATACATTTATTTCATTTTTTTCGTAAATAAAAATCATAAGTCCTCCGTTTTTAAGCCAAATTACTTCGTGTGACATTTTTGACCATAGTAATACTGAACAGAAGCCATTTTAAGTTTTAAAAAACGACACTTAAAACTTAAAAGCTCTAAGTCTTCGAAACACGATTTTCGATCCAGTGCGCCCCCGCGCCCCAGAAAGTGTCCCGAAGCGCGATTTTTTTCAGTTTTAAAGAAAATAGTACACGATACATGAATAGTGTGTAGGTGCGAAATTATCTTTAATAAATTTGCTATCAATCTCTTATTCATATAAAAGCAATATCATTTATAGTTTTCGCGAAATCTGCCACGATATATGAACATTTTTTATCACTAATCGGTTTTTTTGCTCAAATTTTAGTTTTCTCAAAAATTTCCCACTTTACCGCCAAAATACGCATAACTAAAGTAAAGAATAAAATATGTTCTTTAAAAAGAGGCACAATTTCTTTCTAAACTCTTTCATTTCACGTTGCTATGTTATTTTGAAAAATTGTCCCAAATCGCGTTTTTTACCCAGTTTTAAAGAAAATAGTACACGATACATAAAAAGTGTGTAGGTACGAAATGGTCCTTGATAAATTTGATATCAATTTCTTATACATACAAAAGCGATATCACTTATAGTTTCCGCGCAATCTGCCACGAAATATGAATATTTATAGATTTTTTTGCTTAAAGTTTAGTTTTATCAAAAATTTCCCGCCCAGATATGTATGACGTAAAGAATAGAAGATGCTCTTTAAAAAGAGATATAATATATTTCTAAGCTCTTTCATTTCACATTGCTATGCTATTTTGAAAATTTAATTTTTATATTTCGCTGAATGGCTGAATCAATTATTTTTAGCAAATATTATTGCACTAACCTCGTTTACTGTCTTAGAAGCGTTCGCTGTTGATTTCTCTTGGTTTTAATCGAGCGGCTAAGGTGTATGCATCGTTCGCGCGGTTTTCATTATCTCGTAAACTATGCGTCCAAATAACATGCTATGAAGAGCAAAGTTTATCTTCATAAATTGTTTTGATGATGATGTAACTTTCGTTCGTAAGGATTAATATGTCATGCCTAATAATAACGCTCTTAAATCACTTTTTAATTTTCAATAATTTAGCCTTATGTTAAATAGCCTATACGTTAGATAGCCTATACGTTAGATAGTCTTATATGTTATATAGCCTCATGAATCTGGCTATAATATACAAAAAGAATTTTTCAAATCGGACTGGTAGTTTCAGAGATTAGCGCGTTTAAACAAACAAAAAAAAACTCTTCCGCTTTATTATATTATTAGTATAGATCATAAATTTTGTTTAATAAAGCAATTTCTCCATAAAAATCATCCATATCTATATTAAAGTTTTGCAGATTTAAATTTTCTCTTATGTTAACAATATTATCAAATTTCACATTGGTCTTTAAATTTATATAATAAGTATAAATGACCAGTTTGTGGCATTAAAATCAAACTATTTATTTAGGTACTAAAAGGCTTTGTCAATAGATTAAAAAAAATTGTGTGAATTTCCCTTGTCAGTTCCGGTGAAGACAACGTTTAAATATTTTTGCCTGTTTCATAGCCAAAATATTCAATCAAAGTCATATTAAAATTGTGGGTGGTAGCCGATTCCACAAAGAAGTAAAGCAAGGTAGGAAACTTCTGGTAATCGCAAAGTGGTGGAACGCGAATCATCCAGGTGGTATGGAACGTAATAGGAAACAGCGTCAAAGGTGCGAAAAGTCTGATATCAACAAAGGCGATCGACAACTTGCCTACCGATAGTGGCGATAACGGCCAATACCAATGGGAAAGATCCGTGTCCAGCAGCGAATATATATAGGCCACACAAAAAAATTAAAGGGTGTACATTGTACAAGTATTTAATGTTGCTTCCGCTTACGACTGCAAATTTATTTCTGAACTTTTTCTTTATAAAACTACTGGCCGAGAAGAAACTGCACTCTAAAGAAAATATGTAAAAAAACAAAAAGAAAAGAAGACGATAAAGGAACGACGGACGCTATCGATTCCGTGCATACTCACAAGATATTAATATCATTTTTAATTAACAGAAACTCAACAACAAATATAAATTTTTGTAAAAAAAATCGCTGTCTTTTGATGATGGGATGTTGATGATATTACTCCCATCGAGTTTGGAGTTTTATTGAAGTTCTAACAAATGTCGATATTAAGTGTTCTGAGCACAGTTAATATCGACGTTTGTGACTAAAATTGACGTGACTAAAATTTATAAGGAACTACGCAAGTGCACGTAAGAGTGGATACGAATTCTGATTTGTGTATCATGTCGTGTTGAAATGGTTAAAATCACGCGTTTTTACTAACACGTTTACCTTAGAATAAAATGCAACTGCGCTGACTTACTCAGGGCTAATTATATGGGATTATCCCTGAAATCTATCTTTTTATACTATAATAAAAATCTAACACGACGTCTGTCTGAACACGCATCATGCAAAAACCTGTGAACCGATTTGGATGGGACTTTCACTGGCAGATAGCTGATGTTATGAGGAGTAATATAGGCTACTTTTATTTTAGGAAAAGAATTAGGGTTCCGCGCAAAAATATTAAAACCCATGAAATCCAATCGCAATAAATTCCACGCGGGCGAAATCGCGAGTCGTTTTTAATAAAAACCACTAATTTACTCGTAAATCGATTCAGCCGTTTATGAAAAATCGCTAAAACTACATAAAAGTCATACGTTACGAATATAAGAGACCTTTTCGTTTTCTAACTCGTTTAAAAAGTACTTTCCGAAACTCGCTTGAACAGCATGATGAATTAAAAAAAAACATCTAAGTTATGCATTCTTGAAAAAATCGTCAATATGTTTTTCATCATCTTTGAAACGACGAATAACTTATAAACAGATATGATTGTGATGATATTATGCAAGATGAAGAGAGAAAATCGATAAATAATCAAACCAAAACAGGACTTTTCGAGAATTCTTCGAGATTTGGGCACGTTATAGCCCAAAATGTTATTTTAATTCTCGAAAAAACTAAAGCTAATTCACACTTATGTCCACGTACATACCATACCGTACGTCTTACCGTCTCGCGTTAGTCAAAATGGTACAAATTATGCGAAGCGGACGCCTGCAGCGGAGATAATGTATTTGATTCTAAGGCGATGGCATCGTTCACGCGTCCTTTGGATGTTGTTTGACATTTTGTATTACTTACATTACTATGATTTTAAAAAATGTTATTGGAACTCTTTTATTGTTATTTTATTTTGTAATTCAAATTGAAATAGTGAAGTCAGTCAGTCGTTACCGGTCTGTGGTTGGACAATGACCTCAATTAAGTTGAGAGGACTTAACTTCATCGCTACACTTGGAAAGTAATATGTCCATAACACAGAACAGGCTGTTTACTGTGTTTTATTCTTAGAAATACCTTGATCATCTTTAAATATAGTAGCGGTGTAAGAATATCCACTACTCCATATTTTGCCGTAAGTGGCGTCGTAAGAGGCGACAGAGGGAAGTAAACTAGGAGATGGGTAGCAGCGTCTTCCTAATAACAACTATAAAATAAAAATCTGCAGTTGCCAACCCGTTAGCCAAGCATGGCAACAATGGCAAGTATGTCCCTGTGAATCAATCCTTGGGGAGGCCTATGTGGACTTTGAATGTAATGATGATGACATTATTTATTTAAAGAGTTTATATAACCAAGTGAAAAATTTTTACTACATGTAAATAAAATTGAAGTGTATGTCTGTAAAATCGAAATAACTCGAATCGAAATAAGCCTTTTATTAAGCTGAGCCATTTTTAAAATCTTTGTTTGTCTGTCTGTCTGCCCGGGCTAATCTTTGGAATAGCTTAACCTATTGTAATGAAATTTCACAAACATATAGAAAGCAATGCCAGGAGTGATCTAGGCTATATTTTATTCGAAAAACATAAAGATTTTTCTTTTGAGAAATAGAAAAATGTATAAAATAAATGGTATTTAATGATTATTTATCTGTGATCTAAATAACCCTACATTAATATATCATTCTAGTTAATACCAAGCGGTTCGCTAGTAACAAATGAAAATACTTTCGCAAACCATTGGTATCTATACGCTTAATTCTCTTTTGATACTCAAAGAATTCCTGATTGTGTCAATTCACGAGTGTCAGTGTCCGCAAATTGTGCTGACCGTTTCACTTCGGCACGGAGACACGAAAAAAATATATATAGATAAAATATATGTATAATAATATTGTTCGTCTGTCCAATTATTAAAAAAATTGTTTAATTGGTTTAACATAATTATGCGGTGTGAAAGTGAACATCACTGAATGACGCATTCTTTAAAAAAATAACAGTCCTTATGAGCCCCAATGCAGAGCATTTTTTTTTATTATTCTTATCTTACATTATTCTTATTCAGAACCATATTAGACACCTGATTATATTAATTACCCTACATAGAACTAGTTTTGCCTAATTTGGAATTCTGGCTTACTTTAAACAACTTCGAAAATATAAAAAGTGCCTCACTGAGTAGCATACTGAATTATTAGAAATGTGTAAGCGTTGAAATGGCAGATTAGCTAATATGTCCCTTTTTAAAAAACATGGCGGAATAAAAACTATGTGGTGGTTTCTGACTTAACAAGTCTTTTTTATAGCTTACAATCTAACATCCTTCACCTATGCTATGCTAAATAAGAAATGCCATCACTGTCATCTGCATTAATCCCTGTCTGCAGTTGATTTACGCTTTACCCCGGTAAATCGGCTTTATACAGGAATTAATATTGACGTCATTACGAGAAAATTTTATAATTTGTCATTTTCTTATTTATGCCGAACATGTAGGTAATAATATAATTAGAACGGTACCTTTCTAGAATTTCCTGTTTGTATAATATCTAAAAGGTGAGAAGATCAATTAGGGCCGAAATATCTAGACATACTAAGGTCAAATTAAGACAATTAACCCCACCGCGTGTTCAAATGCCGCAAATAGAAGCTACCGGTGACTGGATCGACTAATAAGTAATTAGAGTCGAACCGTGCATTGAAAAACCGCATCTCGAATTTTAGTGATGGACAGAATGCACATCGATATTTTAGCATCATATTTTTTTAACTTAACTGATTAAATTAGACAAACACAGCACAGACAGTATTAATATCTGCTCAACAGTATATTTCATCCATCCCGGCTACGCGTCAAATATTGATAATCTGTAACTGTCATCCATCGTGGCGGTCAATTCCCGCCATTTTCCTCCTTTTTTTTAAATTACTGGAAACTACTATGATACTTCTCTTTTAGCACTAATGTTATAATGATATATAAATTTAGATGAGAAAAACATTTTTATTATAATTTACATATATTTAAAGAAAACACGAATTAAATAAATTATTTCTCCCCGGGCAGTAATAACAAATCTTCTGATATTGCGATTGGCAATTTGTCTACTAACTGTAGCAATTATTGAAAATCAACCATATTATGGGAGAGATAGCCCCACAGCAAGCTCTTATGAATTCATAGTAAAAAACGTATACCATTAGTCTGAACTAAAATAAAATTTTAAAAACTGCCATTGTGAACCTTACAAAAGAATACATTTTTATATCGATAAAAAACACGTTGTAACGCTCCATCTCTACCGTTAGCGCTGGTCCACGGCGCGGTTATTGGACGCGTAGTGCCACACCGCCGGTGCAGTAATTGGTTTGTTCAACCGCTATACGCAGATTTTTATCTCTGATTATTGAGTTTTCACGCCAATTAAATATTATCTCGCTTCCTGCGGAAGACGCGTTGTACAGGCCGATATATTGTTAGATTATCGGAATATTCTCCTTGTTAAGGGAAAGACAGGTAAACCTAATAAATAAACCATAAATGTAGAGGACTTAAACTTTTCATTATTGAAGATTAATTGGATGAACAGTTGAATAACTATGCATGCCGTCTATTTGAATATGCATTTATTATTTTGTCTTTTATGTTGAATGTACTTATGTAATCAAATTAAGCAAATAAATTTTCCTCTAAGCTTCCTTGATATTGAATTGAAATTTTCCTAATATAGAGTGGCTTTAAAAATCCATCACTATTTCTCGTTGTACTGTCTTAAAAATCGACTATGTTAATCTTAAAATATTCTGTCTTTAAAGATAAGACGCTGACAACAGCTAATGAATTATATACTCTCAGCTTGCATAGAAAGGAAAGAGAAGCGCGATGACACGTCGCTTGCAACTTACCTCTTACAAAACATAAAACAATTAATTACTTATAAATAAGTTGAGTATGTAATCGAAAATAAAAAATATCAATTTTTCTGGATGTATTCAAAACGTGTACGTTATTATTACTATTTTACCGACGTACGTTAATAAATTATACAGATATATTTTTCTGAAAAGTGATTTAGGAGGTTAGTTTACCTTTCTTTGTATCGAATTTTTTTCAAAAACGTGTTTTAGAAACAAAAGTTTTCTCAGATAGATGTTCAAGATTAACATATATTTTTTGCTGCCATAAACTGTATAGATTTGGCTAAAAATTGTTGAAAAAAAAGCTTATTTGGATTTTGTCATCGCCTTAACTAGAAACTCAACATGTCCCCTTCATACTGCGGTGTCAACGAGGAAGGTTAACTTTCCCACTGCAACTTAAAGACCCGTCCGATACTTTGTTGCATACCTTATACACTTTAATATTGTCTTAAAGTATGTATTAATTTATCTAAATGTTAGGATTACTCTATGAATTACTCCTATCCTGCCATCTAACAGCTAGATTATTAAAATTAAAATATTATTTAGTTAAAAATGCGTTTTTGCAATATGATTTCAGTGTTTTACAACGATGCGTAGACACATAATTAAATTTGAAAAATCGAAAATTATTTTTTTAACAAAACTTAACAGACGGGTCATATTTTACCACGTTTTGATTAACTCGCTTTCTTGTCTGATCGGTAAAAAATTTGCAACTAATTTTATCGATGAGCCAGGGACTTTAAACTTTAAACATAACTCAGAGCTGAATGACAATGCAACATAAACTCACTATTTGGAGTTCCGTACATAAGGGTAACCAAAAGCTACCCTATTACTAAGCCTCCGCTGTCCCTCCGTCCGTCCGTCGGTCCGTCCGTCCGTCCGTCAGCGGGCCGTATCTCATGATCCGTAATAGGTAGATAGTTGAAATTTTACGTATTGGTATTTTACTGGTATTTTACGATGGTATGGAACCCTTCATGCGCGAGTCCGACTATCACTTTGCCGGTTTTTTCTGTTTGTTTGTTTGTCTATTTTGTTTGTGATATTAAACTAACTTCCCGATAAGTTAGAGATTTGATTGGGACATCAGAGGACTAAGATGAAATGTCTAACAGCCTGTAATTATACTGACTCTCTGTACCCTTCAGACTGGAACACAGCAGTGCTAGCACTCTATCTCTATCTCTATCTAGCGGCAGAAATAGGTAAGAGGATGGTAACGACCCAGACGGATTCCTAGACAAGTAGGGCAAAACCTTGAGCAATATTTACTTATTACAAACCAGTACTTCGTTGGTATCCCACTTGTTGGTAAATGGTGATGAAGCTCTAGATTGTAAATTGCATCTTAGTGCAAAAAAAAACCTATTCACTCTTGCCTTCAAGGCAACATTGTAATCGGACGAAAAGACAGACGCTGCCAAATGATTCCACTGTTTTGCTGTACTACGCTTTACGAAAGACAAAGTAAACCTATGACTTCGAATGTCGACAACAAATGGACGAAGATCCTCCGAGCGTTAGGTAATCCGATGGTGAAAGGAGAAGGAGAAATTAAATCATGTCATCCCAGCACACACTCTCCGGAATTTATTCAATAAAAAATAGAGAGCTGCTAGTGAGGTCGATAATAATAAATAACGCTAGTTTCATGCCGTTTATTGAAGCTGCATTTTATAGGTATTATCGAAGAAGCCTTCTTGTTAATGATCCTGTTTCAAGTTATGATTATGTTAACCCGGCCAATCTTTTATGAATGGTTTGTTTTCTGTAAAAGCTTAGTACTCCGGACGTGGCGACCCATTTACAAGCCACAACGGCTATCTAGTTGCTTGCAACATGGCTTAACCAATTATAGATAATTAATGAAAATATACATAGTTTAGCCTTAGGCCTATGTATAGTTATGGACTTGTGATGGGCTCTTACGATGACGATGAGCTGTGATAAAGATAAATAGTTCTGAAGTAATTCTCATAAAGGCATTTTTTTTAGAAAAATACTAGCAATGCTGTTAACATTCCCAATATTGCCTTTAACCACTCTTGGTAAGCCTAAAATGCTTGTGTTAGGAGTGATCCGCGACAGTAGTCGAATGGCGGATGCGAACCCACAACCTTTTGAGTTCGCAGTCCATACCCTGCCATTAGACTACTGTCGCTTCTCTAATTTATTTCATTAGAACTTGTTTCACAAACGCGAAACAAGTTCTTATGGATGAAATCTGTGGAAATTAATTCTCATAGTGCCGTTTCTTAATAAACCATTATTACAGTGCCTTGTTCATACGCTGCAACAATATTATAAATATTATTAGCGACCCTGGACATTGTTCCCACGTGGCCGAGCTACAGCGTTTCATTTAACCAAGGATTATCTGTAATAATAACTTGGCTCGATTGAGTCGAACAATACACAAGCGAACGTGTAGGCGGATAGTATCGAACTATTGATGTAGCGTATTCATACAGAGTTGATGGAGCGCCCTAAATATGGATTGAACTTACAAATATAATTATATGAAAATTTAACAGCTTCACGACTAAACACTGGCTATATTTCATTTACAAGCAATGATAAATAGTAGATATATTACTAGCACGCCACAACTGAAGGGTCGAAAAGTGTTCAATTGGCCACTCCGTTCACACTTTATTTTATTATGTTTTATTAAATTTAATCATGATTACGTAAGATCATCAATCATGTATGATAACGTAATATTAAAGAAACAGACAACAATAGCCTGGCAATGTAGTGAAATGTAAGTAAAACATTAAAATGTGTAAATGTTTTACGGTGGTAGAGCCACGCGGCAGCTTTTGCTGTTGCACGTATGGGCCGGCTCGAGCCGGGTTGATACCACGACCTCACAGAATACCGGCGTGAAGTGGAATCTCTGCTTCTGCGTTTCGTCTGGTGAGTGCAGGTGACCGGAGGACCAATCCCCCCCCCCCCCATCAACATGGTAGCGGAATTAAATCAAAGACTACCCCAAGAGGGTACCAGCACCCCTGGAGAATCCCTCGCTGAGCATCCACCACTTCTGAGCATGGGTGCTCAGGCTGCCCCGCGTATTCTGGGGGGGCGGGGCAAATTCCGCTCAAAACAATAACTGCTCGGGGCAAACTGAGCAACAAGACCAAGGCGACCCCTGTCACGCTATCCGTGAATTTCTGCAACATCAGGGGACTTCACTCGAACCTAAACGCTGTCCACTACCATCTCGAGATGGCGAAGCCGACCTTGCCCTTCCTGACTGAGACGCAGGTGTCCTCTCCGGCTGATACTGTATCTCTCCGGATCCTACCCGGGTACAAATTGAATACTCCTTTGTGCCTCGGGCTGGAGTTTGCGTGTACGTCAGAGGAGATCTGTTCTCGACGCCTCGGCAGTCTTGAAGGTTCGGACCTGTCCATCCTTTGGCTACGCGTAGATAGCGACGACCATCCGCGCGTCTACGGGTGCCTCTATAGGTCCCATAGCGGTAGTGCCGAAACAGACCGACTCATCGACCACGTCCAAATGGCTACAGATTCCTTGCTACAACAGGTCCCATCCGCAGAGATCGTGATCCTTGGCGATTTTAACGCCCACCACGCCGAATGGCTCGGTTCACGTTTAACCGATCATGCGAGGAGATCTGTTTATGACTTTGCCTTGGCATATGGTCTGACAAAACTGGTTATTTCGCTTACGCGGATTCCAGATGTGGAGGATCTGCTGTTGGACCTTCTGCTGACCTCTCATTCAGACGGATATCAGGTTTCCGTCGATGCCCCTCTCGGCTCTTCGGACCATTGTCTGATCCGGAGTGTGGTGCCACTCACGCTCCCCTCGCGGTTGCATTCTGCAGGTTGCCGCCGTATTTGGCATTACAGGTCGGCGGATTGGGACGGAATGCGGTCTTTCTTTGCATCCTACCCATGGGGCGGGTTTGCTTCTCGCCGGATGATCCCAGCGCTGTTGCTGACTCTGTCATTGATGTGGTGCTACAGGGAATGGAACTATTTATTCCATCATCTGTGGTACCCATCGGAGGCAGATCTCAGCCTTGGTTTGGTCGCTCCTGTAAGACTGCATTACGCAGTAAGCAGGAGTGTTATCAGACCTGGGCTGAGGCTTCGGCGGCTTGGGATGTAAACACCAGCATGCTTAGAAAGAAGTATAACTTCGCCTCCAGGTCCTTCAAAAGAGTTATTGCTAAGGCAAAGTCAGAACACATAGGCAGAATTGTCGAGAAACTATGTAGTTCGCCTTTCTTCGGGAACCCGTGCATTCTGGTCTCTCGCCAAGGCTGTCCAAGGGAATTTCTGTAAGCCATCACTACCATCTCTGCACAGGAAGGACGACTCACTGGCCCACGCCACAAAAGAGAAAGCCGACCTTTGCGGCTCCCTTTTTGCGTCCAACTCGACTCTTGATGACGGGGGGAACACACCGCCGATCATCCCGCAGTGTGAGTGCTCCATGCCGGATGTGCGGTTCTCCTGGATATCCACAAGTCGAGGGCCTGACGGAATCCCCCAACTGTGCGGAGGACGTGCTCCGGAGTTGGCACCGGTTCTAACGCGTCTTTTCCGGTACTCCTACTCTCTAGGGCGTAGCCAAAATAATGGAATAATGGAATCCATTATAAACTGCCAGCTCATGCGGTACCTTGAGGATCACCAGCTGATTAGTGACCGCCAATAAGGTTTTCGTTGGGGTCGATCTGCTGGTGATCTTCTGGTCTACCTGACTCATAGATAGGCGGAGGCAGTAGAGTCCAAGTGGGAGATTTTGGCCGTTAGTTTGGACATTGCGAAAGGCCTTCGATCGGGTTTGGCACAAAGCGCTTCTTTCGAAGCTCCCTTCCTATGGGCTTCCCGAGAAATTGTGCAATTGGATCACCAGCTTTCTTGCAGATCGGCGCATTAAGGTCGTTGTAGACGCTGCATGCTACGACTACAAGCCTATTAACGCTGGTGTTCCACAAGGCTGCGTGCTATCACCAACGCTGTTTCTTCTGCATATCAATGATATGTTGCAAACCGGTAACATTCATTGCTATGCGGATGACAGCACTGGTGATGCTCTATACACGGGCCGTGCCAATATTTCTCGGGAAAACGTCGCCGAGTACCGAAACAAACTTATGTCTGAAATCGAGTCTTTGCTGAACAAAGTCTCGGATTAGGGGCGACTAAATCTAGTCCAGTTTAATTCTCAGAAGAAACAAGTTTGCGCGTTCACCGCTAAAACGAATACTGTTCCCATCTCTGGGCTGCGGCTCCCCAGTGCCAGCTCCCTCCAATTGACCGCATCCAGCGCAGAGCGGCTCGAATCGTCGACGACCGAGTCTTTTCCGATCGGCTCGATTCATTGGCGCTGCGAAGAGATGTTGCATCCCTTTACATTTTCTTTCGCATTTACCACGGGGAGTGCTCTGAGGAATTGTTCGTATTAATCTCAGCCGCCAAATTTCACGAACACACATCGCGGCAGAACTTCCGATACCATCCACACCATCTGGATGATTGGCGGTCCACCACTGTGCGATTTAGAAGATGTTTTCTTCCTCGCACAACTTCCTTGTGGAATCGATTACCACCAGCGAATTTTCCGGACCGATACGACTTAGGGACCTTCAAGAAAAGAGCCTACTCCTTTCTAAAAGGCCGGCAACGCATCTGCAATTCCCCTGGTTCCCAGTTCCCAGTTCTGGTGTTGCAGTTGTTTATGGGCGGCGGTAGTCACTTACCATCAGGTGAGCCGCATGTTCGTTTGCCCCCTCTCCTATAAAAAAAAATGTGCTGCCGCTGGGACGGCTGGGTTCGAAACATTTTTTCGGTGGTTTTGTGGGTGTTTCTAGAAACATATAATTGTTTACAAGATACTTTTTGGTGCAGGATATAGTACGCCGCGTTGCCCCAAAACGTGACGTATTTTACTTTAGGCACTACATATCCGTATTTGCCTTGGATAGTTTTGGTCTATCATCAATTATTTCATAGTTTATTTACCATTTAGCAAGGTTTTCTTTAGAATAAAATGCAACTACATCATTTGACTCAAGATAAGACGGAGATTTTATTACGTATTTGACTGCACATTACCCACTCGAGTATACCGCGGTTTCGCCTTCACTTTGCAGTAGGTGTCTTCTCTTATGCGTTCACAGATAAAGTCAGTTCAAGTTCACAGTCAGTCGTATCTATTACTTTTTAGTCTATTAAAATCTAGTTATTTTCTTTTAAAAATCAACTCGTAGATTAAAAGTAAACGCAAACGATCAACCCATCGGATATTAAAAAAAGGAGGTAATAACATCTCTGTAAAACAAGAATCTAGAAGCCATTGTAACAGCAACTTCGTCTGATTTAATTGTGGGTAGCGTTAATTGGCCATTGTCCAGCATATTGGTTTGCCCTTAGCTGCCCTTCGGTTAACTAAAGCCTATTGTTTTTATGGACCCTTAGTAGAGGATGTAACGAAACAATTCATTTAGAACATTTTGAACTGAATTCTGTACCAATATCAACACATACTATAGTAATTTTTTTTTTATAAATCTTTGGTGACAAACGAACTGACAGTCCACCTGATGGTAGGTGGCTACTGCAGTTCACGGACACCTGCAGCCACCTTTAAACTAAGAAGACTATAGATGCATTGTCAAGTCTGAAGACTAAAATGGAATGCCTCACAGCCTATAATTATACTGGCTCTCTAGGCTCCAACCAGTCCACAGTGCAGTCACTGCTATGTATTTGGCGGTAGAAATAGATAAGAGGATGGTACCTGTCCACAGAGACTCCTTGGCAGAAAAGATAAGAAAATATTTTCTAAAATTTGTATTTTAATATGTGATTTATTTTTTGCTTACGGGGCGATATAAATCAAATAAATATAGATTAACCAACAAAATTCAAGAAACACATTTATGTGTTGCTTAATTTCAGCGTCAAATTTATTAAGCAGAATTTTAAAGGTCAAGGACACTTTGTTCGCAGATTCTTAACGGTACGTATCTTTATTTAATGTGAAGCTGCCCCACTTATTAGTCCCTCAAGATCCTGAGAACTGATAAAAAGATATTCTTGGATCTCCAAGATAACAACTTAACTTCTTCCAGTAAACTTTACGATTGGGCAACAAAGGAGTTTAACAAAAATTCTTTGGAACAATTCCATAATCATAATAATTATCCAGCAATAAGCTTTCTTTATCAGACGGAAGTATGGATGATGCAAGTGACCAGAGAGTATAATTTTACAAACGTCATTCAACGTGCACTGCAATTGTAATTTTGGCTCTACACAACGGTTCTCGCTAAAGCAATTTTTTGAAAGTACGAATAAAAACAGCAATGGTTGTTTGTTTTATAATTATGAGCGCACTCATTCAATATCCGTGGCGAAGTAATATGTCAAAGCGGTAACCAGTTAGGCAAATTATCTAAGAAGAATCAGTGACTTCACCTGCCGTTTCAGTCCGCGTTTCATGCATGCAAAAGTTTGCTATTAGAATTTTATTAGATTAGTCTATTGTATTGTGTTCTAATTATTCATATTATCATCGTTACAGTCTAATATAGAGTACATTATCAACTGCTGAATCTAGGCCTCTCCTATAGATTTCCTCTTGGGGAAATAATTGCCATAGTTGGACACACTCTTGACAGGAGTATTGGCAACCGATTTTTTTATTATTTTGAATTGTTACCAGGAAGATGCTGCTGCTCGTCTCCTGTTTCAGTTTCCTTCTGTTACCTCTTACGACACCTACGAGGTATGTAGTAGTGTATTCTCTTACTCGACGATTTTAAACAAACTAAATTAGTAAACATTTAAATTGTATTCATATTAACAAAGGACTGAGAGCGTTATATCTTTAATGAGGGCTCATGCTGAGCGGCTGATTGAAAATATATTCTTCGTCTGTACGTCTACACTAGCCCCAAAATATTGTTTATGTTTTGTTTTTAAAACAATCGATTGTTACACATTAATATTGTTACGCTAAATTATATGGTCATTCATTTTATGGAGATTCACTAAAAGGCATTTATATACATGCTAAGTATTTTCATTTAACTTTTTTAATAAATTAAATGCTGCATAATATTTCCCCCAAGGAGGCAATGTAGGGGAGGCCTAAGTTCAACAGTGGAATTTAACTACTGTATACTGTAATGATGTTTAAGTTTGTTTCAACCTTTAGAGGTTTTTTATTTTTACCCGACTACATCAATCCCAAAAGGACAGTTTTTGTTTTAACAGGCTATGTATGTAATATACGTGTATATTACGTTCATCTGTTCCTTCAGATCTTCCATACCAATCGCCGTTTATTGTTAGATGTACCATGCTTTTCCGCAGGTTATAGGCGATAATATGAACTCTCGTAAAATCCAACTGGGAGCTTATTGCGGTTCTTAAAATGCCACAAAATAATTAAATGATGATTAAAATTTCGTGTTAGGTTAGTGCGTCATAAGCATATTTGTAAAATTATATTAACAAAGGCTGCATTGAATTTTATTTTTATTTATTTTAAAGGACATCGTACAGTAGTTACAATATATACTATTTATTGCTTTCTATCTTTGCATTACACATTATGTTTATTGAACTACAGATTACAGGTTGTCACAACATGATTAAATTTAATGAAAACAAATAAGAAAAAGTACAAAAATTAAAGAAAAGGGCCAATATATATAACATAAATAAATAAAATACATAACAGAGGTGCATCACCCACTGAGAATAATTTTTCTTTTATAATTATGTAAGGTGTCATTAAAAATGTCGAGATCTGTGTCATCAGTTGATTTTATATTATAGGTACGTGTCAAACGGGAAACTGGCGAAGTTTTTCCTAGATTACTTTTATGTTTATGTACTTTAAGTATTCCGATTGGATGACAAGGTAGCCGCGTGGGTACCTTTATGGAAAATTTACTAAGCAGATTTGGACAGTCGATAGCATTATTAAATAGTTTATATAAGAAAATGTCATATCTATCAGTGATCGTCTTAATTCTAAGGAATGCATATTAAAAATCTTAAGCCTTTGTGTATAAGATGTCCAGCGCGATAACTGACTTCGATATGCTAAATGTCTGGTTAATCGTTTCTGTAAACGTTCTATTCTATGTATGTGAGTATTGTAATAAGGTGACCATACTGTACTACAGTATTCTAGTTTACTTCTTACTGAGCAATTGTACATTGTTATGATTGTTCTGGTTTTCTTGAACTCCTTGCCACTTCTTACGACAAAACCGAGTGCTTTATTGGCTGCAATTAAAGTGTTGTTTATATGAGGTACAAAGCTAAGGCGACTATCTAGCGTGACTCCTAAGTCTCGAATCTCTCCCACTTCGGTCAACTTTTCGTCCTGGATGCTATACACTGATTGGTGTATGTTTCTTTTTCGATTGAAATTGATATACCGACATTTAGATGGATTAAGTGTCATTTTATCGTGTACGCACCACGTAACTAGGCTGTTGAGGTCTTCCTGCAACAGTTCTTCATCATTTTTGGTACTAATAGCTCGAGACAATTTTAAATCATCTGCATATAAGAGGGCTGTCGAGTTCTTCAAGGATGATGTAATATCATTAATGAAAAGAGTAAAAAATAATGGCCCCAGGTGTGATCTTTGTGGTACTCCTGATAAGGCTGAAAATGAATAAGATTCAGTGCCATTCAATACAACTTTAAGTGTGCGTGCCTTTAGGTATGATTCACACCAAACAAAAAAGGGTTTTGTTATACCAAATGACTTCAGTTTACGCAATAAGGTTTGGTGGTCGACACTATCGAAGGCCTTCGCAAAATCAGTGTATATGCTGTCTATTTGCAAGCCATTATCAATTGCTTCTGCTAGATTAGAAACATGATCTATAAGATTTGTATTAGTAGATCGTTTTGTTACGAAACCATGTTGATTGTAACCAATAATCGGCTTGATATGATTGTAAAGCTGAGGATATACTAGTGCCTCAAAGGTCTTCGACAGAGTTGAAAGGATTCAGATTGGACGATAGTTACAGATTAGTTATTTATTGCCAGCTTTGAAGATAGGAACAATCCTTGCTTCTTTCCATTTTGAGAGAAATATGCCAGTTGTCAAAGAAGTGTCGAAAATGGTAGAAAGAGTTTCAGCTAAGGAACGTGCAAATTTATTAAAAAATATTGGTGGGATGTTGTCCGGTCCCTTTCCTTTACTACAGTCTTTTTAATTTTTTAACTATTGCTTTATGCGTTATATGGAAGTTCTTCATTTCTGGTAGTAAAGTGGGAGTTGGTATTTGTGAGTGGTGGTCAGCGCCGTCACTTTTTACGTAAATTGAAGAAATTTAAAGTTGCCAAGCGTCATGATAGGAGGAAATGAAGAAGAATTTTTTCGCATGTTTTTAATATGCGCCCAGAAATATTTGGGATTTTTTGATATTTTGTCTTCAATAACTGTAACATATTTTATGTAGCTTACTTACTTATTTATTATACGGTTCACATCTTTTCTTATGTATTGAAATTTAATTTGGTCAAGCGGATTGGTGTATTTTTTAAATTTGGTATGGTATTTATATTTCAGTTTTAATAGGCGAATTAAGCTAGGAGAAAACCACACTGGATAGTTCGAATTACATTTACGTGTCTTGGGTACATAATCTTTTATTATTTTTGTAGTATAACGTAAAACTTTTGTAACATTATATTTACGTCGCTGAAAGGGTTCAATTCATCTACCCAGTTTACCTTATCGAGAGATTTTATTATTGCACCATAATCTTCTTTATAAAAGTTGAATTCGCTTTTTGCACACTGCAAAGCTATTATTCTTAAAGATAGTTCAAGCGGAGGGTGTAACGTATCTATATCACGGAAAGGATAGTGACTTTTATTTACTGATATTATTTCATTATCACACAAAATTAGGTCTAAAATTTTATTTTTATAGTCAGTTATTGGGTTAAACTGTTTTAAATTGTTAAGAGCCAAAAATCGATGAAGCTTGATTTTAAGTTGCATGTTTCAAAGGTAGAAGAGTGTAAATAAGATACCTCGTCTGATACTGTCCACGATATTCCGCTCAGAATAAAATATCCGCATATAATCGTATGCTGACAAGGGTTTTCAAGCACTTTGCTAGTGTTATCAAGAAAACTATCAAAGATTTTCTGCGTTATTGGTGAAGGTAGGTATACCGCACACAATCTTAGCTTCCCAGTGCATTATTTGTTAGAAGAAATATTGATGGTTATCCAAATATCTTCGCACTCACTTTCGAAGTTATGCTCACGCTTAGATACATACTTTTTGAAACTGCTACTAATACCCCTCCACCTGCTTTTTGTTATTTTGAAGAGTAGAACTTTCACGGTCGCGCCTATAAATATGAAATTTGTCACTAAATATCTCATTGTCAGCAACGCTGGAATTTAACCAAGTTTCTGTGAATATAAAGATGTCGTAATGACTATTAAGTATTTGTTGACGCACCTCTGTTATTTTGGATCTAAGACCTCTCACATTTTGATAGTAGCAACTAATAGATGTTGACATATAACTTAAAACTTAAAAATAAGGATATAAAAAAAAATTAAAAATAGGAATGTAACCAAAACAAACTAATTAAAAAAATTAAAAACGTATATATTGCAAACGACTTAGAGAAACAAAAACACACTATTGGGTTAAGTTTGCCAGTAGAAAGAAAGAAGAAGAAGCGCTTTGATAGTTGGCGAGAGGTGTTTGTTGAACACCTATTGCGGGTTTTTTGTCACCCGCAATCCCGAGGTGACTTGTGTTAAGCCGATCCCCAATCGTGGGTGCCTTCCTGTTATACGTTATAGCAGCAGCCAAAAACTCGTCACGCATTCGAGGTGAACTAAAACGAACCAAAATTGATCTTGGGCGGGGATTATTATGGGAAGCTTGGCAATCCTCGTGCATAAGTGTATATCTTTTTCGTTGATCTTGCTATCGACTGTAGATATAATTTGCTTTATCACAGTATATAGGTTTTCGCCCTTATGCTCTGGTACGCATTGAATTTCAGTGTTGGAGGCTCTCGAATGTTGTTCCTGCTGTGACAACCTAGAATTCAGGTTATTTACAGCTTGCTTAAGAGTTTTATTCTCTAACTCCAAAGAACTAATCCTGTCCGTTTTTAATGACAACTCCTTGCACAACTCCTCATATTTTTGCTGCATGAAATGTATGGAATCACGACGGTTTGAAGTTCCTCATGTAATTCTTTAGAATTTGCGTTAATTTTTTCAGTAAGTTTTTGATTAGAATTGCATAAGGCGGTGCCGATTTCTTCTCTCACTATAGAACGGACGTCCTCCAGAGTGAATCCTTGAGACACCTTATCCCTCTGAAAGATGTCCTTTTTCCCTATTGTATTAATGCTTTGCGACGGTTCCCCCGAGGAACGAGGCTCTTCTTGCTCGCTCGAAACACGTACAGGAGTGTTACTATTGTCAGATCTGGGCTGCCTACTTCGACACACAGGACATTGCCATGACACTTTATATTCTTCCGTTAGCTCACTAAAAATTAGGTCTGTATTATTAACGCAGGCAAAATGATATTTCTTTTTGCATACTGCCCATAAAATTGACTCAGTAGAACTTTGTTGTCGACGATAACATTCAAATTTCAACTTGCTCGCTTGCATTTGAATTATTTAAAACAATTCTTTGATTGATATACAAACCTTAACACTCTGATAATTACATTCAAACTGCACCAAGATATGAAACGCTGGGTAAAAGCAAAATAATTACGGCTTCTACTTCGGTAACTAGTAAACAACTCGACAAAATAAAGTTGTAAGTACAAAAATTTAGATTGACCCATATTCTTGTTATTCGCAAAAAATATTCTTAGTCAGCGACACGTCTAGTTCGCGCACTGTGCACTGATATACTCTATGAATTCAATTTACTATATCATATTTTATATTAATAATAGAGTAAATAAAATAAAAATGTATTACATTTATACTTAATTCAACACCATAATTAATTTCACTCACATTAAAAAGTATTATAAAAATTATATATATATATAGTTTGTCTCACTTATACTTTTCGGTAATTAATTAAAGAAGCTAAGGTTAAACATGTGTTTTATTACCACTAAAATGTTGCAGACCATAATTCGGACGCCAGTTAATTAAAGACTGGAGTAAAATATCTAAATGGACAAAAACAAAAAACTGGTAGAGACAAGTTGGAGTTGTATATATTATAAGTGGTAAGAATGCTTCGGTTCGACCGGGGAACGCCCTGCTCTCATAGAATACATATCGTAAAATAGCAGCATAATGCAGTGTCTAGTATTGTGGTGAGTGATGAAAACCGGAGGATTTTGTGAGACATCTCACGACCCCTAATCCCATGATAATTTATTTAACGGAAAGTAAAAACTGCGTTCTTAATGTAATTGGGTTTTATTTTTTTAACTTTATTCTTATTGTTGAATGCTCGTTAGCGAAGTGAGTAAGCATTTGGTTTTGGCGCGGCGAAAGGCGGATTCAAACTTTTTTTTGTTTACAAGTAGTTGTCTCGGTGCCGGATGATATTCTACGATCCTGCGATTATAAAATATCCTTAACTACAGGAGAATTCCTAGCGAGGGATGACTAGTCGAATGTAGTAAATCGTCCTATAAATTTAAATTTTTATTATTAATAAGTCACCGTTTGACAAGATTCCATATGCACCTAATGTAAGATATTGATAATGACCATGGTTTAAAGCATGATAGCCTAAAATGTCTATTAGATTTTATCTTAAGGATTTTATTATGGAAAGACTCACAGAATTACAAACGAAAGCAAACCGCTCGTATAACGATAAGGAAGAAATTCTCTCAAGAGTCGCGATCTCATACGATTAAGCGAAATGTAAGGCGGCCCCCACTAGACTTGGTAACCTGTATGGCATGGAGAATAGAATAAAATATTTTTTATTCAATATAGTTTTAAACAATTCTTATTAAAAGTCATTTTACCTTGACTATTGGTTCGGAAAAAAAACTCTGAGCTAGGAAAAATAAGCAAGAACACAACGGGACATTTTTTCCACAGTAACATTATATACAATATATAATAGGTTTTACATTTATTTACAACACTACAAGAAATAGGTTGGAAGCTATCACCTCATCCCTAGGTTTTATTATCAACTATGTAATAATTTATATTATAATAACCCTTTTAAGTTATTGTCTAATGATAAATTTAAACTTTGTAATGAAGAGACCTTGTATATTATCATGACCTTGTTGTTGGCTTAGGACAGTGTTTTGTGGCATTCCTCGGGAGAGGCCTATGTTTAACAGTGGACTTGTAAAGGGCTGTAATGATGATGACGACAAATGTAATGGTAACGGTATTATAAAATGTCTTGCATTTCCGTCGCTATTCTAGATATTTTTATTCAGTTGTTTGTCCCGTAATTTATTCGATAACCACGAACTTGTCATTACTGTACTTGTCATTATTAAATTTGAAATTATAGTCTATATAAACTCAAATATTTGTAATCATCCTCAATGTTTTCCTACAAATTCAAGACAAATTTCGAAATTGAAATAATATCTTCCTAGATATTGGCAGACATTTTTACTAGTAGAATCACACTGCAGATACGCTAGCTATACATAGCTGCAGTACGAATGGGTTGGCTTTACTGCGGTAAGTAAAGACTCAGCAATCCTGTCAACTAGAAATGTAGCATTCAATCTTAGTCCTCAGGGGTCAAAACGCATCTGCATTTTAATTCTTAATCGATGATAGCAACCACTTACTTAGGTGGACTATTTGCTCGTTTGTCACGCTTATTCTATAATAAAAATCGGGTCGTAAACAATCCAAGCCGGACATAGATCTCCTTGAAAGACGGAATGGATTACTTTTTAGAATCCACTGATGTTTAAAACACTTTCCAAGAATAGTATTATTTTTGAAAATTCGTAAGGATTTTTTGCTTTCAGTGGGCCGCAAGAGTTTCATCCGTTTCACCAAGTACACATTAGAAATGGAAAAGTCATAGATTCCATTTTTACCCGGATGGTATTAATGTTAAGTGAATGTATTCAAACTTGTTTTCAGGAACCCGTAAAATTATGATAAATAATAACGTCCTTCGGACCGAATTTCATGGCGATCCGTCCAAATTGAAGATTAGCCATCTGCGCAGGACAAGATTATGTGTATGGTGCCCGAGTGTATGCGCAAGCACAGCTGCACTCTCTATTCCATTATTCTAATAGTCCGATGCGAAGGTAATCCGAAATGACTGGAAAGATATCAGGCGTAGGATGAACGGCTTTACGTGCTTTCCAGGCACAGAGGTATCCTGACCCTTGAGAACTTCTTGACAGAAAAACCCAATAACAAAAAAATATTAAGTAAATTTATTAAATCAGTAAAAGATATATTTGACGGCATGACGGCGGCGTCGTCATACACCGGTACAGCAAAAATCGTAAACAACACGTGCAGCGATCACGCCACCCGGCGCGCCACTCGATTTCCCCCCACCACCCCACTACTCGACTTGTTTTGCATCGGATATAAAAGGATCGCGCAGTGATGGAGCGGCCCTCTCAGTGGCTACTCACCGCCTACGCCCCTTCCCTGAGGGGGGGTCACTTTCGATTCGGCGGAAAGGCCATACAGGCTAAAGCCGTTCCCAAAGGTGGTGTTTAGTGGGTAAGGCACTTCTTCCAAGTGAGTCGTACATAACCACGCAGCCGGCTGCGTGGTATGCTATGAGCATTCACCACCTCCCCCCCCCCCCGCTTCTGGAGGGTGCAAGGGGAATTGGGCGCAAAAAATGGAGCGGGCATTCCGTCAGAACACTAGAGACAAACACACCCCGTACACAAGGTTCAACACCCGTGATACGGGGCGTTTTTAGCTTTGCGACCCGTAACCGACATTGCGATAGTGGTTCAAGCCGAGGTTCGTACCTCCTTCTAAGGGGCCCTTGAATCACATCGAGCCCCCCCCCCCCTAGCTGAGGAGCCTCACTCCGAAAGCAGAGGTCGGGGTGCACTCAATAGCTCGTAGGTCCTCGCTTACAAGCGTAATTTCGATGAAGCTGTCAAGGCCGCAGTGCCAACAGCGTACACTTTTAGAAAAAAAAAGAGCGGGCATTCCGCTTGCGCCGTCGCCCCCGTACGGTCGTGCGCTAGCGGAGTCCGCTCGCTAATCGAGCACCCGTCCCCGTACGGGTATTCTCCCTCTGTCAGTTCAGTCGAGGAATTGAAACGTCAGTCCCGTCCCGTCCCGCCGCAGCTAGCGCCACCGCCCCCGTGCGATTGTGTTAGCTGACCACGCTCCCGTCCCCGTACGGTTGAAAGTGCCCTCCCACCCCAGCTAGCGCCGCCGCCCCGTGCGGTTGTGTTAGCTGACCACGCTCCCGTCCCCATACGGTTGAGTGCCCTCCCGCCCCAGCTAGCGCCGGCGCCCCCATGCGCATATGCTAGCTGATGAGCTCACCGTCCCCGTACGGTGAGTGCTCTCCCGTCCCCGCCGCCTCCGTGCGGTGGTGTTAGGTGCCTGCGCTCACCTACCCCGTACGGTTGAGTGCCCTCCGCCCCAGCCAGCGCCGCCGCCCCGTGCGGTTATGCTGGCTGATGAGCTCACCGTCCCGTACGGTGAGTGCCTTCCCGTCCCCGCCAGCGCCGCTGCCTCCGTGCGGTGGTGTTAGGTGCCTGCGCTCACCTTCCCCGTACGGTTGAATGCCCTCCCGCCCCAGCTAGCGCCGCCTCCCCCGTGCGGTTATGCTAGCTGATGAGCTCACCGTCCCCGTACGGTGAGTGCCCTCCCGTCCCGCCAGCACCGCCGCCTCCGTGCGGTGGTGTTAGGTGCCTGCGCTCACCTACCCCGTACGGTGAGTGCCTTCCCCTCCCTTCCCGCCTCCGCTAGCGCCGCCGCCCCCGTGCGGTTGCGTTAGCAGACCGTGCTCGCCGTCCCCGTACGGTGAGTGCATTCTCGCTCATGCGACTCCCACACCTTCACTCCAGCACCGCCGCCCTTTGCGGCTGTGTTGGTTAACCCGCGCTTCCGTCCCCGGACGGTTGTGCCCCATGCCCCCTTCCCTAAGGGGGGTCGTCTCCAGCCAGTCCCACAGGTGGTGTTTAGTGGGTAGGCACTTCTTCAAAGTGAGTCCCACATAACCACGCAGCCGGCTGCGTGGTATGCTATGAGCATTCACCACCTCCCTCCCCCGCTTCCGGAGGTGACCTTGCATTGGGCGCAAAAAAAAACGGAGCGGGCAGTCTTGGCTCTGGCGTGACTCGGTGCACTGGTTGTACCAAGCTAGCTTATCCTAGACTCTCACGGATAATTCATTTGAAATTAATTATTATCATTCATTATAAAAGTGCCCTGGTGCAATTTATAATTAATAAAACCAAATATTATCTTGTAATCGCCGACTTCTTATTCAGCGTGGGCGACCCCTTTCTCCTACATATTTGTTAATAAAGCTTATTATACGGTCGATGAGTAAGTACTTAGAAATGATATATGTGATATAGATGAAACGCTTTAGATGCCTGGCACCTTCTTGTCCGTATTGCTATGCCTGAAAAAGTACATGTGTATGTTTGTGTCGTGTAATGTTTATATAGTTACATTATCACATGTAACGCAATTATTAAATAAATAAATAACTGATTTTAGCCTGACCCGCGATTCGAACCCGGGATCTCTTCCGAGGGAGGATTTGCTATAATCATCAACTCATTTGCAATTGGCAGGTGGATTAGCGATCTACGGCGAAATTAGCGAGTACGACATTTCACACACTATCTCTCGTTACGCTCGAGGAAAACCTTGTGTACAGGTCTGAGAATTTTCAATTTGGGTTGGATGAGACGGTTATAGGAAATGTTAATCCCTCCTTTGAGGCAATATATGGGAAAACCTATGTTCAGACGTGGACTTTAGATATGCTGTAATGAATGATTGCAAATGAATGAGCCATTTATCAGAAGACGTGTGATCTTTCTCGCATTTCTAATAGTCAAGAACGGGACATAGTGTAATGAATTCTATTACGTCGCCTCCATATGCAAATCACAATTACATTAGTCTATTAAAATGGAATATATCATTATTTATTTATTTATTTATTTTACGATTTATGTACACACAAACAACTGATACGAAACATTATGATAAAGAGTTTGTACAAGGGCGCTACTATTTCATAATGAAATTCTAATAATTCTTCCAGTAGACCAGATTAAAAATTATTGCTACCAAAGTCTCATTAACATATGAGTATTTTCAAACATCAAACTTGATATCTTCCATGTCGTGCGTTCTCTCACGACTTATAAATAATTAATAAGCCACCTCTAATCGAAACTGCTATATTGCTCTTCACTTCGCATTTTCCTAGAAACTAACATATGTGAAAACAGTTCATCTATCAAAGTCGCGCGTAAATCACGCTTCAGTGGGATGTTAAGTGTTAAATACTCTTTGGTATTAGATATCGATAGATAATTACAATATTTCATTACACTCGTATTTAATTACTTTATTAGAAGAGTAATACTATTATCATCATCATCAACAACTGTTAAAAGTTTACTCCCGGAAAAACACTGTTCGGTTTAACAGAAGTTTTATTCCTAGCACAACTTCCTTGTGAAATCGACTACCACCAGTAATTTTTCCGGACCGATACGACTTAGGGGCGTTCAGAAAAAAGCCTACTCTTTTTAAAAGACCTGCAACGCACATACAATTCCCCTGGTATTACAGATGTTCATAGGCGGTAGTCACTTACTATCAGGCGAATCGCAAGCTCGTGTTCCCTATCTTATAAAAAAAATGGGCCTCTTACGTTTTAGATAGGATTAATAATAAAATTTATTAACCGTGTAGTGGCGGTATAAGAATATTCAATACCCCATATCGTCCCGAAGGCGTCGTAAGAGGCGACAGCGGGAAAATGAAACAGGAGATGGGCAGCAGCAAACCTGACGTTTCCAACCCGCTAGCCAAGCGTGGCAACTATGGCAAAATCCCCTCATGAGGCAATCTATGAGGGAGATCTATGTTCAGCAGTGGACTTTTAATGGATGAATGGATAAATGGAATAATGAAATAAAATATATTGGTAAATCCAATTGGGCATGCCCTAAGCGCATTAAAAAAATTACGTATAACATGATTATACGGAATTTTTTAAAGTACTTTAAATACACACAAGTTTTCACTAATAACCTTATTATACTTCCAATTTTCCGATAATTTTATGTCAAAGTTCAATTTAAAACAAAAAGTTTGGAAAATCCGAAAGTGCACGACTCATAATGCTCATATGATCATCATATCATCATTCAGGTCACTCCATAAAGTCCAAGACGTATTTAAGTACAAATATTACATCCTACTTACTTTTAGTACGTACTACTATTATTTATTCTGTGCTTTTAAAATATTGTAATAAAAATCTCTGATTATTATTATAATCAAGTATGTAAGAAATTTGGTTTTTCGAATATTGTGTATTTGTACAGCGATCTTTTTGAGCCGCTACAAACAACCGATACAGTGTCCACTCACGACGGCGATTGACGCCGAACTAACTGAGTGAGTGACGCAGTCTCTATTTAGTAAAAAATAAATTCACACAAGGTCACAAGGCTGCTAAAACACCGAATATATCGACATTTCGTAGCCGAAAAAAATTAATTATAACGAAAGTAAACAAAATTAAACTGCTAAAGTTTTAAAAATAGATTGAGTTGAACAATTGATAAAAGTTATCGTGTTTACGAAGCCATGCGGACTTGATAAATCCACACCATAAGCCACTAAAACCCCTTTTTTATGTAAAAGTAGCGATTAATCGATTTAAAAAAAAATTAATAAGTTCAACAATAATTTATCTTTCTGACAATCTGCTTTTTATATCACATATTTGAACAATATGATTGCTAGATACGACTTCATGCGACAAAACGTTGGAATCTTAATTTTTAGGCCCTAGTAGAACATACCTGCGCGCTAGCGCTTACGGCATGCAATTATTAATAATAAAAATATTAATAAAATTAATCGTCACGCTTGACAGGTGGATTGGCAATCGCAATATCAGACGTCTCGCACTTGTGGCGTCCCCGTCACCGGTCTTGGTATTTTACGTCTGGCGTAAACTAGATGGTTATACCGCCATCTATCGGATGCCATGACATCTTTTTGGCATTTTCTATAGTTGTTTCATACAACACCCGCCCTATTTAATCACTAGATTAAACATTTTCAGATTTCTTTCTTCATTCATTTTTTATTCATTAATCACAGCCAATCAGAAGTCATGCAGGAAAGAAAAACAACCGTGCTTTGTGGCATTTGTTGGGGGAGGCCTGTGTTTAGCAAAAAACTTGTGAAGGGCTGTAATGATGACTAACGAGCATACAGTCCACCTGAAGTTAAGTGGATGCTGTGGCCCATAAACAGCCAAATCCATCCTCAATTAAGTATTAAAATGTGATGCGTTGTCACTCCTGAGGACTAAGACGGAATGCCTCGTTTCCAGTAAAAGGGGTTTTCGGTTCTCTACACTCACCATAGGTATTCCACGCTAGAATTCTTGAGAGCCGACCAATTTGTGCTACAACCATAATATAGCTGCAGCATGACTATACCACGTAGAGGTATTTTCCAAACCAGTGGTAAATTAAACTTAAGAATGACTTTCAATTCTAAATCTACGCTCCCTTTTTTGTTTTTCTAACTTATGTTGATCTTGAAATAATAATTTCGTTCAAAAAATCCACACTTAAGGTATCAGAAAGTAAATATCAAAATCAGTAAATAACAATTAACATAAGTCCAAATCAATTAAAAACTAGCCGTTAAAGAGATAAACTAAAAAGATTAATGCACTTTACAACATTTTATTACAAAGACGCTCTTATTAATTACCACTCGACTAGCTTGTTAAAATTTATGGTTTGATTCGTTTGGATTGATTATTCCACTTTACCAAATGCGAACTGAATTTAAATGTTTCTTCATTTAGAAACTTAGACGAAATATATAGCTGCCCCATCATCGTCATTACTGCCTTTCTTAAATCGACTGCTGAACATAGGCCTCCCCAAGTAATGCCACAAAACACCAGCATTCATCGACTTCCTGAGTATCTTACCAGGTCATTACTTCATCGTATGGGAACCGCCCTTCGCTTCGATTAATAGACTCGAGTGTAGGCGCGAAATAGCCAGTCTTTCGGTGTTCCACAGGATAGATTTCGGAGAGTGTGCGCAAGATTTTCTTTTAAATTGAAGTAACAACCAAACTTACTGTTCACCTGATGGTAAGTGGCTACAACATAGCATCCAACTACAAACAAAGAAGGCTATTTGTAATACACCAAAAGTCGTACTCGGTTCGCAACGAAAATGATTATTTAAAGAATTATTGAATTAATTATACCTAAAAATGCACTTAACATCGAAATTGACGTAGTTTAAAATCATTAAATAATCTCCAACTTCTTTCAAGAAAATAGCTAAATGAAATAATTGCTCCTTATATTTAAACATGTTTTAAACGCACTCACACAGCTAAGTTATTGTTCGTGCGTATATAACACGGATCCGACCAGTTAACACCTAGTTTCGTAATTAAGAACGTATCTCAACGAGTTTCGCTGTCACAAGCTCGCTATCGGGCGCCAAAGCCCGCAGTGAATTCACAAACGATTAGTGTTGTGCTTCCTAGGCACTAGTGATGTACTTAATAACAGCTAAAATATATACTTTACATATAAATCACCAGCTTATAGACTTCTTCTGTTAAATTTTTATACAGATGAGATCCCCAAAGTTATTTAAGTTTGAATCGGGCCTAATATATTCGGCAATTATTAAATTGAATGAAATCCCCAAGAAAATTGGCAAATTATCTAAAATTATAATTAAACCACACAAAAACACATTCTCTCTCCATGTTTTTCTATAGAAAAAAAAGTGACGAGTGAGCACACAGTCCATCTGATGGTAAGTGTTTGCCTTGCCCACTGTTACCTACATCTAAAAAAATTAACAATCAAAATTCAGAACTAGGATTTCGTAATCAGTAAAAAGGGGTGTCCGGTTCTCTGCTCTCAACATATTATGCTGCTATTATTAGTATTTGTGAGACCTTCCCGGTCCAGCCAACCTATTCATATTGCAGGTGCAGCGTGGTTCTATTAACGCCAAAACCATTCTTAACAAAATATGACCTTTTTTATAGAATAAGGGTGACAAACGAGCACACAGTGCACCTGATGATAAATGGACATTTATTCTCAATCAAGAATCAAAATGCAGATGCGTTGTCACCCCTGAGGACTAAGATGGAATGGCACGTTTCCAGTAAAAAGAGTCTCCGGTTCTCTACACTCACCATACGAAACACAGCTGCTATTTTACGCTGGTATTCTGTGAGAGCGTGGTCCTACCCCGGTCGAACCAATCCATTCGTGACAACCATAATATAGCTACAGCGTGGTTTTACCACGTATTGTAATGTACAACAAGAAAGCAAACCAATAAAGTTTATCCGTAAATCCATATGGCGGATAATTTAGCGGTAAGAATTGTCAACAGATACCACCAATGCTTAATTAAAATAAAATTTTATATATCCACAAAAAATGCTTCGTTATCGAGAAATGTTCTTTGTGTCTCTTTTTAATTTCAATCCAGCTTACTGTTTATCAGTGTTAATAAAATCAAGATCGAACGACTTCGATTCCTACCATCCCTGACAGCCATTATCATCAGCTGATTGCACTCCTAACTGACGGTGAGACAGATCTGAGATAACAGCTAAATCTACTTAATATTCAAGCATCCATATGTATAAATCAATTACAGGGCTCATATAAAGAATCTTGAATATAAGTTTAAAACTCTACTCTAATTGGCTATAATGAAATTACAGGCTATGAAAAGTCCATTGCTGAAATAACTCCTCCCCATAGAGTGAATTTTTCCATAAATATCTCGACTGCCAAGCATTGGCAACCGCACTTTTCTTATTTTCAAGTGTTATCTACTGCCCAACGCCTTTTTCACTTTCGACCTACACGGAATGAAATAGGGTAGATATCCTTACGCTATCACTACACAGCGAAAATTAACTAAAATTAACCAAATTCCACAAAATATTATATTCAAATTATAAGCTATACTATGCAATATGCCATACTGCAGCTATATTATGGTTGTAGCACGAATGGGTCGGCTCAACTGGGGAAGGACCACGCTCTGGGCCACAGTATTCAATTACCATCAGGTAAACTGTGTGCTCGTTTGTAATATTCACATTCTTTTTTTTTCTCTTCTCTCTATAAAAACTTCGTCTTAGTCTATAAAAATACGAGTTTGATTTAACGATAGCACAAACGCAGGAAAAATAAATTTTAAGCATAATCTGTTAAAACTAACTAATATTGCTTATTGTTTTTGATTAGGATTTTAACTATTCGATTCAAACTAAGTTTTTAAGAAAATGAATTATTTTATTAATTAATACAATATTCTTCTTAATTCTTCTCTTCTTTCTATCTGTAATAATTACCCTTAATTCTCCTGTTAATTACACTTTTTTATAAAGTTTAATTTAATTTTTAAACATAATAAAGTAAATAAAAGAATAGTACTACAATAATCCAATTTTTTATTAATCACAAATAATTTAATTTGTTACTCTTTATGGGAAAAAAACAAAAGCAAAGATGTCGAGGGACATTTTATAAAGGATAATAAAGGACACAAATGAAATCGCACACTTAGCCGTATCTTTGTTAAGATACAGATAATGCGAGGAGACAAAGTGTTGAACTTTAAGCCTAGTGTATACAGTGCAAATAAATAAAAAGTATTTTGAATTATCTTAACTCTAAAAATGATATTTACTCTCAAAAAAGAATTGTGAATAGTATCGTTTACAGACATTAATTAAGATGTAAAATTAAAAAAAATTAGGTATTAAAATCATTAAATAATCTCGAATAATAGATAAGACGAATACTCCCTACAACATTAAGTGACCGTGTAGTAACTGTCTAAGAATATCCACTACCCCATATCGGCCTGAAGGTGTCATAAGAGGCGACAGAGGGAAAATGAAACGGAATATGGGCAGCAGCATCTTCCTGATAACAACCCAAAATAATAAAAAAACTGCGGTTGCCGACCCGCTTGCCATACAACGATGGGAAAAACCCCATGATGCAATCTATGAGGGAGGCCTATGTTCAGCAGTGGACTTCATATGCTGTAATGGATGACTCCCTACAATGGGAGACACTTTGGGCAAGCGGTTTGATGCATCGTATTAGGTGATACTCTTGTTCTGGTAACGCAATTCCCCATAATCAATCTGTAAATTTAAGTTTTGTGATTTTGGTGCCACAGCAGACTGCGCCTTCTCCTTACAGGCGACTTACCCCTTTGAGCCAGCACACTTTCACATAAAACCAGCAAGAAATAGCAGATTAACGTCATATCTCGTATTGTGTGTGACAAAAACTATAGGGACCGAAATACTGGTAATCATTCCATCTTACCACAATTTTACAGTATTGTGAGAAAAATATACCAATTTATTCTAAAAGGCCATCTTCTCCGGTACATAGTGCACCCTGCGTATTAACGAGTGAGATTCTAAAGACCCCAATAACACAGACTTTTTAAAGGGAGAAACATTACTCGAGCGAAGGTATTGGATCTGCGTTATTTTTATAAATTTAGAGTGACAAATGAGCTAAGATTCCACCTGATGGTAAGTGACTACTGCAGTCTACGACCACTTGCATCCGACATTGGACAAATAAGGCCACAGAGGCGCTATCACACATATAGACTAAGATGAATACCTCACAGACTGTGTTTGTACTGGTTCTTTTATCTTCTGAACTTGAACAAGGCAATGAAAGTGAACACAGAAGTGGAATAGGGGAGTTTGTGATATTAACCTACTCGAACTTCTAGGCAGAAAAACCACTACTTAGTATAAAGAGCCCTACCTAATACTTGTTCACAAACCTCCCAAACGTAGTGATTATGGACTAATCTCTTAAGGTTATATTCCAATAATTAGTGCAGCTCAAAGAGGCCCTTGTCTAGCTATAGACTTAAGTGAGCACTATATAGTACTATATAGTGCTATATAGTGCTCACTTAATATAGCACTATAACTATCCTATATAGCCTAAAAGAACATGAAAAAAAAGGAAGATGAAGCAATTTTAAAGGCCGACAACTTACTTATAATGTTGATTATTTATCAAAAATAAACCTGTATTTGTTGTCGACCTTACTAAACATAAAAAATTGGAGTATTGTTTTCCAAGATCTTATACACCTTATTCAGATAATAAAACAAATAGACCGTGTATCATGTGCACTAGCCCACGAAGTATGAAAGGCATACCTAGTATCGTAATATTTGCGAATAATCCACAAACAGGTAATAGTATCCAGGGACTGAGAACACTGAGAACTCTCAGATAAAGAAAATATCAAGACTATTATAGCCCGTCGCACGCACGTCGCTCCGACGTTTGCATAGCGTGGACATACCTTAAGTCATATTATTAATAAGAATTGGTGCATTTGCCGCCGTAGGTATAAAATATAAATAAACTCTAATAGCTGTCACCCAGGCGGATAGATAGAGACTACGGACTTCTTGAAACACCTCTCTCGCTTATTTCACCTCTATATATCTACGCTTACCTTCTCGTCGGTTAAATGTACTCATAATTTGGCCCATCTTTCCAATTTGGTCCATAAACTCCCCTCTAGGGTGTCCCTTGTGGACTCTGCCCACTTACTTCTACTGATTTAATGTGTTTTGTCACTCTTTTCTCATTAATTCCGTCTGCGTGTCTAAACCACCAAAACACTTTCTTGATCCTAGTCACAACATATTGCAAACCGCATTTTTTCTTATCTCACTATTTCCCACCTTATCACATGTTATATTCAAAGTCACCTCTAACATACTTCTTTAATGATGTTACATGGCAACCCGCATCGCAACCAAATGTGTAGACTTTACTGTTATTATAATTACCTAAACTTCAAGAAGTCATAGAAATATGGTCATTGAATCAATTTCAATAATAAACGAAAAAATTCATTAGGATTTTAAATTAGCATTTACAAAGCTCTTAACATAACATTTCTCCATTGTATAACAGTAATTTATAGTAACTCTGCTTTTGTATTTTTCCAATCTTCATATTCTGATTTAAAAAAGTGTCTAAAGTTTTATTTCGCCACTAATTGCGATATCGTCGACTTTTGCTATCATTCCATCCATTACAGCCTACAATATCCACTACTGTACATAGAGCTCCAACATAGATTGCCTCGTAGGAGGATTTTGCCATAGTTGCCACGCTTAGCAGGCGGGTTGGCAACCGCAAATTGTTATAAGGAAGATACTGCCCTTCTTCTATTTCAGTTACTCTGTGGGTTTTTATACATAGTTTTATTATTTTATAAATTGACTTACGTAATGTTCTATCATATAGAACACTACTGAAGCTTAACGTTGTAAAATACATATAAATTTAATATTGGCTATTCCTTACTATTCTTAGTGTCACGGTTGACCGTATCTTTTGTAGTTTCGCATCCACTGGCCTGTCATACAGCGGGTCTTAGCGAATTAACACCAGAGTAAAGTTGCAATACTTGTATAATGCAGTGCCTTTTACAACACCGCGTCTTTGGGAAGCTCTCTTTTGCATACATATTTTATATTATGGTTTATGTTGATCATTTGTCGAGATTTTTGTAATTGTTAATAAATGCAAATAAGTTTTTGTGACCGCTTTCCATACAAATCTAAAATGATTTTTCCAACATCATCACGATCATTATTACACGCTTTACAAGACCCCCCCCCCCCCCCTCCAAGGAATACCACAAAGCACGGTCCTGAGCTACTTGCATCCGTCGACTTTCTGCATCTCTTACCAGGTCGTCACTCCATCTAGTGGCGGGCCGCCCTACGCTTCGCTTACCAGTAAGAAGCTGCCACTCGAGAATCTTTCTTACCCATCTAATCTCTACTCTAATCGTCTTGAACTCTAATCAAAAACCTGAATAAGTAGCTTGGCTATAGTGGTGAATCCTTATCTGCCTCACCCTACCTGTACGCTATTAACTGCTAACTGATGAACGAGACGAAGCATGCAGAGACATGCGTGAAGTACAGTGCTATCATTACCTTGAATTCTAATCAAGAACCTGAATAAGAAATTTGATCATAGTTGTGGGGCCTCGTCTGACTCTCCTTATCTGCACGCAGTTAACTGCTAACTGATGAACTAGATATCGGCTAGCGATTCATGTTGAAAATTTAACTAATTAGACTGGTGCCAAATCCCACAAGTCACAAATGAAAACCGATTTAACCTTTGCGAGACGTAACCCGCCTCCTAAGCGAGGCTAGAAACGCAGTAACCCAAAATGAGTTTTGACCCCCGACAATTGATGACGCTACTTAGTTCTATCCTGAGGTGAGGCTAAAATAAGTGAATCATTTTGAAATTAAGAGTTTTCACGAGTGCATGATTCGTAATTCTGTGAAAGTGGAGGTGTCGGTAATATTTCGTTGTCATCATTATAAGTTTGTTACTAACATAAGGACATTTTTGCGAAACTTAACAGGAAAGATAAATACCATAATTTTTTATATTGTTTAACGGCAAAGGCGAATTACGAAAAAATATCTTTATGTAACAGGAAACTATGAACTGACAGCTAATTAATGTGTTCGCATTTTGAAATTTTACTTAGCACAATGCACATTTCGTTGCTTCTACGTTTCATGTTTTATGCAAGTGCCATAACTTAACTTCCTCTTAGCCTTTATAAACATTTAAAAAAGTGTTTGTATTAATTTGATTTCTTTAAAATAAATATTTATATTTATGTGTATCTATCTATTTTATACAGACTCCTAGAGAAGTTTCATTCTATTTTTGGCTGTACAAAATAAGGAACTGAATGGGTAACAGTAGAATGTCAAGAGAGAGTGTTTGACTGCCTCGTTGGTCTACTAATCCTAAACGCGATAGCTGATCATGAGATTCTGAGTTAGAATCCCGGGCTGGCAAGTTCGAATCAGTTATTGGGTTTTAGAAATTCTCAGTAGCAGCCCAGGTTAGGGAAGTTGGCGATGGTTCACCCCCGTACCCGGAAAGCACGTAAAGCCGTTGCTCCTACGCCTGATCTCTCTTTGGTCATCTCGGATTACCATTCCATCGGACTTCGTGCTTGGCACTATAATCCTGTCCTCCGCGGACGTTTGCCACCGTCGACGCCGGCCGCCTTTGAGGATTAAAAACGAATACCTTATTACCAGTTTAATGGTTCTGGGCAATCACCATTCATGTGGTGGATTGGTTGTACTTTCCCGATCAAGCTGTTAGTGCTGCGGCCATTTTCTTCCGCTTTACTACTTGCTAAAACATACCATCTAAAAGGCCATAGACGCTTTATTCCTTTGATTGTTGTATGTGGAAGAGCCATAGCTGTAGCTATATTAGGGTTTTAGCACAAATGGGTCAGCTCGACAGAGTAATGACCACGCTTTCACACAATACCAGCGTAAAATAGCATCTTGACGCTGCTGTGCTTCGTATGGCGAGTCTAGAGAACCGGAGACCATTTTTACAGTAAAGAAGACATTTCATCTGCATTTTGATTCTTAATCGAGGATAGATGTAGGAGTATCGGCCACAGCATCCACTTACCATTAGGTGGACTGTGTGTTACTTTGTCATCTTTATTTTGACTAAGATGAAATGCTTCACAGTTATTTTATACTTATCCAGTCAAACTGCTAGGTGGGTTTGTCTTTTAACCTTCGTAGCTCTAGAAATATAAAACATGTAAATAATTAAGTTTTTATCTTCGACCATCAACAGTGAATATGCCTTAACAATCAACAGAAATACATTAATTTATACCCGTGTTTGATCTTTAAAATAAATTAAGCATATGTTTATTCAAATATAACAATCACCAAATATTAACGTAAATATTCTCCATCAATATGCAACAATTTCACATTAATGCAAACTCCAGATCCATTACAAAGGTCTCATTAAAGAAGCATTAAATTCTTAGGTCTCACTTGATTAGCCGGCCCGAAGTCTTCGGTCTTCCTTATTCTACCATTTAGGTACTGCATGTTAATGGCTATCATAAATAAACATACAATCGTGTTTGCATTAACAGAGTAACGGTAACGTCAAGCTGCAAACACAAGTTAACAATTTATGAATTAACAATTCATTAAAACAACAGTTGGTATTCAATTGTTCTTATTGTTAAATTTTGCGCATTTTCAAACGATGAAATACAGTTTGGCCTCGCAATGTTAGGGTTCCGTACTAATACTATTATATCATTTGTGTATTGTGAATAAGTGAATCTATATATTATACGAGAAAAACCATGTACCCTTTTTAAGCATATTGCACGCACGGAGATATACGAGTATATAAGATTTGGCATAGTTAAAGTTTATGTGGAGAAGGAGTGCAGAAAGCTAAAATGTATTTAAAATATGTTGTATTACAAATGCATGAAATTACATAAAATTAAATAAATTAAAACATTCATTGTTTACATTTTTACTATCAATGTCAATTGTCAAACATATAAGAGTTAACTTTCAAATAAATTTGTTGGTACGATACGCGCGCCACCTACTGTAACTTATTTGTACTATGCCTATAAGTAATCAAGTGCAAGTGCAAGTAATAAGTTGACAAAGTTTTAGCGGAATCTTACGAACGTTATGGCAGCGCATAATATACGAACGAACAAAATTATTTTTATGTATTAGATATTATGGTAAAACAGCCGCACAGAGTAGAGATTGTCAAAAAATTTCAAAATGTTCCTACTTGACTGAATGAACTCTAAATTGTGATTTCAAATGTTGTTTTTCAATAGTGTGTGGAGTGTATGTCAAGGCAAAAAAAGTTCAAATTGTATTTTAACCGACTTCAAAAGGAGGAGGTACTAAATTCGACTGTATGTTTCTTATGTATTACTTCATAACTTTTTTCTAGGTGAACCGATTTCGTTTTTTACCGACTTTTTATTTAAAAGCCGGTGCTCCGCATGTAGTCCCATATAAATTTGATCAAGGTCTGACCAGTAGTGTTTGAGGTATTCTTAATAATTTATATTGAAGTCGGTTGTACAAAATTAATTTTCCCACTTGTGTAAGTTAGATAATGTTTAAGCGAAATATAACTTGATTAATATTGATAGAAAACTAAAAATTTTAGGAATTTCGGTCGAATTTCGACCACTATGCGACCACTAGCAATTATAAAACGGCCATTTTTAGGGCATTTTCCGTCCGTCTCTTAAATTTGTTAGATTCCAATATTAGACGACAGAGGGAATCTGAAACAAGAGATGGGCAGCAGCATCTTTCAGATAAGAATTGAGTAACATTCATTATACGTTCTGTCGGCTTTAAAGCAAGGTAGAGTTTGTCACGCTGGCCATATTTGTTTCTTAGTTATGTAGGTTTTCACACAAAATTTTTCTTCACCGCCGAGCACGCGGTAAATCAGCGTCAATCAAAATTGTTAAACTTGCAATGAACAATTTCATTGGCACGGGCAGGGACTGCATCATCAGCAGGCTCTATTTGCTTGCATACTGTTATAAAGCCTATCCCCTAATGTACCACGTCTCTTATTTAGCTATACGTAATTTACTACAGATATTGGTTCAAAACCGAGGATATTTCATATGCGTCTAAGGTATTATGAAATGATAGATGAAATGATATAGATAAGAATTCATTTATATTCATTATAGATTAAATGATATAGTTCTTATCTATATCATTTAATCTATAATGAATATAAATGAATTCTTTATATTCATTATAGATTTGTTAGTAGATTTGTTAGTAGATTTGTTAGTAGTAGTTATAGTAGCCATATGATTAAAGGTACGGCCCGCGAAATTTAAAAGCCGTATTTGTATTCGAAAATTTTCCAAACCATCATCATTACCTATACTGGGTAGACTGGTATAAAGGTCCTAGGAGTCCTTCTGGGTAGGCATTATTCTCTTACATATTTCTGCCGTCAAATAGCACTGCTTTCAAGGAGGATGTTCTCAATTCAAAATGGTTTTTTATAGGTGTCTATGAAAAACAGAAAACAGAACTTACTGATGTGATGAGAGCTTTTATGTGTGCTGCACACCTTCGGATATTCATGACGATGAAGACATCTTGAGGAAGGTTAAACTCGTGGGATTAATTACAATGTAGTCAGATCAGAAACATGTAGTTTGTGTTTTCACACTTGTAAAATGGAATGGCACAATATCTGCTATACTTAGACAACCAAGTCACGCTATCGTAAGGAATCATGTTTAGTACCTATAGGATCTATGTATTTAAGCATACTGGTTTCCCAATAATTAATAAGTAATACAATAACTTCAATTCTATAGTAACTAGGTGCGCTGCCACAAACACTATAAATTAAAGCTACTGTCTAATTGTCTAAAACTTAACCAGAACATAAATCATTTACTTCATTCCGGGCATCCTGTTAGCACATTTTAAGGTAGCGCTGATCAATATTAGAATTAATAAATTTTGTATCGTGATTAAATAATTCTATAGCTTATAGTTTAATTTCTATAAATAACAACCAAGTAACAATACAATGTCAAATTTTCTAGCATTTACAACATCATTTAAAAAAAATTCTCCTGCAGTGAAAGACATTGTTAGACTTCGACTCGCCACGATTGGCAGGTAAATTGGCGTTCGCAGTGCCAAGTGACGCACACCTTTAACGCTGATCCCCGTCGTCGTTCTGTGTATTTTAAGTTTGGCATAAATAAAATATTTATACCACCATCAATTAAAAGCCTTAAAATCATTTTGGCATTTCCTAAAGTCGCTTTTTAAGGAAATCAAGACCCGAAAAGGGGTAACGTATTCCCTTACTAGCCCATTTTACCATCATACGGTAAAAATAGATAGTTAATATGCCGCAAATAATGTTATTAACGTGACTATCGACTGATGGCAAGAATTCCTTTCAAAAAGACTGAACTCAAATGTCACAGACTGTGGATTGCAGCATTATCTAGTAAGGATTACATACGCTGAACTTATCAGCAGTGCCTTTCGAAAGGATGATGTAGCCAAATATGCTGCTTGCATATTCCGACTAGGTGAATGTCTCATCGGGTCGTCTCTTGATCTAATGGGTGTTCCTACAGATCGCTTGCCAGTTGGAAGTTACTACTAAAATAACTTTATTTTAATTAAGGTATTATTGAATATAATTCCTTACCTGATGATGGATTACCGGCTGATGGATTACGGCTGATGGATTACTCCTGGTAATCCATCACATAATTTTATTACGTCAATGTCATAAGAATCAGCTGTGGGCAATACCAGAAATATTTCCTGCCTTCGATAGATGCCGATAAACTATCTCGTATATTCCAAATATAACCTGGTCTGAAGGTTAATGAAGAGCTAGTATAATAACATGTTGTAAGGCATTTCATCTTTAGCCTTCTCTGTCTGAAGTTGGCCACAGATGTTCATGGGTTGCAGTAACCACTTACCATTAGGTGGACTGTAAGTTCGTTTGTCGTATATTTTGCATTTCAAACATTATATTAAAACTCTCAAGGAATCGTTGATGAGCACAAGTAACTGTAAGCCGAGTCCTCTACTAGAATTCCATCGCCACAATGGCCTATAGTATCATATAAAAATATCAAGTCGCTTCAATGTGCCTTATATGCAGTACAATGGTGTACGTGCTTTGCGGGCCAGTTCCAATAGAACGTAAACGTGAACGATAATTTCAACTATACATACTACTTGCTCTGTCTTTTTGTTTCTGTAATTGTAAACATTTCCGTGAAAAATATATACGACGAAAATATATCCTTATTAATAAATGTTAAAAATAGACCATCTGCAGAAGACCATATGTCCCAAGAAGTTTTGGATTTATCATCCACAAGTGAAGATTGAGAGTTTGTCGACAAGGGTTGCACACTCAGAATCACCAAACAGTATTCCTTGAAGGTCACACAGGTCTATGCATCAACCACGGCAAATCCCAATGCGGAGGTGGAGGAGAGTTATAAGGATATTTTTAGAGCCATACGTTACACCCAAACCCACTGTACGGTGTTGATAGAAGACGTCAGCGCAAAACTGGGTACAAGAAACGACGTTGAGCTAAAGGTAGAGAAATTTGGAATAGATTAATGGAACCCAAAGGGTCAACAGCTGGCCGATTTCATGGAGAAGGAGAGGCTTTTATGATGAAATTATTCTTCCAGAAGCGGTCCACGGGAGGGGATCTGGTGTTATCCTGGTGGTTATACGAACAGGTGGTGACATTGACTTCATAATGACGACCAGATGGCAACTGTTTAGGGATGGATTAAAAAAATATTCACACTCTCTCACTCCTGTGATGCAGTGACCCCGAAGTGGGTCTTGGCCTCCGACACGAGAAGACGCCACTTCTCCCTGTCCTACGCAAGCTCTCGCCAGTTGTCTTCAGATTGAAGCGCGCATACCACCTTCCACCCGGTCGCTCAAGTGATATTTGGGTCGAACAACTGGCCAACGTTCAGTTGGTCGACCCAAATATCACTTGAGCTCTTTGCACATCGATCTTCTCCCATCTGTTCTACAGACCGAACCACCGGAGGCGATGAGCTTTTATTTCTCTAATTATGATTGGCTCGGCCTTGAGTTTTTCTATTTCGGAGTTTTTACAGACCCACCAGCTGCCATCCTTCCTTCGAACTGGGCCAAACATTTTTCTCAGGATCTTCCATTCGGCTACTTACAGGTTTTTTACTTCCTTCTGTGTTAGTGTCCATTCTAAAAAAATATTATGTTCTCACAGGATACCAGCGTAATAGTAGCTTAGTGCTGCTGTGTTTCGTATGGTGAGTATAGAGAACCGGTGACCCTTTTGACTGCAAAAGAGGCATTCCATCTTAGTCCTCACGGCTGACAACGCATCTGCATTTTGATTCGCAAACGAAGATAGATGTAGATGTCTATGGGCCACAGCAACCACTTACCATCAGGTGGACTGCGTGCTCGCTTGTCACCAGTATCCTATAAAAAAATATTAATCATATTAATTATTTTTAGCGTTCAGGTTTACGTTCTATATGTACCTTGGAGAGACGCGAAAATCACTATTTATTGTCTAAGTGACGAGCTATAAATTTGCGGGACAACTGCCTGACGCGCGGCCATTGTGATCTATTGTTGTTTTATTGGCCCCGGCTTATTGAAAACCAGTCTCTTGGGAATATTGCGGAAACATTGCCTTTCTGCACGCTTGACGCTGCTCTTTGTCTGTTAAACTGTTTCACTGTCTAAAGTACGCAAATGGATTTAACATTCAAGAAAATTATTTCCTTGTAATTAATATTTTGATTTCTATCTATACGTAAGTTCAATAATTAAAGCTACAATTTTTTGTTCTATTCAAATTGAAATTTTTGTTCAAATTTCTGTTTAATTTTGGTTTATAAAATACCTTGTATGTTCGAGCATTGCATAAACTTCATTTTTTTAAACTTCAAATTTAATTTACCTAACATACCTTGACTAGGATGAATCTAATGAATATCCAAAAGTCATAGTGTGGATTTCGTCGCGTGGGTGTCGCAATAGGCAACTTTGGGAAATACCAAAAAATTGCATGGCTGCCAAGCGTGGCGATTTGGGTAAATCTTCCGTAACGGGAGAGGCTCATGTTCGCCAGTGGACTTTAATGATCTGACGAAAAAAAGGAGTAAAAAAATTGATGACTGTTTTAAAGATAAGGAAGTATGGATACAAAAATAAAGTTCTTTCCGTACTAGTGATTGGCTAGCACATTAAAATTTAAATTGTTATAAATATATTGTGATTATCATTTAAAAAAAAAAACAATTAAAACCAATGACTTTAAGTTTCCTATCGCTTCTTCTCATATAATAGAAGAAAATTCTCGCTTCAGGAACCCGTAGTAGATTCTAAAGTAAATATGTGGGTTTTTTTATAGTATAAGGGTGACAAGCTAGCACACAGTCCACCTGATGGTAAGTGGTTGCTGTGGCCCATAGACATCTACATCTATCCTCGTTTGCGAATCAAAATGCAGATGCGTTGTCAGCCGTGAGGACTAAGATGGAATGCCTCATTACCAGTAAAAGGGTCTCCGGTTCTCTACATTCACCATTAGCTTTGCAACCCGTAACCGACATTGCGATAGTGGCTCAAGCAGAGGTTTATACCTCCTTCTGAGGGTTCTTGAATCACATCGAGCTCCCCCCCCCCTTGCTGAGGAGCCTCACTCAGGGTCGGAATCAGAAAGGGATCAGAAAGCAGGGGTCGGGGTGCCTCGGGACAGCAGTCATCCGGCATCAGCCGGCAGAATCGTTGTACTCAATAGCTCGTAGGTCCTCGCTTACCAGCCTAATTTCGATGAAGCTGTTAAGGCCGCAGGGCCAACAGCGTACACTTTCAGAAAAAAAAATACACTCACCATACGGAACACAGCAGAATTAAGCTGCTATTTTACGCTGGTATTCTGTGAGAGCGTGGTCGTTCCCCGGTCGAGCCTACCCATTCGTGCTACAACTATACAATTAATATAGCTTGCAGTATGGCTCTACCACGTTCAAAAACAGTAGTAGTTAGTAACAGTATATAGGGTAGTGGAGTTTTTAACGGTTTGTAGTGGCGGCGTAAGTTCTCTGTTTCCCTTTTCCTTCCTCTTATTTAGTTAACTACGGTTTAAGCAACCATCATACGAGTTGTAAGGTAGAATGTCATCTTTGTGGCCAAATACCCCACCCACATGTGATTGAAGCACGATCGACGAATAAAGTTTGGTGACCGACTGATGGTGGAAATTTATCTATAAACTATAATTTACTTCCAATAATGCTAAAAACGGATCTGGCAAATAATGAAAAAAATGGGCTCCACGGACTTTCATGATAGAAAAGTGCTGGTAGGTTTTCACGGCACGGTTCTTTAAACGATGCATCTGAAGAGCTCTTGTCTCTATAAATGTTCCCTCGGTTTTAGAGCTTTGTGGAATATTTAGAGACGATGGCAAGAGACCCGACGGTATGACATTGGTCCCTTGGGAGAGAGGTAAAGCCTTGGTGTGGGATGCTAGCAGCGTAGATACTTTGGCAGCCTCTCACTTCAGGGGTACCTCGTTTAGAGCCAGAGCGGCATCAGAGGCAGCTGAACTAAGTAAGTGGCGCAAATAGAAGATTACAATGCATTGGACGATATGAATGACAAGCTCGTGGAAACTGTCCATGTGGTCGGAGTTAAGTTTTGCAAGACCCGCCGCAGAAGAATACAAAAACTCTCCGATCACACTCTTAATCTCATGGCTGTTAGACGGGAAATGCAGCTGTAGTCTTCAGTAGATTTCACAGCATACAGGCAACTGAAAAGACAGATCTCCAAATGCATGCGGCGGGACTTACGCAACTTTAATACTGCTCGTATTGAAGAAGCGATCGAGTGGAACCAGAGCTCCAAAGTTTTTGCCAGAGATCTGTCTGCCAAAAAGAGCCAACTATCGAAGCTGAAGAACGAATGTGGCAGCATCGTTTCCGGGACACCTGAGATTTTGAGTGAGATTGAGAGGTTCTATGGGCAGCTGTATACTATACACATCATCGTTTGAGCCACACGCAAGTGTGAGTAACGATCCAAGAGCAAGTCTTATACGACACTATTCTGATGATATCCCCGAAGTCAGTCTGAGCGAGATTAGAATGGCTCTCCAGCACCTTAAAAACGACAAGTCCCCGGGCGAGGATGGAATTACAGCAGAGCTTCTGAAAGCGGGTGGAAAACCGGTACTTTAAATCCTTCAGAAGCTTTTTAATTCCGTCCTCCATGGTGGCACTACTCCGGAGGCGTGGAGCAGAAGTGCGGTGGTCTTGTTCTTCAAGAAAGGCGACAATGCTCTTTTGAAGAACTACAGACCGATTTTCCTTCCGAGCCGCGTCTACGTGCTGTTTTCGAGAGTCATTCCGAAACGTCTCGCACGCGACTCGACGACTTCCAGCCTTCCGAACAAGCTGATTTCCGAAAAGGCTTTAGCACCATAGACCACATACATACCCTTCGGCAAATTGTACAAAAGACCGAGGAGTACAATTTGTCACTATGTCTTGCGTATGTGGACTATGAGAAAGCCTTTGATTTCGTCGAAATTTGGGCGGTGCTGCAGTCCCTTCAGCGGTTCAAAGTTGACTGTCGGTATATTGAAGTGCTGAAGTGTTTGTACAGTAGGGCTACGATGGCTATCCGAGTACAGAACCAGAGTACGAAACCTATCCAACTGCAGAAAGGTGTAAAACATGGTGACGTTATATCCCCAAAACTCTTCACCACTGCATTGGAAGACGTTTTCAAGCTACTGGACTGGAAAGGATACGGTATTAACATCAATGGCGAGTACATCACTCACCTTCGATTTGCCGACGATATAGTCCTTATGGCAGAATCGCTGGAGTAACTAAGCATTATACTCAATGACCTCAATAGTGCCTCCCAACGGATAGGTCTCAAGATGAACATGGACAAAACAAAGATCATGTATAACGTACATGTCACACCTATGCTGATAGTTGTTGGGAGCACTAAGCTCGAAGTAGTTGACGAATATGTTTACCTGGGACAAATAGTTCGACTAGGTAAGTCCAACTTCGACCGAGAGGTCAATCGACGGATTCAACTCGGCTGGGCAGTGTTTGGGAAATTACGACACATCTTCTCGTCAGGTATACCTCAAAACTTGAAAACGAGACTGTACAACCAGTGCGTGTTTCCAGTGATGACTTATGGAACTGAGATGTGGTCCTTCACTGCTGGCCATATGAGGAAGCTCAAGGTCCGCTCAGCGAGCTATGGAGCGGGCTATGCTCGGGGTTTCTCTGCATGATAAATTTTGAAATGAGGATATCCGCAGTAGAACCAGAGTGACCGACATAGCCCAACGGATTAGTAAGCTGAAGTGGCAATGGGCCGGCCATATAACTCGAAGAACCGACAACCGATGGGGAAAAAAGTTTCTCGAGTGGCAGCCTCGTACCAGTAGGCGAAGTTTAGGGCGACCCCCCACTAGATGGAGTGACGACCTGGTAAAACATGCAGGAAGTCGATGGATGCAGGTGGCTCAGGACCGTGATTTATGGCATTCCTTGGGTGAGGCCTATGTTCAGCAGTGGACTTGTGAAGGGCTGTAATGATGATAATGATGATGTTGATGTAGACTATCGGTCCGTGGGGTCCATGTGCGGTGAAGTTCCTAAAGGAACTCTATCCGTGACTGATCGTTACTGCTGGTGATAAGAGGGCTAGTTATTTTCTCGCTCAAAGGCTAAGTATAGCCATTCAGCGAGGAAACGCAACCAGTGTTTATGGCACGATACCATGGGGAGTATGACTGTATGATAATTTAAGTTATTAGTTTTAATTTTTATATTTTTTTAAATATATTTCAATGTATTCAGTGTATTATGTAAACAAGAAAATAATTGCTCGAACAATTATTTTTTCCTTATAATAATTAAAGTATGCAAAAAAACTGGTGTGTATTTTTAATGATTAATTAACTACACATTCTAAAGATTCGTACTTGAAGGAGATTTATTTCTCTTGAACTTGTCAGATGCCTTATGCCAGTTTGAATAATTCTCGATTCAACTTCAAGGCTTTGTCGCATAAATTAAGAGCCTCGTCCAGAACGCAAGGAATTTTCGTTGTTCACTTTATTTTAACGAGATTTTTGTATAGTACTTGAATATTTACTCACACAACATTGGCATTGCAGATTTTTTTAAATATAATCAGCTCAAGAAACGTTTGTTGTATCGTGAGTGTCGTAGAAATAGACAAAATAATAATATGTTGATAATATACCTCACTACGTTCACTTTTAAAACCACATGGTGTTCAAATCCATTTTTCAACCGATTCAAAAAAGGAGCAGGTTGTCAATTCGACTGTATTTTCTTTTGTGTGTTACCTCAGAACTTTTTTCTAGGTGAACCGATTTTAATGATTCTTTTTTATTTAAAAGCTGGTGCTTCTCATGTGGTCCCATATAAATTTGATCAACATCCGACCAATGGTTTTTGAGTTATCCTTAATAATGCGTATTGAATTGAAATCGGTTGTACAACATTTTTAATTTTACCACTTGTTTTATTACAAGCCTATCAAAACTCCACTGTATCAAATATAAAATATATATTTTGGCGGTGGAAATGAAAAGGGGAAATCTCTCGCGAGGCAAGCTCGATGTCCGTCAGCAGGTTATCCCACTTATCCTGTCTAAACTCTTTAACGCGCTGTTTCACCTCGTTTTGGAGGTTGCGCAGTCGGAATCTGTTGTCTATAGTTTGATAGTGATCATATTGTCTTAAGGCCGCGTTTTTTGCTCTAATTAGTTGCCGAATATCACACGGAAGCTTCATGTGTTGATTGCTCGACACACGGACCTTACGAGTGTATTCTTCAACTGTAGAGGTGAGGTGGGCCGATAGGGCGCTAATCGCCTCATTGGCCTCCTCAGGCGAGTCTGTCTTGTCCGGGATTTTGTCTAAGTGCTGGGAGGTCGTAGACTCGAGTTTGACCTCAAGCTTACGCCAGTCTACGATGGTTTTGGTCTGAAAGACCTCACCTGCGGGCTGGCCCAGCTGTAATAGGACCGGCCTATGGTCCGAGTCAAGTTCTAATATTGTTTCAATTGATGATATCGACTAACGGACATCTTTGAGTATCGCTACGTCAAGGACGTCCAGTTGGTGACTGGTAGCGAATGGGTAGCGGGTTGGAGCCTAAGGCGCGATAACATCGAAGTTTAGTTGCTCCGTGAGATCGAACAATGCATTACCATTGGGATTGCTTGTAAGCGAGTTCCAGGAGGAATGCTTACAGTTGAGGTCTCCAGCTATTATGACACTAGAGCCTAGGTTAAATAATTTTGCAAAGTCTGATTCAACTATGCGTTTGAGTGGCGGTAGATAAGCTGATACGATGGTAAGTGGCGGATGGCCAGAGAGAGCTACCTTACATATAGAAACTTCTATTTTGGTTAACGAGGGGGGGGGGGTCGTCGATTGGTACGCAGTGCAAGGACCATTTGTAGTAGATCAAGGTGCCGCCTTTAGGGCCGGTCAACCTATCATTTCTAACTAAGATGTAATTTGCGATCTTATGATCGCGATGGCTAGGTTTCAAAAAAGTCTCTTGCACTAACATTACGTCTACATCGTGGTTGCGCAGGAAGAGCGTGATCTCGGTTTTTGGTATCTGAGGCCGTTCGCGTTAAATAACGCGACAGTCAGAGAGCGTGGTTTAGTTCTACCGAGATTTTGTGCTGCCATTCTGGTATTTAGAAGAGGTGTTTAGGCGCACTGGAAAGACCAGATTGCGTCGATAAGTCCTATGTGCTCAATCGTAGCGTTGAGTTTGTCCTGAGGTGAAGTGGCTCCGCGGAGTTTGCGAGCCAAGGAGGATAACTCAGCAACGTTGATGTTGCTGATGAAGCCGCAGACTAGCGAGAAGTCAGCGGCGAAGGAGGACGAGCCTTGTGGGACAGGCGTCGGTTACGGGGCTTGGGGAGGGGCACTGGCGGTGAGGCGACTAGTGCCGGCGGTTTCACCCAAGCATCGGGTTTTGGCGCGGAAGGCGCGGGAAGGCTAGCACCTTGCTCGGCTCGCCCCGGCGACTGAGGCGGGCTTGGTGGCGACTTGAAGCGAGGGTGTGAGCACCGAAAACGGTGCGTGTTTGGGGGCAGCTAGCCGATAGCGAGACACACTGGCTTGATCCGCGCGTCCGGGACGGCTTCTACCTCCGCGCTGATTTCTTCGCGGCGCTTTGTAGCACCCGCGATAATTCACTGGGTGTCCCTCTTCACGGCAATTGACGCAGCTCGGGGGTTCAACCGTCTCGGGCGTACGAGGGTAGTCAGTGGTGCCCTGGTCACTTAGGCACTTGACGCACCTAGGCCTGGCGTAACAATTTCTGACCGAGTGGCCGTGCAATTAGCTATGGTGGTACTGGCCAACGATACCCCTATTTCGGGGGGCTTCAACTGCAATCCCCGTGAGGTTGCAGATGCGCCGGACGTTAAAAATCACCTTGCCTTTCGGAAACAGGTCCAGGATGACAAGGCACAGATCTAAAAATCGTTTCTTATCGGTATGGTGGTGAATTCTATGCACCTCCCGGACCGGGAGATTTTGGGCCTTTAGGTCGTCTAGAATGTGGACATTCTCGAGCTCCTTGGGGAGGCCTCGGACGACCACGCGCATGTTACGTTCCTCAGGGAGGGCGTACATATGAAAGCTGACTTGTTGGGCGCGCAGGTGGTTTGTCACGTTGCAAAAATCGTCAGTCGTATTTACAAAAATTCGAATACCCTGACCGGCGTTTTGCACCTTTGGGCAGTATATTTTTTTAGAGTTCAACCAATTGGAAAGGTTATTCCATTTGGTTTTGTCTTGAACTATGATGGGTGGCGGTGGCTTTTCCCTACGTTCAGCAGGGGACCCATTCGCTGCAGGCTTAGTCGCAGGCTTAGGTGGTTGAGCGCGCGCCGTGGATGCAGGCCTTTTTGCCGGAGTGGCGGTGGGGGACGAGGGGGCCGAGTTAGGCTCGGCTGCCTTTTTCTGCGCGTTTGCGCTTTTTGCCCCGGACGAGGGTGAATACTTCGTCTTCGGGCTTACGCGGGACACACGAGTCGGTCTCCATGTCGGAGCCTGATTCGGCATCCGAGAAGACCGGAGAGGGGCCGCGGGTGGACATCGCGGAGGACGCGGGGGACGCGACGTCGTAAATTGTGTCTATGGACACAAGGGTTATAGGTCCGGTGCTCGGTGACAGAGGGTCGTCGATTCGCACGGTCGGATGGTTGATAGGGGCCAAACACGCTGGGTGGACGGGCCGGCTAGAGGCGCGGACTCGAGCGCGGGCTCGGGCTCGGGCGCGGGAGGGCAATAAACACAGCCCAGATGTCGGGCCAGGCTCGGCTAAAAAAGTCGGCTAGTTCGTCGGTTGTAAGCGACGCCATCTTGTTTACTATGCTAACACAAGCACAGATGTGTACCAAGCTTCCCCACCTTTCGGCGGGGTGTGTACCTAAAACGAACACCTATACACCTAGCGCGTTGGTACGCTAGGGTGTGTAACTAGCTGTTGCCTAATGCAACAAGCAACACAAAATTTAAAACGATGGCCACCTTTGAGGCGGCGGGTGTGTTTCACTCTACTTACGGTTGCCGATACCAGTACCAGGAAGCCAGGAAGGAGAGTTACGCACAATTACACTTTGCACTACAACAAGCGTCCGTTTCACTTCACAACAACACAGTGAGACCGCTGTTTCCCTAGACAGCGTGCTTCGCACACCACAGTAAGAACATCAAGGCAGCAACCAAACACAGAGCACCGAGCAAGGCGGTCTATAACGGAAAACAATTTTAATTTTGCGCAAGAGCTAAAAGAGTGGAGTGACGGGAGTGAACTCGACCGACACGTCCGAAGTCTACAGAGCCCAAGCCACTCTGACACTGAACGCTGAACCAACTGAACCGCCCCGAGTGGTAGTTTGGAGCTATTCTATATATAGTGCTTTAGTTCGGAACTTTGATAGCGCGATTTAGGCTTTGATGTGTTTCGCTTGTGGCGCGACGACAGCGCCGCCATATCACCCCCCTGCTCAGGCCGGAGGTCGATATTGCAGGCTGATTGCCGGTGAGGAATATGCATGCTGTGTGCGTAAGGGCAAGTGGCACCGCGCCGGTGCGAACGATATGCTGGTGTATAGTAATGCATGCCGTAATATGCACTAAGCCACAATAGCATCAAAGTCCACCAAGTAGTGGCGACAAGTAGAGAATCACTTACCCTATATCATTCCGTAGGTGTCGAAAGAGGTGATATAGAAAAACTGAAACAAGACATGGGAAACAGCATGTATGGTTTGTAGGGCCATACACTTTAAAGAAGTAGAGTTGAAGTTAGTTGATGAGCACGTCAAAAGGAAAAGATTACCAAAGTTTGAAAGGTTTATTAAAAAAACTAAAGTAGTTACAAAGATATTGTGGCAAATCTTTCCTTGAGTAGTTAGTGTTTAGTAGGACGGTTGTTGACGTACTGATTTGAAGTTAAATATAATAAAATTATTACTATGTTACTGTACTGTACTGGTTGCAAACGTGAGCGCAAAATAAAGTTGAATGTACGATGGTTTGCCCGTATACGGCATCTTCCTGATAACAGCTCCAAATATTAAAAAAACGCGTTTACCAAGCGTGGCAACATTCCTCCTGTGGGGCAATCTACATATGTATGGGGGTAGCTATCTTAGTAGTGGAATTTAATAGGCTGTAATGGATGGATGGAAAAGTCCACTGCCAAACACGCGCATTCGTAATAGATTGTCACATAGAGAATTTGATCACACACACTTATATAAATATATATATATATATATATTACTTGGCACTTGAAAAGTTCCTTTTGTGTGCTCGCTTGACATACACAATAATGGTCGGTAAATTAGGCACAAAAACATCGGCATCATCAAGAATCGTTAATTAAAATACCATAATAGCCTATTTAGATGCTTTAGACAGTTGTAGTTCATGTTAACGATGATACAACTGTATCTATACTTAATGAATGTGTTCATAAACTTGCATAAGGGTAGAAATAGAAATAAAGTAGTAGCCAAGTGTAGAAATAAAGTTTAAATTTGCATTTCCACCAGTACCTATGTTCCGCCTGATTACCATTTATTTATTTGAAATCATAATTACTGTGGTGCTGACTACATTCAAAGACTGGAAGAATCGAGAATTTATTCAGGCTTTTTGTAAGAGCTTTACCCATTTGCTTTAAAACAATACATGTTAAAATAGTTTAGGAGCGAAAAAAATTAAATTAAGTGTTATTAAAAATCTGATTTTCTAGTGATATAACATTTTATTTATACGTTAAGTAGCTGAAAAATGCTATCATGTATTGTGAGGTGATTGAAGAAAATTGGAGACACAATTTCCCAATCTATGGTAGGAAGGCACCTTGGTACTACGGGGTAAAAGCGCACCCACACCTCGATTTTTGTCAAGAATGATTGGTATCTATGGTCCACAATGGTCACGTACCATACTACACAATGGTCGCTTACGTACGCTTACCATGATCTATTTTCTGTGATGTAAGTGCTGTTAGTCTATGTGGCTCTGACAGCTTCATGTGTCACAGGGCTTTTTTTAAATAGCTCGCGGTCTTAAAAAAAAGGGAAAGTCAATGATGGGGATGAGGATGATGTTGGTTTATGATTTGGTATTGTTATCAATCATCATGACCCCCTCTGTTGAGATTTTTTGAGCTATCTAACCGTGGGGGTGAGCGAACCCCGCCTCTGACTGCTTAACTCGAGCTTACCATACTATAGATTATACATTTCGAAGACTGGGCAAGGCTTACACTCTGATTTTTCCTACCTCTTCTATTATCAGTTGATTTGACTTTTTTGTTGCAACATCACAATTTGCAACCTCAACTAAACAAGACCATTACGATTACGAACAATTTTGAACAATAGCTTGAATTATTTTCGTTTACACACATAATCGGCGTAAAGGATCCATCACCCCATTTTACCCTGTGAATGTCGTAAAAGACTATGTGAAACGCCATTTAAAATCTTATGGCTTCCAATAGATGGCGGTGTACCCATCTCGTTTAAGCCAGACTTAAATATTCAGGCTGGCGAAGGGAAGTATCGTTAAAGGCGCGAAACGTAAGATCTTTAATCCGCCTATTAAGCGTGACGATGAAGTAAAAACTACCTACAACGGAAAAGGTCCATATCAAACTTTAATGGGCTGATTAAGAAACAAAAGAAAATCAGAAATTTAACCTACTCCTAATTATAAAAAAGTGTAACTTTAATAAAATAGTACCTATACTTTATTTTACTAATACTATTAAAATATCAAATAAATTAACTAAAGAACCACTTGAATCAAGACTTGTATCTTAAATAATGCTTTTGACTAATATTTTCGATAAACAAAAGCGTAGCAAATAATTACAAGCTCTTAGTCTATACATTGTCATAAAGCTAAAAATAGCCTTTAATACGGTATCCAAGCTCATAGCATCCTTAATCGTCCCCTATGAATATATATAACCGTCGTAAGAACAAATAAAATTACATTTTTATATTGCCCTGTGTCGGCGACAATCGTTTTAATTTTATTACAATTGTAATTTTATCTTGTTTCTGTAATTATAGCTCGAACGAATGCGCGTCGCTTTGAACGCGACGACTTTTATTATTATGGCATACATACGATACGATAGCGACAAGGAAAAATATCGTGGCATTTCAAAAATTTACATAATGTTTTGGTCTTAATATCTTTGATGACAATGATGCACAAAAATTAAAATCAGAAGTTGTTTACTTCGAGGCATTTAATAATATAGTGCCGAAAAATGTTAACTTCGAGTATGACTATATTATATCTACTGCATTAAAAGCGCAGACAAACACAAAGCGTAGTTGTCAAGCGATTATGAGCTATTAGGTCTTATAGTCAATTAGTAATCACATTTGTTGCAGATGATTGGTGCAACTGTCATAGGAGACATTTATACATCTTTTAACTATGCCATACTTCATCACATCTTAAATTATATTGTTAAATTTATAGTAAAGTTAGTTTTAGAGAAAACCTAACAGAATGATGGAGGCTGATGGTTTAAAGGAGTTTCAGTCCGATTATTTTGGCATGAAACCCTTAAAAGTAATATCTAAAGTTATTTTCGTACGATAGGTTTGCACACTTTCTACTCATAAAAGTATTAGAACATCATACTCACTTCCTAAACACAACACAAAGACATAATTGTATGCATAAATTTTTCGACAACTATTGTAATATGTAGAATAATAAGTGAATGGTTTTTGTTATGCTTATTTTACCTTTATTACGTGATAAAATTGAGCTATGGATACCATGGTGCTGAGGGCCATCTATGTGCACTGTGAACTGTTGTAGGTAAACTTCGTTACGTAAGTAACGTTGAGTATATATATTTAGTCATCCCCTTTTTTATAGCCATCAACATGCAACAAAAACAGAAAATTAACTGTTTTTCTTGTTGCATTAGGCAACAGCTAAGTACACACCCTAGCGCAACAATGCGATAGGTGTATAGGTATTCGTCGTAGGTACAGATCTGGCCTTCGGCTAAGCCCGCGGCGAAAGGGTGGGATGTACAAAAATGCCGCCGTCACCCATCATCGTCCAGGATAAATTGAACAATCTTTCCAACTGGTTGGAAGCCAAAAAAATCTACTGCCCGACTTCTGGACCTGTCTACAGAAGGCAAGAAGATTTTTAACGTGCGGCCCACTTGCAACCAAACGGGGATTGGTGTGGAAGCCCCCCAAAATAGGGGCATGGTTAGCCAGTGCCACCGATGCCAACTTTACGGCCTTTTGGCCAAAAACTGCTATGCCTGGCCTTCGTGCGTCAAGTACCTAGGTGACCATGGCACTGCTGAATGTACTCACACGACCGAGACGGTCGAACCTCCGACCTGTGTCAATTGCGGTGAAGCGGGACACCCAGCGAACATCCCGGGTGCGCGGATCCTTGGGTCTCTCGGCAGCCTGCACCCATAGCTGCACCCTCGCCTCAGACCGTCACCAAACCCGCCGCCGTCACCGGGTTCTCCGTCCAAGCTGCAAGCCTTCCCGCGCCTCCCTCGCCAAAACGCAATGTTTGGGTAAAGCCTCTGGTACTGGTCACTTCATGGCCAATGCCGTCACTCCAGGCCCAAAAACCAAAGCCCGTCCCACAAAGCTCTTCTTCCTTCGCCACCGACTTGTCTTTAGTCTGCGGCTGTATCAGCAACATTAACGTTGCTGAATTATCCTCTTTTTCCAGAAGCTCCGCGGAGTGAAAGAGTGGAAAGACCAGATTGCGTCGGGCTAATCGACGCAATCTGGTCTTTCCAGTGCACCTCACTAAAATATCATAATAGCAGTACAACAGTTAGGTAAAACTAAACCACGCTCTCTGACTGTCGCGTTCTTTAATGCAAACGGCCACAGAGACCAAAAAGACGAGATCGCGCTCTTCCTGCGCAACCACGATGTAGACATTATACTAGACTATGGTAGACGTTATAAGAGACCTTCTCGAAGCCTAGCCATGGCGATCCTAAGATCGCAAATAACACCTTAGTTAGAAATGATAGGTTGACCAGCCGTAGAGGCGTCACCTTGATCTACTACAAAAGGACCTTGCACTGCGTACCGATCGACGCTCCCCCGTCAACTAACATAGAAGTTTTTATATGTAAGTTAGCTCTCTCTGGCCATCTGCCACTTACCATTGTTTCTGCGTATCAGCCGCAGCTCAAACGTACATTTCAGAATTGCTAAATCTAGGTCCCAGTGTCATAATAGCTGGAGACCTCAACAGCAAGCATTCCTCCTCTAACTCGCTTATAAATAATCCTAATGGTAATGCACTGTTCGATCTCACGAAGCGACTAAACTTCGATGATATCGCGCCTGATATGCCAACACCCTACCCGTTCGCCACCAGTCAACAACCGGACAATCTTGACGTAGCGATACTCAAAGATGTCCGTGTGACGATATTATATATCGAAACGATCTTAGAACTCGACTTAGACTCGGACTACAGGCCGGTCCTGATGCAGCTGGGCCAGCCCTCAGGTGAGGTCCTTCAGACCAAAACCATCGTGGACTGGCGTATGCTCGAGGTCAAATTCGATTCTACGACCTCCCAGCAATTAGACACAATTCCCGACAAAATACAATCGCCACAGGAGGGCAATAAGACGATTAGCGCCCTATCGGCCCACCCCACGTTAGCGGTCAAATAATGCTCACGTAAGGTTCGAAACTTCCGAGAGATTTTCGACAGCTGATCAGACCGCGATCTCACCTTTGATGATTCTGAAAAGCCAACCTTGCCAACCGCCATTTTCGCTTTCGAATAGAGGCAACTCGCTCCTCGAAACGCCCCCTCAGGGCTCTGCACTATCCCCATTCCTCTTTACACTCTACACGAGTGACATCCCGAAGGACCCAGATGTCAATACTACTCTCTTCGCGATGACACGATGACACGGCACTTTTTGTCGTCCATTACAACAAGAAATTTCTCACAAAGATGCTCCAAAGAGCAGCCAACTGCTTAGCCGAATGGTTTCCCTAATGGAGATTCGAAGTGAATCCTGAGAAAAGTGTAGCAATATACTATCAAAGGAGCCCCTCTCTCAATCGTCGGAACCTAAATCCGAAAAATCTTTAGAAACGATCACCCTTTTTGGCCGCCAGATCCCATGGCAAACGACGGCCAAATATTTTGAGGTCACGCAATGACCTTCGCGAAACACATTCGCAATGTCCGCAACCGTGCCAAATTCGTTACTAGTCGCCTCCAGTAGTTAACAGCAAGAGTAAACTGACTCTAAGATACAAGCTCCATCTTTACAAAGTTTGCGTAAGACCTATCATGGCCTTGGCAAGTATAGCTTTCCCGCACGCAGCTCATCATAATTTTTGCGACCACCAAGTTTTCAAAATAGATTTATTCGTATAGCCACCGAATCTCTGTGGTATCAGCGAAACTCCGGCTTACACAGAGACTGTTAACTTCCGACGATCTTTGAATATTTCAAGGAAATGTCACGGCGCTACTTTGAGAAGGTCGAGACATTCCAACCCTCTAATGGTAAACGCCGCCACCTACGCTCCGTCTCCAAACGTTACAGAAAGTCTCTGGAGGCCGTAACGTTTCAATTGAACCCACAGTTCCGCTAGACACCAACACTACACACTCATAAACGGGCGCGCCGCACACCCCTTCACACCGCGTACACACCCTACACCCACGTCCCTGGGCGGTTCTCACCGCCCAGAACATCGAACGATACGATAAGCCGTCAGAGCCGGGGCCCGAAACCCCTGTTCGGACGACCGTTAGATAGTATATTATAAGTACACTGTCGTAGGTGAACATCGTTACGTAAGTAACGATGTGGAATGATATAAAATCACCCTTTTTACAGATGATCGACCCTGAGACCGATGAAGCTGTTAAAACCAAAAGGCTAACAGTACTAACATCATCAGAAACCAGCTGCACAGTATCAGTTGTTAAAAATTGATGTTTCTTTTAATTCAGAATAGTTGCATAATTACGTTTAAAACATTTTTTACATTATAATAATATTTTACGAATTTAATAGCATTAAATTTATTGTTAAATCTAGACGTTTGTGTAGTGCTACGCAGCACCCATAGTTACATAACAGTCCGTGGTTAACAACATAACCTGTTAGCCCGATCATAAAACGTAATCCTTGTGTTGCACATTTTAAACTATTAATTATTAAATTTTATTGATTTGACAATACTATAACATAATTACCCAGACCCATTATACCTCATGAACAATTAATGTCTATCAAGTCACGATACCTTGGGCCTGCGGCATGTTCGGGCTTACTCGGGCACGGCTGTAATTTTAGTGCGCGGGCGCAACGCTCCGGGCGAACGCCACTGCCACTATACCGCACCCGGAGAAAACAATTTGACTTTCGTAAATACAGAAACAATTTGTAAGGCTGCCTCATTATCTATTATTAATGTTTTAATTGGTAGGCGTCACCGACAGTTGACTGATTAATAAGGTTTGTTTAGTGGGTGTCAGTTATGTTGTATATTGTTTTTGATCTATTTACAAGGAGTTGAGAAATTACTTCATTTGTGTGGTCAAACTTATTACATTTAAAATTTGTGATTCTTCACAGTTCATTTTCTAATTTGATTACAGGCCGTGGGATATGAAATTAAATTAAATGATCTTAGAGTATACATAAGAATAACTCTAAGGAAATTATATATGTATGTATATCTTCGACGTAAGAAATTAAAATTTTACTTTTATTCTTAATATTCATTCTTAGTCCTCACGGACGTCTTATCTGACAAGTAGCTTTCTCAGCGACGAGATGACTGTAGACAGTACAGTGGCCATTTGTATCAGGTGGACTTTTGGACTTTAATTTAGGAACCCATTTTAAAGTAGGTATATATTCAATAATTATAATTCAAAATGGTTACCATTTTTACCACGTTTCTAGTCCTGATATATAGTTAAAGTTTTAAATCTCTACCTTATCGGAAAGATACTTTAAAACCGATTGCTAAATTTGTACCAAACTGACAAACAAACAAACAAAGAGACAAGAAAGTAAAATTATATTGCACTATTATTCAGCTCTGAGGTCTGAGCTATATTTGAAGCCTTAAGTCTCTAGCTCATCGGAAAATTAGTTTAAAATCAATGGTAAAATTTATACCAAACAGACCAGAAAGCTAGTTAATAAAAACGAGGTAAAGTAGCTCTACTTGCGAAATGTCTTTAATCATAATAAAGAGAACTATTTCCGATTTCTTCTTATAGTACAAAATAAATAATGTTTAATAAAGCTCAAGTTACTAGCGAACTTACAGTTCACCTGATGCTAAGTGGCTAATGCAGTCCATGAGCACCTGCACCTAACTTTAAACAAAGAATGCGTTGCCACCTATGACGATTAAGGTAGAATGGCTCACAGCCTGTAATGAGGGCTAATAATTTTCTGCTCAACAGATGTCACTAGTTGACACCGAGGTAAAGTTTTTTGTTACACAATGTCATTTAATTGAGAAGTTTGTTTCTAATAAAAGTTTATCAGTTTCTAAAGTATTATATTATATTAATACACAAAACGATGCCTCAGTGCTTTGCTCTTTAATTTTTTGCACATTTTTAACTTTTTTTAAATTTTTCTACTTTTATGAATATCTGTGGTTTGGTTTATTTATTTTTAATCTTATTAATATAAAATATAGCTAAATACCACAGAAAGAAGCATTTCTGTGGTATTTAGCTATATTTTAGCAACCTTTACATTTTCCGAACAAATTAATTGCCCCGCTATGATATCTGTCAAATATTATACCTCACTTTTAAGTGGCGCCGCCCTGGTGGCAGAAAAAGTCGTGGATGCCCTCATTACACTGGCTCTCTAAACACTTCCGACCGGAACGTGCAAGCACTGCTATTTGGCAGCAGAAATAGATAAGGGGGTGTTACCTATCTAGACTGACTCTTAGACAAAAAAGGACCACCTCCCATCTAGTAGATTTAGTTACCTTTTCTAATTTTGTCACCCCGGCTTTCTTAGACGTGTGATTGCAATGACTAACTGAGGACTGCCATTGTGTTTATCACTAAGCATTATAAAAAAAACTTAAACCAAGCTTAGGCCCACGAAGCCTGGGCTACTGCTAAGAAACACAAAAGAAATGCATCGATTGAGATGTCAGATACATTTTTAAATGTTATTTGCAATGATAAGAACCAGTTACCGACAGGCATCCCGGTTGATACACGAATTTTCAAAAAACTTGCGATGCATCCTCTAGAGGCCGAGCGTGTCAGGTGTTTTGACGCTTGTGTCAGACATCTTGCAAGAATGCTGTAGCATCGCGTGCTGAGCGAGGAGGGTCACGCAGAATGCATCGGAATGTAATCTTTAAGATTTCTGCAGTCCTTTTATAGTCTACACATAAATTATTTCTTTATAACTTTATTTTGAGGTATTAACCGTTTAATTAATTTGTACTTAGCTATTTGACGGCTCATTAGCGCAGTGGCCGATCGTTCGGTTGCTGGTTGGTGCTGCGAATAGCAAGTTTAATTCCTGCTCGATACAAATATTAGTACGGCCTATATTAATTGTTGCGAGTGATGTATGTGAACTGCCTTCAGGAACTGGAGTAATTTTAGTGGGGGTAGATTTTTTTAAATAAGAGTGAATGAAGATATTTTAATATTCAATTGTATTAACATTACTTTTATTCAAATTGTATTTTAAATTTATTTCAATTTAAAATACAATTAAAAATAAAATAAAATAAAATACAATAAAATCATGGCTTATTGATCGTATCTACCTTCTGAATTGTCACCCAAGATTCGGATACTAGCTAAGGCCAATATATGTATAATAATTATTAATTTCCGGACATGAATGGATTGTGATTAACCCCGTATCTTTGGCACTAATACGTATTTTTGTGTTTTACAGATTTATTTCACTAGCCGTAAACGGTTAACCATCGTACAAATTCTCTTAATAGGAAGAAATTTAAGTAAACGTAAGTAAAAATTTAAGCTACACACGGTTAATGCTTATCACGACGCCACTCTGAGTATAATAAATATGGTAGTCAACCGACTACATCATTCGTCATAATAAATTCGTCGTCGTAAACGCAGTTGCTGATCATGAGGTTCCAGGTACAAATCCCGGGTCGGGCCAAAATCAGTTATTAGGTTTTTCTGTCAAATATTCTCAGTAGGAGCCAGGAGTCAGGAAGTTGGCAGTGTTTTACCTCCGTGTCTCAAAAAGCACGTAAAGCCGTAGGTCCTTCGCCTGATCTCTCTCCATCAGTGTTGGATTACCCTCGCATCGGACTACTACAGTGAATCTATAAAGAGTACACCTGTACATGCGCATACACTCGGGCACTACCTATAATCTTATCCTGCGCAATTAGCTAGTCTCCGTTGAGACTGGCCGCCGTGACCGAAATTCTATCTGGAGGACATTACATAATTATTATTATTATATCTGTATTATACAAGATAGTAATTGCGGCATCTATCCGAAAAAAATAAAGGGCACAAGCCTCCTCTGCGCCGCGTTGCTTCATGCGTGTTCGCGGACTTCACATCATGTCCCCGATATATTTTTATTTTAACAAATTAACAATTTCATTGGTACCACCGCAGATCGCGCCTAGTTTGCTCGCGTACCTACTGTGAAAGAGAGGTACCACGACTTGCCTATCAGAAGGCAAAGAGATATACTTATCAATCTCCATAGTTGACTCTGACAGTACCCACAAAGCGAGATATACGTGATTCTCTAAAGCTGCCACCACATGGTGCCTACACGGGCACCAGCAATCAGTTATGTATGTTTAAGCGAGCGACAATAGCCTAATGGTATGGTGCGGACAGCTAACTCAAAAGTTCATGGGTTCGAATGAGCCATTCGTCTATTGTCGTCGACCACACCTAACACAAGCATTTTAAAATTACCAGGAGTGGTTAAAGGGAATACTAGTAACGTTAATAGCATTGGTAGTATTTTTTATTTAAAAAAAAAGTTATTGCTGTAACTGGGCGAAAATCGAAATCCTCTACAATATTAGCGGATGCTCAATTAACTATTGAAAGGAGAAAGAAGAAGAGATATACAATGATAAATGACAATGACAATATTAAAATAAAATTACAGCGTCACATTTGTGCAAAAATATCATAATTAGTTTAACAATGAGATCTTCCGTTCACATTATATATCGAAAAATTCCTCGCGTGCGGGCACATGCCAATATTTTTGTGCGTGAATATATTCGATCTCGAATTCAGTTCAAACTTGTTTCTTTAATTGCCAGGAGTATCAGGAGTCCGGTTGTATTCGGCAAATTTATTTTAATATATGTATATGTTAGTCGAGTCACATGCATATCAGTATTTATATAATACCAATGATATTTCCTGAGATGTATTTTCCACTTATATAATAAAACTTTTCATCTACGTGTGAAATATTGATTAATTGTCCTATTTTTTAATTTGACAAAACATGTAATCGAAATGATCGAAGTAATCTTAAGGCCTTTTACAACAGCAGAGACTTCATTATCCGTTGCGACTATTTTGGTCGCATTACTTATTTATCGAACGATAATCTATGACGGCTCCGTGGCGCAGTGACTTAGCAATGAGTTGGTGCGCTAGGGGCTGCGGGTTCGAATCCCGCACGGAACAAGTGTTTGTATGGCCTACAAATAATTGTTCCGGGTCTGGATGTTTGTCCTTGTGCAATTTGTGTATGTAAACTGCCTCCACGATACAGCAGAAAACCCTAGTGTGGGGGTGTTGTTTTCTAAAAAGATAACGTTTTCTAAAAAGATTTAAAAAAGATTTAAAAAAATCTATCTAAATGTGTTATTGCGGCAATAATTATTGTTCGTAATTTTTCTCTCTAAAATCGATTAAACAATTTTTATGTGGTAGCCACGATGCAGCTGCATAATAGTTGTATCACAAATTAGTCGGATCGACCAGGAAAGCACTACGCTCCACAGAATACCAGCGTGAAATAGCAACTTAATGTAGGTACTTAGGCCCGTATTAATAAATGTTACTCAACGACGAACTCAAGTGCGTAATCATTTGATACGCCCTCATTACGAAATCAGCATCTCAAGATCGTTGCTAATTAATAAACACATAAAAACAGTATCTCAAAACGCTGTACTTAGGAATACTGTTCTGTGACTTGCACTCAAGTATACACACTTGAGAGTCGAGTTTCGTTTATTAATCAGTGTGACACTCAGCTGATATCGTAAACCTAAACCGCATCTTGAGATATGTTTATTAATAAGATCATAACCTCATGATTGTACTCAAGTGCGTGTACTTGAGCTGAGTAACGTTTATTAATACGGGCCTTAGTGTTTCGTATGATAAGAGTAGAGTACCGGAGACATTTTACTTGAACCGAAGCATTACATCTTAGTCCTCAGGGGTGACAACGCATGTGTATTTGGATTCTTATTCAAAAATAGATGTAGATGTCTATCGGTATCCTTTTACCATCAGGTGGACAATGTGCGATTGTCATCCGACGACTATTTTAGAAGTTACGGGCGGACAAAGAAACGGATTTTACCATTTAGTGGCGTTGTAAGAATATCAGCTACCCCTTATCGTCACGTGGGTGTCGTAAGAGGCGACAGAGGGAAACATACCAGGAGATGGGCAGCAGCGTCTTCCTAATAACAACAAAACAAAATTTAAAAAAATTACGTTTGCCAACCCGCCTGCCTAGCGTGTCAACTATGGCAAATATACTTCCTATAAGGCAATCTATGGATGAGGCCTATGTTCAGCAGTGGATTTTTTATGGGCTAAAGGAAAGGACGTACATGCATACGTACTAACAAAAATATTATTACCCTCTTTTAGGCTTTGCCGCAGTTGGGTATACACACATCTCTCTCATATTTTGTAAAATCTCGTATGTTAAAGATTTTAAATGAACTTTCACAACAAAGTAACGAGCGATCGTGACGGCGGCAAAAAGAGTGCCGACCCTCATGGATTGAACATAACAGTTCAGAGAAGTTGTAATCAACGTTCCAGTTACAATGCCCCATGGAATATTCCCATATTGCATTAATTATCAGATTGGACGTTTCTTGTTTACTGCAGTATTATTTTCATAAGTATTGTGTTGTGTATCTTATACATTGTTGTATTTTTAAGTACGTGTAATGTTATTTTAATTTTAAATAATAACATTACCGTTACAGCCCATAAAAAGTCCACTGTTGAACATAGGCCTCCTCTATCGATTGTCTCATGGCAGGATATTTGCCATAGATGCCACATATCGCAGGTTGGCAACGGTAGTTTTTAATGTTTTAATTTTTATAAGGAAGATGCTGCTGCCCATCTCCTGGTTTCTTTCCCTCTATCGCCTCTTACGTCACCCACGGGACTATATGGGGTAGTAGATATTCTTGGACCGCCACAGAATGTTTTTGAATTGCTTTAGTTTGTTTGAAATTACATCCCATTACAAGTCAACTGCTGAACGCAGGCCATCCCTGAGACTCAAAGCACGTTCAAAACAAAATATAACACAAGTGTTAGTAATACCGTAGGTTGCCCATCAATCCTATGAAATTAAAAATTCCTAAATATTATTTTATTTCCAAGTATGAACTAACTCTCTCTTAAATTCTCGCAAATCTAAATTTTTCTTAAAACTTAATTCTAGCAAAAAATAATACTGAGTGAGGATATTGAATATTCGCCTGCAATCCACCTGCCCAGCATGAGCAGTGGAGCGGAGGTGTAAATATAAGGAAACGGTTAAGAAAATCTTATCCTAAAAGTGCTGGATTCTAACCTGCAGCGCCACATCCAAATGCATAGCCACTGCGCTGCTGAGCCGATCTTGTTTAGGTAGAAGAAGATTCCGAAAGAATATTTTAAAATATTTTCAATTTAAGGTTATTTAAACAATAATTACAACAACAAGCCTGCCGTGATAGCTCAGGTGCTAAGAGCTAGATGTAAATTTCACAGTACACGAGCAGCCCGGGCTCGATCAACGCAGGCACCAGCGAAATTGTTATTTTAAGTGCTGATTTACCACGTGCTTAGCGGTGAAGGAAAACATCGTGAGGAAACCTGCATGACAAAGAAATTAACAAATATATATTACCAAGATATGTCAAGTCCCCCAACACGCATTAAAACAGCGCGCCGGACATTTCCTTGCCCTAAAACCCTTTAAAAAAAGAGGGGGAGCCTGTGCCCAGTATGGGGCCGTATTAAGCTGTGCACACAAAGTACTGAGCCCAGCGATGGAACTTATAAAGTATGTGGCCATGTAAAAAAAGGGGCTTTACGAAAGCAACTGTTTACATGGTAGAGCTACACAGCAGCTGTAAAACAAAATATTCTACTTGACCGGGAAGGACCTGACACTTACAGAATACCAACATGAAATAGCAGCATAATGCTGTGTTTTTCGTATGGTAAGTAGAAAGCCTTTTTATTGTAGCGACGTATTTTATCTTACTCCTCAGGGGCGACAACACATCCATATTTTGCTTAATTAATAAATGTTGATGTCAAAGGATCACATTATCCACTTACTATCAGGTAGACTGCGAAATTGTTGGTCACCCTTACTTTTATTTAAAAAGCCTCTAATTTTTTTGACCACGTGGTATTGAGACACGTTGAAGGTTTACATGAGAACAAGAATTAAGCTACAACTTTTATATAATAATCATGTAACTGTATTAAAACAACTCGACGGCTCCGTGGCGCAGTAGCTTAGCAATGAGTTGCGGCGCTGAGGGTCGCAGGTTCGAATCTCGTATAGATCAAGTATTTGTATGACCAACAAATAATTATTCCAGGTCGGTTGTTTGACCTTGTGAAGTTTATGTATGTAAACTGCCTCCACTGTAAGGAAATAGGTATTCTATAAAAAGAAGTAACTTTATTTTAAACAATAAGAAAGATAAAAGCCGGCCAAGTGCGAGTCGGATTCGCGCATGAAGGGTTCCGTACCATCGTAAAACACGTTTCTAGTAGGGGGGGTTCTTTAATTTTTAATTTATTTTTATTTTTATATTTTTTGTTATAGCGGCAACAGAAATACACATTTTGTGAAAATTGCAACTGTCTACCTATTAGGGATCATGAGATACAGCCCGCTGACAGACGGACGGACAGCGGAGGCTTAGTAATAGGGTCCCGTTGGTTACGGAACCCTAAAAAAGGAAAAGAACTTATAAGTTACTTATAACAAAAAGCCTCATTGATATTATTTTATATCGCTTTAATATAAGATATACCTACATAGTTCAATATTGCTCAAAACAAACGACTTTCTTTTCAAACTTTTTTAACAAGTTGAAACCAATTAATCTCAAACAATTAGTCCGATGATGAGAAACTAGATAACTTTAAACTATCCAACAAACACCTTTAAATGAACTTAATGACTTAAAATTAAAGCTACATATACATTCGTTTACATGTAATATTTTAAAACATTTCCTACGTTTGAACTAAAGCCAGAATGCTATTGCAATCCGACTTTAGTTGTGGCAACTGGCAATGTTTGGCAACTTTGTTTGATTCCTTTGCAGATATCAATAATTCACAATGGTAGTATATCATCGGGTTGCCATTAAATCGTTTTTCTATACTAAATATTTAAAAACCGGTAAAAAAACTATAGAAATATGTGTGACAGTTGGTTAACGTACTTTGTGGTAATATTTAAGGAAGGTAGAGCCATGCTGCAGCTATATTAGTATATATATTAGTGTAGTTGTAGCACGAATGGGTCGGCTCGACCGGGGAAGGACCACGCACTCACAGAATACCAGCGTAAAATAGCAGCTTAATGCTGCTGTGTTTCGTATGGTGAGTGTAGAGAACCGGAGACCCTTTTTACTGGAAAAGAGGCATTCCATCTTAGTCCTCACGGGTGACAACGCATCTGCATTTTGATTCGCAAGCGAGGAGAGATGTAGATGTCTATGGGCCTCAGCAACCACTTACCATCAGGTGGACTGTGTGCTCGTTTGTCACACTATTTCTATAAAAAAAAAGGTAATAATTAGCAATGGACTTGATGGCGCTTAAATAATTGTTACAATATTTTACGCTACGGATAAAAACATTTGATTTGTTTTAAAACACCCGTGTATTGGCAACGTAAGAGATTCCACTATCTTATACCACCCCAAAGGCGTCGCGTGTAAGGCGACAGAAATAATAATAAAGTGTGATTGCAAACCCGCCTGCCAAGCGTGGCAAATACGTGGCAAGTGTGGCAAATATCCCCCCTAGGAGACATTATAGAATATTTTCAGCAGAAGATTTGACGGGTTGTAATGAATATATGAATTATGTTTTAAAAAATCGTTACACCACACACTAGGAAATTATACACTAGCGCGTTTCATATAAACAATATGCACACGGACAAACATCTATTTGGAACAATAATTCGAAAGCCGTATACGAATTAGGTGTTCTTAATTATATAGTATTTGTACGGAATTCGAACCCGTAGACGCCATCGCGCATCTAAATGAATTAACGTGTGACCCATATTAAACTTCTAGGATATTTTAAGGCCTAGTGAATCGCTAGCCTTATTTGCTACATGCAAAAAGGTAAGATCAATCACAATGATCTTCCTTTACCAGCAGCGTTGACTGTGGTCCTAACAATGAACGACTCTCTCTAATTACTCTCTAAGTACAAAACACTGTCTTCTAAGTCACGACCACGAAGGCACAAAGTCGGCGCATTGATCCTTTTTCTTGGTTATTTACTTGAAAATAATTTTGCATTTATAAAAGAATTAATATTGTGGTTGCAAAAAATCTCTAAATGTAATTTTGTTAACGAGTGCTCGAAACCCACAACTGAAGCAAGCTTAACAAGATAACTTAAATAATAACACTATCTTAACAAGTAAAAGTCAGAAGTGGAGTCAAAAATAAAATCTTTACTAATTATCAATAAATTTAGCTATGTGGTAGAGCCACGCTGCAGCTATATTATGGTTGCAGCATGAATGGGTCGGCTCGACCGGGGAAGGGCCACGTTCTCACAGAATACCAACGTAAAATAGCAGCTTAATGCTGCTGTGTTTCGTATGGTGAGTGTAGAGAAACGGGGACCTTTTTGACTGGAAACGAGGCATTTTATCGTAGTTCTCATGGGACGCATCTGCATTTTGATTCTTAATCGAAGATTAATGTAGATCTCTATGGGCCACTGGATCCACTTACAGGTGGACTGTGTGCTCGTTTGTCATTCAATTCTATAAAAAAAGTCACTTGAGACCTCCAAAGCCCTTACAAATAAAAACTTATCGTATTTCTCTTATGTGTGGTAATGCTTTTAATTATAAAACAATACCCCGGTCTTTTTAAGTCGATCAAGCATTTGTGAATTAATTAATTCACCAAGAAACAATTTTAAACAACTACTAGCTGTTCCCCGCGACTTCGCCCGCGTGGAATTTACTACGTTTTAATTTTTTTGCGCGGAACCATAATTATTTTTCTAAAATAAAAGTATCCTGAGTTACTCCTTATAACATCTATCTGCCAGTGAAAGACCCGTCAAAATCGGTCCAGCCGTTTCGAAGATTAGCTGGAACAAACAGACAGACAGACAGACAAAAGTTTTAGAAATAGTTGTTTTGTTATTAGTACCGTATATACTTTCATATGCATTTAGTAAAAACTGTTATTTTAAAATTACAAACAGACACTTCAATTTTATTTATTTGTATAGATATCTGCGATATCTTGAATACTTGTATCGTATCTCGCAACAAAAAACTGATCTGGATTCCAATTTCTCGAAACAAAATTTTAATTAAACTCGACATGTACTGTGTTCCTTTTATCTGACTTGAAAACAATGAAGCCAACAATTACAAAGGCCCTCGTGAGCCTTACGGGACTTGAGAGAATAAAAAAGTTCGAAAACTCGACCCAAATTGCTGCTTTTTGTGCCGAACAGGTCCAATAATGGTCGAAATTTGCCGAAAGCAAAGTACATTTTTGGGTCAATTTGATTTATATGCAGTTTGATACAGTTCCGCTTTCTTTCTCGTTCGTCAGTATGACGTGGATTGATGACGCATGAGAAATGAGAGCTAGGTGAATGGCACCTTATGTCATATCAGAAACTTCGCGCAGGCTTCAAACAAAATTGAATGCCCAAAAATTGTGAGCACATAGCTTGATCAATGCTTTACTGAATAATTACAGTTATTAGTCTTGGTATCTAAAACTACGAATAGAATGCACACCAAGGCAAATTTACAGAATACGTTATTTCGTTACAGCCTATCAAAGTCAACTGCTGAATATACTCCCCCGCCCCCTCCCCTCCAATAGATTGCCTCATAAGGGGGAATATTTTCCATAGTTAGTAGATTTGATCTCACCTGTAATAATAAATATAAAAATGATGTGTCAATTTCATCATATTTAGGATAACAATCTGGTAAAAAATTGTTTTATAATCTGTTTTGTTGTCCATGTATAAATAAAAAAGTGCATGCCATGCCATGTAAAAGCCAAGTGGGTTGGCAACCGCAGTTTATTTTTATTTTTAGTCATTATTAGGAAGACGCTGCTGCCCATCTCCTAATTTGTTTCCCTATGTGTCACCCACGGGATGATATGTGGTAGTAGATATTCTTACACCGCCACTATATGGTAAATTTACAGAATGCCAACCGCGGAAGAAGCGATCGAGCGGAACCAGGGCTCCAAAGTCTTTGCCAGAGATCTGTCTGCCAGAAAGAGCCAACTGTCGAAGTTGAAGACCGATTGTGGCAGCATCGTTTCCGGGACACCTGAGATTTTGAGTGAGATTGAGAGGTTCTATGGGCAGCTGTACACGTCATCGTTGGAGCCACACGCAAGTGTGAGGAACGATCCAAGAGCAAGTCTTATCCGACACTATTCCGATGATATCCCGGACGTTAGTCTGAGCGAGATTAGAATGGCTCTCCAGCACCTTAAAAACGGCGAGGCCCCAGGCGAGGATGGAATTACAGCGGAGCTTCTGAAAGCGCGTGGAAAACCGATACTTGAAGTCCTTCAGAAGCTTTTTAATTCCGTCCTCCATGGTGGCATTACACCGGAGGCGTGGAGCAGAAGTGCGGTGGTCTTGTTTTTCAAGAAAGGCGACAACGCTCTCTTGAAGAACTACAGACCGATTTCCCTTCTGAGCCGCGTCTACGTGCTGTTTTCGAGAGTCATTACGAATCGTCTCACATGCAGACTCGACGACTTCCAGCCTCCCGAACAAACCGGTTTCGGAAAAGGCTTTAGCACCATAGACCACATACATACCCTTCGGCAAATTGTACAGAAGACCGACAAGTACAATCTGCCACTTTGCTTGCGTATGTGGACTATGAGAAAGCCTTTGATTCCGTCGAAATTTGGGCGGTGCTGCAGTCCCTTCAGCGGTGCCAAGTGGACTGTCGGTATATCGAGGTGCTGAAGTGTTTGTACAGTAGGGCTACGATGGCTATCTGAGTACAGAACCAGAGTACGAAACCTATCCAACTGCAGAGAGGTGTAAGACAGGGTGACGTAATATCCCCGAAACTCTTCACCGCTGCATTGGAAGACGTTTTCAAGCTACTGGACTGGAAAGATACGGTATTAACATCAATGGCGAGTACATCACTCACCTTCGATTTGCCGACGATATAGTCCTTATGGCAGAATCGCTGGAGGATCTAATCACTATGCTCATTGACCTCAATAGTGTCTCCCAACGGATAGGTCTCAAGATGAACATGGACAAAACAAAAATCATGTTTAATGTCCATGTCACACCTATGCCGGTAGTTGTTGGGAGCACTAAGCTCGAAGTTGTTGACGAATATGTTTACCTGGGACAAATAGTCCGACTAGGTAAATCCAACTTCGACCGAGAGGTCAATCGACGGATTCAACTCGGCTGGGCAGCGTTCGGGAGATTACGACCCATCTTCTCGTCAGACGTACCTCAAAACCTCAAAACTAAATTGTACAACCAGTGCGTGTTGCCAGTGATGACATACGGAACTGAGACGTGGTCCTTCACTGCTGGCCGTATGAGGAAGCTCAAGGTCGCTCAGCGAGCTATGGAGAGGGCTATGCTCGGGGTTTCTCTGCGTGATAAACTTAGAAATGAGGATATCCGCAGTAGAACCAGAGTAACCGACATAGCCCAAAGTATTAGTAAGCTGAAGTGGCAATGGGCCGGCCATATAGCTCGAAGAACCGACAACCGATGGGGAAGAAAGGTTCTCGAGTGGCAGCCTCGTACCGGCAGGCGAAGTGTAGGGCGTCCCCCCACTAGATGGAGTGACGACCTGGTGAGACATGCAGGAAGTCAATGGATGCAGGTGGCTCGGGACCGTGCTTTGTGGCATTCCGTGGGGGAGGCCTATGTTCAGCAGTGGACTTGTGAAGGGCTGTAATGATGATGATGATTCATCCGATTACAATGTAAGTATATCAAGGCAAGAGTGAATAGACTTTAGAAAAGCTAAGTCAGTGCACTTTACTACATTCGGCTACATCACCATCACTTGCCTTGCATGCACTTGCAAAAGAACGCAAGCAAAAAGAGTTCATTTCTCGCTATCACTTTTAGTTCCACTTAGATTTTCCACCTGCTGAATTGGTGATGAATTAATTGTGAGAAATTCGGCATACCTGAAAAATGAAAGAAAATTTCCAGGATTACAATATATATATTCCACCAACTTGCTTTTTTTGTTGCTTTGATGGCGCAGCGCGGTGGACTCATCCTTACCCAATATTTTACCAATAATAAGAGACCTGTCTCCACCATTCGGACGTATAAAGAATGTAACTTTAATTTTCAAACAAAATACTCATATGTAATAATTAACCGGCCAAGTGCGAATCAGACTCGCGCATGAAGGGTTCAGTACCATCGTAATACACGTTTCTAGCATGGGAGCCCCTTTTAATTTCAATTTATTAAATTTTTTATCATTTGTTGTTATAGCAGCAACAGAAATACACATTATGTGAAATTTTCAACTGTCTATCTATTACAGATCATGAGATACAGCCGCTGACAGATAGACGGACGGACGGACGGACGGACGGACAGACGGACGGACGGATGGACGGACGGACGGACTGACAGCGGAGGCTTAGTAATAGGGTCGCGTTGGTTACTCTTTGAGTACGGAACCCCAAAAGCATCGTAATAATATATAATGGCGCTTTATCTCAACGGCATGTTTCTTGATATTTTAAGGCAGCTTTTTTTTCACGGAAAATGGATAACGGTTTACACTAGTGACCGTAAATCGTTAACTGTGAGAAATTACTTCGTGGTTAAGGTCTCAACCTGTCCAATATACGTCTCAACATAAATCAAGCTTACGTTAGTAATTATAAAATAATAATTTATACAACCGTCAGTAACTAATGTAGGGTAGCGTTTCCAGATGGGCATCGTATATCTTTTTGCATAATATATCGATTTATTTTAATGATAATGATGATTATTTCCTCGTTATCGATTTCGATCGCGACGTCATCTCCCACTTAACGACAACCGCGGTCATTTACGCGGTAGAGTAATGTTGCAATGTATTATGGCTGGAGCACGGTTTTGTCAGCTCTACCAGTGCGCTTCTTATTGGTAATGAGGCTAAGAGTAGAATGATAACGCATCTGCATTTTTAATATTAATCGAGGATAAATGTAGATTTCTATGGGCCACAGCATCCACTTACCATCAGTTGGACTGTGTACTCGTTTGTCCCCGTTATTCTAAAAAATAAGTCCTCACATGGGTGACTAACACCTTTTAGATTATTAATTGAGAATTTATACCGCATTGTGTTGTTGTGTGTTTTGTATGGTGAGTGTAGAGAACCGGAGACCCTTTTTACTGGAAAAGAGGCATTCCATCTTAGTACTCACGGGTGACAACGCATCTGCATTTTGATTCTTTATTGAGGATAGATGTAGATGTCTATGGGTCACAGCAACCACTTACCATTAGGTGGACTGTGTGCTCGTTTGTCACCCTATCCTATAAAAAAATCAGTATAACATTATCGTCAATATCAGATCAAAGCTGGATGTAAACACTCCCAAAGCTATAAGCCACTTATTCTCTCTATCTAACTACGGGGAACGTCTTACATTACGATTATCTAAGTATAAATAAATATCTTAAATGTTTTTAATTGCCTCTGACGAGAAGTTTTATATATCTCTGACGAGAATAATATTTGAAGGATTTTCTCGGGTTTTCTTTGGTTTCCTTCTTGGTATGTATCGTCTGCCTTTTCGTATAGATATCAAGTGCTGATCTTCGGGCATTCTGCATCTATATATAAGAATGAGTTCTGTGTGGTTGCAATGAATGGAAATAGAGGTATAAGAGCCTGGGCACTCCTATTGGGTACTATAGAATTAGTATTATATTTATATTAGTTTACAGTGTGTATATATATATATATATATATATATATATATATATATATATATATATATATATATATATATATATATAAATACTTTTCATTCGTTCAAACCATTTATGAAAACAAAAGGACCATTGCTCCGTGAGCATGTTTTTTACGTGCTGGTTGAAAGCTTTCACGGCTTCTACTGGCTCCGTAAACGGCAAACCTCTCGTCAAATCTTTGATTTTTGACACAATAAAAGAAATCGCATAGTGCGAGGTCTAAACTGTGTGCTGGACGGATCACGAGTTCCATCTTTTCAGAAAACAAAAATGATTTTGTCTTGGTCACGGTGTGCGCTAAATCATAGTAATGGCGCAATAGGATGCGCCTTATTTGTCGTTTTTCCCTAACTCTTACAATGACACTGGGCAAACAAATGATTGTGTGCTACTTAGCATTAAAAGACAGTTTTGTTCATTAAGTCGAATCCAAGACCCACTGCACCGCAGACTAATTGCTCAGCCATTATGTTATCAAGCCGGTCGGTTAATACTACTACAATATGTAGACGAACCGAAACCGTAACACAAAATACCTAATCAACAAAGATTGCAGTATCTTCTTGAAAATAAATTTTAACTTCGCACATTCTATTATTTACAAAACTGTTAGTTAAAGTTCCGTTACAAAAAGTATTCTATCCCGTCACATTTGTTCCTCCAGCCAATTTAAATCATATCCGCAATAGAATTGCTGAAACAGGGTGTACAAGGGGATATTGGCAAAATTTGTTTTGAAACTTTTTGATTGATATCCTAATTGACTGACAGGATGGGTGCTACTGCATAATGCAAAAACTGTACATATCTACGAAAAAAAAAAGTGAATTACGAGGGTGTAAGTTTTTACGTGATAGATGCTACAGTGGGACTATGGCTGCAGCATAAATTAATGGGCGGGCTTTATCGGGGAAGGACCACACTCACCATGTTTTGTAAACAAACATGGTTGTGTAAACAAAAACACAAACATGGTGACTGACGATCATCCGACTTACTGTATAGATAGATAAGGCATTCATTTGTTTCTCCAATCACACACACATTCAGAGGCTTTAAGTGCTAACTAATTATATAAAGTTACTTACTACTGAGATCTAAAAGTACATGTATGGTGCATTATACCAAATACAAGTCATAGTTCAGCAATTAATTATGTAATTAATTTGTCAATGGAACGGGGATTCCCCGATATCCTTAAGTTATGTATTGTTAAACCAATATACAAGAAGGGCGATAAATGTGATATGAATAACTATAGACCGATAACTCTTATTCCAATACTATCTAAAATCTATGAAAAAGTCATCTTCAAGCGCATTCATAGCTAGCATAGCATTCAAAATAAACATACAAAAAACAAAGGGCATCCTGTTTCCTACTTACAAGAGCAAGTTCAATGGATGTGCTAGTCAATTATTGCGGTAATACTGTTGAAATTATTAATGAAGCTAAACACACTATATTGTGGGGAGGTTCTGTGGATGTAAACCGGGCTTTCATAGCCCAAAAGAAATGTATTAGGGCTATTTGCAGAGTACATTTTCTTGAAAGCTGTAAACCCCTTTTCAAGAAACTTGGAATCCTACCGCTACCGTGCCTGTATATAAAACAAATGTGTATTTTTGTACGACAACACTCTCATTATTTTGCCACTAAAGAGCAATACAAAAATAAACCTACCAGACATCGAGAAATGATCATGTAACCTAGAATAAGACTTCAAGTATACAGACGAAGCTGTTATTGTATGGCTATCAAAATTTATAATAAGCTTCATCCAAGTTTCAAAGCTCTGCTATTACCATTGTTTAATAGAAAGTTACATTCCTGGCTTTTCACTAGATTTTTTATTCAGTCCAAGAATACTTAGATGACCAAGAAATTTTTGAATTTTAATTGTTTTTGTTGCTTTTCTGTGTTTACTTTATTTATGACTTGAATAATTTGACATAAAATATTATACAATTTATAAATGATGACATGTAATGTTCTGTCTGTGACTCAGGTTTACCATTAGTTGTCTGTTTAGTCTATTAACTTATTTTTAGCTCTAAGTAGATTAAAATGTAAGTACTTTTAAATTTGCATGACAATTATAAGTCAAACATGAGCACATAACACTATGTTAACATCTTTGTACTACCATGTTTAAAGCAAATAAACATTTCTGATTTCTGAAAAAAAAATGTTGCTCTGGAAGAAACTTTAATTTTCAGCTATTATCCTTGACTTGAGACGAATTAAGCGCAATAGAACAGTCAGTGTACCTACAGTTTACTTCTCAAGTCTCATCAAAAACATGAGACCCGCTGCATTGGGGCAGTGTGACAGATTCTGCCTAAATTTCTCTCAGGAAAATGACCATTATGTAGATTTTATATTCGATTGGATTTTTTCAATGGTGCGACAAAAGTTATCCATTAAATTAGTTATAACTCAACTGAATATAAAACTAAATCAATGAGAGCTAATAATTTTCCACTCACCAGATGTCGCTAGTTGACACTGAGGTAAAGTTTTTTGTTACACAATGCCATGTAATTGAGAAGTAAGTTTTAAATAAAAGTTTATCAGTTTCTAGAGTATTATATTAAAACACAAAACAATGCCTCAGTGAAATGCTCTTTAATTTTTTTGCACATTTTAACTCCTTTTTAATTTTTCTACTTTTATGAATATCTGTGGTTTGGTTTATTTATTTTTAATCTAATTACTATAAAATATAAGAAATAGTACAGAAAGAAACATTAATCTTTACATTTTTCGAACAAATTAGCTTCCCCGCTATGAAATCTGTCAAATATTAGAGCTCATTTTTAAGTGGCAGAAAAAGTCGTGGATGCCCATCATTGAACTATTCTATTCATACAAACGTAATTTTGAATTTGTTTGTTGTATTTTATCATTAGAGTAACGTTTATCTGATGATTGAAAAATTAGAAAAATTAGCTCTTAATTAAATTAAAACTAAATTCAACAAATAGATTCGTAATGTAACAAATAGATTAGTATTGTATCTAGATATGTCACAGCTAAAAGTAGAAGTGCGGTTACACCTAAATTAAGCCGGCTACAACTAAGTGTAAGTAAGTAACATATAAACCAAAATGCTTTCATTTTTTATATATCTTACGTGGTAGAGCCTTGCTGCAGCTATATTAAAGTTGTAGCACGAATGGTTCCGCTCGACCGGGGGAGGCCCACGCTCTCACAAAATACCAGCGTGACATAGCAACTCAACGCTGCTGTGTTTCGTACGGTGAGTGTAGAGAACCGGAGACCCTTTTTACTGGATACAGTGCAATCCATCTTAGCCCTCAGGGTTGACAACGCATCTGCATTTTGACTCTTAATTGAAAATAGATGTAGATGTCTATAGGCCACAGCATCCACTTACCATCAGGTGGGCTGTGTGCTCGCTTGTCACCTTTCTTTTAAAAAATCATCATCAACTTTACAATCAATCATAGATCTACTGCTGAACATAGACCTCCCGTATAGAATGTCACAGAACACGGTCCCGAGCATTATCGAGTGCCAACATGTCTTACCAGGTCGACCTGTATGCCACTGTAGAATAAGACGGAGCATTGTCTGCCAAAGTAGACTGCAGTTCTTCAAAAACACTTTGTGTAGAAAAATTTCTCAGGCAGAAATATTTATTAATCGCACGAAGTTCGAGTTTCTCCATTTTGTATACGAATCAAATTACCGCCAAATGTGAAGTTTGAAAAAGAAATTGGGTATAGTTTTTTATTTAGTTTTTTCTGGCCTTGGTTACTAACTAATTTAAGAGCCGAAAAAATTAGAACGAATTTCTATAACTCATTGATAAGTGTGCTATTCCGAAAACTTATTGATCAACGTAGTAAAGAAAGAAAGAGAAGTGTGTCGGTAATTCTAATTCTACTGATATCCTTATTACGAAGTCTATCATGCAGAGGAACCCCGAGCATAGCCCTCTCCATAGCTCGCTGAGTGACCTTGAGCTTCCTCATACGATAATTGATAGAATCAGGCGTTACATTGCGAATATCCCTTATGTTAAAGATGTTAAAAAAAAATTAGTTATATTATTATTATTACGCCGATCTTAGCTGATATTTTTTTTACATCTTCAACATACAGCCAGCAGTGAAGAACCACGTCTCAGATGTCATCTGTCATCACTGGCCTCACCTGGCACTGGAATTGACGTGGTGCTGCAGCTATATTGTGGTTGCAACACGAATGGGTCGACTCGACAGGGGTAGGACCATGCTCTCAAAGAATACCATCGTAAAATAGAAGCCCAATGCTGCTGTGTTTCGTTTGGTGAGTGTAGAGAACCGGAGACCCTTTTTACTGGAAATGAGGCATTCCATCTCAGTCCTCAGGGTTGACAACGCATCTGCATTTTGATTCTTGATTGAGGATAAATGGTAGATGTCTATGGGCCACAGCATCCACTTACCATCTGGTGGACTATGTGCTCGTTTGACACCCTTATTCTATAAAAAAAACACTTGATTGTACACTCTCAAACGCGATACAATCCAAAAAGGTTTTATTTAATTATGTGCAGTATTCGCATAAATATCAAAAAGCATAAAAATTTTAGTTTACTGTAGCAAATTCGTTGCAAATCGCATCATACCTCCCCACGTCACTAACAACGTCACTTTAGCCAGTGAATGCCTCGATTGTAAGTAACAAGTGCACCGGAGAATGGCAATCCGGCCTATTTCCGTTGCTTTCCCACAATCAACCTCGCTGGCGAAGAATTTCCGCCGCGCCACCTGATTGACGGGAATAATGAAAATTGACTAGTTGATTGTTCGAGCGGCGAAAGATTTAATAACTGATGCTGGTGATTGCGTACGTCTGTTTATCAGATTACATTTGTAAGCCACACAATTTAAAGATATTTGAAATATTTTTAGATTAATAAACACACTTTATAGTGCTCGCTCTGATGAGGCGCTAATTTGGTCGTGCAATGAGTACTGTGGTTCCATAATATGGGGTAGTTTAGAGGCGTGCTAAGAGTCTTTTTTTATAGGGTAAGAGTGAAAAGCGAGCACACAGTCCACCTGATGGTAAGTGGTTGTTGTGGCCCATAGATATCTACATTTATCCTCGTTTGCGAATCAAAATGCAGATGCATTGTCAGCCGTGGACTAAGATAAGTCAGGACTAAGATGGAATGCCTCTTTTCCAGTAAAAAGGGTCTTCGGTTCTCTACACTCACCATACGAAACACAGCAGCATTAAGCTTCTATTTTACGATGGTATTCTTTGAGAGCGTGGTCCTACCTCCGTCGAGTCGACCCATTCGTGCTGCAACCACAATATAGCTGCAGCACCACGTCAATTCCAGTGCCAGGTGAGGCCAGTGATGACAGATGACATCTGAGACGTGGTCCTTCACTGCTGGCCGTATGTGGAAGATGTTATTTTACGCTGGTATTCTGTGGGAGCGTGGTCCTTCACCCGGTCGAGCCGACCTATTCGTGATACAACTATACAATTAATATAGCTGCAGCAATGCTCTACCACGTAAAATTACATTGGTGACCTTAGTTTAGTTTTAAACTAATTTCGTCAGCACAGTCGGAGAGTATTCTCTTGGTCTTCTACAGGAAGCATTTCCAAGTGTCTGCACAGTTATTATATTGCTTAATTTCTCCCTCCCCTTTCCATCATTGGACAACCAGTAGGTCTTTTGCAATGCGTGCAGCATAGGAGTGGAATAATTTTCCAGCGTCTGTCTTTCCGTCCGATTACAATCTGTGTGTCTTTAAATCAAAGGGCGAATAGGCTTTAGTTACGCTAAGACATTGTGATTTACCATATCGAGCTTTATCACCACTTACTGTCAAATAGGATAGTTAATAGACTTTCTCATACTCCCAGGTGATAGAACTACGCTGCAATTACTGTTGTGACAGCACCACAAATGAAACGCTCTTAGATGGACTGTGTACTCCTTACCTCCACTTTCTTAAAACACTAAGTTTAACGTTACTCTATTATAGAATCTATAGTAGTCCTTAAGGGGTGACAAATCATTTTCATTTTTATTCTTAATCGATGACAAATTTAGGTGCCTATGAGCCACAGTATGTGTATTGTATTTTGCACTCATTTTCCATTCTTTATTTTATAAATAAAATCACAAATAATTGCATCGGCTGGTATATTAAGACGTAACTTAGTATAAATATCGGGATAGTCAAGGCCTTATAATATGAGGAGATCTTAATTACATTCAGATTTGAAAAATCAATTAACATTTGATAGGTAAAATTAAAAGGTTTTATTACGTTTAATTCAAATTTGTTTTGTAGTATTTAGCAAAGTGTGATATTGGCGTAAATTGGCTTCTTAAAGCAGCAAAAAATTTATTAGGTTCGAACTCACGACAAACTGAAATGCCAAAACATAAGTCAGCCGGAAGATACCTGCACCTGACGGGCATTATTTTTAAATCGTTATTATTTTAAAACAAACGATCCTTCGATAACTAAAGATGGACGGACATTCAGCCGGATTTGCGAGGCACGTCGTAAGTCATAAAGGATACAGCATACGAGTATATGATTGTAGAGTTAAGAAAGTTTTGATAGTGCCTGTATAAATTTTTCACACAAAAGAACACAGTAAGAAGCGATATTTAAGTAATTTATTTAGGGAAGTTTTATTCATTATTATTGTGATAATAAAGGGACTGGTACATGTCCAGAAGTGGATTTTTATAAACTGATATTAATTTAAGTATTTTATAAAATTTCATTTAATGTAACATTACACTCTGTTTTTAGTTTTCACTTTAGTTTTGTTTTTAAACCTAATCTTAGTCTAAACTCCTAAAAAATATAATATATAGCTTATTTGTTACTTTATAAAAATGCCAAGTTATTTTCAATTTCGACAAAGTAACGATGAGTAAATTATATACCGGTGAATAACTTGCAGTACTGTGTTGTTAAATTTAACAATGAAATGTTACGAATAAATGGAAAAGCCGTTAAGTTCGTGAAAAAATGAAAAAATTGAAATTCGTTATTTAACCGTAGGGTAGGTAGGTAGTAGGTAGGTTGGTAATAATAAATTTAAATAGATAAGTAGTTCATAAAAGTAAAGTTACAGTATTTATATTTACGTCCCAATCCTGAGCAGGGGCCTCGTTTTAGGGCAAGCAAATGTCCACCACGCTGCCCCAATGCGTATTGGCGGAATTCACATGCAAATAGTTCATAATTATATAAATTTACAAGAACTGTTAATGCATTTACTGAAAATGCATTAAAGCACCAATCTACTTATTGGTTTTTTGATCAAGTAATAAATATAACTGTGCTTTTTAAACGTAAATATTTTTACCTAAAAAGTGTAAGACTTGTATCAGCGGTATATATTATACAAAATAACACCTTTCTTAAGCTTCACAACAAAATAATATAACAAATAATCATAAATCAACGATACCATTGCGAAGAACTTGTAGTTTTTGTAAGCCATATATGTGCATTAACCGGTAATGATTATCCATCAAGTTCGTGTCTAAATATTTTAAAGGCAAGGAGCAAGGTGATTTAAGGTGTGAGTCGACTATGTCGTAATTCTGACTTGTTATCGACTTTGTTGTGATTATTTATTATTTGTTTAAACAAACCGAGGCCTGCATCTTTTAGTGCTTAATGAGAGGACCTCCTGATACTTTATTGCGAACTGTTGTAACAATTTCAAAGCTTTATTATAGTAGCCTATAATGAAGTCTATTATATATTTTTTTGCATCTGCAACATAATATTAATATATTGTAATCAATGAAACAACTGGTGCGAGACGTCTGGTACTGCGATCAATTCACCTGCTAACTGTGATCCTCCCTAAATCAGGAGAGGTCCAGGTCTCGATGGGCTTTTACAAGCTGATGAAGAAGAACAAATCTTGCCAGAAAGCTATCATCCATTACTATCATTTTAAGTACGTTTTTTTGGTTTTGTGTTTTAACATAAAAATAATTTACCGTGACAGATAGTACAATACAAATTTACGTGGTAGACAATTGGTCGACTTTCGTATAATAAGTGGCAAGAACTGTAGAACCAATTAAATGGTAATGAGGCACTTCATCTTAATCGTCAGGAGTGCCCACACATCTGCAATTTGATTCATAATTGATAATAGATATATAGGTGTGTCTGGGCCAGAGTCTAGCCATCAGGTGAACTATGTGCATTTGTCACCTTAACTTCTATAAAAAATTGTATTTGCTGCCAAATGTCTATGTGAACATTCACCTTCATCCTACGTGGTAGAGCGTTGCTGCAGCTATATTAGTAGTATAGTTGTAGCACGAATGGGTCGGCTCGATCGGGGAAGGAACACGCTCTCACAGAATACCAGCGTAAAATAGCTGCTTAACACTGCAGTGTTTCGTATGGTGAGTGTAGAGAACCGGAGACCCTTTTTACTGGAAAAGAGGCATTCCATCTTAGTCCTCACGGTTGACAACGCATCTGCATTTCGATTCTTTAATGAGAATAGATGTAGATGTCTATGGGTCACAGCAACCACTTACCATCAGGTGGATTGTGTGCTCGTTTGACACCTATCTTATTTAAAAAAAAACTAAGATTAAGCATTGTTTTTTATATATATAGTCAATAAATTAACTTAAACATGGAGCAAAAGTTTTTTAACGAACGTTTTATTAAAATATAAGTAACAGATTTAAACATCATAAAATATTAAAGTTCTTGCATGTATAATAACAGATTTAAAGTAGACAGCAACAGTAACATGTAACAAAACATGATTAAGACGAAAAATCAAGTTCTTTCACTGTTGTTCATACAATATCTAAGAGCGACCTCACACAAGCTTGCCAATATCCAGTTAAGTACGAACAGCTTTTACAGTTAACGGTAATACAGTGTTAATGCGCCTCAACAGCGCTCTTATTATTCGAACTAATTATATATAAATATATGCATATATTTTGTGCTCTAAATTAACAACACCTGTACTCATCGTAACTCTGCACAGTGAAAGCTAAAATAAAGCTTTGTCCTTTTAAAAAGAATAAAAAAGTGTTTTCAAGAATCAAATTTGACTTTCAAGATGTATCAAATAGTATGTTCTGGTATATCACATAATATTAAAAATTCTAAAACATAATTGAAACTATTGTTGTTATCTGTCTAAATGCGAACCGTATTACTCAGAAGGTACTCATAAAGGTATTTTTATACCTGCACTAAATATTATAATGTAAATACCAAATGGGTGGTATTTTTTTCTAAACTCATAAATCAATAGAAGAACACCAGTTAACATAGTTTATAACCATGTAAACGGCATGCTCAGATGTGTGCGCTGTTCCGCACATTAACTGCAAAAAAAAAACCACATCATAGCGTGCACCAGAGTCAGTATATTTATGCATGGTAGAGCCCCACTGCAGCTATATTATGGTTACAGCACGAATCAGTCGGCTCGACTAGGGTAGGACCACGCTCTTACAGAATACCATCAGCTTAAAAAAGGCAGCTTAATGCTGCTGTGTTTCGTATGGTGAGTGTAGAGAAAACTGGAGTCCTTTTTTACTGGAAACAAGGCATTGCATCTTAGTTCTCAGAGGTGAGTATTCTTAATCGAGGATAATTGTAAATGTCTTTAGGCCACAGTAACCACTTATCATCAGGTGGACTGTGTGCTCGTTTGACACGCTTATTCTATAAAAAAACGAATGCTCTATTGAATAAAACGCAGAAACTATTGAGTCGCTATAGATATAGAAATATTATTGCTTTATAACCGATAAAACTACTATTTTAGATATGATTAAATATCAAATTTCAAAACAAACTCATCATTATTCATTGAACTATCGTTGACTAAACAAGTAAATCAGATAAACAAATTGAACTTACATCTCAAGTATGGGTTAAGCTTAAATAATAATTTTAATGACAACTATAGTTTAACGAAGTAGCTATGCTATAGCTAATATAGCATAGCTACATCGTTTAGCTGGGTGTACAACCTAAAATGACCACCCGATTGTGTTGCCTCATAAATATTCTTTCGAGAGATGATTTATATGTCAGGCAGGTCTAATTATTTGGACCGTGCCGTTTCGAGATCAACTTTTTTTTCACATCTCTGAAAACAAAACGGCGATACTCAGAATTGTACGTATAATCACGCGTTTAACAACACATAATATAATAATTGTAGGTGATTGTAAGAGAAAAGCATTTTACTTGTAATTTTTTTTTAATGAACGAAAGCGATCCGTGAAAGGTATTAAACGGCAAACGCAAATTATGGTTTATGTGAAATGAAATGGTCACAATCATTCAGTGAGCGCACGCAAGCAACGGTTTATGAAAGTCTACAAAACCAGTATAGCAATGGCGAGCGGGTCGCTCCTTGGTCAGTGTACCTGAATTGCTTTGTTGGTCATAGGTTCAAATCTTATGTAATGTCGATGTGCAACACACAATAGTTTTGATGGGCAGGATTTATATATTATTTTGTTAAAATGTTACTGTACAAGAGAAAATAAAGACCAGGAGAATATACTATTATTTTAGGCATTGATGCTTATACTATACTAGCTGGTTCCCGGCGCATTGCTGCCGCAGAAAAAATAATTCTAGAAATATCGTTTTAAATTTAGAAGGGTTACATTTATTAATTAGGAATGATAATACAATCACTGAATTGAATGATCTATAAATTTCAAATAAATTGTCGGTACGATTCGCGCGCCACCTAGTGTAAGTTAATTGTACTATACAATACAATAAAAAATTAAGAACATTAGCCCATAGCAATATATACCTTAACCTAAAAATATATATAAAATATAGACATAACACTATTTAGGGAACTTTCTTCTTTGGCGCGTCCCTGTATCGGCGAAACACTACCCCAGAGGGCCAGAAATCGGGAGCGAGGAATGTCTCTTTGTGTTTTGCAGGAACCTGGAGTACGTAGGATTTGAAGTTCGTTGACCTATTAGACTCCAGACGCTGCAAATGTAAAGAGATCGGATCCTCAATGCGGCATCGGATTCGTTCTTCCACGAAACGCAGGACGTCTTCTCCCGACGTACTTTCATATGCCTATAACCTTTAATTTATTAACATCTAATGAAATATATACAATATTTAAAAAAAGAATATAATAAAGAAAAACTTACATTATCATTTATCATACAGTCCTATTCCCCGTGGTATCGTGCATATATATATATATATATATATATATATATATATATATATATATATATATATATACATGGATATTTTCCATAGTTCCACGTTCGGCAAGCGGATTGGCAACCGCAGTTTTTTTTATTTTTAGTCGTTATTAGGAAGCCGCTCCTGCCCATCTCCTAATTTGTTTCCCACGGGCAGACACCCACGGGATGATATGGGACAGTGGATATTCTTACCCCGCCTACACGGGTAATGTCTCGTCACATATAACCTTTTTAGTTTCTCTATGGATACTGCACAGAGGACCATGATTGTGCCAGATCACCACGCTGGACAGCAGTTAGTGGATATTCTTCCACCGCACTACACGGTAATGTAATACATTTGCACATTTTAAATTGTGTTTAGGTACTGTAATTTCGGTTGGCCTATGAATGCGAGTATTCCAAGACTATTTTGTGGCAGACCTTTGTACAGCAGTGGATTTATTTCGCCTTTATGTACAACAATAATGATGATTAATAATGTGATATCACGACCGTTATAGTCTCTTTTTTACCAAACTTATTAACCCTTACGAAACTAATGTTTTCACATCATATTGCTATATTTTTAGTCGACTACCAAAAGGAGTACTTTCGCAATTCGTCTGTATTTTTTGTATGTATTTTACACGATATCTTCGCCGTGAACCGAATTAAGACCTTATTTTTCAACCGACTTCAAAAAAAGTAGGAGGTTCTCAATTCAACTGTATTTTTTATGTGTTTTACCTCAGAACTTTTTTCTAGGTGTGCCGACTTTAATGATTTTTTTAGACCTCAGTCATTCTACTTCTTAACTTGAGGTTATTATTGAATACTGAAGTCAGTTTTTACTTTATTGTAATTCGTTAAGAAAACTCTCGCGTCGGCGGCTCTTTGTCCACCTTAAATCCGTGGATATTTTATAATATGTATTTAAACTATTCGATTTATATGCACTTTAACTACTGGTAAAAAATTCTAATTTAACAAAACGAAATTATCAGCTTACATCAACTGATTAGTTAATTTGTTAAACATGTATTTTTGTTTTAAAATTGCCGTCTTTAATTAAACGTCAAATTGTCCGATATAACTCTTATGGTATATGATCAATAACAGATGAGGATTTTATGTCAGGAGGACCATTACATCACAATCAAAGTCCGAGAACCAAAAATTTGCGTGTGTATAAATGTTGAACCAGTCTAGGATTCAAACCCACGACCCACGGCATAGTATAGTGGTAACAGCTAACATGCGCCTGGCTTTTGAAAAGGATTGGAGACATGTGCCCTTCACAACATTCACAACAATCACAGCCGGTAATTATACTGGCTTTCTACACCATTCAGTCTGGAACACAGCAGTGAAAGCTCCGCTGATTGGTGACAGAAATAAGTAAGATTTTCAAACCTACCTAGGGGGACTCCCCAGCAAGATGGAGTTCTACTTCCTAGTAAAGAGTTAAAAGCAAGCAATATTCTTTCTTTAAAAAAAATATAGCTATGGCAAGATTATCTATCCTAAAACTAATGTCTAATGCTACAACATCCATGTATATATCTATCATACACGAGTAACAATATTGCCGGGCACGCATCTCTTAGCCATTATGCGCCGGTTCACATCTTAATCTAAAGGTTAACCGTATGTCTGTTACTGTCAGTGGTCGCGCCCCGCTGTGCTGTGCCTGCGCCTCTTTACTTACAGCGTGGTACAAAATCAAGAATTATGGAAGGTAAATTCATTAATCCCTTTCTAAATATGGGAGCAAGTACCAAAGCAGCATAAATTGAAAAGATAGAGAAAAGGTGTTAATAGTAAAACTTTCCTTAAGCACAATTAATATTGAACATTAAAAATTATATAGCATAAATTAATTATGACATACCCTTCATTTTTGTCTTTCATTTCTTAAAACCAAATAACAAATAGGTATCTTCCTTCTTCTACTTTGCTTACAACGTGGTACATAATCAAGAATTATGGAAGAGAAACTCATTAATCCCTTCCTAAACATGTAAAGAACAAGTACCAGAGCAGCATAAACTGAAAAGATAGAAAACGGATGTAAGATATAGAAAACGGATGTTAATTGCCTAAATTTTCAATACGCACCATTAATATTTGAACAATTTTTTTTAAATTATGTAGCGTAAATTATTACATACTCTTTATTCTTGCTTACATTTCTTAAAACCATATAGCAAACATCTCCCTTCTTCTACTAGATCATTGCCACAAGTGTGCATTTCTTTTTACTTATTATAATCCAGTGCTTGACCAAAATCTCACCTGGTGGTAAGTGTTGCTGTATTGAAGCCCTAGATGGTAAATCGCACTGTCTTAGCGTAACAAAACGTTTTACGTGGTAGAGTCATGCTGCAGCTATATTACTGGTATAGTTGTAGAACAAATGGGTCGACTCGACCGGCGAAGGATCACGCTCTTACAGAATACCAAAGTAAAATAGCAGAACTGGAGACCCTTTTTACTGGAAACGAGGCATTTTATCTTAGTCCTCACGGGTGACAACGCATCTGCATTTAATTCGTAGATGTCTATGGGCCACAGTAACCAGCAGGTGGACTGTGTGCTCGTTTGTCACCCTTATCCTATAAAAAAGGCTATTCACTCTTGACTCGAAGACGCCCAGATTGTATTCGGATGGAAAGACAGACGCCGGCAGTTCGCTAAAATTATGTATTGACTTTACAATCGCTAATGACTTGTGACTTGTATCACATCGTTATAATTTGTTCAACTAAATTGTCTGTAAAACTTACGCATAGAATGTAATGTTTAATAACTTGTGCCATGGGAGGCTGATTTGTAATTGTACGCCTGTTTCGTGCAACGATAGTTTAGAACAAATAACCTTTTGTACGTCGCTGTGCGAGTATGATATTACAAGGGCTCCTTTAAAGCAAGATAAGGTATCACGAACTATGGGTGCATTGTCACGAGACGTGTCAAATGTATAAATCTTGTGGAAGGAGCTGTTATTGAGGTGTTTATAAATGAATAAATGAAACCACATATTGTATATAGTATATGATTGAGAAAAATTTTAGAAATATTTATTTTTTTCGATGGTGACAACGTACGGACAAACGTATTAATTACGGAGATTGTAATTTTTCAGGAGAGCTGTTTAAATAAATTTTAAAATTTGACCCGTTAGTATGTAAAGCTGAGCAGTGTAACGTATCTTATACTTCTGCTATTAGTTAGGGTATTTATCTGTTATACAATTAATTTTAAAGAACTATTCTCAACTATTAAAAGTACTGGGAAATACTCAGTATTATGAAAAGTTACATTCACTTAATACTTTTGATCATTATTTTGTTATTCAGTAGTTCACTTAGTGCATTTGTGTATAGCATAATATGATTTTCAATTATTATTTAACTATTAGAATTTAAAATAAAATTTATTAAATAAATATATTTATTTTTATAACATTCCGCCTAAATTGTCATATAACTTAGGTACCAATTTTAGGTTTTAGGTGTCAATTGCCTATCATTATAAAACACTTAAAGTTTGTGTGAATTTCAATACTCATAGATAGAGTGGCTTAAAGCTACTTAATACATTTTGTCATTTCTATCATGGGTAGATAAGCGACTTCGATTCTTTTGTCTGGTGCCTCACGTTTCTTATTACAAATATACAGGTTCGGTTTAGACCGAAAGAGATGGAATTATGGCTTTCCGACAAGTGCAGAAGATGCGGCCTATTCATTTAGAATGTTGGATATTAAAAAGTGTAAATCACAAAATTTTGCATTAAGCACGTTTGTCTTCTAGACCATCGATTTATACTTCGATGCACAAAAACGTACATATGGCGAAATTAATTCTCTCCCAGTCAACCATTAAGCTAAACAGAGATAGACATATAAAAGGCAGTGCAATAATATACAAAATAGAAAGATATGATAAAAATTAAAATTATAAATACAACATATTATATAGGTACCTGTATATATTATGTTCATTATACTATTGTAGAAAATATTATATACTGTCTTATATAGTATGTCTTATATTTACGCGAATACTGTACACCATTGAATAAAACTAATTTTACGGATTTAATCGCGTTTAATGTCGACTTATTTTTAATTACCGACTTTAAACCCCGATTCCCGTTTCAAGTAGTTTTTACGGTGTCAGGTAATGTCATAGTTCACCTTACTGTTTCGTGGTTGAGGTTTCTAACGTGGCAGAGCCACGTGCTATTCCAACTATACATAGCTGTAGCACATAGGCTCGACCAGGGAATGACCACGCCCCCACAGAATACCAGCGTGAAACAGCAAAATAAATATGCTGACTTTCGTATGGCGATTGTAGAGAACTGGAGACCCTTTTTACTGGTACCAGGCATTAGGAGTCCTCAGGAGTGACCACAGAACTGCATAATATTGATTCTTAACCGATGACAGATGTACATATCTTAGGAGGGGATATCTATGGGCCATAGCACCCACTTACCATAAGTATGCTCGTTTGTCATCGTTATTCTATAAAAAAGATAAAATTTATGAGTTTGTGTGTTTTGATGCACGAGGTGATCTCCGGAAATACTGATCCATCCAGAAAATTCCTTCGCGGGCAGGAAGCTATATTATTCCTGGGTACTAAATTTTATTTTTATAAAAATAAACTAAAACTTTGAAATCACAATATTTCTTTTATCAAGTCGGAAGAAAAAGCGCTTCCCGGTTACATTGGCGGCGCTGACCCAATCCTTGAATGAAAATAATGTACTACAACAACATTAAATTAGAGATCAGTATCTATCTTTCATCTTTAAGCCGCAACGTTTTTATGTTGAAAGTTAATTAAAATTAAAAACTGATGACGTATTGATTGTTCCATCCATTTATTATTCATTCCGACGACGGCGCGACTACAGATCATGTGGTCCTGAGTTCGGTCGGGCTAAAAATCAGTCGTTAGATTTTTCTGCCAAGAAATTCTCAGTAGCATCCCGTAGTCAGTAAGTTGGTCTCGGAAAGGTGTTGGTTCTGCGCCCGATCTCTCTCCGATCATGTTGGACTGCCGTCTCGTCGAAAAACGAGAGTGCACATGTACTTGCGCACATATTTGTCCAGTATATAATCCTGTCCTACGCAGATAGCTATTCAGTCAGTGTTAACATCGTGTGCTCTCTTTTCTGGGAAAGTCAATAATGATTGAGTATCTCGATCATGAATCTACTGTAACCAGCACTTTGTATATAAAGAAAAAAAAATTTTGAAACTAAACCAAATGAAACTGCAATAAAACTTACGAAAAATGTCAAGATTTAAAATGCATGAGCATTCTCCATAGAAAATAAGTAGTTTCGACCAGGAATGGACCACGTTCACAGAATACAGTGTAAAATAGCAGCTTAACGCTGCTGTGTTTCGTATGGTAAGTGTAGAGAACCGGAGACCCTTTTTACTGGTAAAGAGGTATTCTATCTTAGACCTCAAGGGTGATAGTGTATCTACGTTTTGATTCTTATTCGAGAATAAATGTAGGTGTCTATGACTGTGTGCTGTGCGTTTTGCTTATCACCCTTATTTTATAAAAACAGAAAATTTAATTTAAAAAAAAGACATTCTATGTGTATTACACTAAAAGGTGACGGTATAGAAAAATAAAATAATATAATTATTAAGTACCTGTAATGATATACTACCGTTACCGTTACATCGTATTAAAGTCCACAGCTGAATATAGGCCAAAGATTGATTGCCTCATAGGGGGGATATTTGCCATAGTTGCCACACTCGGCAAGCGGGTTGGCAACCGCAGTATTTTATTTTTAAACGTTACTAGGGAGACGTTGCTGCCCATCTTACGTGTATCCTGTTTCTTACGTGGTAGAGCCATGCTGCAGCTTTATTAGTTTAGTAGTATAGTTGTAGCACGAATGGGTCGGCTCGAACGGGGAAGGACCACTCTCTCACTCACAGAATACCAGCGTAAAATAGCAGCTTAACGCTGCTGTGTTTCGTATGGTGAGTGTAGAGAACCGGAGACCCTTTTCACTGGAAACGAGGTATTCCATCTTAGTCCTCACGGGTGACAACGCATCTTTATTTTGATACGTAATCGAGTACAGATGAAGATGTCTATGGGCCACAGCAACCATTTACCATCAGGTGGACTGTGTGCTCGTTTGTCACCCTTACCCCATAAAAAAATATCCGGATTTGCTTACCTCTGTCGCCTCTTAAGACACCCACACGGGACCATATGGGGGTTGTTGCCACTACACGGTAGCAACGTTTTCAGCTTATTTTCCTTTATTTTTATCATTTGCAGCTTTAACTGTTTCGTTGAAAAGGTTGGAGTAAAATGAGTCCAAAATGCACTGACGATTGTAATTTCTTTGTCCCGGGAAATAAAGAGAAAGCCCGTATTTTTTAACTTCATGATCTTTTGTCTTCTGCGTCCGAAAAAAAAATGGCATCCCTAGTAGGTAGTATTAGGATCACATGACAAGTCTAACACATATAGACTTAAGGAATAACATTTTGTGTTTTAGCATTTAAAAAAAAAAATAAGAGGTTATTCCAGTTGGCATTCGAATCAAGACCAGCGACTTAGTAACCAAGTTCTCATACAAATGTTAGTCGATATATTTTAGTTTAATCAGTGAGTATTAAATATTCACTGACCCTTCGCCTACGAATAACCTTCGGTTAGGGCATGTCCTATCCACAACTTGAGAGTTCAATGTCCATGAAAGGGCTTTTACGGACTTAAGAAGAAGTACCCTTTTTTCTCAGTTAGGCATTTAACATATTCGCACACATATAAACAGTAAAATCTTAAATGATTATTTCCTCCATTACGTGCTGCCTACTCTGTAGAATTTCTCCACTTAGTGCGTCCAGACTACGACCATTAATTGCCTGCGGAAATATCGATTACAGTGCCCAATACGTTTGTGCGATTTTATTGATAGTGAGATCACGGACTTGTAATAATAATAATAATAATCATTTATTTCAATCCATCAGATCATAGTTACAGTAGTACATTTGAAATGAAATTTAAATTTTGAATTACATATGAATTAAATTAAAATAAAACAGAATTATATTAAATTAAAATTATTAAAAAACCAGATTGAAACCATTAAAACCAAATTAACATCATTAAATATAAAAATCAATAATATGTCTGCCTCTGAGTCATTTGTTTGTTTGTCCTTACATTAATCATATAACAATGATTAATGTACTGACAATCAAACCTGTTCGCAAATACGCTCATGATGGTGGAGCCTGCGCCTCAGAGATGTGCACCGCTTTTGCATCGTCGTGTAGAAACGGTCGACACGGGCGTCGGCGAACATCCCTGACGCACTGCAGTGCCCGGGCAGCCCCAACATCACCCTGAACGCATTATTATATTGCACACGGAGTGCGTTGTACTGCTTCTGGGTATATGACACCCACAGGCTGGCCGTGTACAGGGACGTACAAAATGCTCTGAAAAGAGTTATTTTGACGGCCCCCGAGCAACGAGCAAACCTGCGGGCGATCATATTGGCCCTCACAGACAACGCCCTCCGCTCCCTATTGATGTCCGCATCGTCCCTCAGGTCAGGGGGTTACGATATGCCCGAGATATTTAAACTGTTCGACTTTTTTTAACTCGACACCGTTCAGTCCAATAGGTGGAACGGTCTCCGGACAGCCACGCCCCCCTGGCCCGAAAGACCATGCATTCACTCTTCTTTGCCTTATAGAGCAACCCGTGATCCAGCACGTAACGCTCGCAGATTCCCAGCAACCTGGACTGACCACACACCGAGGCACTCAGCAGCACCATGTCGTCCGCATAACTAATATTATTGACACAAATACCGTCAATATGGCAGCCGACACGGGTGCTGCTGAGCTCCTCTATCAGTGCGTTCACGTACAGGCTGAAGAGCTTGGGCGAGGTCAGCCCCCCTTGCCTCAACCCGCACTCTAACCTGTATGTGAAATACCAGTACTTGAAGATTTCTATCAGTTCGAGAGGCATTGAGATGTTCTTTAATTTTGCCATAACATGCCATAACTAACCAGATCGAACGCCTTCGAGAGGTCGACCTGTCTATCTTTTACGCACACATATACACGAAGAATGTTTACCTACATGAAGTTTCCAGAAAAAGTATATCATATTTGTTAAATTATTTAAAAAAAATGGGTTGTCATTAGAAGCTATTATTAATTTAAATAAGGAAAGATATTTTTGAGTTATGAAAGAAAGAAACTCTAAATAAAAAGAAAAAGCCGACTTCAAAGTAAAAAAAAGATTAAAATCATTTTTGTTGCATGCAGCCATGCTGCAGCTATACTATGTTTGTAGCACGAATGGATCGTCCCGACCAAGAACCACGCCCTCACAGAATACAAGCGTAAAATAGCAGCTTTACGCTGCTATATTTCGTTTGGTGAGTGTAGAGAACCGGAGAGCCTTTTTACTCATTAAATGACGTCCCGATGTCATAGTTAGCCCGGCTACCTTCAGTTTTTAATAAGTAGCCCCCGTGACCATGGGTGGTTTAAAGCACCCGAAACGTCGGGAATGAAAAGTTAAAATTAAACGCGATATAATCCGTAAACATTAGTTTCATTTAATGTGTAGTCTTCGCGTAAATATAAGAAAACATTATGTGAGCCTTTTTATTGGAAACGACGCATACCATCTTAATATAAACTGAGGATAGATGCAGAGATGTCCATAAGTCACTGCATCCACTTACCATCAGGTAAACTGTATGTTCCTTTGTCACCCTAATTCTATAAAATGAGAATAAAAAACTTACTGCATAGAAAAATAAATCCCGACTTTTGAAGTTGGTACGTGGAAATTATTTTATTCTTTTTATTTCTAGATGTGGGCTTTTATTTTTTACTAAAAGCTTAATTTTCTTACTTATTGTATCCAAGAATTTAGTCCCCGCCTTTAAAAGCTGTTATGTAGAAATTATTTTACTTTTTTTAGTTCTTTCAAGTGTACTTTCTTTTAATTAAAAGTTTCACAAGCTCAAGGTAACAGCTTAAATGTCGTCTGAATATATGGTCTATCTACTGTATGGTTTTAACGCATGTAATGCAATATTTCTGACAATAATTAACAGATTTTGCTATTTTTTATCCAAAGAATACACTTTCGCAGTGGTCACATATGAATTTTATCCGATGATAATTTGAAGTTAATATTAATTTTTGTTATTTATTTTTTATTATTTATCCAGATATTATTTGAAATATACAATTTTTAGCAAAAAGTATTAAAAAAACTGTCTAAAATGACTTTAATTCATTATCATCATATTTTGAACCCACAAATAGTGACTCATCAGACTAGATAGGTATCTGTAGCCGATATCAAAACGGCAATTTTATAGGTGAGGACCTAGTTAATATACCTAATATTATTATACATTAGGTACTCAACTATGAAATCCCATTTTGTTGTACTGGCCACTTTAAACTTTAATAGCTATGGTTTGACTTGGAATTCTAAATTCAAATAAGTTTTTATTAGAGGCATATTATTCGTTTTTCAATCAACTATTCATTTGTTTCTTTGGGTTTCGTTTTTTCTGCAATATTGCTATATTTGTAACAATGGATTTTAAGAAATTTTAATTTTATCGCTTCTTTATTTTACCGTATCGATATTAAAAAGTTACGTAAGAGCCTACATTTGTCTCACTGGTGCCCTGTGATTTCTGAGACATTTTTGTGACAACAGGGAATAGACCGCAGCATTACCCCAAAAAGTGTTGGCAGGTTTCTTTCACCATCGAGCATGTGGTAAAATCGTTACTTAAATTCAAAAACTATCAATTTCGTTAGTGCTAGCGGATATTGCGCTTGGTTAGTTCGGTTACTTTGAAATTTAAAACAAGCGCATATTCTCTGAAGTACAGCAGCGCCGCATATTAAATTTATAATTATACTAAAGTGCTAAACAAAATAAAGTTGCAGCCTATATAAGTCCCACAGCTGGACACAGTACTCAACTTATTTCTGAGAGGGATTCTAGGGTTAGGTGCTCAAACTTCACATGTCTTCAAAATATCTTTTATCTTTTTTAATTATATTTCTTAGTCATAAGGATTTACTCACGATGTTTACTTGACAACCAAGCACGTGCTAAATCAGGAGAGGTCAAACCCGAGTCAAACCCGAGGCAACTACTCGCGTTCTGTGAAATTTATGCTGAGGTCCTAATCTGCCACGGCTCTATATTTAAGTAATGTGGGAGAGCCGTGCTGCAACTATATGGTTACAGCACGAAATGGTCAACTCGACAGGGGATGGCCACGATCTCACATGATACAAGATAACAGCTTAATGCTGCTGTATACGTACAATACAATACAATACAATATCCTTTGTTGTACACTAAAAAAAATAACATAACAAGAAACAAACAGAGAGAAAAACAAAAGGCGGTCTTATTGTTATACAGCCATTTCTTCCAAACAACCTAAAAAGGAAATATAAAGTAGTGATAAGTTAATTAAAGGGTAGAGTGCACTATAAAATAATATTATAATCTAAAATACTAATATTTAAATATACCGAAATTTACTTAATTGACAGACTAGTGATCATAAAGCGACAGGAAGAGATGAAAGGAGGGGAGAAAAATAAAGAGAAAGATAATAATGTTTTTTAACTTGTTTTTTAAAGGAGGCTAAGTATGTAGTATGTGTAATATGGTATAGTTAAGTGAACTAGAAACTCTTTTTCTACCAACTTCAACAGGAGGAGGTATTCAATTCGACTGTATGTTTTTTTTATGTGTGTTACCTCATAACTTTTTACTGGGTGGACCGATTTCGATAATTCTTTTTTTGCTAAAAAGCTGATGCCTTACATGTGGTCCCACATAAATTTGATCAATGAGTTCGAGATCAAATGAGTTATTCTTAATAATTTACATTGAAGTCGGTTGTACAAAAATTTTAATTTTAAATTATACTGGTAACGAGGCATTCTACCTTGGTCGTCAGTTATGACAAAGATTTTGATTCCTTATCAAGGACAGATTTAGACGTATATGGATCTTGGGGTCTATAAAATATATTAGATAATATAAAAAAAAGTAAAAATATATTTTATATATATATTAAAAATATATAACAACTTTTGTGCCATTGTTAAAATATCGGTCTTATTAGTAAACGTTGTTTATTATAATATAAGGTTTCAGTAATTAATGTTCCTCTTAACATTTTCTTAAACCCTAGTTTAATCCCGTGTTTCTACTCATCAATAAACCACGTTATTTATTAAGAACTATAGAGTTTTGTTTAACACTGAATGAACAGTTTTGCCGATATAATACGGATATTTCACATGAAAATAGCCAAGCCCCATTATGCGTTTCTGACATTTATTCCCCGTCCCACACGTTGCACAATTTCCTAAGTGTCTCCGCTAGTTGCTGAATGATGTTACGCAGAAAGCAAGCATATCAAATAATAATTGTTTTTTTTTATAGGATGAGGGTGACAAACGAGCACATAGTCCACCTGATGGTAAGTGGTTGCTGTGGCCCACAGACAGCTACATCTATCTTCGATTACGAATGAAAATGCAGATGCGTTGTCACCCGTGAGGACTAAGATGGAATGCCTCGTTTCCAGTAAAAAGGGTCTCCGGTTCTCTACACTCACCATACGAAACACAGCGGCATTAAGCTGCTATTTCACGCTGGTATTCTGTGAGAGCGTGGTCCTTCCCCGGTCGAGCCGACCCATTCGTGCTACAACTATACAATTAATATAGCTGCAGCATGACTCTACCACGTATAAAAATTGTGTGCGTATGTTGGTTTGCATACTTTGGTATTGTCATGTCACTACGTTTCTCACGTTGCACTACTGTGTGATTGTGACAGGGACATGTTTGCGGTATGGTCGAACTGTAATTGCTCTATACTGAATTGAAAAAAAAAGAGTAAGAAAGAAAAAGTAAGAAAGAGTATATGGCTATAGGAATAGTGATTCTGGACTAGCATAAACAGTAGATACATGAAAAAGAAAAGAGAAAATAGAAAAGAATGATTCTAAGGTACCATGGACATGAATTCATGTCCACGTTTTGTGACTGTTGAGTACCGCGGACATGAATTCATGTCCGCATTACGTGCTGCTATTTTCGTCTTAAAAAGAGAGAAAAGTTTTGAAGGGCATATTGCCGGACCAAGACTGATTAGTGTTGCAGGGTTCAAAGGAACCGGTCCAATACTAATTGCCTGAAGGGTCGATATAGACCGGACCAGAGCTGATTGTTAATATCTGCAGGGTCATTATAGACCGGACCAGAATATGTTGCTGAATGTGTAAACATTTATGGTTTTTGTCAGGATAATCGAACGATGTTTTTCTGTCTACAGATAACTAAGATTGTGATGGAGCGCGTGCGAGGACGCACGCATGTCAGCATGGCCGTGACGGTGCCTGCGCCATTGCACGTGCGGCGGCGCCGGTGTTGCTAGACAGAATTCTTGTAAACAACACATGCACCGCACACCTGCGCCATGGCACCTGCGGTGGCGCCCGTGTCTAGCTACTTGTTTTGCTTGTATAAAACGGACGGAGCGGCTGCCGTTAAGGCAGTCTTGGCTCTGGCTTGGAACGGTGCACTTGTCGTATTCCGTTACTAGCTTATCCTTGACTCGTTGGATAATTGATTCGTGCAAACGAATTAATTGTTATTCTTAACTACAAAATTAGTCTCGGTACAATTTATAGTTTGTATTAAGTAATCTATTGCAAATCAACCTTATTTAAAAGAAAAGTCCCGCTGGGTCTCTTGCTGGTTCTTCCCAGGACAGAGATTTTATCCGAACCGGTGGTAGTAGTACTATATTGAATAAAAGTGATTCTATTCTATTCTAAAAGCCTTTTCATGAGACTCTATACATCGTAATAACATCCTTCATAAGAAGTGGGAATAAAGCTTTCCATTTAAGTTCTCTGTATTTTAATGATTTGATGATTTTGTATTTAATGATATATATATGAAGAACATTTTGTATTGTAGCGTAATGGTATGTATTTCCTAGAGTAGTTTTGGTTTGATCTAATGGTCACTTGTTTACATAAACACTCACGCCTGTCACCCAGAGGGGTATAATAATGGGCGCGTATCTTGGTAAATTATTTTTCTTGAAATTAAATGGATTATTAATTTCTAATTCGAAGGAATAAATAACACTAACTGAGTGAAGTAATATTGTTAACATACAAATTTACGGAGATAAAAAAAATCTGAAATGATAAATGTTTCTGAATTATTTAACAAGGTTACTATTTCACTCTCGAATCTAACTTTCTACATATGAACAGCAATCCGATCTAGTTACGAAAATGATTGTGATAGGATTATGTGCATCGTTCGTGCCAACAATTTACGATCTCCGTCTCGCTCTCACATTGTTAACTCCGTGAAAATATGTCCCATTGCACGTCATTATAGAAATTACAATGATTACGTCGGATTCACTGCGGACGTGTATCGATTGACTAGTTGTATGATGGTCACTATTGGAGATATAGAATATTATTATTGTATAGCTGATAGGAAAATATTTCTAACTTTCGACAAAATCTACCTTTTTAAATTGAAATTGTGAAAATTCATAAGGTAAGATCCGCGTCAAAAGTAAAACTAGTTTCATCAAAAAATTCCATTATTTTCTAAGCAGTCGTAAAAAATTACTTAGAAACTAATGTAAGGATATTTCCTGACCCTATACATAGGATAATAAAGAAGTAAAATCAAGTTTGTTTTCGTTTGGTGAATCAGCTCTTAAATAAAGCGTTTCTGAATTTCTGCTTTTGACTTTATGGTGAACGGCGGTCGTCATTAGTAATTACAGCTTCATCACTCCATTTACAGATTAACTGCAACTACAGATCTATCACTACAATGAGGGCTAATAATTTTCTGCTCACCAGATGTCGCTAGTTGACACCGAGGTAAAGTTTTTGTTACACAATGTAATTTAATTGAGAAGTTGTTTTTAATAAAGGTTTGCTCTTTAATTTTTGCACATTTTAACTTTAAAAAAACTACTTTTATGAATATCTGTGGTCTGTTTTATATATTTTTAATGTTATTAATATAAAATATAGTTAATAGTACAGAAAGAAACAATAACTTTTACATTTTCCGAACAAATTAATTTTCCTGCTATGAAATCTGTCAAATATTATACCTCGCTTTCTAGCGGCGCCGCCCTGGTGGCAGAAAAAGTCGTGGATGCCCTCATTTTTGGTACATTGTCGAAATTGTACACGATAATGGACAAGCTTTCTCTATGGTTATATTTAAAAAGAAATACGTGTGACCAAAAAAAAATTTTAAACTTACGTCACTATTATAAATAAAGCAATTTTACTTCATGTCATTAAATGTCATCATACAGCATGAAATGTTTGCTAGTCCACTACTTCTCCATATACATTATAAAACTGTCTCAAAATTACAAGATCATCAATAGGAAACTCATCTTCTTTTTGTTTGGAATTTGGATAATATTTTACCGGCGTTAATTTCCATTCCAATGACGCGGTGTAGAATGTCTTTAAAGAATTCTTCATTGACTCCCGTCTTCAGGATTTCTTTAACAGAGGCATCAATAAATTTCTCTTGAAATAGCATAACTACATCGAGACTAATGGCCGATACTTTGATTTTAATTAAATAGATAATCTTAATAGAAAAATCTAATTTTGCACTATAAAACGGTAATTTCCCATCACGACGCCATGTTGACCTGCGACTTATAGAAAAAATAAATTGCCAACAGTGTTACTTGTCTAACAGGTCATAAAAGGCAACGATAGCATATTGGGTTTGTGTTTGTTTTGGCGATTCGCTTACCACCTATCACTTCTCTCACAATTTTGCAACTATACCAATTTTTTTTTTTTTTGCTAAACGTAATCTGAGTGACTAGCTTTAAGCTCTGCCAACTCCGTCAGGATTAGAAGCGGAACGTTACTAAGTATATGCAAAACAGTTATTTCATACGTACTATAACAGTATAACTTACACCACATTATGAGGAACGCTACGAGTTTTACATTAAAAACCCATTCTCCTACCAGGAATGCATAAATTCTTAGACACATTTCACGTTTAAGAAACCATACCAAAGTCGTAAAAGCATCGCTTCCATTTGGCAAACAAATATTAACATTACAATAAACCGCCTTGAAGTCATGCATTCAAATGACGCATTGCCTGTAATGGCGGCAGCGACATTTGCCTCATTGTTAGCGATGCCATCAATTATATTATTCCTAGTAAACACCAATAAGGACTGCGGTATGAATATGCAATATCGCTACGAGAGATCGAAAACAGGTCTTTATCTGGTGGATTGCCATCCTGTCAAATAGACTAAGATCGAGTGCCGCCTAGACGATTTTAATAAAATGCATGTACATGTAAAATTGCGGTATCTATTTGTATATGTTCTGTATTTTGACAACTAAGAAGAAAGTTAATTTACTATAACTTCATACAGATTGACTATTTATTTTTGCAATCTTGAAGTATGCTGTAAGCAATGAGAGTTCCTTGAATAACCCTTTTGTAGTCGATAAATCCATTTTTTTTGTATCTGGATAAAGGCATTTTATAAAGCTATATTTTGTATAGAATGGGTGTGACAAACGAGCACACAGACATTTACATTTTTATCTTCGATTAAGATCAAAATGCAGATGCGTTGTCACTCCTGTGGACTACGATGGAATGCCTTGTTTCCTCCGGTTCCGGTTCTCTACACTCACCATACGAAACACAGCAACATTAAGCTGCTATTTTAAGCTGGTATTCTGTGAGAGCGTGGTCCTTCCCCGTTCAAGCCGATCCATTCGTGCTGCAACCATAATTTAGTTGCAGCGTGGCTCTACCACGTAAACACGCTATATAAATGGCCGCTAATAAATGGCCGTGCATGAATATTTGTTCACAATTTGTGTGTGTGGTGACCATTTTCTAAAACCGTCGTAGAGAATAGCGTTCGCCTTAATATGCTAGATATTACGTACAAGAGCTAGGATGCAGCGTGTTACGGCACGAATGGGTCGGCTCGACAGCGAAATATTCACCCCTAACCCTTTTTTTACTTAAAACGAAAAAATACATCTTAGTGCTCAGGGGTGACGATGCATCTTTTTTACTCCCCGCTTGCACAAATGTAATTAGTGATTGTCATTTTAAGTGCTGGTTATTCAAGTCTTCAGCGGTGAAGGAAAACATCGCAACCTTAATGTAAAAAAGATACAAAAGAATGACGAAAGACAACATGTAAAATCAACCAACACGAATTGGGGCAGCAAGGTGGAATGTTCCATGGTTCAAATATCCCTTCAGAATTAGAAACGAGTCCTGTGCCCGGCAGTGGAACGTATATAGACTCCTCCTATTTTTGCTTATGGTTGTTATAAATCATATTAAAATGTTTTTTTTTTTAAATATAATATAAACATTGGTAAAAATCTCAACGATCTCATTAAAATCTAACGTACGGAGTGCGGTACGCGGATACCTTGTGGCTCCTTACACTTTTTATATTGCGATGTCAGTGGATGCACATAGAGAGCTCAGCATAGTACCTAGTTGGTAAAAGTCTTAAACAGAAAATAAAAAAAAATAAAAATAAAATGTTGGTAGCAAAAAAAATACGAGTGTATCGAAAGCAAAAAGTAATTGTTGGTCATTTTCTTTTTAATTTCCGATGTACCGCTTATGCAATAATGAAAGGAGGCAGTACCGCATACAGATTTAAAAAAAAATGATTTACAACAAATCCAGTTTTCATAACTCTCTCATAAAGGTGAAATTTTGATGAGGGCCAATAATCTTACGCAAACCAGATGTCGCTAGTTGGGACTAAGGTGAACTTATTTGTTATGTTATTATAGTCACACTGTCATTAACATTGAAAAGTTGCGATTTAGTTACAAATTTTTCGTTTTCTTGTGTATTTATATTCATAAACCAATACCTCAGCTGTATTCTATAATTTGCAAATTATGTTTTATTTAATTTTTTAATAATATTTCAGAAAGAAATAGTAAGCTCTTCACTTTTCTAACAAATTAATTTCCCCCGCTATGTAATCTGCCAAATATTTCACGTCATTCCTAAGTGGAGCCGCCCTGGTAGCAAAAATTCCGACTGAAGTGCCGCCCAAATTTCGACGGAAGCAAAGGCTTTCTCATAGTCCATATACGCAAGACAAAGTGGTAGATTGTACAATTTGCCGAGGGTATGTGGTCCATGGTGCTAAAGCCTTATCGAAAACTGGCTTGTTCGGGAGGCTGGAAGTCGTCGAGTCTGCGTGATCGTAAACAGCACGTAGACGCGGCTCAGAAGGAAATCAGTCTGTAATTCAAGACAATGTTGTCACCTTTCTTGAAGACCAAGACCACCGCACTTCTACTCCACGTATCCGGAGTAGTGCCATCATTGAGGATGGAATTAAGGAGTTTCTGAAGGATTTCAAGTACCAGTTTTCTACCCGCTAGAAACTCCGCTGTAATTCCATCCTCGCCTGGGGACTTGCAATTTTTGAGGTGCTTGAGAGCCATTTTAATTTCGCTCAGACTGACGTCCGGGATATCATCAGAATAGTGTCGAATAAGACTTGCTATTGGATCGTTGTTCACATTTGCGTGTGTCTCCAACGATGGCGTGTACAGCTGCCCGTAGAACCTCTCGATCTCATTTAAAATCTCAGGTGTCCCGGAAACGATGCTGTCACATTCAGTCTTCAGCTTCGACAGTTGGCTCTTTCTGGCAGGCAGATCTCTGGTAAAGACTGGAGCCCTGATTCCGCTCGATTGCTTCTTCAATACGAGCTGTATTGAAGTTGCGTAAGTCCCGCCGCGCCGAATGCATTTGGAGATCTTTCTGTTCAGTTGCCTATACGCTGTCAAATCTGCTGAAGACAACAGCTCCATTTCTCGTCTAACAGCCATGAGATTAAGAGTGTGATCGGAGAGATTTTGTGTTCTTCTGCGACGGGTCTTGCAAAACTTAGCTCCGACCGCATGGACAGTTTTCACGAGCTTGTCATTCAAATCGTCCACTGTATTGTAGTCTTCTAGGCACTGAAAACGATTTTGTAACTCAAGCTGTAAGCTGTATTTGTAACTGAAGTTTTCGGGGATTTGGATTAGAGCATGAGGGGGACGGAGCGTTGACTTCATTAGATCTTTCCAGCTTGCCTCTCACCATTCGGTGATTGCTGTCAGTTTTCACCCTCGCAATCACTAAGTTATCACTGAACATTTGCCGTCTAGTCGTCGTAATGAAGTCAATCTAATTTTTTGTCGAGCCATTGGGGCTTAACCAGGTGCACTTTCTGTGAGGCCGCCTCTGAAAGAAAGAGTTCATCATAAAGAGTCCCACTTTCTCCATGAAGTCAGCCAGCTGCTGGCCACTTGGGTTCCGTTGCCCTATCCCGAATTTCCCTACCTTCAGCTCACCGTTCTCTTTTGTGCCTAGTTTTGCGTTGAATTCTCCATTAACACCGTATAGTTTTGAAGGAACGCATGCTCTACAGATATTTTCATACATTTCCTCCACCTCCTCATCAGGATGTGCCGAGGTTGGTGCGTAAACCTGTATGACCTTCAGCGATTACCGTTTGGTGATTCTGAGTATAAGGTACGCAACCCTCGTCGACACACTCCCAATCTTTACAACGTTGTTAACGAAAGACTTGTGGAGGATTAATCTGACACCTTGGGACAGATAGTCACCCTCCGGTGATAGAACAAGTTGCTGGATTCGAGGATAACCGTGTCCTCCTCTCTCTTCGGACCTCAGATAAACCTATAATATCCTAGCGCAACTTCTCTATCTCTTCCTCCAGCTCCAGGATCTTCTGGTCAGTAATCAGGGTAAGTGCGTTATATGTTGCCAGATCGAGTCGTCGTAGGTGGCGACCAAACCTCCACCGGAGATTTTTAGCACCCCTGCCCCGCCGTTACTGTGGTCGCCACCGTAGCCAGGAATAGCGGGGCTGCCGGAGACTGGGGGCCGTCTTTTTTTAACTCTCGCCATGGGCGGGTATATTGCCATAGTTGCCACGCTTGGCGAGTGGGTTGGCAACTGCAGTTTTTTTATTGTTGTTTACCTGTTATCAGAAAGATACTGCTGCCCATCTTCTGCCTTAGTTTCCCTCTGTTGCCTCTTACGACACCCGAAGAAGGTTTTGGGTCACACGGGGGTAAAATTTAATGTAAAATATTCTATTACAATATCATAATTTACTTTCTTGTGCTTTTCGATAGGTAAAATGGAAAGATTGGTTAGTCGCGCTTGGCTCATTGTGGACCTTAAGTAAGATTCTATTAACTTGTGTTTTGAAAAGCTTCTTTCACATGAAGCTACCGAAACACAAATAGTTTAAAAAAAATTAGACACAGCACTAAATTTGGAACAGACTTATGAAGTCCAACGGGTCTACGGGAATATGCGACGGTTATAATCAAAACACTGATTGACTGTTTGTTGTTATTACCTTTTTCGATCGCGTTACTTAACGTGAACTCATTTATTTAGGACATTAAATTATGTTCGAGAGTAAATAAAAATAAATTTGCAATACATATTAAGATATAATATTAGTATGCAGGTAGATACTATTTATTTATTGGTATATCTTTGAGGAGTAATTCTTGTTTGAATAATTCTTGAGTGAGTTGTCTTTGTCACCCGCGGAGCTTGGCACCAGGGCGGACCGCCCCACCGCCCCCTTTACGCCGCCACTGGTTATATGTTGTATCTGTGTGTCTGTCTGTGTCATCATAGTTCCTGAACGGATAAACCGATTTTGATATAGTTTTTTTCGTTTGAAAGGTGTCTTAAATCGAATTTTTCTTAGCTATGTTTCAAGAAAATCTGTTCAGCCGTTTGAAGATCTACAACTCTTTTTGTTTCGGGATTTTTTTATTTTTTATTTAAGTTATATTAAATAATATTAGGTTATTAATTATTATTCTTTAGGTCTCCTCTGTTAACATATCCTATGAATAAAACTGGCCAAGTGTGTGTCGGGCCACGCACAATGTAGAGGTAGGGTTCCGTAGTTGCCCGTCACAATACGTGGGCTTTCTTGAAATTGAGTATAATAAGTGAGTTCGTTTGACTGCTGTAACGACTAAAATGGGCCCAAATAGGAATATCGTAACTGAAGGACTTATTTATCAGACTTCATATATCAGACTTATAGGAGTGGTATTCAAAAGATTAAAAACTTTTCGATTTTGAAAATAATACAATTTACATCAAATCATTCACATGCCAAGGTACAACGATGATCATAGCTACTACTATCTATCTATATATTCCGGCAGTGCAACCCTAAGATATAGGTACATATATGACCGTAATGAACCAAATTATCCTGAGGCTGCCCGCGTAAACCAAGAGTGTGAAGAATAAAACCGTATGAGGCTTTATGATTGTATGAATACTTTGAATGAGGCCTACAATAACTACCAACTAAAAATAGGTGAAAGTAGTAAGTAAGTAAGAAAGATTCTCCTGCCTATTCCGCAAATGAAAAAGTAAAGCTATAGTAGTAATGCTTAAAAGTCGTTCTCTTCATAAAATGTTTATTTTTAACAGTTTACATTACAAAGTTATAATGCAGCTAGTTTTAGGTCATTTTCTATGGAGTTTTAACGAAATTTTTACTAATCCATGTGCATTTTATAAGTTGGTCGACTATTACTCGTTAACTTGTTAACTCTACTTAGCTGTGATAGTTTTCCTTTTAACTTCATTATATATACTACTATCGTGTATACTTTTCACATTTCCAAAAACAGTGGTTTAGTTGGTAGAGGGGGGACACATGACTCTAATAAAAAATACCACTTTAAAGCTAAATATTTCGCAAACGGACCCCTGAATCGAAAAGATCATCCTCCATTTACTTGTATGGGAAGTACCCAAAATAAAAATCTTTTTTAAGATTTTATTTCACATTTTTCTAGGCGTGATTAATATCTATAACTGTGCCAAATTACAGATTGGGTCTCTGAGAAAAACCGCGGACGGGCCGACATGGCGAAACTATAAGGGTTCCTTTTTGTGTAACTACGAAACCCTAAAAATCAAAGATATTGAGGATAGAAAAATATGTATTTAGAAAGTTAGGTAAATATTCATAATTTGTCCTGACTGACAATTCGCAATTACTTACGAGTGTACACTTGAACAACAGTATTTTTTATTGAACACAAAAGAACTACTATTCCACGATTACTTATTTATTAATTATGAATTGTTACGGACCGATACGACTTCAGGAACATTCAAAAAAAGAGTCTAGCCTAGCTTTTCTAAAAGGCCAGCAATGCACCAGTTATTCCTTTGGTATTGCGGCGGTGGTAGTCAAAATCAGGTAAGCCCCATGTTCGTTAGCCCCTCTTTTATATTAAAAAAAAAAAACTTTAATTTTAAAGAATTTTATTTTAAAAAAAATCTGGCATTATACCCTTAATAAAAGTGCCACCTATGCTAAGTTTCTTGAACCTCCTTTACAGTGTTGATTTAATTATGATAAGAAAATGAAGCATTGAATAATTTCAACACACTTCTCATAGATGGCACTATTAATAATAATTAATAATTCGGTAAGGCAATATAGATGGCAGTACTTAACACTATAACTCATGATAGTACTTCCGACATTATCGTATGATAACATCGTGATAGCAGATGGCGCTGTAACATAAATGATAGCTTAAACAAAAATTTTAGGTATGTCATTTTCGAATGACGTATTAAGCTGCCGGCCATGTTCCAAATAAATCAAGTTCTGAATCAATCGAATTTTATCAGATTTTTTTACTCCCAAGACCGCAGCTAGCGCGCAGTCTAATGGTGGTTCAAATTGGAATTATCAAAGCAAAAATCTTCAGGTGTCTGCCGCTTGATGGCGTTAGTAACCGAAAGAGATAATGTATGAGTATGACACTATAACGCTTGATCGTACTTTACTCTCAAGCGCTCGCTAGCTTCTTTGGTCACTAGATGTCGCTAGTAGTGAATAAGGTGAACTTATTTTGTTACGCAGATGGTCAGTGTCATCCACAGGTAACTGTATACTAGTCAGAGAGTGTTATCATTATTAAAAAGTTGCGATTTAATTATAAGATTTTAGTTTTCTGGGTATACACAAAACATTATCTCAGTAAATGCATTCTTTAATTTTTTTATACGTTTTTAATCTTTTTATAATTCTTCTACTTTTCGGAATATCCGTTGTTTGGTGTATACATTTCTAATCAAATTAATATAAAATTAATCGAACTAATATTTCAGAAAGAAACATTAACTTCCACACTTTTGGTTCGGGAGTAAGCTTTTAAAATCATATAAAAGCCATTGAATGTTGTAATATGCACCTTTAAAGCTTCTAGAAATACGACATTTCCGCCTTTTGCCAGTAGATGGCACTAAACGATTAAAAAGTTTTTGCAATGATTGTTTTAACATTATGTTTAGTAACCCTAGATAATACATTATTAGTAACGGTTATGTACTCGTTAAAATCTATAGATTTTTTAAAGATACGATGCATTTGTAACAAAACTTCATAAACTTATTTTAAATATAATTAACTGCCTATTATATGCATATAATTTGTAATTGTTACACAATATCACTGTCGCTTTCGCAGCCACGGACGTAATTTTTTTTGTCCGTTCAAATAGTACCTAATAGTAGTACTATTATTTATTCTGTGCTAATAGTAAAATAAACGCGAACGTCCATGTTCCCAGCGTAATTCGGTCAAAAGTCTAACAAAGAGAATATATAGCTATAATATACCTTATTATTATTAGTTATTAAAGTGACATAAATTCTATTTAGGTACATCAAAAATATTTTTATTATGAGATGGCAAAATCAGAGAAATCACCTCATTTTATCTCGTGAGGTAACATAATAATCATCTAAGGCAAATGCTAAGAAAATATGACGTGGTAGAGCCATGCTGCAGCTATATTAATAGTATAGTTGTAGCACGAATGGGTCGGCTCGACCGGGAAGGACCACGCTCTCACAGAATACCAACGTAAAATAGCAGTTTAATGCTGCTGTGTTTCGTATGGTGAGTGTAGAGAACCGAGACCCTTTTACTGGAAAAGAGGCATTCTATCTTAGTCCTCACGGCTGACAACGCACCTGCATTTAAATTCGCTAACGAAGATAGATGTAGATGTCTATGAGCACTTACCATCGGGTGGACTGTGTGCTCGTTTGTCACTCTTATTCTAAATATAAAAAAGCATGCGACAGATCGCGGAACCATCTTTTTTCTTTTTCACATTGGGCTCCATCCAATTCATCACTAATTAATTTCATAACAACTACAGCTTATGAGAGGTATCTGGCGTATGACGCATGTTCAATACCAGGGATGCAGGATTCGGCAGTGCGAGCTAGTGTGTCTTTACGTTTACACCTTTGCTTCTACCTTGATGTTTTAAATAAAACAGATAATCCGGATTTTAGATGATAAAATGATACGAATACGGATGCAGATATCTACAACATCTCTAGACTAGTGACGGTAAACAGTGTTTAATTTGCGAGCCATATAGCCTCGTATAGTTTTGAATGTGTTTGCGTGTAGCGAACGATTTCCCATCAGTTTGCCAAGTTTAGCGAGTGGCTATTATTATGAGTTATGACAGACGTTTCAATTCGGTCCACACTAAAAGTTGATTTCTTATATTAACAGGTATACTGTTACTTGCACCCCTTAGAAAACTAATAGGAGGTTCCAACTTCCCAAGAGAAAAAAAATACCTACCCTGTTGATGTAGACTGTGCTAATAATTTTAAGCTCACAAAATAACTTAGTATCTGTTAAAATTAAACGGCACTAAATTTTTAATGCATTTTCTTTATTATCTATTATTTATTTATAACAGAAATACGCAGGTGTACAAAAAATACACTCCCGGCCACACAGCTTTCAACGGAATACCGTTGTTCGGTACTACTCGGTTTTCTAAGGCTTAATGAAATGTAAAATGTTTCGATTATTTCGATAATCGAAACATATTATTAATATATTAAGCAATTGTTATTGGTAGGCTGCCCATTCTTCAAGTAAGAAAAACGAAAGTTTTTAATAAAATTTCAAATTCTTGAATGATTGAGAGCAGACTTACGTTTCACCAGAATCCGTATGACGTAGTGACGCTGCTTTACTAATGATAACTTAGATACATGATCATCATAATTATGAACTTTTTGAATAAGCGAGATAAAAAATAAAAGCATAGGTACTTACTAAGGCAGGCTCGGCTTTACAAGAAACGACCGACCGACGTATTAGAATACTCGATTTAGATGTAGGACTAATGTGCTGGATTGTGCGCACGTTTGGCACCCAAATTAATTATATATTTAGATATTATTGGTACAAATTAGGGTGCCAAAACATTTTTACTTTCATATAAAAACTATATTTAAAAAAATACTTTATCAACCAAATTATTCCCTCGTATAAAGTAACGCCGAACATTAGTTTACAAATTAGTGACATAGATGACGCTACTATATGCAAAACTGGTTATAATTCCAACACAGAAACAAAGCCATGCGTCCGTAAGTATAATACTGATTTTCATGTTTTCACATAAATTGAAATACTTCTTTTTATTGTTTTTATTTTTTTTTATTTTATATTTCAACTAAGCCCTCTTTTTGTTATAAATAAAAATACATTTTACTAGTTTTTACCCGCGGCTTCACCCACGTGGAGGTCGCAAAACGACATTATTACGAAAAATCACAGTCAAAGTGTGATTCCAAGACAGCATAAATATATAATTACAGAATTACACTTCAGGACACTCCCACGGGAACAGGGTATTTTCCAGGATAAAAAGTAGCCTATGTCACTCTCCGGCACATAAACTCTTCCTTTTGCTGCATGAAAGAAGAATAAACCAAAAAACACATTTTCGCATTTATAAAATTAAAAATAGCAACCATAAATAGTCAAAATAATAATAAAAATAAAAATTAAGCACGCACAGCTGGGTACAGATCCCCATAACTGAGAGGGTTTTGGGCCAAGGAAGAGTCTCATAACGCTGACCATATTAGGTGTGTTGGTAAACTTCACATGTCCTCAAAATACTTTTCTAAATTTCTCAGATGTACACCTCAGGTGGATACTTTGAATTACAACAGTTTTTTGGATTGGTGTCAGAAGATCGGCGGGGTTTGAAGTTGATTTGCACGCGTACTACCACGAAATTTTAAGCTTAATCCCCTGAGCTACATTTAATAAAACTTTTTCCAATAAATATAACTTTAATGTTATTATTTTTACTATTGAAACCGAGTGGCAAACTTGTACCGCGAGTAAGCGTAGTGTAGAGCGGCCCCCAATAGATGGAGTGACGACCTGGTAAGTTAAGCAAGAAGTTGGTGGATGCAGATGGCACAGGACCGTTCTTTGTGGCATACCTTAGCGGAGGCCTTGTTCAGCAGTGGACTTGCGAAGTGCTGTAATGATGATGATGATGATTATTATCGAAACCAGCCCGCTGTATCTATCATATTTAGTCTGGATATTTACAATGTTCTATGTTTACATTAGTATGAGTTTTCTACATCCCGAAGATTTTTTTAATGTAACCACGGCTAACTGTACCTTACTATGCTTGGTTGTATAATACTTGTTTTAGTGTATTTGTTACAATTTTGACTCTTTGTTTTGTTTATATCACTTTTTGTGCAATGTCCAATAAGTAACAACGCCATCTCTTATGTCCCATAGGAAGTATAGTTAGTAATTGGACCGAGCACACGAATCTCAAAATAATAACGCTATTTCAAAATACCTAAGCATTTTCACACTACGTATATATATAGATATTAGACATAGATATTATGTAATGTAATTTCCTCCAGACCGAATTTCGGTTATGGTGGCCTGTTTCGACATAGACTGGCCTTCTGCGCAGGACAGAGTTTTAGTGAACGAATGTGTGCGTAAGCTCATGTCACTCTGCTCTGTTCCCTCACTCTCATAGTCCGATGGGACGGCAATCCGACACGACCAGAGAGATCAGGCGTAGTACCAACGGCTTTACGTGAATTCCGCGACACGGGGGTAAAACACCGCCAATTTCCTACGGAGAATTTCTTGATAGAAAAACGCAATAGCTGATTATAGCTTGACCCGATTCGTACCTGCGACCACATGATAAGCAGTCGCGGTTACGACCAGTGAACACACATAATAGCACAAATGCAAACATATATTTTTTGTTCATAAGATTAATTTTCTCTTCACAAACATTGATAAGTCGTTGGAGTACACTCAAGCGTTTGAGTGGCCCGCAGCGAAATGAGCAGACCACTTAGACGTTGTAATAAACCACTCGAAAATATTCACAGAAAGATATTTTCATTCGTTTCCTTTCACGAAGTTTTCATGTTTAACTGAAATAAGGTTTTAGCTAGAGAAATTTTCATTATCATACCAAATACAAGTTAAATTACAATTACAAGTAACTTTTATTATTCCCAAGATAACAACATACATATCTACAAAATTCTATAAATCGTAGGAAACAAAAGTATTGAATTTTGTTATTGTTTGATGCCAAATATAGGCATACACCTGATTCCTATACATAGCTAGTATAATTTAAGAAAAACATTACAATATATAAAAGTACACGGCAACACTTGCTGTGTAGTGGTGGTGTACGAATATCCACAATCCCAATCAGCCTGTAGGTGTCATAAGAGGCGACAGAGGCAAACAAATCAGGGGATGGGCAGCAGCGTCTTCTTAATAACGATTAAAAATAAAAACTGCGGTTGCCACCCCGCTTGCCAAGCATGGCAACTATGGCAAATAGCCCCCTATGAGGCAATCTATGGGGGAGCCCTATGTTTAGCAGTGGACTTTAATAGGCTGTACCGGTAATACAAAAGTAGGCATAAACATCAAATATTCTGACAAATTTAAAGAAGACAACATATTATATTATTCCCCTCTATTATTACTCTCCTTTAGTATTAATATCATATTTGAGGTTGCAAAGTGTAATTATAATGAAAAAAAAAAAAACTTAACACGCAGTCAGTACTTGAGTACAATCCCACCTGATAGAAAGTGATGATGTAACCGGAGATTAAAAAACTTAACAAAAACCTATTTACTTTTGCCCTGAAGACACGCTCAAATTGTAATCGCATGGAAAGAAAAGCTACAAAATCGTAAAAACTAATATGAAGTAGATAACGTCCACATCGTGAGCAGGGCAGATAGTCTCGCACTTGGTTTGCTACTCCACAGTCGGTGAAAACTGCCTTCAGTGTTTTTGAACGTATTCTCTCATATGGAGCCATTTATCATCCCGTGAGTGTCGTAAGAGGTGACATTGGGAAATGATATAGATATAGGAGAGAGGCAGAAGGCCTGAGCGTCTTACATATAAAAACTAAACAATAAAAACTTGCGAGCATGGCAAAATATCACCCTATGAGACAATCTAATTTTGATACGCTGTAATGTATAAATGATGAATAATATATTAAATAATTTTTGAATGGATTTTCGCTGTCATACCCATATTATACTGCAATACTGCCATATTAGCCTCGTGTGGCGGAAATGATCTTTAAACCAACTGCGATAAAAATACAAAAGAAATATTAATTTGCTATTATCACTGTCATATAATAAGTAAAAATCTTAGAATTATATGTTGAATATTTAGAATTAAATAGATACTATTTTAATATAAATAAAAAGATTATAATTTTAATTTTAAGAAGTTAATGACATTTTGCAAGCTTGATATATCAAATGGGAGAGTTTAATGACATCAAGTTCAAAAGAGGTCAAATACACATTGCAGCCATTTATTTTTTAAAAAGTAAATTTAAAAAGAAACGTTCGTAATTTAGAATAGTTGTCATAGATACGAAAATATTAATAAAATACGCCGAAACGTCGAAAATTTGACACGCATCTACCGTTTTTTGTCTAAAAAATTGAATATTACAAAAATAAATGATGCTTGGTGATGAAGAAATAAAAGAAAGTAGCCTCATGAGACCCGGCGACGAAATTATAAGGTTTGATTTTCAATTATTTTTTCTTGAAAAAACAAATTTTGACTCGACCATATTGAATTAAATTTTTGTTATTTGATTTGCTCGTTTTTGATTATTTTTCAGTATACAAGAAATTTGTTTGACTGACAAATTTTATAAAAAGGAGTTGGAATTTGGGAACGAACCTCTTTTTTCAAGTTCAATTAAAAATGAAGTGAGTATATACTGTTAAGTGTAATCGTTATAATACTGATACCACTTAAACTGGTGGTGTACTAAATAAATAAAATTTTAATTATGAAACATTAAATGTGCAATTTTATAAATAAGTACTAAAAATTATTAAAGCTATTAAATTACATTTTCGACGTTTCCGTGGCGCAGTGGCTTAGCGCCGCTCTAAGGGCTGCGGGTTCGACTCCCGCAAGAAACAAAGTATTTCCATACCGTTACCGATACAGCCTATCAAAAGTCCACGCTGCACATAGGCCTCCCCCATAGCTTGCCTCATAGGGAGGATATTTGCCACGCTCGGGGTTGGTAACCGCGATTTATTTTAGTTATTATTAGGAAGATGCTGCTGCCCATCTCCCGGTTTGTTTCCCTCTGTCGCCTCATACAATACTCACGGGACGATATGGGGTAGTGGATTCACTTGCGCCGCTACTAAAAGGCGAACAGCGGTGTCAGCACGCCGCAGTTAATCGAGCTGGCTAAAATAAGTTGAATCTTCTCAGCATGTTCAAAGCGCGACGCTGCTCTGATAATAATCTTTTTATTGCATATAAATAGGTTTCATTTTTGCGCGTAACATTGTGGCACTTTGTGTCCTGCGTGTTTGCAAATTTCCGACAGTAACCGGCCGCTACACATCACATCATTGTCAAAATCTTCTGGGATTTAAAGACAAAATGCGCGACTCATTAGATGGACTGTGTGCTTATTGGTCACCTTACTTAAATGAAATAAAGTTAACAAGTTGAACAAAATATTATTGCAGTTGGAGGTGCCCCGTTTCCTTCGCGACGGCTTCTTCCCCGAAGGCTCGGATCAACAGCAGGCCAGGTTTGCCTGGACGGAGGAGGACGGGAACATCGCTTCCCTTGTCTCTGAGCCTGGCTTTGGCACCACTGGGCAAACCACTTTCGGCAATAGTTTGGATGCAGCCTTGAAAACTGAAATGAAGGTAAAATACGTATTATTTCAGTACCATTTTTTATATTTTTATCAGAAAAAGAATAATCCCTTTAAAGCCTGTGTGTTTTAAGCCTGTGTAGAGTTGCGTGTAGGGCCACAGGTCTGGGGATCTTGGAGGTCAGGCGATTGGTGCATTACGGCCAATCCACCTCTCTGGGAAATGCTGGTTCAAATGACCTCTAACCTGTCTTGCATAGTGGCAAGGGGCACCGTCGCACTGAAATATCATGTTCTGGCGTGTTAATAAAGTGACATCCGAATCTGCCATGGCCTCCACAAAATCAAGAAAGTAATGTTAAATTAAGAAAGTATGTATTAATATTTGTATAAATTTATAACTATTTAAAGTAAGAAGTAAAGTTACATGAACTGCATGTAAGAATGAAATGCAGTTTCAAACTTTGATTAAATTTATTTTATAAAATATTATTTACAGCAGCACACTGAACTGAACCAAGATGCTAGGGCACACACGTGAGAAAAGAAGTGACAATGTTGCTTACACAAATTGTCCTTTTTTAAGTTGCTCGATAATTAATACTTATTTACCACAAATAAATTTTATATTTAAGATTTTCTTTAACATTAGTTGGGCCAGGCCACATCAAGAACATAATTATATAAACTTAAAGGAAACAAATTATACAAATTAAGAGTAATTTTTTTGAAGTATTATAAATTAAGAAATTTAGTACCTACATAAATAATTTAAAAAAATCTTAACTCACACATACACTTGTACAATCAATTATACTTAGTCTAATTAATCGCCTTTATACGTTCTACTCCTGGGACAAGGCCACCATCACACGCCAATAAGTCATCACTTGTTGATAATTTCTGTACTGCGTGTTTTCTAGGAGGCGGATACATCGAGCTCCTCATTGCAATCTACGAATCGAAATGCGTTTTCTTTTTTTAAGAAATCTCACACGGACCCCCACATTGTAACTTCCACTTCCGCTTCTACATCCAGTATCGGCATGGGTAAACACTTTAAATATATTTAATATCATATAAATCACATAAATTTATGTTAATGGATTTTTTTATTGGGATCACTATAGTATATCACACATATCACCAGCATAAAATAGCAACTTAATGCTGCTGTGTTTCGTATGGTGAGTGTAGAAAACGGAAACCCTTTTTACTGGAAGCGAGGCATTCCATCTTAGTTCTCAGGGGTGGCAACGCATCTGCATTTTGATTCTTAATCAAAGATAGATGTAGATATTTATGGGCCACTTATCATCAGGTGGACTGAGTGATCGCGTCACCGTGAGACACGAGCACACAGTCCACCTGATGATAAGACGAGGCTAATGATGAGTATCTGCATAATTTTCCAGACTGATTTAGAGGAATAGCACCAGTGCGAGGATCCTCTGATCGCACCAATCCAACTGTCCAGCGTGGTGATCTGGCACAATCATTGTCTTATGTGCGGTATCCATAGAGGAATTAAAAAGGTTATACAAGTGATGAGACATTAGCATTTTTTAACTTTTATGAGCCAGCGCTTGACTTTTGGTGATCCCATTTGATAGTTGAGGCCGAAGTAGGTAGAACGCACTGTCTTAGCTTAACAAAAGCCTATTCACTCTTGACAAATTATTGCTCACCTTTGGTGTATACTTGACGAACAACGAAGATAACCGTTTGGTTCGAATGCATTGTATACCGCACCACGATGACGAAAAGGAGACGGAAGAAATCATGCAACTCCTGTGCACACAGAGTGCCTAATTTTAGCAACATGATAATAAAGTATTTTAGATATAAAAAATCACCTGTTTTATTTTTTAATTAAGTTTTCTGGCCTAAACAGGGAATCAACACCCATATAATGTTTTTTTTTAATAACAGTATTTGCTTCAAGTTTAATGCTGTACAATTTCAATTTTTAATGTTTTCCCTTCGGAAAAAGTTGTCAATTGACGATCGTGTAGAAAATATTACAGTTTACATCTTTTTAATACGCTTTTATTAGCTTCGCGGGAATCTATCTATATATCTATCTATGTAATGAAATCTTTTAATGTAATTTTCATCAACTTGTAGACGGCCTTGAAATTTTACACTCGTATCAAGGACCAATGACACAATACTATAATTTAATAACTTTATCCTCGTTTCATCATGTCCCAGGATCATCAAAGCTCATGATCATGCGTGTTGTTTAAGTTTAAGCAATGGCAAAGGAGTAAATAGTCTTAGTTCTTCTGCTCATGGACATCTGCACTTCTAACAAAAAGCCTTCTTTGTTAGAAAGGTCTAACATTCGATGCGTATGTTTTTTTTATGTATGTTCGCCTATTGCTCTCATCACTCAAAAATATATCTCATATATTTTTTATTACAAAGTCTATACCTCAAGAGTAAAGTGTATACGTCCCACTGCTGGGTACAGACCTCCTCTCACTTCTGAGAGGGTTTTAGGGCAAGGAATTCAAGGGCTCTTAAAATTAAGGGATAAAAAATAGGAAGATGAATTTTTTATTGTTACTATCTTAGAGGACATTCTAATTGCTCCCTTGAGCTTCTAATATTGCTAAGTCCGCTAAAAAGTATAAAATGATAATGCAAAGACGACGATATTTTTAGTCAGTTTTTACTTTGTATTATAAGTTAATTTAAAAAAAAAAATATTATTTGGATTATATTTCTAGGCAAGGGTAGTCAAAGCACCTACAAAATAGATAAAACGGATCCAAGATCTAGATACCATTTTGTGAAATATGTGAAAAGAAATGGGCGGACGGTGAAGCTGTGGGAGTGTGGTATATGTGAGTACTTTTTTATTTAACTTGGTATAGAATATCGTCGTGTTGTGTCAACTCATTTTGGCATCTGAAAACAAAGAAAAAAAGAAAATATTTATTTCGCCACATCAGCACAACGCCATATTGTACATAATATTTTTTTATTTTGAACGTTATCTATATAAATAAAATGATAGAGGTTTGCAGTTGTGCGCGCATCATAGAAAAACTACTGAATGGATTTTAATTAGGTTTTTATAAATTTTATTTTTTAGACACTTGGCCCTTATCTAAAAAAAATATTGCGATATATTCATTTAATATAAAGTTATAAAAGTTTTAAGAAACAACGATTTTTATACCAGGGTTTCACACGGTCAACTGTATGTCGCTTGCTCTAGCGTTACTAACCCAGATAATTTATATATTTTTAACTACAAATGGAGCAACGAATAACATTGTTTACAAAATTTTGTCTTTTTGACGCACTTTTTGACGCACACACGAAAACTTCGTTAATATATCAAGCAACGCGGACGAAGTCACGGGTATTAGCTAGTTTAAAGTATTAGACGTTGCCGAACGTGACGAAAAGGGTTCGCACTCAGTACTTGTCATGGCGAACCACAGCCGCTGTTTTTAGTGTGGCCCGTTTCCTCTCTTTCGAGTAATTCAAGCAGTGGTCTATCTTAATAAATTTTAAATAAATTTCAACAGTTAATAAAAAAATTGTGGGATGTACAATTCCCTGATATTAACGTGGTAGAGCTACGCTACAGCTATATTTGCAGCCCAAATGGATCTGCTCGACCGGGAAGGACCACGCTTTCGTAGACTGTCAATGTACTGTTTCGTACGTTGAGTGTAGAGGACCGCAGACACTTTATACTTAAAAGTACTCATACGAGGCATTATATCTTAGTCCTATTTTGATTCTAAATCGATTAGATGTAGGTGTCAATGGGCCTCAGACTCCACTTATCATCAGATGAACTGTGTAGTCATTTGTCACACTTATTCTATAAACAAATAATCGGCAACAGGAAGAGGCATGAGAGGTGCGCCTCAACTGGTCCTGTGACCGCCAAATCGCCTGAGAAGCATGCTTCTCCGGAACCTTGTCAAAATATAATGTTTGACATGGATCTCTTTCTTCTTAACGGGCTGATAAAGAAGAAAAAGGAGAAGCTTATTTAAGTTAAGATAGCAAACATACTCAGATATTTTTGCGGCCATTTTATTACAGATTAGGCTACACTGCAATTTTATTAGTGAAAACTTAGTCGCTTTTCGATGGAAAAGTAAAGTAAAGTAAAGTAACAGCCAGTCCCACTGCTGGGCACAGGCCTCCTCTCATTTCGATGGAACCGATACAATAATTGCTGGCTACATCTACCATTTGGTTACAGCCAGATTATTTCACTCCTACTGGTATGCAATGCTAAATGCTTAGTACGTGCTCGGTGATAGAGGAAAGACATTACGGAAACTTTCAAATTGAGAAATTAAAAGAATAAAATATTTCGAGAACATGTGAACACGGCAATACGCATTGGGGCAGCATCGCGGACAAATCTTTGTCCTAAGGCCCTCTTTTGTATGAGAAGAAGCCTATACCCAGCAATTTACGTTGTGACTTTACGTTATGGATGAAGTTACACAAAAAAGAAGGACCATCGTCGGGTCTAGAATGCAATACCAGAAATAGTAGCATTAATAAAATCTTATCTTCGTTCAATTGAGTATTATAACTGTAAATATAAATATATATAATATTGATAAATATTTAATTACAGGTAGTCGAGAGTTTCAACATCAGTACACGCTGATGCGTCACCTGCCGACTCATACTGATGAAAGGAACTTTCACTGCTCTGCATGTGGGAAGAGCTTTAGGCAACTGTCTACGCTCAGCCAACATCGCGCTATCCATTCCGCTGAGAGACCTTACGCTTGTGAGGTGACATTCGATAATATATCATTACTACGAAATATTGTTCCTATCTCTTTATTTAATCTCCATTTTAATGTGTAACTTTGCTTGAATCTGGGTTCCCTTTCCTACTCAGTCTCACTTTTCCCGTCTTTACAGTCCATCCTATTGTATTATTGAGTGGCCTATCATTTTGTGCCGAATGAGATTTCAAGTAAAGTTTAAAACCGAGTACACGAGTCGAGACACCTGTCCGATCCGTGAGTGACAATAACTGTAAATAGATAGGACGAACCCCCTTTTGGGGGCAATTTTAGTATTAACTTATGATTTCAGTTGAATTGTCTTTTATTTATTGTATCCTTGTAATTATATTTTCATTTTGTTTTTAACATTTAGTGATATGTGAAATGGGTGTAAAAAAGACTGAAATAAATTACTATTATTATTATTTAAAATCTATATGATAAAGAATTTGAAAGACTATTTCATGTATGCGCATATTTTTTTCTGGGCATAAACTATTTTAATAAGAATCAATTGTCAATTCTCGCGCGTCAAAATTATGTAAAATACGATATGTTGTCCAACCTTGCCTTAGTAAAAGATTAAGACAGCTACATTTTTAAATCTATCTCCTTAACCAGATCTGCAATAAGACGTTTAACCGAGTATCCACCCTGATATCCCATCGCAAGACCCACTCTGATGAGAAGCCGTACAGGTGTCACATCTGCCCAAAAGGATTCCATCAAAAAGGTTACTTCCTCTTTCTATCCTTTTCCTTTATCCTATAACCAGCTTGACATTGGCGACAGTAGCGTAACAGTTAAGGGCATGGACTGCACAACTTCAAGGCTCTAGACTCGAATCCGCCATTCGACTACTGTCGTGAACCACTCCTAACGCAATAATTTTAAGCTCAATTGGAGTATTAGTAATGTTAATTGCTCAGTTAGTACCTATTTAAAAAAAAATATATATCTAATATTTGCAAGTCTTAAAAATCATACGATCAGGAATTTCGCATTCGCACAATATAAGTACTACACATTGAATTAAAGTAATTTTTCGGATTTCATGGCATATTTTTACTTTTTAATATGCAACTACTTACACTAAAATCTTACCTGGTGTTAAGTAGTGATGAAGCCCAAGTCATTCACTTTGAATTAAAGTGATAGAGACAGCACGAGACTTAATGGCATCTTAAAATTGAACAGCGTTTGAGTATTTCAGCATCTGTGTACCATAAGCCTATTCACACTTGCCTTGAAGATACTCAGTTAGTAATCGGACGGAATGACGCCCACAGATTATTCCGCGTACTTACCCGAACGCAATGCGAAAGGCGAGGTCTTTTGGGGAAGGCCTATGTTCGCAGTGGACTTGTAATGATGGTAATGATGATGATGATGTCACAGATTTTAATTATATTTTTGGTTAGAATGCGTGGAGTATCAACAGCAAATATTTAAAGACCCATCGACCACCTGGTTGTCCGTCGGTGGAAAGGGAAAGGAGAAATTAAGGCATGTATACAACATTATACATAAGACATCCATCCATCTGTTACAGCCTATAAAATTCCACCGCTGAACATAGGCCTCCGCCATTGATTGCCTCATATTTTGCCTTAGTTACCACGCTTGGCAGGCGAATTGGCAACCGCAGTTTTTTATTATTTTGAATATTATCAGGAAGATGCTGCTCATTTCTTGTTTCCGTTTCGCTCTGTCGTCTCTTACGACGCCCACGGGATGATATGGGTTAATGGATATTCTTACACCGCTACTACACGGTCTACAGCAGCCCCTATGGTCAGAGGATGTACCAAATTTTTATTAATGTTGAAAACATGACTGATAATTGATGTCTTCATAATTGTTACTCTTAAAATAGTAGTTCTTGTCTGTTCTTCTGTCTACTGAAGATTACTTATTGTTTTTATAGGAAACCTACGCAATCATCTCTTTACACACACTAACGAAAGGCCCTATCGCTGCAACATTTGTTTCAAGGGTTTCAATCAGCAATCTAACCTCGTATGTCACAAAAATAAGGTATTTTGATTTAAATTTGCTTTAAATAAATTTAATTGAGAAATATTTTAACGTTTTTCTGAAATGTTAGGATTAAATTATATTCCAGCTCTTATACTTCCAAATCAATTCATAAAAAAAACATTGATTATACTTATAAAATATCATGCCCAGAATTTAAGACATAACGAGAGTATAAACAACAGAGGGTTGTGTCAACGTCATTTTTGGAACGAAATTCCTTATCGCACGGTACGGACTTGGCGGATGGGGGCTAGGCGAAAAAAAGTTTAAGAATTTACCGTCACGACCCTTTCTATAGTGTAGACGGCCTTGGGGGCTATAAGGAAGCGAGATGGAATAATATCCATCTCACTCGCACTTTTTCTTATATTGCCATGAAAGAAATGTTATTTTAAATGACGTTTTAATAAACGCTAGTAATTCATTTAGTTGTATTTGTTAATCAATAATATAATACGTTTATAAATAATAATATACTACGAAAGGAATTTCGTTCCAACCGAGTGTTCCACGACACTCACGCATTTTTTTATTATTTTTAATGTAGTGCCGAATGGCGCTGGACCATCATCCACATTTGACCATCCAACACCTCATTTGGCTTAGGAGTGTCGTCAGAGACAGTTTTAATAAATGCCAGAAAGACTTAATGACATCAACTAGATGTCTATACCATCATCTAACCAGTTGTCTTGCTTCACAGCCTATCTAAAGTCCACTGCTGAACATAGGCCTTCCCAATAGATTGCCTCAAAGGAGGGATATTTGCCATTGTTGCCACAGTTGCAGGTTGGCAACCGCAATTATTTTACTCAGATGTTACCAGGAAGATGCTGCTGCCCATCTCCTGGTTCAGTTTTCCTCTCTGTCGCCTCTTACGAAACCCATATGGAGTAGTGGTTATTCTCACACCGCTACCACACGGTAACAGTTGTCTAGCAAGTAGTAAAATATCCAGACTGGTGACGGTGAGCCACGTCACAGGTGCGAGACGTCTGGTACTGAGATCGACAATTCGCCTGGTAAGCGTGATGGTTAAGGAAAATCTGAAATGACAACGGGAAAGGTCCATGAGCAACTGTGGACTATCGCGGGTTAATAAAAAAGAAGAAATTTTGGTTATACTTGCTTTTTATGTTACATAATTTTTAATCAACAGAAGCGACTTCAAGCAACAACTTAAGGCTACTTATACCTATGTACACGTACATTTTAAGTGATGCAAAAACCAAGCCAAAACCATGCTCAACTAATTGTAAGTACATGCTCTCATGTATAAACATATATGCATCTAAAATCGTTTGCAACAAACAATATGGTTTTAGGTGCACATGTGTACGTTCAGCAGTGAAAAAAAAAAAAGAAAGATGTGTGCGTCAGTGGGTGTCAAGAATGGTGCATGGTTTTTGCGTCACTTAAAATTTACTTCTTCTTCTTCTTCTATTCTACTCTCTTTAGTATTCGTCTCTCTATCTTTTCTGGTCTGAGTGTCTATCTTCCTTTCAAAGTATTTTTAATTTTATATACTTAATTGCAAAATGCTAGAAGCAACCAGTATGTATTTTAGAATCAGGATGGTACGAGAACAATCTAATCTGAATTGATATAACAATTCCAGGCGCATCCAGATGATATCAGCATTGGTTCTTGTAATAGTGGACGTAGTATTCCTCGCTCGGCAAAATCTGTCTCCGTTGCTGAGAATCAAGCCGATTCTTCGAGGTGAGTTATTAAAAATTATTTCCTTGTAAAAAAAAAAACAAAAAGGGACTGTAAATTGTCATTAATTTTCACCGTCAGTATTTTTATACTTGAGTGATGATATATTTCACGTTTTGCGTTGCTGATAATTTCTATTTGTTGAAATTTTTGTTGTTTTTGAAGATTTTTAGTACCCTTAGCACTTAAAATTTATATACAACAATAGACACGGCTTTATATACATAAATTGCACAGAGAAAAGCACTCATGTCAATATCAATTACTTCCATGAAATATAAATACCTATTTGTCTCTTCATAGAATGGAGCCCGCCACAGTAACATCATCATCATCATCACTACAGCATATAACATATCAAAACAAGGCATGTTCCTGAGCCACCTACATCCATCGACTTCCTCCATCTCTTATCAGGTCGTCACTCCACCTAGTGGGGGGCCGCCCTACATTTCAACATAAAATTACTGCACTACCAAACCGGCAAGAAATATTTGTGATCTAAGTCAGTGCTGCTGAAGGTGCTTTGTGACAAATGATAGAAATATCGAACTGTAGAACTTGAAAGGATACTAATATCAATAGGGAAGCATTGTTTTATTGAAGAGGCAATGATTATACGGCGAACGGAGGGTAAGCGATCACCGCCACCCATTGACATCTACAGTACCAGAGAAATCTTAGGTGCTTTGCTGGCCTTTAAAAAAGAAGTAGGCTTCTTTCTTGAAAGTCTCTAAATTACAAATAATAACTCAAGTCAAGAGTGAATAGGCTTTTGCTAAGCTAAGTCAGTGCGTTTTACCATCTTCAGCATCACCACCACTATTCACCAGAAAATAAAATTTCTTAAAATGGAACACTCTAAAGTTTTCCACAAAGCACGGTAGCTCAATATCAATATGGGCGACACATATAATCCTTTATGTTATCTCATATTTTACACCATATTTATTTTAGAACATCAAACGATTATTGCGAAGTGAGCTCTACAGTCGGCCCCAATTACAATCTGTTGAAACTCCATCTTCGTCTGCGTGGGCTCCAAAATCAAGCTCGGACGTTCCCAAATACTTCCAAAGCCGTTTGATGCCTGGTGCTTCATCAATCCGTGGAGTGCTATGGGCAGTGGTGTTTTGTTGATCCCATAAAAACATACCATATGCAAGTTGGCTACTTGAAGATGATGAGGAAGAAAAGACTGGCGTAAATTGTATGGCTTTGATTTCGCCCATCATTTTCGGGGTATATAAACTATCAGTATCACTAAGGGTATCGGTGTCCGTAGATATAGCTTGAGTCGTTTGACGGGAAATCTTCCTCGCCCGGAGATTGTTTGCGCCCCAAGACACAGCACCATCTCGGCTTCCGTCAGAGGCGATTAGGTTACTGGATCTGCCGGGAACTGGAGGGCCGTAGTTTACGTCGTGCACTCATATTTTGTTCAGCCTGGTTTGGGATCGTTAGTTTGAAAAGGATCTTTAAATATTAATAGGCAGATAGATAATCCTGTCTTGTTATTGCACACAGTATAGTTGTTCTGACTGCAGTTAAGTACATGCCTTTCCTTAAGCCCCCACCACGACAAGGTGATCCCATGGGGGCTATTATTATTATTATTATTTAAAATCCATATAATAAAGAATTTGAAAGACTATTTCATGTATGCGCATATTTTTCTGAGCATAAACTATTTTAAAAGTATCAATTGTCAATTTTCGCGCGTCAAAATTATGTAAAATACGATATGTTGTTCAACCTTACCTTAGTAAAAGATAAGACAGCTACATTTTAAATCTATCTCCTTAACCAGATCTGCAATAAGACGTTTAACCGAGTATCCACCCTGATATCCCATCGCAAGACCCACTCTGATGAGAAGCCGTACAGGTGTCACATCTGCCCAAAAGGATTCCATCAAAAGGTTACTTTCCTCTTTCTATCCTTTTCCTTTATCCTATAACGAACTTTAATCTTAAAAGTTGACATTGGCGACAGTAGCTTAACAGTTAAGGGCATGGACTGCACAACTTCAAGGCTCTGGACTCGAATCCGCCATTCGACTACTGTCGAACCACTTCTAACGCAATAATTTTAAGCTCAATTGAGTATTAGTAGTGTTAATTGCTCAGCTAGTACCTATTTAAAAAATAATATATATCTAATATTTGCAAGTCTTAAAAATCATACGATCGGGAATTTAAAATAAGTTTTAGTATTCGCACAATATAAGAGTACTACACATTGAATTAAAGTAATTTTTCGGATTTCATGGCATATTTTTACTTTTTAATATGCAACTACTTACACTAAAATCTTACCTGCTGTTAGTAGTAATGAAGCCCAAGTCATTCACTTTGAATTAAAGTGATAGAGACAGCACGAGACTTAATTGAAAAATTGAACAGCGTTTGAGTATTTGAGCATCTGTGTACCATAAGCCCATTCACACTTGCCTTGAAGATACTCAGTTAGTAATCGGACGGAATGACGCCCACAGATTATTCCGTGTACTTACCTGAACGCAATGCGAAAGGCGAAGTCTTTTGGGAAGGCCTATGTTCGCAGTTGACTTGTAGTGATGGTAATGATGATGATGATGTCACAGATTTTAATTATATTTTTGGTTCAAATGCGTGGAGTATCAACAGCAAATATTTAAAGACCCATCGACCACCTGGTTGTCCGTCGGTGGAAAGGGAAAGGAGAAATTAAGGCATGTATACAACATTATACATAAGACATCCATCCATCTGTTACAGCCTATAAAATTCCACCGCTGAACATAGGCCTCCGCCATTGATTGCCTCATATTTTGCCTTAGTTACCACGCTTGGCAGGCGAATTGGCAACCGCAGTTTTTTATTATTTTGAATATTATCAGGAAGATGCTGTCCATTTCTTGTTTCCGTTTCGCTCTGTCGCCTCTTGCGACGCCCACGGGATGATATGGGTTAATGGATATAGTTACACCGCTACAACACGGTCTACAGCAGCCCCTATGGTCAGAGGATGTACCAAATTTTATTAATGTTGAAAACATGACTGATAATTGATGTCTTCATAATTGTTACTCTTAAAATAGTAGTTCTTGTCTGTTCTTCTGTCTACTGAAGATTACTTATTGTTTTTATAGAAACCTACGCAATCATCTCTTTACACATACAAACGAAAGGCCCTATCGCTGCAACATTTGTTTCAAGGGTTTCAATCAGCAATCTAACCTCGTATGTCACAAAAATAAGGTATTTTGATTTAAATTTGCTTTAAATAAATTTAATTGAGAAATATTTTAACGTTTTTCTGAAATGTTACGATTAAAATTATATTCCAGCTCTTATACTTCCAAATCAATTCATAACGGTCATGATAAACTATAGCTTAAAGTTTTTTTATTTAATTAAAGAAACAATGATTATACTTATAAAATATCATGCCCAGAATTTAAGACATAACGAGAGTATAAACAACAGAGGGTTGTGTCAACGTCATTTTTGGAACGAAATTCCTTATCGCACGGTACGGACTTGGCGGATGGGGGCTAGACGAAAAAGTTTAAGAATTTACCGTCACGACCCTTTCTATAGTGTAGACAGCCTTGGGGCTATAAGGAAATGAGATGGAATAATATCCATCTCACTCGCACTTTTTCTTATATTGCCATGAAAGAAATGTTATTTTAAATGACGTTTTAATAAACGCTAGTAATTCATTTAGTTGTATTTGTTAATCAATAATATAATACGTTTATAAATAATAATATACTACGAAAGGAATTTCATTCCAACCGAGTGTTCCACGACACTCACGCATGTTTTTATTATTTTTAATGTAGTGCCGAATGGCGCTAGACCATCATTCACATTTGACCATCCAACACCTCATTTGGCTTAGGAGTGTCGTCAGAGACAGTTTTAATAAATGCCAGAAAGATTTAATGACATCAACTAGATGTCTATACCATCATCTAACCAGTTGTCTTGCTTCACAGCCTATCAAAGTCCACTGCTGAACATAGGCCTTCCCAATAGATTGCCTCATAGGAGGGATATTTGCCATTGTTGCCACGCTTGGCAAGCAGGTTGGCAACCGCAATTATTTTACTCAGATGTTACCAGGAAGATGTTGCTGCCCATCTCCTGGTTCAGTTTTCCTCTGTCGCCTCTTACGAAACCCACGGGATGATATGGGTAGTGGTTATTCTCACACCGCTACTACACGGTAACAGTTGTTCAGCAAGTAGTAAAATATCCAGACTGGTGACGGTGAGCCGCGTCACAGGTGCGAGACGTCTGGTACTGAGATCGACAATTCGCCTGGTAAGCGTGATGATTAAGGAAAATCTGAAAGACAACGGAAAGGGCCATGAAGAACTGTGGACTATCGCGGGTTAATAAAAAGAAAAACATTTGGTTATACTTGCTTTTTATGTTACATAATTTTAATCAACAGAAGCGACTTCAAGCAACAACTTAAGGCTACTTATACCTATGTACACGTACATTTTAAGTGATGCAAAAACCAAGCCAAAACCATGCTCAACTAATTGTAAGTACATGCTCTCATGTATAAACATATATGCATCTAAAATCGTTTGCAACAAACAATATGGTTTTAGGTGCATATGTGTACGTTCAGCAGTGAACAGTTACAGGCTGGTAAAAAGAAAGAAGAAAGATGTGTGCGTGAGTGGGTGTCAAGAATGGTGCATGGTTTTGCGTCACTTAAAATTTACGCAGCACTCTCTCTTTAGTATTCGTCTCTCTATCTTTTTGGTCTGAGTGTCTATCTTCCTTTCAAAGTATTTTTAATTTTATATACTTAATTGCGAAATGCTAGAAGCAACCAGTATGTATTTTAGAATCAGGATGGTACGAGAACAATCTAATCTGAATTGATATAACGATTTCAGGCGCATCCAGATGATATCAGCATTGGTTCTTGTAATAGTGGACGTAGTATTCCCCGCTCAGCAAAATCTGTCTCCGTTGCTGAGAATCAAGCAGATTCTTCGAGGTGAGTTATTAAAATTATTTCCTTGTAAAAAAAAACAAAAAGGAACAGTAAATTGTCATTAATTTTCACCGTCAGTATTTTTATACTTGAGTGATAGATTTCAAGATTTGGGTTTCTGATAATTTCTATTTGTCTAAATGTTTGTTGTTTTTGAAGATTTTAGTATCCTCAGCACTTAAAATTTATATACAACAATAGACACGGCTTTATATACATAAATTGCACAGAGAAAAGCACTCATGTCAATATCAATTACTTCCATGAAATATAAATACCTATTTGTCTCTTCATAGAATGGAGCCCGCCACAGTAACATCATCATCATCATCACTACAGCATATAACATATCAAAACAAGGCATGTTCCTGAGCCACCTACATCCATCGACTTCCTCCATCTCTTATCAGGTCGTCACTCCACCTAGTGGGGGGCCGCCCTACATTTCAACATCAAATTACTGCACTACCAAACCGGCAATAAATATTTGTTATCTAAGTCAGTGCTGCTGAAGGTGCTTTGTGGCATTCCTTGGAGGATGGCTATGTCAAGCTGTGGACAAATGATAGAAATATCGAACTGTAGAACTTGAAAGGATACTAATATCAATAGGGAAGCATTGTTTTATTGAAGAGGCAATGATTATACGGCGAACGGAGGGTAAGCGATCACCGCCACCCATTGACATCTACAGTACCAGAGAAATCTTAGGTGCTTTGCTGGCCTTTAAAAAAGAAGTAGGCTTCTTTCTTGAAAGTCTCTAAATTACAAATAATAACTCAAGTCAAGAGTGAATAGGCTTTTGCTAAGCTAAGTCAGTGCGTTTTACCATCTTCGGCAGCATCACCACCACTATTCACCAGAAAATAAAATTTCTTAAAATGGAACACCCCTAAAGTTTTCCACAAAGCACGGTAGCTCAATATCAATATGGGCGACACATATAATCCTTTATGTTATCTCATATTTTTAACACACCATATTTATTTTAGAACATCAAACGATTATTGCGAAGTGAGCTCTACAGTCGGCCCCCAATTACAATCTGTTGAAACTCCATCTTCGTCTGCGTGGGCTCCAAAATCAAGCGCTCGGGACGTTCCCAAATACTTCCCAGAGCCGTTTGATGCCTGGTGCTTCATCAATCCGTGGAGTGCTATGGGCAGTGGTGTTTTTGTTGATCCCATAAAAACATACCATATGCAAGTTGCATTGGCGACAAAACAAACACCGTTCGCTCTGCTTAAACCGGACAAAGGCGCTCCGGTATTAGTGAAAGTTGTAGACACAAATCATCTTGGCGGTAAGCAGGTAAGTTGTGGTCGCTGTTAACATCCGAATTTAGAACAACATTTTCATCATCATTATCACTTCTAGTATATGATTGTAAGAGGATGCTGTGTTTCATATCTTTCACAGGAAAGGTATTGGATCTTTTTTCGCCTAATAATCAAAATGAAATTCCTTGTCACCCGTGAGGAATGAGATGAAATGCCTCATTACCAGTCAAAAAGAAATCTTGTTCTCGTCATTAACTATACGAATACCATTCTTCAGTCTGGTTACATACACGCTTGTTAATTGTATAAAATATTGTGAGAAACTAATTCACTTCTGATGTTAGACGTTATTCTCAAAATTATTTAAATAAAATAACACTACACGGTAACAAACCCTGATTACTATCAGGACCCAATGCAAACCAACAGCATCACTATCCATCTCAATGTAACACAGGGCAGCCTCTCAGCAACACGATCTTCCTTGCCTACATTAGTAGAATACTCCAACGGGTATATTAACGACAGTGAGACTCGTAGAATTACCGACTGATCTCTTTTAAGTCGCCTGCGCGATACTTTATACTGCTAGAACAGGTGGGAGATTAAAGTTCTACCTTCATTTGTTCGTTTTTCCTTTTATTTTTTTACCCTCATTCCCAACAATATCATATTATTGTAAATTAATGTTGAAAAAAGAAAGTGCCGCTGGGTTTCTTGCTAGTTCTTCCTAGAACAGAGGTTTTTTCTGAACCAGTCGTAAAACTTAAATAACTTCCAATAAGTATTGAATGAAAATCATTTGGCACGATCCTGACACACCTCTCTCGCCCCTCCACATCCATATACGTACGCATACACGCTCGTCGGTTAAGGGTATTCTTAATTTGGCCCATTTTCAATATATCGCCAATTTGGTCGATAAATTTTCGCCTAGAGCGTCCCTTCCAGACTCTGCCGTTCACCTCTGCTACATAAATTTGCTTTGTCACTCATTCCTCATTCATAGTCTCTGCATACCCCTCTGGGTGACAGACGTGAGTGTTTATGTGAAAATCATTCTATTCTATTTTTGTCTGGCGGGTTGGCAACCAAATTTTCTACTATTTTGATTTCTTATAAGGAAGATGCTGCTGCCCATCTCTTGTTTTAGTTTCCCTCTGTTGCCTCTTATGACACCCGCCCGACGATATCGGTTAGTGAATATTCTTACACTGCTACTACACGATAAAATTTAATCCAATTATTTACAAACTGCCTCGGGGTATGTAGTGCAACTACTTCTGCTTATATTATAACCCTACTTAGCCAGCCTTTAACCTTATCTTAATAAAGAGCTAAACATAATCTTAACCTAATTTTTATTAATAAAATAAAATAAAATAAATTAAATGATTTGATAATTGGGAAAAAAAGAGCAATTTCAATATCAAAAATTAAAAAAAATTACTGTAGTTAAAAAAAATGTAAAGAAAATGGAATTCGTGCTGAGGATTTTGGATCAAATCCACATTCAAATGGAGAACATTTTTCTCGATCTATAAATGATTTTTTTGATAGAATTATAGATAATAATATTATAATATTAGAAATATTAATAATTTAAATTGATATAATTAATAATAAAATAATTATTTATATTAAAAATAAATTAAACTTTTTGATTGGAAATCAAATATATTATATAAATTAAAAACTAAGTTAACTAAACTAGGTTAAGAGTGTTGGCTCTGTGCATTTTTGGCACTATAATATCTAGCGTATTAATAAAAATGTTATCGATTTTAACTGTTTGTTTTTTTTTTTTAAATTATTGCAGCACCTTGTAGTTCTTTGTCGTGCGCGTTGCCCCCGCCGGCACCTTCCCCACCGCTCGATCTCATTTCCATGGACTTGTTTGAGCCGATGGAATGCCTACCTATGGGTAAGTTACATTTAATTTATTTACGATTATTGTATTGTGACCTTCGGATTTACACATGTGACTCTGAGAAATGAAACCGATTGAGTAGGAAGGTTCTTTAGTACAACCACGCACTAGCATAGCCCAGTGTACTGTTGTTTGAGCGATATAATAGTGAACATAGTAAAGTGGAGTAACAGTCTATAGCCTCACTACTAGGCATAGGCCTCCTATCATTTCTGTGAGTTTAAGGTCAAAGAAGTGTCGTTCACACTTGACACTTCGTTGCACTGATAGACTTTATGTCATATCTGTCATGTGGGTTCCCTTACGATGTTTTCCTTCAGTGGTAAACACGTGGTAAATTAACACTTACCTAATATTGCAATTAACAATTCCATTGGTGCTGACAGGGATCGAATCCGTGTTAAACGTGTATTGTGAAATTTGTGGCATGCGCTTGCTAAGTAAATATAGGTTTGGATTGAATATTATTATCCCAAATTATTTTGCTAATTGCACAAATAATTTGGCTCCAACTGCAATTTAACTCGTGACCGGCTGCTACCTAGTTCCCAAGTCATTCACCACGCGGGTGTTCAATCTCTCTAATACAATATTATATAAGACTGCAAATGAATACAAGATTTAACTAGAGTTCTCTAATTTCATCAAAAATAAGCAAAAATAATTTAAAAAAAAAATGCATTAGAACAAAGCCAGGCAATAAAGCTGGTAGGCTGGCCCACTATCACACATTTGTACAACAACATTTAATAATAAATGAACAGAACATTTTTTTACAATTATTAGCCAGTGCTTGACTACTATCTCACCTGATGGTTAGTGGTGATGCAGCTTAAAATAATAAAACGCACTGACTTAGCTAATAAAAGCCTTGCCTTGAAGACTACCACATTATAATCGGATGCAAAGACATATTTACCACTGTTTCATGTGTAGACTGTCTACGGGCTGACAAAGAAGAGATTGTGTTGTGAATTAACTTTAACTTTCCTTAGCTATCGCAAATTATACTGCAGGTCCTCAGATCACTGCGGTGGATAAAGTGCACCAACCGCCCGGCTCAGACGACTCTGACATTTTCATTGGAAAATTTGAAGTGAGTACTTGCTTCACTAATCTTATGCAATTAAAATGCAAAAGAATTTTGTATCTATCCTATGAGCAATTTTCTAATGTCACTTTGAATAGATATAAGTAACATAATTTTTGCAGTACTAAAATAGCTTTACTTATTACAACCATATTGCAGCTGTATAATGAAAATTGAGACCCTTTTTAATAGTAACGAGACATTCCATCGTAGTCCTCAGGGGTGAAAACATATGTGCATTTTGACTCTTCATCGAGAGTAGATGTAGGCTTCTATGGGCCACTGCATCTACACTGACTTTATACGTGGTGGAGCTAAGCTGTAGCATATTATAGCTGCAGCAGGAGTAGGTCAGCTCGACCGGGGAAGTACCACGCTAGTACAATACCAGCGTGAAATGGCAGCATAATGCTTCTATATTTTGAACAGTTAGCGACGAGAACCAGAGGCCGCTGTTTTGACGGTAGCGAGTTATTCCATATTAGTCATGTGAGTTTGATTCATTATTGGGGATATATATGTTGTAGTCTATGGGCAAGGCATAGGTACATTTAGCATCTGGTAAACTGTGTGTTCATTTTTTACCCTTACACTATGTTAATCTTCCCCTAGCATCGTTATATAAGGGTCCACTACAAGTCTAAGCCTCCGCTTATTTTGAAACGGGCAATGAAGCAGGAAAGCGACCGCTAAAAATTGCTAACATGACAGTGCATGTTAGCAATTTTTACAATATCGCAAAACATATTTTATTTCTCAAGCTTATAGTTTATTTCGTTTTCTATATCTTGTTTTCTAAGAACGTGTGTAAGAATGGAAAATTTACAATGAATAGATTTAGCGATTGCTCGTATACATACATACCTACATATTGACAACGTAGGTATTTACTTCACATTTCGTAACGCATTTCTTGAATTTTATAAAATATATACTTAATGACAAAATAGGTACGTTGTCATTAAGTATTCGCAAGTAAGTACTTCGCTCTTATAAATCTTATAAATTAACGAGACAATATTATGAAAATTTAAAATCATCCCGTTGGTGTTGTAAGAGGCGTGAGACGGAAATCAAACTGGAGGTTGCCACCAGCATCTTCCATATAATAACTCAAATGACATAGCCTTCTCACCAAGTGTGGCAACTATGGTAAAAATCTCCTCAGGAGGCATTATATCTGAGAGACCCATGTACAAGTATACTTCTATTGATAAGTTGTAATGAACGATGAATCAAAAATTAGTAAGTTGCTTAATTGCCGTATTATAGACGAACTAGAGCGTTTTTGATATTTTGAGCTCAAATGGATAAAGTTCTATTATCTCAGTTTACATTAACGTACTTATTACGCAATTTATTGGATCTGGGACTTTAAAATAACAGTATTTCGACGAAGCACTACTGGGCACCTTTTATTTCTGAGCGGGTTTTTAGAGCGGAAAATTATCCGCTCTAATTTATGATGGCGTACTTCACCCGTATTCCTTTTTTTTATTTCTTAGACATGCAGGTTCTCTCGCAATGTTTATTTCACCGATTAGCACCTAAAGCAGCCAATTAACAATTTCTTTGGAGGGGGTGGTAATCGAATTCGATCTGCGGGGCCTATTCGCTATCTTCGTTTCGTTGACAACAAAATGATAGTCAATTTGTATTACAATGCGCATTCTACATAGTTTTCCCACAGTCAAACCAGTCAGTTGTAGCTAGGACAGCTCCCGAACGGTTATTAGTCATTCGGGAGCCGTCCGCCAGGGCTGTCTTATTATTATTATTATATTACTCAAAGATATGTTATATAAACTTCTTATATTGTATTCGACAGTTGACTATTTTTTATAATTAAGATTTTTGTAACTCTGCTTATTATAACTTATTTTTTTATTTCAGAATACCAATTGTCAGTTTAATTTATTTAATTTGTTTAAACGTGGAATAAAAATAAATCACTTTTTTTATTTTTCATTACTTCCCGTTGTGACAACCCTAGTTATTTTATTGCTTATGTTGGCTTTTCCGACAACATCAAACGCGATGACTTGACTGTAGGTATGTTCTTCTAAGGCTGCGGTTTTTCTATGCAATCTACAACGGCTCATATAATTTAAAATTAAAAATTTTGTACAACCGACTTCAATATAAATTATTAAGAATAACTCAAAAACTATTGGTCAAACCCTGATCAGGAACCACATGAGAAGCACCAGCTTTCAACTAAAAAAAGAATCATCGAAATCGGTTCACCCAGAAAATAGTTATGAGGTAACACACATAAAAAAAGAACACAGTCGAATTGAGTACCTCCTCCTTTTTGAAATCGGTAGAAAAATTACGATGCAATGTATTACAAAGTGACTATCATTTGAGGTCAATAAAGTTGGCGAATAGGCCTGCTCCTCGCGTCCTAGCTTTGTGCCACTCAGCTTCTACGGTTCCATTTGGATCCTTACTAAACTAATTCAAATAAATTGTGTTTCAGGAAAGCATCCCACTATCCGATTCCGACTGAAGTGATTTTGAATTAGGTAAATTTTAATAACAGACGCATGCCTGGAAGACAAGTTTGTACGTTTAGTTAGTATTAAGTAAAACTTTGTAAACGTTATTGTTGTCCAATATACAAATATATTTATACTCGAGCTGTCTCATTTAAAAGCCTATTTAACCCCACAGTTGTACATTGATATTTTTAAGAATGTGCCAGCTGGCATGCGTTATTTTTCAAGTCTTAATAAGATTTACTTTCTAAGTTCGTCTCCAAATATTGGGTACTGTCACAGTTTATAGATAGGTACTGTGGTAGATAAGTACATGAAACACTTCAGTTAAGAATTCTTAATATCATGTATTATGCATTAATGTTAGGCATTCGTAATACGAGCCGTGGCAGGTAAGTGCCGGGACGCTCGGCTTAAAATTTTATCACTTGTCTTCTGTCATTTCACTATGCAGTTGCGTATTTATGCAAAGTCAAAAGAATCTAGTTGTGTAATGTTATAAACAAATCAACAGAGAGCTACAATTAGGAGAAATAATCACCCATCTCATCACTAGATGATAAAATTATTGGGACAAGGGAGTACTGTTGTATTAGTCCGTAAACTTATAGTACCCCTTATATTTTTTGATATTCGATTTAAAAACAATCTAAAAAAAAAATGCATAAATGTTCTCAAAATAAAAAAAATATTTCAAACCTACTTAAATATTTGAGTCCCTAAATACTGGTGTTCAGAAAAGGCAATTTCCTGTCGTCAATGTTAATAACTCGATATTATGATGTCCTTATGACGGATCTATTGTCGTCCTCGTATCGTAGCCGTATCGTATTGTTGTCGGCACGTGGACGGAAATAACCGCTTTGAGGGTGAGGGGGCCGTCTCTGTTCCTTCACATTTCGTACTGTTGCACGTTCACAATAGATGGCGATACTCGTGCAATATCTCATAATTGTGTGTACTTATTAATGATTGTAAAAATCGTTAATTATTATTAAATATTATAGTACTAGTAAACGAAATGTAACCCCACCCCCCAGATGGAGTGACAACCTGGTAAGACGTGCAGGAAGTCGTTGGACGCAGGTGGCTTAGGACTGGGTTTTGTGGCATTCCTTGGGGCAGGGCTTTGTTTAGAGGTGGACGTGTGAAAGGCTGTAATAATGATGGTAAAGCTAAGAATACAAATATATTAACGTATTTTTATGTAGGTAGGTACTTCTGTAAACAGGCAAAGCAAAAAGCCTTTCGGCTTTCCACATAGAGTTGGCTGTGCGTGGTATCGTAAACCACTTTTATAAGATAGGCTTTAACGTGCTCCCCCACCTTGAATTTTTATGTAATGCATAAAAATGTAGAAATACTCTAGTATTTAAACATAAGACATTTTTGAAGTTCATCTGCACAGCGAAATATGCATGCGTGGTAAAGCTACGCTGCCGTTGTATTATGTCTGCACTAGGAATGGTTTTGCTGCATCAGAGATCGACCACACTCGTCGACTCAAATATAAAGACATTATTAGGTCTTTACCTATGAAATTGCCGTTTTTTTATGAAATAAGTTAACGTAATTTTTATTAATCGTTTTTAATTTTTATTAACGTAATTTCTATTAATCAAAGTAATCACCCATGCAATCGTTGCATCTTTGCCAACGCAGTGGCAGTTTATTGATCGGGTATTTAATATTTTTTCCCGCCAAAAGTTATCCAAATTCTAGAAAAAGTCTGTAGGCGGAAGGTCTGGTGAGTACGGCGGATGACCGAGAGCATCCAACCCCAGCCTTTGTAACTTGGAGACCGTGTGTTGTGCAGTATGATGTCGCGCGTTGTCGTTTAGGAGCAGCTGGGACGAGCGATTGACCAAAGCTGGTTGGAGACGTGTGAGCTTCACCATTGTTTTCAGTTCTTCACAGTACACATCTGCAGTAATGCTCATCCCGTTGGGTAAGAAGCTGTGATGAATCACACCGGCGCTAGACCACCAAACAGTGACCATCACTTTTCTAGAGGTAAGTTTACGTTTAGAGCATTTTTTAGGTGCTGAACCAGGATTAAAACAACTTGCTGAGCGCTTGCGATTGTCAAACAGAATTTTTCGTCGCAGGTAACAATGCGGTTCGCGAGGTTCGTGAGGCACTCATTCGTCAAGCTTTTTTACCTTGCCAAGTTGACGCAAATGGACCAATATTGTTTAGATGCTAACGTAGAAAGCTGCTGCTAATTCAGCCGTAGATTGAGTACCATCAGCTTCCACAATCGCCTTTAATTCGTCATTGTCGACCAAAGTTTTCGGACGACCACGGGGTTCATTTTTCGGAGCGAAATTTCCTGAACGGAAGCGGGCAAACCAATAAAAGGTGGTGCGTTCGTTTGTAGTATTCGCTCTGTAAACGTCGTTGATGTTGCGTGCCGCTTGTGCCGCGATGCTGCCACGACGGTACTCATCTGTTGTTTCTATGATCTGTGATACTCATATTCCATAATTACTCGGATTTTTAACGTATCCATGATGACGAAAAAGATAGAAATGCGATGAAAACAGAACGCTAATCAATAAACAAATGACTAATTTTGAGAAAAGAATTTCATGTTTTGATAGTAAAATTTATTTGAAATTAGAATTCTTAGCCAAACAAAAATTATTTTGATTTGAAATGGCCAGTACTGCAGAACGGCAATTTCATAGGTAAAGACCTGTTATGATGCTGTGTTCCTTATAGGTAAGTGGCGAAAATCGAAAACCCTTTTTACCGATACACAGGCATTCTATCATAGTTCTCATGGTAACAACACATCTGCCTTTTGAATCTTCATCAAGTTTGGCTAGTGTGCTTTTTTGGCACCCTTAATTCTGTAACAAAAATCCATTACCCATGTCCCAAGACGCACTTGCACTATTTATTCTACTTGACAGCTATGTAGGTAGCTGTGTCAACGGATGAATAGAAAGATCACGGTTTCTCGGGCTATTATAATTAAACACCAAATCCTGGGTTTCAAGTAGTGACGACACCGGATATCAAAATACTATCAATGAGGTGTTTTATCTTTTTTGGGCCAAGATCTATCTAAATATTTCGTTAAATATACGTATGGGATGATGGTTCATATGGCTATGAGATATTTTATTTCAGTTTTTCGTTTCAAGTTAGCTGAAAGTGTAGTAGCTTAATACTACTTGGTGGACTACAATCTTATTTATTGATTTATTGTTAAAAAAAATAGAAGCTAATAAAACATGGCACTGATTATTGTGAGTGATGAACATCACGTTGTTTTTAAATATATTTTTCACTTTGAATTTTTTTTTAATATATATCTCGTAAACCTTGAACAATAGAACTTATTAGTGTGCAATTGTAATTTAAAATTTACACATTCCTAACGCCTTGTTAAATTTCTTTTAGTGACCATTCAATTTTCTACTAATGACAGTACAGCCAGATGCACACAACCGCAAAAAACCTATAGCGCAATAGCGTTTAACGACTAGAAAGCGACAATAAAACGCGAATTACTTTGGACCAATTTTTTACCAAAGCACAGCGCGTGGCAGTCACGCGACTGAAAATATTAAAATTGGTGTCGGAGCTGACACGAGGCTTTTCCCACCAATAAATAGAGAAATCTTTCTGATAGCCCTATTTTCTAAAACCACATATCATTATTAAGCGAAAAGCAACTTTACTTACCTTCTTTTAAGTTCGAATTTCTTTCGCCACTCATTCAAAGGTCAGTCAGGAAATACTCATTCGCAAGTATATCGAACGGTATACACATTTAAGTTGAAATTGCCTTGGATTGGGTTACATTAAAATTAGGGTTGTCCTCAATGGTCCAATACCGCCCCCGACGGTTATCGAATAATGCGTCGGCACGTGTACGCTGGCGTTTTTTTATCGAAGTTTTATTTCGGCGTGCGAACTTAGAAGTGGCGTCTGGTGCAGGCTCGACCTTACAATGGTGATGCATTGAGAAAGACTTAAAAGATTTACGATAGAATATTTTTCGATATCATTAGGGATTTCTGTTAAAGGATTATTTAATGTTATAATAAACTTGGGCAGTAAATATGTAAGTCTTAATTTGAAAAATTTAAGTATGTTTAATATGACGGCGCAGCGGCTTAGCATTGAGTTGCGGAGCTGAGGGCCGCGGGTTTGAATCCCGCACGGAATAAGTATTTGTATGGCCTACAATTGTTCAGGGTCTGGATATTTGTTCTTGTGCCATATTATATGTTTGTAAACTGCCTCCACGGTACAGGAGAAAATACTAGTATGGGGATAACATTTTTTTAAATATATATTATTTAAGTATTGTTTCATTACCTAGCAGCGTCATAGATGCGAGAAATCTGGTTTTGCGATCATTAATATCTGCCTCCCAATAACGATCAAGGCAAACAAATAGTGGACTTTTACGAGCAATAAAAATTTACTATAACTGACAGTTAGTATAGTAGTAATTGTAATAATTTGAACAAAATATAAGTATCTGACGTGGTGGAGCCGTGCTACGGCTATATTACGGTTGTGGCATGAATGAGTCAGCTTGACCGGGGAAGTACCGCGCTCTCGCAGAATGCTAGCGTAAAATAGCTACGCAATTGTAGCTGTGGTTTGTATGGTGAGTGTAGAGAACCGTAGACCCTTTTTACTGGAAACGAGGCGTTCCATCTTAGTCCTTATTAATCGAGGATATGTAGATGTCTATGGGCCACAGCATCCACTTACCATTGGGTGGACTGTGTGCTCATTTTTAACCCTTATTATATAAAAAAATAGTAATTATTTTGCTCGTAACTACATCAAAAATAATAAGATAAAAAATCAAAACATTATAAGTTTTAATCTTTTCGAAATGTTAACTACACATATGTATAATCAGTAAAGATATGGCCAAACAATAAACAATAATTTTAATGAAGTCATCATTTCAATAAAATATCATTAAAACAAACAAACACGAGGCAACGACTAATCCCTCTCAAGGGTGAAATGCACCCCTAAAATATCATTTCATATTTTGATTATGATATCAATGTCGCCCACTCGCATTACCCGGGTTTTTTATACCCATTGTTCGTTAATACACATATTAACCCATTAAAAGTCGCGTGGCAACATAATGTAATATTTCACACGTATAATGAAATTGTTTTATTTGTTATAGATGTTCTTTTGTCATGAGAAACGTCACTTTTATGTCTGCAATTGAATACATAAAAAGTATTCGCTTAGCTGTTTTAGTTATTGCGTTGATATATATTGTTAATATAAAAAAAAAATCTTTCTGAACTGGTTTTTAGACACAATAGATGTCCAATAAGAGTTTGAACCTTTAATTTAGTGGAGGTGTAGTGTAGTGGTGGTGTTTACTTCTCCATATAATATATTATGTAGTATCTCAAAATTCAAAATAAAAATTAACAGTTGTCATTAGAATAGGTATCAATCGTTACCAGAAAATGAGTAAAATATTGATGTTTCCTTGTTAGTTATTTTATAGTTAAGTTTTCGTTTTTTATCATATCAAGATCTTGCTAGTATTATGATTTATATTTTATTTCTGTATTTTCTAATGATCTACTTTATTAAAAAATGCAAAAGTTATTATGTAATATACATTAATGAACTAAATGCTACATAATATGTATACAGGTTTATTTATAGGTACTTTTACTTTTATTTTTATTCCCCTGTAGTAATAAAATGAAACTATAGTTAAAGCTACTTGTCGCTAGATGGCAGTAGTTGTCATAAATTGAGCTCAAATTTTACTTTATTTGATATTATTTTCGTGATATCAGCAAGTGGAGACTTTTCCGTTTTTGGAAATACAAATATTTTTATTTACATAACTATTTCATAAATAAATTGTATCTGTCGGGCTTTTAACCTATCTATTAGTTGAACCCTTGAAGTTATACTACATGGTAGGTAAAAATGTTAATTGGTATTCTTTACGTTACTTTCCAATAATGATAGAGGCTAGTTCTTTACCCATATCAAACTATTTTGTGTGGCCCTTTTGCAAGTTTCTTATCTCAAAAGCCTAAAAGGTATATTGAGTATAATTTTTTCTATTTAAACTTTAAAAAATCATTTGCAAGATGAGTGGAAAATCGACAAATACACTTAAAAATTTGGCGTTATGTATTAAGTTTTGTTTATCAAGGATATTGCTTACTTACGGAAGATTAAGTATCAAAATGGTTGTACAGGCCGTGGTCCCGGAGGCACAATCAAATGTTGGAATCCTCACACCGTTGGAATCTTAAATGGGCTAAATGATGCAAGTTTATTTACATACTGTAGTGACAAATGAACTTACACTCCACGTGATTGTAAGTGGCTACTACAGCCCATGTACAACAGCAACCCATTTCGAACAAAGAGGCTTTATATAAGTTGTCACCTCTGAGGACTAAGATGGAATGCCTTCCAGCCTATAATTATATAGGCTCGCTTTACCCTTGAAACCGGAATAAAGAAGTCCAGCTATTTGGCGGCAGAAATAGGTAAAAGGGTGATACCTATCCAGACGGCCCCCTAGGCAGATAAGGAACCCTAACATCTAGCTTAGTATTAGTTTTCTGGTTATGTGGAGTTTGTCCCTTTGGCTAAGTATATCATTCCTTCCTAACCACCGATATTCTCGTATAAACGTCTGGTAGTAATACTAGATACATCTGTGTTAGCACTGGTTAGCACATACATTATTTGTGACACTATTGGCCGGAAAATTATTAGCATCCCTCACCACCTTATCAGACGATAGTGATTTCTAAGGTCCACAGTTATCTCATGTGATCAGGTTAGTTAAGTGTTTATTTGTAACCCTTATTCATTTTATTACTACGTTTTTATTAAGTCACTTTGTTTGTCTGTCTGTTTGTCATTCCGGATGGAATCTTGCAACTCAAATCTCGAGCACTTCCCGATGAGACTTGAAATTTTGAACATAGCTTAGAATTGGATGACAATGTAGGAGTATGAATGAAAAAACGTGGTATATTAAATTTTTATAATACAAAATTAAAAAAAAAATCACTTGTTTTCGTCTTTAATTCACCAGGTAAGTTTGAACACTTGATATTTTATTCCACAATCAGAGCCGTTTTTCTCGGGTCATTCTGTAAAGATTCGAGCTCGGGTGTGCAGAGTCAGTCAGTTTCCATAATTAACGACGCCCACCCGTCGGCTACAGACGAGCAACATTCGCGCCACGCGTCCGCCGCACGTCGCGGATTAGAACGGTTGGTCACAATGGCGCGGGACATCTCAATCGAAACGGATTTGTTGCAGACGCTGCCCTGTAATGAGGGATGACATTGCTTTTTATTTTCTTCTTTAATTACAGACAGCGTTTATCTTTTTACTATTTCAAATATTAAACGTTTCTTCATTGAATAATACTAATTTTGAGTGTCAGGGTTCAGTGATTACACAAGACAAGGTTACACTCGTACATATTTCTGCCGCCAAACAGCAGTGCCTGCAGCCTAACACTAAAGCAGGGTTTCCCAACCTTTTCTTTACCAGGGGACCAGCAGAGACCACAAGATGAAAATGAAATGTTAATCTAACAATAAATTTTAATCATAACTTTTAACATAATTAAACGATAAACTGAAAAGAAGCATTCATCCACAGTATTATAATTTGTGTAATTATTGTAAAAGAAATCGTACATGTTTGGTAACAAATTGTGATTTTGAATGCGACGAGACGCACGGTGTTGCACTGCCCGCGTGACGAGAAAATAATAAATGTGTTATTTAAAAGGATTAGGTAAGTAAAATATTTAAATCTTTCGCGGACCATATTTAAGCTCTTGCGGACCACTGGTTGCGAATCACTGCAATAAAGGGTATTGAGAGCCAGTATAATAATAGAATATGAAGCATCTTAGCCCTCTGATGTGACAACGCATCTCTAGCCTTTCTTGTTTGAAATAGGCTGCAGGTTCTATGGGCTGCAGTAGCCACTCTCCATCAGGTGAACTGTTAGTTCGTTTGTCACTTCAGTTTCATTAAAAAAAAAATAGATCAGTAGAAAAAAATTCAAAGCCAAGCAAATCACTGCAAGAATTCAAGATAGTGTAATCTTTATTGGGTAGGTGGGAACACAATAATGAAATCGGTTTTGTGTTTTGGTTTTACACACACAACAACACAAACTAAAAATACCACTGCAAAACTTCAGGATACTGTAAGCTTTTTTGTAACACATTAATTAAAATCTGAAAGAAGTTTGAGCTAACTGCGACATATCCAACATTTCTGTCTCTTCGATAATGGTTGTTGCAAAGTACGAAAAACTTTTTTTTTAAATATGAAAAAGGGCTTTTTCTTTGCTCGCTGAAAGGCTAAGGTATAGCCATTCAGCCAAGAAACGAAGCCAGTGTTCTTATACTATACCGCGGGTAGTAGGACTGATAATTTAATTTTATAGTTTCTTTTATTATATATAACAGTGGTATATTTTGTAAGGTGAGTGTATAGAACCAAGGACTCTTTTTACCGGTAACGAGGCATTCTATCTTAGTCCTTAATCTTATTTCGTGACATCGAACCATGCTCAACTTTTTGACACGCACACACGCACACATCTTTCTTCTTTCTTTCTTGAACAGTCTGTATAAGTCTACAGCTGGCCGCACACATATGCATCTAAGACGATGTTGTTGATTGCAAATGATTTTAGATACATATGTGTGCATGAGTGTGAGTTCTTACAATAAATTGAGCAAGATTTTGGTTTGAATTCAGCGTCACTTGAAATGTATACAGCGCTATGTCTATCTTTCTTTGTTGGTCGGAGCATTACACCAGCCTATGGGCTTTTGAGATTGGTTACATTTGGGTGGGTTTTCCACCATCAATCGATTACCAGAGCCTCATTTTCTAGCGGTGCTGGCGCTTAGAGAATGGTATAGTCCCTCGTACCGCAAATGTTATGATGTTATTACGATAATTAGGAGGACATAAGAAAACATTTAGGAAGAGAAAGTTAATTTGATTCCTATGAAATAATTAAATAGTGCAATTCAGCTAGTGTGAAGAAAACCACCTTCCCTTCTACAATCGTGTACGCCATTACTACCACCAGCAACTCCAACCATCATCACCACCACAATCCCTACACCAGAAATACACATCACTGTTAATGATGTCACGTGGTTCGCCTTAAGACGAGTCATCATCGGATGTCTACACTTTGCAAAGCTAACCACCGAGATCATGCCCAATTTTCTTATATTTTCACTTACGGCGAGCGAGACACTGAGCCCCTAAATTTAAAAAAAAACTTACCGAATAAAAGTCTCTCTGTTCTATTCTAAATTAAAAATTTTGTACGTTTTACTTTCACGAATAAGAGTAGCATAAATACAATACAATTCCAAGTACACTATACTTCAATAACAACTCTTGTGCACTGCACATAGTATACATTGCCTACTTTTTGTGTTGTTGTTTCACAGAAGATTCATGGATTCAGACTCAGTAAGTAGCATCTCTCTATAGTTACAACATAATAAATTCATATTGTTTTTACCTTAAAAAGATATAACCTATAAAAACACAAACAGAAACACAAGCAAATTTATTTATAAATTAAAATATTCAATTCGCAACCGCAAATATTGCAATATGGAACTTTAAAAATCAATCGCAGAGGAGCAGTCGGCTTCGAGAAGATTACGCCGCCATACATCACGCATGGCCAGAGAGGCAAATTGTTCTCTAACCTGATTACAACTGCTAGTTCGACATTGTCTTTATACCCCTTCCCCTCCCCAACCCTATACTACGTGCCTTGTACCCCGCAGCTTTGGGGTGCAATTGTAATAGATTATTGTTTGCCTAGATGCGATTTGTTTGCACTCGTATCCTTGTTATAATTTTACCTGTGTAGCATAAATATTTATAATTTCTTGGACGTTGACGGAGTCCAAAACAGATTATTTTATCTCAAATCGTGAGTTCGTGATAGTCGTAAGACTCAGACAAAATGAAATCGGTTGATATTTCAGAAGATGTAATGGCCTTACATAGCAGGGTAGTTGTAGCGGCGTAGCTATGGGGTAGGGGTCAGAGGGATATAAAACCGGTGGCAAATGTTAGTTGACAGCATTTTGGGGAAAACAGTCAGCTCCCGATTTAACTTTTAAATGATGCCAATAACTTTAAAAAGTTAAATTTTTTTAAGATTATTTTGGCTCTGGCGGCTCTGAGCGGCTGCAGGCCATGCTACACCTCTAGCATCAGTATGTGGCTGCTATGGAATGGTTGATGGTGATTAACATAAAATTTTGTACAAGTATAGTTTTTAAAAATAAAACATATCAAGAATACTTGAAAGTACAAAACAATCGACTTCACTTTGCCTCTCTAATCTAACGCTTATGCGATAAGATCGTAGGACATGTGGAAAACCGAAATAAGTCTAGACCTAAAGACCGACAATTGCTACACAATCACACAATTAACAATCACACACACAATTTAATCCACAATCAGTCAGATGCTACTTTTTTATGTAGAAGTGATTGTGACAAACCTACCTACCAAAAACAGATACCTACATTTATACTCGATCAAACAAATGTAGCAATCAAAAAGAAATACTTCGTATCTGTCTCGATGTACGAGATAACATAGTGCTATTATTTTGTGTGAGCGTGGTCCTTCCCCTGCCGTGCTGAAGCCATTTGTGCTGCAGGTAAATACGCTGCAGCATGGCTGTACCACGTACTAACACTCAATCATGTTTTTTATAGAATAAGGACAAATGAAACTACTACACTCTCCGTATAGAACACAGCTGCTATTTCGCACTGGTATTCTGTGAGAGCGTAAGGTTTCCCCAGTGGAGCCAACCTAAATGCAAATTTAATATAGGTGCAGCGTGCCACGTAAACGTCTCCTTTTTATTTAAAAAAAAAACATCAGCTTTTCCAGAAGCTATTACTCGATGGCCGAGAGCAACTAGTTTTCTATATAAACTTATTATATTTCAATAGACTGCAAGGAGTTTTGAGTAATTCGATTTAGATGTGGTTAGGAATCGTCTATTGTGCTTTTTATGCGTTTATTATTTGATTATAGTTGCTTAAAAAAGTTGTTTTTGTATGTTGAAAATTTTTCACTTAGTATTTATATAGGTACCTATATAACTTACACATAGTGCCGGTGTAAGAGTACCCACTAGGTACCCCATCCCATATCGTCCCGTGGGTGTCGTAAGAGGTGACAGAGGGAAATAAACCAGGAGATGGGCAGCATCGTCTTCCTGATAACAAATCAAAATAATAAAAAACTGCGGTTGCCAACCCGCCTGCCAAGCGTAGCAACTACGGCAAAATCCTACCTATGAGGCAATCTATAAGGGAGTCTTATGTCCAGCAGACAACTTTTATAGGGGCTGTAAAGTTTTGGTTTCCTCCAAAAGCGGTGGCGTCATAAAGCGGACGCAATATGATGGCTGTAAAAAGACGGCCGTAGACCTGTGGAATGTTCGAGACTTCGACGGCCGTCTTATGACGGAAAACAGACCACAAAGTGTCAACGGTTGCAAATGAATGACATTGATTTAGCGTTACTCGTATATTTGGAAGATGAGCAATCATGAGAAGACGAAAATATTCGTATGGGTGAAAGTGATTTATACAAAGCTCGTACTACTGAAGGGGCTTTTGAAATTTTAGTGCGTCGTCGTCTGCACTGCAATGACGAAAAGTTTAGGGAATACTTTCGTCTTACACCAGTCTTATTTGATTATGTATTAAAGCACATAAGAGATGAATTAAGTTATAATCCCAACAACAGACATCAACAGCCAATATGTCCGGCACAAAAATAATGTATACTTATTAGGTAAGTCTATAAAACAAAAACAACATATTTTTAATGTACATCTTTATTGAAATTGAATGTTATCCTATGAAATATATTTGGCCTTGCTCATTTATTGTAAATGTATGTTATCCTGTGGAATGAAATATATTTGTCCTTGCTCATTTAATGCAATTGTAGAGACTGGACGTGAAGGAACTAAACTAGAACCAGTATTCATTCTTGGTGTAGAAATTGCTAATTCGGAATAATCAGTAACAGTACTAGTACTAAAGGCTCATGAACGCAATGGACTTTCGGAATAATCACTACCACTTGTGCTGGGCCTTGGTGAATTCATTGGATCTGAATCGATAGAAATATAGCGCAATTCTGCATTACTAACCAATGACCCAATTTGCATTCTAAGTTGTGCTTGTTCGTACCTTGGCAGCTTCTTAACAATTTTGCCATGGAGCTGAAAAGAGGTCAGTTTCATCTAAATCATTTTGGGGAGATGGTTTTCTGTTAACTATTTGTTTTAATAAATTTAAACATTCCTGAGCGTGCGAATGATTTTTCCGTTTCAGGTTAATCTTCATATTTCCATCTTCTTTGAACTTTTTATTAATATCTTCATCATTATTACTATTTTCTTTACTATTGTCATTATTATAATATGTATCAGTAGCGATATTTTCTTCTTTATTAAATGTCATATTCTCCGTTTCCTGATTTTGGAATGGTGTTTGTTCACTGCTATTCTGAGTATTTTCTCCTGGATTTTCAATTACGTTAGTAATGCTGTTTTTCTGTGAAGAAGGAATGCTGTCTAAGAACTATAGGAGATCGGATCTCTTTTTCGCTGCTTCTCCACTTGAACCAGTACCAGGTTTTCCTTTTCGTCGAATGTAAAAGTCCCGAACATAGCACTATCTCTTGTTGCAATCAGTATCTGCAAGAAATTTAATTTTAATAATAACAATATTTTTCATTACAGACACTTGGCTACAGGCGAGTCTTTTCGGTCACTTGCGTTTCAGTATCGAGTATGTCATAGCTGGATAAGTGTCATAATAAATGAAGTCAGTACGGTCATTGTCAAGAAACTGTTCCATTTAATCATACCATAGCCAACGGAAAATGAACAAAAAAATATCAGTGACCAATATTTATCCAAATGGAAATTTCCTAATTGCGTTGGTGCGATTGATGGTACACATGTCAGATTGAAAGCTCCCAAAAACAGCGGATCGTTATACTATAATTACAAGGAATATTTTGCTATGGTTTTGCTAGCAGTTGTCGATGCGAATTATAAATTCATTGCCATTGACGTTGGTTCTTATGGCAGAGAAGGAGATGCTGGCATTTACTTAAAAAGTAATATAGGGAAAAACATAAGAAATAATACATTCAATATACCAGAGCCGAAAGCCCTGTCCGGAACAAATAATATTGTAACACATGTTATATTGGGAAACGAAGCTTTTGCTCTTCACGAAAACCTGATGAAACCCTATCCAAGACAGCAATCAATAAAATATAATAAAACCACTGAAAATGCATTTGGAATTTTATGTGCTTACTTTAGACTGTTTTTCGTACCTATTGCTACTAATACAAAAACAACAGACGAACTAATAGTAAGTGCATCTATTCTACATAACATATTACGAGAAGCAAAAGTACTAGCTCCTGGTCAAAAACATGTTGATGACAAGCTTCCATTACCCGATAAAAATTTAATATCTATGGCAGAGCACAATGTTCGAGCCAGAGCTAATCCCACTCAAATTCGAGACATATTTAAATCTTACTTCAACGGCCCAGGAGCCGTTGAGTGGAAGAAAGCAGAAAGCGGTTTGCAGAAGCCGTTACTAACGCAAAGTGTACTGAAGGAATTTAACGTAGTAAAGTAAAAAAAATAGTAACAGATTATAACGTCAAATAGCTGGGCTCAGGCCTCCTTTCAATTTTGATAGGATTATGTAGCAATTATTTCGGCGCGCCGCTGCAGTGCGTGTTGGCGGACTTCACATTTCTTAGAAATATTTTTTATTCCTTAGACATGCAGGATTCCTCATAATATTTTACTTCGCTGCCACGCACGTAGAAAATCAGCACTAAAATTTAAATTTATTTTAATTTAATCGTTGTTGAGAGGAATCGTACCCGGTTTACACGCGTAATGTGAAGTTTACGACAAGCGCTTAACCCCTCAACTACCACGAAGTTTTTGCGTAGATGAGACCTTAAATTAATAATTAGGAGCCGATCACCTCACACGCTAAACTCTTTACATGTTAGAGTATTGCGGCGGACTCTTCCCTGCTCCAAAGCCCTGCTGAGCTCCTGAGAGGAGGTCTCTGTTCTCAGCAGTTGGATAAATGTAGGTTGTTACTTTGATATTTGTTAAAGTCGGTTTAAGTAGATTCTTTTTTTTATACAATAAGGGTGACAAACGAGCACACAGTCCACCTGATGGTAAGTGGTTGCTGTGGCCCATAGACATCTACATCTATCTTCGTTTGCGAATTTAAATGCAGATGCGTTGTCAGCCGTAAGGACTAAGATAGAATGCCTCTTTTCCAGTAAAAAGGGTCTCCGGTTCTCTACACTCACCATACGAAACACAGCAGCATTAAACTGCTATTTTACGCTGGTATTCTGTGAGAGCGTGGTCCTTCCCGGTCGATCTGATCCATTCGTGCTACAACTATACTATTAATATAGCTGCAGCATGGCTCTACCACTTTCTAAAATTATTATTCGTTATTACTGCAGAAGATTATAATTAACAGAGGCAAACGGCTACCCTCATGGCTAACGCATTTAGGGGTAAACAGTGGGGTTCTTTATGCAACGAATGCGTCGAGCTAATTTAATTTTTATTTGATCTTGTTCGTCCGTTTGATTGTACTCGCCTCGAGCCATTCTGTTTTATTCGTTTTATTTATTGTGGTATTATCATAATTTTATACCATTAAAGAAATCCTATATATAATTTTGTAGATAAGCGTTCCAAGATTTTGTCAAGTGAGTATTTTTTTAAATAAAAATAAAGTGACAAACGAACTACCACAGTTCACCTGATGGTTAGTAGTTAGTGGCTACTGCAGTTATTATGCACAAATACGCTAAAAAAGAGAAATTAGAGCGAATATTTTTTATAACTAATGGTCACATTATATGGTGTTGTAATTATGCACAATCAATTAATTATCTGCTCTATATACTATATACTGTTCTATATAGGCGTTCTACAGCTGATTTACCATTGTCGTTACGGATTGAAAACACCTTTCACGTGCTTACCGGCTTAAGTATTTTTAATGTCTCGAAGATACCTACAGGATTTTTCAAGGACAACTCACCGGATAGTAACGATCACCGGCATACATAAAAACTTTCAATACCAGAGGAATCACAATGTTGCCGGCTATTAAGGAAAGCGTAGGTTCTATTTTTTGAATGTCCCTTAGTCTGTATATCGTTCCAGAAAAATCGCTGGTGAAAAATCAGTGGTATCGCAACAGAAGAATCAATCATCTTGGCTTCCGACAGATGATGGTGTAATATGACAGATACCATGTGGTATTTGTCATATAGGGTAATATGAAAAATACCAATATGACAAATACCAAGTGGTATTGTGATAGAAAGCCAAGCTGATTGTATTCCTTAAGCCACTAACACAGGTCCTTTACAGCGGTATTTTATAGGAGGTATTGTATAGAGAAATGCATGCTGCCTAATATATGTCCCTTCTGAACATAGATCCCCCATGGATCATATTGTCATAGTTTACACACCTGGCAAGCGAGTTAGTTATCGCAGTTTTTATTGTTTTTTTTATTTTTAGCTCTAGTCTAGTTTCTGTGATGTTAGTGCTGTTAGCCTATGCAGCTCTTACAGCTTCATTGGACTCAGCCCTTTTTTAGCAAGAAGATGCCGCTGCCCATCTCCTGTTTCATTTCCCTCTGTTGTTTCTTACGACACGCGTGGGATGATATGGGACAATGGATTTTTTAAACTGCTCATTTATTAAATGTTTCAGACAGCTAGATTAGTTAATCATTAAATAATAGGTAGTATATATATTATAAAAACCCTTTTCAAAACATACTGCCAGAGTTCTTGCACGAGTTGCCTGTGGGTAAGATATTGTCGGAGGACTTGCAGCACCCCACGTGTTCAATGTAAAAATGCTTTTAGAATACTGAAGTTTGCTGAAGCGAGAGCAGATAGATTTAATGCCATCAAATGCAAAAAAGTACCTCACCTAAAAACCTCCCTGTTGCACAGAACTTGGTGTAGCGTCAATAGTATCGTGGAGGTTTTGTCTGCTAAGTAGAACTCTCTAATATTGCAACACTAGTTGGGTGTGGTACAAGACAAAATTTCGTATCTTTTTTATTTAAGTACATAATCTTTTACTTTTATTTTAAAAGCTTTTATTTAACTTGCAATTTTTGTTAGGGTCAAATCTTGCAGCTGAATTTTAAAGCAGTTATCCTCAGCCGATTGAGCTGAAATTTTGGGTACATGTTTATTAATATTTAAAACTGCTATGAGTCTTAAAAAATCGAAATAAATATTAATTATTATGAAATGTGCTTATTCTTCTTCATTAGATATGAGCATTTCCTTTTGTAGGTAGTGGTAGGATTAGCCATATAATATATTTAAGTACTATTTATATGCATCGTTACGCTTGGAAGGTGGGTTAACGATTGTAGTGCAAGAATTCCTGTACCTTTGACGCTGTTTTAAATGTTTTGCATTAATATTATGTACTAACTAAGTAAATTTGCCACCCCACCTGGTAGAGAGTTTTACTATGAGCAGGGTTGAATCCAAATCTGCTCTATTGAGTTTAAATCAAGAGATCGAAGCAAATCATTTCATGATACGCTCGTGTTAAGAGATTAAAACTTGAAAGAATAACATGCTATAGGGGAAACCTTAAAAGAGTCCAACTCTCGTCGACACTCTTTCTCGTACATAGTAATATGCAATAAGATTTGTGCTTTCACGTCCCACGAAGAAGTAATCTCCCATGATATTTTTTTCAAAATTAAGAGAGGGTTTTAGGGCAAGGAAATGTCCGCCGCGCTGCCCCAATGCATGTTGGCGAACTTCTTCTTCAAAATATTTTTTTTCTTATTTCTCAGACATGCAGGTTTCCTCACGATGTTTTCCTTCACCGCCGAGCACGTGGTAAATCAGCACTTAAAATTGTAATTAACAATTTCATTGGTGCCGACGGGTATCGAACCCGGGTTGCTCGCATATTATGAAAATTACAGCGAGCGCTTAGCCCCTGCGCTATCACGGTTCTCACTACGTATTCTTTACCTCCCGTAAATTATTTTTTTATGTTTTGCTACATATATCGACTGTTTTATTTTACAACTCCTAACGGCTGATTGCGATATAAAAATCCTTTAAGCATTTAGCAGGATATATATAGTTTACAATTCAAAAACTTCAATATAATAAACAAGATAATAGTCTTAACATTCGATTTAATGAGAATGGAGCTCTTAATTCTGACTTGCTATGCGAGAGCTTCGCATGAATTCTACATAATATAGTAAATTCTTGAAATCATATTCGGAAATAATACGAATTTTCCTACATAGTCGCAAACACAGCGGTGTCAGAGAAAGAAACAAGCGGTGGGAAAACGAAAGAACAATTGATTTTTAATAGAAATGTAGTAAGTAGTTATAATATGATAATATTTTGAATTCGGAATTCCAGGTCGAATGCAATATTTCAAACTTTAAGCCAGCCAATATAAAGAAAACTTCACTAGTTAGGATCTAATATTTTATTTTTCAAGGTATCCACAAGATTTTTTTTTCTTTCTATCCATCCATCAGACCCTTATAGATTGTATTTTAAACAAACTTTTTTTCTTTGTTACTGAATTATTGGTTACAGCAAAATCAATTTCAGCGGCATGGACTATGGACAGCGAGAATCAAGTAACGGTTAATCACGTAATATAAAACTTAAGTTTTTTAAATATTTAGTTTTTAAAATACCCCGGGCACTCAGCTACCACAGAATAATAATTTCTAATATATAAAAATTATTTTTTGTTTGTTCGTATTTTATGCGCTGCCATACCGTTCATCAAATTACGGTAAAACTTTGTCAACATATTGCTTTCACTTCCGCGAAGGTTATAGGCGTAGTACAATTAACTTACAGTAGGTGGAGCGCGTATCGTACCGACAAATTTATTTGAAAGTTATAATAATTACATATATCACTCAACTTCAATGAATGTATTATCATTCCTAATCAAACAATATAACTCTTCCAAATTTAAAACGATATTTCGTGCCGGGTACCAGCTAGTAATGTATATTTTTACTTTTAAATTATCTCTCAATGTAAGAGCTGGCACATATCATTATTTTTATTTTTAAAACATTCAAAAACAGAGTGTATCGGAAGAGCGTACTAATTAAAATTCAAAAAGCCGATCTCGAGAACACCCACATCTCGTTTTGTTTGTAATTTGTATAATACTAGTACTTTCGTGATGCTTCTATGTACGAGAAGAGATACTTACAAACTTACAAAGGTGAATCATACAGGCTTTGTATTATGATTACAATACCGAGTGGTTTTATTTGTTTAAGGTTCTTAATAATTTATAAAGCGGATGCTTTCTCACTTTTCATCAAAGCCCTACAGGCTCTCAAGGACAGCTATACCTACGTATTAAGTTGTAATTGAGATCCAAAATTAAAATCTATAAATACCTAATCTATCCTTATCTCACAGAATACCAGCGTAAAATAGCAGCTTTTTGCTACTATGTTTCGTATCGTGAGTCATGAGTGTAGAGAACCGGCGACTCTGTTTACTGAAAATGAGGCATTCCTTCTTAGGCCTCAGGGGTCGCATCTGCATTTCAATTCTTCATTGAGGATAAATGTAGATATCTATGGGCCACAGCATCCACTTACCATCAAGTGGACTGTGTGCTTGGTATAACTGAAACTGTGCTTGGTGAAAACTTGAAAACGAGATTGCACTGGTTGTACAATCTCGTTTTCAAGTTTTGAGGTAACCGACGAGAAGATGTGTCGCGAGATAATTTAATTTAATAAAAATAATATTATCATTATTATATTATTATTATCATTATTATTGACGACTCCGTGGCGCAGTGGCTTAGCAATGAGTTGCAGCGCTGGGGGCCGCGGGTTCGAATCCCGCACGGAACAAGTATTTGTATGGCCTACAAATAATTGTTCCGGGTCTGGATGTTTGTCCTTGTGCAATTTATGTTTGTAAACTGCCTCCACGATACAGGAGAAAATCCTAGTGTGGGGGTAACGTTTTTTTTAGAGCTGATAAATAAAAAAAATTATTTATATTAAATAATAATAATAAAGTTTAAATATAAAAGTTTATCAAATTTAAAGATTTTAACATTAGGGCAAGGCATATTTGCCTTCCTTCTCCAAACACCTACACATTTTACTAATATCTTGCCGAAGCGTCTTAATTCAGAAGGCGTGATCCTTTCGTCAAATAGAAACCGAGTTCGCGAATCAATTTGTCTACCTTCGAGCAAAACAAATACTCTATATTTCCTTTTTCCCTGCAGAAATGTCTTAAAGCACCGCAATGACTAATACTAACGGATGGAGTAAGAATTTTAACTCACGTGGCTTTTATTATGTCAATGTAACTCAACTTCATCTTATTTAGTCAAAAAAGGGCCTATGTAGGCCTTCAAGAATGCCCTAGCATGCATTCATCTTCTTTTTCTTCTTCATGAGCTCGTAAAAGACTTCTGTTGGACATGAGCCCCTCCCATTGTAGAGTGGAACTGCCTTTATCGTCATATTAAATGGAATATTCCTTCATGCTTACCACAACACACAGGCAATATCTTCGCATTAGTAAAGCTGCTCCCCAACATCAGCGGTTAACTAGCAGTGTGCACTGTGCACCACCTTCTTTTATAGAATAAGGGTGACAAACGAGCACACTGTCCACCTAATGGTAAGTGGATGCTGTGGCCCATAGACATGTACATCTCTCCTCGATTAAGAATAAAAATGCAGATGCGCTATCCCTCCTAAGGACTAAGACGGAATGCCTCGTTTCCAGTAAAAAAAGGTCTCCGGTTCTCTACACTTAGCATACGAAACACAGCAGCATTAAGCTGTTATTTTACGATGGTATTCTTTGAGAGCGTGGTCCTTTCCGGTCGAGATGAGGTATTCGCCCTACAACTTTAATATAGCTGCAGCATGACTCTACCACGTATGGAAACGTGGTGAAGTTAGCATTTGCAGAAGATATTGAATAAAATAAGGAAGCTGGAAGAAGTCTATGCCTTATTTTACGCAATGGTTTTAGGTAAAAATAAAATATACTTGGTTAATTAATTAAAATAAACAAAAATAAAACGAAACGTGGCAATATGCATAATATTTTTTTATAAAATGTCTGCTCTACGAAACTTTCGTCTTTGACATCGGGCGCCGTCTGGAACCAGCGTGAAATCAGTTCAAGCCTAGATTTAGTAAATTTACTAAATTTAAAGTCTTCGCCAGTTTCTTGGGGAGCGCAATGCAAATCCTATTTCTTTACGCACTATACACGAGAAACGTTGAACGATTAAAGTATTATGGTATTATTCTGTAAGTTATTTTTTACGTGGTAGAGCTGCAGCTATATTAGTAGTATAGTTGTAGCACGAATAGTTCGGCTCTACCGGGGTAGGACCACGCTCTCACGGAATACCAGAGTAAAATAGCAGCTTAACACTGCTGTGTTTCGTAGAAGAGGAGAACCGGAGACCCTTTTTACTGGAAACGAGGCATTCCATCTTAGTCCTCAGGGGTGACAACACATCTGCATTTTGATTCTTAATCGATGATAAATGTAGATGTCTGTGGACCTCAGCATCCACTTACCATCAGGTGGACTGTGTGTCCGTTTGTCACCCTAATTCTATAAAAAAAACGTTTATTACTTTAAATAAACGAATATAAAATCCGTAAAAGAATAGATTCATCCCATAATATTCGCGTAAATAGAATATATTATGTTAAGTTGAGCAAATAACATTTTAATGTAATGATCAATGATCACCATAAAAAGATATAAAATCTTTATAAACTTGTTACAGGGAATTTCCAGATTACCATCATTTATAATCGTTGTGCGTTCCAACCGCCGCGTTTATTCGTTATAGTGCGTTAGCAAAAGTAAATCGCGACTGAATTTTCAATGAGGACGTCACGGAAGGGTTAACTCTGTGACATTTGCTCGTGGCAGCGCTCTGTTTGGACAAAAGGATTTTTGGAACCGACAGAAAATTCACTGCTCGAACTCGCTGAGTTAATATCGGATTATTTTATTTGATGAACGCGAATTTAAAATACATTGACATAACGATACTGAACATACTGATACTGGAAACGCTGGAATTATTATTTTATTATTTAAAAATATTTCATTATACAAAAACTAATATGTACTTTTTAAACAAAGCTACAGCACGACTACAATGAATTATACAAATTAAAAACAATATAAATCATTAATATCACAAATTAAAATCATATAGCTCTTAGTCTCAGTGTTTATAGCATAGTCGGTAATATTTCTATTTTAAATAATAAAGCGAATATTAACAAAATAATCGGACTACAGGTTTACTGTTACTTATTATTACACGAACAGATGTTTGTCTTTTAATTTCAATCGCGAATTATAAAGAATATATGGTTCAGGAATAGACACCTATAGGTTAGATACAATCATAGACTTAGAATAATATACTGTACGCCAGTTTATTCTAAGTCTATGGGTACAATATGTCCTAAAATAAAAATACGCTTGATTTACAAAAAGCGATTATTATACGACAATTTTTGAACCAATTTTAAAATAAACGTCAAATATGATAGAATATTCGTTAATCGCATGAAATATTTAGTTTTCACTCATTGATACAATTATTAGATTCTCAACGGTGTCGCTACTTACAGGTAGAGTCCGACCATTGGTAAAGACTGCGTCAGAAGTACTATTTCACATTTGTATTTTATTTTATTTATTTAACAAAATCTTAAACTTTAATAGACTTTGTTTTAAATTATTTTTCCCGTGGTTGAAAGCTCATACATATTTAAAGACGTTTTCAAGTCACGTTATGGTCACAGCCCAACTTCCTGGGGGCAAGAACTCATCATTCCCTGTGACAATGGAGCTGCAAATGCTCGAAACGCGAAATTAAAATTAAATGAAAAAAATCGTAAATCGGTTTTATTCAACTTTGCGTAACTTTTTAAAATAAAAAGCACACTTATACTAGGTGCGACAGCAAAGAGGTTCGAAAACAAATTTTGTTTTTACACATTTAATACGTTTTGTATATTTGTTTTATTCAATAATTCTGGCCAGTTTTTAGCTGTCAATAGCACTACCAGACAATCCTTACCTAAAATTCAGTTTCTATATTAACTACACTTAGAATTCTACATAGAAATTTCATGTTGTGTCCCCAGCGTTATAATTCATTGTTTACAATTGATCTAAAGAGATAATCGGATGGTACCAGTTGGTGGTAGGGTGGTCCTTTTCTTCCTAGGAGTCCATCTGGGAAGGTACCACATTTTTACTTACTTCCGTCGCTACCATGTGCATCAGTGTAGGCATGTGATCCGATCTGAAGGATATAGAAAGCCGGTATAATTACGGGTTGTGAGACATTTCATCGTAGTCCTCTTCAGCCTTCTTTGTTAGAAGTCCGTGATTCAGCAGAGCCGACATATTCTACTAAACGTTCACATAATGCAATCATTAAAAATCAATATAAAGTAATTTCAATAACATATTCAAATTGGTTATCATAGATGGAACAACTTTGTACATTAATAATGGCATAGGCACACAATGAAGGCGCCCCGGGGTCCTATTCTGTAAAATTAAAAACGTAATTCGCATCGAAATCGTCGCGTATTCCGCACGAGTGCCCAGGCAAAATGGAAACTTAACAACCGCGGTAAATAACCACAAATCACCGCTTCCTAACACCCGAGGCGAGATTTAAATTCACGCGCGAATGTAGCCATCGGGTACCGCTGCGCGTTTCCATTGACGCTCCATGAATCTTTTTATTGTGGTTAAAAACTATTATATATATTATATATTGATGATAGTGATGAATTTTTGGTTAAAGTTACATTGCCACAAGCCTAAATGTTGAAAGTTACAAACACTGCGTTTGTATCGCCTTAAGAATTTTCTTTCGACAGGTACTAAGAAAATGTTATTACTAACATTAGTGTTGCCTATAATTTTTTTAACAACGCAGATGTCTGCTTAACTGACGCCTCTCAGAAACTGAATAAACTGGATAATATTCTCAATAACTACATACCAACGACAATTAAAACTATATTGTATACCAAAATAAAACTAGTTTTGGTTTGCGCAAGTCCTTGTCGCGTGCTATGCTCGTTAGTGATGCTTTTGCGATTAGATCGAAGGTGGGTATAACCCACTATAAATGAGATGTAGCAGATACGGAAGTAATCACAATAATACAACCCAATCTGAAAAACAAATATTTGTGTTGTCTTAAAAAAATCGTATAAGTTTTGTCTGGTTTTGTCTTAGAACTTTTTTTTAAATAAGAGAGTGCAAACGAGCATGCGGCTCACCTAATGCTAAGTGACTACCGCCGCTCATAAACAACTGCAACACCAGATGAATTGCAGTTGCGTTACCGGCCTTTTAAAAAAGAGTAGGAAAAAGAATTCAGGAATCGCAGCCAAGTGGCTGTCAAGAAAACAAGAGATTAGTGCTCAGTCACCGCTCAGGATTACTCACCATTCGATACGTGTTCTTAACAGCATTTACCTTACAAAATTTGTAGTCTGTAAAGAAAATTAAGAAACTATACTTATTCCTGGTATAGTTTTAGGGCAAGGAATAGTTCTGTTCCAACGCGTGTTGTCAGACTTTAAATGCTACTACTAAGTACTATTTCGTTTTAAGCGGGCCCTTATTCGCTGAGCTGTGGCTCTGGTATGTCGATGTGATTTCGTTTCCTCGGTGAATTTGTTTTTTCATTTACGTTTAAAATAAATGTGTTTTGGTTTGTTTAACATCGTCCTTCATTGCCAGTATGGTGGTTTTGACTGACATTATTAAAGCCCTCACTAGTCCGCTGCTGGAAAGAGGCCATTATTACCATAAGTCACGGCCTTAAACCACCTGTATCTATCAGCTACGAGTACTTCAAATCACAATCAAATCGTCACTCCATCTAAGTAATTTACTAAATAATTTACTTCATAAAAATCAATTCGGTTTCACAAGGGGTCGCTCGATAACTGATGCTGGTGTTGCGCTGATTTAATATATTTTCAATGCATGGGAGAATTCACAGGATGCTTTGGGTATATTCTGTGACCTATCCAAAGCCTTCGATTGTGTTCACTATGAAACATTAATCAGGAAACTCAACACTACGGTGTAAGAAGTAATGCTCTTAAATTAATTGTTTCATATTTAAGTAACAGAACGCAAAAAGTTGTCATTAATAGTATGACCTCTTCTGGGTCGATAGTACAAATGAGCGTGCCTCAAGGCTCAATTCTCGGCCCCTTTCTGTTTCTTGTATATATTAATGACTTACCTTACATAGTAGGGGATAACCATAATATAGTATTATTTGCTGATGACACTTCATTAATTTTCAAATTAAAACGACAATTATTAATTAAAATATGACGAAGTAAATAATGCTATATCTAAATTAGTAAATTGGTTTAATGTTAATAACTTGCATTTAAATGGCACTAAAACGAAATGTATGAAATTCATGACTCCAAATGTCAAACAATTAAAAACTAAAGTAATTTTAAATGGGGAGGAACTGAGTCTTGTCGATACCACCATTTTTCTTGGAATAACACTAGACGCGAAGCTTCAATGGAGCCCCCATATATCAAAATTAGCAAGCAGACTTAGTTCTGCAGCAAATGCTGTAAAAAAGATCAGAAACCTTACCAGTGTGGAAACAGCTAGACTTGTTTACTTTAGCTATTTCCATAGCATGAAGTCGTATGGTATTTTGCTATGGGGACATCCGACTGACACTGAAATTATATTTGTTTTACAGAATAGGGCCATAAGAGCAATCTACTCGTATGATTTAAAACCTAAAGAATCGCTCCGACAAAAATTTAAGGAAATTAATATATTAACTTTGGCCTCTCAATACATTTATCAAAATGTAATGTATATACACAAAAATAAAAGTAGTTATACAAAAATAAGTGATATTCATTCTGTAAATATGTACTAGGAACAGACACAAGCTAGTAGTACCAGTTACTCGTCTCCACCGAGTCAATAATTCGTTCTTGGGGCAATGTATACGCTTTTACAACAAAATCCCAGAAAATATACAAAATTTGACCTGCTCAAAGTTCAAAAACTTTATTAAACAAAGTTTGTATAAAAAGGGTTATTATAATATTAAAGACTTTATGGATAATAATAACCCCTGGGAATGATATTATGATCGCTTCCAATTTCTTTCTAATTTGTTTTGTGTGGTTAATTGTATAACAAATTAATTGTGTAATTGTGTAACATACATGATTATAAGCTGTTATTTAAAAAAAAGTCCCGCTGGGTTTCTTGCTGGTTCTTCTCAGGACAGAGGTTTTTTTTCGAACCAGTGGTAATTAAACAAAAGAGCGACTTTCCATAAGTATTATTTATAATCTATATTGAAAAAAAAAAGTTTCTGTTTCTGTTTCTGTTTCTAGTAAAAGGTCGCCCTACTCGCTTACTAGCTGTTACTTAAGAATATTTTTTCCCTATTAACTGTCGATTATTCGAGCTATTTGGCCATGATTTTAATTTAAAAAAAAAAATAGTTTATTTACAAAGTATTCTTAATATTAACACAAATCTAGAAAAGCGTGCTGCTTTGGATTTTCTGATTTGAATTAATAATATGTCAAAAAAAATGTTTACATTTGTTCTATGTTACAATGGAAACCCTCTAAAATACATACACACTCATCAAATTCAACGTACTAACGTAATATGCATTACGCAACACTGAATCAAAAAGACAGAGGGACTCCGCGATGACGTATTATTATTTTTAAATTCATACACGCCACAAATTTAGCCATGGTGCCTTTTGTATTTTATTTTCATTTGTCAAACGATTCTCTGCCTAACGTGGCGTTGTTAAGGAATATGGTAATACGTTGTAATGGAAAATCGTGTTCGTGGAGGTTAAGCTAATGACGTCATTGTTGCACTTGTAGCTTCGTGGGTGTAAGCGCGGTCGGTGCGTGGCGAATTCGCGGTTTTTACAATTTGAATTACGAATCGAATTTTGTTTCACTGCGTAACGAAATAGAAGCAACAGTTCATTGTTATGGAGCTTTGTGTACATGTCAAGTGGACGCTGATGTGGCCATTTCAAATGTTATTTATTTCGTCTTTTTTAAATCGTATAGGTAATTATTTAATGTACTTATTTTAATTGTAAATAAAGTTAATTGAAATTGAAATAGTAAAATACCTTTTTCAATTATCAAATCTTTACAAGGATGATATTAGATACAGATTATATTTTTACGGCATTTGCAAGTCGTGCAGCTAGGCACAAATATAATGCTTGCAATGCACCTACAGATACCTGTGTATTCATTGCTTAAATATACTCAAAGACAGACACATTCTATAATAATTCAAGATCAGAGTGATCAGTGAAGTAAGCTTTATTGGATTTTTTTTTCTTTTGAGTTATTTGAAGTCATCTTTTACTTTTTATGAAAAGTTTAATTTTTTATCGTTTGCATAACATATATATATATAGTCCTCCTCATCGATTTCGATGACGGCGACCCTAGAAATTGTGTTGTTGTGTTGAGCTTCCTTTTTTCTTTTGGCATCCGTTGACTTAGAGTTCAGTTCATGTCTGTACTTTTCAAAAAGCATTCTGATGTTGTTATCTGATGCATCAAACCAATCTTGGTTTTTTCTGTGGTTTGCAAATAGTATCAACAGCATAGACATGAAGGTTCTTAGCAAACGATCGCCACTCGTCATTTGTTGGGGAAAATTCCGTTAATGGAACACAAGCAGCAAATTTTGAGTCTAACATTTTACCCAACTCTGGGGAGGTAATAAGTCTTAAAAATGCCAGTTTAGGTAGAATTTTGTGAGGTGCTCGCCTTGGAGCTTTAAGCTCTAGTTTCATCTTCGATCTAATGAGACGACAAGACTGTGATACTGAGTTGCGGGCGCTCAAGTTACATCCCGAATGCATCGCTGCGCTACACGCCCCGCAATATGCTCTCCACTGAGACCTTTGGCTTAGGCTTACGTGTTTCTTCTTATTAATCATCCGTTTCTAATAAATTACTGAAGTTTTTCAACAATGTAACAAATAGCACACGTTTCATAAAAGATTATAGCCCATGCTGAATTCGATTCGAATCGACATTTGAATTTCTGCCATTGTTAAGACGTTTTCGGAGAAGTTAATATATTCACCAAACCCTTTTTACTGGAAAAGAGGCATTCTGTCTTAGTCCTCACGGCTGACAACGCATCTGCATTTAAATTCGCAAACGAAGATAGATGTAGATGTCTATGGGCCACCGCAACCACTTACCATCAGGTGGACTGTCTGCTCGTTTGTCACCCTTATTTTATAAAAAAAAAAAAACATATCCTAGAAGATGCATTTAGGTTTAAATAATTAATTTCTCATAAGAAACAGAGTTTCACTTACAATGAGATGCACAGTAAATTACATATAAAACAAAATTAAATTTAATGCTTAATTAAAATGAAAAACTAATAGACATAAAATTTATGACTAAATGGTAGAAGACAGTAAGAAGACAGTGTGCAAACATATTTTTTACATTGTCACATTCTTGAATGTCATTTGACAAGTTATTGTATAGCTGCACTCCTTCGTATAAAATTGGTTTTCTTCCATAATCTATTCCTTTAATAGCGAGTTTAAGTTTGTGTTTGTTTCTTAGGTTATGCGTATTTGTCTTTTTTTGTAATTATTATTAGTATTAGTATGATAATATAAAAAATTATAATTAGTATATAACAATCTTCGCTGTATTTTGGGAGTTTTCTATTGGATATGCCAAGATGATATGGCTTCCGATAGTTCGTTTCGTTTACGCCAGGCGTAATATATCCAAAACGGCATCTCCCTGCCTCATTCTCACCATCCATTAACATAAATGAACTAAAGAATGGGTAATTCTAATATTCTTACAAAATATCAATTAAAACTAAATAGTAAAGAAACTAAAAATATTTTTTAAAAATTAAATATTCTGTACATAAAAGTGCAAAGGTCTCATAATACCCCTATAGGTTGTAAATTTTCTTGCCGTTTTACATATTTCATATAAAAATATCCTGTTGAATGTAATGAAACCGGAAATAAAATTAATATATGCATAAGAAAGGAGGACAAAGGAGCCCACAGTTAACTTGATGGTAAGTGGACGGTCCGTGGATACCCACTTCATCTATTCTCGATTTGGAATCTTTTAATTTAGATGCGTTAACATGCCTAAAGACTAAGATTTCATTAACAAAAGTTTTCCGGTTCTCATCACTTCCCATACGAAATACATCTGTCAGCATCATCATGCTGCTTTTTATGTTCGTATTGTATGCGAGTGTGTTCCGGACACCTTTCCTGTTCGAGCTATTCGTACAACAATATAACACAACTGCAGCGTGTCTCTACCACATAAAGCTTGAGATCATGAAACCTATTTTACTTAATTACTTGTGTGTTTAATATCGATCATTCAGTCTTTACCGCCCGCCGTGACCAGCGAGGCGCTAACGTTTGTCACAATAGATGGGTCCGCATCCGACGCGTGCGCACCACATCCGCCTGGGTTAATGTCTCGGATATATCCGAATGCGATTTATACGACGATCGAATAATATTGTGGTAAATGACTGCGGTTAATGGGATATTCAGTCTGTCTTCCTGTTAAACGATCTTAATTTATATTTTATCTATTCAATTGTTTCTGTTATACCAGTTAACAACGATTTTATATTGTGTTAAAAATCGAGACATATAGTTTGAAATTTAAATAAATAAATTATTAATAGTTGCTCATATTGAATTTTATGGGAAAACAAGAGTTAATTAAATTTTATATTGTACAGACACATGTTAACATTTTTATACGTGGTAGAGCCATGCTGCAGCTATATTAGTAGTATAGTTGTAGCACGAATAAGTCGGCTCGAATGGGGAAGGACCACGCTCTCACAGAATACTAGCGTAAAATAGCAGCTTAACACTGCTGTGTTTCGTATGGTGAGTGTAGAGAACCGGAGACCCTTTTTACTGGAAAAGAGGCATTCCATCTTAGTCCTCACGGGTGACAAGGGATTTTGATTCTTTATTGAGGATAGATGTAGATGTCTATGGGTCACAGCAACCACTTACCATCAGGTGGACTGTGTGTGTCCCCCGAACGGGTTCCCGCCTTGTCGTGGCGGGGGGCCTTAGTAGCCGTGGCTTGGTAACCCGCGGCGAACAAAGAGGAACCCCTTGGCTGGCCCGTGGTGTAGGGCCGGCCCGAGGTGGCCACTCCGAGTGGGCTTGGCGAGCCCACTTCGGATGTGTGTCGGTGGGCTGCGGCGAGAGGGGTGTCCTCTCCCCCTACCGCTGCAGCCGAGGTGGAGTCGCGGAGGAAGAGGAGTGTTGGTATGGCGATGCGCCACTCGCCCTATCCTCCGCGACTCTGACGGGGCCGCACCGTTAATTGATGCGGTGGTGGTGGGGCTGCGGGGGGAGAGGAGTGTTGGTATTGCGAGGCGCCGCTCTCCCTACCCTCCGCAGCCGAATCTTGGTTGGCGGCGGAGCCATAGACCAGATCCGCCGCTCGGGTCAGGAAGGCTAGTGCTTCTGAGCCTGGCCCCATGGCCTTCGCGCATCGGACACGGGGGCGTCCGTTGCGCGTGTGAAGTTGGAGGCCGCGGAGGAGGGCGCGCCATGTGTTCTGGTGCGCCTTACCTGAAAAGGAGATGGGGGAGGAGTAGTCCTCTCCCGAGAAGGGCCGCCATGGGGCGGCCAGCGCTGGTGGGGCCGCGGATGTGTGCGAAAGTGTTCCCGTGGCCCTGCGCCAATATGCAACGAAGGTGGAACACCATGCGGTTTTAGTCGGTGCGAGTCCGACATAACCAGTCCTTGCCCCCGCAAGGCATACATAGGCATTTCCCCATGAAAAAAAAAGTTGGACTACGTATTCGTTTGTCACTATATCCTATAAAAAAAACAGTTTATTACATGATGAATAAAATTTGAAAATACAGGTAAATGTTTATGTTCAAAATCTTTATCAACACATTACTTTGTTGGCTGAGGAGTTACGATGTAAGAATGACCACCTACCCCATATTGTCCCGTGGGTCTCGTAAGAGGCGACATGGAGAAACAAACCAGGAGGTGGGCAACAGCTTCTTCCTAGTAACAACTAAAAATAAAACTGCAGTTGGCAACCGCCTGTCAAGCGTGACAACTTCGGCTATGATGCAATGTATGGGAGAGGCCTGTGTTCTGGACTTTTGAAAGGCTGTAACGGTAACGGTAACATTTCTTTATTGATTCTTATGCATAAATGACTGTGTGAAAGACATTAATTTTTAGGGTTCCGTACCCAAAGGATAACCAAAGGGGACCCTAGTCTGTCAGCGCGCTTTATCTCATAATCCGTAATATGTAGACAGTTGAAATTTTCAGAGAATGTGTGTTGCTGTTGCTGCTATAACAGCAAATAATAAAAATAAAATAAATTAAAAATTAAAGGGAGCTCCCCTACTAGAAATGTGTTTTACGATGGTACGGAACCCTTCATGCACGAGTCCAACCCGCACTTGGCCGGCTTTTTATTATCAAGTTTTTAGAGCTCTAGAACTAAGAGCTAATAACATACTTATCCAAATATAGACTTAGCAGGAAATCCGAATCATAACTCTTACTGAGTTATGATCTAGCACACTAACCCTGTATTTTAATAAACTAGTACACCATCCTGTTAATGTTTCACTTCATTCAATTTAAAATGGAAGAAAGTCATTGATCGATGGAGTGTTAGTGAGGATTATGCTTTAATTTACTGAGCAATTAAAGAAGTAAATAGGAATCCGGTTTTAATCTAGATCCCCGTGTTGACTTGTTTATGGTTTTTATTATAGAAATTTTACAGTATTTAAAAAAAGCAGTGTTATTGTTTTTTTACGTGGTAGAGCCATGCTGCAGCTATATTAATAGTATAGTTGTAGCACGAATGGGTCGGCTCGACCGGGGAAGGACCACGCTCTCACAGAATACCAGCGTAAAATAGCAGCTTAACACTGCTGTGTTTCGTATGGTGAGTGTGGAGAACCGGAGACCCTTTTTACTGGAAAAGAGGCATTCTATCTTAGTCCTCACGGCTGACAACGCATCTGCATTTAAATTCGCAAACGAAGATAGATGTAGATGTCTATGGGCCACAGCAACCACTTACCATCAGGTGGACTGTGTGCTCGTTTGTCACCCTTATCCTATAAAAAAAAAGTGTTATTGTATATTAAACACTATTATACTTAGCTTATCGAATTTGTTTAAAATGTTATGATTATAACCTATTTTACTGTTGGTAATGATAATTGTAGGTACTGTAATAGTTAAATAATGATAATTATTATAGTACAAGATACAAAATTTAATAAAAATACCATATTTGGTAAATTAATGAATATAATAATACCATAAACATCACATGTTTTCGCCAATTGTACAATCATCTCAGGGTGGTAGGTGCGAGACAGATTTACCAGCCAAGCCTGGCGATTACGGTAAATCTTGCCTTCAGAAGAGGCCGTTATTCAGGAGGATGAATGTATAAATATATATTTTTAATAAATACGAGCTAGTCTTGGATAACGAAATTAATACTGGTGATGGATAACGAAACAATGTTAAGTGTGTTTATAATACAAGAAAATATTACATACTAGCGATTCGCCCCGGCTTCGCGTTGGTAGGATCTAATGTACCGTTATTTAATTTTAAGATAATCATCAGTCTCATTTATTTTATAGATTTTTCGATTTCCCAAAAAAAATTTCCAAGTTTTTCTAAAAAGAGGATATAGCCCAGATAACACCTGGTATTGCTCTCTATCTGTTCGTGAAGTTTCTTAACAATTGCTTCTGCCATTCTGAAGATTAGCCCGGACAGACAGACAGATAGACAATTTAAAAAAAATGATTATTTATATACTGGCATGCAAACAATACAATGTTGTCACAAAGTTATTTCGATATTACAGACAGACACTTAAATTTTATTTATATGTATAAATGTATAGATATAGCAAACATACCAAGGCAACTTGTGCACTTTTTAAATAAACTAGTGATAAGGCAACATGTTTACATGTGTTTGAACGAAACATGTATAAACAAGATACAATAGGCATTCGTGTAACGAGATGAACATGTTCGCAAACAGGCTTAGCCCTCAGCCCCACTGTAGTTCATTAAGTAACAGTTTAAGATGTTAAATAAACATTCAAAATATTATTGAATAACTGGATGGTGTTATTCAATAAGAAACTATAAAATATATTATTATTGCATACGTATTTGAATTAGTTATTTCTTTGTAAACTGCAGTGACAAACACACTTATAATCCACATAATAATAACCGATTACTGCAGCCCATCGACACATCAACCAACTTCAAACAACGAGAGCTACGGATGTGGTAACACCTTTGGAGAATAAGATGGAATGCATCACAGCTGTAATTATACTGTTTCTTTATATCGTTCAGACAGGAATACAGAAATAGATAAGAGCTACTCTACTCGCACGTACATCTGGAAATGAATTGAGTCCTTTGAATTGGTCCTATATAATCATTAATAATGAATTTTTAACCGTGTAGTGTCGACGTAAGAATATTCACTACCAATATCGTCCCGTGAAAATTAAAACAAAACATGGGAAGTAGCATCTTGCTGATAATAACTCAAAATTATATAAAATGCCGTTGTCAACCCGACTACCAAGCGTGGCAACTAAGGCAAAATCCTCCCTATGGGGCAATCTATGGGAGAGTTCTATGTTCTGCAATGGAATTTCATAGGCTGTAATGCAAACATTAATAATGTATTGTTATCATTAAAGTAAAAAGTAAATTTACGGCCTATGGCAACAGTCTAACTACTGTTAGGCTGTGGTAAAGGCCTCCTCTCATTTCTGAAAGAGTTTTTAAAGCAATAAGTTCACCGCTCTGCTCCAGTGCGTGTTGGAAAACGTCATGTGTTCTCGAAATATTATTTTTCTTAGATATGCAAATTTACTGACGATGTTTACCTTCACGGCCAAGTACTTGGTAAATTAGCAATAAAATTTCTATCAACAATTTCATTGGTGCTGGCGGGGATTGAATCCGGATTGTTCGCGTACTATGATATTTAGGACGAGCGCCTAGGCCCTGAGCTATGTTTCTTATTCCTGTTATCATTAACATCGATATAATTATAGCCTGCCAAATGGAGAAGGAAAAGAACGCTCCAATATCTTCTCTTCTAATGTCTCTAATATTTTTTCAAGGCATTCCATCTTAGTCCTCACGGCTGACAACGCGTCTGCATTTTGATTCGCAAACGAAAATAGATGTAGATGTCTATGGGCCGCAGCAACCACTTACCATCAGGTGGACTGTGTGCTCGCTTTTCACCCTTATCCTATAAAAAAAACTAATTCGGCATTGCATATTTTTGTAAAACAATTATCTCTTAAATGTCTCTATAAAATCATAAAATGTATTAATTTGTAATAATGACCAACTTAGAAAAAAAATACTAATTTGCTAAATTATTTTTTAATTCATTGGTTTTTAATAATGTTTTTTCGTGTTGCATGTCACCGTCAGAGCATCCCTCGTAGATTAAGAACGCTAATCAGTGAGGGTGCAAACTGCCTAGAGCTACCCCACACTTGCTGCAACGAGGGTGAAGTGTTAAAAACACAATAAGATATAATACATCGATTCCTGCAGCGAAATAACAATGGTAAATAGATGTCTCTACAATTATAAGCTCTATGTCATTGCGAAAATAGAAAGAGGAATTAAGGCTCTACGTTTTTCGATAGCAAATATAATTTAGTGAAATAGAAAAATAATTCGCAACGCCCCCGAAGTGTCATATCATTCATAGTGTCATAAAATACATATTTTGTATTGCACTATTATATTCGACGTGTCTAAAGGGTGAGCTTTTGTTCGCTGAATTTTATTATAGCATTTTAAGTGCAATAAATATTGTGTTGCGTAATCGTTATGAATAAAAAGGGGGTTTCTATTAACTTTAACACTTAAACTGCTTGTTTTCTAATCTTTTTTGCGTTTCTTTATTAGTGTACTTAACACATGCTTAAGTGTTATTTATAATCAATTAATTAGTACTGATACTGAAGTCACTTATTATTGTAAGTGACATAAGTATTGTCACTGAAACTATAAGATGGCAAAATCATTTCACGACTTTAAATAATAATTTAAACTAATATTTGTGTTTTTGTTTATTTGGTTTACAATTTTAGTTCTTTACCAGTACAAACAATTCTCAATCAATTAATCAATTCTTTATTTTTGGAAATGGATGAGTTTACATGATCTTAATCAAAACACGTTATGATGAAAACCGATATTATAAATAGCGACACAATTAGTAATCAAAGCGTACTATAAAATTAAATATTATTTTTAAATTCTAGCTATTATTTTGAGTGTATAATTTTACATATAGTGCTATATGAAAGTCCGTTTGCTGCCTAACCCTCTGGGTGACAGGCGTGAGAGTTTATGTTATGTTATGATTTTACAAAATCTTGGACGTAGAGAATTGCCTTTTGTAGGATTGACGAATGTTCCATGCCGTTTTAATAACAGCAACAAAACTATTAAATTAAGTTATTGACTGCATAGAATTATATAATACAATATAGTGGCGTATCTGCTTGCGCAAGTCCTGAGAGACTTACTACGGCTTTAAAAAAAAAACAAAGTTACCCTTTCTAGGACTTTTTCTTATACCAATATTTGCTCCGATGCGGAATCAAACCCGAGTAACGAACGCAATCGTATACATATAAATTTTCTTTTAAATCAATTGAAGAACGTGGCAAATGCTTATAGCTTTAATTTAAGGAACTGCCATAAAACATGGCACCCGTTCCGATCGCAACTCTTGTCCATAACAACACCGAACGTCGTTAGTTCTGGTTTGTAATGTCAAAATAACATCTTTTCACTAAATGCATATGAAAGTATATACGGTACATAATACATACATAAACACTCACGCCTGTCACCCAGAGGGGTAGGCAGAGACTACGGACTTCCATTTGGCACGATCCTGCACACCTCTCTCGCCTCATTTACATCCATATATCTACACATACACGCTCGTCGGTTAAGGGTACTCCTAATCTGGCCCATTTTCAATATATCGCCAATTGTGTCGATAAACCTATATACGGTACTTATAATAAAAACACAATATTTAATTTTTTTTGTTTTTCTGTCTGTCTGTCTGTTTGTTCCGGTTAATCTCCGAAACGGCTGGACCGATTTCGATGTGACTTTCACTAGCAGACAGCTGATGTTATAAGGAGTAACTTAGGCTACTTTTATTTCAGAAAAAGAATTAGGGTTCCGCGCAAAAAAAAAATTAAAATCCTAAATTACACGCGGGCGAAGTCGCGGGAAACAGCTAGTAATATATAAAATTTCTTTTGTAATACGGATAAGGATTTAACGATGGAAACACTGTCGATGCGTCGCCATTTACTCGTACTTTTCCGCACTTGGCCGACATACTGTCATATGTTTAAAATTTGAACCCTTAACTCGAACTGAAGCTTTATTCGTTATTATCTTGTTTTATACCTAAAAAATTATTTTAAGAATTACATGATTACTATTTAACTTATCTTTCATAATATTTTTAAATATGAAAAACGCCATTTACTTGTAAGTACAAAATATATTGTTATATCGCAAATTCCTACTTAATTGGGAAAACAATTAGATTCAATAAAAATACTAATGGGAACTTAGATACTGTCTCAGATATGTTTTTGTACAAACTATTTTAACACACCAAAGAGCAACTATACATTATTATTTACTTTTTATATATATTACTAACATTTATATATTTAAAAATGTACATTAGATTTGTTAAATATATAAATGTATTGTACATGCTACAAATACTAACATTAATACATAACGTTCCGCGCATTTATTATTCAAATTCTCCGTGGCGAAGTGTCGGGGATGTGTTGGACAAAATTTGAATGACAATGCGCTGCCTATTCCGCACTGGAGGTCGGCTCTTGGGTTTGGCAGAACTTTTCATTTTACGATCACTTTAAAATTAAAACCCAAATCCAGATTTCATATGCGCTCGTGAAGTATTTTTAAAGCGAGGGAAGAAAATAATGTTAAAATAACTTCCCGACTTATAACTAAAATTATAAAAGTAGCATATTATGGCTGCCGCGCCAATGAATTTGGTCAACCCGACGAGGGCTACCCTCACACTTATTAAAAATGTAAAATAACGACACAATGCAATAAAATTTATTTGGTGAATTACAAAAAGCGGAGGCTCTTTTTACGAGTAACAAGGCATCCCAACTTAGTACTAAGAGGTGTATCTAGTCTGCATTTTAATTCTTAATCGAGGATGAATGTAGGTGTATATAGGCTCTAGCATCCCCTTACTACCTTGTGAACTGTGCACTCGTTTGTCACGGCTTGGCAGAATAGTGACTAAGCGTTCAGCTGCGGTAATGAGGGGCCGCGGGTTGGAATCCCGCACAATACAAATGTTTGTATGTTCCGGGTCTGGAACTGGTTGTTTGCCCACGTGCAATGTGTGTAAAACGCCTCCTCGATATAGAAGAAAGATTTTGGATATTCCTTATTTCGGTCAAAAGGGTCAAAAATTAACTTTGAATAAAAAGTAAAAGCTTCAAAGAAATAAAAGGCATAAAATATTTTCCACGTAACAGCTGAAGTCGGCGCTGTAATTATTTAATACACTATATCTTGGCACTGAATTTTAAGTTAAAACTTCATTAGAATTTTTGTGATTTGAAACTTGATGAAACGAAAAAGCGACACTAAAAAGAGAAAAACATATACATCTATAGCATTCAGCCTGCAAGAGAATGAGATAGATTACAGTATACGGTGTTTCCTATTATCTCGGTCTCCTTTTCTGAAGGTTTCACTTCAACTGCGCGTGAACTGCGCACATGTTTTTTTAACTGTTATGTGGAAATTATTTTATTATTTTTAGTTCCTTGAAGTCAGTTACCGTTACCGTTGCAGAAACAGAAACAGAAACAGTTTTTTTTTAATTCCATATAGATTATAAATAATACTTATTGAAATTCACTCTTCTGTTTAATTACCACTGGTTCGAAAAAAAAAACTCTGTCCTGGGAAGAACCAGCAAGAAACCCAGCGGGACTTTTTTTTTAAATAACAGCTTACAATCATGTATGTTACACAATTAACCACACAAAACAAATTAGAAATAGCTTGGTAGCGAACACCTCATTCCAGGGTTATTATCATCCATAAATTCCTTAATATTATAATAACCATTCTTATACAAACTTTGTTTAATAAAGTTTTGAACTTTGAGCAGGTCAAATTTTATATATTTTCTAGGATTTTGTTGTAAATGCGTATACATTGCCCCAAGAATGAATTACTGACTCGGTGGAGTCAGGTAACTGGTACTACACCTAGCTTGTGTCTATTCCTAGTATTTACAGAATGAATATCATTGAATTAAACTACTTTTACGGATTATATCGTTTAATTAACTTATTTTAATTCTGACGTTTCGGATGCTTTACAGCACCCATGGTCACAGGGGACTGAGGTGATTGACGTCCCAATGTCAAAGTTAATGGAGTACCTTCAGCTTTTTAATTATTAATTTTGGTCCGATCTACGCAGAATGAACTAACTGTGTCTTGAAGTCTTGCAGTGGTATGCTTGGGTTTAGTTTTAATTTTATTAATTACAGGATCCAAAGCAGGTGGTAGTACCCACCTCCCTCTCTATGAAATTAGGATGTTTTAATTTCAATAGCCTCACAATATCATCCTGGCAGGAATCGATGTTCTTTCGCGAGAATCTGTGGTTTATCAAATCTAATGTAATGGCAGGGCATCTAGGATGATCACAAACTGCAGACTTCCGGAACGTTGGTGCTTCACGTCAGCTATGTGTTCTTTTACGCGGTTTTAATAGATCGTTTTGTTTGCCCCTATAGAGACCACATTCACAATCAAACTTGTACTCCTGCTGCATCTTGTAGAGGAATATTGCACTTGACGGATGGTAAGAACTGACTAATCTTCTTCGGCTTGAAGAATGTTCTTATGAAGCTCGCTTCAAGATGTAGCCAATCTTGTCTGTGACACCTCTGACATATGTAGTACAGCAGGCACACGCTCGACTGTGGCCGGCTTCACTCTCACTGTGACGTAGGCGCGGGACCCGAAGCTTGTTGTCGTGCAGAACCTGCTTGACGTGCTGAAGCTCGGCCAGGTGTTTGCTGTCACAGATCCTTCGTGCTCTCTGTATGCAAATTTGCCAACTGTGAAGGATGATGGTGGATTCACCATTTAAATATCTGTTTGTATGGGTCTTTTTCTATACACGTGTGACCTATGGTGTTGTTAGGATTCGAATGACTAATACATCTAGGAAAGCTAAAGAATTATTTGCCTCTAACTCCATAGTAAATTGAATTTTAGAGTTTATGGAATTAAGATGTTCTAAAATGCAGTTACTTTGTCTGATGGTAAAATTGTGAAGTATCGTCTACGTACCGCTTGTAGAACCTTGGAGTTACTGGTGCAGTAAGCAGGGCTTTCTCCTCAAAGTCCTCCATGAAAATATCGGCGACAATGGAGATACGGTGAGCCCATTGCAACACCATCTACTTGCTTGTAAAACTCTTCCTTCCACAATAGATAGCCAGATGTAAGGCAATGTCTAAGCAGTACTGCATATTCTGCTGGCATGTTGTTTTCCTCTAGTTTCCTAGTTACAATTGAGATGCAGTCTTCAACAGGTAGGCATGTAAATAGAGACTGAACATCAAAACTGACCATAGTTTCATTGTCAGTAAGACATAGGTCTTTATCTCACTAAAAAATGGTATGAATCCAGTGTGTGCTCTTGTGTGTCCTCTGAGTGGTGATAGTGTTTTGCTAAGAGTTGAGCCAATCTGTAAGTTGGCGAATCGATCTGACTCACTATTGGATGTAATGGAGCGTTCGGTTTGTGTATTTTTGGTAACCCATACAACTTCGGTATTTTGGCACACGAAGGTATTATCGAATTGACGTCTAGATTCAATTTCTCGGAGTATTTCTTAATTAGATCGCTAGTTGTTTTAAGCGTATTAGTTGTAGGGTCTATTTTGACCTTTACGTACGTACTTTCATCCGATAAAAGTTGTTGTATTTTAAAATTGTAATCCGACGTATCCATTATAACCGTAGCATTACCTTTATCTGCGCGGAGAATCGTTAAATCTGGTCTGTTGCGTAAGTTAATTAAACGCGATATAATCCGTAAAAGTAGTTTAATTCAATGTAGTGTTCGCGTAAATATAAGAAATCATTATAGAATGAATATCACTTATTTTTGTATAACTACTTTTATTTTTGTATACGTACATTACATTTTCATAAATGTATTGAGAGGCCAAAGTTAATATAATAATTTTTTAATAGACACACAAGCTAATTGGTACTATTAGCTTGTGTCTGTTTCTAGTATTTACAGAATGAATATCACTTATGTTTGTATAACTGCAACATAACATTAAAGTCCACTGCTGAACATAGGCCTCCCACATAGATTGCCTCATAGATTTGCCATAGTTTCCACGCTTTTCAAGCGGATTGGCAATCACAGTTTTTTAGTTTTCTGTCGGCACATTTACTTTTTATTAAAAGGATGATTTTATAAAGTTGGTTTCGAAACTGAAGGCTAAGATATCTTGTTGTAATTTAAAAAATAAATTAGATATTTTTTTCAATTTCCAATGTAAAATATTTAAAAATAGGCAAAATTACGGTATATAACGAGCCCCTTATAGCATTGCCAGATAGCCAACAACGATATAGGCAAGTAATAGATGACGTCCGTCTGTCAGAACGTTAGCGGGTTCGTTTCCGTAGAGACACGTGGCCGCTTTAAAATATATTGCGCTCAATTTTGCATAATAGAAAGGGTCGTGAGACTGAAAAGAACAATGATATGGTTATGATGAGAATTTTTTCTATTATAGCATGTGAGTTGATTATGAGAAAGTCAAAAAAAATTTATAGCATTCAATAGATGCCGCTAACGGTGTCCTTTGACGCATTTTCGAATCGAAAGCAACTGCGCAGGGAAGCACTACCTCCTCGAGTATACGCGTGAACAAAGACGCAGTCAAGCAGTCGTTCACACTTAACCGTGCCCGATGTTCCAATTACGCAAAAAGATTGATTAAGGTTGGCTAGAATGTAATGTCAGAAAGAGAGAGTACACAGAATTTGCATAAATTACCTACCAACATCGTACAACAACACGGTCGGCTAGTCTCCACCCCATCATTGTTGACCAAATGATTTGCTTCGTCGTTTATCATACTTACGGCAAAGGAGTGGAATATGTTGCTACCATCTTTCCATACAATTACAAAGTAGGTGTCTTCAAGGCGAGAAAGAAAAGGCCTTTGTTAAGCTAAGTCAGTGCGCTTTACCATCTTCATCAGGTGGGATAGGTTTATATGTGAGATGGTAGGTGGCATAGTGGGTACTTTCAGCACTAGGCCACATGATAGTGGAGTACTGCCACACAATCATCTCGGATATAACGAAATAAAAAGGCATTATGGTGTCTTAAAAAATCGGTTCACCTTATAAAATATATGTTTGACCGGTTGCAAAAGTAGAAAACGCACATAATTCTATATAATCTGGAATCAAATGAAACTAAACCCACTAAAGCACACTTAATTATGGTCGTGGTCTTGGTCACCCTTAAGTATGGATCATTGCTCTTTTTAATTTAAATATATGATATCTATAATCTGGCTAGACGGAGCGACGATCTGCGCAAGGCGACTGGCAGCAACTGGATGCGTGAAGCTGAAGATCGGGCTGAGTGGCGCACCCTGGGAGAGGCCTATGACCAGCAGTGGACTGCCGCAGGCTGATGAAGATGATGATGATAATTTTCTTTCTACACTAAAAACTTTTATGAGAATCTGTATTGTTTAGTGATGATACCTCTCTAGTGCTTAAAATTGATAGAGGTAAAAACTCTTTTGACGATGCAAATGATGTTGTATCCCAAGAATGACACTGGTTTACAATGCCAATAAAACGAAAATAAATTTTCTTTGCCAAATGTAAGTCGGGTTAGTTAGTACTCATTAATAATTTTTTTTTAAATTAACTTTAAAATAATTTTCAAAAAATTATTTTAAAGTTAATTTTTAAAAAAAATTACTTCAAAATTAGCTTGCAGGCACATAATCTCTAACCTTAAGACAAAATTTCAGCCTACTCAACTAGGCTTTGGCACTAGAGGTGACTGTGAGGCGGCGGTACATTCAGTGCGTACATTTTTAACAAACTCTGATGCAGATGCTTGTGAAGGTTGTGAAGCTTGTGAAGGTTGACCTAAGGAATGCTTTTAACTCTATCAACAGGGTAAGCCTGCTGAAAGAAGTGGCCAACAATACCCCCGATATTTATCATTATGTTACAGTCAAAATACTAACTTGTTTTACGAAAACGATATTATCGATTCTGCTGTCGGTGTATATACGAGTACCGGGTATCGTATATACACCGACCAACGAGGGATCCACTAGGTCAAGCACTTTTCAGTTTGGGGATTCAACCCATTATTTCAAATTTGAAATCCAAGCTGAATGTCTGGTACCTGGACTACGGTACACTGGGAGGTAGAGCAGATGACGTCCTCAGTTATCTTACTCATATTTTTCGAAATTTTAAAAATTTTGGTCTTGAACCAAATAGCAATAAATGTGAAATATTTTTTCCAATAATTTATCCACTTCTAACAGAGACACTTTAATTCAAAATTTCAATCATATTTCTCCAGGAATAAAAATTGTCAGTACGGAATCGCTATACCTGCTAGGTGCCCCGTTGTTTTTCGATAGTATTAAACCTGTTTTAAAAAAAATGATCAGTTTTTAAACCACGTTAATAAATTGTATAACTTAAACTCCCACATTGTTCTATTTTAAAATATTGTCTCCTTGTACCTATATTTACATACTTACTCCGCTCGAGTCCAGTCTGGAAATGTTCGGATATTTTAAAAGATATTGATAATAATCTTAAAATAGCTTTAGAATAAATTCTAAATTTAACTTTAAATACAACAGCCTGGACTCAAGCTACTTTACCTATAAAATTTGGTGGTATTGGTGTGAGAAATCTTTCTGGCGTTGCATTGCCTGCTTTTCTTGCTTCCGTGCATAGTGTCAGTGACTTATGTAACATAATTTTAAATAATAAAGTAGACCTGTGGTTTGCTACAGAGGCAGGGCAGACATGGCGAACGCTCTGTCCCGGCGAAAATGTTCCACTGGAAGTTAATCAACAAAAACAGTGGGATATTCCGTTGATACAGAGCGTGCAGAAAGATTTGTTTCATAATTTTCATAGTGACCAAGATCAGGCACGCCTTCTAGCTGTTTCGACTAAGGAATCTAGTCACTGGTTACACGCTTTACCATCAAGTAATCTCGGCACATTACTTGATGGGGAAAGCTTGCGCATCGCCGTAGGAATCCGACTAGGAGCGGCGATTTGTCAAGCCCATCAGTACCCCTGTGGTAGCAGTGTCGATAAATTTGGCATCCATGGATTTTCATGTAAGAAAAGTCCTGGTAGGTTTTCACGGCACGGTTCTTTGAACGATGTCATCCGAAGGGCTCTTGTCTCTATAAATCTTCCCTCGGTTTTAGAGCCTTGTGGAATATTTAGAGACGATGGCAGGAGACTCGACGGTATGACAGGTAAGAGAGAGAGCCTTGGGAGAGAGGTAAAGCCCTAGAGTGGAATGCTACTTGCGTAGACACTTTGGCGGCCTCTCATCCCAAGAGAACCTCGTTTATAGCCGGGGTGGCGTCAGAGGCAGCTGAACTGAGTAAGTGGCGCAAATATGAGTCTCTGAGAGATGACTACATATTTGTGCCATTTGCTGTAGGTAGTGGATATTCTTACACAACCACTACACGGTAATTCAACTACTAATCACATAGTAAATGCTCACTTTGTTCAATTTTAAATTAAAGTTTATATTACTATTATTATTTTTAAAGTGTTCCAGAATTTCTACAAAAATTTTAAACAAACAACAATGACATTCTCATAGTAGCTGAATGATAAATTATGGGTCCTAAATAAGGATCCCAGCTAGACCAATTATTAATATTTTTTATATTTTACTTCTTATAAGCCAGTTTTTAACTACATTATTAATAAAGCCATTAAAAAAGCCGTTATTAGTTAATAAAGCCGTAGATAAAATGATGCCATTAAACAACTTAACTCGCGTTATAGCACATAATATATGCTACAACGCAACGAGCACTCTAGTGCTCCTCTTTTTTCGTGCACTTACTGTGCTATAATCTACATAGTTTAAAATGATTAATAGTTTATAGAAAGCATTAAAACTTAAGTAAAAATACCTAGCTCTACGATATCACCCAACCGGCAAAAAATCGGTAATGAACCTCATGAGGCTAATCTGCGTCCAGCAGAGGACTTCTTATTTCTTGGCTCACAACATCGAATGGTTTATTTTTGGTAAAACTCCAGAATGTGCTTGAAGAAAAACGTAATCATGTATTAATTTTATAATGAAGCGTCGAATAAAATTTGGTTTTAAATAAATATCATCATTTGTTCTCGAGGTAAGCTAGACGAAAATGTTCATTAACTTACGAACATACAGGTACATACATACACGAAGACATCCTTTTCAAAACAGTGTTGAATCCGTCTCTAGGGACTTCCAAAACTTATACCTATTACAGCAATTATCAAAAGGGAAGTTTACACACTCACTCCAATGGTGCAGTGACCCCGAAGTGGGTGGCTGGAAGCGAAAGCACTCGCCAGTTGTCATCAGCTTGAAGCGCGCGCAGTTCAACTGCCACCCGATCGCTCCAGCGATATTTGACCAACTAGACGTCGGCCAGTCGGTTGACCCAAATATGCTCTCTTTATATTCACAAGTTTATAATGTCTGTATTTTAGGTCCATTTTTCCGTCTTGATTATTATCATTCCGATACATATGTGATCACCAGACCGCTTGCAAAGCAAGCATTGCACATCTCTTTAATAATGTTACTATGGATTTAACGTAGTGATGAAGATGATTTCATTTATATGTTTATTGCGCCGTATTTATAAATCACAAGAATCTTTCAAATCACATCTGATGTGTAACGATGAACCAGAAAATACAATCAAATTCATATTTCTTTAACAGTTAAACCCAACCCCTTAAACCACCATCAACCCCGCAGGAGACTAATCCGACGCCAAGAAAAAAGGCGACCGAAAAATCTTTTCATTTCCTACAATAACGCACGTCAAGTGTAAAGCGAATGGAAGTAAAAACGCGCAATACGATGTGATTGAAAATCATCGGAGCGGGCAACGCCGGGCGCCGAGCATTGTGTTACGCGGCCGCGGGATTGTGCCCCTTTGTTATTAAAGTAGATGTATTATTAGACATGGCTGCGATTTCTGATAAAGGAAAACGATTTAATTCCGTTGTAGTTGGTTGATGTTTTTCATCAACCAATTATTCCTAATTCTAAAATTTTACAAAACAGTGGTTTCAAACCACTGTTTTGTAAAATTTGTCACACTGTCTTAGGCCCGTATTAATAATAAACGTTACTCAGCTCAAGTACACGCACTTGGGTACAATCTTGAGGTTATGATCTTATTAATAAACATATCTCAAGATGCAGTTTAGGTTTACGATATCAGATATCAGTTGAGTGCCACACTGATTAATAAACGAAACTCGACTCTCAAGTGTGTATACTTGAGTGCAAGTCACAGAACAGTATTCCTAAGTACAGCGTTTTGAGATACTGTTTTTATGTCTTTATTAATTAGCAACGATCTTGAGATGCTGATTTCGTAAGAGTTGAGTAACGTTTATTAATACGGGCCTTAGAGTAACAGACATACATTCTTATCTTAGTTTCTATATCTTAGTTTGAAGTTGATTACGACATATGGATGACGTGAATCACCGACGCTCCCAGAAGTTGCAGTCTGTGAATATTTCATTACATACATCAGATTCGATTATACGAATCTTTGAAACAGAATACCAAATCCTTCTAATTATGATTGCACTAATTTTCAGTCCGGCCCACATATCTAAAAGCTGAAGGTAGCCCGGGTTAACAATGACATCAACACGTTAAACACTGTGACGTAAGTGATTCTGATCAAGGGTGAAAGCACTCGAATCGTCAGGAAGTAAAAATAAGTTAAAACTAAACTTGATAAAATCCGTGAAAGTAGCATTGAACTATTATGTACTAAAGTACGTACATAATATCTCAATGGAAATTAGCTATTCTATTTTTAATGGTGATATAATGTGTTCGCGTGCTGCGGTAGCCCCTTATTTTTTTTAATGTTATGTCATTTCTATTTTAATGACAAGTGAGCACACAGTCCACCTGATGGTAAGTGGATGTGGATGTGTGGCCTATATCATATCTATCCTCGATTAGGAAGCAAAATGCAGATGCGTTGTCACCTCAGAGGAATGCCTTGTTTCCACTACAAAAGGTCCGGGTTTTTACACTTACCATACTACACACAGCAGCTGTTTTATGCTGGTATTCTGAGAGAATTTGGTAGTACTACGGTCGAGCCGACTCATTTGTGCCGCAACCATATAGCCACGTAAAAACTTACCTTCAGACGGGCCATACTCGGAGCATACCAGTACTTTAAGAAACGGTACACAAACAACCTAGGTGTTCGATTCTGCCGGCACTAATGAAATTGTTAATTGCAATTTTAAGTACTGATTTACGGTGTGCGGGGTGACTATGAAGGAAATTATCGTGAGTAAACCTGGGTGTATGAGGAGTAAAATATTTCGGGAACATGTGAAGTCACGATAAGCGTTGGAGCAACGCGACTTCAACAACATTTCAATATAAAAGAGGAAACGTGCGCATTTAATTTATGCCTTATGTGTGGCTGCAACTATACTATGGTTGCAGCACGAATGGTTCGGCTCGACCGGGGAAGGACCAAGCTCTCACAGACTACCAGCGTGAAATAGCAGCTTAATACAGCTGTGTTTCGTATGGTGAGTGTAGAGAACCGGAGACCCCTTTTTACTGGAAAGGAGACATTCCATCTTAGTTCTCAGGGTTGACAACGCATCTGCATTTTGATTCTTAACCGAGGATAGATGTAGATGTCTATGGGCTGCAGCATCCATTTACTATCGTACGTTTGTCACCTTTTCATATAAAAATAAAAAATAAAAACCATCGGATAACCAGAAGCTCAGTGGGTTGTCACCTCTTTGTTGTAGACATCCCATGCATTCGTAATTCCCAGTCCCAGTTTGTAAAGCTTACATGTGAGTAGAATAGTTTGCCAATTTCGTTTACAACATGGCAAGAGTGAATAGGCTTTTATTACACTAATACAGCGCGATTTACCACCTAAGGTTACCACATCCATACTTACCACCTCGTAGAATTGTAGTCAAAGAATGACTTAATTAAAAAATAAAATAAAAAATAGTTTTTTTTTAATAATTATAAAAGGTATAGATAATAACCTGCGACTTTGAGTTGTATTTAAAATTAATTTCGATTCATTACATAATGATGAATAAAAACGCACTTACGGCTCCCACTTTACCATATTCAATTATCATAAAGTACCCTAGTTAGTTTCTTTCAGCCTTTAGCTATCGTCTGTATTATGTACTTAAAAGTCATAGAAGTATAATTTACGCAAATAGGTACTACTTTAAATAGACCTTTTAAAGATTTTATGCGTGTCGAATTTAGTCGAATTCGTACTCTGCGGCATCATTCTAAAATCCATCCATGGTTGGCAATAACCACCGCATAATAACCGCGAAAATATCCGTAAAAATATAATTTAAATTAAAGAACAAAGAAAAACTAACATTTTATCAGGCTGCGAATGAAAATCGAGACCCACGACAAATCGGACAAGTATTTTATCAACTTTTTAATACATATGTCCAAATTCTTGACATATCTCGTATCACTAAAAGCACTATCCAAAATCCAACCACATCCACAATTATATTTGGTAAACATATTAGACGTACATTGATTGATAGATACATCGAATTCAGTTAAGTTCATAAGCCAGGGAACAGATGTGCAGCACACAACAGTGAGCTGATGCGATTTGCGTGAGCATTTCGTTACGCACGTCCGTAAGCCCCCTATGTACAGCCTTGCGCAAATTATGTAGTACAGTCGAGTACATTTAATCTTATCAAATAATGAAATGCAACTTGAATGGCTTTATTAATAGATGCATGGGATTTATCAACTTCTATTATTTCATTGTTCTCGCTAATTGCACAATCTTCCTTCTATGGGTAAGAAGATAATATAATATTATTTCGATTTTAATTTAAGACGAACAGAGTGCAGTGAAATTTGTAGGTAGTAGGATTCCTTTTCTGTCTGAGAGGCCATCTGGGTAGATAGCACCCTGTTACCTATATCTGCCGCTAAATGTAGCAGCGCTTGCACTGCTGTGGTCCGGTCTCAATGACTATAATTAAATGCTGTCCGGCATTCCATCTTAATCCTCAGAGGTGACAACATATCTGTAGTCTTCTTTGTTTGAAGTTGGATGCAGTTATTCATGGACTGCAGCAGCATATACCATCAGGTGGACTGTAAGCTCGTTTGTCACTTCAGTTTTATAAGAAAAAACTAAAAAAACGTAGCAACACATCATCATTATTAATGACAAAGGTAAAAAAGAAAAAAGTTATTTTCAACGTTAATAAACTGATCGCTGACAATGTGACAATATAACACAAAAATATAAATAATTAAAGAAAATAAGCTCAGTGGACATTAAAATTAACTAAAGGACGGTTTGAAGCCACGTCAAACGAAATTGGATCAGTGTCGACCCTCTCGCCGCAGGCAAGAAGTTTCCAAAAATCCAAAACATTTTTCATACGCGTGAACATTTTTGTCAAACATTTTACTTACGTGTGAATGTTCGACAAACCGGTCAAACAAGTGTCGAACACGAGTAACATGGTTTGAATGAAGACAAAACTTACGTATTTGACTTAAACAGTTTGTTGTTTCTGAAAGCGCACAGAATTAAAGATAGATTGGATTTATATACAGTGGATTTCATTTATTACGACCTTGGTTGTAGCGACCGTTTACCTATAGCGACGTTAAATCTAAGTCCCTTGAATTTAAAGAATATTTTAGTACAAGTGGCTATAGCGACTTTGGATGTAATGCCGAGTTGGGGTGTAGCGACTGTTTTTAATGAATGAAATCCCATGCAGATATTGCGACCGGAGTCGGCCGCCAAAGACACAAAGATTTCTTTCTTTCACAAACATTTCTTATCTTTTGTTTACATCCACACAGATGGTCAGCAAGTGTGGAGACCTTTATCTTTTGTTTATAGATATCAGCTAAGTAGGTAGGGAAGCATGTACGTTTCGGAGTTAAATTTAGCGGAGTTAATTTTATTTTTTGAGTGAAATGTACCAGTGAATAACTATGTGTGCAAATATTTTCAATAATAAATGAATATAAACTATACATGTGTACGTCTCTGTATCTTTTTACCTTTGCCTGTAACGACTTCCGGATATAACGACGAAAATAGAGTGGTCCCTTCATCGTCGTTATACCCGAAATCCACTGTACATATATCCACATATATCTACATATACCCATCAATATCTTAATTTTATTATTTTGTTTTTTTACGGCGGCCAGTCTTAACGGAGACTAGCCATCAGCGCAGGGCAGGATTATATATAGTCTACTATTTGTATACCCAAACACAGGTGCACTCTCTATTTTCTCACTCTCATAGTTCCGATTAGACGCCAATTCGATATAACGGGAGAGAGATCAGACGCAGGACCAACGGCTTTACTTGCTTTTCGAGGCAACTGAGTGAAACATCTCCAACTTCGGCTTCAAGCTGCTAAGATTGAGAATTGCTGGTCAGAAAGACTCAATAACTGTTTTTTTGGCCCGACCCGGGATTCACATCATCCGATCAGCAGCCACGTTTCTCAACAAATATCGATATCCTGTTTCGTTAAAACACGCTGCAGTGTATTATGACTGCAACACGGAGGGATCATGCTCACAAATAATACTGCATAATGCTGATGTTCCAAATGCCGAGCGACGTCAATCAGAGATCCTTTTTACTGCCAAAGATTTATTCCATCTTAGTCCTCAGGGCTGACAATGAATCTGCATATTGATTCTTAATTGATGATAGATGAAGATGTCTATGTTTCACAGCTTGATGCTTACCATCAGGTAGACATTACGCTTGTTTTGATCCTTCTTTCTATAAAAAAACATGTTCTCTTAATCACCAAACACACTTATACATTAAATACCGTTAATACAAATTGTTATATAGTTCACCTGGTAGTGGTATTTACTATTTATCTATAGACTCCTTAATCCATGGAAACTTTAAAATCGTAAATCTTTGTTGTGTTTTCCACGTAATGTGAAAGTTTGGACAATGCTATTCGTCTTTATATTTAAATCAGTTCGTAATTTTATTGTTCCAAGATACAAGCGTTAATTTCGAAATACTTTTGTATGTGAAGATCAACTTTTTTCTCTTTTTATGTCTGTGTAGGCTGAATAACATTGAGACTAAAGTTTTTCAACCGATTCAAATAAAAAAATGCACGAACTACGCTGCTATCTGCCATTAACCTAAAACGGCCTTCGCGAAAATCCTACGCCTTTAAATCCGAACGAAACTTTCCAGATTCGCCGTTCTTACACGGAAAACCATCTGCATAGCAATCTTGGAAATGCATTTCCAAGTAGGCGTGGTCTAAATCAGCCAATGTGCACTCAGGCGCGATATATAGTGCACCCATATATACCTGAACCACCCCGTCTCCCTTTACTCATGTATAGTAGATGTAATGGGAGTTATAGCGCGAATTTCCACAGCTCTATTTATAATGGTTAAAATATAGGCTCCGCCTATCGGCACGCTTGGTCGGTTTCGCAGCGTGCGAGACAAGAAGGGAAATATAAATTAGAATGAAATAAACGCGGCATTTCTTGCAGATAGTTGGCCGATTTAGACGACATTGTCGGTATACATGGGAAGGTTAAAGCGGCAGTGTGTTGCTATGCTAATGAGGATGTTATTTATGATCCGATGTTGTCACAAATTGATGTCACATCGGGATATATGAGAGAAGTTCTGCCTATTGCGGGAATAACTTAATAACTTTGGATATTTATGGTCTAAGGTGAAAACAACAAAATACCTTGTGTGCTATATAGTTTACCTTAACTACAGATACGATGGTTAATTGTTGAACCATAGCAAAGACCCATTTTCATCCACTATCAATATACCATTATATATAACAAACAACGCTCGTGTAAGAACAACAAACAGGTAATAATATTAATTTTTGCCGACTTATGTGTCGTCTAAAAATGTATGGGCTAATGATTTTTTTAAGTTTACGCCTACATATAGAATGAAACTATTTTTTTTCTGAATTATCGCTACCTAATATATTTTTTTTTATAAAATATATAAAATTCGTAAAATTTAATTTCAGTTAAATGAAAATGAAGTACATTGCCATAGCTACGCTTGGTAGAGTTGGCAACCTCAGTTTTTTTATTTTGAGGAAAGTCGTTAGAGGAAGCTCAAGATCGCACAGCGAGTTATGAAAGGGGTTATGCTAAGAGTTTTTCTGCGTGATAGAATTCTAAATGAGGATATCCGTAGTTACCAGAATAACGGATTAATAAGTCTTTTGTTCCTGTACTTAATGTGTAAGGTTCGATAAAGTTTAAATAAAATAAATAAATAAATAAGCTAAAGTGGCAATAGGCCGGCCATGCAGCTCAAATAAACGACAACCGCTGGTGAAGAAATTTTTCGAGTAGCAGCCTCGTACCAGTAAACGAAGTTGATGGATGTAGGTGGCTCTGGACCGTACTTTGTGGCATTCCTTGGGATAGGCCTATGTTCAGCTGTGGAGTTGTGATGTGTACTCTAATAACTCTCCTGTGATGTGCTGTAATGATGATGATGATGAAATAACACCTGTAAATAATATTTTATCATACGCATAATCTCACATCAGAAGATTTTCTCATACACACTACGCTGGTATAGACACTCCCCATCGCGCGTCTTTAAAAAAAAACGCTGAAACCAGTTTAACTTTTTTAACCAGATTGAGTTTGACAATGTTTTTTATTTTTTAGGTAGGGACTGATGACTTGATAGTGCAGTAAATATTTGGTTGCGGGCTCCAGATTCGTTTCCCTTTCGTCCGATGCAGGAGAAATTCTTACGAAAAGATTTTTACGTGTTAGAGTCACTCTGCAGCTATAATATGGTTGTAGCACGAATAGGTTGGCTCGACTGGAGAAGGACCATGCTCTCACAGAATACCAGCATAAAATAGCAGCTGTGTTTCGTGTGGTGAGTGTAAAGAACCGGAAACCCCCTTTACTAGAAACGAGGCATTCCATCTTCATTCATCAGTCCTCAGGGGTGAGAACGTATCTGCACTTTGATTCTTAATCGTGGATTGATGTCGATGTCTATGTGCCACAGCATCCACTTACCATCAGATGGACTGTGTACTCGTTTGTCACCCTTTCTCTATAAAAAGGTACTTTCATAAATGTTACAGTTTTTAAAGGTAGGCAGGACGCTTCCTGGTTTTACAATGATATATCTTTGTTATGATCGATTGGTTTCTTGCATAAATAAGTTACAAAAATCATCATTTTGCTTATCTTATAATGTTCATTATCGCATAGTAATTATATATTATAATGCAAAGACGGCCGTAAGAGTAAGGACAGAAACATGTGCGAAACCGTCCAACGTCGGACGAGAAGGGTACCCCTTCTCTGAAACACTATAGTCAACAATGCGAATTAAAAAGAGTGTGCAAAATGTATATGTAGCATATTAAAAAATAAATATTTACTAAACTTATGTGGGACATCGAAGCCTTTCTAGGAATACATAATTCATACATTTTTATAAGATTTTACTATAAGTAATAATTAAAAAAACGGGTTGGTTCTTTCTGGGAAAAGCAAATTTGTGGCTTGGTTCCTTTTTAAATTGACCGTGGGTATCCATTTCTATAATATTTTTACATCTAACATTCAAAAATCATAAAAATAATACAAAGAATTTAAGCTAATAATCTCCATTATCATCTTCAACCTCAAAATCAATAGCACCAATACAACCATCAATATCATCTTCTATATCGTTGCTGCTTTTTATCCATATATCCATACAAATAAATAAATTTGAAGTGCCTGTTTGTAATGTCAAAATAACAGCTTTTTACTATATGGATATGAAGTGAGTCAAAAATAGCTAAATTTTTAGAATATTTCTAGTATCATAATTCAGCCTATTCACTAGTCACCGCTAAAATAATATTCAAAAAAGAAAAAAATCTTTCACATATAAACTTTTACCCGCAGTATAAAAAAGAAACGAAAAAAACCCGCGACATTCTTTATAACGATCGTAAAAGAAGGTGGTCGAAGCGAGGGATGCTAGGTGATTTGCATGTATGTGGGGAGAGCGGGGTGAACGGGTCGAGAGGAAATTCTAAACTATTTTGAGGGAGGAAACATCCAGTCCGTAAGAATACGCAAGGGGAACTTTTAGTATTGTTGTCGAATTTAAAATGGAATCCGTGAGGAAATTTAAGATGTTACGTCATCGACAAATATTTTCCTTGAATTTTAGAAAGCGAATTTTTGTAAGTAGATATAAAACACGTCATTGCTTAACAATTAGTGTATATCTCATGCAACGTTTTGTCTTTAATTGGAATTTCATAGGAGTGAATTTTTGTTCTTTTTTGAGATAATAAACTCTTTAAACTTAAACCTAAACATATATTATGTTTGTAGCATGAATGGGTCGGCTCGAGCGGGGCAGTACCACGCTCTCACAGGATACCATCGTAAAATAGCAGCTTAATGCTGCTGCGTTTGAACCTGAGACCTTTTTTTACTGGAAATGAGGCATTCCATCTTAGTCTTCAGTGGTGACAACGCATCTGAATTTTGATTTTTAATCGAGGATAAATGTGATGTCTATGGGCCACAGCATCCACTTACCATCAGGTGGACTGAGTGCTCGTTTATAACCCTTATTCTATAAAAAAATATTAGACAGAGATGGGCCCAAGCCGTACTTCGTACGAAACATGAAGTGCCTCATTAAAATGTTCATATAATTTTAAAGTAATGGTAATTTCTCCAAATTTGGATCATATTAGTACTTAGCCGTGGTAGTTCAGGAGATAACCCTCACAGAAATGATAGGAGGGTTGTGCACAGCATTGGGGACGTAAACCCGTAACTTTACTTTTATTTTGTAGTACCCATTTCCTGTCCCGTGTACCACATATCTTTAAATAAATAAATAAATGAAAAAAAATACATTTATTTCTCAATAAACTTTTTCATAAATTAATGGTGACACAACCCCAAAGAGTAATTAACTACAATGTGTTTTGAAATCGTATAGTAAAATTGTTAACAGAAACAGAAACAGAAACAGAAACTTTTTTATTCAATATAGATTATAAATAATACTTATTGAAAGTCACTCTTTTGTCTAATTACCACTGGTTCGAAAAAAAAACCTCTGTCCTGGGAAGAACCAGCAAGAAACCCAGCGGGACTTTTTTTTTTAAATAACAGCTTACAATCATGTATATTACACAATTAACCACACAAAACAAATTAGAAACAGCCTGGCAGCGAACACCTCATTCCCAGGGGTTATTATCATCCATAAATTCCTTAACATTATAATAACCCTTTTTATACAAACTATGTTTAATAAAGTTTTATAAAGTTTAATAAAGTTTATAAAACTAAGTTAAAAATAAGTTAAAATTGTTAATATCTATTTTTAATAGAACAATTAAAACCATGGGTAATAACGTAAGTAAACATTAGAAAACTGTGATCTAAAGTAGGATTTAGTCATGTATACGAGTATAATAGATATAATATGTATATTGTATAATGTTTGGATGTGGATACGAACTCGCGTGTGTATTAATGTGTTTATTATTGAAGTCAATATTTCAAACGAGCAACCGCTAATCGTTGTTTTTCAGATCTAAATATGTTGTGATTGTTCCTGTGGATCTAACACTGCTTTTCATTCTCCGGCCACACTAATTGTATATATATATCGCATACAATTAGCTACTCGTTATGATGATTGAGTGATTCTGTGCTAGAGCGTGCACTAGAGATTTCTAATACCAGGGAACGTAGACCTTTAGCACTATAATATCTCATCATATAATATCTCATGCGCATTATATAGTTTTCGAGATATTCGAAAGTGATCGTTACGGTCGAAAGTGGCCAAGAAAACTTTATCATTATTATCACTTTTCATTGCAGAAATATTCTGCATCGATAATAACTTCTAATTTTAGTCCCAATATTTAAAGATTGCAATTTTTAAATTTCAAGATTCAGTGAGAACACCACAACTATATGTAATGTACGAGTACATTCATTTACGCATTCAAGGAACAGACGGTTCAGTAGTGCAGTGTTTTGTCGCAGGTTCGAATACCGCATGGAACAAAGCATGGACTATTATTACATAATTGTTTCGGGTCTGATTCCCTATCTATGTGTATTTTATGTTTGAATAATGCCTCCACATTACCGGGAGAGATTTCGTCCCTAAAGTTACGTCCTAGTAATTTTTTTTGCGCCCAGAAGCTAAGTAAAGGGCTACCCTCCGGAAAGCGGGGGAGGGAGATGGTGAATGCTCTTAGCATACCACGCAGCCGGCTGCGTGGTTATGTGGGACTCACTATGAAATCTAAGTGCCTACCCACTAAACACCACCTGGGACTATATATGGATATTACTTGATACGTATATCTGTGTTTTTACAAATTTAACAGTACACAGAAGTATAACCAACCGCAATAGGCTGCATCTTGAAGTACCCGGCTAAACCTAGGTGAATCCGCACTTCGGCTTTTAGCCGTAACATATACAAACATTTTTGTTTGTTTGTCCCGCATACATGCCTGTACTGAAACTAAATTAAATAAAACTATAAACTGGATTTTGTGTAATTGTCAAAAAAGCCAACAAATCGTTTTTTTTCTAGACTAAGATCCATTATTTTCAGCAAATGTGTACAAACAAAGACAATCATTTTTTCCATTGAGATAAGCTAACAGCTTGATTAGGATGACCAACAGGTGGTAGGTACCACCCCCTTTCCTATTTCTGTCACCAACCTATAATTAGTAGTAGTAGGTTAGTTTGTCATTTCAGTGTTATAGAAACTCGACGTATATTCGTTTTTAATATGTTTCTAAAATTTCGAAAAATAAGATGTCTGGTGCCCAGCACGGGCATCATATTTTAAGCTTATAATGCAGGACTGGCCTCCAAAAGCGAGATTACTGGTAATGCTCATATCACACATTATTACTGAACGACTATGTCTTACAAGATAAAGGCAAATGTCTATCCTGAAAAGGTTTATTCCCTATAGTAGACCTTTTCACGCTAACAATGACGACAGATCAAATATGAACACATTTAATTTTTTATATAAAATTGAAGTGACATACGAACGTACATTCACAATGGCACCTGCAGCCAAATTCAAACAAATAATGCTACAGATGAGTTGTCATCTCTGAGGACTAAGATTTCTAAACGTGGTTGAGCCATGCTGCAGCTATATTAATTGTATAATTATTGTAGCACGAATAGGTCGGCTCGACCGGGGAAGGACCACGCTCTTACAGAATACCAGCGTAAAATAGCAGCTTAATGCTGCTGTGTTTTGTATGGTGAGTGCAGAGAACCGGAGACCCTTTTTACTGGAAACGAAGCATTCCATCGTAGTCCTCAGAATTAATCGAAGATGTTCGATTAAGGACAGAATAAGTCCTTAATCGAAGATAAATATAGATGTCTATAGGTCACGGCATCCACTTACCATCAGGTGGACTGTGTACATTTGTCACCCAGATTCTATAAAAAATAAACGCCTCACAGCCATGTTACAAAATAAGGGGATAAACACTTAGAAGCACTCTTCTATATTTACTTTAAGCATTTAAGCTTGACCATCTGTACTATTTTTTTGCATACCTGACCAAGTTGCATTCGTGATTCTGCATCCCATCTGGATTCAAAATATTATTTATTCAATAAAGATTACAAGTAATACTTATTCATTTATTTTTTACCATTGGTTCGTAAAGAAACCACTGTTATGGGAATAACCAGCAAGAAATCCAGCGGGACATTTAAAAAAAAATTGAATAATTAAATATAAAAACAATAAGAAACAGCATGGTAACGACCACCTCATTGCCGTTAGGAAAAAAATCTGAAATCATCGGAAAAGTTAGGACAAGTGACATTTTATAAAACATCACACTGTTTCATAAAATTCATGTGAAAAACGAACTTAAAGTGATGTGAAATGGATACAGCAGCTCATAGGCACCTGCAACTAACTTCAAATAAAGAAGGCTACAGGTGCTTTATCAACTCTTAGGAATAAAATTAAATGCCTCGTAGCCTGTAATTATAATAAAGCTTTTTAAACTCTACAAACTAGAAGACAGCTGTGCACGCACTGCTATTAATTTAGCGGCAGATATATGTAAGCGTGTAAAACCCACCCAGACAAGTCCTAGGCTGAAACGGGGCCCTTCCACTTAGGGAACACTTATTACATCGGACGCTATTTAAGCAGAAGATATTTCTGCTTAAATAGCGTCCGATATTATTAATAAAAGAAAAATCCAAGCTTCATAACTCCATCTATACATTGTAAAAGAACATAATTCATGGTCATTACTGTAGCTGACGATAAACCAACAGTTCTTGCATGTTGAAAATCAAATAATACGTAAAACGATCATTTTAATGCGTAATATTTGAAATAAATCTCAAAGCCAACAGTGTGGCAGTGGCAGAATTCTTATTATAATACTTTGCGGCACAATGTTTCTTAGTTTTTATGACATGGGTGAAATACGGTTATGGCTTGAGTTGCCCAAGTCTCCCTCTACGTCGTCGGGGAGGGATAACGCGTATGGAGATTTCGACCCCGCTTAAATTGTTATATTTTTAGTAGGAGTTGTAAAAGTTCTTGAAAATGGATAAAGAGCCGTCGACAAATCGTATAAAATTATTTAAAAACTATTTTTCTTAAATAATATAAAAGGTATTTAATATTTCTTTATATTTACAAGTAGATATGTCAAACATATTTTAAGCAAAACGTGAAAAAAAAAAACAAGGAAATGTCGTAACATTATATGATATTTCCTTTTTTTTTAAATGGACAACGTACATACAGTACGTAAGGCGGTATCTTCGCTAATTGTAAACCGTTTTTGAAGAGTATTTTTTATTAAATAGTATACTTCAGGGATCTCATTCGGAGAAAATATTTGGAGAAAAAAGAAGTTTTTACTGTAACCATATAAGCGAAATTGAGATTATAATATTTCTTAGTTTACTCAGGGTTACTAATGAAACAATTTTGTATTCTGAATTTGGGGCTATAATTCTTCTATACACAACTCGTATGTATTAGGATCCAATTCAGAATGTAAAATTATTTTGTTCTTCTTAGTTCTTTGAAGTCGGCTTTTGTTTTATAAAAAGTAAACTTTTTATTCTATCACACTAGCACTTTTCTTCCATATGTTCAAATGTAGCATTAAAATACTTCGCGAATGGCATTAATCTTAGTAATATAATACATATGCATGTAACTCGTGCATACGGATAACCGCACTAAATCTGACGGCGCAGTGGATCAGCCATTACTGCTAATGACTTCGCTACGGTACCTGCCCTGCTCTGTAATAGGGCTTTCACGATGGAGATTCATTCAGTAAAAATATTTTATGAATGTAACTTATTTTAGTTACATTCATAAAATATTTTCGATACATATGCAAAATATGTATCGAAAGCTGTATTTTTTTCTGACATTTCCCATGGGCGGCTTTTACGACACCCATGGGATGAACGAACACGCTACCACACCACATATTGCATCATAACAATCTCGTTTACGTCAGAAAGGTAAAATATCCAGACCATTTACGTGTTGCTCAGCTACCATGCTACAGCTATATTGTGGTTGTAACACAAATGGGTTGGTTTGACCTGGGAAGGCCCACGCTCTCACAGAATATCAGCGTAAAATAGCTGTTGTGTTTCGTATGATGACTGTAGAGAACTGGAGACCCTTTTTACTGGAAACGAGGCATTCCATCTTAATCCTCAGGGGTGAGAATGCATCTGCATTTTGATTCGTAACCGAGGATAGATGTAGATGTCTATGGGCCACAGGAACGTCTTACCATCAGGTGGACTGTGCGCGTTTGTCACCCTTATTCTATAAAAAAATAAAATAAAAACAGTGGCAGGCAGCAGTCTCAAATACTCCAGTGGTGCAAAAATGCAATGCACCGCCTACTAAGCCTGTCGTTTCAAATTTTTCCCACAAAAAGAGGGTCTCATGTCCAGTGGTGGAATTTTACGGGCCAATAAATAAGAAGAAGTATTATATAGGTCATAATAAAAACATTGTTTGTGTGGTCATGTTTTAGTGAAGTCTTTGCATAGGGCATTCTATGTTAGGATCATAAGATAGTATAGTATAGGATAGTTTGTCATTACAGCCTCCACACAGGCCACATGGACATAATCCTCTTGCGTAGATTGCTTTATATTCAACAACTAGAATGACAAGATTTTAAGTAGGAACAGTGACAGTGTGGATGGACACAGAAAGGTCTCCCACAATTATCCTGAGCTTGATAGTATTGACATCATCATCATCATCGTCATTACAGCCTATCAAATTCCACTGCTGATCACAGGCCTCTCCCATAGACTGCCTTGCTATTTGTATTGATATAATGTTTTTTTATAGAATAAGTGTGACGAACGAGCACACAGTCCACCTGATGGTAAGTAAATGATTTGGCTCATAGACATCAACATCTATCCTCGTTTAAGAATCAAAATGCAGATGTTTATCACCCCTGAGGACTAAGATGAAATGCTTCGTTTCCAGTAAAAAGGGTCTCCGGATCTCTACTGCGCATTTAGTATATTATCTCCACGTAGTCCATCAGCGGCCGAGCCACAACCTTAATATAGCTGAAGCATGACTCTACCACGTATATAATTTCTATATTTAATGCATATAACTATTTAGAAAGTAATGGATGTATGGATGGATTGTATTGGCGTTAATATATTATAAGAATCTAATGCAAAAAAATAAAATCTAGAGCTAGTAAGTGATACAACCCTACGCAGCACGCTGCATCAATGCATTCGGCATATTGCGAGCAACATACATAAGCGCTGTGCGACGGTACGTCGGGCTGGCGTAAACATCGCTACGGGTCTCTTCGACCCACTGATTGGATTTATGCGCGCTGACGGGTTGCTGCTGATATATTCATAGTTATGTAGGCAACAGCTCAAGTTACAAGTAAATTATGGTTTTTATATTGATGTTGGAGATAAAACACGTCATACATCACACAGAAGTTTCCTTCCCATCTGGATCTTTGGAATATTTAGGGATACTCGCGACACTGAGCAGGTGGTTTTTTGGACACACTTCACATGTGCTTCAAAATATTTATTTCCTAAGACAAGCAGATTTTATGACGATGATTTCCTTTTTAATAAAATTTCAATTTAATTGGTGCCGCCAGGGATCGAACCCAGGGTACTATAGTACCCAGGATACTGTAAAATTCACGGCCAGCGCTTAGTGCATCTAGGATATTTTACATCTGACATATTATGTAAGATGGTTACGGTTACACCGGTATCAACTTGTATCGCAGGGAATTACAATCCACATTCTTTATGAATAACAACCTGCAGTCGACTCTCTGGACAGCTACGGGATGAGATGTGATTATAGATTCTTTAATGCCATCAGCACAACGGCAACAGGATCTACATATTATGTAGTACCTTTATAGTTATCTTATCACTATTATATTATGTAAAGGATTCACTTGAATAGGGGTAATAAATTGTTCATGCTACCATCGTCATAAACAATGTTTTTAACTACATTTCTATTTTACAGAAACGATTAACCAGACACTTAGCATATTGAAGTCGGTTATCGCGATAGACATCTTATACACAAAGGCTTAAGATTTTTAATATGCATTCCTTAGAATTAAGACGATCACTGCTAGATATGACATTCTTATATATACTTTTTAATAACGCTATCGACTGCCCAAATCTGCTTAATAAATGTTCCATAAAGGTACCCACACGGCTACCTCGTCATCCAATCTAATCAATCTCAATACTTAAAGTACATAAACATAAAAGTAATCTAGGAAAAAATTCGCCAGTTTCCCGTTTGACACGTACCTATAATATAAAATCAACTGATAACACATATCTCGACATTTTTAACGACACCTTACATAATTATAAAAGAAAAATTATTCTGACTGGGTGATGCACCTGTTATGTATTTTATTTATTTATGTTATATATATTGGCCCTTTTCTTTAATTTTTTCTTTTTCTTCTTTTTGACAACCTGTAATCTGTAGTTCAATAAGCATAATTTGTAATGCAAAGATAAATAGCAGTAAATATATATCCTACAGTAGTTATAATATATACTATATTATTATACACTATATAATATATATTACATAGTATATATTGTAACTACTGTAGGATGTACTATAAAATAAATAAATAAATAAATCTCATCAATAAAATCAAATCAAATATTTAAACAAATGAATAAGTTAAGACAAATGCAAAAGTAAACAAACGGGCACACATTCCACCTGATGATAAGTAGATATCTGTGGTAAATAGACACCTACATGTATTCTCTATTAGAGTACTAACCGAGCAAGTTTTACCACCCTTGAGGGCTAAGAAGGAATGCCTCTTAACCGTGAAAAGGTTTTCCGAATTTTATCAATCACCATACTAAATACTATTCTACTCGTATGGCTATAGCGTGGTTCGACTACTTATAAAACACAGTAGAACAGTTAATATTATGTGATTGTGGTTTAAATTAAATCTACGTTTGTTTAATTTAAATAACGTTAAAATGTGTTTTAATTTAACAATTTAACTTTTTATCAATTTATTTAATTAAGTCAATTCATAAAAAATACCGTTTTGCTCTGTATAAAACAACGATAAACATGTTCGTCAAATCTATTGCATCTTTTAATGCACATTTAGCTTTAAATAGGTCTCCATGTGTGCCTAGATAGTTTGGAAACGATTAAAAATTGCATAAAAAGTATGCACGTTCTAATGTGAGTGACGATTTTTCAAATAATTATACCCCACGGCAAAGCTTTTCGTTCCTCAGTACCGACGTCAGAACAAAGGGTACACATGATAGGCCTAACAGGCGTAAAGTGTAAAATTCTCGAGCTGAATGATCACACTGATCGCTGAATACCCTGTGACCGGATCGGAGCCTGTTACGCTGTTTAGTTGGCGTGAAATGCAGTCAGCGGGTGGGAAATGATGACCAGGAAGCTGACGTGTGTGACCCGTCCTTTAAATTTGCAACTTAGTTAAGTTTCGATGTAAATAAACGAATGAAAACATCATATGTGTTATTTTGTTGCATAAGGCCGCTATTACATTATCATATGTATATGATCATAGAAATATGAGACTTCTATGTCGACATTTGACTAATATGTACAAACTACACTGTCATAATTTTGTCATATTGCCACTAATCATATATGTATGATCATATAGGTACATACGATAATGTAAAACCGATGTAAAGTCGGTTATTTAAAGTCGTTAATATAAAATATAGGTAATTACTTTCAAACATTATATTGAGAAATTGCTCTGAAGTAATTATTAAACTAGTTATTTTTATAACTATATTTTTTTAAATATCAATGTAATTTTTACTGTGCACTATGCATCTTAAAGCAGATTAAACTTAAAAAATTTATAATGTTTTCTTATATTTATGCGAAGACTACACATTAAATGAAACTAATTTTTACGGATTCTGTCGCGTTTAATTTAACCGATTCCTTCCAAGGATGATTCGCGAGGCTATTGAAATTAAAAAAACATCCTAATTTCAATATAGAAGATGGATGGGTGCTGCCATCTTCTTGGGATCCTATAATTAATAAAATTAAATCAAAACCCAAGTATACGTCAAACACCTCAGTCGCTCCCGTGACCATGAGTGCTGTAAAGCACCCGAAACGTCGGGAATTAAAAAGTAAAAAAAAAAAAGTTAAATTAAACGCGATAGAATCCGTAAAAATTAGTTTGATTTAAAAAATTTACTTCAGGCTACTTTAAATGAAGTTTCCTTTAAATTAAACACAGTAATTCAAAATTTTTCATTATTTTAAAATTACTTTAGTCCGCGCGAAGCCAGTAATTGTAGCGCTCAGTTACCTTATTTGTTAAAGTTCCAATTTTCAACATTCTAAAGCACATGATAGAATATGGCATAATTACTTCAATGTACTAAAACACACGATGTCCGCACTGCATAAAGACCAGTTCACACGACCGGAAAACTTGCTGTTATTAATAAAGCCAACTATAGTTGCCTCCAATCTTTGTCATAGCCGCCTCTACCCATCGGCGCGTATGAGACTTGCCAGCCCGGTGCATATACATACATTATAAGACAAAAGGCATTATACGCCATGATATTTCAATCAATTTTGAATCTAATAATATCTCAGTAAAATTCAAATTGGCATTAACATTTAAAACCGGCTTGTTGATTTACACAGGTACTACTCCCGTGCTTGACAATAATGCATGGCTGAGCTAATATTTGCTTTGTATCAGGCTACACTAGTTATGTTGACCACAGCCCGCTCGGGGCGTGAATGTATAATTTGAACAGCGGTGGAGAATAGTCAATTAAAGAGGCTTATGAATTTTGTATGCCTACGAGATTAATAATTTTTTGGTTACAATGATAATGCGGTTTTCATTATTAGGTCTAAATTCGAAATTTTCCGAAATTTTATTAAGATATAAATTAAAGGACATAGGATGGATACTTTTATCGCAATGCTAAGCAATAACACCACCTTTGCCTACCTGAAAGTGCGCGAGCTAATTCACGAGTAGACACTGACTTATCTATTCGTATTTATTTCTCAACCCCCAATTTTCCACCTTCCTGCCACCGTTTATTTTGATTATAAGTCCTTAAAATTACTTGAAAAAAATTGTGTTGTTTAAACCATCTACATAAAAAAGAAGTTAGAAAGACATTTTCATTCTTGTTTAAATTTTAGGTAGTTATTAACTTCTATGAAACATATCCAGCGCAGTTGATTTGCTAATTTCTTTCATGCATAGTAATGTAGTAATTCAATTTGAATGGCAAAAGACCCAGAACAATTAGAGTTTATGATGCATTCAATCTTCCTCAGGGAAGTTCGGTACTTCAGTTCGGGAAATAACATAAAGTAATAATTCGGCAAATTACCTCGGTAAACAAACAGAAAAAACAAGAAGAATATTATGGAAATATTAGGGAAAAGTTAATCGCCTTTTTCTGGGGAAATTAATCAGTTTTAAATAGCGATAGCGTAGCGAAATCAAGATATAGTCCATTTACAAGTTCATACGATAGGCGTCAAGACCGGGAGCGATCAAGCGGGCCCCGTAATCTTAGTCATCCACCCCCTCTTTAAGTGTCTGTGGAATCGAACGTCTTCCACCAATCTCACGCACGTTACCATCTTCAGACACACCCACCTCGTTATCCGTACCCAACGGGGTGCGGTGCAGGTCTGTGACCCAGAGGCACAAGACCCATGCCTTCAATAGTTTTGTTGGTACCAAAAACCGACCTTTATATTTTTTATCCTCAATTAAGAATCAAAATGCAGATGCGTTGTCACCCCTGAGGACTAAGATGGAATGCGTTCGTTCCAGTAAAAAGGGTCTCCGGTTCTCTACACTCACCATACGAAACACAGCAGCATTAAGCTGCTATTTCACGCTGGTATTCTGTGAGAGCGTGGTCCTACCCCGGTCGAGCCGACCCATTCGCGCTACAACCATAATATAGTTGCAGCGCGGCTCTACCACGTGAGATATAAAAGCTTCTGTGGTCTTTTCAGCTTGGAGTTGATTGCAAATCTCCATGGGTTACACGAAACTTACTGTTAAATAAAAATAAATTTATTTTAATAAAGCATGCATAATTACATAATAAAATTTTATAGAAGTAACGTTAATCCGAAGTAAAACCAACAGCATACAATATTGTTTCGGCTTACTTTATTATACAAAATTGTTTGTTGACCCCACACTAGGCCTGTCCCGTAGCGGTCTAATTTAATATTAATAGTTAGCTCGTGTGATACAATAATGTGATAAAAATATGACGAATTTATTTTGTTATACGACTTTGTTTTGTTATATGTATTATAATGTCATTAAAACAAGATATATATATGATTTTAAGTATGTAGGTACATCGAATTACTTAATTTGTGTTCAAGGTTTTTAATATCAATAAAAATATTTGAAAATACAATACATTTTCTGTATAATGGTATAAATAATGAGATAATAATACATTAATCACAGCGGTATATAAATTAATCACTTTTGAGATTCTCATAGACGAGCACAGTCGTATGGTCCTGTAAAGCCTCACTGCGATCAACACAATGCCTCTTGTAAACGCACAACACCATAAAATACGTGTCCTGCGGTCAACAGATTGATTATAGACTTAAAATCGTATAGAAATGTCTATTTTTTAAGTAATTAGTAGGTCTATAAAGTTTTATAATGGGTTTTGATCTAATGGTCTCCGACGGATAGTGGTATAATCATCTCGTAAGTATCAGGTTTAAAACGCTCTTATTAAAATGAAAGTTTCAAGACGTCGTTAGTAAGTACGGCAATTGTTAATTCGCCTTAAAAGCATGATGTTTAATGCAAATTTTCCCATTATCGGCGAATACCTTCTTGCAACAGCAGACTTTTGCAGATTTATACAAATGGAGCTACTCACGGTGAGTTAGAAATATATCTATTTTCTAATAATAGACTACATATCTTTTTTCATGAGAGAATCAAGTTTATTCTGAAATTTAGAAGGTAACTTCTAGCAATAAAGTCATTGTAGGCTACTGATGATGTTAATTTTTAGTCTCAGTTTACGACACGTCAAAAGTTTAGCCGTTCTGTTTTTTAGAACTATCTACTAATATAGTAATATGTTATAATAGAAATAATTCTATCTACATTTACATCAGTCTATGGTTAGTGAGGTATAGGCAATTCATTCAGCAGCCGACGCACGTCGAGACTTCATACAGCGCACAGACATTAACACACAAGTACATACCAATATGTATAATTTTATAGATATGTTACATTCTATATTATGTGATCTATGAAAGTGTATTTGCCTAATAAGGTAATGATTCGTTTTTCGTGAGTTCAAAGCCCAGTGGAAAACAATGTTGGTGTTAAAATTTAAATTCTTGTCAAAAAATCCCTGGGCTAGAATACCTTATCCGGCAGGATAGTTTTATTTAAAAGTTTAGTAAAATTTTATGATTTTATACTATTCATTAAAATCATTATCGTCGTAATTATAGGCCACCATAGCTCAACATACTTTAGTTCCACAGGTCATGGCAATGTGAACTGGTGGACATAGCCATTTAAGAATTTTTGAATATATATTATGAAAGAACAGAAGATAAACTCACAAAAACTCCACTTGCCAAATAGACAAAGAGTAAAATTCTATGAAGCCTACATATCTCCAATGTATTTTGTATTTCACAAGTAACGGAATCGAAATTTTATATTTTTACTTATTCTTCCTAAAAAATTATTTGTGGAGTTTACCGAAATGTACACACAGGGGTCTGACGTGCCGTGCGTCCGCCCTGGCATGATTTTCACGCTTCCTTGCCACGGAGCCGCTATGGGGTTGAATTTTATGCAAAAGATTTTTATTTTCGTACCGTACGTAGGAGTATTTTTAGCAGGCACTAGTTAAAGAGTACCTGTGTTATTGTTTCAGCAAAATGATCCTCCTATGGAAGTGCACGCACGAAAATTTTTTAAATTTCTCTAGTTTTCTATTTTCTATAAAAAGAAAAATTAACCAAATAAAACTGGCATAATGTTATCATGTTATATAAAACCTTTGTTTTTTACTTTCAAATAATGTAAATGCCAAGTGGTGGCGTTGTAAGTGAATCCGTCACCACGTTTCGAGCCCGTGGGGTCGTAAGAGGTGGCTATGGGGAATATCTAATGGATTCCGATAGATAGCGCTATAACTATCTCGTTTACGCCAGACGTAAAATAATCAGACCGGCGATAGGCAGCAGCGTCAAAATTGCGAAATGTGTGGTACTGCAATCGCCAATTTACCTGCCAAGCATGATGATTTAGGCAAATCTTCACCACAACGGGGGAAGCCCATTCCAGTAGTGGAATCTAGTGGGCTGATAAATAAAAAAGAAAACAAAATTAAATCGATTTCCTTAAGGAAGGTTTTAAAATTCAGAGACTGATAGAAATTATCACTTTGTATTAAGTTAACCAGTCTTTTTTCCTCGTAATGCTTATAACTAACCTAACCTAGCTGTTCTCCGCGACTTCATTTGCGTGGAATTTATTGCAATTTGATTTCACGGGTTTTAATTAATTTGCGCGGAACCCTAATTATTTTTCTAAAATAAACTAGTCTAAGTTACTCCTTAAAACATCATCTATTTGCCAGTGGTGTCCCGTCAAAATCGGTCTAACAAACAGACAGACAGAGAGACAGGTAAACATTTTAAATATTTTTTTTATAAGTAACATATATGCGTTCATGTGCATTTAGTAAAAAGCTGTTATTTGACATTACAAGAACCACTTCAATTTTATTTGTTTTGTTATATAACTAAATATTTCATAAAACTATTAAAATCAAAAAGAACATTATTATTAGAATATGTATTAGATGGAAAGTAAATTAATAAATTTCTAGTATTAATAACATTCAATAAACATTCTCAATTTCAGCAAAGTAACTGTTCACGACAAGACGTTGGTCACTTTTAAACCGAAAGGATTTTGCTTCGCAGGCGGGTGGGATCACAATAATGCTCTTTCTAAATGTTTTCATATTTAATTGTATAACATATTATATTGTAAATTTAAGTTTAAAAAAAGTCCCGCTAGGTTTCTTGCTGGTTCTTCCCAGAACAAAAGTTTTTTCCGAACCTGTAGTTAAAGCATAAATGACTTTCAATAAGTATTCTTGTCTCTCAGAAAAGAGAGGAGGCCTGTGTCCAGCAGTGGGACGTATATAGGCTGTAATTTTAAGCGTCTTTAATGAATAAAATTATTCTATTCTAAAATACCAGAACTTTTTAATTTCTCCGCCATTTTAGAAATCCGTAAATATTTCACACCTTTCTTGTTTTGCTTAGGTTTTTACGATAATAAGTGAAAGATTCACTTGTTCGCCACCATCTGGTTACGTATAGTTATAGAAATGTTGGTAGTAAAAGTTTGTATTTTTCAACAAGTTATGCAATACTAGCCACTATTAATGCTTAGAATACTTGACTCTGAATCACCAGTCCTAGGCTTGAATTTCAGCCGTAGCCAATGGATTCAGTAGGCTCTAAACCAAAACATGGTTCTAAGACAACTGTTTCCGTTAACTTGGAATTCCGTGGGTGAGCCCTATGTTCAGCAGTAGACTTGTGAGAGGTTGTAAATATGATGATGGTAAAAAAATTATAGCATAAGAGTGACAGTGGAGCATATATACATTTACCATCAGGTGGACTGTGTGTCCACCTGATGGTAAATGTATGATGTGGTTCATAGACATCTACATCTATCCCCGATTAAGAATCAAAATGCAGATACGCATGACACCCCTGAGAACTAAAATGGAATGCTTCGTTTCCAGTGAAAAGGGTCGCCGGTTCCCTACACTCACCATATGAAACACAGCAGCATCAAACTGCTATTTTACGCCGGTTTTCTGTAAGTAGTGTTCGTGGTCTTACCCCGGTCTAGTCGAACCATTCGTGCCATAACCATAATACAGCTGCAGCGTGGCTCTAGCATTTATAAATGGTTCTAGTCAATTGTTCCCGTAACTCTTATACTGCGTACTAACTCACTTTTATTAATATCATGACATAATCGATATCGGGCATGCATCGGTGATGACGAGCAAGTACCACTAAGTGCAGGAAATAGATGGATAGAGGTGGTTTAGGAACATGTTTTGTGGCATATTTTGGAGGCGTTTGTTCAGAGAACTTATGAAGGGCTGTAATGATGATGATGATAATGATTATGATGATGAAGTGCCGCTGTGTTAGTCTATATACTTAAGAAACTATAATATCAACCACGCAGTTAACAAATGCTTCGTCGAGCAGGAGAACATAACCTTAAATCTAAAAAGAAATTATTACCTATATATATATTTATAAGCGGATGAAGCTATAAGCTTCATCCGCTTATAAAATAATTAATAAAATCCATTTTAAAGTTCCTAAGGGCTATAAGAGCATTTGAAAATATCTATGGAGATGTATATCCTCATTGATAGTTATCAAAACTCGGCACGATCGAAACAGTCCTGGGGAGGGTGTGGAGTGGACCGTGAAAACTGAAATTATTTGGACATATGCCAGAGATGCGGACTTCGTGCCATGGTTTCAAGAATTAACATAATATTTAACGAAAATGTTGTTTATTATGATTTGAATTAGGCTTTTTGCGATTATTTAGTAGTAGCGAGAAATTTTGAATTTTTGCTATAAAACTAAGACTGAAGGTACTTAAAAATTGGAAAACAAGGACTAATCAGGCCTTGGGAGATGATGGAATCACATTAAAGCTTATTGAAGCTGGTAAAAAACCAGTACTTAAAACTCTTCAGAAGCTCTTCAAATTTTGTCTTCCATGGTAGCACTATCCCGGGGGCATTAAGCAGAAGTGCGGTGGACTTATTCTTTAAAAAAGCGACAACGCTCTATTGAAGAACTGCATACTGATTTCCTTTCTGAGCCCCGTCTAGATGCTGTTTTCGATTGCGAATCATCTCGCATGGGGACTTGACTGGAAATGATACGGTATCAGCTTCAGTGGCAAATACCTCATCGCCTTCGATTTGCCGACAAAATAACTCGTATTATGGTAGAGTCACTGAAGGACCTATGAGCCTAATGATGACCTATTAGAGCTATACTCAATGACCTCAATAGTGTCTCTCAACGGATAGTTCTTAAAATGAACATGGACATGACAAAGATCATGTATAACGTATATGTTCACAAATATCGGTAGTTGATGGGGCACTAGGCTCACAAATATGCCTAAAACAAATTGTCCGATTATTATGTAAGTCCAACTTGTACCTCAATACTTAAAAAAAAGTATATAACCAGCGCAACACGCACTGGTTACACTTTTTTTTTTTTTATAGGATAGGGTGACAAACGAGCACACAGTCCACCTGATGGTAAGTGGTTGCTGTGACCCATAGACATCTACATCTATCTTCAATAAAGAATCAAAATGCAGATGCGTTGTCACCCGTGAGGACTAAGATGGAATGCCTCTTTTCCAGTAAAAAGGGTCTCCGGTTCTCTACACTCACCATACGAAACACAGCAGTGTTGAGCTGCTATTTTACGCTGGTATTCTGTGAGAGCGTGGTCCTTCCCCGGTCGAGCCGACCCATTCGTACTTCAACTATACTACTAATATAGCTGCAGCATGGCTCTACCACGTGAAAAAATTTTCTTTCATCAAAAAATAATCTTTACATACTGGTCAATGATGAAATATAGATCTAAGACATGGTCCTTCACAGCTGGCCGTAAAAACCTGTTTTGAATGGGTATACAACTTTTTATGATAATTAATAATTACATAAACATATGTTTATGTATGTAATAATTAAAATTTTGATGAAAGTACAAACTGATTTCAAAACTAAAAAAAAATAAAGCTTAGTAGCAAAGACATGGTGTATTTGTTCGAAGTGGATATTTTTTAAATTTATATGGAACCACCCCTGATTTAGTTAATTCCAAGAAAATATAAAAAAACATCCGCGTCGAAAATAGAACCTTCTTGTTTGTTGAACTCGATAAAAAAAAATAAGAATGTAATAATGGTAAAATCAATAATATTACTTTCATATTATAGTTTTTTGGATAAAATGTTGCCTAGAACACTCCTGGAATATGCTCGCTATCTGTTTTTAAGTTTCATTGCAATCAGTTCAGACACTTCGATGATTAGTCAGGACAGACAGCCAGACATAAACTCTGTCCGACAGACAGACGACAGACAAAATTTAAAAATTGTTAGTCATGTCATGTCTTCATAGCTTGATATAGAAGCCAGTTATTTCAATATTACAGACAGGCACACACACACACATTATTTATATGTATACAGATATGGAAACTTTAAGTAAAAAGAATTGATAATATAGAATCTTGAGTAATATTTACATACCTCAACCGGTATAGAAATTTCGCCAAAGTAACAAGTAGCGCTAAATGAACATAGTTTTAACACATCGTGAAGCATGTTAGAAATCAAAGTTTAGAAGGCATCGTTCCCCCATATTTCTAACCGTAACTTAATTTCCATCTAAATATATATTCATATTCATGACGTCCGTGACAAAATTCAATTAACTATTTGAACTGCAAGAATCTCTTTTAAATAAACCTATTAAGTATTAATAACGTTGTTGAAACAAGGTAAAACAGTGACCTTGTGACATTTAAAAGTTCCGATCCCAAGGGATATTTTACAAAGTGTTACTTTGCTTGTTTCCACTGTTTAAATAAAAATTCTTTTTCACTTAACCTTTTGCTCAGCTACAAGCAGTGTCTGATATATTTAAAATAAATAGTTAAGAAGTATGTGAAACAGCCGTCGTAATTATGTATAATCTTTGAAGTGTATAATATAGAACCAAGTAGGAACGGTAACTGAAAAAAAAAACCTTTTTCAGAAGGCGGCTCTAGACGATTATGTAGCATATTATATATCATATTTATTTTATTTGGTATCGGTATTTAATTTTCATGTTAGGTTTTCCTTTTAAAATTACAATCACTAAGGTACGTGAGGGTAATATGGTCACCTTAAGCTTGCCGCCCTATAAAACCAAAACAAGGAGTAGAATACAGACACGAACACAAAGTCGTATACTTACTATAATTAATATATTGAGAAAAAAATTGCAAACAACCTTTGGCAATAATTAGGAACACTTCGAAAAATCAACTTAAAAAAACTAACTACACTACACAATACTAAAATCAACTAAAATATTTACTACTAGCTGTTCCCCGCGACTTCGCCCGCGTGTTATTTAGGGTTTTAATTTTTTGCGAGGAACCCTAATTCTTTTTTTTAAATAAAAGTAGCCTAAGTTACTCCTTATGACATTCCTTATGAAATTAGCCAGTGAAAGTCCCGTCAAAATCGGTCCAGCCATTTCGGAGATTAGCCGGAACAAACAGACAGACAGACAGATTGTCTGTATATGTATTTTTATTATAAGTACCGTATATACTTTCATATGCATTGAGTAAAAAGCTGTAATTTTGACTGTTTGTAAATAGACACTTCAATTTTATTTATTTGTATAGATAATGTCAACTGTCAAAATGGCGTCGATAAAGCCTTTTAACCCTTTATTATTTGATTGACTAATGAAGAGCTATCGTATCACAGAGTCATCTATTTAAACAAGGGTGTAATTTTTGAGTTATAAGAAAGTGACCATATTAACCGGATATACCCTCACGTATTATAAATTAAATATATCTGTGTTATGGCTTCTCCTAAGCTCTAAAGCTAATTTACGCCATTTTATTTTTGTTTATGTACATTCATGTAATTTAACGTTTTAGTCAAAAGCTAAACTTTCTAACGCAAAATGGTGCCACTTGACTATAATCTTTGTAGTTCTACCCATAAATATTGACAGACTGAGGGCAAATTATGAAGACGACGACTTTGATCACACTTGCAAGTCAAATTGGCGGTTTGCGGCAATGCTTTCATACTCGTTGATAAATACCTCGACATTCGCTATCACGTGTAAGTTGATGAAACGACTTTTGCCTTATAGATATATACATAGTTTGTGCTTAATACATTATAACTTAAACTCGGAATCTACTAGAGTATCTATTTCTACGCTTTAGTTAAAAAGTTAGTATCTTGTTTTATGTTTATAGAAATTTCCACTTTCATGAAATGAAAACATTTTTTTTTATATAGTTATTTTAATGTTAATTAATTCCGAATAGAATAGTTAACCTGAATAGTATAGTTAATTAATTAGTTTTTTTATGGATTTAAATTACATATACATTGTAATACATAAACATGTTTATAGAACATTATACAATACACTGTTTTTTTTTTAAATTTAATATTGTTTATTGCACACCATACAAAAATTACAGAAATTATAAAAGAATATATAAAAGAAGTATGCATAGGCGGTCTTATTGCTGACAGCAATTTCTTCCAGACAACCAATGAATGGACAGGATTGCACGAATATGACAGGGGTAGGGCAAATTGGTGTGAATATTATATAGAAAAGAATAGAAAAAGAGATTGAAAAAAGAGGTAAAAAGTATAATATATATATATATATATATATATACTATAAACATATACATACAAAATAAAATACATATATATTGAACTATTTAATTAATTAAATGTAATCGATATGCTACATATAATATTACATTTATTATATGTATGATTATTATTGATTAAGCTACGATTTTGTTAGTTATTTTTTAAAGTAGGTAATTTTTACCAGCTTTAATATAATGGATTTCCGCAAAGTAACGCCTGATTCTATTAATTATAGGTAAACTATTTTATTGATATTTTCTATAAACTAAAAATTTGAATATCATTGTAATAATAATCACATTCTAAACATATTATACAGTAACACTCTATTTTATTCCACTTTTTTTTTTATTCTATGCTATTGTTTTTAACCGACTTTTACAAAGGAGGTGATTGTCAATTAGATTATACATATGAAATTGTTAATTACAATTATTTTAGTACTGATTCACCACATTCTAAGCGGTAAAGAAATACATCATGACAAAACCTGCATACTTAAGAAATAAAAAAATATCTAAAGGACTTGTGAAGTCCGCCAACATGCATGGAGACAGCACGGCTGACCTTTCATTACTCTTAAATCCTTACTTTTCAAAATTGACAGGAGAATTGTGCTTATCAATGGAATGCATATATTATGCATTAGTAACAAACACTTCATGCACACATTTTACTATCATGACCTTAATCATGCTTAATACCTAAATTAGAATGAAATATTACCTGTTGCGTTTCCCTAATTCATTAAATTATATTTTATTCTTTTATTAATACTCTGAAAATGATTCAATTTTAGATTAAGGTTTATATCGCAATAACCGCGGTAATAAGGTTTAATCGCGGAGCCGTGGTACCTCAGGAGCTAAGCGCTCGCAGTAAATTTCACAGTACGCGAGCAACCTTGTTCGATCCCCGCCGGCACCAATGAAATTGTTAATTGCAATTTTAAGTGCTGATTTACCACGTGCTCGGCGGTGAAGGAAAACATCGTAAGGAAACCTGCATGTCTGAAAAATAAGAAAAATAAATTTCGAAGACATTTGAAGTTCGCCAACATGCATTGGGGCAGCGCGGCGGACACTTCCTTGCTCTAAAACCCTCTCAGGAATGAGAGGAGGTCTGTACCCATCAGTGGGACGTATGTGTATAGGCTGTAACTTTAACTTCAACTTTTATATCGCAATGCGCTAATTTTATTAATTTTTAAGTCCTTGATATCTGAAATATAGATATTGTATTGTTTAAAAGGAACAGAATCATTCATTCATCATTACGATACCAGAATGTACCCTCCTCACGGATAGGACAAGGATTTTTTACACATTGTATAAGTCTATTATTTTCTGTAAACATTTTCTTATTTATTTATTTTTTCGACCAACAAGGATCATAGGGTAATATTACATTCATTCAAGTTAATTCTAATACTAAAATGAAATTAAATTAAATTAAATTAAATTAAATTACTTTCAATCAGAATTAACTAATTAAGCATAATTTTTATAATTTAATTGTAAAAAGTAATTAAATCAAAAATTTTGCTTGTGTTTCCGTCACCCATTTCATAAAAATTACAGGAATTTTTCACCGACTAGGCACTGGAAGCCAGCAAACACTGCGTTTGGCATGTGTGCTGCTGTCGTGTCTTCACTCTACGACAGTTTGGTTTCTGGTGGATAATAGTCGTATCAATTAGCAGTACGAGATACTTTTTAACATTTCTTTTAAATTGGTACCAATTAACGTGTTAGTTTTAAGTGTACACGGTGTAAAATAACCTATCACCACTTGTCTCGTACGTGACGAACGTCAATTAAGGGTAGTGCTAAGAACCCATGTGATCTTTAAATATTGGTGAAATAAACACTATAATTATATTAGACCTTAAATATCCAGACCGGGGATAAAGACCTGTGTCAAAGGTAAGAAATGTTTGGTACGGCGATCGACTTTTCGGCTAATAAGCGTGGCGAAAAAATTGTTTCTAAATAATTAGGAAAGATAATGACCAGCAATAACAGGCTGATAGAGCCGTGGTAGCTCAGATGGTTAGCGCTCGCTGTAAGCTTCACGGTACGCGAGCAACCCGGGTTCGATCCCCGCCGGTACCAATAAAATTGTTAATTGCAATTTTAAGCGCTGATTTACTACGTTCTCGGTGGTGAAGGAAAACATCATGAAGAAAACTGCATATCTGAGAAGTAAGACACGCATTGAGGCAGCGCGGCGGACATTTCCTTGCTTTAAAACCCTCTCAGAAATGAGAGGAGGCCTGTGCCCAGCAGTGGAGCGTATATAGGCTGTAACTTTAACTTTAACTTTTAACAGGCTGATAAAGATAATATTTTGAAAAGTAAATTATAGGTTTAAATTTAAAAAAAAGGTTATGACAAAGTCAATAAACATACAAAATTCTGACATAATTTACTCTATGATTTTTTATTATTCTCTCTCTCAATTAAGCCTTGTAAACTTTCCAAAAATTTTACGCGAAAATAGGATCACTTTTCAATTTCGCCCCTTCTATTCCGTCTGCACCAATCAATAGTCGATTAATCAGTCGCAGCGAACGGCGCGTGCGCATCCGCGCGGAAAATCTTACAAAAAATAGGGGGCCTAGAGCGAAGAGGGGCGCGGGGCAACTGCGAACTTACGCACTACCGGACTTGCGATTTAGGACAGGAATAAAATTGGAATGGAGTTGTGGCTTACTTTAAATATAATCTTTTTTAGATTAGTACACATTACTAAAGGATTACGATTTTTCTCACCTAAACTTTCAAAACCATTAAAAGTGTACTAAATTTTTTTATATTTTTTTATTTTTTATATATAGGTATATGAGAGAGGAATTACAAAATTAAAAAATAGCTGCTTGAAGAAATATAATAAAAACGTATATGCAAGAAAAAAAGCAATAGCACATATATACTTTTGGGCATGAGCAACCATCCTATCAATGAGTTTGTTTTGAAAGGTTAATAAGAACGATTCGGAAGCGCAGACATTTAGTTTTGGCGCTGCGGACGTCACCATCAATACCCACAATCAAAAATCTACTGCTGAACCTCCTTTATAGATTTCCTCATAAGGAGAATATTTGCCATACTTGCCACAATTGACAGGCAGGTTGGCAACCAGTTTTTTATATTTTTGAGTTGTTTTTAGGAAGATGCTGCTACACAATTTATTGTTTCCCTCTGATGCATCTTACGATAACCACGCGATGATATGAGGTAATGGGTTTTCTTACGCCGCCACTAAACAGCGCTGCGGGCGTATGGTATACAATTTTTTTCCAGATCTGGATTTTAGTCCATGTGCAACTTCTATAGAAGCGTTTACATTCTCTCTGTACAAGTGGAATAGAATTTATAACGTGGGAATAACGTAGTCGTAACGTAGACTCAGTACAGTGCAGTGTAAGGATGATATTATAGTGTAGTTGTAGTAGTGTAGTCAAGAAGTCAAGTCACAAGGCTCCAACTGAAAACCAGCGCTGCCTTTGCAGTATTATGCTGAGTTCGACACCTATAGTACGGCCAACTAGCGGCGATACGAAAGGTCATTTACCTTAAAAATGACTGTGGACAATCTATTATCTCTTTCCATCTTGTGTATTTGTCGTAATGTCTCGTTTTCCCGGCAAAAACATGTCAGGGTCAAGACGGGTTCGCCAACATTCGGGAGTTGTTGTTGTTTAGTAGTTTTAATTAAAACTTCTTGGTTCGAAGTGTACTTTAAAGTTATCTTAAAGTTATTTAAAAACAGCAACTGTAATAATAAAACTTTTCTTAATTTATTAAAGATGCATGTAAGTAAAGTATGTATATCATTTTAATTTAATTTTTAATTTTAGGTGACTAGTTTTACTGTGAATGAAAAAAATATGGTTATTAATACCTACAAATATGTTAAAGAAACTTGGCCTAATGATAAATACCCATACAGAAAAGAGATGGCGCAGAAAGCAGCTAGTATTTTATATATATCATCAGTCCTGTATCCCCTAAGGGGTAGGCAGAGATATTAACACCCACATTTTGCCTGATATATTTAAGTCCCTATGTAACAGGGGGCAAGCCTGTTACCATACACCGGGCACACGGTTGTTAGGCAAGCGATATTCAGAAACATTATTATTATTCTCGTTATTTAATTTAAATCTACATTATACAATAATACAAATTATAACAAAATTTATAAAAAGTCTATTTTTTTGGTTTGCTAGACATTTTTTAAAACTATATTGTCTACTTAAATATATAATCTAACTATCAAAAAGTTACGCACCTTGCATTGGTTTTGCTTACATTTGGTATCGCTTCTCGTTGGCCGTACTTTATTTGATGTCACATTTTAATTTTTTCTTTTTCAATTTTTTTTGTTTTATTATTAGTTAATGATGTGCATGTACTGCTTCTTAATTATTAATGCATTAGCAGTTTTAGACTAGTGCATGCATATTTTTGCCCCTTGCTTTTGTATATTTTTTAAATGTGTGTAAAATGTGTGAATCAAATAAATAGTTCTTTCTTTCTTTCTTTCTAGTATTCAATAAAAATTGCAAAAATGATCTCTGGCATCTAAAAAAAATAATACGAGGATTAGTTCCTCGGAAACAATATTATTAAATTCTTTATACACCAAAAAATGTCGACTCCATGCCTTCCATACGATCGACAGGAGAAGGGTAGGCTGCGGCGTGTCGATAACAGAGCTCCATAAATCATTGCCCAGCAAATGTCTCGTACTTGCTTGCAGCCGACGATTTGCCTGCCCCGCCTTCGATAAACTACGCGCATCAAAACCCTTGGATCACGTTACGAACGTATATTATATAGTGTTAATAACGGTAAAGAAATATGATAGAAATGTTATTATTAGATATAGATTTATATAAAATTTAAATACTTATTTGTTAATATTAAGCCATAGTTTAACTTGAGACTTCAATTTGAATAGTACTTGTTTCAAATTCGAAGAAGTCATATCATTACAGCCTACTTCACGCCATATCCTAATCTTTCAGACCGTAACCTTACGGCTGACGTCACTAAATAATTTAATATGTTACACCGTGTGACGTCACGCGTGTAGGTATGTCTGTCTGTAGCACGCGAGGCCCGTAAATCGTCACGCCCTGTTGGCCCGTTTAATTAATTCTCAAATAACTGAATTCGCAACATATTTCGTATTACTACAATTGCTTTATTAAATATATACGCTACTTATGCTAAATAATTATAATTATATTTAATAATATACAGCTGTGCTCTCCAACTCACTTTAATTTGCAAAAGGAAATTAATAAGTTATTAATTCATGTTAAAAGAAATTAATTTGATACCTTACCTCGTATAAATATACTTGTAGGTTTTTTAAAAACATAAATGACGATGACGAAGTCTTAATTGACCAAGTGAGGGACAGTAGAATTTACTTGTTCGCAATGTCAATTATACCTGCACGTGCTGCACGTTACTAACTAAATTGTGTCTGAAGAAGGATTAATTGCAGGCAGTAAGGTTAAGGCAAACGGACAGGATATGAAAACGGATAAGGATCATGTTAGAGCAGAACCTTAAATACTAAAATGCTCTAACATTTTACCTTTACTATCCTCTTAACCTAGTTTGATGCTTAAGGTTATTTCAGGTCTATAAGTTATTGCAGTAATTATATAAGCAGTTGTATATATATATATATAGTGTTATGTTGCAACTATAATATGGTTGTTACACGTTTTCACAAAATACTAGTGTAAAATAGCAGCTTAATGCTACTGTGTTTCGTATGATGAGTGTAAACAAACGGAGAGCTTTTTTACTTGAAACGAGGCCTTCCATCTTAGTCCTCAGGGAACGCATCTGCCTTTTAATTTTTAACCAAGCGTAGATGCAGATGTCTATGAGGCATAGCATCCATTTACCAACCAGATGGACAGTGTGTTTTTTGTCACCCTTTTCTATAAAAAGATGTAAAATCTGTATTCAACTATATACATGTAATGCGTGGTAAAGTAGTGAAAAGTAAACTCGTTTAAAAGAAAGTAGTATATGTAAAACTATTTCAAATGGTCAGCTTCTAATGTTACTGAAACTAATCTCTGGCACTTGTGCCGGAAAATCCATCCAAAAATATCAAACCCCAATTTCTCAGACTGGTAATGGGAAAGAGCATTCGTGCAAGGGTATCGCTTACTAAACTGCTTGACCAGTGAGTGGCACCTGGTCTAAGAGTTTCGCGGTGGACATAAGTACCACTGCCAAGAACGCTGACAACGAACATTAACATGGAGATCTAAACCGGGTACCGTTAGAAGCTATCAAAAGTCCTCTGCTGAACGTAGACCTTCCCCATAGATTGCCTTATAAGGGCTATGTCTGCCATAGTTGCTACGTTTGGCAGACGGGTTGGCAAAATCGTTTTTCTTTATTATTATGAGTTGTTATCAGAAAGATGTCACCTATATTCAAATATCAGTATTTCTATAACTTATTCACTACTGAACATGTCAATAATCACTATGATTATAAAATCACTATGTACTTTTAGACGTTCGCCCAGTTCCTGACCTACCACGACGTTTTCATATTTACTAAAGTATAAAAATTACTGGAAATACTTAAATTAAGATATTAAAAAATATCGTTATGAGTTCCGAGAAAACGTTCCAGTTTGTAGGACAGGACAAAATATAAAATATACGTTTCCGAATGGGGAAGATATAGCTTTCGTTTTATAGTTATTTTTTACACTCATTACTATAGCGGTTTCCTTTTTTGTGCCTTTTCCCACTGAAAGAGATAAAAAATGGAGATGAACTGGCGAGGTGCACAGTAAATACGAGTTCGAATAGTGTTGCGCTAATATAAAATAACTGATATTTGTCGATTCGTGTTCAGTCATGTTTAATCAAACAGTTATGTATTATTACGTGGTAGAGCCACGCTGTAGCTATATTTTGGTTGTAGCACGAATGGGTCGGCTCGACTGAGGTAGGACCACGCTCTCACAGAATACCAGCGTGAATTACCAGCTTAATGCTGCTGTGTTTTCTATGGTGAGTGTAGAGAACCGGAGACTCTTTTGACTGGAAATGAGGCATTCTATTTTAGTCGTCAGAGGTGACAACGCATCTGCATTTTGATTGTTAATCGAGGAAAAATGTAGATGTAGATGATTGACGAGTATGTTTTTATGGGATAAATAGTCCGACTAGGTAAGTCTAACTTCGACCGAGAGGTCAATCAACGGATTCAATTCGGCTGGGAAGCGTTCGGGAAATTACGGCACATCTTCTCGTCAGGTATACCTCAAAACTTGAAAACGAGATTGTTTAACCAGTTCGTGTTGCCAGTGATGACCTTTTAATCTAAGTCTTGGTCCTTCAGTGCTGGCCGTATGAGGAAGCTCAAGGTCGCTCAGCGAGCTATGGAGAGGGCCATGCTCGGGTTTTCTCTGTGTGATAAAATTAGAAATGAGGATATCCGCAGTAGAACCAGAGTGACCAACGTGGCCCAGCTCGAAGAACCGAAAACCGATGGGGGAAAAACGTTCTCAAGTGGCAGCCTCGTGTCGGTAGACGAAATGTAGGGCGACCCCCCACTAAATGGAGTGACGACCTGGTAAGACATGCAGGAAGTCGATAGATGCAGCTGGCTCAGGACTGTGCTATGTGGCATTCCTTGGGGGAGGCCTATGTTCAGCAGTGGACTTGTGAAGGGCTGTAATGACGATGATGATGAAATCTAAAAGTCTATAGGCCAAAGCATCCACTTACAATCAGGTGGACTGTGTGCCCGTTTGTCACCCTTATTCTATAAAAAATAAATATGTATAGTACATTTAAATTTATTTCATAAGATGGTGGAATAAGTGTCGCCATCTTCCCATTTTCCTCCTTATATAGCGTATGTGGCGACACTAAGAAATGCCAAAAATATCTCATGGCCTCCGATAGAGATCAGTATAACTGTCTAGTATATTTTTATGTTTTTAGCAGCCTTTCTTAACCACTGTTGGATATAATCATTTTTTTGAAAATTTACATTTACTAAACACACTTACCACATAAGTCAGGCAGAATGCTAAGAGCGGAATTCAATTGATGGGGCTTCTTTCCACCTCGTGCTCATTTGCTCATTGCAGCCTTTCCAAATGAATATACTGCCTTTTTTTTGAACATCATAATATGAACATTCGTACTCGTATATACAAAATACAGCCCACATCACATACGACTCACAGCTGGGCATAGTCTTGCTCTCATTTAGTGCTAGGGTTATGAAGCAATAAGTCAGAATCACATTCACATGGAAAATGTCCAGTTTGATGATGAAAAGCCAATCCGCCAAAGACGATTACGGCAAAGACTCCCTACAGTGAGACAGGCGGATGTCGAGTAGTGTACCAACTGCTGAAGATTAATAAGATATTTAAAATATAACTAATTTTCAATAGGCTAAGAATGAAATTTAATATTTTTGAATTTCCTATTGTCTACGTACAAAATAAATACCTTATATCTTAATATGTGTTAAGATATTTTTTTAACCAAAATACTATTAATTAATGAAATTCGTTAAGAATTGGTAAAATACCTTAATAATTATCAACTAGATAGTAAGGTAAGTCACTTTCGGAGTGTTTACCACAGACTATCCAATTATGTGTAGTCCTGCACTTATTTTTGTTTCCCCAGAATTTATCGATAGATTGCTTTCTACCTTTCCCGTCCCTATCACATCGACCGCAGACCGCACGGGCCGGTAGGCACGAAAAGTCGCTCCCAGCAAATATATTAGAATATACATTACCCTACGTGACTTCAGTGAAATGAATGGCCTTACTGTCTACCTCTGTCCTGCGCTCGTATATCTGCCTGATATATACTTTTATATTTTACATACGCTTTTTATATACCCTTGTAGATTGAAAAGCTGCGTAAAATTACCCTCTGATATTACGAGGCTTGTTAATCTTGAATTATACCTGTGATTGCTGCATGAATAGTAGTTGTGATTTATTCAGTCAAATAAATGGATGCGTACTGTACTTGCCTGTTTAGTCTCCCAGGTTTGAATTTCTGCTGAAAGTAACATGTGTTCAATTTGTTTCGTATGTTGAATTTTTGATAACGCCTAAACACATGACTTGATGTTCGTGGTTTGAAGATGAATTTTATGACTTTTCAACTATTTGAATTTTTACTGCGTGCTGCAGTTTTTTTCCACAAAACTGCTATTCACGCAAAGGGGATCTGAATAATATATAAGTATAGGTAAAATAGATAGCAGACCCATTTTTCTGGGAAAATGTCATTTCGTCTTAGTCCACAGGAGCCATAATTTGACAACACAACATCTGCATTTTGATTCTTAATCGATGATAGATGTATGTTTCTTCTGGCCACAGCATTCACTTGTCATCAGGTGGATGCTCATATTTCACCCTAACTTCTATAAAGAGTTCATTAAAACCTCGTCATATTATATAATAGATATTTTTAACATTACCTCTACGTACGGTAAGTGAATAAAGCAACAGCTGAGACACATCCCAATAACGATCACAGACCTTCTCTTATTTAATTTTAACTATCATCAGTTAATGTTTGTCTAACATTAAAATTCTCTATTTTATAAAATTTTCGCTAACAAATTTCGAATGCTTACGAATTTTATTTTATAGAATTCGGAGTATTCATAAAGGCTTTTGAATTCTTGTAAATCTTCCTGAATCTCTCTAGCTATGGAAAATTACCTAAAGAATGCTAATTAATGTTAATGAACAACGCATGGTAAAAATAATAAGTCACGAAACAGTTAGTGACGGCTTTTAGTTTGACGGCTCCGTCTCGCAGTGGCTTAGCAATGAGCTGTTGCGCTGGGGGCCGCGGGTTCGAATCCCGCACGGAACAAGTATTTGTATGGCCTACAAATAATTGTCCCGGGTCTGGATGTTTGTCCACGTGCAATTTATGTTTGTAAACTGTCTCCACGATACAGGAAAAAACCTAGTGTGGGGGTAACGTCTTTTATAAGAAAAAAAAAATTAACAGCAATACTGAGCTCCTTAGAGACACGAGCTTAGTGACTTTAAAGAAAAAAGATTCCCGTCAAAGCCTATATTTATACCATACGAATTTCGAACCTATAATATACGTGTTTAATGCCCAAACTCGACTCTATTGCTTTCAATTGAGAATTCTTATCCTGGTTGTAGTTCGTAAACAGGACGGATTTTCTGGAAAGTATTTTTAACGAGCACATAATCCACCTGATTATAAGCAGATTCTGCGACTTATTGACTCTTACATTTATTTTCCCTCCATTAAGAATCAAAACGCAGATGCGTTGTCACCCGTGTGTCACTAAAAAGTCACCAGTTCCCGTTACCAACCATACGAAACATAACAGCATTATATTGTTATTTTACACCGGTATTCTGGGAGATCGTGGTCCTTTACCGATCGAACAACCCCTTTGTACTGCAACCATAATACAGCAGCAGCATGGCTCTATCATCACGTTTTATAAAATCAGCTCATATAGAATACCAGTGTATAATAGCAACAAAGTTACTAGCATAAGTCATTTCATCTCTAGCCTAGTAATTAATTATCTTGAATAGTTTATATGATTATGTTCTCTTAGTCGCTTACGACCAGGGCAAAACCTAAAATTCATTTAAAACTTTCTCATAAAAAGGAACTTACCCTTACTAAGCTACCAGTGTCATTTGTTATAGTTATGCGAAAAAAATGAAGGTAGTGTCAGTGAATCAAGGACATTACACAACCAGATCTAGAACCAACAATTTTTAGTTTTTAAATAAATATTGGCCCCAGCTCGGAGTCTTACCTAGCCGTAACAAAATAGCCCATCCTTAATTTAGGATGAATAACACCAACTTCTTTAATATAAACTAGAGCCTCACCCTGGCTTTACTCGGGATGAACAATTATCTATGATCTATATTATATCTCTCCCGCGCCAACATGCCCGCCACCGCCGCGCTGACCGCTACCATACTTATTTTATCGCGCGAGAGTTTTACATAAAAATGGTTACTGTAAGTTAGTCTTAGAATATAGACATTTGCCGTCGCGAATTTTTGCATGCCTTAAGCGCAAAGCGCGTAGGTATGTTCTACTAGCGCCTAAAAATCAAGATTCCAACGTTTTGTCGCATGAAATCGTATCTAACAATCATGTTGAACATATAAATGATATAAAAAGCAAATTGTCAGAAAGATAAGTGATTGTTGAACTAATCATTTTTTTTTAAATCAATTAATTGTTATTTATATATAAAAAATTGGTTTTAGTGGCTTATGGTGTAGAGTTATCAAGTCCACGTCGGGTTAACACGACAACTTTTGAAAATATTTAAAAATTGGAAGTATAGCAATAAGGTTATTAGTGAAAACTTGTGTGTATTTAAACTACTTTAAAAAATTTACGTTTAAGGCATGCATAATTGGATTTACCAATAGGTTTTTTTAGAACTTTTAAGAGGTACAATTCAGCCTTTCATTATTTTCGTGCAACTTTCTAAGTTTATCACGCAGAGAAACCCCGAGCATAGCCCTCTCCATAGCTCGCTGAGCGACCTTGAGCGTCCTCATACGGTCAGCAGTGAAGGATCACGTCTCAGATCCATAAGTCATCACACGCACTGGTTGTACAATTTCGTTTTCAGGTTTTGAGGTATAGCTGACGAGAAGATTTGTCGTAATTTCCCGACCGCTGCCCCGCCGAGTTGAATTCGTCGATTGACCTCTCGGTCGAAGTTGGACTTACCTAGTCTGACTATTTGTCCCAGGTGAACATACTCGTCAACAACTTCAAGCTTAGTGCCCAACAACTACCGGCATAGGTGTGACATGGATATTACACATGATCTTTGTTTTGTCCATGTTCATCTTAAGACCTATCCGTTGGGAGACACTATTGAGGTCATTGATCATAGTGCTTAGGTCCTCCAGCGATTCTGCTATAAGGACTATGTCGTCGGCAAATCGAAGATGAGTGATGTACTTGCCATTGATGTTAATACCGTATCCTTTCCAGTCCAGTAGCTTGATGACGTCTGTCACGTGAAGAGTTTCGGGGATATAACGTCACCCTGTCTTACACCTTTCTGCAGTTGGATAGGTTTCGTACTCTGGTTCTGTACTCGGATAGCCATCGTAGCCCTACTGTACAAACACTTCAGCACCTCGATATACTGACAGTCAACTTGGCACCGCTGAATGGACTGCAGCACCGCCCAAATTTCGACGGAATCAAAGGCTTTCTCATAGTCTACATACGCCAGACATATTGGCAAATTGTACTCCTCGGACTTCTGTACAATTTGCCGAAGGGTATGTATGTGGTCTATTGTACTAAAGCCTTTTCGGAAACCGGCTTGTTCGGGAGGCTGGAAGTCGTCGAGTCTGCGTGCGAGACGATTCGTAATGACTCTCGAAAATATTACTTATTATACCTTATTATAATATATCTTCCTTGAATTAAAAAATGGAGGCATTATTATTAGGTAAGTTAGTTTATTACGTTGTTTTTACATTATTATCATGTTAAGTATAAGATATAAGTTTTAATGTTCTTGTTTTATTGTAAGCACATAAAGAATATCTCTTTAATGTTTTTCTGGTCTTTGCTTAGCGTCGCGGATTAAATTTTCACCTTCAGCTAACTGAAAAAATCCATTACTTCCGCCAGATGTCACCGAAATCAAATGTCGTTGGAACAGCTATACGAAGGAGTAGTCTTGTGATTTTTAAATTTATACGTAAGATTTTTGATTATCTATTGTAGGGAATAATTTCTAATATCAGAAGTGTAATAGTTTCTAAAATCAGAAGTGAGAATAGTTTCCAAAACTATATTATTAATTTATTTTGACATTGGTTTAAGAAAATATTAGGTTTTGTAAAGTAAAAAGTAATTTAACGGCCTATATAAGTTCCACGGCTGGGCACAGGTCTCCTCTCATTTCTGTGAGGGTTTAAGGACAAGGAAAACTGGGTTTTTGAAAGAAAAAATTGAAATTCTATTCATAAACAAAAGTAAAGACAGTACAGTAGAAGTACAGTTATATAAAATATTGACATAATATTTGATTAAATCGTAAGCCCTAAAAAGTTTTACAGATGTAAAATATTTTTATTCTGAATTTATAACTGTACCAAACAAATTAACAGCTTTAAACGCAAAAATAATATTATGATGTATTATTAATTTGTTTTTGTTTTGTCAAAATATTTTAGTTCGATATAAAGAAAATTAAATTCAAAAAGGATTGAAAGGATTATAAAAAATACAATAAAGAAAGGGAGAGTTATTGCAATCATTTTCATTTTTTTTTTCAAAGAGGTACCAATATTTCGAGTTCAACTTCGACTCTATGCCATTTGCTATTAAAGCAGTATCACTGAAACACAAAGTTTTTTAATCGACGTAGACAGACGTACAGACATTAATCAACGTCGATCACGAACAGGCACTGACGTTCTGCACAAAAAAATTGGGCTATCAGCCACCAACGTAAGAGATTTGTTTGTATTGATTCCTTTGTCTTTTGAAAAAGGGGATGATTGATAAACTCTCGAAATTAATTGTTTTTTTTTAAATAAAAATAATTGGTAGATTTTTTTGTATATGTTATTTTTTATAGAAATTAGTTGACATTTGATTTTGAATTGAATATATTTGAAATTACAAAAAAGTGGCAGGACTGTTTTCTGACTAGGGGTCCGTCAGGATGGAAACCACTCTCTAACATTCACAATATCATAACATTCACAATAGCAGTACCTGCACTACTGTGTTCCGGTCTGAAGGGTATGGAGAGCCAGTATAATTACAGGCTGTGAGACATTCCTCCGAATTGACAACGTATTTGTTGCCTTCTTTATTTGAATTTGGTTGCAGATGTCCATTGGCTGTAACAGCCATTAACCATCAGGTGGACTGTAAGTTCCATTGACACCTTAGTTATACAAAAAAAAACAGTTATTGAGAAATTAATTCTTATTTATAAAACTTTTTTTAAATAAAGCTTAGAAACCTGATGCCCTTGCAGCTCAGGGGCACTCACCCTAAATGTCATAACGATACGATATATTTACCTGGATCTTGAGCAAAACTTCGTTAGGAATCCTGAGGAACTGAAAGAACATAAGAAGTGATCATTGGAGCCGAGTCCATTTTCGCTACCAACGAAAGAAGAAATGGGCACAGTATTACAACGTTTATAGACCATTTCATGTCATAACGATACGATATATTTACCTGGATCTTGAGCAAAACTTCGTTAGGAATCCTGAGGAACTGAAAGAACATAAGAAGTGATCATTGGAGCCGAGTCCATTTTCGCTACCAACGAAAGAAGAAATGGGCACAGTATTACAACGTTTATAGACCATTTCCAACCCCTTGACAGTTCCCTGATTCACTTTAACTTGTTTCATTATTCGCTTGTAACTACAACTATTAACGTTTTATTTAATTTAAATTTTAAAGGTTGTTTATATTCGCTTCTGTCACTTTTTTTAATAATATCTCATTCTCAATAATGAACTGTCTTTCGAAAATTAAAGATGACACCATATACTTCGAATAAATATCGTATACTTCGTTTACTAATATAATATATCTCTAAACTTCAATAACCTTAATAACATTTACAAAATTAACATTTCGCTCCCAATTTTCGCGAGTGACACAACGAATATGAAATTCTTCATCTAAAATTCTAATTATTCTCGCGGCGTCTGAAATTAAAACCGATTTCGAGGTTCTAGAGTTAAATCAACAAAATGCGAGACAACAAACTTTGCATATTTCGCTATTAATAATTAGGAACTCATCGTTGCGGCTAATATGATTTATTTTGATTTTAAAGTTTGAAATAGCCTTTCATTATACGCTTGTGATGAAACAGTTAAAACTTTCCTTAATATTTTCAATTAAATAAATGATTTATATTAATTAATAACCATGTAGTGACAGTGTAAGAATATCCACTACCACATATCGTCCCGTGGGTGTCGTAAGAGGCGACAGAGGGAAACTAAAACCTAATGGGCAGCAGCATTTTCCTGATAACAAATCAAAATTATGAAAACTGCCGTTGCCAACTGTTACATACTACTTTAAAGAGGTACTGTGCATGCAATGCAATTAAACAGTACCGGAGCATCCTGGGTTTGTTCTCCGCTTGCACTAACGAAATTTTTAAGTGCTGATTTACGCGTCGTCTCATTTTTAACTATAAATAATAAAAGCTCACACGCCATGTAGTGGAGGCATGAGAGGACTCACTACTCCATTTCATCCCGTCGTCGTAAGTGGCAATAGAGGGAAATGAAACAAGGCAGCAAGTATTTTCCTGATAATATCTCAAAATAATAATAAGCTGATAAGAAAAAATGAAATGAAATGAAAATCTGCGTGTTCCAACCCGGCTGCCAAGTGTGGCTACTATGGCAAATATCCCCCCTATGAGGTAATCTAAAAGCTTATGATCAGCAGTAGATTTGTGAAAGGCTGTAATGAATGAATGAATGAAACATTCACAACACTACCCGATTCGAAAACCAATAGTTTGCATTTTTGCCTAGATATCGGCTCATGCTGGTATTCAAATTTAGGACCCACGATAAATCATAATATAAGAACGCGATAATCTTGGACTGCACAAAAAAATGGTAAATGTACTTTGAAATTGTAACGTTAAAGTTTTACTCCGTCACAGAATATTAATTTATAATAAATAATACAAGGTAATTCCGTAAAGCAAAATTAAAAATAACGTTGGTAAAAATACACCGTAGCGGTAAATCTACGCAAGTGCTACGAGCTACGCCGACCTACGTCGTATTTTTTCACTTGGCGCACTCTTCGTGATGTCGGATCTTATTTATGCCTGACTGCTTACGCGCAAGTCACGGAAGAATTTCTATTATGGAAATTAATAAAGCAAGCATTTAGCTTAAAATCCTAAAACTCTGTTCAAAACATTAATCTGTACTAAACGCATAAACTTTTTGCATATGAATAATAGAACCTTTCCAAGAATTGTCATCGGGGATGTATTTTTGAAAAATCTGTTCAATTTGTAATACTGGCCCCAATAACTTGTCGTGGGATTTGGGTTCGATAGTTCCTGGATGGAAATTTCATTATCAGTCGGTCGTTAGAGCTTTTAATTCAAAATGGGTGCATGACGTACTAGAGAAGTATTTCGAGTGAGAGCTTAAATTTTTTTCCTTCAACACTAATGCAAAAAATATAGATGATCGACTTTTATATTATATATATTATTCAACCCAATAACGTCATCATCATTTTCGTTCTGGTATTAGATTGCTCGTCATTTAGAATGTTTTAGCATTATCAACGCTACAAGACAAGCAAGACGTCTAAAATCAAACTAGGTTTTAGATTTTATAGAAGTTCAAGACCCTTCCGTAGGGAATATTTATAGCAATTGTTTGACAGTCGCGGTGCTGATTATTTTGCGTCTAGTAAAATTACTAGATGTCTAAACCGTCATCTAGCGACGGCCAATCTTGCCGGCATTTTCTTGAGCCGCCTTTAAAACACTAACGTAATAAAATGAGGACATGAATTCTCTAATTCCGTCAAAACATGGCGATTTTTTATGTCGTCATATATTTCTCTGTAATTGAATAAGTTTGAAAGCACGTTTCAATAACAGAAACGCAAAGATATATTTCATATACTAAAATAATAATAAAATAACCTACAGAAATTTTAATTCGAATTAAAGAGGTATTAGAAAAGTCTACCGTCAAAGGAATGTCAAAATTTTACACACGGAATGCGTTGGGAGACAGCGTGGCGTACAACCGTGTTACGGAGTCAAGAATTGAAGTAAGTCGACAGGCATTTGAAAGTTTGCGAGCACGGGATATATTATAGATAATTACCTAGAGTGGCATTTAAATACAAGATTTTTTTTTCTTTTAATTTAATTATACTATTCAAATACCGTGTACCTAAATTAATAGTTAAAAAGCTCCGTGTGCAATGGCTTATCATTGAGTCACGGCGCTGAGAACAAGTAATTTCCGCACAGAACAAGTATTGGTATGGCCTACAAATTAATGTTTCGGGTCTGGGTGTTTCCCTTGTGCAATTAATGTATACAAACTGTCTCCACAATATGAGAAAATCCAAAGCTTAGATTGGGGTAATGTTTTTTATTAACGACTACCATAATTTCGTGGGTTTATCCATGGTAGACCCACATTCATTTATTAATTCTATCATTACAGCCTATTAAAGTCCACAGCTGAACATATGGCTTCCCCATAGATTGACTGTTAGGAGGCATATTTGTCCAGGCGTGTAGTCAATCCAAAAATATTTTTGATAACTACTCAAAATAATATTTTATTATTTTGAGTAATTATCAAAAATATTTTGAGATTTTGAGTAATTATCAAAAATATTTTGAGATTTTGAGTAATTATCAAAAATATTTTGAGATTTTGAGTAATTATCAAAAATATTTTGAGATTTTGAGTAATTATCAAAAATATTTTGAGATTTTGAGTAATTATCAAAAATATTTTGAGATTTTGAGTAATTATCAAAAATATTTTGAGATTTTGAGTAATTATCAAAATTATTTTGATTAAGCTGCAGCATATTATGACTGCAGCGGGTTGGATCATCCGGGGAAGGACCACACTCGCACCAGCACCGAATATAAGCATAAAACAGTAGCATATGGTGAGTGTGCTCGTCATTCACCGGAGACCCTTTTTACCGATAACGGTCATACCTAAGATAGTGTTGACAACACATAGTCTGAATTTGATTTTTAGTTAAAGATAGATATGGCTATGAACCATACCATACACTGACCATCAGGTGGCATGTTGGCGGTGCGCACTTGTCAGCCTTACTTCACTAAAAACAAATGGGTGAATTTGAAATACTCTTTCGTGGGACCTAGGTTCAAATTCTCGTCGCAGTTACTGTATGAGCAAATACAGGAATTTATGATTTCTGAATCCGGTTGTATTGGAAGGGTTCCTATCTCTGCACTCTAGACAGCTTCGATCTAATCGAATATGCGTTACATCGGATGTGTATTAAAACGTCTTAATCTACAGTCGATGCAGATGTTAATAGATCTGTGACTGCGCGTACAGTAGCGGCACATATTATATGGTGAAAATATGATTTGTCGTCTCATGCATTCTTGAAACAATTGTAAAATAGCAAGAAAGTAATAAAAGTAAAGTAAAGTAAAATTATAGTCTATATACATCCCATTGCTGGGCAAATCTCACTTCTGAGAGGGTTTTAGGGCATGAAGTGTCCGCCGCGCTGCCCCAATGTGTATTGGAAGACTTCACATGTCTTTGAAATATTTTTTTTTTATTTCTCAGACATGCAGGTTTCCTCACGATGTTTTCCTTCACCGTCGAGAATGTGGTAAATCAGCACTTAAAATTTCAATTCACAATTTCATTGGTGCCGGCGGGGATCGAACCCGGGTTGCTCGCGTACTGTGAAGTTTACAACGAGCGCTAAGCCCCTGAGCTACCACGCCTCAGAAAGTAATAAACCGTTCAAAAATTAATTCCGACTGCTTTAACTACTATCGTCACGCATATACGCTAAAATGGATATCAAATTCTCATTTGATCATTTTTTGAAATAACATATCAATGTTATTTCAAAAAATGAAGTGTCGATTTTCAATAATTGACTTTTGTTGCAACGCACAAAAAAATTCAGCTCTATACGAAATCGCGTAGGTGCAGCGAAGCGTCGAGAGCGCGAACGTGACGACTTCCTGCCTAGAGCCGGCATCAACCCGTGCACTGCCATTTGATTTATTTCACGTGTCAGCTTACTATTCGTGGCTTTATAAAGTACATATCATGTTTTATATGAAGTTAATTTAACTACTACTAGTCTTTCATACTTGAAACTTGAAAATATCTATTTACAATTTTACGCAAGTTTAAAGTAAACAATGTACACTATATAATTTTATTAATATTTTCTGCATAAAATGTGAAGTAAAAAATACAGATTAATACGTCGTCATGACCTGTTATACTCTCGTTTCGGGATTTCTGTTCTGTTGTAAACTGTACTGTTGTATGTATTTACCCTTCTATACACTTCTCTTCTGAAAAAATATTTTGCTACAGTGTCTCATATTAATTAGTATTATTTCCATATTAAACAATTTCCTACCCATACCAACTAAAATTGCGCTTGCACAATCAATCCCATTACCGACTCTCGATTATGCTGACGCGTGCCTTCATTTAAAAAAGTTTTATTAAAAAAATACTAATTGCTTTATTAAGCAATTTATAAATTTGAGCGCATTTAGAAGTTTCTTTGTATAAGGTATTTGAACTGACCCTGTTTCTAAATTTCTCGAAAAACTCAAGTGTCTTACGATTCGTCTTCGCAGGAATACTCACATTCTTAAGCTTTTATACTGTGTTCTATTCAATCTTACCAAATCCTTGCCTTCAAGAGCGGTTTGAGTTTCTTGGTGACACTCACTGTCGCTCCTCATCTTAAAAAGCTGTTCAACATCGAACTTCAGAAAAATTTAAGACTTTTTAAAGCACACTTCTTTCCTCCTTAAATAGTCATTTCTTTATCTCTTTATTATATTATATTATTTTATACTACTTTAACTTACGTCGTTTATTAAAAAAATACCAATTATTAATTGCGCTATGGCTTTTATTTTACTTATTGTCTACTCCTTTATTATGTATGTATTTATTCTGAATAAAAATCTCATGAAGACTATAAATTCATCAAAAATAATAGGTAGAAGGACATGATATCAATTCAAGGCAAATCAACCGTCCGCATGAAAGTCAAGACCTCATTTTTCCTTTAACCGTCTTCATATAGGAAACCACTAAAAGTTAGGCGTTCATCAATTTAAACTTACAGCAAAAATCTTAGTACTTTTATTAACATTAAAAATTGAAGGTTCAAGGTAACCTACTAGGAGTGGTTCACAAAAGTAGATGAATGACTACAATTATTAATATGAGAAATAGAACGCATAAAAATAGTACCTAATGTTTGATAATGTAATTGATTCAAGTGCTTTCCTTATTATAATACTTTAACCGTTTTACTTTATGGTATTGTTAATCCAATGGAGGAACAGGTCGCTAGGTAGGTAGAAGCCCTGTAGTCATGATGATACAGTTTCCGCCAAGTGACGAAAAATTGTAAGTATGTAAAATGCATTCATAAATTATATAAAAATATGCAAAATGTAACAATAATTAAATGTTACGACCGATAACAAAATACGAAATAATCTGTTTTAAATTATATTCTAGATTAAATTACATACTATGAATTTTAGCATACCTTAGTGGCAATTATTTCATTCGAAACAGTAAAGCACAAGCTTTTAATTTTAAGATACCTTAGTGGCAATGATGTCATTTGGAACTGTAAAGCACAAGCGTTAAGCTTATTGCTGTTGCTTGAAGTCCAAATCTGAAGTTTGATTCTTATCATGTTTATTTTATTAGCGTTTAATTTTTATTTCAATTTTTCTGACCCTCTATACAAATATTTGTAAAAGGTAGCTCAAACTACATAACAATGGTAAAGTTGTTCCGTATCCCTAGATTTTTCACTATCGTTTTTCAAGATATTTTACGAAGTGCACCGCATCAATCAAAGCATTTGACCAATATATCCACCATACATACTGCTGAAAAATTTTGTTGCCGCAAAAAACTTTAATAAGAAAAAAAAAGAAATGTTCTTAGTCTTCGAGGTTGCACAAACAATTTCCTTCGCGGCAGGATATCGATATATTCGCTTAGAAACATAATTTAATCCGAGTACAATAGTCAAGCACATCGGGTGGACCGACGAGCCGCCCTCTCAGGGGCGGTAAGGGTAGTTATGAGTATTTTTAGATTAGGTATAACACAATAAAGGACTATATTTTAACTCTATTTTTCTTTTATTTGTGCTTGAGTGAGTCATTATAATTGTCTATATATTGTCTAGTGTCTAGTCTAGTGTAGTCTAACAAATGAGAACAAAAATTGTTTCAAGCTACCTTAAATCATATGAAAAGAATGCAGGCAGATAATTTGTTGCAATTTAAAAAAAATATAAATGTTATAAATCAGCTTCAGTGCGTAAAAATAGCCATACAATGGTCCGGCCATAGTTCGAAGAACCGACAACTAATTGGGAAAAAGCATACCATGAACCAGCAACAACTTTGTTTACTTGATGAGATATGCAGTCAATTAAACGAAATTAAAACATCCTGAACGCCAGGACGTTAGACGTATATTTTTTTATAGGATAAGGGTGACAAGCAAACACACAGTCCACCTGATGGTAAGTGGTTGCTGTGGCCCATATACATCTACATCTATCCTCGTTTGCGAATCAAAATGCAGATGCGTTGTCAGCCGTGAGGACTAAGATGGAACGCATCTTTTCCAGTAAAAAGGGTCTCCGGTTCTCTGCACTCACCATACGTAACACAGCAGCATTAATCTGTTATTTTACGCTGGTATTCTGTGAGAGCGTGGTCCTTCCCTGGTTGTGCCGACCCATTCGTGCTACAATTATACAATTAATATAGCTGCAGCATGGCTCTACCACGTACAAAATCATTTTCTTGATGCTTGAAAGATATAGAATATCACCAGCGATAAGAAGCAGTGACAAGGTTGTTAAACATGTGGCAATACCATCTAGTAAAAATCAAACACCTCAATATCGTCATAGCATTGGGTGATGCAAATTATTAACAATGGAGTAACTTAAATTTACGCAAAAAAAGTCATGACCAAAAGTTTTTACAATAAAATATTGAAAAAGGAAAAGGTATTTTTTACGTACAAAAACTATTCACAGAAACGTATAAAGCTGCCAGTATTTCTACCCACAAAGAACAAAAACGAATAATATTTGGAAAATAAATTCGGTGCGACACAAAAACCTAAGTCGATTTGAGCATATCCCGTAAACGCCGAAAATTCAGTCCGCGCCCTCGCTGACTGTCGATCGGCGCAATAAGATTTGAGATCACCGCGGTTTGTATTCAGTCGACTCGCTAGACCTAGAAGTGACACGGATCAGAAAATACTGGAAGAAGATTTTTTTTATATAGAATAAGGGTGACAAACGAGCACACAGTCCACATGACGGTAAGTGGATGTTGTGGCCCGATATAGACATCTATATCTATCTTTGATTAAGAATGAAAATGAATATGTATCGTCACCCATGAGGACTAAAATGAAATGCTCCGTTTTCAGTAAAAAGTGTAAGTTTATACGTGGTAGAGCCATGCCGCAGCTATATTAGTAGTATAGTTGTAGCTCTCACAGAATACCATTGTAAAATGGCAGCTTGACACTGCTATGTTTCGTATGGTGAGTGTAGAGAACCGGAGACCCATTTTACTGGAAAAGAGGCATTCCATCTTAGTCCTACGGGTGACGACGCATCTGCATTTTGATTCTTTATTGAGGATAAATGTAGATGTCTCTGGGTCACAGCAACCACTTACCATCAGGTGGACTGTGTGCTCGTTTGTCACTCTATCCTTGCAGCATCATTCCCCGGTCAAGCCGGCCCATTCGTGCTACAACCATAATATAGCTGCTGCGTTGTTCTACCATGTAAAATTATTAAATTGCTGTAGGTGATAGTGTCAGAAAATCCATCATCCAACGTCGCGGGTATCGTAAAATTCGACTACGGGAATTGCAAGAAAACCTCATTACTTTCAATAGATGGCAGTAAAAATAATCAAACTAGCAAACGAGAATTATATCAAAGATTTGAGATGGAAGTCTGGTACTGCGATCGCCAATCGGTTGTCAAGGTTACGAGTTGATGAAGACGGTTGCATTCTTCTTCTGTTCTTTTTATGCTATAATTGTTTTAGCCCATCCGATGGTAAGAGGCAATCGTAGCTCATAGGCACCTACTTGATCGTTGAAGAAGAATCAAGATGTAAGTAAATAAAAGAAAAAGAATAAAGTTCCGATACTAAGAGCTGATTTTTCAATCTTCAGAGAAAAGTTATTCTTATAATAAAATACTACACAAATTAAAAATTACAGTTCTATGAATATAATAGTTCAATTGATTTAATTTTATATCAAGGAAGTTTATAATTTATTTGATGGATAATTTTTATCTGAGGATTGAAAAATCGGCCCTAAAACAATTAAAGATTTTAAAATATTTGTTATTTATGGACAGTAGGAGAAGCTAAGTTCCGTATCTACGTGCATCTTTCAAGTTCGGTAACAATAAAATAAAAATCGGTACTTCTTGTACAGCCATACAGTCGATGTCAGCTTTTTTACCCACGACGGAACGGAGGTGTTTAGGTGCACATGCCATCTTTGTTTCCAGTTTCAATAAGGAAAAGCTAAGAGATGCAGCTATTTATGTCAATTAGAGATTACATAATATCCATACTTACCTAACTTTAAAGATTACATATATATACTTTATTTACGTATCCAATGTAATTCCAATTAGTCACAAACTCATGAACATGCAAAATTTTAGTTCAGTTCAGGGCAGGGAATGGTAGCCCCGACGTACTTTCTTGGGTTTGTAATTATATTAACTAATAGGTAGATGAATATGTGTAGTACCTATATTTGATGTTATTGCTGTGTCTATCGCTACGACAAACAAAATACACAAGGTAGGAAGGACTAAGGAAAGTCGTAATTAGTTGTTTATTATGACAGACCTCGCGACAAATCACCCTTTTTAAAACGCTTTTTGTTTTTATTTTTCGTGACTACTTCCTTTTAGTCAGGGTTTTTCAAGTATTTTATTTAGTCCTTTTCGATTATAAGTTTTACACCCGTCGTGGGTTTTGCCGAATTTTTTAATTTTGCTGTGTATTTAGATGCTCCTTTACTGTACGAACTTGGCAATATAAGCAATACATGAATAATATATTGTATCAAATTATTATATCAATAAAAACTATTTTTACGGTCTAAGAACTCAAAGTGAATCATTGAGGATTTCTTGCGCATATCTTGCAGTAATCAATATGTACCATACAACTAACTGTATACAAACATGAATCAATTCCAGCGCTTATATGATTAACTCATAAATGTCTTCATAAATTCCACATCTTCAGCAATTTGCTGTATAGGTAATATGGAGTGGATTTATATACAATTGAACCTACAAACACATAACACTCCAAATGCTTACAAAGCTACATATAAAAAAAGTTAAAGTTACAGCCTATATACGTCCCACTGCTGGACACAGGCCTCCCCTAATTTCTGAGATGGTTTTAGGGCAAGGAAATGTCCGCCACGCTGCCCCAATGCGTGTTGGCAAACTTCACATGTCTTCGAATTTTTTTTTATATTTCTCAGACATGCACGTTTCCTCACGATGTTTTCCTTTACCGCCGAGCACGTGGTAAATCAGCACTTAAAATTGCAATTAACAATTTCATTGGTGCCGGCGGGGATCGAACCCGGGTTGCTCGCGTACTGTGAAGTTTACAGCTAGCGCTAACCATCTGAGCTACCACGGCTCTAAATATTAAATAAGAACTAAAATTGTTCTCATCCATTGGTACTTAATCTCTGACCTGAACAGAAGAATAGAGCACGTGCTGTTGTCACGCGGCTTTGCTCACGTATCGAGCCTTCAACGGCTTTATGGGTACGTATGCTATGGAGTTATGTGACATCTACTGCCTATTGTACGTACACAATGGTGGAGAGGATTATTTTTTATTAAAGATCAAATCATATCCTTTTTCATTTATACCAGCCTTTATATTCTATTGAGGTCGATATTGAAATAAAATTAATTTCTGCTATTTTTTTTGATGGTTTTCTACCAGAATAAAAAAATACTGTGTAATGTCGTAAGAGGCGACAGAGGAAAACTAAAAAGAAGATGAGTCACAAGCATCTTCCTGATAACAACTGAAAATAATAAAAAACTGCGGTTGCCAGCCCGCCCGCCAAACGTGTCTACTGTGGCCAAATCCCGATAATGCAATGTATGGGAGAGGTTTATGTTCAGCACTGGACTTTATAATCTGTAATGGAAGGATGGCTGGATGGTGTAGTGACGGCGAAAGAAGAATTGGTAAAAAAAAAAGGTAAATGCCAAAAAATGTTACGGCTTACGACATATTTCTAGGTACGTCTTTTCTGCCTAGGAATCCGTCTGAATAGTTAACACTCTCTTACCTATTTTTGCCGCTAAACAGCAATACGTTCAATGCTTGGGTCTAAAGGGTATAGTAAGCCAGTATAATTGAGGCATTCCATCATCTTCAGAGGTGTAGCCTTCTTTATTTAAAGTTAGCTTCAGTTGTTCTTGGGCAGAAGTAGCCAATTACCACTTTGATGGTGGTTGACTGTGAGTTCGTTTGTCACTTCACTTTTATAAAAAAAAGATGGCAGTATAATCATAAAGTTAACGCCAGATATGAATTACCGATACCGGTGACGGGGGGACCGTCATAGTTGCAAGACGTCTGTTACTGCAATCGCCAACCCGCCTGAGATCTGAGCTAATTCTCCATAAAACGAGTTCTCCATAAACGAGATACAACGACCCTCAATAGACTTTTTTTTTACTAGAATAGGGTTAACAAGAGCACATAGTCAGATGGATGCTATGGCCCATAGACACCTACATCCATCCTCGATTAAGAATCAAAATACAGATAAGTTGTCACCTTGAGGACTAAGATGGAATGCCTCATATCACTCATCATACGAAATACAACAGCATCGAGCCGCTATTTTACGCTTGTATTTTGTGAGTAAGTAGTTCTTCTGCGATCGAGTCTACCCATTCCAAGTATAATACAGTTGCAGCGGCTCTACCATGTGTGAGGCTGATGAAGAAATAAAAATTAAATGATAATTGAGCAATTACCTCGCGCCGCGTTGTTCATAGTTGGCGCACTTCACACTTCCTCAAAGTATTTTAATTTTGAGACATGCAAGATTCCTCACGAATTTTTCATGTACCGCCGAGCTCGTAGCAAATTACTCCCTAAGCCTAACAACATCTCAGGGCCTGTTTCCATGAGCAAAGATGGCTAAAAATTACTTAATACATTAATGAAAATGTTAATTTTATATAAAAAGTAAACTTAAATAACAGCCTTTAAATGTCACACCAAAGGGCTCAGGCCTCCCTTTGTTTTATAAAGTAAAGCTTGGTATATGAAGAGAACTTAATTTTCCCTGAAAATACGCTTTAATACCCAGACAAGCAAATCCTCATGATATTAATCTTCATCACAAAACAAGCTCTAATTAACTATTTCACTGGTTCCGATGGGCATCAATTCTATGTTGCTCTTGTACCGGTGACGTGTTTTCTGACTAAAAGGCTAACTTTACATTTTTGATTTAGAGTAAAAAAATTAACTTTCAATTCATTTGGTAGTAAATTGCCTTTCTGAGCCAAGGACACCTGCAGTAAGCTAATACAAGACAAAACCTCTGAGGAGGGAGATACAGGCTAATAGACTGCAATTATACTGTTTTTCTAATCCCTTTATATATATTTTTCCCTATATAAAAGTGGTTGCTTTGTGCTGCTGGCTGAGTAATAATACTTTGTTTCAGATAACAAAGATCCATGTAATATTATGGATGTTTGTAAATATAATGAAATATACTAAAATATAATTGACTCAAAAATAAAAGTATTATAAAAGAATAATGGGAGCCACCAAAAAATAGGCAGTTAAAATTTTAGCGCGGTGTTTGTGACCGGTTCATTATTAACATGCGTTTGTCAGCGGTGAAGAAATGTCATCTTTGCGATTTGTTCTTACAACATTTTAAATAAGAAAACCTTGTACGTGGTAGAGCCACGCTTCAGAGTATTACAGCTGCAGCAATTATGAGTCAGACAGGGAAGAAATACGCTCGCACAGTATACCAACGTGATATAACAGCATAAAGATGTGTTTCATTTGATGAGTGACGACAACTTGAGACCTTACTTTTGTGGTGGGAAGGCATTTCATCTCAGTTATCGTAGATGACAACACATTTGCTTGCATCTTGATTTTTTTATAGGTGGTAGAGCCATGCTTCAGCTATATCATAGTTGTAGCACGAATAGGTCGGCTCGACCGAGGAAGGACCACGCTCTCACAAAATACCAGCGTAAAATAGCAGCTCAATGCTGCTGTGTTTGGTATGGTGACTGTAGAGAACCGGAGACCCTTTTAGCTGGATACGAGGCATTCCATCTTAGTCCTCAGGGATGACAACGCATCTGAATTTTGATTCTTCAACGAGGATAGATGTAGATGTCTATGAGCTACAGCACCCACGTACCTTCAGGTGCCCACCTGTGTGCTCGCTTGTCATCCTTATTCTATAAAAAAAGTCCAGGACAGTTTTAGCAGTCAGCATCCAATTATCTTACTTATCAGACGAACTGTGTATTTGTTTGTCATCATTAATTCTATATCAAAAATTTATATTGGCATCAGTACAAAGCTTATATTGACAATATCTTGTTCTACTTCTTTGCCCATTATTTAGCCATTTATTAGCATGTTTTCTTAAGTAAAAGCTTAAATGTTGAGGTCATTGATATATATGTACTACGCACTAGATTTCGCATTCCGATCATTCACTATGTTCAACTGAACTGTACTGCAATCCGTACACCTTACTTTAGTGTCATTTACTGTGGCTTCAATATTCATGCAGTTTGGAGGGGCGATAATTATACGAGATTTCAAATTAAAGTTTGAAATCTCGTATTATATAGTTGGGTTAAAGTATTAAGTATTAAGTTTTAGTTACCTATAAAAATGCCGTTTAGTTGAACTGGCCACTCAAAACCATAATATCTACAGTTTGACTTGAAATTCTTCGTTTAAAATCAGTTATTTATTTGTTCCTTTGAACTTTTTTTCTGATTACCACACTGTCAACATAAACTTATTCAAGCTGTTTTTCGTTTTTAGCAAGCTATTTTTCGTTTCACTATTGGATTGCAGTAAGAAAATGACTCTTTAAAGACAGATGGTGCGGAGCTCGGTGTCGATTTTAAGTACTTTTAGTATTGACATAACCCAGCTGTTCTGAGAATTTTCCCATATATAGTATTTGAAAGGCTTTTCGTATCCGCTGTATCTATTATGTCCAATTTTAATAAACTATAAAGTCACTAAAAAGCGCAAATGTTGTGTTTTGTTAACGTCGTTGGTTGAAAGGCGTATCTACAATACGAAAAAAAGAGCCTACTCCTTTCAAAAAAGCTAGGAACGCACTTTCAATTTCTCTAGTGTTAAAGATGTCAATCGGTCAATGCTCGTGTGCCACTTCTATGAAAAAAACTACAAAGTTGAAAAAATAAAAATAATATATATATATATATTAAATAATTTGTAAATAATTATTAATCATTGGTGTCTGTTACTGAATCGTGTAACTACTGAACGAGTTGACCGATTGAGGTTATATTCGTTACATCAAGACTATGTAGCTAAGCTAGGATCCGATAGGTGGCGTTGTAGTAAAATTAACAACAAATTGTATATCTTCTTCTATACAAATAAATAAAATTGAAGTGTCTCTTTGCAATGTTAAAATAACAGCTTTTTACTAAATGCATATGAAAGTATATACGGTACTAATAAACAAAAAAACAATTTTAAAAAAAATTGTCTGTTTGTCTGTTTGTTCCGGATAATCTCCGAAACGGCTAGAGCGATTTTGACGGAACTTTCACTGGCAGATAGCTGATGTTATAAGGAGTAACTGAGGATACTTTTATTTTAGAAAAAGAATATTAATTAATTTCGCTCAAACAAATTAAAACCCATGAAATCGTAGTAAATTCCACGCGGGCGAAGTCGCGGGGGACAGTTTATGGAATAAAATTACTCATAATCACGATATAAACAAAATCAAATAATCTGGAGCCGATAGGTGGAGATGTGGTCAAGCTATGAATAAATAATATATTTACAATGTAAAAAGTCCTGAGGGAATTTGGAGCCACACTCATCGCGCTGAGAATAACAGAACGAAGTATTTGGCGAGTCAGCTAGTTTTTACGCACTTTACAAATTAGGCATCATTTAATTGAGTTTTCAACACAACCACGATAAAATTGTGTTCCGATAAAATCACGTATACCACGCATTAATATCACTGGCTCCATAAGTACGTAATACAATTTCCAAGGTATAAAGTCAAAGAGCTTCCTGAACCCCTTTCTTCGCGCTCTTACACTCCCTACCCACGTCAGTGTCGCAATAAACTTAATTACACTAATACCGACCTCAATACGTGACGTTTTAAGGTAGGATGCTCATAATTTTGGAAAATTATGGGTATGAAAATTTAAAACGTTAAAAAAGAAAGGCTTAATAAAATTGTGGATATTCTTTCTGGAATAAATTACACAGTATTTAATTACAAGTGCCATCATTTTTATAATTTAGTTTAAAACAATTACGATTTAAATGTATATTCAAGTCATTTATTTAACTCGGGTAATATCCATCCGCTTGCTAAGTCTAACGACGAGCAGTGAAGTTTTAAGATTTGTTGAGGAAGAATAGTAGACACCCGTGGCATATTTGTATTTATTTCATCTTTAATATTTCCAAAGAGGTATAATTTATACTTGCAATTGTTTTCACTTGGTGAAATTACAGCTTCATTTTTGTGATTTAAATAAACACTTACTTGTTTCGCAATATTTATTTTAACTACCGTAATACAGCATTATCATGGATGGTACCGTAAGGCAAAACCGGTCGGTTTTTATAATTAGTAATTTAATCATTTAAAATAAAATAATGCGAAACAAGTACAAGTGTTTACCAAATCACAAACAATTCAAAAGGTTTTTAAACAACGAATTAGCTAGTTACTGATTTCTAGAAACGCCTGTGTGTTGATTACGGCAAATGATTCATTCAACTTATTAACCGCTGATGATTATGGTATAATGAAGGTGTAATGATGGTATAAAGAATGTGTCGGTAAAACTAGAACGATAAAATTGTAGAATCATAAAATACAAACCGCCTAATTTTAAAGGCGTGCTCACACCACAGCACGTGTAATTACGTGCTAATTACGCACTCTAGGCGAGCGTGACTAATGCACAGCCCGGCGCGACTCACGTCACAACTGCACTAAGCAGCTACGTATTTGTAAATGTGCTTTCATTAATCTTATTTTATTATACATTACATACCAATTGCTATGTTTGAAATTTCTACAGTGTTATTAACATTTTTGAGCAAAAGCAATGATGGAATACGATTCGCGACAGGAGCAAGCAAATGTTTAAAAATATCATTTAAATTGGGACCTATTCAATACAATTAAATATATTTACAAATAAAATAATTTAAATAAAATATATCGTCTGTCGTTAAAGCCTATCAAAAGCCCACTGCCGAACATAGGTCTTCCCCATAGATTTGTCTCATGGGGGGTATTCCCCCCATGAGACAAATCTATGTGCCATAGTTGCTTCACTTAGCAGGCGGGTTGGCAACAACAGTTTTTTTTATTATTTTGACCTGTTATTTGAAAGATGCTACTGTTCATTCCCTGTTCCAGCAGGTTCTTTCTATCACGTCATACAATATCCACGATATATGGGTTAGTGGTTTTTCTTTCGAAACGAACTTCTACGATCATAAAATCATTTAAAAAGTGAAATTAAACTAAGCCCCTAATACGTCCCCCTCTTGGATACATGACCCCTCTTTAAGAGGGTTATGGAGCAGTAGAGGTGAGTGTTATTTAACATAATCGGTTTCAGTAACTGTTTACCAGTCTGATAATCGTTTAAATAGGTTCATGGATCAACATTTTCTACCGACTTCAAAAAGGAGGAGGTACTCAATTCGACTGTATGTTCTTTTTTTATGTGTGTTTACCACATAACTTTTTTTTGGGTGAACCGATTTCGATGATTCTTTTTTTATTTAAAATCTGGTGCTTCTCGTGTGGTCCCATATAAATTTGATCAAGGTCTGACCAATAGTTTTTGAGTTAATCTCAATAATTTATATTGAATTCGGTTGTACAAAATTTTGAATTTTAAATTATACGTACATAGTTTTATAACACTAAAGTGGCGACTGTCCGGGCGAGTATGCTTTTCATTCAACAGATTATTTAGTAAAATTACTGAACACACGTGGCACGTCTCATCTCGCTCGTCATTCGACTCCGTCATGAATAACGATGTGTGAAAATATATGCGAAAAAAGTAATTTATTTAAATCAAATTTTGCAGCCAGTTCTTAGCCTGAAGAAAGTTTGAAAGAAAGATGAATCTGATAAAATTATTTGAAGAGCGATAAAATAGAATACATAACATATAGGTAACCGTTTCATTTATAGCAATGTTCTATACAGAAATAATTATTTTCAAAAATAAGTGCTTTTGAAACTAGTTAAGCTAGGTTACTAGAAGGACTCCTTTATGCCTAGATTTTACCTATTTCTGCCACCAAGTAGCAGTGCCTGCATCGCTGTGTTTCAGTCTAAATGGTATAGAGAGCCAGTGTAATTACATGCTATAAGGCATTCACTCTTAGTTCTCACAGGCGACAACGCTTCTAAAGCCTTCTTTGTTTGAAATTGGCTGTAGGTGTCTATTGGATTACAGGTGGACTGTAAGTTCGCCACTTCATTTTTATAGATCTTAACTCGTAAGTACCTTGAATAAAACTACTTTTACGGATTTTATCGCGTTTAATTATACTTATTTTTAATTCCCGACGTTTCGGGTGCTATATAGCACCCATGGTCACGGGGGGACTGAGGTGACTGACTTCCCGATGTCGTAAGTACCTATGAAACTACGTTTAACCGATTACGTAAAAGAGACGTTGCGACTACTAAGGAGCAGTTAGTCCGCCTGATCCAGAGGTAGTTTAGTTCCTCCTTCTTCCATTTTACCATCGAACAACTGGATGTACGGTTGGACGTTTCCTTTGTGCCAGAAGATCTTGTGAAATTTGATAGATAATAATACAATCACCTTTCTTACGCTAGGCGTAAAATACCCAGACCGACGACGAGATGCAGCGTCAAAAGTGCGGAACATCTGGTAATGCGATCGTCAATCCATCTACTAATCTTGACGATGAAGGTGAATCCGAGAGGCCCATATCCTGCAGTGGACTTTTACGGGCTGATGAAGAAAAAGAAAACGAAATTATCCGGCCGGAAATTATCCAGAGGAACTGTTAATGTGAAAAGCGTTAAGTTTTGTATACTACTCATATTTGAATACATACTTTTCTTAAATATATACATCTAAAATCAATCAGTCATATTACAATACGTGATTTATTGATAGTTTCGAGCTTAAACTATGTTTTAGAAAAGTCTTTCTAACTAAAGAAGTACCTTAACAACAGCGGCGCATTTTACATGAAATTCCATAACAAATGAGTACATTTTAACTCATATCTACGGGACATCTATTGTGCTTCAAACCTAGCTTAAATCAGAGACTAAATATAAACTACAAGTTGTGTACAAGTTATAAGGTGGATTTTAAAATATTTTTCAATTTCCTTCACAGATACAAAAAGGCTTTACATTTTAAGAATTTGTGCTGAAGAAATAAAAAATTCCAACCCATTACTCCAGTAATCACGCAATTCTCGTATCTCGGAAACCCATTTCGCGTTGCATGCAATTACCTCAGCGTTCGATTGCCTGGTTCGTAGGTGCAGCCGATATCACGAGCGACTGCGTGCGATCACCGCCTGATGAGAAATTTGCCGCGCGACCACTCGGAAATATTGCCGCGACGCCGCGGTGTGGTTATAGCTTACCCTATAAAATTAGTTTTAAGGCTCTCTTGTAGTACGGTATAAAAACGTTATAATCACTTCGCTGCAATTATCAAAGGAATTAGTATTAAATCTAGGAGAGTTTTAGAAAAACTAACGTACGTCCAACCTCAAAGATATCTCGGTGGGCACGGGCCGGAGCAGCTGCAGGCGCTTTAATTTTTCGATTTTTTTTTTCATTTTTTTTCAATAAATCTTAATAAAAACAAATTTGCACAATGTTTTCTATTCTCAACATTTCCTAAAAATAAGCCTAATCATTGCATAAAAGTTTTACACGGTTTCGTTATGGAACCTTTACAAGGTGTACGTTTAAATTGCAATTTAGTATCATATTTATGGTTTCTTTGTTAAACCTTTTTACTTTTGCGCAATAATTACATTTAGGTAAATTTACAAAAAAGTGAAAAAGTACAACAACATCGCCTTAACAAGCTTTGCTCGTTTTTAATTCATCCGCCTACTGAGTTATAGATACCTCAGAAACTTTTAAAGTATAATACTTTTTTTTTTAAATAGTTATAGTTTGCATATAGACAGGACGCGTTCGCCTTTTAATTTCATAATGAATTCGAACTTGGTCTCCAGGTTTTGCGATTGAACTATTTGATGACAATTTTTTAAATCCTATTGGAACTTTTATAAAATAAGTGAAAAATAAACACGATAAAATCCATCACTAAATATATCTATATTTAGATAGTATCACTAAATGTGTGGATTTTCTGTATGTCGTCACACCATTCTAGTTGGGAGTCTCCCTACACTCCACTTATTACGGGGCGTCCACTCGCGAACCCTTCTTTCCCATTGCTTGTCGGTTCTTCAAGCTATAGGGCCAGTCCAGTGCCACTTCAACTTATTAATCCGTGGAGTTATAACAATTACCCTCGAACATAGCCTTTCTATAGCTCGCTAGGCGACTATTAGCTTCCTCATACTGCTGCAGCAGCAGTGAAGGACCACGTCTCAGTTCCATAGGTAACACTTTCAACACGCATTGGTTTGTAACAATATTGGACGAGAAGGTGTGTCGTAATTTTCGGCATTCTGCTTAGCCGAGTAAATCTGTTAAATGACTTGGTCAAAGTTGGAATTACCTAGTTGGAAAATTTGCCATTAGGTAAACAAACTCGACTACAATTTCTATCGTAGTATTTTCAACAACTACCAACATACAAAGATTATTTGTAACATTTTTTCATGGTCATCTTAATACCTATTCCTTGGGGCACACTATTAAGGTCAATGAAACATATTAGTGAAGAGATTCGGTGTTATAACATGACCCTGTCTTACACCTCTCTGCCTTTGAATTGGTTAAATGCACATGTTTTGAATTCGGATTTTTATTTTTACCCAATGTGGTAATATGTCACTTCATTCGAGCAGTAATTTACATAATATGTGCGTCACTTAAAATAATAGGTGTGAAGTTTTAAAAAAAATCAAATCATTTTTGTGTATCTAGATTTTTAAAATCACGAAACTAAAACGCACTAAGCTAAATGCTAGATCGTAAAATTTTTAAAAGAAGAACCATTGTCCATCTAGGTCGGATCTTAGCTTTGTCATAGAATCACTACCTCATCTTTTTTCAGCACTAAAGCAATCTATAGGTGGATAAGGTCCTCTACCCATTGTATAAGTGATTGCTGTAAGCACCACGTTTGGCAGGCAGATAGGCGTTCACAATAACCAGATATCTAACACTTTTGGCTCTTCTCCCTTCCTGTCGCATCTTTTTGATTCTACAGCAAGGAAAGGTATAAGTGTGGAGGAACCACACTCATTTATCAACCGTTATTTTGCAAGAAAAGAAAAATAAAAACCTCTTATTCCTCTCTATAAATATATCCTACGTAGTTTAGTAATTTAGATTAGAATGTTGTCACCGCATTTGTCAAGAAGAATTACATTTAAGGCAAATCCGAATTATATTTACAAACCTTAACAAATAACCCTACCTATTTAATAACTGAACAACTCAAACATGTGTTCTAATAATCGCCAGTAAACACTTGTGCCGAGTGGGACGATTCGTTGCGAATACGTATTGTTCACAAATATATCTCTATTACACGTTACACCCTATCCCCACTTGTTGTAACGCGTGACGAGCACTCGTTACACTGCAAGTGTAATCGCATATTTACACTTCAATGGAACCGCAATTGTTTGAAACGTATTTGAACTTTGTAAATACAATTCGACTTCTCTTTAAATACTATAAATGTTAATGATCGGACTTAATTTTGAGTGTGATTGGTACAACTGTTTGTATCTTCGACAACTTTGCTATTGAATTTTAAGTCTTTAATTAGGATGTCAATTTAATTTAGTATTTGGGCAAATATAAATAAAGAGTTTTCTTCTATCTCAACTTTGTTAGCCTATAAAATCCAACACTGAATATAATCCTTTCTCCTTAAATTTTTAACCAAAGTCAGCATACCTATTGGACAGATGGTTTGATAAATGCCGAGCCGACACTTTCGTATTTGTAATGCTGTTTCTATCATCAGTATTTGGAATTTGGGTTAAACAAATTTTTGGCTGGATTTAAAAATGTAATGCAGTTGATCGGGTTTTTCTTTAATAAGTAAATATGAAAAACGAGCACCTGTTTGTAAGTAAATGCTGTGGCCCATAGACACCTACTTTAATTCTTGGTTAGAAATCTGAATATAGACACGATGTTATCCCCGAGGATAAAAATGGAATGTTACACGTTACTAGTAAAAAGGGTCTCCACTTCTCATCATATCCTTATAATTATATTTTCATTTTGTTTTTAACATTTAGTGATATTTGAAATGGGTGTAAAAAAAGCCTGAAATAAATGACTATTTATTTATTTATTTATCACTCACCATAAAAAGGCAACAACAAAATGCCGGTATTTTAAAATGACTGACTTCCTCGTTAGTATATTAGTCGAAAGCGCGACTGCTGATTATGTGATCCCAAGGTAGAATACTGGGTCGGATCAAAATTAGTAATTGACTTTCTCTGTCGTGAAATTCTCAGAAGCAGCCCAGTCTCAGGAATTGGTGTTTCACCCCCGTGCATCGGAAAGCACGCTAAGCCGATGGTCTTGCGCTTTTTCTGCGATTTAGTCCCATCGGTCAATGGGAGTGAGGACACAAAGAGTGCTTGTGATAATGCTTGTGCACACATTCGTGCACGATGAAAAACTATTTTTAATAAGTATTATATTAATAAATTATTATAAATACTTTTTTTTTCAAAAATGTGAAATCAAAATGACATTATATAGCACCATTTTATATTTTCTACATAGAAAAATAATTATATGTAATAAGAATAAGAGAGTCGTAAGACTAAACGCGTTTAGGGAAAAATAATATTTTTTATTATTAATAACTGTTACTTGATTTAGGTTTGAAATAATTGGTTTCAAATATTTCATAAGCGATGGCCATACGTCTGATTTCTCAATATATATAAATATTTTAATTTACATTTTCCAATTAATGCTAGCTAGTATGCCTTACAAATTGTTAGAGAAATATCGATTTTTTCTTAAACAGTTCACTTGTTAAAACTTACAGAATGCCAGCAGACTTGTCGATGAATAGTGCTTGTTGCAATTTAAGTTATAAATTTTGTCTTAATTTTATAAAAAATAAATATGGTATCCTTCACAAAGCAAACATAATATTTGTTTTTGGTAACACAAGTATTTTGAATTGCAAGGAATCTTTCAATTTTAGTCGCACACCTAAATAAGTCCTGAGTAGAACGACTTAAACTCGGTAGAATATAAATCAACTTCAAAATTGAATACAGAACATACTGTAAATTACAAAATAACAATTGTTATTGCTTATCGTTCAAACAAATTATGCAAGCTAAAGCATATTAGCTTGTTTTTATTACACTGAAAATATTTCTGTGTGACTTCCACGCTTTGAAAGTTTAAAGAGAATCTACCTACATAAAAATGGTCACAACACTAGAACATAATTTAATATCGAGGTACAACTTATACACAATGTTTGTTATTCGCTTACATAATTTTTAATGATTGGTTTCTAGGATATTCAATAATCATAAGATGGAAATCATCGATAATGGAGACAATTGTATTAGCATAATTTGTTTTTTAAGTTAATTTGTATAATTTGCACGGTTTTTTTAAAATAATTTTTCACAATTGATAAACTATTAAACAGTGCCTATGACGTTCCGTTATATAATATTATCTAGAAAGAGCTAAAAAAGTAAAAAAGCTGACTAACTAACCTTTACTTTTTAGAAGATATTTTGGCAAACCATGATAAAGCACAACAAGATTCAATTTGGCTCGAACGTAAAATTAACCTGATCTGGCTTCGAACCGGGATAAGCACGGCTCCATACTTCACGTCTAATCGACCGTACAGGCGAGATTAACAAATGACGCTTAAATTCAACCTTTTTTCGGCTGCGCTAATGGCGCGGTAATAATTATTAGCCGGTTTTTTAATCACGAACAGCGCGATTTATAGCATGTAGCTGTTGGTTTCTGAATAAATGAATACGTCGAAGAAGGTACTTAATATGCTTACTACGGTGAATTAGATAACCGACTTGGTGGGAAGGCTTTTGACATAAATTAACGACGATTAAGGGAACAACGCGATTGATAATGCCTTTTTATACATGAAACAAAGGGTGAAGCTCCCAGTCGGTGGACTGTGATAATACTCGTAAGTGTGATTGTAAGTGGACGCTGTGAACATAGACAGACACCTTAATCAATTTTCGTTTAAGAATCAAAATGCAGATGCGTTGTCTAGCCTGAGAACTAGGATGGAATGTCTCCAGTGAAATGCGTTATTGGTTCGCATCACCTTAATAAAATACAGCAAGATTGTGCTGCTATTTTACACTTATAATCTGGAAGAACGAAGTCTTTTCCCGATCCAGCCGAGCCATTATTTCTGCAGCTCTTCTTTTTATAAAAGTAAGGGTATTCAATGGGCTCCCAGTCGATGGAGTGTGATATTAAGTGTGATGTTAAGATAGACCATAAATACCTAGATCACTTTTTGATTAAGAATCAAAATGCAGATGCTTTGTCAAACCTTAGGAATACGATAGAATGCATCGTTATGAGTAGAAAGAGTCCCCAGTTCGCGTCACCAACCATACAACTTTCGACTTGGTAGAGCCATGCTGCACCTATATTAGTGGTATAGTTGTAGCACGAATGGGTCGACTCAACCGGGAAGGACCACGCTCTCACAGAATACCAGCGTAATATAGCAGCTGAACGCCGTTGTGTTTCGTATGGTGAGTGTAGACCCTTTTTACTGGGAATGAGGCATTCTATCTTAGTCTTCACGGGTAACAACGCATCTGCATTTTGATTCGTAATCGAAGGTAGATGTAGATGTCTATGGACCACAGCAACCACTTACCATCGGGTGGACTGTGTGCTCGTTTGTCACCCTTAACCTATTAAAAAATACAAAATAGAGAATATTTTGCGTCTGTTTTACGCTGGTAATCTGTGAGAATGTGGTCCTTCGCTGATCCAGCCGACCCATTCTTGCCCGCGTAAAGAAAAATAATTTGTACTTATGACCCTTACTTTGTGAAACATTTCATCATCATCATCATCAACGTTAACTATTGCTGACCATACTACTTCCACAAAACTTGTTAACATCTGTAAAGAGTCTCCAGACGAGCCACTTCGCTTGAAATTATCATAATGCTATGGCCCATAGATATCTACATCTTTCATCGATTGTAAATCAAAACACAAATGCGTTGTCACCCAGAGGACTCAGGCGGAATGCTTAGTTACAAGTAAAAAAGGTCTCCGTTTCTCTACACTCACCATATCAAACACAGCAGCACTATTTTGTTTTACGCTGGTATTATGGTCGAGCCGACCCTTTCATGCTGCAGATATGTATATCTAGCATAGCTCTACCAGGTAAATCGTTATCGTGTCCAGCTAAAGATCACTAAGAAAGTTATCTTTTGAAGTTATTTTGCGCCATAGAATCGATAATGGTAACATCTACGGCAGAAAAAGAGTGACCGATATAGCCTAATACTAAGCTGACGTGGCAATTGGTCGGTATTAAGGCTTGATCGTTGGAGATGAAAAGTACTGCAAGATAGAAACGCCACGTAACGTAAAAGTGGTTTGATTGATAAGGTTTGCGGGAAGTCGATAGATGAAGGTGATTGCGAACTGCGCTTTGTGACAGATTCTGGAGTAAGGGTAACGTTCAGCAGTGGATTGATGGTGTAATGATGAATAAGATAAAGAAAACCAAATACAGATAATGGTTTATTTAACATGTTGACAGAATAGGCTGATTGGATTGAAAACAGGGAATCCCAGTTTTTTTTTTAAACGAGATCACAGAGTAGGTACATTATAGCAAGTACTACGAGTAACTAAACGTAAGTACGACGGGTCGGAAGAACAGTGGCAAATAGTTTGGTTGCGGCGCTGTGGGCTGCAGGTTTAAGTTCCACAAGGAACAAGTTTAGTGTATGGCCTACAAATAATTGTATGGGTCTGGATTTTTGCCCATGTACAATTTATGTATGAAAAATGCCTCCACGATACAGGAGAATTTCTTAGTGTAGCAACAGATTTTAAGTAAAAAAAAAAAATTATAAATTGTACAGCCTTTGTTATCTATCAAACCGGAATACAATAGTATGTGCATTAGCATAGCAGATATAATTAAAAGAATAGTAGTTACCTACCCACACAGATTTCTAGGCAAAACTCCTCGAAATATATAATCATCATCATCATCATCATAGCTTATCAAAGCCATATTTACTACGCATGGCAGGTGGGTTGGCAATTACAGTTTTTTATTTTCTACTTGTTATTAAAAAGACCCTTCCCAACTCCTGGTTTGTTTCCTCTTACGATAACCACGTAACAATATGGGGTAGTGGATATCCCAATACCGCCAATATACGGTATTGCGTGATACTTTTTACTTTTATTGATACATTTTTCTAAGTAGTAGGTTAAGTTACTGCCCTATGAGGCACTTTATGAGGGAAGCCTATGTTCAGCAGTGGACATTTGATAGGCTTTAATGATGAAATGAATTATTTGGGTCTTTTCTCATTTCAGAGAATTCTGTGGAGTAATTAATTCGCCACGCTGCTCCAATGCGTGTTGGCGGACTTCACATGGCCTCAAAATATTTTCATTACTTAGACATGCTGGTTTCATCACAATATTTATCTTCACCGTCATACTCGTGGTACATAACACTTACCATCAGATGGACTATGTGCTTGTTTGTCACCAACCCTTATTCTATCCGCTCACTTCCCACTAGAAAGAATGACGTTCTGATGAAACTTATAAAGGGAGTCGATGGATGCAGGTGGCTTAGGACTGTGCTTTGTGGCAATCTATATGGCTAATGGCTATATGGCAGTGAAATTGTATAAACAGGAGTCGTGTATGACGCAATCTACCGTGACGGAGCCACATTGCATCTAATTATCCGGTGATCGACCACAATCACACATAATATGAGTGTAAAATAGCAGCTTAATGATGGTATGGTGAGTGTAGAGAACCGGAGATCATTTTTACTGGTAACGAGTCATTCTATCTTAGTGCTCAAGGGTGACAACACATATGCATTTTGATTCTTAATTGAGGATAAATGTAGATGTCTATAGGCAACAGCATACACTTAACACCAGGTGGACTGTGTGCTCGCTTGTTACCCTTATTCAATAAAATAAAATAAATAATTGATTCGTATTAGTAAGCCAATTTTAGGCCATGATAATTTACACCATATTATATCATTTAAACCATATTTAAATGAAATACGTAATATATATTATATAAACACAACTAAACATTGTATAGAGATATTATCTCTATTTCACTAATAACAATAAATAATCAGTTATTAATTCCATAATCAGAACATTCGTATCAAATTCAAAATCAATACAAAACGTATTGTTTAAGAAAATATTCTCAAATTCTTTTTTCATAATATTCAACAGAAGCTTTTATATATCTTCTGGTATACAAAAAACTAATTAAAAATGGTTCCAAAAAGCAACATACAAAATGTTTATGGAAAATTCATTTCAAAAATAATTAATTACCTCTCCTTTCACAATTCTTCCGTGGAAGCTATAGGTGCTTTCAAAAGAGGTGTCCGTGGGCTTCTAGATCCATCGGAGTTCCGGGACGACGACTGGAAATCTTCATTCGATAACGAAGCGGGAATGGGGGCGATTTTCAATTGGTGACCATTTAGTTTGATCTCTGTTATGGAATGTGACCTCCCGTGATTTATATTCGGCTTCTCCTTGTTGCTTGTTGTCATGGGGTCATGAGTTGGGGTTTTAGCCAGCGATTGAGTCACTCTCGCGCGATTGGATTGTTCCCTGAGGGCCATTTGGTAGGCCACTTCGAACGCTTCGCCTAGTGTTAAGATGACTTCAGTAGCTTGATCCTGAAAAGTATGGAAGTGTTGTCAATTTTCCTTACAATTTTTTTTAATAAATAACATTTACATCCCATTCAAATCATCATAAACTTGTAATCTAGTGCTGGTATATTGGTTTTTACAGGTTAGAAAACGCCACACTAATATTTTAAACTTTAGCGTGGCGCATTGAGTTGCGGTCTACAAATAATTGTTCCGGGTCTGGAAGTTTGTCCTTTTGCAATGTATGTATGTAAGCTGCCTCCACGATACGGGAGAAAATCTTTGTGTGGGGTAACATATTTTTAAATAAAAAAATTGTGAACGTCCGTGGCGAACGTAAATAAAACAAAAAAAAGAGGGTATATATGAAAAATTGTGAAAGAAGTGATAGGTGGCCTGCACAATCACAAACCCAATATCCCATTAGTCATTTTTTATGACAATCTAGGCAGGTGACACTGTTGACGTATTATTTTTGATATAAGTCTACATAAACATGGGACCTATAAGTCCCAGACCAACATGGGACAATGAATCATCAATCAATAGGTATTATATTATATTACTTAATTATAATACCTGATTTTTTTAATTTCTCGAGTACATGCTGATGGTGTATAAGATTAAATAATTTAAAAAATTACGAAATTATCATCGAATCTGGTTGAAATTTATTCTGTACCACTAATAAATTTTAAGACATGTTAACTAAGGTCGGTTTGATTGTGGACAATATGAGTCATATTTACAACCTGCTATATTCGCAGTCCGTTAGTAAGAGTCTATCACATCTCGTGGGGGACTCTATGACATACCGTAAGTTTTCCTAAATAAGATGAATGCTTCATCCTATCTTGGATTCGACCAAAGAGGTTTTGACCATCAAAAGGAAAAGAAGATCTCCCATCGGTGAAAGTCTACATATCAACAATGTAGATGAAAAATAATGATATGTCTTTATAAGTTTGGAAAGACTTAAGAATTTATTTAATATTAAACAAGAAATAAGACTATTCATTTCACGATTTATTTAATTTTGGATATAATATCATAATAGGTATTTACAATAGACGACACAATATGTAGTAATAAATATTAATAAAATAAAATGTGTACAGCCGATATATTATTCTAAAAGTTGTGTAAAACTTGGTGGTTTTTAAGCATATTTTGTTGTATGAATGTATGAATACGTTCATGTTTTGGTTTATATATTGGGCGTTAACTTAAATAAATATGGTAATAAAATTAGGAGTACAAAATGATCCAATATATAAAATATATTAAAATTATAAAGCATTGTTTTAGATACAAACTTCGATTCAACGGCAGTGAATGATAATCTATTGATTCATTGCTACGTTATAACGTGAGACAATACAATAATATAATTATAAATTTATTATAACTAAATTTAACTATATTGTATATACTAAATTTTCTTTGGTATACAACGGGATCGTTCTCATTAAATATACATAATAAAAGTTACGTCTAACTAATACATAAATTAGTTTTGTTAAATGAGCTATATGATATTCATAAGTACGTAACTTAGATAATTTTCATTTATTATATATCAATATATAAAATCGTAAGCGTAAGTATGCGTGAATATTGAACACAGTGAACGTGATTATAATTGAGGTTTTATAAATATTGCTAATTTTCAACTGTGCAAATATTTTGTTGACATAATTCTATCAATGCAATGGAGTTGCATTTTTGGGAATTAAAAATATTGATTGAAAAGAGACGACGTAAATGATCATGAATTATTAATATACCTCAGTTTAACATGACAAAAGAAAAATATCGGGCACAGATATTGAGTATATCTATACTCAGGCATGCGTAGGCAAATATATAAAAAGTTTAAAACATACACTAAGGGACGGTAAAGTTACAAAAAGTACTTTCAATTTTAAATCAACCATAAAAGCTAAGAAAAATCATCAATAATGGTGAGCACAAGTTGCACTTAGTTGAGAATTATATTTGAGTCTTTTATCTGTATTGGCGTATTTTACCTGTATTATTGCATTTTGGCACTCTTCATTTATTTATTATTATATACTATTATATATTCATTTTATAAATATTATCAATAATTTAATTTATTAACTTCAACATTGATAGATACTTACTTTATATAAATTTAATACAATGACATTTTAACTTGATTCAACATTACATATAAAAGATGCAATAAACATACATAGGTATATAGGCTGTAAGCCAAAGCCACAACAAATGAAAAACAAAGGTAGAGTATATAATAATACAATTAATATACATATTGAAAAAGCGTAAAGGTCTAAAGGTGAACTGTACTTTAAATGAAAAAAGAACAAATTTTTTTTAAATCACTTTTTACTTTTTAATTGCATCATATAGATTACAAAAAAATCTCAAAACATAATCAGACTTTATCATTTTTACACATTAAAAAAGGCCATGCACAGATTAAAAATTTAACAGCCTATTCGAACATCGTGTAATAGAATAACGACAACGTAATTTATTACTTTGAGCAAAATTTTGCAATAATTAAACGTGAAAAAAAAACTATTACTTTTTTGTCATTTTGAGACATATTTATTGTACGCATACGATTCTCACTATAAGTATATCTACATGTTAGCAAAATCAATATCGGAAGCTCAGTTTATATTACAACAAACCACATTAAGTAGACCTCGCTTAATTAAGGAACAGATTTTTTTAAACTATTTTATTTAGTTAATAAGAAAGCTCTGTTTAACGTGGTCATTGAATTGTTTCGCTGAGTTTCATAACAACGATCATTTGATATGTTTTATGTACTATAAGTTAAATGAGCTCCTCTCTATGTGGTCATAAGATGGGTTTTAGTAACAACCGACTGTAAAAATCTATGCACTCACTTACATACAACTATATACATTTATTAATACATACGACACTGGAAACTGGTAACGTATTATCTATAATATCTAAAATCGAGATTATATTTAGGCCTACACAAATATCAATATAGTTTCAATTACTATTATAAGGCAAATAATATCCGATCATATGTACTCGTAGAAATTTATAAATGTTTTTATGTAATCGGATGAAATGAAGTAACCGAACAACAGTTTAGCCACAGTCAGTAACATTTAAAACAAAAATATACAATCATTAAAAACTACTATCAACATAACAACCCCTAAGTTTTACTATTCAATAGTAAAGTTATTTATTTATACATACAAAAATCACCTATAAAGGAAAGTTACGGTCCATAAAAAGCGGTGTCAAAATCGAGATATAAAGAACACAATAAACATTAACTTTTTATTTTTACTTTTAATGTTAGGATTTGAGAATTTTATTACATTAATTATTAGATCAATAGTTTCAGTATTTTAATTGTAATACAAACTATAGTCTTCCAAAAACTTACACGATCATTTTTTCTTTTACAATTTATACCCAATATACTCGTATATCCGAAAGATAAATAACTTGATTCGTATTAGTAAGCCAATTTTAGGCCATGATAATTTACACCATATTATATCATTTAAACCATATTTAAATGAAATACGTAATATATATTATATAAACACAACTAAACATTGTATAGAGATATTATCTCTATTTCACTAATAACAATAAATAATCAGTTATTAATTCCATAATCAGAACATTCGTATCAAATTCAAAATCAATACAAAACGTATTGTTTAAGAAAATATTCTCAAATTATTTTTTCATAATATTCAACAGAAGCTTTTATATATCTTCTGGTATACAAAAAACTAATTAAAAATGGTTCCAAAAAGCAACATACAAAATGTTTATGGAAAATTCATTTCAAAAATAATTAATTACCTCTCCTTTCACAATTCTTCCGTGGAAGCTATAGGTGCTTTCAAAAGAGGTGTCCGTGGGCTTCTAGATCCATCGGAGTTCCGGGACGACGACTGGAAATCTTCATTCGATAACGAAGCAGGAATGGGGGCGATTTTCAATTGGTGACCATTTAGTTTGATCTCTGTTATGAAATGTAAGGAAAATGAAAATATCATTATGTTAGGAGATTTTAATGGAAGGGTTGGGGTGAAGAGGTCTGGTTATGAAAGGATATTAGGAATGTTTGGCGATGAAAGTGTAAATGAGAATGGTGAAGACCTCCTCGCCGTATGTGAGGAAAAGAATCTTTTTGTGACGAATACTTTCTTTCGCCATAAGAGGATTCACATGTATACATGGGAAAGAGGTAATGATAGAAGCATGATAGATTTCATAATTGTAGATGAAAGAATGCGGAGCGCAGTGGTAGATACAAGAGTTTACCGGGGATCCAACGTAGGGACGGATCATTACCTGGTCTTATGCCGAATTAATGGTCTATTCAGGCGTTGGCGGCATCGGACATCTGTCTACCACTGCGTTACAGCGTATAAGAACAGAGAGGTTACAAGATGAAGGTGGAAAGAGAAGTATAAATGTAGATTGAGGAGAATATAAATGGTTTGAATGAAATATGTATGAATGATTTAGACCTGAAGACTGTATGGAATAATGTTAAGAAAGTTTTGGTGGATGCAGCCACCGAAGTATGTGGTGTAAGTAAGAGAACGAATGAAAGGAAAAATAATACGTTGTGGTGGGATGATGAGATTCGGATGGAAGTTGAAGCAAAGAAGAGAGCATGGCTAGATTTACTGGCAACCAAAGCTGGTAATTCTGGCGGTATGAATGATGAGATTGAAAGAAAAAAGGCAGACTTTAGACTTATAAATAAGAGAGTAAAAGAAGTTGTTGAAAGGAAAAAGCAAGAAAGAACGGATAAGAATGATAGAAGGATATCTGATAACTTCCAGGCAAATATTAAAATGTTCTGGAAACTCGTAAGAACTGCTGAAATTCAAAACAGTCTAGAATGAATGCTATACGAGACGAGAATGGCTGTATGCTGAATGATGAAGTTTCGAATTTAAAGAGATGGAAGGAATACTTTGAAAGCGTGTTTATGAGTGAAGGGTCGTCTGAATTAAGTGAAAAAGAAATTCCGAAAGAAGTGGAGAGAGGTAGGGAGATAAGTGTAGATGAAATAATGAAAGCAATGAAAAGCATGAAAGCAGGTAAGGCAGCCGGATATGATAGAGTATCACTCGAAATGCTAAGGGAGGGAGTGGTGGCAGGCCTGCTGTACACCTTGTTTAATTTATGTTGGGAACTGAAGCGGGTACCGGAAGACTGGTGCAAAGCCGTTATAGTCCCAATATATAAAGGAAAAGGGTCACAGCAGGACTGTAAAACTACCGTGTATCAGCTTGCTTAGCATTGTGGGTAAACTGTATGCTACAAGTGTTAATTGAAAGAGTTATGGAAGAAACTGATGGAAAAATTTGGGATGTGCAAGCTGGATTTAGAAAGGAATGTGTACGGATCAAGTTTTCCATGCGCATGATTGGGAGAAGTTTTTGGCCAAAACCAGAAAGTTTTTGTGCCATGGACTTGGAAAAGGCTTATGACAGAGTGGACAGGAATGTTATGGCAAACACTTAACTCATTTGGTTTGAGCGCTGGTTTGATACAGGCATTGAAGTCTTTATAGGACTCTAGTGCTTGTCAGGATCAACGGGGTCTACTCGACTGGTTTGGCATCCAAAAGGTGTCAGACAGGGCTGTGTAGCCCCTGGCTGTTTAACCTATTTATGGACAGTTGTTTGCAAACTTTGAAAGTTGAAGAATGGGTTGAGAATGGGTGAGTTAACCGTCAAATGCCTTTTGTACGCCGATGATCGTCATATTTGCATCGTCGGCGGCCGAGTTGCAATGATGGTTACTTTAATGAACCGATCATTAAAAGAAAGAGGTATGAAAGTGAACACAAGTAAGACGAAAGTGATGGTTTTAAGAGAAGAAAGTAAAACGTTATGTGAAATAAGAATAGAAGGGAGTTGATTGAGCAAGTGGATGAGTTTGTATATTTGGGATGTTTATTTAGTAGGGATGGTAGATTTGATAAGGATATAGAACGACGAGTGAACGCAGGAAATAGAGTGAATGGGGCTCTACACGCTATTGTGAAGAGTCAGAATGTGTCAAAAAGGCACGTTTAATTCACAATGCTGTGTTAGTCCCTACTTTAATGTATGGTAGTGAAAGTTGGGTCTGGCAGAAGAAGCATGAGAGTAGAATAAATGCTAGAAATGCGGTCATTAAGGAGTATGCTAGGGCTGAATCTGAATGACAGGGTGAGAAATAATGTGATAAGAGAAAAGTGTGGTTTTCAAGATGACGTGGTGACCAGGATTAAGAAAGGAATGCTTCGGTGGTTTGGTCATGTAGAAAGAATGAACGAAGAAAGAGTGACAAAGCAAATTTATGCTGCAGAAGTGAACAGAGTCGGAAAGGACGCCCTAGACGAAGGTTTATCGACCAAATTGGCGATATATTGAAATGGGCCAGATTAGAGTACCCTTAACCGACGAGCGTGCGTGTAGATATATGGATGTAAAGGAGGCGAGAGAGGTGTGCAGGATCGTGCCAAGTGGAAGTCCGTAGTCTCTGCCTACCCTCTGGGTGACAGGCGTGAGTGTTTATGTATGTTTATGTATGGAACAATAATATGTACCTAGAACCATCTGTAGAGTGCAATTTATAGTGTTAAATGCGTCGACAATACAGGAGATAATATCGGTGTAATTACTTTTGAAAATAAAATAAGTAATTTTTTAAACAAAGTAAAAATTAAATTTACGAGAATTTACAAAAGCATTATATGTTGATGGAAGAAATCTAGAAGTATTAGGCTAACATTTAATAATAGAGCCTCACGACAGCCCGATTCCGCATGCTTAGGGTTATGCGGGGAAGTCGCGGTCGATTTTCGAGAGGCGTACTGCGCGTTTCCTCAATCGCCTCTTCCAATGTACTCCTCATTTGCTCTAGTTTTAGTTCCTGGGTGACTGTTCTATCATCGTCTGAACCAACCACAACTGGGGGATTCACGGCGGTATCCACGTGTGCTGGTTGCTCTGCAACTTGAAATTAGTAAATTAGTATTATTATTATTGTTATACTTACTCGGGTAATAGTGTTAAGGAACTTCACACCCCTGTAGCTGATAGAAAGAATGATGTCCGGTGAATCCCGAGGCTCCTTGGTCGTCTTTTTTAGTTTCTGTATTGACTTCTTCGTTGATTCAGTACCTCGAAGCTCTTTCACTACCGTCGATCCTAGGTACTATTAAAACAATACATAATATTTTTAGAAAATACTGATAGTACCTACCGAAGATGTACCATCTAATAGTCAATAACACGAATAAGGCTTCTTAGAGCTCAAACTTTCTCAAAAGTGGCCTTAAACCCACAGTAAGATGATGGGATTAGCATTTTTGAGGCTTACTGAAAACGAAATTGAATTCTGCCTTATTCTGTTTAACAATCTGTTTATCAATCAACATAATGATTTCTTAATATTTACGCGGACACTACACATTGAATAAAACTGTATTTACGGATTTTATCTATAATCTAAATATATGAGCTTAATTATTCCAATTTTTCACCCTATTAAAACAGAGACTGATAGTCAGACAGCAAAAGATATCTTGATAGGAATAATATATTCAAGTGTTTGTGTTTGTATCACTTCTTCAAACACTTATTATAGACTTATGTTCTGTCCTTCCCGAATTCGGAGTATGGGTGTAACGTGAACGTGGTCGGCACGGAGCCATAGACCAGATCCGCCGCTGTGGTCAGGAAGGCTGATGCTTCCGATTGTACGTTTTTCCTAGCCTTATGGCTTCCATATAACGGCCTCAGAGGAGTATCGTGGCACAGGTGGAGCTGGGAATAATATGGAGAAGAGATGTTCTCTTCCGAGGACAGGCCGCCAGAGTGCGGAATTTTAATTTCAATAATAATGATCGATAAATATTTTTTTAAACGTGGTGTGTTGTATGCTGCGGCTATATTATAATTCTAGCACGAATGGATCGGTTTGAGCGGAGTAGGACCACGCTCTCAATGCTGCTGTGTTTCGTATGGTGAGTGTAGGCAACGGAGACTATTTTTACTGGAAACGAGGCCATATACATACATACCATCTTAGTCCACAGAGGTGACAACACATCTGCATTTTGATTTTTATGATGATATTTATGATCGAGGATATATGTAGATGTACCCTTAATCTATAAAAAAATATAATTTTACTTACATTGGCTACGTACGTCACTGCACCAGTCACCAAAACAAACGGCTGATGTTTCCACTGCGTCTTCAAAGCTCCCGGGACCCCCACTAACAATTCTGATGGCGCCCTGATCTCCAAATCCGAAGGTTTAGGCGGTTGTGGAGCTGGTCTGTTTTTCTTACTTCTTTTAAGGGTCTCGCCACCAGGGGGCGCTAAGTTAGGAACTACTGGAGGCGGTACGGGTTTCAAATTTTCGGAAGGCGGTAACTTCTCCTTAATCTCATCCTTTAATTGTCGTATGTTGTTTTTCTATGAGAAAAAGGAAATAAAAGTAGCGTATAAGATAGTTAATATAATTTAGACATATAAAATATAAGAGCCGTGGTTACTCAAAGACTAAGCGCTTGCCGTAAAATTCACAGTACATGATTCTCGCCGGTCTAATGAAATTGTTAATTGCATAAAGTGCTAATTTAACACGTAATTGACGGTGAAGGAAAACTGCATGATATATGAAGTCTGCCAATATGCACCAAACTACAGAAATGAGGGGAGCCGTATATTTTCCAGCAATGGTATATTTTTTATATAAATATAATCTATATGAGGATATTTTCTAAAATAAGTGCATCCTTAATTTCATAAGAACAAATATTCTACTGGTACTGGTGAAATAAGCATAAAATATAACACAGAACAAGTTAATAACACAAAATAAAAAAGATGTAAGGAGAAATAATACATAATACAAATAATACACGAAATAGAAACTTCTACGTCATAAAAATTGAAGGTTGAACCAGTTTGTTTCAATAAAAACAAAACAGGAAAAACGAAACAGAGAGCTGAAAAAGAACCATAAAAATTGAGACAGTATTCGACGAGGCTAATAATAATAGACAAAAAGAGAAAATAGCATCCGCGCGACAGTTCACACTTCAGAAGTGTAAAACAAAAGTAATGATGCAAAACAAAAATAAAAACGCGGCGAACAGGCAAGCGGAAAATTTTAATTAAGGCCCTAAATAATAAAGGGACAAGAGGAATATAATTGACAGCGTGAACCATCTAATTTGTTGCGAGTGTCATTTGCTGGTAATAAAAGTAGAAGAGGCTACAGACGTATTCAGGCTTTACTGAATGGAATAATGTTCCGTTGCGATGGGTTTGAATGGTAAAAGGGAGCTCGAAACAACCCCACCGGCGCTAGTTTCCGTAGGAAAACTACATGTTTTCGAACATCTTTCATTCTTTCAATTAGGGTTATCTGATAAGTCACTCTCCCAGAAAAAAAAGTTCCAAATATGTGCTTATTATATTCCATTGCTAGTTTACTACCACCTATTGATGGTTAGAACTAATTAGTAAAATGTTAAGTACTTTACAAAAATTTAAATCATATTTAAGAGATAAATACAATATCATTTTTATACTCAACTTCAAATTATTCGTTAAAAAATTCAGTCAGGTTATGTAAATACATACTAATAGAGCCAAGACTCGTCTGGTTAGTTAGTTATATGTTATTTAGCTTATTTATTTAATACTCGTTGGCTCAGCAGACCCTTTTAATACACTTTTATTAGCTTCGCGTGTATCAGTCTATCTATCTATCTATGTCACGGAATCTTTAAATGTAATTTTCACCAACTTGTAGACGGCCGATTAACTTGAAAATTTGCACTCGTATCAAGGACCGATGACAATACAATAATTTGATCCTTTGATCTTAGTACCCTGATCAGGATCACCAGGATAAAATAAAATAATTATCAGGATCATCAATGCTCATGATCAATGCGTGTTGTTTAAGTTTTTTTAAACACTTATATTATTTATTCCAGTCTTTACAGTATAAATATGAAACTTATTGAACCTATCGGATCCAGGTTTTGTAATTTTTTTGGCACTAAACATATTATAATGTGAATATGAGTCGTTTTGGTCCATTAAATATAAAATTTGTTAATAACTTGACTACAGCGCCCCTGCCGGTTTTAGCATAGCTATGAACCATCATCTCAATAAAATAAATATATTGTGTACATATGACTACAATCGGTCAAGTTGTTCAGAAGTTCAGTTACTCGATCTCTACCAGACGCACCGACGTTTATATTTCACTTCAATCCTTAGATATATATTTTTAATAGTAGTAGTGTTTAAAACTTCAAGGATTTTTTCTACTTCATTTTAAACTGTTTTATAAGTTTTTTATAAGTTACTGAATTCATTATAAGTTTCCGGTAAAATTCTCTTGTTTAGTGTTTTACACTACGAAAATTTTGCATTTACATATTTATGGCAACTCATTGGTAGGGTATCGTGTTTTAGTGGCGTTTCGCTTCGTAACGCAAACCACGCCGCGTAGCTACAGAGTGCCTCACTCGACGTATGAATGGCGAGCGTTGAATAGGTCTCGAATTGAGCACTAATTACCTATACGTGGTTGGCGACGTGTGAAATTAAAAAAAAGACTCCGCCTGCTACATGCCTACGTGCACTCACGATTTATTTGCGCATTTGAATTTATATACTGGTTTATTATTTAAAATTCCTTATACGTAATTTTTCATTGGGTATTTAAAATTTACTTTTATAGTGGCCTTAAGAAATCTTTTTCATTTATAAAAAAAAAATATTTTTGAAATGTTGTTGACTGTATAGTGGCGGCGTAAGAACATCCACTACCCCATACCGCCCCGTGGGTGTCAGAAGAGGTGGTAGTTGGAAACAAACCAGGAGATGGGGAGCAGTGTCTTCCTAATAACAACTAAAAAAATTAAAATAAAGCTACTGTTGCCAAGCCGCCTACCAAGCGTGGCAACTATGGCAAATATCCACACTATGAGGCAAGCTATGAGGGAGGCCTATATTCAACAGTAAGTTTTTTTTTATATAGGATAAGGGCGACAAGCGAGCACACAATCCACCATGGTGGATATTAATATATACACATAAGTGGTTACTGTGGCCCATAGACATCTACATCTATTCTCGTATGCGAATAAAATGCAGATGCATTTTATTGGAATGCCTCTTTTCCAGTAAAAAGGGTCTCCGGTTCTGTACAGTCACCAAACGAAACACAGCAGCATTAAGCTGCTATTTCACGCTGGTATTCTGTGAGAGCATGGTCCTTCCCCGGTCGAGCCGACCCATTCGTGCTACAACTATACTATTAATATAGCTGTAGCATGGCTCTACCACGTATAAAGGAGTAAGTCTTTGAATACAGTATGACTGATTCGTATGCTACCTAGCACTTAAATGCTTAAGCAGCATTTTTCAGTTTGATAAAATAATAATACATAATAAAAGGAACTCCTAGGGTAATCAATTAGAAATATCTTTTAGTCTATTAACATTGATTATATCGCTTTGGAAATCATTTAGTATAGAAGTCGAAGTAGTGAGAAACAAACTGCGGAGTTAGCGAATTTGACACTCTACAACCGTTGACGCTAATAGAAAACTATAAAAATGAATTAAATCAACGATAAATCACGCGAATGTCACAACGTTGAGATATGTTATTCACATTCCTTTTTATAGTTTTCCATCAGCGTTAACGATTGTAGAAAAGTAACTTGGCTAAATCCGCTGATCGAGTTTGAAATTCCTCTTGGATTCGAGCAACTTGGGCCCGACATTTGTAGAACTCAAATTATTGACCCGATTCTATTTGAATCTTTTTTCAGGTTAGAGAAAGATTTTAAGATAAACTAGTGCCATTTGTTTGCTCATTATATAGTAATTATGGCATTATAATTATGCTACTCAATATTACTTAAACCTAAAAAAGAGCAAAAAAGAGAATTCGATTAAGTACTTAGTCATTTCGTTATTAAGTCACTACAGACAGTTATTAGTCACTAAATAGATAATTAAAAACTTTTCACTGCCGCTTACCTATTAATTTTGGCACCGTCCCACTTCACCTGAACATCATATTATCCACACCTGTAGGGGGTTGCCTGGTTACCCCACCTATTGCACGTGCTTGATGATAATTAACAGCAAGATGAGCAATTTAACAGAGATTAGCCATTTTAATCTTGTCACATATACTTTAGAGCGGTGATATGGTAAAATTGCACGGTAGACGAAAAGTTATTAGATTTTGTACGTTTTGCGATATTTTGTAATGTCGAGTAAGAGAAAATTTTACTTCCCAAGTTTATCTAGATAGGTTTTATCCCGTATTTTTTATAAGTTCGGTCGCCCAGGTACTATTTTATGGCTAATGATAATAATACATTTGTTTATGATTGTAGCACATGAGTCAGCTCGACCGTCGAAGGACCACGCTCTTAAAGAATACCAGGGTAAAATAGGAGCTTAATGCTGCTGTTTTTTTTTATATAGTGAGTGTAGAGACGTATAATCGGAGATCCTTTTTACTCGAAACGAGGCATTCCATCTTAGTCAGGTCAGTCAGTACCATCAGGTGCTCGTTCGTCACCTTTATTCTATGAAAAAAAAATTAGATGCAACATAATATTTTATTTAAGGTGACGTGATTTTATTACGAAATAAATAAATATGAATATAAGTGCCTGCGTCTCTGGTGGTATATCATATCCTACGATATTGGCGACGCTAGACAATAATTTTGTTGTTGCTGTGGTCAATTCGGCTTGGTAGGTACCATATTTCTTTTTGATATGATCAAGCAGAACTTGCATCTTAGTGGGACTTTTAAACCATTTCCTATAACTATATTAAAAAAGTAATCCTAACTGAACATACAGAATCGTGTTATATTGATATTTGTGTGCCTATTCATTGCAGTGATAACCTGGCTTATTTCATTACGCTGGTCAAAAATGCATACGAGAACTCTTTTATCAGCGTCATCGTCATTACGGCCTTTCACAAGTCCACTGCTGAACATAGGCCTCCCAAGGAATGCCACAAAGCACGGTCTTGAGCCACATGCATCCATCGACTTTCTGCATCTATTACCAGGTGGTAAGAGTTACAACTCTTCATTTACACATTTTTTACTTATTATAAGCCAGTGTTTGAACACAATCCCACCTGCAGGCTTACTGGTTGGGTAAGTGGTGATGAAGCTCTAGTGTTTTTTTTTATAGGATAAGGGTGACAAACGAGCACACAGTTCAACTGATGGTAAGTGATTGCTGCGGCCCATAGACATCTACATCTATCCTCTATTACAAATCAAAATGCAGATGCGTTGTCACCCGTGAGGACTAAGATGGAATGCCTCATTTCCAGTAAAAAGGGTCTCCGGTTCTCTACACTCACCATACGAAACACAGCAGCGTTAAGCTGCTATTTTACGCTGGTATTCTGTGAGCTCTAGTGTAATGTTTTTTCTTAACAAATTTCGACCACGGCGACAATTTTCCAAATCTGTTGAATGCTAGCAATTATAGATAGTATCTAATGCACTAATGCGTCCAGAATTTTTTTTAATTAGCCACTTGGATCTAAAATTTAAAATCTAAAATACACAAAATAGAGACAGGATGAGGCAAAAGAGGTGGAAAACGTCTGAGACAGTAATTGACAATACATTTTTATGTCAGATAATGCCTAAAAGATAAGATTGGGAAAAAGTTTAAGAGTAGAGTATGATACCTTAAGAATTCTTTCAAAGATCAAAGCCAGGCGAGAAATATTTAAATTTGTAATATTATCCAAGAAATATACCATAAATATAAAGCAATGATGTCGTAAAGTCGCCGCAAAATCATTAAAGCCAATATGGGCAAAGGAAATCCTCCTTAAATTAATTCAATGCTCGTGATGAACATCAAAGTATCCCTTTGTGTCCAACTAAACGGAACGAATGCATTTTATAATGACTGGCATATAAAACATGACAGTTTAAAATTGTTGTAAAATCGCTTACATTAACGTGTATGCAGTTTCGAAATACTAATTTATCATAATGATTTATTTTGGTTTGTAAAAATAACATACAATCGATCGATCCTGGGCCTAAATCTGCAATCACAGTTTAAAAAAATGAAATGGTATCACAAACGCGTAATTGTTAGTTTTGACAGTTGTAGATAATAAGTATATTAAATGGTTGGTGAATGTATTACAAATAAGAAACACAGTAGCATTAAACTACTATTTTGACGGCTCCGTGGCACAGTGGCTTAGCAATGAGCTGCTGCGCTAAGGGCCGCGGGTTCGAATCCCGCACGGAACAAGTATTTGTATGGCCTACAAATAATTGTTCCGGGTCTGGATGTTTGTCCTCGTGCAATTTATGTTTGTAAACTGCCTCTACGATACAGGAGAAAATCCTAGTGTGGGGGTAACGTTTTTTAAAAAAAAAAAATTTTGCGCTGGTGTTTTGTGAGAGCGTGGTCCTTCCCCAGTCGAACCGACCCATTCGTGCTTCATAGCTAGAGCGTGGCTCTACCAAAATATGACATGCACACAAACACACGAATATTAACAAAAAGCAATAAGATGTTTTTCGGGTAACTTTATGTCACGTCGTCGTGCATTTCGCTTGTTTTATTTGGCTTCTCTTTTTCTGAAGTTCGTCAGTCTGTTTCTATAATACGTTAGAACGCCAGTTTTTTGATCAGCATATATCTAGTGATTCGGTTATATGCATCGTAATCAGTTTAACTAAAATAATTACTTTGAATAAAGACTTCGGCTAGTTTTCACCCTTTCGCGCTAAGATAACATAAACGTTCCTCTGACATAATATGAAGGCAGGCGTCAGTAAAAGAATAATAATTATAAAGAAGATTGTAAAATATTTCAGAATTTTAAACAATATTTCGTTTCAAGATTTACGAAGATATGTAAGTATACTTTACGACATACGGCAAATGTAAATAAATATTGTAAATTCTAAATTTTAACATCGTGCCAGCATTTTAATAAGTCATTTTAAATAATAATAATAAATAGGGCAAACTAGTACTGTAATACAAAGTGGACGATATTTTTTTTTATATATTATTAACTACCTTGATATGCTTTAAACGTCATTAAAGCCCGAAAACAAAGTAGTACATTACTATACATTACAAGTACATTCTTCTCAAGAGAATATGAATTCCAAGTGGTATCATTACAATTTCCTTAATCGTATTATATTAATTTTCAACTCGTCGCTCTGCGATCGGATATCCTTTTTACAGTCATTTGATTGCATAGATTATGTACAGTTCAACGTCTCGATAGCATTCTACCAGTACAGTCGCGAATGCATTATTGATTTATTTTAAATGTAAAACACTGCAATAATAAGTATGAAGTATGAAATCTTCTTTCTCAATCTTTTTAAGTCAACTTGCTTGGCTTAGGTCTTTTTAACAATGGGCCAGCTGGAATGCATTTCTTAAAAGAGTTGCCTATCTTTAACCAGGCGAGGCATGCAGTTTGGTTAGTACAGAGCCGATACTTTCCCATTAGTAATACTAGTCCGTAGGAGTTACTTACTTGGAGTGTTATTAGTAATCATATTTTATTAAACTTGATGAATTAATAAAGTAATTTTGAGATTTCAAGGTCGTTGTCGTGCGCATCTCTACTTTTTTTCTTGCAAATAAGTCTACAACTTCAGGTCTGTTTACTTAAGCATATAGTCGCTATGTTAAAATATGAAAGTTTCTATGATCACATAGGATTTCATATAAACAAGGACATAATATTTTATAAACATCCACTGACGTGATCATATCACGTAACTTCTATAATTCCTAGAGTTGTTGATATCTATTTATTTTGACATATTTATGAGGTCTTGTCACAGTAATTAATTATAACAAATTCAGGTCACAGCAACATTTGACACATGACAGACAGATTGAGCGTATTTTATTTGTCCAAGGTATTTTGAGGTTCTTTTAACTTAGGACAATTAGGTACCCAATGGTTTGGGATATGTAGCAACTGTGAAATTGTATATTTCAGGTTCAGCAACTTGGCGAGATAAACGATCTATTATCATTAAAACTGCATGTTTGTGAAACATGATTGTGGCAACGGTATTTAATAAAAGAAGAATGCTTTGATACATCTATGTGCTTTTTTAAACCACCTATAAAACCGTTCCATATTATATGGCGCAAAAAAGTAACACTTAAGTACACACAAACACAATACAATTCTCTTAAATATACCTTTAAGTATATTTGAAAGCTATAGGTAAACTTTGAAAGAGTAAAAAGGGCGAATAGCTCAGTGTATTTTACAACTCCTTATCTGTGTTTACGTAGTTGAGATCTTACTCTTAATAGGTAGTCTAAATTATAGGCGACTATAATACAATTTTAAAGAATACATTTTTATTTAATGCAAATAATGATGAAATACGAGTAGATTGTGAAGAAAAATTATAAACATAGCCAATTTAAAAAAAAAGCTTTATAAATTAGTTGCAAATGTAAATTGCTTTTCAGAAATATAAATGCAAATAATAACATAACCGTTACAATATATGGTAATATAATAAAATAATATAAGTAACTAACATATCACAAAATTTTGTGTTTTTTTTGGAATTGCATTAAGATCGCCGTCGTGAATGGTCAATACTGTGATCGCCAATCAAGCCAACCAACAACCTACCAATTTTAGAAATTACCAATGTCCATCAGTGGGTCGTTAAAAAGTCAACGAGGAGGACATAAAATAGTAATCAGTCGTTATCGATTCTCCATTTTGTGTGCAGATCAGTGAATGCAAGGTGCGGTTTTTACTAGGTGTGCTATATTAATAAAGAAAACTGAAGTAAGAAAGAACAGACAATGTTTTAAGGAAGATAGACGTAGCGATTAACCTTGTCCTTGTACCTCAATCGATTTTAAGTTTTTATTGTAATTATTATTAACTCACGTTCGTCTCGACAATCAAGTTTATTTAAACAATCTGGTTCAACCGGTTTGTATATTTACGTTGACAAGCATATACATAAAAAAAAACTTATAAAATACTTACCAAAGTATTGAGATCAGCATTAATATCCTCGATGTTATTAATTGGACCATTCTGTTCCCCAGACACTGAGCACAGAATCCTTTTTCTATGTCCTGGCTTCTGTATTTCAAGTACAGCTGTTAATTCTACTTCCCAAATTCTCCTTACTCTGTCCATATCTACATATAAATGTTTCCTGAACGTATCACTATATTGTTCTAAATTAATATTCCTTAACCATTCATCTACAGTTTCAATTTGGTTTTTACTTATATTATTATTGTTATAGTTATTGCTTATTTCTGCTATTTTAAGAGGTAATTGTTTCGCCGACTCTAGTATTTTTTGTCTGTCGTTTTCTTCGATTCCCATTTCGCGTAGGTCGTTTTCATCAAGTATGCCATTCTGAAAACAAATCGCCAAATTAACCATATTGAATGGAACTATTACGACTATTTACGTTGCTATTAAACTGTGCGCGCCTCTTTCGTTTGTAGATGTACTTACAAATCAATGCCAATTAAAATACTTCACACGTTTTTCACTACCGGGCATCCTAACAAGATACCTATTCATTCTTTGCATTCATCTAAATTCCTCGGAAAACAAAACTACCCTGACAATATTGTTTTATTTACACACACATAACATACACAATTATTACAGGGTGACCACCCTAATTCGACAGTGTAGCCAACGATACAGTATAATATTCCATTTTATTGAGCTCACTCAGCGAACATGAAAACAAATCAGTTCACTTTATAATATATAATAATAAACATAAGGCGAACATATTAGTAATAGATAATGTATAGAACCGGAGACCCTTTTTACTGGAAACGAAGCATTCGATCTTAGTCCTCAGGGGTGACCTCACAACTGCATTTTGATTCTTATTCAAAAACAGAAATTCAAAGACTAACCATCAGGTGCACTGTGTGCTCGTTCCCCACCCTTGTTCTATAAAAGAAATAACAAATACAATGGTGTCTCTTCACCGCAAAAGGGAGCCCGGTCACATTTTCTCCTACATACGAGGATATATGTATCTTTGGACAACACCGACAGCCTTCAGTCTATATATAAAGCGCAAGTTCGGTCGTTCTTGAAGTATTGCTGTCATATAATATGGGCTGATGCTGCAGTGGACTTTTACTGATGGATAAAGGAGAAAAATAAACATTGATGACACCACCATCTATTGGAAGCCATAAAGTCTTTCAGGCCTACCCTTGATCGGAATGATAATACAATTACCTATCTTATGTTTTAACATAGTGGGTTCGATTTTATTTGACATTATTATAAACTATTTAAAATACTTACAACAAAATCGATATCATCGTAACCACTCTCCATGAAGAGTGGCTCGTAATCATGAAGGCCAAGATTTGACAACCAGAAGCCCAAGTTCGAAGTAACCGACGGACTTAAACTGGATTCGGAACAGCTCAAGCCCAGTCTCGTAGTAAATTCCTGTTCGAGCTCGGAAACGAAGACGGACTCCCGAACGAGTTTACTGCCGAACGATGCCATTATCTCGGAGATCTTCGCCCATTCCTCCTGATAGAGGAAAAACAAATAATATTAGAAGTACGAACATTTGAATAAAATTTCTTTTCTGAAATACTTTTTTGGGGTTCGCATACAAAATGTTTTATTTTAAATAGTAATTTTATTTCCTGGTCTATTTTAAATGAGCCAAGGTAGCTCAAGATCTCTATTCCTTTCAGACCAAAACAAAGCACTGCGCGCACTGCTGCTAAGCCGCAGAAATAGATAAGAGAGTGGTTCTGCCCAGACGGACTCTGCAGGCAGAAAGGGATTCCTACCATCCATTCCAATTTATTAAAAAACTAAACTATTTTGCTTTTCACTTCAATGATAATGCTAAAATTTTATGCTTTTATTTTTCATATTACTGATCGTAATCATTCATCTACTTTTATTCTAGACTACTAGTTCTACCAATTAGTTAATTGAAAACATATTTGCCCTTTATCTCTTAACAAAATACGCATATATTCAAATAACAATTATTGTTTAGTTAAATCATTGAAAATTTCAGTCAACTTTGACTATCGTCAGCTATCGCACTAATATAAGCGTGATGAAATCATAGCGCACGCATGCCTATAGTTGGATACATGCATATAAAATCCAAGTATGGTATATCGCGTCAAATGTAACAGAATGATTCGATGTCAGGGAAATTGAACTAGATATATTTACAGCAGAAACGAAGAAGAACGTTGGTGTACTACTACACCCGTGCAACCAATGACTTCGAACTGCATTAGTAATGATATGTTGTTATACAAATTCGAAACTTAACGTGATTCCGTATAGAAGATGCAAAAAAAAGCTTATTCAAAATGAACATCGTGCATGACATTAATTTGTGCATCGGAAAATAACAGTCTGATGTGAATAGCGCTGATTTGTACGAGTTGGCGACCAAGAATACCATTCAATGCAAGCGATCCACCTCCACGATACACACGAAGTACTGAAGGGATGGTCAGGTAATCCGGGAGATGCAGACGCTGCATTAGGTTTTTTTTTTTGTCTATTTTTATTTTACTTTTTTAATGTATTATAGCTGTAGTTGCGTTGTAAAATCATAAAAATAATAAAATATTAAATTTTTCTACGTCGATTCGATTTTTATATTTGCGATTTACTACATCGATCTACTAGAGCCTTAAATTAATTATATCTAACACAAGGGGATGTGTCATGGCGGCGTAAGAAAATTCACCCTATTTCGTCTCAAGTTTGTCGTAAGAGGCCATTCCGTCTCTAATTGCAGATCCTATCTGCAACAATGGGCAATGTCAGGCAGTTGGCTTTTGCAGGCTGATGATGATGATGAATATTACACGTATTAAAGCCTTCCGTGTGTGTCTGTTAGTCATCAAAGGCATATAGCATCGAAAAAGATGGTTTACAAAACACACTTATGCCAATACATTGTATATGGAATTGAATTCGATACATTGAAAAAACATATGATGCCCTTAACACAAAAGCACCTGCGGATAATAATATCCACAATTTGCCTCAGCCTGCAATTTTTTCAACACCTGCCTACCTGCATGTCACACGCACGCATGCAACAATAACAGCTGTCTTCGATAATCATAATTAACGCTTGCAACATAAAATTAATACGAATATTGCCATTCTTTATTTTTCTTAAAGTTTACAATTTTCAATTTTTACTGCGTTCTTCTGTACTAGATCATCAGACAAAAATATTGCGTTCTTATGTAGTATATCTATTTTTTCTAATTTGTTTTCATAAAGTAGTTACAACAATAAAAAACTAAGTACAATTATCTTACTATATAGGCATATTAATATAAGAAGTTTTATTTAGCAAGAAGCAGGAATATGCACTGTGACTTACTGTAGCATCCATTTCTCTAAAAAATATAATACAGATAATTATTTATTTATATATTCATTCAATACAACTAATCAGAAGTCCACTGCTGAACATACGTCTTCACTAAAAATTGCTTGCTTAGGATATTTGACACAGTTGTGATCCTTGGAAGGTGGCTGCGCAACCATTTTATTATTTTGAGCCGTTATCATGAAGATGTTGCTTTGGAGCCAAAAAGAAGGATATAGTATGATATTCTTGGGTTTGGTTGTTGGCGCAACTTGATTTGTAATAATTTTGCGTGTAATATGGACTAAAGGCCGATATTTTAATTCTCAAATAAAATATATTCAGTGGATAAAATACAACATAAATAAATTAAAAATTACTGATGTATGAATAAAATAGTTCAATTCTTTCACTTTTATATTAGCTTTATAATGATTGAAAAATTAGCCCTTATGTCATTAGAGGAAAATAATTATGATGCACATTTACTGTCCAAAACCAGAGATATAAAAAAGATATAAATAAGCAAATACATATGGTATCCACGAAAGGCATAAATGAGTACATTCCCAATAATTGATATATTGTACTAATAGTATCGTTTTCTTCCGTGCTTGCAAAAACGTTTGAATACGTTAAGCATTCAAACGCTTGTATTAAAACTTGTTGCTTTTATCGCGACAATTTGCATATATGCATGCAGTTTTTCATGTCAGGGTATCATTATCACTGTACCCTTGAGTTTTACATCGTAACCTCACTAGGGATGCAGTACTGCGTATTACGGCAAGTCGATGTTATCGATAACATTGAATTATTAATATATTATTATTTGAATATACGCAAAAGTATCCACTCCACTAAAATATGCTTTTGTGATACCCCACATCATCCCGTGTTCGTCGTAAGGACTACAGTGAGTAATGAAACATAGGCTGGAGAGCAGCATTTCCTGATATAAAAAATCTGCAGTTGCCAATCCATCTGCTAAGCGTGGCAGCTATGGCAAATATGAAGCAATCCATAGGGAAGACCAGTTTTCGGCAGTGGACATTTTGTTAGGCTGTAAGGAATGCACGAATGATGAATGATATTAACGTTTAAAGTATGGATCAGTATTTGATAATAATGTCTTTTTTCGTTTTGTTTGTAAGTTTATTTACTTTTTTGGTAATGATTGTGCTGTTAAGCAGGAGACTAATCCATTGCATTTATTCCGGAATCGTGTTATCGATGTTTCTTGACATACCTACCAATAACACAAGCGCTTGTGTTCTAACTGAGTACTAATTTCCACCTCTTCCTGGCATTGTAACACTCGTCTGCTACTTTAAAGCCCTTGATGGCACGTCATGGAAATTCACCTAACTCATTTGCACAAAATACAATGTCGCGATTCGCGACACTATAACAATTTTAAATGAGACTGAAGATTAGCAGTAAGTATGTCGAAAAATGTTATGCAATATGTAATATGGTTAAAATAGTAACAGCCGGCCTAGTGGCTATTTTATTAAGGATAGTGGGTTCAGGTACCAGCCGAAATCGATATCTACGCAACATAAAATAATTTTTTTTCTTTACTTTTGAGTCGAATTAAATATCAAAGTCAGGACATTTTACAAAAAAAAATAGTCCTGGCATAAGATTTTATTTATTTATTTATTATAAAGTATATACAACATGGTATTTTTTATCAACCAACCGGAAAGCTAGTGAAAAAATGGTGTACTGATTGTTTATTAACTGTAGTAGATATTTGTATAAAGTGAAAAATATTTAAGAAAGTATTTTTTTAACAATATTAGATCACATTATTTAGTCAATACAACATTTAAGTAAAAAGTCAGAAGTCGCGACATTTAAGAAAAACATCCTTTGTTTTAAAAGTATCCAAAAGGCTCCAAAATGGAGCCAAAGCATTTAAGAGCTGGATCTTAAACTGTACCGTGTCACTATCTCCTTATTTTTATTTTTTATTTTATTTTGCACACAATTGCGCACAAAAATGCGGACTTATTGACACAGGCCATTCTCTCTGTCACAGTTCTCCTATTTTGCTCATCAGACTGGAAAAGTCCACTGCTGGAAAGCAGAACACGGGCCCCTCCATAGTAGGGAGGATTTGTATAAATCTAGTGTTTATACCGCCATCTTGCGGATAAGAATTTTATAGCATTTCCCACAGTCGTCTCTTAGGACACCCCACAGACGGAATGAAATTTTCTTACGCCGCCATGGAAATTCAACACAGCAAAGCATGTGTCTATCACCTATATAATATGTATGTACTCCTTAAATTCAACAACGGTTAAATTATGTTACGTGTATTATTACAGTTTATTAATCGAAAAGATAATGAAATAAGGCGACTGCAGCATTTATGTTTGCATATATATTTTGAAGGAATATTCGAAAATGTGCTTAATTTCATCAAAGTTTTAATAAGGTATCATTCCATAGAGCGTATATTTATAAAATATTTTATATAATGCTATGAGAGTTTAAAAAAAACTTAAGCAACACGAATTGATCATTAGCTGTGATGTAGGGTCATGTGAGGATACTAGTTCATAGTCATAAAATTATTGTATTGTCATTGGTTCTCTATTATCTATTATGATAATTTTAGTTAATTCGAACGCCTTAAAGTGGGTGAAAACATAATTCCAAAAATACATTACATTCACACATACAGCAACACTAAAACATGTAGAAATTTTTACGTGGTAGAGCCATGCTGCAGCGATAATATTATGTTTGTAGCACGAATGAGTCGGCTCAACTGAGGAAACAGCACACTCCCACAGAATAACAGCGAAAAACAGTAGCTTAACGCTGCTGTGTTTCGTTTGGTAAGTTCAGAGAACCCTTTTTACTGGAAACGAGGCATACCATCTTAGTCCTCAGGGGTGACAACGCATCTGCATTTTGATTCTTAATCGAGGATATATGTAGATATATGTAGATGTTTATGGGCCACAGCCTCCTTACCATTAGGTGAGCTGTGTGCTCGTTTGTCACCCTTATTATATAAAAAAATATTAATTAGTAATTTGCAAAAGCTCACCTGCTCATCAAACGGGCTGAGTATCGACAGCGATTTGTCCCCACTATGTGTTGAGCTCGTAGTGTTACTTCGTCTTCTAACTTCTTCCTCGACACCGTTGATATTCCTCTCCACCTGTCCATTGCTGTTCAGATTCGTGGTGGTGATCGTTGGTGGATCGGTCGGCGATGCGTCGTACACTGACTTCAGTTTCCGCAACGTCTTCGGCCTTTCGGCTGGCATCGGCCGCAAACCGATACCGTCGAGTGTTGTGGTTGAGCCTTTGAAGAGGCCTGCAGACAAAGAAACAAAAATGAATTATCAATTTTTTGTCAGTTGCGGCTCCAAATAATATTTTAATATTAACAAACACAGTAGGTAATAAAAAAAATTGTGCGTGTAATTGTGTACACACGTACGAAGTGAAACTTCTTTACGACATATTTCTACACATATTTCTTTAAATTCTTCTTTTATTTTATATTTTACATATTATGTAGGTTAAATAATAGTATGTATATTCATGCAGCCCCGGCGGTGAAACGTTACAAGTACAAGAAAACGTGACATTTTTGTTTTACAATACTGCAGGTACCATAGAATAAGTCTATGGTAGGTCTACTCATCGTTAAAGAAGTATCACTACACAAAACTCGAAATTTTTACCAAATTTACGAAACGAATACGAAAGCATCAATTTCACAAAGTTATGAAAAAATATTAATTGAATAACTATTAATTGAAAAAAAAAACGGATTAATTTCGCCGTACGAAAATGCTGATACTTTAAAGTAATTTCAAGCTACGCCTAGCAAATCTCACGATTTTTAAATCCTTATTACATGTGATACGCGCAAAAAGCCGTTCTCTTTTTACAGGTGTATCACAAATTTATTCAAGTAACACTAGGTATTGAATGTTGGTAATGAGAAGCAGGTGTAAATTTAAAAATAAAACGCAGGTGTACCAACAAACAATTACTCTTAAATGGTAGTGCATGTTCAATTTGCGAAAGGTTGCGTTTACAACAACGTTGCGTTCACTAGAATTAATAATAAGTTGTACATTAAAGGTCTGACGCATAAAATCAGTTTAAGAAATGTTTAAAGTTATTCTCTCTCCCTCCCTTTCTTTACTAAATTACAATAGAGACATTTATAGTGATAAAAGTTATAGCCGTATAGGTCCCATGCTGGACACAGGCCTCCTCTCATTTCTGAGAGGGTTTTAGGGCAAGGAATAAGTATCCGCCGCACTGCCCCAATGCATGTTTGCTAACTTCACATTTCTTCGAAATATGTTTTTTTCTTATTTCTCATACTTTTCACAGTTTCCTCATGATGTTTTCCTTCACCGTCGAGCACATGGTAAATCAGCACTTAAAAGCCGTGCTGTGGTAGCTCAAGGGCTAAGCGCTCGCTGTAAATTTCATAGTACACGAACAACCCGGGCGATCCCCGCCGGCAATTATGAAATTGTTAATTTCAATTTATAGTAATAATTAATTATTTATTTAAGCAAGCAATAATTTAATATTATAATGGTTCTTAATGTATAACGTCTTATTAATTCTAAATTGAAACACTATGAGAACAACTATTGGATGAATTAAAAAATTAAACCGACCTAAAAGTATCATCAGGTTTCGTTAAGATTTTGTTCCCTGTAATTTTTTATATATAGAATAAGGGTGACAAACGAGCACACAGTCCACCTGATGGTAAGTGGATGCTGCAACCCATAGACATCTACATCTATCTTCGTTTGCGAATTTAAATGCAGATGCGTTGTCAGCCGTGAGGACTAAGATAGAATACCTCTTTTCCACTAAAAAGGGTCTACGGTTCTCTACACTCACCATACGAAACACAGCAGCATTAAGCTGCTATTTTACGCTGGTATTCTGTGAGCGTGGTCCTTCCCCGGTCGAGCCGACCCATTCGTGCTACAACTATACTATTAATATAGCTGCAGCATGGCTCTACCACGTAAAAAATTCGAGTATGTATTCCTTTAGTAAAATAAGTCAGCAATCTGTTAACTATAGCCTCCGGTATATTGTGTTAAATATATTAAAGTAAAACTTCCGAATGTTCAATCTCCTCCTTTTTGGAAAGATATAGAAATCTTCTATTATTTAAGGAAGTCATCAACTGCACAAGATAAATTATACTTGCTCATTTATTAGTCTTAACCTACCAGTGACCGACGTAACGCATGTTAGTATAAGATTGAAGGAAGGCTAGGATGCAGTATCAGATAAATGGGGACAGTGAAAACATACTTTTTTAAATATTGGCCCCAACTGGAGTTAGAATCCTGTAAAGTCCTGTTAATACTTAAAGTGTTATATTAGGGTAGGGACTGAAGCTTTGGTATGCGATCTGATTATGTTGGTCATTATCCTGTCTTTATAATATGATCTTTATCGTCTCGCGACGCACCTTTAACACTACTGCCCGGTTTGGGTACAACTATAGAAATTAATAGTAATGGCATATCGTTAATTAGGCGTTGATTTCATGATATCAACTTTCGGAAACCATAGGATACGTCTGGCATTTCTAATAGTTGCCTTTTACGACAGCCACGAAACGAAATTGCGTGATAAATTCGCTAAGACATAACTACACCGCAGTGTTGCAACTTATATAAATTAATACAATTTATATCATAAATGTGGCACATTTTATTACAGAAATATTTTAGAAATCAAACGCCAAAGCCACAAACAATTCGCTGAGGTATCAACGGGAAATTTAAAAATAAATACAGAATAACAAAAAGAGAAATATGTATACAAATGTAACGTTGAAAAACGGGTCAGTGAAATAGAACGAACAAACTGTTTCAATAATGGAGTAGTGAGATATAAATGATCGTTTGGAAAACCGTTGTTTGGAAAAAATCGTGCAATAAGAAAAGTGAAAACCAGTTTGGCATCAGCTGGTATCCGTGCCAAGGTTCTATAGATTCAGATATCACAATAAACCGGCTGTCTCACAACTGGCGCGTACAAAATTTTAGTGAACTCACTCACCTTATCTATAAACTCTTCATATAATACGACTCAATTTTAAGGCGGTTGGATAGGATTAAAACAGTAATTTTTCATAGAATAAGGTTGGCAAAAGAGCACACATTTCACCTGATGGTAAGTTGATGCTGTGGCACATAGACATCTACATCTATCCTGGATTACGTAAGCCTCGTTTCCAGTAAAAATGGTCTCCGGTAGGTACTCTACACTCACCAACGAAACACAGACGCATTAAGCTGCTATTTCACACTGGTATTCTGTGATAACGTGGTCTTATCCCGGTCGAGGCGACTCATTCTTGCTACAATCGTAAAATAGTTGCAGCATGACTTTCGTATAATTGTTAATTAAAATTAATAGCATATTAAATATTAATAAAGGAAACTATACGTGGTATTGGGAAAATATATTGGCAATTAACAACGATTACTATATTCATAACCTCAATTCAGCCTAAAAATTACTACCTTCATTACGTGTTATATTCATCATACCATACATATTAAGATATTCATATCTTTAATAAATATATACAATTCATACAAATAACTGTGATTTTCAAGTTTTTTTAAACATTACATAAAATTTGGTATTAATATATCCGAAGTCATTAACCAGCCTTGGTTAAATACATTTCAAAATATCAAAATTAGTTTATAATTAGACTAGAGTCTGTTTGAATAAAGAAGTAACGTGGAAAATATGCAAACAAAAATTTTAAGTATGGAATTCGACAGAAAATATAAAATTTCGCGAATACAGGGGTGCCAAGGCTAAGGGAATTATTTTGTGACAAAGACTCTTATTTAAACCACTGTATTAAATCTTAATATGTTTACTTTAAAAGCTCAGTACTACATACAAATGTTTGAAAGCTTTGTATGTACCACGTGGTATGTACATACAAAGTAAAGGCTTTCAAATATCCCACAGTTGGACACAGACAGAGAAGGACTATGCCTGGGGATGCCTTATAGATATAAATAAATTCTGCAATAAACGCAAATGTGAATTGATCCTTATTTATAGTAAAATGTTAGTAATTAATTTTATACTTTTGTATATTTCCAAAAAAGTAAATCAATCGCGAGATCGTAAACATGATGTTTATCTGAATATATGTATTATAATGCTAAATAAAGATTAAATAGATAGCGTCTAACATTGGATCATCGGTTTGAAATAGCATATCGCAATCGGAAGCTAGAAGATAATTTTGTAACATACTCGTATTTAATCGCTGATCAAAAGGCATAACTCCAGACGCAGCACAGAAAATTATAAATCTTATTATATTGAATTAAGGATTGAAATGGAGTAATTGAAATATAACTTCGTGTCAAAATTATGACTGAAAGTTTTTGCTCAGTCAGTCATGTATCATTACGGCGCCGGTTTAGTCTTGTTCTGTGATAATTTAACAAGAACATACGTATATTTTAAACTATTTCGTAATTTGTGTATTTTTTCAGATTCAACGTCAACGTACTAGTGGTATTTCTGGAATATAGATAATTATTGTAGTTTCATGTTGTGTTTTATTTCTGTCTCCTGTTACTGCACTACTTTTTACACGTAAGTCAATTCTTCCTTTGTGCATAAGGTGGACATTTTGTTTAAATATTCAATTCATTTCAATTTAAATATATGAAATTCAATATTTAACTTTAGTCTAGTGTACTAGTGGAGAAGAATATATCACTAGACCAACAAAGCAGTCATATCAGCATAGCCTCGAACACAACGGTAACATCCAAATGATATCGAAAGCTATCAACTGTGCACAACATTATAGTGCCACTAGTGTACGTGCAAAAACAGAGGAGCTTCCTTAGCCTCATCATTCGTAATTTTTCCTTCAAATAACTAACTTAATAATTAAAAATAGGACATTCAATCACAACGAAGTGAAATGGAAATCTAAGGGATGGAATATAAAATTAAAACTGATCTCTGGAAATGACAATGCGGTCACTTACAACGCTTTAGTTACTCTTGCGAGAAACGGAAGCCGGTGCAATTCAAGACAATTTGAAGATAATAAAACGTAGAGTGCTGAGCGATGTTCATTGTGATTCAACTATTAGAATAAACACCGTGAAGTAGGGTGACTACGTTTGACATGTTATGTTCGAATAGTAAAAACTGCGATGTTTTAATTTTACACTTTAATACTGTTTAGTATATATCACTTACCTAATCAAGTCAGATTTAATATAAAAAATTGTACAGATTTTTAACTAACTTATCATTCTTTTGCTTCAATGATCATATAGAACTAGCTGGAGACAGACGATGTTCTGCCTTTTCTAATAGGTTGCGAGATGTATTTCACTCTGAATTCACACCGGATTTTTACAGTGTAAATATAAATGTGAATGTTACTTATTTTAAATATTCTATCATGGGCATTCACAATAGATCTGAAATAACCGACATAGCCCAACGGGTCAGTAAGCTAAAGTGGCAATTGGTCGGCCATATATTAGAATATCGAGAGGAGAAGAGAGAAGAAAGGTTCTCGAGTTGCAGCCTCGTACCGATAAGCGAAGCGTAAAGCAGCCCCATACTAGACGGAGTGACGACCTGGTAAAACATGCAGGAAGTCGATGTTTGCAGATGGATCAGAACCGTGATTTGTAGCATTCCTTGGGGTAGGGATTTGCCTTAATCATCACGGTTGGCAGGTGGATTGACGATCGCAGTACCAGACGTCTCGCACCTTTGACGCTGTTGCCCGTCGTCAGTCTAAGTATTTAAGCGACTTCAAAAAAGGAGGACGTACTCAATTCGACTGGTTTTTTTAATGTGTGGTTACCTCAGAACTTTTTTCTAGGTGAACCGATTTTGATGATTTTTTATTCGAAAGCTGATGCTTCTCATGTGGTATAAATTTGATCAAGATCTGACCAGTCGTTTTTGAGTTATCCTCAATAATGCATATTTAATTGACTTCGACTACATTGATGATGTTCTGATTTTATTTATATTGAAGTCGGTTGTACAAAATGTTTAATTTTACCACTTGTACATCTTTTTTTTTTTTTATAGGAGAGGGGGCAAACGAGCATGCGGCTCACCTGATGGTAAGTGACTACCGCCGCCCATGAACAACTGCAACACCAGGGGAATTACACATGCGTTGCCGGCCTTTGAAAAAGGAGTAGGCTCTTTTCTTGAAGGTCCCTAAGTCGTATCGGTCCGGAAAAATCGCTGGTGGTAATCGATTCCACAAGGAAGTTGTGCGAGGAAGAAAATATAAACAATCTAGTATAAACAATATAGTTATACCTCCATCTATTGGAAACCATACATTTTTCTGACACTTCCGATTGTCCCCACTTAACACACCTACGGGACGAAATCGGGTGTTGGATTCATTTAAGCCGCCACCACGCGCAAGACTTTTACCTCTATGCTTATTTCTACGATGAAGGAAGTTCTTCTATTTACTAAAACTATAGCTACTTACAGGATAAGACATCATGACACATGTCTAAAACACTCATTAAGCAATCGACGTATAGGGGTTCTTTGACAAACGCACACAAACGTACCCATAATACGTTACTTTGTTACATGAAAAGAAAAATAAAAATGTTAATACATACACCCAAATGTCGACATCGTCTACTCGTACATCAACTACCAAAGCGTGCAGCTGCATTTCTATAAGCACTTCACTCAAATTTAAACTCTATCTCGAAAGGAACTTGGTTTAAAATGATTTTTATAAATTTTAATGTAAAAGTATACATAAGACGGCGAGAAGTGACAGTGGCTGCTACCACGAACAATGATGGTGAAAACAATAGCGCATTGTGACCCATCGTGACACGGTGATTGTTAGTGTTGTTACCCAACTAAGTCCGATACAATTATGATAACAAATACTTTAGGTTCGGACTTTATTTATAATCATATTTAAATTTGACGGTTAAGCCAACGTATCCCTTCATATGACGAACACATGAAATTCTACATCTATATTCAATCAAGATGAAAAAGTGACATCTTGATCTTCAAGGCAAACGAAGCATCACAATAATGCTTGATTTTCCGTTATCATACACAATATGTTTCACGTAACTTACCATATTCTGTAACACCTCAGCGTTATCGCTGTATTTAAAAAAGCTAATAGCTGAAGCTCATTTAATAAAACAGCGTGGTATAGATATTAAGAAATAAAAAGTTAATATATTTACGAACCACTGGAAATATTTGGACGACCTAAAAAGCGATATAAAATATATTAATGTTTTTTTTAATAAAACAATCGAACGATTCCTCATAGGAAAGGTTGACAAAACATTATAATCTGAACCCTTCATCACTCTCTCACGCCTAAACCTTTTGTGAAATATAAAAAAAATCACAAATTACTTAAACGTATTTTAGTCCACTTGATTCAAATATCTTGAGGTATTTATATAATATACATATAATATAGTTTGACTGATTAGTTGGCCTAGAGGTTGTAAGTGCAACTGTTGATCATGTGGTCCTCGGGATTGAATTCTAGGTCGGGCTAGTCTTTTTTTGGTCTTTTTCTATCAAAAAATTCTCAGAAACAGCTCGGAGTCCATAAGTTGGCGGTGTTTCAACCCCGTGCTTCGGAAAATACGTAAAGTCGTTGGTCCTGCACCTGATCTCTCCCTGGTCGTGTCAGATTACCATCCAACCCAACCCAACGGACTATGAGTCAGGGTATAGGTAGTGCACCTGTGCTTGCGCATACACTTGTGTACTACAATCATATCCTACGCAGATGGCTAGTCTTCGTTGAAACTGGCTGTCGTGGCCGAAATTCGATCTGGAGGAAATTAAATATACATATACAAGAAAGCGGGTGGAAAACCGGTACTTGAAGTCCTTCAGAAGCTCTTTAATTCCGTCCTACATGGTGGCACTACACCGGGGGCGTGGAGCAGAAGTGCGGTGGTCTTGTTCTTCAAGAAAGGCGACAACGCTCTCTTGAAGAACTACAGACCGATTTCCCTTCTGAGCCGCGTCTACGTGCTGTTTTCGAGAGTCATTACGAATCGTCTCGCACGCAGACTCGACGACTTCCAGCCTCCCGAACAAGCCGGTTTCCGAAAAGGCTTTAGCACCATAGACCATATACATACCCTTCGGCAAATTGTACAGAAGTCCGAGGAGTACAATTTGCCACTATGTCTGGCGTATGTGGACTATGAGAAAGCCTTTGATTCCGTCGAAATTTGGGCGGTGCTGCAGTCCCTTCAGCGGTGCCAAGTTGACTGTCGGTATATCGAAGTGTTGAAGTGCTTGTACAGTAGGGCGACGATGGCTATCCGAGTACAGAACCAGAATACAAAACCTATCCAACTGCAGAGAGGTGTAAGACAGGGTGACGTTATATCCCCGAAACTCTTCACCGCTGCATTGGAAGACGTTTTCAAGCTTCTGGACTGGAAAGGATACGGCATTAACATCAATGGCGAGTACATCACTCACCTTCGATTTGCCGACGATATAGTCCTTATGGCAGAATCGCTGGAGGACCTAAGCACTATGCTCAATGACCTCAATAGTGCCTCCCAACGGATAGGTCTTAAGATGAACATGGACAAAACAAAGATCATGTTTAATGTCCATGTCACACCTATGCCGGTAGTTGTTGGGAGCACTAAGCTCGAAGTTGTTGACGAATATGTTTACCTGGGACAAATAGTCCGACTAGGTAAGTCCAACTTCGACCGAGAGGTCAATCGACGGATTCAACTCGGCTGGGCAGCGTTCGGGAAATTACGGCACATCTTCTCGTCAGGTATACCTCAAAACTTGAAAACGAGGCTGTACAACCAGTGCGTGTTGCCAGTGATGACCTACGGAACTGAGACGTGGTCCTTCACTGCTGGCCGGATGAGGAAGCTCAAGGTCGCTCAGCGAGCTATGGAGAGGGCTATGCTCGAGTCTCACTGCGTGATAAACTTAGAAATGAGGATATCCGCAGTAGAACCAGAGTGACCGACATAGCCCAACAGATTAGTAAGCTGAAGTGGCAATGGGCCGGCCATATAGCTCGAAGAACCGACAACCGATGGGGAAAAAGGTTCTCGAGTGGCGGCCTCGTACCGGCGGACGAAGTGTAGGCGTCCCCCACTAGATGGAGTGACGACCTGGTAAGACATGCAGGAAGTCGATGGATGCGGGTGGCTCAGGACCGTGCTTTGTGGCATTCCTTGGGGAGGCCTATGTTCAGCAGTGGACTTGTGAAGGGCTGTAATGATGATGATGATGATGATGATACAAGAATATTATGAAACAATACTTCAAGGTACGTTAACGTCTTTATGCGCTTTTTTAAGAGCTACTGCAAGCTCTTGGTAAAGGAAATCGATTTTTCATGTCGAAAATTAAAGTTTTCCTTACATTATTACACGCACTAAAGTCAGAAAATATTATAATCTTGCTGTGAAAACATTTACTATACTAGGAATTGTAGAAATCGAATGCAAAGGTCATAGTAAAATAGGTAAAGATTTCTTTTTTTTTTCATATTTATGGTCATATCTGTTTCGTTAAACAAGTTCTAATTTTTACATTAGGACTTTTGATATGTAAATTAATACAATTCTGTATTAACACTTCATACAAGAATAAATATTAGCAAAGTATTTTATGACTAACAGCAAACTGTGAGAGATGACTAACAAACTTAAAAGAACTTTAAGAAAATTCGTCACCAAATCACATCAAAATCACTTACAATTTCCCATCAGTGTGGCGATCATTCAACAGGCGGAAGGACTTCAACGACGTCATGTCTACATTAGTCACATCTATTTCAAGTGACACTACTATGTTAATATACACCATTGACTTTTTATTCACACATTTTCAAACCATTATTCACTTTATAAAACACAAATCATTAGCCGAATAATGATCCTTTAACAGCAAAGTGTTCTGTGGTTGCCCAAAACTAAACTAACACAGTATCAAAAAGACAGATAAACTCCGTAGAAGAACAAAAAGGTGGCACAATACGAACGTTCGATTAGGCGAGCGCGAAGCAACTGCCGAAGCGAATTGCAAGTGAAGTAATATTGATAAAGCTATAGGTACGTCACATTTCGTCGTCCAATTTATTAGACTGCATCAATTTATTCATAAAGACAATTGCAATAGTCGTACTGATGTCTTTCGAAGTCGAGACGGGAATTAAGGAACGCGAGACAACGGTTACGCGCCGAGAATACTCGTTGACTAATTTTTAGACCACTTCGAGTTTAAATGAAAGAATGCATTGTTGTGTCCCGGACAGTTTGTTTTGATAAGGGATAGCTTACAGAGTTGTAAAGATAAGGTCTACGGAGTTATCTTCCTTTTAGCGTTCATCTCTTATCTGTTACTTGGAGTAATTGCCAATTTATGGTACTAACTATGTATGTTACAACAGTACGGACAACCATTTTCAACAGTTGCATCATTGTTCGATTCATTGATTTAAACGACAAAAGTTCGATCAGAAGTCGTACACAATCACAATATACATACTATGTAGCTTGTAGAACCAAGTAATTCTGTGTATTACAATTACTAACTACGATAAAAATTAAAATGTAGGTCTCGATCTTCCTTCTTTTTGGGAAGAAGTCAAAATCCTACTTGACGTATGCCTTTATATTTTTTATAACATTAGCGTGACAAACTAATTTTAGCCCGTGAATCAACATCAAGCAAAGAAAGCCACATATTCTTTGTCACAGTATATAGACCTATGCCCCAAGCTCAATTCCTACGTACCAGAACCACTGTTGCAATTTATTTCTTCAAGACTTTCCTTAAAAAGTCTTATATCTTTTTGTGACTGGGTCCACGACAAACATTAAAGTCGTGTGATTAAGTACCTCAAAAACAAATTGACATGACTCTATTAAAATTACTATGCTCGTGTTAGGAGTGGTTCACCACAGTAGTCGAATGGCGGATTCGAACCCACGACTTCTGAGTTTGAGTCCGCTAGGATCTGCAGCACAGTAACCAGGTACTGTGACACTTAAGCCACGAGTGTTTTAAAATTTATAGATATATTCAAAGTGCCGCTTTATTTTCAATCATTATTATCGAAGTTTAATTTATATTCGAGAGAATTTTATTAAACCGTTACTTTAATCTATAGCTAAGCTGGCGTGTAAACGATCTTCGAAGATGCATTAAGACTAGATGAAGGAATGACCAGTTAGAAGATTTACATATTAAACTAAGCGCCTTTATAAGTTTATGGTAAACTTTAACTCAACCACAGGAGATTTATTACAGTGGTTCATATTATCTCGTACTATCTCACGGTTGTTACGTCTATACATTTTCACTAAATAAATCTTACGAAGAAACGTGTTTAAATACAGTACATGCTGACTCTATTACATTTAAACACGTTTCGTTTCGTAGCTATATCATATATAGCGATTATACAGGTATATAATCACAACACGGTTCAACCGGGGAAGGACCACACTCGCACAAAATACCAGCTTGTGATACTTTAGCAGCATAATGCTGTGTTTCGTAGATATGGTGAGTGTAGAGAACCAGATACCTTTCTTACCGGAAACAAGGCATTCTATATTAGTTCATAGAGGTGTCAATGCGTCTGCATTTTGGTTCTTAAACGATGATAGGTGTAGGTGTCTATGGGCCACAGCATCCATTTACCATCAGGTGGACGGTGTGCTCGTTTGTCATCCATATTTTATTTTAAAAAAAACTAAGCCAAAAGACTTAAGTCTAAGCGTATGTTGCATTGCTGTTGTACCAACCAATAAAGAAAGAATCATCAATAAAATCTGCATGCCAAAATAAAATTTTGTTTTTTTATCTTCTATGAAAATCATTTATGTAGTCGTAAAAAAGATGATGTCTCTCATACTAGGTATTACACACCAGTTTCCTCTGAGTGCCGATCGACGTTAAATTAAATTAATTGATATCTATGCTATAAGAAAAATTGCCGAACTTTTGATTTAATAACACATTTATATTCTATTAGGTAACATTTCAAAGCAACGACGTTAGTTCGAAATTAAAAGAAACTAAGCGTAGAGAGGTAATAATGATATTGATGGCAGTAAATTGCGAAGAACACAAAAAATATATTGACGCAATCGCCATAGTAAACAAACCGCCTTCGTCTCGCTTCAACACGACACCAGAAACAGAAAGGCATGTGGAGACGCGCAAGGTCAATGTCATTCGGATCTTGGATGCGGGCGTTCTTGGAATCCAGTGCATTGGTGGACTTTGAACCGCTCTTTGTGCGATTAAAGAAAGCTTTCAATTTTTTTTTATTAGATATTAGTATCTAATTAATTGCTTATGACCAAGCGTACATTCGTTCGGTTCCAAATAATAATTATTACGTAATAATTAGTACGGAGAAATAAAAAAAATACATAGATAACACGTTAATGCGTTAATTACAAAATGTGGTCCCAAAATAACCTACGTAATGGGAATAAATATTGCTAATTGTCTAAGCTATTGCTAATGAAGAAATTATAACGTAACTGAATATAAAAATGGAACAATTGAACCTGTAATGATTTCTTATATTTATGCGAATACTTGCCATTATTTTAAATTACTTATTTTTAATTCCCGACGTTCCGGAATAAAAAATAATTAAAATAAGTTCAATGAAATGCGATAAAAGTAGTAAATTTGTTTTATTCAATAGAACTATTTTATTCATAGAACTGTAAATATTTGTTTATTTTGTATTTTATTCTGTGAATAAATTTTATCTGAGAAATGAAAAAATCGGCCCTAAATACGTAAAAAAAATAGCTTAAAGTAAGATTAATAAACATTTTTACAAATAGTAATAAAAAACAAAATTCCTCTTTGAATTAATTAAATGACTAAGAGCCGATTTTCAATATTTAGATAAAAGTTATTCATAGGTTAAAATAAAACATAAACAAATTAAATATTACAGTTTTATGATTAAAATTATTTATTTGTTACACTTTCATATTAGTCAAGATATAATTCAATTTATGCAGATAGCATGTGAGTATCTAAGAGTTAACAGAACTGCTGCTATCAATTTAGTACCGTATATACCATGCTTCAAATTTTACCACCACAACTTTCTTTCATGTGATAAGAAAAGCAATGATCATAATTGTCACAGTGTTGATAATATTAAGGTTTAAAAAAAAGTTATTTTTTCAGGTCGGGTTATTTTCGCCTACTATCCTCTCTTCATTCATCATTCACTACAGACCCCAGCTAAACATAGGTCTTCCCCATAGATTACCTCATAGAGGGATATATGCTATAGTCGCCACCAGCCTCAGTTTTTATTATTTTGAGTCGTGAGGGAGATGTTGGTGCCCACCTAATGTTTTAGGTACCTCTGGCTCTTACGACACCCACGGGATGATACGGGGTAGTGAATTCTCTTGAGCTTCTTACCATCTTTTATCCTTAAACAGAATGCGATAAGAGGACGCCGAACAACATGAAGCGACAAAAATTGCCATCTCAACGCATTTTTAAATTAAAAAAAATAACTTACATAAATAAAAGTATCAGTGGGGAAACCGCTTTTAATATAAAAATTAAGGGAACCCTCATCAACAAAAAACAGGCATGAAGTAACCCTATCTCGGACTTTTTACAAAACGTCACAATTTGTTACGATATAAAATTAACGCGCATTTAAATGAGCCAATGAAACTTTTACTCACAAGCAATAATATTTAAGTCGGGTTTGCCTTATCAAAATTTTAATGAAAATAAAGCTATCACGTTAAAATAGTTGAAACTTGATAGCGGTAGAGTAGTTTCAATATTTTTTTTTTTAGGGGAAAACGAATTCGACCCAGATGTAGCTTTCGTGGTATTTTTAAAACGAGATAAATTATTACCAACACATTTACAAAGTATATTGTTACGTAACATTTTAATTACAACTTTTTTTAACTGATTAGATGAAGATTATATCCGCCTGACGGCTATGACTTCATAATGAGTATTGTAGGTAACTGTCAACTGCGAAGTAGCTAATAGATTCACATAATTGTACGCTTTAAGGCAAAGACAGTCACTCGTCCTAATCTATCCATGCCCGAAGTAATGCTTATACTATAAAATCAGAGGCAAGCTCACCAGCTGCAGTGTGTCAAAATATTAGGTAAATAAATTATTGATTCCTTATAATGAGCCGTGGTAGGTCAGGGGCACTCGCTGTAAATTTCGCAGTACGCGAGAAACCCGGATTTGATCCCCGCCGGCACCAATGTGTTATTGCCGGCGGTGTTAATTTTAATTTCAAGTGGTGTTTCATCACATGCTCCGCGTTGAAGGAAAATGTCGTTAGAAAGCCTGCATGCTGGGAAATTAGAAAAAAAATTCGAAGAGATGTGAATTTCGCCAATATACAATGCAGCGCGGCGCACATTTCCTAGCTTTAAACCCCTCTCAGAAATGAGAGGAGGCCTGTGTCTAGCATCGGGACGTACACATAGGCTGTAATTTAATTTAATTTTTTATTATAATTTAGAATACATTACATTATACGTTGAACCTTCTCTATTCTCCTCCTTATATGTCATAAAATATTCTTATAACCGTCATCTGTTATATTTTCTTTACACTAGGACGAATACCGATGACCTGCGAGTAAGCATGATTGCGAAAGTTTAAGCAAGCCGTTACCGTTTTGTACACAAATCCGAAGATCTAATCCGAAGTCAACCTTAAAAGTAAGTTTTTGTGGGTTGTATCCTTTTCACGTATCTACGAGTACGTCCAAATGTTCCATGATTAACGGACAATGTCATCGTGTGTGACATAACGTCCACTTCTGCGTAACGTTTACTGACGGCTATCGACAGTTTTTGTGAAATGCAATTTTCCTTATATGATTAAGCACTGTGAAAAGTTCTAGTATTAAGAACTTACGCCATAACTAACATATCAAATCTGACGATCGTAAACAGTTGATAATAAGTGGCCACTGCAGCCAATCGGCACTTGCAACTTCCAACAAAAGAGGTTCATTGTCATCTTCAGGACTAAAATGGATTGATTTTCAGACTGTATACATCGGTAGTGACCGTCTCGTTGGCCTAATAGTTGTAGGCTCGACTGCTGATCGTGTAATCCTGGGTTGAAATCCCGGGTCCGACCAAAATAAGATAATGGGTTTTAATGTTGAGATTTCTCAGAAGCAGCCCGGAGTCAGGAAGTTGGCGATGTTTCACTCCCGTGTCCCCCTGATCTCTTTCAAACTATGAAAGTGAGGGAATAGAGAACGCATTTGTGCTTGTGCACACGAGCACGTGCACGAGCTATCCATACTCTGACTGTTAATTTTCACGCCCTTTAATTGAATACCTTTTATTTTAATGGTAGGTACGTAATTAATCTGTTCCGCTTCCAGTGCGTGAAGAATTATAACGTTTAAATTGTTGTAAGCGTTTATAATTATTGATGCGAGTTTTTTAAACAATATAAAATGGAACGCAAGGTCGCTTATAGCAATGACAAGTAAAATTTAAAATGCCAACAAACTACGAAACATTTTAGAAGGTCAAAGTTTGAGGTTCGATAATAAATTTCTACAACGTGCAGCGTTTCAAAACGCAAGTTTATCTTTTTATATATTTATCGCAACTAAACAAAATATAACCTTGATACCTGTTAATATATTTAGAATTAATTAATAATTGCCTGTAAAAATTTATTTTCGTTTAAATGTTATCAAGTCTTTATTTTTGTACTAGGTATACTAGTTAGGCTGGGTACTACCACCTGCTTGGGATCCTGTAATTAATAAAATTAAAACTAAACCCAAGCATACCACTGCAAGACTTCAAGACAGAGTTAGTTCATTCTGCGTAGATCGGACCAAAATTAATAATTAAAAATCTGAAGGTACCCGGATTAACTCTGACATCGGGCCGTCAATCACCTCAGTCCCCGTGACCATGGGTGCTGTAAAGCACCCGAAACGTCGGGAATTAATAAAATAAGTTGATTAAACGTGATATAATCCGTAAAATTAGTTTTATTCGATATAAGGTATTTTAACAGGCAGCTACTCCGACATGCGGTCTTCAAAAAAGTATAAAGTATTGACATAATTCGAATGCCCTAGAAATGTTTTTCGAATTACCTGAAATCCAGGTTTCATCTAAATAATTTCTTTCTTACAAAACACTAAACTTGATCAATCGTTACTTTTAATTATGATTTATTATTTATAATGTAGATTTCAAAAGGATCAAATTTAGTTTCCTCAAGTACTTTTAAATCTTAATGAATGCCCCGGGCATTACGAATCCAATAATAATTTTAAACAGTTAGGTTTCGAGTTCTGATTGGATTAGAGCTATAATTTATACTTACTGATTCTTATTATAATTTGCAAATCTAAGAAATCAAAACAAGTATGGGAAAGAACGGTTACTTCATTCTAAAATAACCATGATATATGCAGTAATATTCTGGTATAAACAAGTGGTAAAATTTAAAAAAAATTACAACCTACTTCAATATAAATAAAATGAGAACATCATCAATGTAGTTGAAGTCAATTAAATACGCATTATGAAGGATAACTCAAAAACTACCGGTCAGATCTTGATCAAATTTATATGGGACCACATGAAAACTACCAGCTTTCAAATAAAAAAAATCATCAAAATCGGTTCACCTAGAAAAAGTTCTGAGGTACGACACATAAAAAAATACAGTCGAATTGAAAACATCCTCCTTTTTGTGAAATCGGTTGAAAACTGATTTACACATAAACTGATAACAATGACTGATAGTGTATACCTATATAGCTAATAAACTACTTGCGAAACAATAACATCGCAACCGTCACGCTGTCTGCATAAATCGGATAGACCAGAATCGGCCCCCGATACCGAGTTGATTCACTAACACGTTCCGATATGACTCATCCGGCACTTACTCATACGCGGTAAAAACTGCTAAATATTTGATAATAGCTCCGGATTCCTCGCAGCGCGCATAGCTGTGCTAGTTATCGGTGTTTGTTTTGGTTTCCGACTTCCGACTACCGAGAGATCTACAAAGATATAACTGATGATGTGATAAAAGCAAAGAACCTCTAGTGTACAATAATATTCATCGCTCGGTATCACTGGCTAAGAGTTTATTTCTTATTATGTATGTATCGCCAATTAAATTACTGGTATTAAGGTATTAAATCTTTTTGTGTTCCATTTAAAAAAAAAACGAATTGACAAAAGAACTTACTAGCAATATCCACCTGAACTAAGCTAGTCCACCTGAAGGTAAGTAACTACTGCAGCCCATGGAATCATCCATCTTCGAACAAAGAAGACTACTAATACGTTGTCAGCTCTGAGGTGGAAAGCCTCAGAGCCTGCAATTATACTGGTTCTCTATACACTTCAGACCGGAACACTGCAGTGCAAGTGCTGCTATTTGGCGGCAGAAATAGGGGTCTACACAAACGGACTCCTAGGCACAGTGTAGAGCCGGTTGAAGAACTATCCCATATCGTCCCGTGGGTGTCGTAAGAGGCGACAGAGGAAAACCAACCAGGAGATGGGCAGCAGCCTCTTTCTAAAAACAAATGAAAAATCAAAAACTGTGGTTACCAACCCGCCCGCCAAGCGTGCCATCTATAACAAAATGCCTTACTATGAGGCAATTTATGGGGAGGCCTATGTTCATCAGTGGACTTTTGATAGGCTTATACTCCTTCATAGGTCATGCTGCTCCAGTATCAGTTAGTAGTAGCAGTAGTTACCAGTCTGTGGAACTTAAGTGGATACACGTAACGTACGCACACGATTCATCATTTGATAGTTAAACACTCGTAGATGTCGCTTGTCTTACTCGTCATCTTGCAAAATATGTTACCACACACATCGACTTTCTAAAATTTAAATTCAGAACCAAAGTTGACAGATACTCTGACTGCTAATTTCCACGCTCTTTAACTTAATACCTTTTATTTTAATGATACGTAATTAATCTGTTCCGCTTACAGAGTGTGAAGAAATATGTCCTTTTTATTGTTGTAAATGATAATAATTCTTGGTGCGAGTTTTTTTTAAACAACATAAAAATGGAACGCAAGGTCACTTGTAGCAATGACAAGTGAAATTTAAAATGCCAAGAACTACAAAATATTTTAGAATGTCAAAGTTTGAAGTTCGATAAAATTTTTACAATTTTTACAAAAAAAAAATCTGCAACGTGCAGCGTTTCAAAAAGCAAGTTAATCTTAAAACAAACGAACAACGTAAACAAAGTGTAACCCTGATATATGTAACTTTTTAATGTACATAGAGAATATTTGCCGGTAATTATTTTTTCGTTATAATTTTATCAAGACTTTCTTTTGTATTTGCATTGACTTTTTTTGAAATATTATTTAACTGACTTCAAAAAGGAGGAGGTACTCAATTTGACTTTATGTTTCTTTATGTATTACCTAATTATTTTTTTCTAGGTGAACCGATTTTGATGATTCTGTTTTTATTTGAAAGCTGGTGCTTTTCTTGTGGTCCCATATATATAATTTGATCAAGTTCTGACCAGTAGTTTTTGAGTTACCCTTAATAATTTATATTGATTATTGTACTGTATTGTAGTACTGTATTATGTATTATAGTTGTATTGTATTGTATTGTACAAAATTTTTAATTTTACCCCTTGTTTATATATTCCCATCATCTCCTTATATATTTTACTTACTTATATATTTTACTTACTTACACATAAATTTGGATATATATATCTTAATATTTTCAAGTTCGGATAGACAATAATTCTTCGACTCATATTTTCTAATGATTTATTTAACAACAAAATCCTAGCCTCGAGGGCATCTCAGTTATTAAGTATAAGAACTTTTTTGAAAGTTAAAAAGCTAAACCGCTTTCATTATAACTTTAAATTTAAATGATAACGTTATTTATACAAATTCTTGTATCATAAATAACGTTATCATTTAAATTTTATTCACAATTGTATTCACAATCAGGAGTAAAGGTATATAACTATAGACATAAGGGTAAAAAAATAAGATAAATTTTATTTAGCAGTGGAAGCAGAAATACTGGAAGCTTTAAAGATACCTTATGTAATCTAAACATATAAATAAAATTAGTGTCTATCTGTATTATCGAAATAACTGCCTTTTATTTAGACCGAGAGGGTCATTTGCATGCTATTATGACATGAATATCCATTGTAAAAATATTATGCGTGTTCAGGCTAATCTTTGGAATAGCTGCACCAATTTTAATGACACTTTACGAAGAGATAGACAGCTATGCCAGGAGTGATCTAGGCTATATTTTATCCGAGAAACTTGAAGATTTATTTTTATGAAAACGAAAATGATAATATAAAAGGTTTTGATGATTATCTTAAATCTAAATAACGCCACTTTAATAGATCCTGACCAGACCGGGTCGGTTCTCCAGTTTAAAAAAAAAACAACAATAGGCCGTTCGGACGGCAGAGTCGGGAAGGGACGCCCTAGACGAAGGTTTATCGACCAAATTGGCGATATATTGAAAATGGGCCAGATTAGGAGTACCCTTAACCGACGACCGTGTATGCGTAGATATCCATATATCCATATAAACAGAAACAGAAACAGAATTTTTTTTATTCAATATAGATTATAAATAATACTTGTTGAAAGTCACTCTTTGTTTAATTACCACTGGTTCGAAAAAACCTCTGTCCTGGGAAGAACCAGCAAGAAACCCAGCGGGACTTTTTTTTAAATAACAGCTTACAATCATGTATGTTACACAATTAACCACACAAAACAAATTAGAAATAGCTTGTTAGCGATCACCTCATTCCCAGGGTTATTATCTTCCATAAATTCCTTAATATTATAATAACCCTTTTACAATACAAACTTTGTTTAATAAAGTTTTGTTTGAACTTTGAGCAGGTCCAATTTTGAATATTTTCTGGGATTTTGTTGTAAAAGCGTATACATCGCCCCAAGAATGAATTACTGACTCGATGGAGTCGAGTAACTGGTACTACTAGCTTGTGTCTGTTCCTAGTATTTACAGAATGAATATCACTTATTTTTGTAAAACTACTTTTATTTTTGTGTACGTACATTACATTTTCATAAATGTATTGAGAGGCCAGTTAACATATTAATTTCCTTAAATTTTTGTCGCAGCGACTCTTTAGGCTTTAAATCATAAATTGCTCTTATGGCCTCTTCTGTAAAACAAATATAATTTCAGTGTCAGCTGCGTGTCCCCATAGCAAAATACCATACGACATTATGCTATGGAAATAGCTAAAGTAAACTAGTCTAGCTGTTTCAACACTGGTAATCTTTCTAATCTTTTTACAACATATGCTGCAGAACTAAGTCTGCTTGCTAGTTAGTACTTATCGTACATATGGATGTAGTTATATACATCCATATGTAAAGGAGGCGAGAGAGGTGTATCAGGATCGTGCCAAGTGGAGGTCCGTAGTCTCTGCCTACCCCTCTGGGTGACAGGCGTGAGTGTTTATGATTTATGATTACTTTAATAGGCATAATTAAGCATGGCAAGAAGCGAGAATTAAGATTAATTACTGCACATTGTTAGATATTACTTCTTATAACCTTTCATAAAAGAATCGTGGGAACTCTAGTGCTTAGATTATTATGTCATTTAATGATTATTACAGTCAGAAAGTTCATTTCGAACGGATAGGTAATTTAAAATATACTAATCATTTACATATTTGCATAATAATTAAATATACAATATTTATTACCATAGCAAGAAAATTAAAACTAATAACTTAAACTATCATTCATTTTAAAAGATAATTTTTATCCTAAAAATTAATTTCTCACATCGAAAGTATAGTTCATAGTTTTTTGTAATTTATTACCATACTTCCCTATTTGAATCGGATTTTGATTACAATTTCATGCGTTTTAATTTTTTTTTGCGAGGAGCCCTAATTCTATTTCTAAAATAAAAATAGCTTAAGTTATTCCCTATAACATCAGCTATCTGCCAGTTAAAGTCCCGACAAAGTCGCCGTTTTGGAGATTAACCGGAACAAACAGATAGACAGACAGACAGACCACCAGACAGACAGACAGCCAATTTTTTTTTGTTATAGGTACCGTATATACATATATATGCTTTTATTTATAAGCTGTTATTTTGACATTACAAACAGAACTTCAATTTTATTTATTTGTATAGTTTTATTTTCCCACCGTGTGGTGGTGGCGCAGCGTAAGAGAATTTATCATGCATTTCCTCCCTTGGATATTGTAAGAGGCGACTGTGGAAAACCCCAAAAAGATCTCATGGCTGCCCATAGATGGCGGCTTAACCATCTTTTCCACGCCAGACGTAAGTAGCCAGATCAGCGATGGGGAATACCATCAAAAGTGTGGATCGTCTGGTACAGTCAATACCATTTCACCTAACAAGCGAAAAAGGCCCATGTCCAGTACTCCAGCAATGGACGAATAAGTGCTGATGAAGAATGTTTGAGGAAATTACTGCTCACTTGACTTTAGACAGTTTACAACGTTTTACCTTAGAAGGAACTCCGGGAATTATATATATCGAATTTCTGATACAGTTTTAGGATATCGCCAGTGCAGTTCGCGCGGCAAAAGCCCAAGACGCGTGCACTTAAATTATGACCGCCATAAAGGGTGGACAAAGAAGGTTCGATGACATTATAAATGCGCAGTTCCATTGCCACAATGCAATTTACACAGTAATCTATTGATGAAACTTTATTTCAATACGATTTTTAAGATAAAAGCAAATACATAAATATATTAATGATAAGCAGTAATTCTCATAAGTTTAGTTGAGTCTGAAACAAAATATTGTAAAAAAAAAATAACTATTTTTTGTCGTTTTCAAAAACGTAAATCCCACACTAAAAAATTCTTCTTCACTTACTATAAATATAGAGAGTGGTAAGACATGCAGAAAATATATGGATGTAGTGATAATTATGATAATATGAACATGATATTAATAAATAAATAATATGAATTTGAATAAATAACTTAACACAGAAAACCGCCCAATTTTTAAGACATTATTAAATGTACCGAGTTCTAATTATATAATTTATAGTAATTAATTAAATAATGAATGCCCTACACTTCGCAGCCTCGTACCGGCAGGCGAATGCAGGAAGTCAATGGATGTAGGTGGCTCGGGACCGTGCTTTGTGACATTCCGTGGGCTGTAATGATGATGATGATGATGATGATGAATTAATGAATCAATTAATTAATACCAATTTTGATGGCCTAATAATTCGTAACCGTTTAATATCAAAGCAAACCTAACAATTAACTTTTTCAATACAAAATAAAACCTCTGATAAAACACAGAAATAGAAATCAGTTCAAGGTTTAATAAGTATACATTGCGCAGTGAACCATAAATAATATATGAATATTATATGAAAATATACAATTATTTCAATATTAAATAAATAAGGAATTTATCATACAGTTTCATTAATCTTTTGAATACATTAAAATCATCTTGCAACATTGATACCTCTTTTGTAACGTTGTGTCCGAATTCCAATTCATACAAAAAATATTCCATGGCAAATGGTGAGAGGATTACACTTTGCTTTGCTTAGTTATCGACAAGTTAAGCACACAAATTTAGCGTATATCTTTATAACGAGAATGCTTCTATTCATCCATCCATCTATTATAACCTATATAAATCCACTGATGAACATAGACCTCCCCTCATAGATTGCCGCATAGGGGTATTTTGCCATAGTTGCCACTCTTAGCATGCGGGTTGGCTTTGTTGCAGTTTTTTATAATTTTGAGTTGTTATCAGGAAGATGCTGCTGCCTATCACCTGTTTCAGTTTCCCGCTGTCAACTCTTACGACATCCTCGGGATCTTATCGGGGGCTAAACGAGAGATTGTTTAGAAAACGCTTTAATACTAGGGATGCATTCTTCAAATTTACTATTTTCTCTATAACAGATTAAATGCCTAACACGGCACTAGCCTGGATGCAGCAAAAGCAAAAGGCAATATTTGAGTCACACAAATTATTAATTTTTTTATGGGGATTTGTGGGTATTTGAAAGTCCATATTTTATTATGTCTCCACGTTTTGAAATCTATAGAATCTGATTCTACTGTTTTTAAAATTAAATCCGTATGTGAGTGCATGTTCGTATGATTGTGCGTTAGTGAACTTTACTTGTGTTGCATATATCGGGAAAAAGATGATATTATCATGATTATATTTATTACCAATCAACATTCGACGCTTGATTACATAAGAAATATCTCATTAAGTTTTCATTTAAATCGATTCTATATTTTTTTAAAGAATTCGAACTTATTTTACAACCGTCGTTTTTGTTTTCGTATCGTTATCGTATCGGTTTCGTATTAGTGTTTTCGATGTAAACGCTACTGCTATAAATTGATATCTCCTTATGATATGGGGTAGTGGCGCCGTCACTACACGGCTAACTTTCACACTTAAAATATATATAGCAGATTAAAACATATATAGTGCTATGTACACAAAATAAAATATAAATAGTGTACGGCTGATAACGTCTGGTGGTCATTTGTAAAAATAAGTGTTGACGTATCGTGTATAACAATGAAGTTAAGTGGCGATGTCGTTGTACCGGCTCGGCGGAACCACCTGCTAACCTTGCACTAACTTTATTCGCTAGCTTCGTATAGCCCTCATGTAATATTTATTGCAGATTTATATCGGCGCACGTTGGGCTATATCACCGAGCTGTTGCCTTTATTAAGAAAATTGTTTTTATTTTAAAGTTATTCAGAATGGCAATAGGAGTATTGGCGATTAAAGGTGATAGCATGAATGTTTGGTTTTCTCTGGCGAAATAACCAGAGATCACTTAATTTAAAATGTATTACAATAAAAAAGTTAAGTACAATACATTTCAAGGAACAGACATCATGCACTCTTGAAACAGGTTGTACATGCGCGTTAAAATATGCTAATTATAATTTATTACGTAAATCTTTTACACGTTTTGTTACATATGTACACAATGTTAGAATGTCATAACGACCTACTTACACAGATAAGGCGCTAATGACAGTACGTACAAAAATATGTGTGGCTCTACTAGAAGCGGGTTTTGTTACTGATGAAATCGGAACCTCATGTCTGAAAAGTCTTTAATGTTTTAAAATATCCTATCGTGCTAAATTACTGTTGATAGTTACTTATTTCTTGCAATATCAACTGTTTGCAATAACAGCAACAAAAACAATATCTATTTTTCAACAGCCTTCTAAGTCCGTCGCAGGACATGCACTTTAGAAAGAATTTCTTACTCTGGACCGGGTTGATGTGAGCAGAGTTAGATTTTTTTATGAAACTAAAGTAATAAAAGTACTTACAGTTCATCTGATAATATGTGGCTATTGCAGCCCATGGACAACTGTAACCAACTACAAACAAAGATGGCTGAAAAACAGATGCGTTGTCACCTCTGAGAATTAAGATTACCATTGGCACCAGAAATAAATAGGTCCGTATCCTCTCACTGGTAATGCTCTTCCCATTACCGGTCGCGTAAATTGTGGTTAAGTGTTTTAAAATAAATTTTCTCCCATCAGTCAATAGTAGTGTTTGTAGATAAGTATTAGAGACTACCATTACAAGGCCTCAGATATTTATTAATTGTAAATGTACCTTTTTTAATATAACATCAACAACCGTTTGTTCTTTTGCGGTAGCTGCGTATACAGATATGAAAAAATCTAAGCGTGTATACATGAGCACTACACTAAAAAAACTACTGTTTAAATTAGTCTACAAACTTTTTAAAATTAAAAAATTAAATCTATGGAAAATAAATGTCTTCACGCTCGCAAACAGGCCCTACATGTAGGTACTAAGGTAACGACTTTAGTACCTCCATATATACACATGCCTGAAGTTTCCAAATCGAATGACCTTCTTCAAACTGTGAATTGTCGTCATCAATTTGTGTAGATTTAATCAAAAATGCATTTCGTTCTCATTACGCTATAATGACTTAGCTTATTACTTATTTAGTCGAAAAACTAATAGAGTTTTTTTTTATTAACATTTACGTGTTTAACAAAACGTATGATTATTAAAAGAATCGTTTACATTTTAATGTTAAAAAAATATTGTTATTTCTAAAGTTATATAGCCAAAGTAGATCTGGACCGCCAGAGTTTGATCCCTGCTGGCCCTACTGTAATTGTAAATCGATATAATATTAATCCCAGAGTGATGTGGCTCGGTGGTAAAGGAAAAAATCGTAAGGAAACCTGCACGTATGGGAAATTATATTACGACAGAGCATCTGAAGTCCGCCAACCATCATTGGTCAACCATCATTGGTGGTCCACTGTTTCATTTTACTCTATCGTTGTTTTTAAATAATACTTCTGCTTACAGAATATTCAATATAAATGTTATAATAACATGTTTTTAAATAAATACTTTTTCTCTACGATGAACGAAAGATGTCTTTTTAATTCTATTCAAAAACTAACACTCAATAAGATTTAAAAGCCCCTTGCATAGGTACTTTTTATTATATTGAATGCAAGCATGCAAGTAAAACAAAGGCAAATAAAATCTCAATAGTCATTGAAGACTTATTGAATAGACGAAGAACAAACGAACACATAAAATGATAAATGCACAGGAAGTCGCAGGTAGGACCCCTACTTCCGGTATTCTGATATCGAATCTGTGGATATGTCGGAAATAGCGTGACTTCTCTCATTGTCCGCGCTAAATAATTGATGTGTTATTTACTTTTTTGTCATTTCGTATTAAAGGTTATATGTGGTGTAGACGCACAAATCCCTACTTCTGCGTCTACACCATCGAACCCCTGTTCGACCACAGGATAGGAAATATATAAAAGCTGCCTTTGCCAAAATGTCTGTATAAGGTAGGTAATCAAATAATTGTGTTATCATATTAAATAATACTAATGGTCGCCCAGTGGTCGAAATTCCTTCCTTCATTACATTTCCATGCCATAATTCATTAACTTTATAAGTTTGTATATTAAGCAAGCTGTATTTCACTTACTGCTCATTAATATTTAAAACATACGCATTTTTGCCTCTCCACAGACAATTCAGAAATGGACATTTAAAATCACACAAAATTCACAGCTCAAAATGCTCAGCTCATTCGGTCAAACTGTGTGTAATTATCTAATTATTTATTGGCAACATTTGGAAAATATTTGGCGACAATCTATTCTATATTCTGAGGGACTGCTTGACCACAGGCTGTTATGTGTTTGATATTTGGCAGTATGAATGTCAACAATGAATGTTTTAATTTATTTTATGTTTTTGTAACATATTTTAAAGAAATTTTAACTTTCTGCAATCCTTCTCCATATAAACTTTAACTATGCCAAATCTCACAATCCTCCGTGTTCGCGTATGCTTAAAAAGGGGTACAAAGAGAGTAATTGTGTTCTGTGCACTTCACGTAATAATATATATGATGTAATATATATGTGTTAATATATAGATGTACTTATATTAGATTCGGTACAAGTCGGGTCATTGTTTTATGTGGGGGTCTTTAAAATTGTAGTCATGGCAATTGAAATTAATAAATTATTTTACTTAGTTCCGGTGGTAACTTGAAGAAATGTAGCCGAACAATTATTATACACACTGGAACTACTAGGAAAGGCTTTTCTAAAAATATATTCACAGATACATACTGTACGAATTTACCCTGTCACCCAATAGTAATTGAAATAATAAAAAACGTTATTATTTTCCCAGCTATTGTACAATATAAATAGTAGAATCAATGTAAGAAACCGAACCTTGCCCCGATAACGGAACCTTGACAAGTTCAAATTTCCGATAGCGAATATCCCTGAAACATTGATTCTCATACGTTAGGACGATAAATCATGCCGTGATAACGAATTTGTTTACATGTAAACAATTGAAAAATAAATGAAACCTTTGTGAATTTAGTAATTCGTAGTACGCGAGCAACCCGGTTCGATCCCCGCTGGCACCAATTAAATTATTAATTGCAATTTTAAGTGCTGATTTACCACGTACTCGGCGGTGAAGGAAAACATCGTGAGGAAACCTGCATGTCTGATAAATAAGAAAAAAAATATTTCGAAGACATGTGAAGTTCGCCAACACGCATTGGGGCAGCGCGGCGGACACTTCTCGCCTCTAAAAACCCTCTCAGATATGAGAGGAGGCCTGTGCCCAGCTGTGGGACGTATATAGGCTGTATATGTTTCATACTTATGGTCGTAAAATGTAAATTTAATATTGCTTGGTAGAGCCATGCTGGTAGTAAAATGCACATGCGTTGTCACCCCTTTTTTTTTTTTTTTTTGCGGATGGAAAATCATCTAATGACGCCTTTCGCTGTGGGTGGAGCGGAAGGAGTGTCAGACTTTACTGACTAAAACCATCCGTGTTCCTTCAGTGCCCTTACGTTCCGGAGCCGCGGTATCTCTTTCGAACAGCCCGCAGCCCCGGCAGGCGTCGGCCCTTGCGGGCCCCTTCACGCTGCTGACAGCTCTTTGAGGCGCGCGTGGAACAAAACGCGCCGTCGACACGGCCTGTCGTCGTTAGACGGACGGACGGCGAGTTACCATTGCTCGCCGTCCACAGGTCAATGCGTTGTCAACCCTGGAGACTAAGATAAAAGCCTCGTTTCTAGTAATAAGTGAGTGAGTGAAAGTGAGTGTGATGTAGAATCCAGGGACCCCTGGATTCAATACACTCACCATACGAAACCTGGTATTTTGTGAGGGCCTGGTCCTTCCCCGGTCGAGCCGACCCATTCGTGCTACAACCATAATATAGCTGCAGCGTGGCTCTACCACGTACAATACATTCTAATAATTATTAAATAATTTTTTTTCCTGAGAAAAACAGTACGCAATTAAAATATTAAGGTCAAAATACTAGTATTGGTATTTGAGGTGTTCACATGTTGTGACAAACATGTCTTGTTTGTCTATAGACAAGATACAATGAACAGCATTTAATTAAATAGGAAGGAAACTTGAGGAATCAGTTAAACAAGATTGCTCTGTTTAAAGGCCAATATGTTTATGATACTCATGCTTCATGTTTATATTCTTTCATCTGTCCCTGAAAAGTATAAAGTAATAATAAACTTATTATCATTTTAGCTGCATGAATTTTAAAAACATAATGATCTTAACACAGTAAAGCGCACTAAGTGTCTGAGGATACAGATGCACCTCTATTCTCTCAATCTCGGTATGTTAAGAAATGGTCACTCATTCATGGACTGACCGCGGCAAGTGCACTTAATTTCGCAGATCTATTGATCCAGCAGCTATTACTTAACCCATCCCTCTCTACGACTAACGCTGTAGGGATGAACCACGCTATTTAAGCCCTCGCGACAATGTCGTCGGCCATCACATGTATCGGGCATTGACCGTTGTGAGTATCAAATACTATGGAATTTATACTATCACGTCTCATGCGCGGTCGTCTAGTAGCGCTTGAGGAGCATTACTAAATATCTATACCTAACTACGCTTTAGCTTTAGTTTTATCGTTATGATTTGGGAATATAATCCGAAGTTCCGAAGCCCGCTCAACCCTTTGGGAAAATAGCATGATGCTATGAATATTGTACTAGTGTGACCGTGAGGCTGTGCGGTTGGTTAAGCAAGGTTATACATTTATTTTGGTTGATAAATAGATACTTAGTTGGGTTCATAATGACTTAAAGAGGATAATCTCAAGATTTTTTTTGTCTTTAATGTACTACAGTTTTATAATGTATGAAAATCTGTCTCTATATTTATCTAAAGTTTTGAAAGTTATATTTTTGAAGTCTTATTATAACAATATTTTACTTACTGGTACAAATAATGTAAAAATGACTCCTTTAATAAAATTGTTTTATTCTACTTTTTCTTTTATACTTCAAGAAAATGTTTGCTGAAAATTGTTGAGTTCTTCTTTGCATTCCAACCAACCCGTCCAATGAACCTTAACCACTTTTCTAATTAGGATTTATTTTCTTGTTGTGTAGGCAAGTCTATCGATTCATTATAAACATTCAAGATAAATATCGACATTAATTTTGATATAGTTGAGTCAATCCTTAGCGTACATGTAAAATATTTTGTATAAAAATATATTTACCAAATTCATGCAAATTATCAACAACGTGACTGTTTTCTTTGCAAAATATCAAAATTAACAAAATAATTGAATATATTCTATATTTTAAACAGTATGTAACATAAATTTAACCAAAAATAAACGCGTCATAACATTGACGACGTCTTGAGAATTTACCTGTGATATGTGAAATTATCAGGATTATTTCTATTATTAACAGCACAGTCACCACGGAACAATTAACCATTTTGGAAAAAGTTACTTACTAAAAATAACCACTATTATACTTTAAAAATTACAAATGTCTCGGAGCTATTTCTTGCGTGCCGAATTGTGCCGACCTGTCATTTAAAATCGGTTACAGAGTCATGATTTGGTATCCTTTCTATCTTGCATTTTTGCCATAAGGAATTTTCTTCTCCTTGCACACTATGTTGGTCTATACGCTAGTATATCCTAAGTCTATGTTCTGAGGACTGCTTGACCACAGGCTATGTGTTTGACATTTGCAGTATGAATGTCAACAATGAATGTCTTAATTTATTTTATGTTTTTGTAACATATTTTAAAGAAATTTTAACTTTCTGCAATCCTTCTCCATATAAACTTTAACTATGCCAAATCTCACATTCCTCCGTGTTCGCGTATGCTTAAAAAGGGGTAAAAAGAGAGTAATTGTGTTCTGTGCGCTTCACGTATTAATATATAGATAGATGTACTTATATTAGATTCGTTACAAGTCGGGTCATTGTTTTATGTGGGGGTCTTTAAAATTGTAGTCATGGCAATTGAAATTAATAAATTATTTTACTTAGTTCCGGTGGTAACTTGTCCCCGTATAATTATTATACGCACTGGAACTACTAGGAAAGGCTTTTCTAAAAATATATTCACAGATACATACTGTACGAATTTACCCTGTCACCCAATAGTAATTGAAATAATAAAAAACGTTTTTATTTTCCCAGCTATTGTACAATATAAATAGTAGAATCAATGTAAGAAACCGAACCTTGCCCCGATAACGGAACCTTGACAAGTTCAAATTTCCGATAGCGAATATCCCTGAAACATTGATTCTCATACGTTAGGACGATAAATCATGCCGTGATAACGAATTTGTTTACATGTAAACAATTGAAAAATAAATCAAACCTTTGTGAATTTAGTAATTCGTAGTACGCGAGCAACCCGGGTTCGATCCCCGCCGGCACTAATTAAATTGTTAATTGCAATTTTAAGTGCTGATTTACCACGTGCTCGGCGGTGAAGGAAAACATCGTGAGGAAACGTGCATGTCTGATAAATAACAAAAAAAAAGTATTTCGAAGACATGTGAAGTTCGCCAACACGGACACTTCCTTGCCCTAAAAAAACCCTCTCAGATATGAGAGGAGGCCTGTGCCCAGCAGTGGAACGTATATAGGCTGTAACTTTATTTCTAACTTGTGAATTTAATGAAACTAGATGTATATGTTTCATAATTATACTTATTGTCGTAAAAATGTAAATAATTTATAATTAATATTGCTGGTAGTAAAATGCACATGCGTTGTCAACCCTGGAGACTAAGATAAAAAGCCTCGTTTCTAGTAATAAGGGTCCCTGGATTCTCTACACTCACCATACGAAACCTGGTATTTTGTGAGGGCCTGGTCCTTCCCCGGTCGAGCCGACCCATTCGTGCTACAACCATAATATAGCTGCAGCGTGGCTCTACCACGTACAATACATTCTAACAATTATTAAATAATTTTTTTTGAGAAAAACAGTACGCAATTAAAATATGAACACCAAATTTTATCATGAGAGTAATTTATAAAAAATCGGCTTAACCCTTTCCCTGTCCCATGAATCATAAATGAACATTTCGATTGTTTAATTATTGCGTCTATTTCGCGGACAGGGTCAGTTACCCTTAATATCCATAAACGTATTTTACAATATTAAAAAACTATATCTTAATAATTTTCATCTAAGATATTTACACGTTTTTTTTTAATTAAAAATGAGTATAACCGCATTATCTGTGAAGAAGTTCCCACAAGCGCTTATCAAAATATACCACAGATTATAAAAAGATCATACCCATCTGGCCCTCCTTCGCCGCGTAGTCCGGAATTTTTAGGCCGCGTACACAACCGTTCACTGAGAATCACTTTGCATTTTACACTGTAATAGTCACTGTTTAAAATTCACTGCCACTCATTTTTTTATTTCCAATTCAAACTTGAAGCACCTATAAAACTTTACTGAATTTATTGTGCCACACGATATGGAATATTCAACTTTAGATAATATCAATAACTTATGCAGAAAATTATAATAATTTTACAATGAGGCACATTTGATTAAACACAAAAAGCATTCAAATTTAATTAAAACAATGTTAAAATCTAATGGCCAAATACCCAAATGCTACTCAATTTTAATTTTAATGATGTCTGTGAGTTAATATTTTTGTAAAAAAGGTTATATAATGGAAAATTTAATTTTTAAGATTACTCCAAACATTATATTCTCTTAGGTCGAGATAAATATTAAGTGAAAGTGATTTGATGAGTTCATAAATTTTACAGATAACAAGAAACAATAGTCAATTCATCTTCATCACAAGTTTCCGTCGCAATATAATTATTATTTATGGTGAACTTCATCTACGTAAATAAATGAAGTTAATAAAGTCATCATTATTAAATTAAATCATTATTCTTATATAAATTAATCATGATCATCATTAGTCCAGTAAAACATAGGACTTCCACCATTTATGTGCCACTAAGCACAGTTCTGAGCCACCTGTCCTTAACCTTACCACATAATTAAAACATTGACATTAATCACGTAAATTTGACATAGAATCTCAACTAAAGAAAAAAGAAAGAAAAATTTAATATTAAAAAGAAATTAAAATAATATCCCTTTTATAAATTAGTGTTCTAAGCTCAAATGGTCCATCATTTACAATTTAAGCAAGCGAATTGGATAGAATCCAACTAAAACCGTTAGTCCTAATACTGGAAAGCATTGTTGTTGCAACGACCAACGAAAATGGCAATTTAGTGTACGGAATTATCTTTAGTAAACACTGAAGTGTGAAACATATTAACTCATGCAGTGTCAAATTACGCCATATTATGTTAGACTCATTTGGTAGCAACAAATATATGTTCATATACAGATTATTTTAAGGAATGAAGATTAAGTAGTTTACAATAATTTCGATAACTTCATCCGTGGATTTTTGAAAATGAATTTCATAATAGAATAGCTAATTACTTAGTCAATTTATTAATTATATACGAGTACACTTATTTATAACGCACTTAAGTTTTATTTACTGTGCTACAGTAATCAATGTGTCATACATTGATTACTTAATCAATGTATGACACATTTATTAAGTAATCTAAATTTTTATTTTAATGAATCCAAATATTACGTTGACTTTAGCAATAGATGAAAATGATGCTTAGTGCCAATGACGAAGGTAATAGGCGAAGACTGCATGAAAATGTCGACAGCATCATCACCATCATCAGCTCGTTGATGTCCACTGCTGGACATGGGCCTCTCTCGTTGTAGTTATAATTTGTTTTAACTGTCACACTTGGCAGGCGAATCGACGATCGCAGTACCAAAGTCATTCACAACTTTGACGCTGCTGCCTGTCGACAACATTATCATCATCATTACAGCCCTTCACAAGTCCACTGCTGAACATAGGCCTTCGCCAAGGAATGCCACATTTTCGAATCCATCGATTTCCTGCCTGTCTTACTAAAATGGAGTGACGACCTGCCATTTAGTGGGACGCCTACCCTACGTCTACCGGTACCTTGCTGCCACCTTTCTTCCCCACGGTTGTCGGTTCTTCGAGCTACATGGCCGGCCCATTGCCACTTCAGCTTACTTATCCTTTGGGCTATGTTGGTTACTCTGGTTCTGCCCGTCGGCAGCTTAGTACTTTACGTCTGGGGTAAAAAAGATAGTGTGACGTCAAAAGAAGCCATTACATTTTTCTAGCATTTTTCATAGTTGCCTCTTACGACTCCCACGTGAAGAAATGAAGTCATCGATTATCTTAAGGCGCCACAATAATAATACTAATGTAATGAGCGACAATGTAATAACTACTGTTTCTTCTTTTTCACTCTCTTCTTTATCCGCCTTTTAAATCCACTGCTAAATGCCCCAAATTTTCAAAAATAATATTACATACATATTATGCACTTCATTGTTTACATAATTTAATGTCTAACGACCTAAAAGTATATTAATTATGTTTGTAAAACGTCTAACCACTGACTAAAACAGGTAACATAATATAACATTCTAACGAGTATAAAATAAAATAAGCAGTTCTATAGGGTAATTAAACTGTGAGTGGTAGGACTGCTGGCAAAAACAATAAGAAGCCATCGGCCGGGAGTTCAGTGTTCGAGAATAGAACAAGTTCTAAATTTAAACCGGCCGCTAGTGTGGCGCTGGGGAAGCGCTATTCTAAATTTACTAGTTTTAAAATTTTGAATTCTCGCATTTTATCACGTTCAAGGTCGTAATTAGTTTTTGGCGGGAAAGAAGCAATTTACGTAATGCGTACACTTTCAATTGGTCATTTTGTATGTTATAATATTCTTATCCCTATCTCCTTACCTACTTTTATCTTAATGTAGTAATGAATAGAATAAAATTATAACGCAAAATTTAAATGAAAGCCGATAAAAGTTTAAAACAAAATATTATATTTAATAAAATATTTACGTATTTAATTAAAATAACCAAGATGTATAAAATATAAGTTACATGCAGATATAGCCTTATTTATCGCACTATCTTTCTCATTTCGTTCGATCCGTGCCCACTTTGTTGGGCGTCAAACATTTTTACTTGTGATGAAATTATCTTGTGTGGTTCTTAGTACTGAGTGTTTAGGATTTATTTTCGGAATTGATTGACAAATATTGTTATTTCACATTAAAAATATTATTAATCATAATCAAATATAGCCTATGTCACTCAGGAATAATGTAGTTTTCTACTGGTGAAAGAATTTTTAAAATCGGTTCAGTAATTGTAGAGAAACAACAACCTCACAAACTTATAAACTTTACCTCTTTATAATATTAAGTATAGATTGCTTTTGCTCCACAAATGAAAAAACAAGGTCGACGTTATGGATTCGTCCATCACCAGATCTATTTAAGAAAGGGGATCGTTTATTTTCTTAAAACCGAAACATCTGGCACGACTATCGTCATCAACGACTAAAAATGTATGGAAAAACTAATAGTTTGATATTTGTACACATAATTTATGTGTATCTGTAACTGATGATTGCGTGGCTTAACGGTCAGGTGACTACGACTATGACTACCAGTCATGGATCCTGGGTACAAAATCAATTGGGCCCAACATTTGTTCAAATACACATTTTTTGGTTTCGAAGTAATATGTTTAGCCTGCATCCAAAAGCTCATCACCGATCATATCGCATATAATATATTAACCGTTAAATCAGTCAGATGAAAACGGGCGAGTGCTTCTATGTTTCCATATACACATAATTACAGATAATTAAAAAAATATTAATACTAATACTAATTCAAAAAATATTAGACGATCCACTCACTATTATTCAACGATACCGAAACACGTATTCAAGTAATTATTAAAACTTCAATTTAAAAAAAACTGACTTTAAAAACTAAAAAGAATAAACTGATTTCAAATAATTTAATAGCTTCTGAAGTCGGTTCTAAGAATAGAACAGAATTAAATATAATAGAATATAGAATTATTTTTATTCAATATATGTAGTTTATTACATACTACTTATTGAAAGTAATTTTTTTATTTACCACTGGTCCGGAAAATACCTCTGTCCTGGGAAGAACCAGCAAGAAACCCAGCGGCATTTATTTTTTTAAACATATTTCACTTTAAAATAATTTTGTACACTTTTTAAATGAATTTTAATAGAACCACGGGTTATTTCAATTTATGTATTCTTTGATATTATAATAACCCTATTTGTACAATTTTTCTTTAATAAATCATTTAAACTTGTTTATTAACAATTTTTGTACATTTTATGGAATTTTGTTTTAAAAGCGTATACTAATTCTGTGGAGTCTAGTAACTGGTATTACAAGCTTGTTTGTTCCCAGTGTTTACAGTATGAACATCTTTATTCTTATCAAAGACATTTGTGTTTTTATGTACATACATAACATTTTCATAAATATATTGCGAAGCCAAAGTTAATATGTTAATTTCTTTAATTTTTTCTCTGAGGGACTCTTTACAATTTAAGTATATCGCGCGTACGTCTCTCTTGCAAAACAAATATGGCCTCAATGTCAGTCGCGTTACCCCTTAGCAAAACTAAAATAAACTAATCTAGCTGTCTCAACATTGGTGAGACTTCTAAACTTCTAATCTTTCTTACAGCATATGCTGCAGAACTAAGTATGCTTGCTAATTTAGATATATGGGGGCCGCCATTGAAGCTTCGCGTCAATAGTAAAACCAAGAAAAATAGTGGTATCCACAAGACTCAACTCTTCCCCATTTAAGAGCAATTTGGTATTAGAATGTTTATCATTAGGCATTGTAAAAATACATTTTGTCTTATTGCCGTTTAAGGGCAAATTGTTGGCGTTAAACCAACGTACTAATTTAATGTAAGACATGTTATATCGAAGAATTAAGGCCCCTGCTTCAGAAGTTAATAAATTATTTGATTATTATTGGTACTATGGATCGGTAACTTAATTTAAAAACTTTTTGAGTTGACTAAGCAATATCAAAGCCTCAAGGTAACAACTAGAATGACATTTAAACTTTCTAAACACTAACATTAAAAGTTTCATCCCATACTTTTTTTTCAAATTTTTAATGGGAGCACCCTTAAGGTATACGCTATTTAATAAAAGAGATTTCTTACGTTCGGTTCGCAAACATTTTAAATGATAACCTCCTCCCTTTTTTAAGTCGGCTAAAAGATTCAGATACCTTCATTTTACTTATGGCGGCAGTATAATCGAATGCTGTGCGCAATTTCTAATATTAGAAATAGGCCAGTAGAACATCATTACCATCATATTAATGCTTATCTATAACGCTTGCAACTATACAATGAAGGTAATATGTATAAGAAATACAATATAGAACTAACTTCATCATAAGCATCATTACAGCCCGCAAAAGTCCACTGCAGAATAAAGGCCTCAATCAATTATTGCTACAAAGCATGGTCCTGAGTAACCAGCAGCCATTACGTCCGAATGTTTTATTTGGTCGTAACTCTATCAAGTGGATCGCCAAACATTGCGCTTGACAGTGCGAAGCTGCCACTCGCGAACATTTCTTCCCCATCGCTTGTCAGTTCAGCCTACTGTTTCGGTGCGCTGTCAGTATCTTTTGTTTTGCGAATATTTTCGTTACAGATTTTAATCTTACCCATAAACCCCAAGCATAGCCAACTCTCCACAACTCGCTGAATGTCTCTGAGATACCTTATATGTCCAACGGTGAAGAACCAAGAGCTAACTTAGTTCTTTATAATTTTGTTATTATGTATACAGTATAAAAGTTAATTTTACAGCAGTAAACAGTAGTGAAATGTGGAACATAAAACTGCTCTCTGCGTGTAAATGCGTCGTAAATGGCCGTTTAGTTATTTGTATAGTAACCCAGCCTTGCCTCTATCTTGGATTGTGTGGGTTGTGGTGTCCCAACTTATTACGCCAGTATAAAAAACTAAAATAACATTTAAAAATAGAATACGAATTAAATGAGTGTTCATTAAGTGTTGTAAGCGTTAATAAATTTGAGAAGTTACTACGTTATAATAAAAAGAATATTCATAGATTACCTTAGAGATGTTTTATTTTTAAATATAAGAAATTAAATAAAGTTTGTCAAACGATTTATTTTGAATTTATTATAGGTTAAAAATGAGATTCTTCATTTTATGAGAGTAGAAACATCGAAAGAAACTCGAAGGGTATTTCCTTTTTATCATTTTTATACCCATAGAAAACTATAAAATTTGTATGAAGGAAATATTATTCTGTTACTAAAAATACTAAATAAATCATGTTAAGCAAATGGTAATGGATCAAATAACATTTGCAATAAAATAACATTGCAACCAAAGACGAGGCAACTTACAATATGCTGAATTATATGTAAGCTGCAGCGTGGCTCTACTACGTATGAAGCTGCAGCTTCTTTCGTACGTTTCTCGAGTCAGAATTTTCTAGATCAAATTTTGTAACTATTAAAATACGAAGCAGATTAATAATCACGTTTGACAAACGAAATTTGAATTCCTTACGTTGAAGAAATAAAGATATTTTATTTAACTTCAATTTAAAAATATTTATGTAACCAGTAAAGTAATATAAAATATATTTTATTTTAGTCTCCACATAAAGTACATACTCATTACTGCTAAATATAGATTGAGGGTTTGTTAATTCCAACCAAAATCGGGGAAACCGAAATAGATTACCTCACTGGTGACAGACAGACAAATTGCTTTTCTAAATTATGTTCTACTTTAAATATAAATAGTCAGATGAAAAGGAACTTCGTCAAAAGATTACCTCTTCGCAATAGTTCAAAGTAAGAAATCACTTCTGACAAATTGAAAATGAACACTTTTGTTACATATACCTCTGATATTATAATATACAAATAAACTAGCTAGCCAGGCAGACTTTCTTTTGCCCTTTCCGACCCTTCAAAAATTCTTAAATTCGTAATAAAAAATATTGAGGGGTATAATTCGTTATAAAAATATTGAGGGTCACACACGGGATAAAAACTATCCTATCTCTCTATCCCTTTACCTAAAGTAGGAAGTAAATGAAAGCCGATAAAAGTTTAAAACCAACATTATTTTAAACTTTTATCGGCTATTTATATTTTATAAAATATTTACGTATTTAATTAAAATAACAAAGATGTATAAAATATAAGTTACATGCAGATATAGCCTTATTTATCGCACTATCTTACTCATTTCGTCAATAAAAATGCGTTTCGATGAAGAACTTTTAATAAAAGTCAAGACTTTTAAGAAAACTTTTGTTACATACACCTATGATATTATAATATATAAATAAACTAGCTAGCCAGGCAGACTTTGTTTTACCCTTTCAGACCCTTCAAAAATTCTTAAATTCATTTAAAAAAATATTGACTTATCGGCATAAAAACTATCCTATCTCTCAAATTGGAGCAAGGAATACACATATACAAAATTTCATTGAAATCAATTTAGTAGTTAAGGAGTTCATCGAGGACAAACAATGTGACATGTAATTTTTATACTTAGAGATTGATAATTAGTCTCAGGTTTAAACTAGAATCTGTTTCATGAAAAAAGTCCCGCGGAAATATGTGAATTAAAAATAGTCTATGTATGGAATTCATATTTCCCGAAGACTGTGCGCCGTGGCTAAGGAAGGGTTTCTTTTGTGAGAAAGACTTTAGTTTAACCGTTATAGCTTTAATTATTCCATTGATATCGACATAAACGTACCATTGCTGTTATGAGATAGGCTTTTTACTTATAATCGTCTTACAACTTGGCACAGGCCTCCTCTCATTTCGAAGAGGGCTAAAACCCTCGAGCCTCACCACCACGCTGCTGCCCTAATGCGTATCATCAGTTTCCATATGTCCACAAAATGTTACGTTTATTTATACATTAATAGTAATATATTGATATCAATTATTATTAAATTTAAAAATATATTGTTATATGATTTTTTTTCTGTTTTGTTTTCGTTGTTTCTTTGACGTCTCATGGGTGTCGTAAGAGGTAATTATTGAATATTCAAAGATTTCATGGCCACCGTCTCATTGATGCGAGGGTTAAATAGCCACAGAATTATGATGCTACGAAAAGAGAAAACAAATGCCTCGGTGTTTGCTTTAATACTACGACACTATAATATCCTGCACAAAATATAATATCCTGCATAAATATCTACATATTTATGTAAATCCAATATACTGTCTAAACCTCCAAAAGACCCCATTTTTATCAATAATTTAATATACAAAACATTGTGACATTAATCGTCGAGTAGAGATAAACAAACACAACCTCTGGTTCTGGAAGAATGACAAAAGACATTAAATTCGGGTGGGACAATAAACGACATGTCTTCGGGCAACGAAGTTTTCTTGTAACAGTTTTTGCTTAGCACGCGTTTATCATGACATAAATCAATTTAAACTGGCCATTATATTTTTAACCTATGGACTATACGGTAATTGTTTCATTTAAAAACACTAATATATTCGAATTCCAACTTTGAATTATCTGCTAATACATCCTGTAATCCTTTCAAATATAATTTTTCCAAATGTTTTTTTTTTATATAGAATGGAGTGACAAACGAGCGTACAGTCCAAGTGGACTGTTTTTCACTTCCACGGCATCTACATACCAGGTGATGGTAAGTGGATGCTGTGGCCGATAAACATCTACATTTATCTTCGATTAAGAATCAAAATGCAGATGCGTTGTCACCCCTGAGGACTACGATGGAATCTCCGGTTCTCTACACTCGCCATACGAAACACAGCAGCATTAAGCTGCTATATTACGCTGGTATTCTGTGAGAGAGTATTCCTTCCCCGGTCGAACGGACCCATTCGTGCTATAAGCATAATATAGCTGGAGCGTCGCTCTACCACGCTTAACGCTAATGTGTGTTGAACTACTATAATAAGAAAGTGGCCATACCATATCCACCGCAACAAAATAAATGATGCAGATTTGACAAACTTCCAACGGACGACGATTGCTAACTATACTTTTTTTTTAAACGAGTTAACAGTTCACCTGATGATAAGTGATTATATGCGAATTAGCTTACATTATCACCTTTAAATACAAACTTAAATGCCTTCTAGCCTTTGATACCATCTCACTATACCCATCAAATCGTTAGACAACAGTGAATTTACTGTTATCTTCGGGTTTCATAATGGCTAAAACAGGTAGGAAAATAAACTCTAAATGTTAAGAATGCTGGGTATATATCTACCAAATTTTTGATACGGCATTTCAAGCCCTGAGTTCGATGAAGCCGTTAAAGATAAATAGCACTGACATGACATCACAGAAAATAGAAGATCTTGCCAGTATTTTTTTTATGCCCACATTTATTGTTGTAACAGAAAATAACTGTTGTTTCACGAATACTCTATAGCTCTATACAATACAACAAAATTGCGTCTACAATTTAGGCTAGACTAGGCTTGGGTTAACCAACTCAATTTTTAGTATAGATAAAGTTTAGTTATCCTTTACGAAGGAGTCGAAGTTCTCAAATTAGATAACATCACAAAGATTTAATCGTTTTAATTCCATTGATTATTATATTTTAAGGAAACAGGTGTTGAACTTTTTTACCAGTTGTTAAAAACTAACAGAAGCGACATTTACCGTGTTCCTTAAACTCTCTTAACCGTGGGTGTAGTGTCAACACTCTAATAAGTAGCGACCTGAGAGTACACTTGAAGACCACTCAAACACGTCCATTTGTAACATATTGACGGGTTTTGTGTAGGAACGTGGAGTCTACACGTTGGTACTCGTAGTGTAGTATTTAAAGTCTTGCCTCCCACTCTCTTCGAACTTGTGATAATAAGGCTTTATAACGAGAAAAAAACAAGTAACAAACCAACTGTATCGAAAAGCGATGCCGCCATAACATACTACTCATTATCACAGGTCAATTTAATTATTAGTAATCAATATCTAATATTTTATTATATACAATATTAAAAACTATAATAAAAAAAAAAACTAAAACTAGTAATTTAATTATCAAACAGTCCTACTCCACGCGGTATCGTGCCAAAAACGCTGGCTGCGTTTCCCCGCTGAATGGCTATACTTAGCCTTTGAGCGAGAAAAGAGCCAGCCCTCTTATCACCAGCAGCAACGACCAGCCGCGGATGGAGTTCCTTAAGAACTTCACCGCACGTAGACCCCACGGACCGATAGTCTCTATAGCAAATGGCACAAATATGTAGTCATCTCAGAGACTCATATTTGCGCCACTTACTCAGTTCAGCTGCCTCTGATGCCGGCTCTAAACGAGGTACCCCTGAGATGAGAGGCCGCCAAAGTGTCTACGCAAGTAGCATCCCACACTAGGGCTTTACCTCTCTCCCAAGGGTCTATTCCATTATTTTAAACCGAAGTGACAATCGAACTTACAGTCCGTCTGGAGGTATATACTTTGTCAGCTCTGAGGTGGAATGCCTCACAGCCTGTAATTATACTGGCTCTTTATACCCTTCAGGCCGGAACACAGCAGTGCAAGTACTGTTATTTGGCGGCAGAAATAGGGAAGAGGGTGCTCCCAAACCCAAATGGACTCCGAGCAGTGGCACCGTATAGTGGCGGTGTAAGAATATCCAATACCCCTTGTCGTCCCGTAGGTGTCGTAACAGGCCACGGAGGTAAACAAACCAGGAGATGGGCAGCGTCATCCTAATAACAACTTAAAAACCGTCTGCCAGGCGCGGCGACTATGGCAAATATCTCCCCCCCTCCTCCTCCCCGCCTATGAGGCAATCCTAGGGGGAGGCAAATGTTCAGCAGTGGACTTTGATAAGCTGTAAGTAACGGTAAAGATCTTTTTAAATAATTTAAATTTTAATTGAATCAGAAGGTCATTTTAAATCATTTTAACAAGAGATAAGTTTGTTGAAAGTGACAATAATTTCTGTTCCGTGTCACATTTTTTTTTCAATTTTTTCACAGCCATTCTTTTGAAGATACGGCACGGGACGGCAACTTTAAAGCATTTATTCAGAAAAATAATAGATAACTGTAACGAATTATATATTTTTAAAATGGTGCTTTGTATATGTAACACTTATGTTAAAATTTGAATTTTATATGACGGCTGTATTTCAATCATATTTAAAGAAAAATTCATACAGTATGTAATAGAATTCTTACTTCTATTTACTATACGTATAATGAAAGTTCAATAAAAATCCAACAACGAAACGCGTCGCCGAGAACGTATTTTAACACGTCTGAAAATCACGAACCTTTATTACCTCGAAATGATAACATCATTCTAAAGCTCGGTTAATAAACGAGTCCAACATAAGGACAATATAAGCAACAGTGTCACGAGAACACGCTTGAGCCGTTACGTACATTTAATTGGCCAGGACCTTTTAACGGGACGAGGTTAAGGTAACCAGAAATCGAGATAAATTTGGACAAACGACACGTATGTCGTCTTTCAAGACTTTTCTGGGTATATTTATAAAAAAAAAATTACTCTGTGAGAAACACTACTTTCACTGGCATACATATATAATATATTACGCGAAATGGTTACCAAGTCCGATGGACCCTACATAGTAGACAAGATATTTTCAAAGCTAGCTAACGGCCCAGTCGGGCAAAGGCTCTAGTTCGAGGCTTATTTCCATGAGGGCTGTGAAGCAATCACTCCGCGCTCCTTAATTGCGTGTAGGCGAACGTCACATTTCCGCGAAATATTTAATTTCTTATATATGCATATTTCCGCACGATGTTTTCATCACCGCTGAGCACGTGGTAAATCAACACTTAAACCAAACCACCGGGTCTAATTGCATATAAGTGTTCTAGACGAAGAGATGGCGTGACTCATCTGGCAGCAGATTTTCTGGTCCAATCGTTTTAAATTAATGAAAAGCATAAAAAATATCTCAAAAAAATATAATATAAACATTATGTTTAAAGGGCTTTTACTAAATAAGAAGACAATTTTAAATTTTTAAAATTATTTAAAAAAAAGTAAATTCATATCCAAAAAATATTTGTGCGTTTGGTAACCAAACAGAAGGAAAGCGCAAGGGCTCACGACCGTACACTCATTAGCATGTTACATCAACCGGGTAAGTGTTAACAGTGTTGAACTCGGAATCCATCGAGTCGTCTTTTTAACTAGGTTACAAAAATATCATACAAATTATTTCCGAAATCAACAACGAACAATTCATTTTTTGGTGTAGTAAATGTTTGGTGTCTCAGCTTGAGGGAACACAAGGAGCAACAGAATAGAATTATAAGAGAGTTACTGAAAAAAAACCTAGCTAAATGATTGCTTATCCGCCATTTTTCGTAACCATCGAAGAATTTGTGTTTCTTATGAACAATATCGCGTTTTGTTTATAATTTATAATTTATGCAGAAATATTACGGATTGGTGCGGGTGTATACGTGGTAGAGCTATGTCTCAGCTATATACATATGTAATAATTATTTAGTTCAAATATTTTATAATAAGGGTTAATTTTTCAATCGTAGTATAAAAATTATCCAAAAAAAATATTAATTACAACCCGACTGTATTGAAAAGAGAAGTGACGAATTAAATAATTTTACTAATTCAACTATAATTTTTAATTTGTTCATGCTGTAATTTATCCTATGAATAAATTTTATCTAAGATTTGAAAAATCGTCTCTAAAGCTTATAGAGAAATTCAATTACACATGGTGTATCCTGCTGATTTGAGAGACACTGGGTAAAATAAAATGAACATAATAAAACGATCTGAATCGTATAACTATACACCTTTACTTTCCCCCTCAATATCTGATCGCATCGGTATTAAAGCCATAATGAAACCCGCATGATCTCGCCAATTTACGAGTTTAGCACGCTGTTATTTCTAAAGTCAAATCTATTTTTATTAATTGGACGTTGTTACGCAAAAGAGATCCAAGATCGAACCAACACTGGGGTCAAATATATTTTATTTGCCAAAATAGATATATGTCTTTAGTCTGTTATTTAATTTAGTAAAGATAACTAGATGTTGGGCTTCTTTTCTGTCCAGGAATCCGCCTGGGTAGGTACTACGTTCTTACTTATTTGGACCACCAAATAGCAGTAGTTGCACTGCTGTGGTCCGGGCTGAAAGGTATAGAGAGCCTGTACGTGGTAGAACCACGCTGCAGCTATATTATGGTTGTAGCACGAATGGGTCGGCTCGACCGGGGTAGGACTACGCTCTCACAGAATACCAGCGTAAAATAGCACCTTAATGCTGCTGTGTTTCGTATGGTGCGTTTAGAGAACCGGAGACCCTTTTTACTGGAAACGAAGCATTCCATCTTAGTCTCCAGGGTGACGACGCATCTGCATTTTGATTCTTAATCGAGGATAAATGTAGATGTCTATGGGCCACAGCATCCACTTACCATCAGGTGGGCTGTGTGCTTGTTTGTAACTCTTATTCTTATTCTGTAAAAAAAAAACTGAATGATGTCAAGTGTCTGATACCGGTAGACATTTGACACAATTCCGTCGAATTATTGTATCTACTTCCCATTTAGAAGACTATTCTAATAGGTCACTTCACGTTCACATTTTGATGTCCATTGAGTTAGTTAGATTCTTATATTTGATTAGTAGTAGTTTATGCGTTACTGTATCTCGCATATCTCGAGAACAAATGACGATATAACCTCATAAGTCATAACCAATCTTTTCCGACGCTTAATTGCATAATAATTACCAACGTTATTAATTCTTCTTTAAAATCGACTTTGTAGTTTTTTAAACAAAATTGTAGAACTTACAGTTAGTCGCTAACTAAATTACAATAAGAATTTGAAAAATAAAAATGTTACTCTAGCAAAACACGGAGCACATACTAGCATAGAATAAATAACAGTATTGCGGCAAAAATACCGAGTTTAGTAACATCTTATAATGATTTCTTATATTTACGCGAACACTATACATTGAATAAAACTATTTTTACGGATTTTATCGCGTTTAATTTACTTATTTTAATTCCCGACGTTTCGGGTGCTTTACAGCAACCCATGGTCATGGGGGGGACTGAAATGTTTGACGTCCCGATGTCATAGTTAACCCGGTTACCTTCAGTTTTTGAATATTAATTTTTGGTTCGATCTACGCAGAATGAGCTTACAGTATCTTGAAGTCTTGCAGTGGTATGCTTGGGTTTCGATTTAATTTTGTTAATTATAGGATCCCAAGCAGATGGACGGATCTTCTCTATTGAAATTAGGATGTTTTTTAATTTCAATAGCCTCGCGTATCATCCTTGGTAAGAATCGGTGTTCTTTTGCGAGGATTTGTGGTCTATCAAATCTGATGCGGGGACGATCTTTTGAACATGTTCACAGACTGCAGACTTCCACATCTTATAATATTTTTTAACATTATTATTATACATAATAATATGTTGATTTAATTGTTTCTAACAATATGCCTAAAGCATATATACTAACGTGACGATACATGAAAGTGGAACAGGAAACGTGTGCATAAATGCAACCTGAATACAGGCACGGTTTAATTGATGTGCAGTGTTCGCAACGGCGCCGGACAATGTGTCAGTGAACGAACAAAAAGGCTGGACGCGACGCAGGCGCCGTAACGCCGCCATCTTTTAATCGTTTTATGAGGGGATCTGCGTGGAGATCGAGATATTTGACGCATCCTTTAACAGTTTTTTTTAAATATGTACTTAATTGGCTGATAATGCAATATATCACATGCTCGTAATGCATTATGGAGTTTGTAATCGAAGTTTGTAATCATCTTACGTACAGGATGCTTCGTATTACAAACCTAATGGTAAATATTGAAAACATAAACTAAATTGCAAGATCAATTGAGTATCTTGGCGAGATACTCAATTAGCAAAAAACCACAACATTGATTTTTTGCTTAACACTACAAATATTGGTAAACAATAACATATTGCCGTGTTTTGGCGGCCTAAGAAAATCTATTTAAAAAAACCACACGAGACTTTGGTGTATTACGATTATATAATAATTTCTACTGAATTTGATTAAAAAAAGATCAAAAACAATATACGTATACGCAAAATTCTTAATTTAACTTTTATGTAATTAAGGGCAATATGTCACGACCGCATAAATAACATACTCAACCCGGAAAAACTGAAATACAAACAAGAGAAAGGTAAGCTTTCCAAACTTTCAAACAAACAAATCTTCAAATAAATCATTGTTAGATGTAATAGCAGCAATTTGAGTATGGGCTGCGAGCGCGCACGTCCCTTGCATGGTAACCATCATTCTGCTTGTAAGAAAGGAATTTTTATTCATTCATTCATTTATAAGAACCAATCAGGAGTCCACTGATGAACAAAATTCTCTCCCATAGAATGCCTAATTAGGAGGATATATGCCATAGTTGCCAGGCTTGGCGATCAGGTTGGCAACCGCAGTTTTTTATTCTCCTGATTCGGTTTCCCCGTGTCACCTCTTACGATACGCACTTGGGGTATTGATTTTTCTTACGCTGCTACAAAACGCGGCTAAAAGTAATTTATTATTATTCAATTTAGCACTTTCGGAAAGTGTCTATAAAGTTATTTATGGCATAAACATATTCTCCCGGATGATTTGGCGATGGTGGCTACATTCTGAATACCTTCGGAAAATGTCAATTGTTTTAATTTTTTTTAAAGAAACTGTCAAACGAACTTAGACAGATGGTAAGTAACTACCGCAGTCCATAAACATCTGCAACCAATTTCCAACAACGAAGGATACAGATGCGTTGTCACCTATGAGGATTAAGACGGAATGTCTCACGTCCTATAATCAGACTGTCTCTCTATAGTCTTCAAACCGGAACACAGTAGCGTAAGCACTACTATATGGCGGTAGAAATAGCTAAGAGGTTTATTAATATCTAGACGGACGGACCCAGGCAGAAAAGGTGTCCTACCACCTAAATTTAGTATATAACTGCGGACATATATAACAATATATTCCGGTAGCGTACGCGTTAACATTCAAGAGAAAGTTGAGGACGAGATCAAAATCGAAAATTGGACGTAATGTCAGATGTAGCGCATACGAAAATTACTGCTATTACATCTAACAATTATTTATTTCACGATTTGATTGTTTGAAAGTTTTGAATGCTTACGTCTCTCTTGTATTTCGTGGTGGAGTATGGTATTTCTGCAGTCGTGATATATTGACTTTATGCATAGGAGTTAAATTTAGATTTCTGCATATCTTGTTTAAAATTTTTTTTTACTGCATTAGCAGCGTAAAATCATCTACTACCCCATATTCTCCCGTGGGCCATGGGTGTAAGATGCAACAGAGAGAAAACAGGAGATGGGTAACAGCGACTTCTTTATTACAACTAAAAAATAAAAAACCGCAGTTGCCATATGACTTTGATATGCTGTTTGTATTGTAATGTTAGGCACATAGCGACTGTTACGAGTACGTTGCCTACTAGGTACGCTCATCTCTAGCCCTCGTCTACTTTTTAATTTTTCGAACTGAAAATTCAATTTTTTTTAAGCTTCACATATGATCGAGGTGGTGTTAATCGTTACAGTGTGTAACGGCCATATTAGTGGTAGCGTTACAACTTTGGTAAAGAACATGGTGTCCCTACAAGCGTCGTCATGCACGAGATGTTGCGTCACAGACAGAGGCACATACAAATGTGATCGCCCCTATTTGCATAACAACCGACTTTACATTCTTACAGTTTTTGTCGCCTAGCATTTAAATCCGTACCGTCCGATAAGGAACTTCGTTCCAATAAATTTATTTTACTTTGGCCTCTTAGTATTTATACGATCATTTAATGAACACAAAACAAAAATAGTTTCATTAAAAATAGTGATGTACATTATGTAAATAGGCACAAGTTTGTAATACCAGTTGCTAGACTCTAAGGAGTCGGTAATTCCTTAATGGGGCAATATGTGTGAGGAGACCGGAGAGCCCACCCTCAGGGGTGATAAAGCGTCTGCATTTTGATTCTTACGCGGATAAAGGTTGGTGTCTTTGGGCCACAGCATCCCTTTGCCTCTTTCGTTTATCACCATCAATTCTATTAAAAAAACTTTTTCTTATTCCTGATACAAAACAGTTTTACCACTTTTGTGTTCCGGTCTTAAGCCTTCTTTGTAAGAAGTTGATGGCAGTTGTCCAATAGCTACAGAAAGCCTACACTTACCTTACCTTAGAAAGCTTACACTTACTTACCTACAGATAAACTGTTATCGATCGAGATGTCTTAAAAAAATTGTAGGTACATATTCAAGTTTTAGGTACAAGTTGTTATGGTCCCTTTCTTTTATCTACCTTTGCACAGATAAGATAAGCGACACGAACTACCTCGAGTGTTGTTTGTTTAATTTTTTTCTTAAAGGTATAAGAGGTAATCTCGGTTCATTTTAAAACTTCCTGAATCACACCGTCAAGAGTATTAACATCAGCTATTGTCATAACTGTTCATAATTGAAAAAACTGTATGATTTTTAGATTCTAAGAACCATTTTTTTTTTCAATATGAACTGACATATAAAGTCGGGGAAAAAGTTTCTTCGTATTTTATATACAAATTCAAGACATTTTTTTCAAAGTTCAAGTACATTTAATTATAATATATATGTGCTATTTTGTTCGATAACTTATTGTCATCTTGTACGTAGTGACATTATCCCGTTGCTGTAGAAATCTTGGGATTTTTGATTTAAAAAATGCGACAAGTAGTTTTGACAGTCCTCTCTTGATGTTTTTAGAATTCGTTGAGTAGTGTTAGGTAACACTACCCAACGAATTCTGGAAAGATGCACACCTCCCAACCAAGTTCTCTCAATTTTTGCTGAGTGGCCAAAGATATGTGTGGTCTGGCACCACCATACACACAGCATCACCTTATTGCGTGTTAATCCGGGTTTCGCTACAGTTTGTGGAGCTTGACTACCTTTTGAACATGATCTTTTTCGCATGTTCTTGTCGTAGGTGATCCAATTTTTATCACCAGTGATCAATCTTTTCAAAAATGGTTCAGTTTAATTACGTTTCAATAGAGAATCGCAAATGAGTACACGATTCATTAGGTTTGTTTCAGTGAGCTCGTGTGGTATCCAAATATCGAGTTTTTTTGTATGGCCAGACTTTTTCAAATGGGTCATAACTTTTTTGTGGTCGATTCTCAATTTCTCGGCTATGTCGTAACTACTAATATGCCGATCTTGCTCCACTTTTTCAAAAATGGCATCGACTTTATCTGTATGAGGGCGACCAGAGGGAGCTGCATCTTTGACATCAAAATTCCCGGACTGAAAATGCTTGTTGGTTCAAGCGTTTTCAGTCCGGGAATTTTTTTTTGCTACTCTTACTGACACTGCATTTATATCATATAGAAAAAAAAATCAACACTCAAAATCCTAGACGAACTTCCTAAAAATATTACAGTTATTGTGTTATCATTTAATTGCATTCAGAAAAATTTTCAAACCTAGACGATGAGCAAATGTGACTAATATTAATGGCTACGTGGTCACGCTAATGAAATAATGTTGAAAGTGTAGCGAGCATTAGTACGCATTTCCTGTTGCTTCGTAGAAATAAATCTAGCACAGAGTCGGGTGCAGAAACTGCCAACGGTTGTTAAAATTGCTTCTTGAAGCTAGGAAAAAATCTTAAATGCCAAACATGGAAGCTCATTTATCTCTTATCATAGATCAAAGGTTTTCCATATATTTCTAATCAATTGAGATAGTAGGAGAACATAATAATATCAAATGTTATTTATAGGTAGTGTTATTTAAGAGTTAAGTTTGCTGGAGTCTAGTATAGTTTAATAGGAGTAAAAGGGAAATGTAAAAAAAATAAGAAAGTTATATTATGCATGCTAGTTGACGCGTGAGATTCATGAATAAGCGAAACAATAATAAAAAAGAATTTCGACACCTCAGACACTAAAAAACCTGATTACAAATCTGTCAGTTCTAATTTGAGGGTAAATAAAAAATATTAAAACGTCTACCGTTACCTTTAAAATCCACTGATGAACATAGGCCGCCCCCATAGATTGCCTCATAGAAGGGATATTTGCCATAGTACTACGCTTGGTAAGCGGGTTAACAACTGCAGTTTTTTATTTGTAGTCGTTATTAGAAATGCGCTGCTGCCCATCTCCTGATTTGTTTCCCTCTGTCGCCTCTTACGATACCCACGGGATGGTATGGGGAAGTGGATATTCTTACACCGCCACTACACGGTAATATATAAAAATAGCTAAACATGTAGTCTCACAATATTCCATCCATTCACTATCCATGGTTAAATAAGTCTGAGGAAAAACCTGGTATACTTGTTGCAGGGCAGTATCTATATATATATAAACACTCACGCCTGTCTCCCAGAGGGGTAGGCAGAGACTATGGACTTCCATTTGGCACGATCCTGGCACACCTCTCTCGCCTCATCCACATCCATATACCTACGCATACACGCTCGTCGGTTAAGGGCACTCTTAATTTGGCCCATTTTCAATTTCTCACTCTGTCATTTAGATTCAGCCCTAACATACTCCTTAATGACCGCATTTCTACAGCATTTATTCTACTCTCGTGCTTCTTCTGCCACACCCAACTTTCACTACCATACATTAAAGTAGGGACTAACACAGCATTGTGAATTCCCATAGGTGCCTTTTTGGACACATTCTGACTTTCCACAATAGAGTGTAGAGCCTCATATACTCTATTTCCTGCGTTCACTCGTCGTTCTATATCCTTATCATATCTACCATCCCTGCTAAATACACATCCCAAATACACAAACTCATCAACTTGCTCGACCAATTCCCCTTCTATTCTTATTTCACATATCGTTTTACTTTCTTCTTTCAAAACCATAACTTTCGTCTTACTTGCGTTCACTTTCATTCCCCTTTCTTTTAATGACCTGTTCATTAATGTAACCATCATTTGCAACTCGGCCGCCGACGACGCAAGTATGACTTGATCATCGGCGTACAAAAGGCATTTGACGGTTAACTCACCCATTTTTAACCCGCATTCTTCAACTTTCAAATTTTCCAAAGAACTGTCCATAAATAGGTTGAACAGCCACGGGGAAGCCACACAGCCCTGTCTGACACCTTTATGGATGCCAAACCAGTCCGAGTAGGCCCCGTTGATCCTGATACAAGCACTGGAGTCCCTATAGGTTGATACAGGCATTGAAGTCTCTGACTTCAATGCCTGTATCAACCCAGCGATCAACCCAATTGAGTTCAGTGTTTGCCATAACACATCCCTGTCCACTCTGTCATAAGCCTTTTGCAAGTCCACGAACGCACAAAAACCTTTTGGTTTTTGGCCAAAAACTTCTCCGCGATCATGCGCATGGAAAATACATGATCCGTACATCCCATCCCCTTTCCAAATCCCACTTGCACATCCCAAATTTTTCCATCAGTATCTTTCATAACTCTTTCAATTAGCACCTTAGCATACAGTTTTCCCACAATGCTAAGAAGGCTGCTACCACGGTAGTTTTTACAGTCCTGCTGCGATCCTTTTCCCTTATATAGTGGGACTATCATGACTTTGCACCAGTCTCCCGGTACCCGCTTAAGTTCCCAACACAAATTAAACAAGGTGTACAGCAGGTCTGCCACCACTCCCTCTACAGCCCTTAGCATTTCGAGTGATACTCTATCATATCCGGCTGCCTTACCTGCTTTCATACTTTTCATCGAAGGTCTCTAAGGCAGTATCTAAGGTCTTATCTGGGATGGAAAAGTCTAACGCAAGAAAATAGTGAAACTAAATATGCACAAAAATATAAACAAAGTGTAAATATTCAAGAAATACTACCTTGGTTGCAGTCTGTCATTCATAATTTCTTCGTTTTGTATTTCTACCTTAATTCTGTGGATTTTTTTCATAAATAAGTGAAGATGTGCTTAATTTCAATATGTTCAATTTCGACCGACTTCAAAAAAGGAGGAGATTCTCAATTCGAAAGTCTTTTTTTATGTGTGTTACCTCAGAACTTTTTTCTAGGTGAACCGATTTGGATGATTCTTTCTTTATTTGAAAGCTGGTGTTTCTTATGTGGTCCCATATAAATTTGATCAAGATCTGACCAGTAGTTTATGAGTGATCCTTAATAATGCGTATTTAACTGACTTCGACTACATTGATCATGTTCTCATTTTATTTATATTGAAGTCGGTGGTAAAAAAGTTTTAATTTGACCACTTGTAGTTTTATAGCAACCTTGCATTCCTTGCAAAATTAGAAGTCACAAACCAGCTTAATTAAAATAAAAACAGTTCGAGGACATGAGAAGTGTGGTTACGGTTTACATTGCAACGGATTACTTTAGCTCCAACCTGATCCATTTTATGACTGTTACATTAATATACTCCTTGCTACCGCGCTACTTTTAAGGTGAAATGGGCACCAAAACAGATTTTTCATGTGTTATGGGAGCGCAGAAAATCAATTTTTTGTCATTAAAAACTACGAATTCGCCTTTTTTTAAAAATCATTATGAAAATTAAAGATATTTCTTAGTGAATTATGATGGCCAAAACACGATTGACAGATTTTGGCTCGATACAAAAAAATCGCAAAGTTTTCTCAAAATCTGCAATTTTAGGTACGTCTGTTAAGGTAAAAAGCAGTTTTATTCGAATATAATTAAAGTAATTTCAATTAAATTCTGTCTATGTGTTCACCAGTAAATACATGGGAGATTTATGGGTTTATTTTTCAATAAAAGAGTATATTTAATTTTAAAAGAAATATCAAAATAAATATAGTGCAATAAAATTGCGCGCGGCTGGCCAAGCAGGAGCATATCGCCGCTCCGCGTCCCGCCAGTCGTCCGCAGCGCGTCATAGAAAGCATCTGTGTACAACTTTATCACGCCCGCTGTCGTCGTCTATACAACTAAAAATTGGAAGGATTAGTACCTAAGTCACAAAATGGTAAATAAACGTAACAAAATAAAAAATATTCACGATTAAAGCTCAAGAAACTGAAATTGTTGAACCTGAATAGGTAAGTTTTTTTTTTATATTTATCACTCCATATTATGAATATTTATACAATATATAAAATATTTATATATATTATAAAATATTTATATATATAATATATTTTTACAGAACTCTTGTCAACGCTAAGTCTGACATTGTGGGACTGCCAGCTGAGCAGTTACAGAGCACAAGTGAATCCGTCGCTCCACCACAATATCCAGAAACATTTGACGGGACAGTAGTGGAACTACAATCAGTATCGCCCAGTTTTTTTGAGTAAGCTCACTTATGTACCTACCTACCCCCGCACTTATACTAGAAATCTGTCTTACTTTTACATTTTATATACAAGTAAATAATCTATTGTAATGTCAAGCAAAAAAAAATTCCTTTCAACTGGTGTCGCGGGTATCGGTGAAACCTAAGGTTTTTGGTTATATGGTAAGAACCTAAGTTCTTGTCGTGAATCGAACGCGGCGTAACAGATATAGAGAGACTAAATGCGGCAGCCATATTGTCGAAAAGTAATGTGCATCCTATCCCTACTAATACCCGCGATACCCGCGACACAAGTGATAGGGTTTATTATTTTTTGTTTTACATTACAATAGGTAAGTTACTCTTCGTACCTGAAGAAACATAATTTGTATTCAGAAGTCATAAAAGGGTTGATGAAATGTTTTATTTAAAAATAGATTTTTGTAAAACCGGTATTTTTATTTGCTGGGACTGGAATTTGATGAATATCAGTTTCAATTAAAAAGTTTTATTTACTTATACTTTATATACAATGATGGTACACAAGGTGTACTTCTCATAACCATTATCTACGAGCCAATCTTATCATCTTGCTACCGATGTCACATGTACATATACATATTATATATTTTCTAATTATTTATAATTGTTTCAGCACCTCAGAAAAAGTACTGGTACTGAAAGAATTACAGGAACAGTCTCTCCGCAAATTCCAGAAATATCTGATATGGCACCAGTGAACCTTCAGCCAGTGTCAGTCACACCACCGCCATGTGTGACCGAGTAAGTTTACCTCCAGTCAAATTATAGTATTTTTATGCTAATAGAGAAGGAGACGAGCAGATCGTTCGCCTGATGGTGTGTCACGACCTGTCTATAATATCTGCAGTGCCACTCAGAGCAATGCAAGTTCTGCGTGGCACTCATTCTTCCCAGTAATTACATAGTGCCTTATTTATTATAATAAAACAGTAATCAGGGTGAAGCTTTGAAAAAAAAACGTAACATACGTTTGCATTGAATATTTAAAAAAAGGTGGAGTACTGGCTGTAAAATTTACTCCACCTTTTGAAACTATTTACAGTGTGAATAGTCACATCTTTACGCCAGCTTTTTTATGGTTATTATTTTGTGGAGGCTAAAGAACCAGCATCAGTTTTAAAATACCGGTTTATAGTAATAATATTAAATAAATATCTATTGGTATTAGTTATATATATATTTATATAAATAATATAATACGCGTTTTACTCAATGTTTCAGAGCCCCCGAAGACCCGCCTTATATAGTGGAGCAAGAGTGTGAGACAAACTCGATCAAAACAATCACCGGTCGCAGAATTGTTGACATCGTTTATTTTTTGGAACAATTGCAACAGCAAAAACACGACCCTCTATTTCAGTGTGATTTCAGTTGCTTGGTTTTAGTAACAGAAAAGCGCACCGGCCTCGTTTCATTTCAATTTCCAATGCAGGATGTGCAAGAAATATTTCAAGGTGTGTACTGATCATTTGGACACTGATCGTATAGATATTAACACTGCAGCAGTCTCAGGTATAGTAGCCTCTGGGATTGGGTACTCACAATTCAGAGAGACTATGTCTGCTATGGACGTTCTATTTTCCGTGAAAAATATTACGAAAATTCAAGATCACATGTTCAATGAATGGGAAGCTACAGCAGTGGAGCAATGGAACAAGCTGCTGCTATTGAACGTGAGGCAGCAATTCAAGAAGGAGGGTTTTAATGGTTTCCCTGTGATTGATGTGTTTGCGGATGGTGCATGGTGTAAACGCTCTTATGGCAATAACTATAAAGCAATGTCAGGTGTTGCTGCAATCGTAGGTCGAAAATTTGGAAAAGTTCTTTTCATTGGCGTCAAAAATAAATATTGCCTAATATGTGCAAGAGCAGAGAAACGTCAGGAGAAACCGAAAAGTCACGTTTGTTATAAAAATTATGAAGGCCCGTCCAGCGGAATGGGCGACAATCGTGTGCGAGGGTTTCAAAGAATCCATCAATATGTATGGGCTAATATATGGCAATATTGTGGCTGATGGTGATTCTGCAACCTATGCTAAAATATTAGCATCAGATCCGTATGAAGGCTACGTAGTTTCGAAAATAGAATGCCGAAATCACGTTCTGCGAAATATGTGTAATAAGCTGCGTGCACTAGGTAAAGATACAAAATACCCAAAGTGCAGAAAACATATTACCGACGAGAAAGTTATGAGTATGAGAAAAGTCGTCACAACTTCAATCAAACACAATAAAAATAATCCCAGGGATATCGCTATAAGGCAAATTCACGAAGACATAACCAATTCATTGAACCACGCATACGGGGACTACAGACGTTGCAAAGATTATTGCTGCTCTAAAGATAAATCCATTTTGTCATCAACTGTGGGAAGCTTGAACACTCGACATTTTGGTTTCGGCTAAAAGTCATTTTAAATTCGGTAGCCTCAAAATCTCGGAGTCTACTGAAGACGTTGACACCAATGCTGTTGAGAGATTCAACAGCGTGGTTGCCAAATTCGTAGGAGGCAAAAGAATCAATTTTGCTTCTCGACGATCATATCAGGCGAGATGCTCTGCTGCTGTTGTTTCCTACAATACCAAACGACCTCTTTACACCCTACATAAAAAATATTGGGAAAGAGTCCTGTGGGCAGCTTACAAAAACTAGAAGGAAGGAGAGCAAAAAGAAAGCAAGACAACGCTGTGAAAAGAAAAAAAAATAGAACTAAACTTTTCGAGAAACAAAATGACTATGGTGGACGAGTAGCTGCGCCAGATATGTCTGTCGAAGACTATAGTGCAGCGTCTGCAGATTTTATGACGAATCTGAATACACTGGTTTGTGACCGGGAGGGAATACAAAAACGGACGACACTGCAACGCGAAAGCACTGAATGGTTACAAATCAGGAGATTGATGATAACTGCTTCAAACTTTGGAGCAATAATAAAGAGAAAAAAAAATTTTGCTGCTCTCGTGAACAACATTTTATATAAATCAAATATTTCATCTATCGCATCAGTGGCACATGGACTCAGCAATGAAAAATTCGCGCTTCAGCAACTGAGCAGCCAAGAAAACTTACGGATTGAGGAATGTGGACTTTTTGTGGACCATGAATTTCCTTACATTGGTGCCACTCCGGATGGAGTCGTAGGAGAAAATACAATCGTTGAGGTCAAATGCCCTGTAGCTGCCTTCAAAACGGCATGGAAAATGCTATCAAACAAAACAAGGTTCAAATTCTAAAGTTCAACAAAAGAATGGCCAAGTTACTATAAATAAAAATAGTAACTGGTACTATCGAGCTCAAGGGCAACTACGAGTGACGGGCAAGCAGAGATGCGTTTTCGGGATATGGGGAGGGGAAAACGAAAAAATGGAAGTTATATATGTCCAAAAAGATGACGACTTTTGGAAAAATAAAATGGAGGCAAAACTGGTCAACTTTTACCATACGCAAATTCTCCCAGAGTTGGTAGATTCCCGCCGAAACCGTGGTATGCCATTGAGAGGTAGTGAAAAATAATTTCTAGCCTATGATTGACACGCAAAAGCGCTGTGCGCTTTTTGTATATAATAAATATAATAAAACCAGATATACCAGTTTTTCATTCCTATAAAAATCAGTTTTTTAATTTTTCGTTTTTTTGCATTTTTATAAAACCGGTTTTAGGTATAAACTGTTTGGATGCCGTCCTTAGTCCTAGTATCCACTAAAACATTGTGCTAGTGACAAGTAATAAACATGTAAATGTACTAAGTATATTTATAAATACGAACTGATAAGTAAAAGTTTCTTATATGTAGAGGAACTCATATGTAACAGATATACTTGTAAATTACACTTGAGTATGCCTAGGAACATTCAAGTGATAAGAATTAAAAAAATTAGATGGTACTTATTAGTTTACAAGAAGCGTCTTGGACGGTGGTGTTCAAATAAAATAATTACTTTCAAAATGACAATAAAGTAGTTATATACCTCAGTACGTATGTAGTTTATTTCATGTTGAAAAGTAAGTATACGTCGACTCGTAAGTAAGTACATAGACATAGGTACGAGTCGTATCATATCAGGTACAACCTGTCTATAATACCTATGTACCAACTTAATATTATTTTTATTTTAAAATTAATTCACAGTATAATATTATTATAAATATAACACATTAGATAAGTATATAAAATCCAATAAATTAAAAAGATATACATCATACAAATAACTAGTCAGCATCATCATCAGCAGTCAGGTAGGTTGTTATCGAGGCCGACTATCATCACTCGTCACATCATGTCTCTTTTAGTGCACCCAATTACGTAAAAAGTACGTTTTTCATAAAAAACTTTTTATGAAAAACGTACTTTTTACTTACTTTTTATGAAAACGTTACCTCCACACAAGGATTTTCTTCTGTACCGTGGGGCAGTTTACATACATAAATTTCACAGGACAAACATCAGACCCGTAACAATTATTTGTATGACATACAAATACTTGTTCCGTGCGGATTCGAACCCGCGGTCCCCAGCGCTACAACTCATTGCTTAGCCACTGCGCCACGGAGCCGTCAATCTGAAACTATTTTATAAATAAACGCTGGTTATATCAATAACATATATTTACATGTATAATACGTAGTACACAATATATTTGTATACTACGTATTATACATACGCATGTATTCAACTATTAGTGGGTGTTGAAATAATCCTATATTTATGAAAGTGCGATCTGTAGCTTATCGCTATTGCTCGCAGCTGGCCGGGTCAGCGAGGGGCCCCGCGCGCCGGTCGCCCGTCCGCGTCTGCTTCACCCCCTAAGAATCTTCATGACCACGATACTATTTCGCCTTAAACACTGATCCCTCAATTCGTAATACGATTATAATTTGTAGGCTGTTATTTAATAATTATAAATATTTAATATTACCAAAATTAAGAGTTATAATTTTTTACAAAAAGAAAATCAAAAAAATTATATTTTACTGAATTCAATTAATGCATTTCAAAAATATTTATTTTAATTTATAATAGTAGCATTCAATCAACAAATTGCTATTATATATACGTTGCTTACCACACCCGCATGTCGAGCCCAGCATGGTCATTCGTTGAGTCTTTTTATCTATTATGTCAAACATCTGCGTCGTAATCTCTCGGGGGACCGCTTTCATTGTCATCGGTTTCCTTACTGCCGCATGTAACTTTATTTGTGGGCATATCTACAGATAAATAAACCCGACTTGGTATGCGGTTTAAAAAATAGAACAGCTGTCGTTGTCAGTGTCTTTAAAGCAATTAAACGTATATAGGCCGTTTCTCCTACTAGGTGAACATTTAATCAACTAGACAAGACAAATCTTCTAATATTTTTTTACCCTTTGTCACAAAAATCGTTAACTAAAACGTATTTTCTTCTTGAACACTGTTGTTATCGAAGTCGGAGCTATGTGTAAAGACCACGCTCTCACAAAATACCAAAAAATAAAATAGCTGCCGTGTTTCGTATGGTGAGTGTAAAGAAACGGAGACCCTTTTTACTGAAAACCATGCAGTCTATACATACATACATACATATAATCACGCCTCTTTCCCGTAGGGGTAGGCAGAGACCACTTCTTTCCACTTGCTACGATCCTTACATATCCTTACGATCCTTACATGCAGTCTATCTTAGTCTTTTAATCCTTAATCGTGCATAGATTTATAAGCTACAGCATCCACTTACCATCAGGTGGACTGTGTGCTCGTTTGTCACCCTTATTCTATAAAAAAGTTACTAAATGTTGCATGTATTAAGAAATGTAGATACTTTGTTTTATCGGTAGCTCGATAATCATTACAAAGCCAAAAAAACTTAATTTAAATTAAATAACATAAGAAAGATCTTATCGACTTCTTCATACCGCCGTATACGTCGTGAAAATTTTAACGTCCAAATTGATTGACAATTAATCAAAAAAACTGGTGAGTGAAAACTGTTTGAGAACTAATATTACATAATAAAGACATATATTAATTGTTCAATTAGTTTTTCAATTAAAAATGAATATGCATAAAAGTTTTAATATAATAAATATTAAAACATAAATACACTAAATATATTATACTTAAAGGCCTAGTTAGTTATTGCAAATCTTGGTTGCACATCGCTCCCTTTATAAGAAACATCATAACGGAATATTACTAGATCTGTTGTTATTATTGTAATACAATATGTAGATAGTCTACGAATTCAAACGATTCAAGTTTTCCAAATATCATCCAGAATCCTTCTAATACGTGCCGGCACGTCCTGCATCAAATTTTAAACGTAAACGCAATAAATTTTCAGGTATTAAGCATAAATTTATCCAAGTTGGGGAGTTAAATAAATGTTCTACTACGCTCGATTTTTTGCCGACGGAATCGGAACTGAGGGTTACAAAATTAATCGTTACCATCCGGCAGGGAACACTTGAGTGCCGGATACTCTCCAGAAATTGATAAAGAAACACCTAACAAGGAACCATTTGAAAGTATCATGGCAGACATGTTTTGAAGAACCTAATACGATAGGGATGTATCAAATTTTGTTAACGTCAATCACAAATAGTGAATCGTATAGCGTAAACAAGTAAGCGTATTTTATAAAAAAAAAATTGAAATATTTTTAAAAATAGAGGAGAAATTCATTAAATATAAGGAATATAATATATATAATAAATATAGCAAGAGATAAGAAATTAAATCACATCATGCAATCATATTATAATGCAATACTGCTCCGATTTTTAATAGCGCACCTAAAAGTTCGACAGTAAATTATATCATTTGAAATGACTTAACACAATAATCAGCAGTGTCAGTTCGTAAATACATATATTGGTTTATAAACAGACATAATATCATTATTGATATGTCGCATGTCGAAGAAAACTTAACGAATGAATTTATTTGAATTAACGGAGCTTCATCTTCGAAGAGTTATTTGAAAGAAACAGAACAACAAAACTACACAAAAACTATAATCTAAAATAAGTGCTTCCTACATTTAGTTGCAGCAAAAATAAAACTTTTAATAAAATATTGTAATAAACAGAACAATTGTAAAACGCAACGATCATGACCTTATAGTAGACACACGCATATTATCTCAGGTTATCCAAATGTTTGTAAAGAAAACACATAACTGAACTGCTAAGCAAAACACTGACTAAAATCAATAATGATTCATAGGAACGATGCTATTTGTCTAGCAATCAGTGACGTTATGACGTTATGAAATTATATAACTGTCAAGGGAAATATAACAATATTTTTTGATAACGCTTGACAAGGTTAAATGTGAGAATTAAAAGTTAATATTCAATGCCCTATACCATGTTTTGATCGTTGTCAACTTTTACGATTTACTTGTTGTTCACGAGCTGATCAGGGATTTACCATAAAGAAGTTTTGTCTGTGAAAGTATAAGAGCAAAAGGGTTAAAGTCAAAGGAACTTAGTGAACAACTAACTATATTACAACTGCTTGCAGATAGAGCGTTATACGAGGAGACGTTTAATGTACTAAATTAATTATGCTAGAAATATGATAACTTGTTTTGAATCAATAAGTGCGCATTAGGTTCATGGCTTGCGTAAAATAATATTGGAAGTAAATAATTGTAGAAATACCGATAAAAAACAATATACATTAAACACAATATGATATCGACATTGATAATTGTAAAATTAATTTAGTATAAACTTTGTTTATTCTATTTGCAAATGCAATTAAATACTGACTAATGGAAAGTACTTTATATTTTTAAGAAAATAATTAACGGAACAGAAATACAGCAAAAACTATCGTTCACTAGTCTATTGTAAGCCGTTTCTAAAGATTATATAGAGATGCAGGTGGCTCCGGATCGTGCTTTGTGACAGTTTTTACGAAGGTCCTGTATACTCAACAGTGGAACAATGAGCCGCCACGATAACTATTATAAAATTTTACTGTAAGATTGTAGATACGATTTGATTTAATGTGTGTTAAATGCTCATCAGCGCAGTTGCTAATCGTTCCACTGCGACTGTGCGGGGCGCAGGTTCGATTCCTTAGTGGAACAATAAATTGTATATGTGTTTTTGATTTGCGGGTTTCTCCATGTAAAACTTATGTATGTGAACCCCTTCCAAAATAAAGGAGGAATTCCCATTTTAACATTTTTTAAATAATGAAAAAAAGATGTTGTACGAATAGGTATTTTTAAAGTGGTAGTTATAGATAACGTTTTAATGTAAGATAAGTATTATATCATTCGTTATTTATCAACAAATGTTGTTAATATTACTGCATGGAATAATGATTTCCAGATCAGCGGAGGCAGAGGTATTAATTGTAATATTATGGCAATGGCACTAAACCTGGCTGAAACCTCAAATCGTAAATTTATGGACACAAAACATCCAAAAAGAATGTTGCTCAAATCACTATCACTCTTATCTTGAAGATAATAAATAATTAAATAGCTACTAACTTGATAGAGCAAAAAATATGAAACAATTATCGTGATTTCGGCAAACACTAATTCGTTAACTGCACTCGTAATAAGCAAACGTGTTTTTGAACTATCGTCACTTTAACTAAACAAGGACTGTTTTAAACTGTCAAAAATAAAGCACGATAATCAATACAGCAGCGTTTTCGATCGATGCACGCGAGCAACTGAACTGACAGACGCAATCGTCGGTCCATGCGCCGGCGCAGGTATAATCCGACCGATTTTAGAATTATTGTAACGCTCTACAATTGTTTGAATCAAAGCGATTTTTAAATGAGTCGTAAAATTTTGTGTTTATTCAGCGTGTATCTGATGTATTTTAGTAAATAGGCAGGGACAGGTAGCATCCTTGGAAGAATAGGACCAAGGGTTTAAATTTTATATTATTTGATTTTATTAAAAAGTACGTTTCATGGACTATAAACACTTGTAAACTTATTTTTTTAGACTGTTTAATATAAGTAAAGTAAATCAAATACAAGAAATGACTCATCCTGTTTATTGCACCTAGACTTTTGGGATTGGTTATTGAAACAATTAAATTTTAAATAAATTGTATGTTATAATGTATCATATAATTAAAACAATATAATGAAAACAATTTTTAGGCACTATCGATAATTTGCGCTACGAAACAATCGAGGACAAGAACCGTGTAGGTTTGTTATCGAAATGGGGCCATTGATCTTGTTCCGTAGATCGTTTGGGGGATTGATTTGGATCAATACGGAACGAGACGGTGTCATTGCACTTCGCCCACAGGACGAATTGAAAGACATGAAATGTGTCAAACTACGAGTATGGTCTAGTGAGAGCAAAATTTCTCATGATTTATGAAGATTTTTTTTTAGAAAGCTTCAAAGTGATGTGTGTGTTAGTAATGCCACACGGTTAAAAATAGCTATAGTGGGTATTATGTGCAAAAAAAAAGGGAAAGAATAAAAATAAATATTTATTTTTCATTCATCCATTACAGACTATCCAAAGTTCACTGCAAAACATAGACCTCCCCCATAGATTGCTTCATATTTTCATTACCAATATATGGTTATACTATTATAACCACTACCTATCGTCCCGTGGGTGTCGTAGTAAGCGACAGAGGGAAAGAAACCAGATGACTGGACAGAAAACTGGAAAGAAAACTGCGGTTGCCAAGCGTGGTTACTATGGTAAATATCCCCCTTATAAGGCATTCTCCGGGGAGGCTTATTGTTCAGCAGTTGACTTTGATATGCTACAATGGATGGATGGAATTACAATGGCTATTATTTTTTAACCACATCCCTCGCTCTTGAGCTTGAAATTTTGAGCACTTAATGGAAAAATACTACTGTCCTTCTCTAGTTGCAGTTTCTCTTTGATTCTCTTACCCCACCGCTTCACATAAACTAAATATAAGGTATCAATACGAACTCTTGCCTCAAAGCGTCGCATATACTTAAAATATAACAGATTAATAAGGATAAGAATTTATACGTGGTAGAGCCACGCTGCAGCTATATTAGTAGTATAGTTGTAGCACGAATGGGTCGGCTCGACCGGCGAAGGACCACGCTCTCACATAATACCAGCGTAAAATAGCAGCTTAATGCTGCTGTGTTTCGTATGGTGAGTGTAGAGAACCGGACACCCTTTTAACTAGAAATGAGCCATTCCATCTTAGTCCCAGCGGTGACAACATATCTTCATTTTTATCCTTAATTGAGCATAAATGTAGATGTCCATGGGCCACAGCAACCACTTACCATCAGGTGGACTGTGTGCTCGTTTGTCACCCTATTTCATAAAAAAATCCTTTAAAGTTCGTAAACAATATAATATCACGTCCTTACGTTTAAGTGCCTAACAACGCTATGAGTATGTACTAATATTACTCTTATCCTCTTAAGTCACAAGTCCGATGCAAAGCCAGCACAAAATGATTGATAGAATATTGTCTTCTTGTCGTTTTGAATAAAAAAGTTAGATTTCCCTAGGATTCAAGTCTACGAATAAATAGCCTGAAAACTAAACCACATAACCATTTATTTATATACCAAAGATTACAGTGACCCCTAACATATATTATTTCAAAAACTTTTTCCTTTCAATCATATTCGTAATTATTTAATCAATTCTACTCCCGGTATTCATGACAACTTTATTAAGGCAATATTAAATGTGGCAAATGCTACAGTAATGAAACATGCAATAAATACTACACAGATAGCTATCGATACTTGATTATTCATCGCCTGGGGCCACACCGTCCAGACGGGAAGGATACGCGCGCAACTTTCTTTAGTAATTAAAAAAATAACCTTAAACTTTAAATATATGTGATTAAGAGTTATTTTAGTTGGGTATTATGGTAGTTAAATGCAAAACTGTGTAGCTTTCGTGAGACGCCGGCGCGACGCCGAAGAAATCGAAGCGACAATCGCAACTCGTGCGCAGACCATGACTATTTAAGGGTTATTCTTGAACGTTAAAGCTTATTCACTTTTGATAATTAATATATCAACGATATGTTTATGACTTATTAAATATTATTGCAATGTTGGACCTTTGTATCTGAAGGATTAAAATCATAATTATTTTTGTTTAAACGGCTTTAAAAAAGTAGTTCTCAATTCGACTGTTTTTCAGATTTCGTTATTAAACAACAAACCATAATATTTTTGTTCTGAAAGAATCATAACTTTTATCAGTTGTGATTGTGAAATACTAAGAGGCATTTTAGTATATATAATTTAAAGGCAAAAGTTTCATAAGGCCTTTTTAAATACCAAGCTTACTTTTGTAATATTATCAAACTTCGCATTAGGCTGCAATGTCCAACACTCTTCCCTCACTCCAACTTACTGTTTAAATTTTGTATCTTAAGATGTGGAAAATATCTAAAACCTGTTAACTTGCTGTGAAAATTTTGAAAAAAACTGTATTATTATAAGCTCAGAAACTACTTACAAATATTCGACATACACGACATAGTGTAATTAAAACAGTGGAACCCTGCCTTACGCGTTTACCAACACGCAGCTATCAAATTTTTTAAATGTATGTTGTTGATATGTGTACCTCAATATTTCAACTTTAGTTAAAACTGCTGATTTTGTTGATTTTTACTAATTATTAACTATATTAAATTTATATAGCAACACCATAAAATTTTAATCTAAAACGATAATAAATACAATACAATAACTTTATTTCAGGCATCAAGGACTTAAAAATTAAGAACATTGGCCCATAGCAATATATATACCTTAACCTAAAAACATACAAAAAATATAGACATAACTTAACACTATTTAGGGAACTTTCTTCTTTGGCGCGTCCCTGTATCGGCGAAACACTACCCCAGAGGGCCAGAAATTGGGAGCGCGGAATGTCTCTTTGTGTTTTGCAGGAACCTGGAGTACGTAGGATTTGAACTGTAAATGTAAAGAGATCGGATCCTCAATGCAGTATCGGCTTCGTTCTTCCACGAAACGCAGGACGTCTTCTCCCGACGTACTTTTGTCCAAACGGGAGATGTAGAGCTGTATGGTTGGCTCCACAACACGCAGAGTTGTACTCGCGTTTATTTTGGCGGTCCCACGCTGGTTACAGACGGGTCTCGACCGACATCTCTTCTCAACAAGAGTAAACCCGTTATTATCAATCTTGTTTCGGGTCACCACTGGAACTGATTTTATTTCCACATTCTTTCGCTTTCGACCACAAGAGGGTGCCGGTTGTGATGCAATGATAAAGGAGGTAAAGGATATACTAAGTATTTCTTTCCGTGATTGTCTATTAAACGAAGTCCAAAAAAATATCGCGTTATCTGACTTACGGTGAAGTTAGGTTGTTTGATCATTTTTAACGGTCTAAAGATAATAGTAAATTTTATGAAACAAAATTTCAAACACTTCATAAAAACTGCACCAAAAATCGGTCAAGTCGTCTCGGGAAAATTGCGCTAAAACTCATTTTAACGAGTGAAATTGTTTATTGCCCTTTACTTTGCACCTTTACAGAAAACTCACACAAACAACCTCTCATCCTCAACGCATACCTATACCTTATCCGGTACGTCGTTTTTTTTAATAGAATGGGGGCGACAAACGAGCGGACTGTGTCCACCTGATAGTAATTGGATGCTGTGGCCCATAGACATCTACATTTATCTTTGATTAACAATCAAAATACAGATGCGTTGTTACCCCTTGAGGACTACGATGGAATGCCTCGTTTACTTTAAAAAGGTTGTCCGGTTCTCTACACTCACCATACGAAACACAACAGCATTAAGCTGCTATTTTACGCTGGTATTCTGTGAGAGCGTGGTCCGTCCCCGGTCGAGCCGACCCATTCGTGCTACAACCGTAATATAGCAGCAGCGTGGCAATTCCACGTAAAAATAAGAAAATCGTCGTGGGTAAAAATAAGAAATAACAGACCAATTGGTAACTGAAATAAAATCTGTGATATTACAAATTTGTAGTTCGTCAGTGCAGCAAGCCCGATCAGTTCAGCCTCCACATGCTGCATCCACTAACAAACATGAGTGTTAAATAGGTTATCATGAGCTCTGTGTTCAGCTGTAAATAAAATGATAATGATAGTTAAGATGATAGATAGAAAATGAAAATGTATATATATCTCAATTTTACAGAATACAATCCCCCTGCGCTGTAACTGCGGTCCAGTAAATAAAAGCTGTTAACCATAGACACCTATAATAATCTCGATTAGAAGCAAAATGCGAATGCCTTCTCACTCCTAACGACTGGGATGGCCTCGTAACCAAATGTCTCCGGTTTTCGGCACTCACTATACGATATACAGCAGCTTAATATTGCTATTTTATACTAGTATTCTATGAGATCGTGTGGTGGCAGTGTAAGAACTGACTATTGGAAATGTCAGGAAGATCTTGGGCGTGTTCCGACATACACTGCGAGCACTGCTCAGTGCTCTCACTGGTGAAAAATTCGTTCCGTTATGGACTGCCAGTATACTGCCGCAGTACCCTAGGGAAATAATATATGACGTCATAAATCGCCGCCATTTTTGTACTGTGAGCACTGGCGCTTTCAAGATAAGGTGCTCTCAGTACTTTGATCACGTGATCAAAAAAACATAACAGTGCCTAGAGATTTAACAGCTTCCACGAATGATTGTTATTATTAATAATTAATATTGTTATTCAAATAAACTCGGACATTAAGTTTTAAAAGCAACAACCATAGAATTATAACAACATAAAAATAATAATTTTTCTTAACAGTAAACGTGTACATGATAAATATTTTTATTTGAAAACAGTGTCGAAAAATGGGGATGACAATACTGTCATCCCCATTTTTCATTTTTCGACATTTTCGATGAGTATACACTGGCAGTCCAGTTTCCTTTCAGAGTCCGTTCCGTTTTAAACAGTAACCAGTATAGCAATCTAAAAAGGAACGGCTTCACAGTATACTGGATTGACGTCACGCCTTACAGTGGTCACAGTGTATATTGGAACACACCCCTTATGGCTTCCGATAGATGGCGATACAACCATCTGTTTACGCCAGGCGTAAAGTACCCAGACCGGCGATGTAGAGCAATCAAGCATGACGATTAAGGTAAATCCTTCCTAAAATAGGAGAGGCTCACGTCAAGCAATGGAATTTTACGAGCTGATGAAGAAAATAAAGATTCCCTGAGAGCTTGGTCCTTCCCCGGTCGAGTCAAACCTTTGATGCTGCAGTTATAATGCACGTGACTCTACCACATCTAAACATATAAATAAAATTGAAATGTGTCTGTAATATTGAAATAACTGGCTTCAATTAGGCTCAGGGATTGTTTGCATACTATTAAGACATAAACAACCATTTTTTTAAAATTTTGTTAAATCTGTCTGTCCGACAGGGCTAATATTCGGAATGGTTGAACCGATTGTGATGAAACTTTACGAACAGATAGAAAGCAATGCCAGGTTGGATCTAGGCTATATTTCATTCGAAAAACTTGAAGAATTTTTATTGAAAAAACAAAAAAATTATAAACTCTGATTATTTTAAGTCTAAATAACGCCACATTTATAGATCATATGCAGGCGAAGCCGGGACAGGTCGCTAGTCTGAAATAAAATTTAAATTTAAATATCAGCGTAATGTTGGCGCCTGTAATAAATCGAATTGTTTATATGAGCCATTAAGTTTCGACAAAAATCGATCAGACATTTGCGTTCGACTGAAATGCTTAGCTTAAATTTATTTTGTAACAAAGTAAACGTGACGGCAGAAAGGTCATGGAATGATATTTATAAACAAATTGTAGGTTAAGCGAAGTCAATTAAGCATTGAATATGCCATAAATTTTTAAACTATACATATAAATAAAATTTAAGTGTCTGTCTGTAATATCGAATTAACTGCCTTTTATTGAGCCAACGTTGCGGTGGGGTATGGGGTAAACTAGGATACGATGCCCTTCAATCAGGCTCAAAAACAAACAATTTGTGTTTTATTTTTAAATATTATAAGCCAGAACTTAACTTTTATCCCGCCTGATGGTAAGTGGTAATGTAGCTGAAGATGTATAAGCGCACAGACTTAGCTTAACAAAGCCTAATCATTCTTGCCTTGAAGACACCAAATTGCAATCGGATGGAGAGACAGATACTTGCAAATCATTCCACTCCATTGCTGAACGCATTGTGATGGACGAAAACAAATTGTTTGGCTCAAATGCGTGGTAAAGAGGTGGAATTTGTCCGATTGTGGAAGAGAAAGGGAGGAATTGTGTCACAGTCACTTTGACTTAAAGTGATAGAGACAGCACGAGACTTAACGGCATCTTAAAATTGAGCAGTGTTTGAGTACTTGGGTTTAAGCCGTGAAAATTCCTGCGTATACTTTCCGAAATGAATCCTGTAGAACACAGAGAGGCGTGCTAGTTTACGTTTGTGCTCGAGAGTTTTGCAAAAATGTTGGCTACGGCTGGAATTTAGACGTAAAACTAGGCATGAGAAAAAATTTGAGGTAAAATTTAGGTGTTTCCCCTAAATTAACGGAAGGTGGACATGATACTTTTGGAAATGTAACAAGAAAATCTTACTGCAATCTCGCTGCTGAAAGTTTACAGTAATAATCGAAAATCGACGCCGTGTTTAAAATTAAACAGGACATTTAAAACATTTTAATATCGATATTTATTTAGCTGAGTTTAATGATATTTCTAGAAGTTATTCGCAAAGAAATACTCAACATGGCTTACGTTTTCCTCGAGACGCGACAACTTTATACGGTTTTTACGTCCATGTGACGCCGTAAAATAGTACTACAAGATTATCGTCCCGATTTTACATTGCAAATTGCAGCCTTAAGCTTTGCGAAACCAGCTGTAACCCGATCGCACGTTACGTCAGCATATATTATAAATTAAAAATCAACGACCTTCGCCGCTATGTTAAAAATACGCATAACAATATTTACCTCACGTTAAGCGCCATGTTGCAGTTGCCAGAACCGCGAAGTTTACCAGAATTGCAATTTATTTTTGTATTTCGGTTGCAAACATTGCTCGTGCATTAAGATATAAGATAAGCAAAGATAATAATTTATTGTCATAATATACAATAGTTGATGCCAAAAAAATTATTTGTATTAAAAGATAATCCATTTTGGATGTGCAATAATTATTCATCATCATTCTTGAAGTGTACTGCTGAACATAGGCATCCCCCATAGATTGCCTCATAGAGCAATATATAGGGCAGTATAACACCATACTTTATTTGCCGTTATCAACTATGGTTTAAGCTCTTTTTTTATGAATTGGACACGATATAATGATTTCATACGTTCTGGTATACAGGGTTATTTTGCAAAAACCGGCCAAATTTGCATAGAAGGTTCAGAATAAGTAATATAGGCAAATGGTGAAGAAAAATTAATTAAAAGAAATCTCAAACATTCTGTACTTTTCATCTTTTAAATTCAAAAGTCGTGGTAATGCATTATTTTAACTGATTTTACTGCGCACGCACACATTCGTAAGGGTCGATCGGTAGGCAAAACGTTGGTGCCCATAAATCACATTCAATTTGGGATAATTTCAAATAAAAGCAGAAGCCTTATTTTCTCGTATTTTTAAAAACTGCAATAACAGTATATCATTATTTATATATTTGAACTTAAGTTTAAATATATAAATAATGATATATGTAAATTTGATATTTTATTTATAATATTTTAATCTTCTTAAAAATATGGCGCGGGATAGGAATATAGTTTACGATTGTGTGTGCAAGCACAGGTTCACTCTTTATTCCTTCTCTCTTATAGTCCGATGGGACGGTAATCCAACATCACCAGAGTAGGCGCAGTACAATTACTTTACGCGCTTTTCGAAGCAAGGGGGTGAAACAAAATAAAACACACACTTCCTGACACTGCTACAGTGAGTTTCTTAGTAGAAAAATACAATAACTGCATTTAATCCGACCCGGGATTTGAACCTGGGACCACATGATCAACAGTCGCGCTTACGACCACTAGACAAACGAGCCCGTAAGATGTTATAGTACACATGTCACATCTACATCGTGGTCGTTTTTTAAAAAAAATTTAACAGTCATAATATTTATTATGTTTATTGACAATTAAAATATGTATTTTTAGAATATTTTATTCATTCTATACGTCTGATTCAATGATTTTAAGACGATTTAATGACGAGACTAAGAGACGAATTTAATCGTGTCTTAGTCTCGTCATTAAATCGTCATAAAGACATCTTATTTCATGCTTTCTGCACAAATGTTGGTAGCCATGGCTATTATAAATTCTGTGCCCGTGGTAGTAGAGAGCCTAAGCGCTAATCTTTATTTTAGTAATGCAAGTTCTAACCGACGATTACACCAGTACAGTTGTCAACTTAAATTGAATACATGTTACCAAGCGCAAAGGGTTCGTCAAAGAAATAGATATTCGGAGGTGGATAAGGTTATTTAGTAAACAGGACTAATTCCAAGTTCTTGCCGGTTCCATTACTCTTTGAAAAATTCAGAAAAAGTGATATAGACCAGGGTCCAGATATCACTTTTTAATCCTTCTCTTTTCTTATATTATTAGTCAGCTAAATAAATGGAAACAGTTCATGTTTGTGTTATTAATTGATCGTTGCACAAAGCAATTTGCAACCACGTCGTTTTTGGTACGTACAGCATTGGATTGGAACTATCCAAGTCCGTTCTTCTAGATAAACACCATAATGGGTTCATTAAGACAAGAATAGCTTATTTAGACTTTCATGATCAACATCTGGGACCACAGCGTTACTTACAGTTTCGTTGGTGGTCAAATTTAAATGTTTTTAAAAAAAATATTTATGTGACATTTTTATAATAATAAAAATCGCCTTTAAAAACTAAAAAGAATAAAATAATTCCCACATAATAGCATCTGAAGGCAGGATTTTTTGAGTTTTGAGTGTCTCTAAGGAATATTACAACATCGAGGTAAATTAGTACCCCTGTTTTTCCACCAACAAAGTGGAATTTCTTCTTTAAAATTTAAATTTAAAAAGGCCATCCTTGAACGTCTATTTAATCATAAAAAACAGAATCATTAAAATTGAATTGAAAGAGAACCTCCTCCATTTCTAAAGACGGCAAAACAGACACAATTCATCAACACCCTTTTTTTTACTTCATCCGAGATCAACATATAACAACTACTGTGAGATGTAGGTATTCTTCGTTAGGATTTACAGACGTCTAATAAAAGATACTGACTGCTGTTAGCTATTTTGCAAATATATATTATGGCATATAGGTATAAGACCATTATTCCACCAGGTATAGTTTTTTTTTATAGAATAATATTGGTAAACGAGCTCACAGTCCACCTGATTGTGAATCCAAGTACATAAAAATAGAACTAACAAATAGATCGTACGAACTCACTGTATGATTGTTTCTGTTTCTCGTTGCGTGTACATAATAAATAAATAAATAACACATGAGTTGTCACTCTTGAGGCCTAAGATGGAATGCCAGTAAAACGGGTCTCCGGTTCTCTACTCTACGAAACACAGCAGCATTAAGCTCGTATTTTACGCTGGTATTCTGTGAGAGCGTGGTCCTACCCCGGCCGAGCCGACCCATTCGTGCTACAACCATAATATAGCTGCTGCGTGTTTCTACCATACATACCATGATATTTTCTAGGCTTTTCCCATAATCGCTCTCCAATTCTCTTACACCTCCTACATATTTGACCGCATATTTGAACGGTAATATTATTTAGTATTGAATTAGATCAAAATAAATTATTTATTTTTGTGATTTGGATAAACACTACTTGTGTTAGTTTCACAATATTTATCCAAATAAAAAATTAAACTGGAGTTTTTCAAGTAACAGCAGTCGTGAGTATAATTTATAAATTATTTATACTCATCGAAGATGAAGCCGCGTACCTACTACGATCGGTCATTTATTTCCTTGGCCGAAAATAACCAATTATTCTATATTTAGGAGCATCGACAGGATGACACATATTATGTACATTGTAACTTTAGATTATTACATAATAAGGACACTAAAGAATACAAATTAAACATATGCATAAGTACCTATTTACTTAATTCACCGTGTAGTGGTGGTGTAAGAATATCCACTACTCCATTTCATCCCGTGGATGTCGTAAGAGGCGACAGAGGGAAAAAACCAGGAGATGGGCAGCAGCGTCTTCCTAATAACAACTAAATAATAAAAAACTGCGATTGCTAACCCGCCTGTCAAGCGTGGCAACTATGGCAAATACCTTCCCCATGAGGCAATCTATGGGGAGGCCTATGTTCAGCATTATACTTTTAATATGCTGTAACTGTAAGTGCCTAATTTAATTGGATGTTAACTGTTGTAAAAAAAGGAGGGAAAAAAAGAAAACTGTATTTTTATCTGGCAACTATTGTTCAATGTTATTTATAACTTTTATAAAAAAGTCTTGAGATGCAGTTGGCATAATTTTAATGTATTTATTCCATACATTACATATTAAGTGAAACAGCAAGTTAGAATAAATTACGTTTTCCCTCACTATAGCGTGTATATGGTAAGTAAGTAGTCATGCTAATCGTATAGTGGCGATGAAAAAATATCCACTACCCTATATCGTCCCGTGGATGTCGTAAGAGACAATAAAGAAAATAAACCAGGAAGTATTACACATTGGAAACCGTAACCCTCGTCTTACGTATAAACTGGGTGAATCGTCACTTACAGATGTTAAAGTACAAACAGATTTGGGAGTAAAAATTGCAGAAGACTTAAAGCGGGAAGAGCATATATCAACAATTGTCAAGAAAGCTAAAGGACTAATTTACCTTGTGAGAAAAGCTTTCGCTGTCCTAACACCGGAAATGATGCTTAAGACCACAAAACATTTATCAGGCCAATATTTAGAATACACATTTCAAGTCTGGAATCCTTACTTTATCAAGGACATTGAAGCTTTGGAAAAAGTACAGCGTAGCTTCACAAAAGTACCACAGCTATTGAAACAGCAGTTTGAAACGTTTGAAAGTTTTAAAACTTACAACATTAAAAAGCAGGGACCGAGGAGATTTAATCGAGATCTTTAAGATCTTAAATGGACATTACGACATTGAGGAGTTTGACAAATTGTTTATTCGTAATAAAAACATTCACCTCAGGGGCCACCATCTTAAGCTATGTACCAGCTTTTCAAACAACAACCTTCACAACCACTTCATTTGTAACCGTGTAGTCACCGAGTGGAATAAGCTGCCAGAGAACTGTAGTCTCAGCTCAAAATGTGAACCAATTCAAAAATAGATTAGATAATTACTTTCTGAACTCTAAAAGGAGTAACTAGTGGGCAAAAACAGGATATAGGCATTATCAGTTGTCTCAACTGCCTGCCTGCTAATATATAATAATAAAAAAAACAACAAAGGATTGCAGTTGTCAACTCGCCCGCCAAACGTGGCAATTAAAGCAATCTATGGGCATAGGCCAAAAGTGGAGTTTTGATAGCCTTTAAAAGTAACGGCAATAGTCTGTCAGACAATATCAAGATTATCTGCAGCATTGTGTAAATTGCTTGTATAGATATTCTTTTCTGGTTTTAAGCTCATGCCCTCGGCATAATGTCTATCTTATATAATTCACTGCTGAACGTTTAACAGAATATAACAAATAAATTATTAAATAAAATGAAGCGGCTGAACATCATTTCATGAATATATGCCGATATTGTCACGTTTTGAGAGCTGGTTACCACAATATGTACAGAATTTACGCAAAAGCCTCTTCATCCACCCGTAAAAGGTCCACACAAGGTCTTACATCTGGCACATGAGATGTTTAAGCTGCTATCTTTCAGAAGATTTTTTATCTCGTCTATATTCTTGATTTTTAACGTCGTTAGATAATTTTTATTTTTCCGTCTGTTTCCACATAAAATTTTCACGTAAGATTTATGCAAAAATGTGGGCGCGAATGGCTTGAAATAGCTACATACAAGCCAGGACTGATATTTACTACCCGGTTTTTATATCCTTTCATAAAACAATCTAGTAACCCTGCGAGCAAGAGCATAACAAAAAGGGAGGGAAATAAAATGGACGAAAGGCGGCGGCGTGGCGGCGAGCCGGCGCCTGCGCAATTCGTGTTGCGCTTTTTGCTTCGTCGAGATATCGCACGGCGCGATTGTCATGCCTTGTACTCGGCATGCTTCGCCTATTTAGTGTTACTAGTTGCTTTGTTAAAAGAACAGGTATCTCGAGTACCGATCAAAAGATTAATAGGATGATAATTTCTATATTTTTAGAGTTTCGCATTAAAAAACGAAGAAAAGAAAAAAGGTATCGATTCTCAGGCATTGTGTAAAACATTTTTAAGTTTTTTTTTTAAGTACAAACAGTACAATGAAATGTTTTGGTCTGCGTATACTACTAAAATTTGTTATAGCTAATTCTGTAATTCGTGAAAAGGTTGTAGCACGAATGGGTCGGCTTGACCGGGTAAGGCCGTAGGCCTCAATTCGCTGCGTTTAGTATGGTGAGTGTAGAGAGATCCGGAAACCCTTTTTACTGGAAACGAGGAATTCCATCTTAATCCTCAGGGGTGACAACGCATCTGCATTTTGATTCTTAATCGAGGATAGATGTAGATTTCTATGGGCCACAGCATCCACTTACCATTAGGTGGACTGAGGGCTCCCTTGTCACGTTTATTCCATAAAAAAATCAAAATGGTCCTGACAAAACGCCAAAAACAGTATAGGACCAACTTGCATTAACTCCAGCGTATCCGAGACTTTAACTTTTAACTGGGTTACGATGACATTACTGGGGAGGTACTGAACTTGGGTGACCGACAGGTTATATAGACTGTTGACTTTGGAAAACGCGCTGGAAAATCAATGGATACGGTAATATCCTTACAAATATCTATGTAGTGAAGTGGTGTAATGCTAAGCTATACCACAAAACCTAAAACGAGATAGGCCACGAACATTTAACTATGTGATTTGATTATAAACGTGACCGGAGGATTCTTAAGTAATAAATGGCAACAGAGGCATTGTCTCTAGCATGTGTGATGTAACTAATAACATATTACGTAAACAACATCCACAAGCCTATTTGTTTCAGTAGGACACGATAACAAAACAACTGATTGTTTGTTTTGTGACGACACTACACGACAAGTACAAAACGGCAACTTCATGTTTGTTTATAAAACAGAGCTATTCCCCTAAAGCCTAATGGCATGAAATGAAGCAAAGACCACGAATTTCATTCATTCATTCATTCATTCATTACAGTCTATCGACGTCCACTACTAAAGATTGCGTAAAGATTGTTTCATATTTTAGTCCCAAAAAAGAAAACTAAATGTGTAATTCGCTGTCATAGTAGAAAGAAATCCCGAACAGTTTTGGAGTGACGCTGCCTTTTCAAGCTGTACTGCCCCCAAAATTCTGTGGCCCTAAGCCCAGATCTCGTAGGCTTAAGCCTTCATTCGCTACTGGTCAAAAAAGTAACTTGAAACAGAAAAAGAAGAGAAGTAGTAATGTCTTCTTTTGCCCATTTAGCAACATGAGACTTTCTCACAATTGATAAAATATGGGTGAAATAGAGAAGTGCAGCATTTTTCAAAGTATTAAGTACTAACGTTACCATATTCAATTTTACCTCTACTCTATACTAGAAGTTTTCATTCCACTACTCAATAAATTGAGAAAACCGCTAATAACATACAATATTTTAGTACGAAAGAGAGAATCCTTTCACCAGTGCTAAAATAACCAGATAATTGTTAGACCAGCTTTCATTTCAATACCGTTTTAAAACAAGTCCCAACCTGAGGTCCTAACAACATAGTATCCATTTATTTTATTATTCTGAGTTTATTATTACCAAAGTTATGCGGCTCTGACGAAGTTGAAACTTGTGGTAAAATTTTGTAATAGAAGAAGGAAGCACTTGCGGTTTCCCGGCTAATGCTGCTTAAAGCGAATAAATCCAGTTTTAGTGGAGGTATGAGGAAACCGGCGGCTTCTGGTCTGCGGTTCTTGAAAGCTTGTCTCTAATCAACAAATTGACATTACATGTTTGAATATGAATAATTAATAGTTATGTGTGCTGCCGTAGTCAGTAGTTTGTAAACTGACCTCATAGTAAAATCATTTTAAGCTTACAAAGAAACTACAGACAACCTTTTAACACGTGTGTTTTCTTTTGTTCTATACTATAAATAGTTTTTCTATTAGTCTATATCTATATATCTTCGATAATGTTAGCAAATCTGATGTTATATGCGTGGAAACAGACACGTGCCTATTCTGAGTGAAGAGTGTATGTTTGCACCTATATTACTATTAGAGAAAAACTATTAGAGCTAACTCAAATTTATCAAAGAAACATTTTGATAAAATTAAGGAATTTTGTGTGTATGGTCACATAGGAAGTGAGGAAGTAACGAGCAAAACTTTTAACAAAGAGGCAATTTTTTTTCTTCGATTATAAAATGTAAACAATTCAAGTTCACAACAATTCAACAATTATGTAAGATATTAAAACCTGTTTAATAGTATGTACATAGGTTTTTATTTGTGCAAGAAAGCTTAGCAATTATTAAAAACTTAGTAAATTATCAAATGTATGTTATTTTAATAAAAAGTATTTATGAGCTAACGCGTCACATATAGTACGAGAGTTATGTTATGTTATATTTTGTAAACTCGTAAATTTCAAAACCATTTAATATTGTAAATCTAATCGTTACCGTCACCGTTACCATTACAGCCTTTTAAAGTCCACAGCAGAACATAAGCCTCCTCCTTAGATTGCCTTATAGGGGGGATATTTGCCATATTTGCCACGCTTGGCAAGCGGGTCGGCAACCATGGTTAGTTATAGGTAATATTGTAAATCTAATCACTCGCAAACAAATACTGGGTTTCATAAAACTATAATCTGAATGTTTTGTAGCTAGGTAGTCTACATAAATATACTAACCATTTACATTTTCCAAAATAGCATCATAGAGTTAAGACTACCCAAAATAAAATCCCCACATAAAATCACAACACAACCTAAAGACCTCTGCCCAAGCACATTTCATTTGAACCGCAACAATAATCACGAACAAATAACTGTATTCGTAGGGTACATAATTTTAATAGCGGACAACACGAGATAGAGTAATAAAAATTTGTTAGTGTTCACGCCTGTACATTGAAAGATTATGGTCACTAAAATGTTGCCTTTTTTCGTCAGTGACTTTTTTTATAGGATGAGGTAGGGTAAGGGGATAATTTTTTATAGGACAAACGAGCACATAAAAATGATTCTATTCTATTCATAGTCTATCTAAAAGTAAATGGATACTGTGGGCCATAGACATCTACATATATCCTCGATTAAGAATCACCCCTGAGGAGAAAGATGGAATGCCTCGTATCCAGTAAAAAGGGTCTCCGGTTCTCTACACTCACCATACGAAACACAGCAGCATTAAGCAAGTATTCTGTGAGAGCGTGGTCATTCCCTGGTCGAGTCAACCCGTTCGTGCTACAACCATTAAATAGCTGCGGCATGGGTCTACCACGTTACATAACGTATTTGTGAATAAGTCATTTTGAACCCATAAAAAGTATTTTTGTCATTTTATAAATAAGGTAAAGGTAAGATTAAGATTTAGGCAAAATTTAACTTAGTAGGAAAAATTTGTGAAAGAAGCATAATAAATATTACATACTTCCAGCTGTAAAATTGTGCATGCTGATGTATTACAGAGATCTTCTCTTTATACTGTGTACTTATACACTGTTTAACCTATAGATAAGAGTTACACACGCCCTTTACCAATAACAGATGTATAAGCGTTGTATAGTAATAAACTCGCTAAAACAAAAACCATTGGCAACATTCATCACAAACGTTTTGAAACTAAATTGTCAAATTGTAGAGACATTTTGAAAACACATATTTATACATTTTACGTGGTAGAGCCATGCTGCAGCTATATTAGTAGTATAGTTGTAGCACGAATGGGTCGGCTCGACCGGGGAAGGACCACGCTCTCACAGAATACCAGCGTAAAATAGCAGATTAACACTGCTGTGTTTCGTATGGTGAGTGTAGAGAACCGGAGACCCTTTTTACTGGAAAAGAGGCATTCCATCTTAGTCCTCACGGGTGACAACGCATCTGCATTTTGATTCTTTATTGAAGATAGGTGTAGATGTCTATGGGTCGCAGCAACCACTTACCATCAGGTGGACTGTGTGCTCGTTTGTCACCCTATCCTATAAAAAAATAAAAAAAAATAAAAAAAAAACACATAAACAGCTTATAAATTCTCTTTTTGTAATTAATAACACATAAATTTAACCCAAAATATTGTTAAATTGAATTTAGAAATAATCTTATGTTTTTATTGAGACATTTTTAGTTTTAGTGAATTGAATAGCCGGGTAAGAGAATTAGCCGAAGTAAAGCAACAGTGGCGCACTATGAAACTTGATGCAAAAAAAAACATGTCACAAGTAAAGACATCTATCAGATGTACTGGTGGAGGGCCAAAACCTCTTAGCCCAGACATTGACATTTGACATTTTAGCATGATTCCACAGGAATTTGAGATGGATTCCAATGTCTTCGACAGCGACAGCATAACAGTGAGCGCATACTATATTTTGCAATTATTTTGTCTAAGCACTAACACAATGTTAAGTATCAGAATGAGTATGTTGTCTTATGATTATAACATCAATGTGTGTGATATTCTATTTTATTTGAGAATCCAGAGATTCAAAGCCAGAAGCAGTCCTTTGTGAATACAATAACACAATATGTTATCACTCCAGGAGATAATAATGAGAATGTGGAAGAGGTTTGTTAATTTAAATTTATTGATTGAATTTACTTTGAATAATATCTTTTGAATTCTGAATGACTTTTAATAATATTTCAGAATATTTCACCACTACCTTTTAAGATGCAAACCGAAATAAATAGAAGAACAAAACGGAAACTAACATTCAATGATGTGAATGATAATAAACACACAGCCAAACGTGAGGTAAAATGAAATTTAATTTAATTTTAATAAAAAATTTAATTTAAGTATAACAAAATAATGGGATTAGTGATTTGTGATTGATAATAACATATTTATTTCAGGAAAGAGACAACCAGAGAGCGCAATCATGTTCTTGTCAGTTGCATAAAGGAGGAACATGATTTAAAAATGAAAAAACGAGCATGAAATTCCCCATTTTCAAATCGTTGTCGGATTCGGCTATCCTGAATATTCTTGCATCATGTGTGCTGCCCCTCCAGTGTGCCACTATGTCCCTTATCTTTAATTGAGCATCACAAACTACCTGGACACTTAAGGATGAAAACCCCTTTCTGTATATATTATATTGTGCACTATCGCTTCCGACATTTTTAATCTTTAGGTGCATGCAATCGATAGCACCAATCACTTGCTTAAAGCCACAAATGTTTCTAAATCCAGAAACCACTTGTTCTTGTTCTTCTAAAGTACTAGGCATGCGTATAAATTGTGCCACTTTACTTGCCAAAGCAAGAGCTACTCTTCGGCATATATTTGTGATGGACTGTTGGCTTAGTCCATGAATGTATGATGCATCATCTTGAACTTCTTGCCTAGCCCACGTTCTGAGAGCAGTACAAACCTGAAGTTCTACAGACAGCCTGCCACCACTAGCTTGTAGTTCCATGTCACGCTGAACTAACTCAACTATTTTTCTCATATATATTTTACTGAATCTGTATTTCATTCGAAAATCTTTTTCTTGTAGAGTAAAGGGATCGAAACGTTTTTTGTAAAATTTTCTTTTTCTTGGTGGTTCCTCACGGTCGATTTCATCAAAAATATCGGAATATTGTAAATAATTCATTATTTTCAAAAACACCACACGTCAAATTGAGGTTATACGACTTAAACAAAGGTAGAGAACTGTATAACGGTTGCGTAATTTCCCATACAATTTAAACACTCGTTATAACAGATATATACAACTGAACTGTCAAATGTCGTTTATTGGTAATATTAGCGTTATAACTTTGGTATACGTCGTGTGTAAATCTTTATTAGTAAGGCTGTAAGTGTAAAAGTAAAAAACCAATCGCCTACATAAAACGTTCTACAGTTGGGTACGGGTCTCCTGTTACTAGCGAGTGCGTTCGGGAGCAGAGAAAAGTCCGTTCAGCTGCATCTATGTTTATTGTCAAGCTTCATATACCACCAGATCGAAGGTGGCTATTCCGTCTTATATATTAGAAGCTGCGAATTTTCTCTAGTATTTTCTTGTTTTTAAGGTTTTCCTCAGTACTCAAATAAAAAGTTTTACTCTGAGTTCTGTGTAACATGAGATAATAAATTTTGATGCACACAGCAAAGTCAGAAGTATGAATATGATGAGTAATTTTAATGCAAGCATTTTACATAGGAATCGCAGACATGACAACATTGATAGACCATAAGTCTTACGACGCTCCCGGAAAAAGATGGATTTATTACTTTTAGGACTTACATTAGTGATAATTAATCTACATTTTACTAATACATTCATATTTTATTGCTTAGGGCTATACTCGTAGAAGTATAGAATACGGAATACTAAACTAATAAGTTGTTAGTTTAGAATCATTTGACTACTGTCGTGCACCAGTACAAGCATTTTAAGCATTTCACTGTCCCATGAGTCATAAAGGAACATTTCAATTGTTTAACTATTGTGTCTTTTTCGCGGGCAGGGAAGTTTTTAAGCTTATTCGGAGTGGTTAAAGAAGTGTTAGTAGTATAGTTTTTCTTTCTACAAAAAAAAATACAACACATTTTAAATCTATTACTGGACAATTGGCTTCTGGAAAATCAAAGTCACCTGAATAGTGTTCCGTAACAGTCTACTAAAATTATAATGAGCTGGTTACACCTGACGCAGAGCATCTCCCGGGAGAGGCCTATGTTCACCAGTGGATTTGTGATGAGCTGTAATGATGATGACGATGATGATAAGAACAAAGAAAAGAACACGCAGCATTTTAGCTTCACCGAAATATTTTTAAAGGTTATTATCACGTCTATCATATTATTGTGAGGCGTGAAGAATTGTTAACTTAATAGTGTTGCATTCGGGTCAAAGCTCAGTGCAACGTAAGACACGATTTCGATGTATTAGAAAGGAACAAGTTTTTGTACACGTATGGTGGAGGTTACAGATGACTGCTATAATTCAAGTAGGTAGGTTACGTTTAAAGAAAAATGTTACAACTTTTTTTTATCAACAGATCAGTTGCATGTAGTGTATTTTTTTATACAATAGGGATGACAAACAAGCACATAGTCGACCTGATGAAAAGTGGACGTTGTGGATAATATATACTACACTTATCCTCGATTAGGTGTCAAAATGCAGATGCGTTGTTACCCCTTAGAACCAAGATGGAATGCCTCGTTTCCAGTAAAAAGGGTCTCCGGTTCTCTACACTCACCACATTAAACACAGCAGCATTAAGCTGCTGTTTTATGAGATAGCAGCTTATTCTGGTATTCTGTGAGAGCGTGGTCCTACCCCGGTCGAGCCGACCCATAATGTAGCTGCAGCGTAGCTCTATCTCGTATATAACGTCCCTATCGATTGTCGGTTTTCGAGGTGTATGGCCGGCCCATTGCCACTTCAACTTACTGATCCGATGAGCTACGTAACTTACTCTGGTTCTACTCCGAATATCTTCATTACGAGTTTTATCACGCAGAGAAACTCCGAGCATAGCCCGTTAGATAGCTCGGCAACATTTTAGTTATTACCTTCATTACTATCCGAGGTCACAATTTTGTACTTAAAGACTTCACATCTTATAATGTATAACATTCCACCAAACGCAATAGGTAATTACCTTTTTATAACCAATCAATCACTATCAAGACTTACCGCGTAGCAATAAGCAAGGCAATGAGGAGTTTCGAAATACGCGCACATGAATGTAATTTAACAAGTGATTTACGGTTGTACAAGTACCTACATAGATGCAGGTACGACAACTTGAATCTCGATACTTTATAACCTTTAAGTAATTAACACAAGAATATTTAATAAAGTTTATGCATCTGAATTATTAGTGTGATTTGGGTTTGTGCTACGTCTTTCAAAAGGCACAAAACTTTCTACTTCTCAGGGCTACGATTTAGATAATGTGTTCAAGACTTTCATTTTCCTGTTTAACTAATTAAAATGCAAAGTCTAACAATCTAGAAATGTCTTAGATATATAATAGGCTTCATCTCATTTTTAGTTTCCTGTACTACGACAAAAACACTTATGGAGTTAGCCAAGTGTATGTTACAGCTTTTTTTTCTAAGAGACTATTTCACATTAAAATATGGCATTGACGCAATATGCATATTTGAAATGGAAATTTTAGAACTTAAGTCTCGAGTATAACTATACTTATAAATAAAATTGAAGTTTATGTCTGTAATATTGAAATACCTGCCCATTATGAAATTTTATTACGTGGTAGTAGTCACGCTGCAGCTATATTATGGTTGTAGCAAGAATGGGTCTGCTCGACCGGGGTAGGACCACGCTCTCATAGAATACCAGCGTAAAATAGCAGCTTAATGCTGCTGTGTTTCGTAAGGTAAGTGTAGAGAACTGAAGACCCTTTTTACTGAAAACGAGGCATTCTATCTTAGTCCTCAGGGTTGACAACGCATCTGCATTTCGATTCTTAATTGAGGATAAGTGTAGATGTCTATGGGTCTCAGAATCCACTTACCGTCAGGTGGAGTGTGTGCTCGTTTGTTACCCTTATTCTATATAAAAAAAACTGATGGGGTTATGTACATTCTTTTAAAGACATGGATAACCATTTAAAAAAAATTGTGTGTCTATCAATCCGGGCTAATCTTCAGAATAGCTGAACCTATTGTAATAAAACTTGACAAACAGAGAACCAATGCTAGGAGTGACCTAGGCTTCTAGGCAATCTAGGGATCTGAGCAAAATTTGGAGTTTTTTTTATATATATGTACTAACATATACTATGTAAAGATAAGATAGAGAAGAGATGTATACAAATGGAGTCACTCATAACGGAGGGAATCGCTGAAAAACCCTAAAATTTCATGAACACTAAGAAATATGTTAGTTAACTAGTTAATCAATTGTTATAATCAATTTGGTAATTAAGTGTAGGAATGTTGACACGAATTACTAATAGCAAGAATGTCTTGCAAATTGACAGTTTATTTTTAAAGAATGTGCAGTGCATATTACACACTCCTGTATCGAACTGTAACATAGAACTCTACACCGGTCAAGCTGACTTTCGTGAATGAAATATTATGTTGGTTGCATTAGGACCGTGAAGTTTTCGTTAACAGTAAGATTGGATTCAAATCTCATTAAAAAGCCAATAAGCGAAGTATCCGTGAAGTGGCGGTGTAAGAATTTCCACTACCTCATATCATCCCGTGGCTTGTTGTAAGAGGCGACCGAGGAAAACTGAACCAGGAGAGAGACAGCAGCATCTTCCTGATAACAGCTAAATAAAAATAAAAAACTGCGGTTGCCAACTCGTTTGCTAAGTGTGACAACCATGGCAAATGTTCCCCCTTTGAGGCAATCTACTGTGGAGGTCTAGGTGAACTTTTAGGCTTTAATAGTAATAGTAGCGTTATTACTACTTCCATTAATTGTGTTTAATCTGGTGTACCCGATATTCGTAATTGAGCTAATTTTAACTTTATTGTATCAGCTTTCACTAAATTTTAATACCCGCCGAACTGTTGGACCAAACATTTAAAATCCTTTTTATTTAAATCTAAAATAAAGTGTAGCAAGAAACGTTTTAAAAGAGTTAAAAATCATCCAAACACCTCGCGGCAAAAATGCTTTGTCGAATTGTCAAAATAAAACGCATCCAAAGTCCAATCAAATATTGGTAAAATGTTTCATTGCGGCATTTTCTGTGGCAACGTTGCGCTTCGTGTGTACAGTCTGGCAGCCCGTTGGTGCGGTCTATGTTGTCGTATTTGCAGCGCAAATAAAAGAAACATCGGGAAAATTGAGGGTTCACGCCTCTGATATTTTCATATAAACAAATAAATAAAAGTGAAGTGTCGGTTTGTAATGTCAAAATAATAGCTTTTTACTAAATGCATATGAAAGTAAATACGGTACTTATAACAAAAAAAATTGTCTGTCTGTCTGTTTGTTCCGACTAATCTCCGAAATGGCTCAACCGATTTCGACGAGACTTTCACGGGCATATAGCTGATGTTATAAGGAGTAACTTAGGCTACTTTTATTTTATAAAAATAATTAGGGTTCCGCGCAAAAATTAAAACTCATGAAATCCATCGTATTCCACGTGGTAGAGCCATGCTGCAGCTATATTTCCACGTGGTAGAGCCATGCTGCAGCTATATTTCCACGTGATAGAGCCATGCTGCAGCTATATTAAATGTATAGTTGTATTATGTATGGGTCGGCTCATCCGGGGAAGAACCACGCTCTCACAGAATACCAGCGTAAAATATCAACTTAATGCTTCTGTGTTTCGTATGGTGAGTGTAGAGAACCGGAGATCCTTTTTACTGGAAAAGAAGCATTCCATCTTAGTCCTCACGGCTGACAACGCATCTGCATTTTGATTCGCAAACGAGGGTAGATGGAGATGTCTATGGGCCACAGCAACCACTTACCATCAGGTGGACTGTGTGCTCGCTTGTCACCCTTATCGTAATAAATTCCACGCCGAGGAAGTCGCGGCGAACAGCTAGTTACGTAATATTATTGAATTTAAGGAGAGCTTGAAATTTTCCCACATTTATTTCGTTTGTCGCACAGCATTAACTTACAACCCTGTGTAGTGGAGGTATATCTATCATGCCAATTAATCTCTTCAATTTGTTAACATCAACCTAGAAATGGCAAGTGTGGTTATTTAAAAAAAGGTGTAAACATACTATATGACAAAAATATAATTCGATCTCAGATATCCGGACTGATAACAGCGTTTATAATGTGAGAAATTTGTAATTGCGATAGGTTTAATCTGTCAAGCGTGAAAGTTTTTTGAATATATATAATTATAATAGTTAATTGTGTAACATACATGATTGTAAGCTGTTTTTTTTTTAAAGTCCCGTTGGGTTTCTTGCTGGTTCTTCCCAGGACAGAGGTTTTTTTTCGAACCAGTGCAGTGGTAATTAAACAAAAGAGTGACTTTCAATAAGTATTATTTATAATCTATATTGAATAAAAAAGTTTCTGTTTCTGTTTCAATTCCTTTAAACTTGAGAAGGCTAACTAAAAATATTAGTTAAATGTAAGGGGTACGTAAAATCAGTTATTTCGTTAGGTAGTCCCCGCGTCAACATAAAAATCTACACAATGTATAAAAATAATAATAATGTTCTCCAGACCGAATTTCGGTCACGGCGGCCAGTCACAACGGAGTCCAGCCATCTGCGCAGAATAGTATTATAGTGCCCGAGGGTGTGCGCAAACACAGGTGCACTCTTTATCCCCTCAGGCGCAGGATCTACGACTTTACGTGCTTTCCGAGGCACGGAGGTGAAACACCGCCAACTTCCTGACTACTGAGAATTTCTTGTCAGAAAAATCCAGTAACTGATTTTGGCCCGACCCGGGATGAGGAACCCAGGACCTCATGATTAGCAACCGATGATTTTATACGTGGTAGAGCCATTCTGCAGCTATATTAGTAGTATAGTTGTAGCACGAATGGGTCGGCTCGACCGGGGAAAGACCACGCTCTCACAGAATACCAGCGTAAAATAGCAGCTTAACACTGCTGTGTTTCGTATGGTGAGTGTAGAGAACTGGATACCCTTTTTACTGGAAAAGAGGCATTCCATCTTAGTCCTCACGGGTAACAACGCATCTGCATTTTGATTCTTTCTTGAAGATAGATGTAGATGTCTATGGGTCACAGCAACCACTTACCATCAGGTGGACTGTGTGCTCGTTTGTTACCCTATCCTATAAAAAAAAAAACGCGTTTACGACCACTAAACCAATGAGGCAGATACAGTATCTTATAATCGTGGGCCTATTTTTTGGGGCCCGTGATTATAGTAAGTTCATGGTTCAACCATTTTTTTTCCGACATAGAGATTGTAATAAATAGATGTAATAATTGATGTTTGACGTAAGTTTGACAGCTAGGTGTTTGTTTAAAGCATTGTGTATGGCCTACAAATAATTGTCCTTGTATTTATTTGCATTTATGTCCATATGCAATTTATGTATGTAAAACATCTCCACGATACAGAAGAAAATCCTAGTGAACGGATAACGTTCTTCTTAATAAAGAGATAAGATAATAAGATAAGCACTTACCGGCAAAAGGAACATCGCACACGTACTCCTCCACGCAGTTATCAGTATTTCCGCTTCGATCCGTTGCACCACTGGCAACTGACGCAGCAGAAGCCGCGCGGAGCAAACACATCTCAGTTTCTGTCTGACTGTCCCGTAACATTGATCTCCTCTTGTACTCCTGACAAAAATAATAATAATAATAATAATCTTTTATTTAAATAAAATTACAATAATAAAGTGAAGACTCTGATCCCCAAACTAGACAAGTCTGTATCTTAGGGATCAGCGGCCTCTCCCAGTGTTGTGACAACAGTATTTTAATCTTAATAATTAATTAAGTAACTAAGCTTAACATTTTTAAGTAACTACATAGCTATTTAAATGTATTTATTTATAACAAATTGCAACAAAAAAAAAACAACATCCCATCATTATAATATTTGACATTTTTTATTATTTAACATACAAACTTTGGACCAAGGCCCCACCTAATGTTAAATGGTAATAAGGTCCTATGGGACCTAGTTAATACATGCATAATACACAAACCAATTGTTTTAGTTCTTTTACATAATGGTGACTAACGAACACATGGTTCACCTGGTGGTAAGTGGATGGTGGACGTTGAGGCCCATAGACACCTAAATCTATCTTCGATTTAAAATTAAAATGCAAATGCGTCTTCACCCCTAAGAAGAAACACTAAACATATGTAACACATCTGACAACAATCACACTGGTATTCTGTGAGAGCGTGGACCTTCCCCGGTCAAACAGCCCCTTTCGTGCTGCAGCTATAATACAGCTGCGGCGTGGTTGCAGCGTGGTGTTCCTTGTGACGAATCGGATACCTTTCTTATTGGTAACAAAGCATATCATAGCCGCCAAGAGTGACAACGCATTTTGATTCTTAATCGATACATGTAGATATCTATGAGCTACAGCATTCACTTACCACAGGTAAGAAAGGTTAATTCTGAAATATTGACAATTGTAAAAAATGTTAGATAAATACCTATTAGGGAGTACTACAAGCAACTTTAATAGAATAAACAAAAGGCACTGTTAGCGTCTTTCGTCGCTAACTATACACTTTAAAAATTATTATTAAAATGGCTTATCATTGATTCCATTAAAACCGTATATTAACGTTATACGTGGTACAGCCATTCTGCAGCTATATTTGTAGTATAGTTGTAGCACGAAAGGGTCGGCTCGACCGGGTAAGGACCACGCTCTCACAGAATACCAGTTTTCATACGAAACACATCAGATTAACCCTGCTGTCTTTCGTATGATGAGTGTAGAGAACCGGAGACCCTTTATACTGGAAACGAGGCATTCCATCTTAGTCCTCACGGGTGACAAGGCATCTGCATTTTGATTCGTGATCGAGGATAGATGTAGATGTCAGCAACCACTTACCATTAGTTGGACTGTGTGCTCGTTTGTTACCCTTATCCTATTTTTAAAAAAAACTAAAAATACGAGCCGGTACACCCGCTCGTATTTTTAGGCATAGCCTATAAAACTCCACTTCTGAACAAAGGCTTCACCATAGATTAACTCAAAAGGGTCTTTTTTTGTCATAGTTGCCACGCTTGGCAGGCGTGATGTCAAGCACAGTTGTTTTTTATAAAATTTTGAGTTTTTATCAGGAAAATGCTGCTGCCTTTCTCCTGTTTTAGTTTTCCTCTGTCGCCTCCAACGACACCCATGGGATGATGGAGGGTAGTAGATATCCTTACACGGACAGTACACTTACACGAAGTAGGTGCATTAATTCGTAGCACGTTACCTAAGCTTGATGAAAATACATATACGCTATAGACATAGACTATAGAATACAATTTAGTCGTATTAGCGACAATTTTGCTAATGATGATTTAAATTCAAAATCACTAGCGATGATTCTAAATTCCATCCAAAGCGACAACTTCCGAATATTAGCCAATGATACTCCCCCACGACTTCAGCCGACCGCACTTTGACAATTAAACCGTTATAGACCGGATTTTTCTTAATCGTCACACTTGGCAGACAAATTGACGATTGCAGTTAGTCAGTCAGCATCACGCTGTTGCAAGTCGCCAGTCTGGCTATTTTAAGTCTGACGCCAATGATAACCTTGAGATTTACCACAGTCGTCTCTTACGATACTCATAAGATGGAATGGGGTGATAGATATCTTCAGAGCCACCACACGGCAAATGTGAAGTTGACTACAAGAATTTTATCGCTGATTTATTGCGTTCTTGTGAAAAAAGATATCGTAAGGTGACTAAAATGTGGAGAATTGTTTATGAAGTTGCATATTAAACTCCTTTGGGAATTCTTCCATGATGACCTTCCTTTACTGATATGACATTCATAAGGGATATGATAAGAGATGACAAATATATTTATCATATAGAATATCACTCACAAAAATTACAAAATCTAAAAGTTTCAAATGGATTGTCTAGTGTTTTATTCCTTAAGGAAATTAGGAACTAAGCTTGTACTGATTCTGTCATAAGCAATACAAATCTTAAGGCATTTTATTTTGCCATTCATATTCAAAAGAGAATTTAAACAGTAATGTCGTTACTTTATTTGTTCAAACTGTAGAAAATCTTTACCGGAATTGAGCACAGAACTCTATACACTTTGATAATACTTACTACTTGTACGTGAGGTGTAAAATATCATTATTTTTAAATTTAAATCAAATAATATTTAACTTAATATTTTGTTAAACAGTGGACTTGTGATGAGCTGTAATGATAATAATGACGATGAATATAATAATTAAATAGTATTTTTAAATAACATGCAAAACAATTTTTCATAATATATAGATGCGGAAAAAAATCAGGTGAATAATTCGAATATTGCCAAGCTCTATATAAAGGCGGTTGAACTTTACATGAGCGAAATTCAATTCTCTCGTCATAGTTAATTTATCGAAATCTTGCAATCATTTCACTATTTCAAAAAAATAACGGAAACAGATATGGAAAAAGATCACATTTAATTTTTTTTGTGTAAACTTTCTTGTAGATAAGTTTTTTGCCTTTATTTTGAATATAACAAAAAATAGACAAAATGCTATCAATCTTCTTGACTCTTTTTACATTTTAATTAAGAAATGACGGAATAACTTTAAATAATATAATTATATACAATACAAGCCAATCACTAGGTACTGCAATAAATTAGGTTTTCAATTCAGTCCATCTAATGGTAAGTGGCTACTGTAGCCCATGGGCATCTGCAACCAACTTCAAACAAATAAAGCTACAGATGCGTTGCCACCCTAAAGAACTAAGATGCAATGCATTTGACTTTCTCGCTCTTCAAACAGAACTTTCATTTTACGGGGTAGAGCCATGCTGCAGCTATATTTGTAACACGAACGGGTCGGCTCGATCGGGGAAGGACCACGCTCTAACAAAATACCAGCGTATAATAGCAGCTCAATTATGCTGCGTTTCATATGGTGAATGAAGAAAACCGAAGGCCCTTTTTACTGAAAACGAGGCATTCCATCTTAGTCCTCAGGAGTGACAACGCATCTGCATTTTGATTCTTAATCGAAGATAGATGTAGACTGTAGCAGTCCATGGGCCCCAACATGCACTTACCAGCAGGTGAACTGTGTGCTCGTTTATCACCTTAATTCCATAAAAACATGACTGCTACTTAGCGGTCGACTCAGACTAGACCAAGACACGCCGAAGCCATACTCAACTTATTGACACACACACGTCTTTTCCTTTCTTCCTTTAACAGCCAGCAAAAGTGAACTGTCACATATCGACCTAAAGCCATGTTAAGATTGTATACGAGTTGAATATGACTCTAGGTTCTCATATGTGCTAAGCTGCTTAGGTTGAGTATGCTATTGGCTTAGTTTCAGGATCATTTAAAAGTACGGAGCCTACCTTTCTTTGGTTCAGAAATGAAAGAGTTAGGGGCATCCAGGTAACCAATCTTGAAGTAAGCTTCCCTGAGGTGTGTTTTCTGAAACATCATTTTGTGTGTTCCACAAGCTCCAACGCTGTTTCTCCTGCATATCAATGATATGTTGCAAACTGGTAACATTCATTGCTATGCAGACGACAGCACTGGTGATGCCTTATATACCGGCCGTGCAAATGTTTCTCGGGAAAACATCGCCGAGTTCCGGGACAAACTTGTGTCTGAAGTCGAGTCTTTGCTGAACAAAGTCTCGGATTGGGGGCGACTAAATCTAGTCCAGTTCAATCCCCAGAAGACACAAGTTTGCGCGTTTACCGCTAAAAAGAACTCCTTGGTCGTATCTCCTAAGTTTCAAGGCACTCCCCTTGTTGCTTCAGCCAGTATTGGAATCCTCGGTGTCGACATATCGAGTGGTGTGCAGTTTCGTGGTCATTTGGAAGAGAAGGCCAAATTGGCCTCTAAGAAGCTTGTCGTGCTCAGCAGAGCGGGACAGTATTTCATGCCGGTACACCGCTTGCAACTTTACAAGGCGCAGGTTCGGCCCCACATGGAATACTGTTCCCATCTCTGGGCAGGGGCTCCCCAGTGCCAGCTCCTTCCACTTGACCGCATCCAGCGCAGAGCGGTTCGATTCGTCGACGACCGAGTTCTTTCCGATCGGCTTGACTCACTGCCACTGCGTAGAGATGTTGCATCTCTTTGCGTATTTTATCGCATGTACCACGGGGAGTGCTCTGAGGAATTGTTCGGACTAATTCCAGCCGCTCAATTTCACCATCGCACATTGCGACAAAACTCACGATACCATCCATACCACCTGGATGATTGGCGGTCCACCACTGTGCGATTTAGAAGAAGTTTTCTTCCTCGCACAACTTACTTGTGGAATCGATTACCACCAGCGATTTTTCTGGACCGATACGATTTAGGGACCTTCAAGAAAAGAGCCTACTCCTTTCTAAAAGGCCGGCAACGCATCTGCAATTCCCCTGGTGTTGCGGTTGTTCATGGGCGGCGGTAGTCACTTACCATCAGGTGAGCCGCACGCTCGTTTGCCCCCTCTCCTATAAAAAAAAAAATTGGTATCGTAGCAGCAAAAATTTTCTTCGAGCATAATTACAAAATTGCTCATCCTTTTTATAAGGCGCTGCTTTAAAGAGTAAGCACTGCACGATAACCAAAAATAATTTGTAAACAGTATTGCAAAGATTGTCTCTGCGCGTTATTAAATCTGTGTAAAAAAACCGTAAGCGAGGCAACACTACTGTTTTTTTTTACCATTGTTTAATCTGTACCTTTTGCTTTCTATGAAGATTCGCTATTTTTATGGCGCTCTTTAAAAAACGAAGTTTAGAAAGTTCCCGTAATTTTGAATAGTCCGTTAAACAATGTGAGAATGCTTATACAATAGTTTTTGGTCATCACTGAAAATCAGCGGTGCGGTTTTGCCACAACTCATGCTGAGTAATGGACCTTTTTTGGCATGTCTTCGACGTACAAAGCCAAATTTATTGAATTTCGTTTCTTCTGTTGTTATAAATTAGTATATTGTTTTACGTCAATTGGTCTGTGCCAAAATGAAGTGTGTCTTTCTTTCTTATGAGTTTATTGAGTAGTGGGCTAGAGCACTCGACAAGTCTCGATTGTTTTATAGCGATATTGTCTATTATACTCTGCAATTCTTGAGATTCTTAAGTCCTTCGCAGTGAGATCTCAAAAAGCTGAACAATATAAAGCTAATGAATATAGCGTTAGTACACTTCCATCTTAGTCACAAGCAGTTTCTTTTGACTCAATTGCGTTTGGTACATGGGTTTAACTATTGCGAAAAAAGTATCCAATTATCAAACAAAATCCATTTTACTACAAGTAACTATCCCATTTAACATCCCCTGATTTAGTGCGATTTAATAAACTTTGATGGAAGTTTTTTCTTGTCCTTCATTAAGTTGATACAATATCCGCTTTCCGAGCATTTTAACTTACTTAATTTGACGCAAATTAATCAATATAATTTTGTAATTTACGTTGCAGGTTTTTGCTTACTCTGAAATCCTATAAAATAAATCCGCTTCCACTATAGCCTTCAGTACTTTACTTTAGTCTCCGGTCATCTACGGGTCCGTCCTTGAAGTCAGGTATTACCATAACGGAAGCGAAAAATACACCGTGCGAGACCGCGGTGCCTGGTATAATATACAGTTCGTTTATATAGTGTGCAGTCCGTGAAGCATTCATTCCAGTCATGGCATCACGACTAGTGTTGCCCAAAATCGGTCTTGGTATTACAGTCTTGGTCTTGTTCTTGCATTTTTGCAAGACCAAGACCGCTTAATTTTAGCAAGACCAAGACCAAGTATGACCGTGCAAGATTTGAACAAGAACAAGACTAAGCCTGCGAGACTTGCGTCTTGCAGTTAGAACTGAGTGTCGTTTCAAGGAGTACAGGAGTTCGGGTATACGCTTAGGGACTCTATGAGACGCAAAAAAATATATTAAGAAAATTTGGAAAGATGGACTTATGCGCATTACGAACAATACCATAAACATACATAGCGACCCCTTAGATCGCGCCATGAGCCAACACAGTAAAGAAATGGCTCCGAGTTCCCGGCGCCCCTTTAATGGGGCAGGGGTGCGAAGAATCTCCGGGAGTAAAACCGGCGACGAGGTTCGCCACCCGTCGTTCTGTCTCCCGGAGGCGAAAGTGGATTGCGGAGGCCCGTCTGGCTACGCTGAATGTATGTGGAGCAATTAATGATAAGATGGATGAAATATGCGAAATGATGAATGATAGAGGAATAGATGTGTTATGTGTAAATGAGACGAAACGAAAGGAAAGGATGCCACTGCACATGGCATGTATACCGCTTACTGGTCTGGTGTAGACGAGACCGAGCGGGCATGCCAGGAGTCGGTGTCATACTTTCAGAAAGAATGGGTCAATGTGTGAAAGAGTATGAATGTGTAAGCCCAAGGCTGCTGTGGATACGAATGAAAGTGGCAAAAGTTGTTTGTGCTAGGGTGTACGCCCCAGACATGTCTAAGCCCTTATATCCGAGAGCAGTTTTGGGACATGGTAAGGATGGTGTTGATGAAATGTAAAGAAATGAAAATATCATTATGTTAGGAGATTTTAATGGAAGGGTTGGGGTGAAGGTCTGGTTATGAAAGGATATTAGGAATGTTTGGCGATGAAAGTGTAAATGAGAATGGTGAAGACCTCCTCGCCGTATGTGAGGAAAAGAATCTTTTGTGACGAATACTTTCTTTCGCCATAAGAGTTCACATGTATACATGGGAAGAGATAATGATAGAAGCATGATAGATTTCATAATTGTGGATGAAAGAATGCGGAGCGCAGTGGTAGATACAAGAGTTTACCGGGGATCCAACGTAGGGACGGATCATTACTGGTCTTATGCCGAATTAATGGTCTATTCAGGCGTTGGCGGCATCGGACATCTGTGTCTACCACTGCGTTACAGCGTATAAGAACAGAGAGGTTACAAGATGAAGGTGTGAAAGAGAAGTATAAATGTAGACTGAGGAGAATATAAATGGTTTGAATGAAATATGTATGAATGATTTAGACCTTAAGACTGTATGGAATAATGTTAAGAAAGTTTGGTGGATGCAGCCACCGAAGTATGTGGTGTAAGTAAGAGAACGAATGAAAGGAAAAATAATACGTGGTGGTGGGATGATGAGATTCGGATGGAAGTTGAAGCAAAGAAGAGAGCATGGCTAGATTTACTAGCAACCAAAGCTGGTAATTTGGCGGTATGAATGATGAGATTGAAAGAAAAAGGCAGACTTTAGACTTATAAATAAGAGAGTAAAAGAAGTTGTTGAAAGGAAAAAGCAAGAAAGAACGGATAAGAATGATAGAAGGATATCTGATAACTTCAGGCAAATATTAAAATGTTCTGGAAACTCGTAAGAACTGCTAGGGAAATTCAAACAGCCTAGAATGAATGCTATACGAGACGAGAATGGCTGTATGCAAATGATGAAGTTTTGAATTTAAAGAGATGGAAGGAATACTTTGAAAGCGTGTTTATGAGTGAAGGGTCGTCTGAATTAAGTGAAAAGAAATTCCGAAAGAAGTGGAGAGAGGTAGGAGATAAGTGTAGATGAAATAATAAAAGCAATGAAAGGCATGAAAGCAGGTAAGGCAGCCGGATATGATAGAGTATCACTGAAATGCTAAGGCTGGAGAGGGTGGTGGCAGGCCTGCTGTACACCTTGTTTAATTTATGTTGGGAACTGAAGCGGGTACCGGAAGACTGGTGCAAAGCCGTTATAGTCCCAATATATAAAGGAAAAGGGTCACAGCAGGACTGTAAAACTACCGTGGTATCAGCTTGCTTAGCATTGTGGGTAAACTGTATGCTAGGGTGTTAATTGAAAGAGTTATGGAAGAAACTTATGGAAAAATTTGGGATGCAAGCTGGATTTAGAAAGAATGGGTGTACGGATCAAGTATTTTCCATGCGCATGATTGTGGAGAAGTTTTGGCCAAAAACCAGAAAGTTTTGTGCTCATGGACTTGGAAAAGGCTTATGACAGAGTGGACAGGAATGTTATGGCAAACACTTAACTCATTTGGTTTGAGCGCTGGCTTGATACAGGCATTGAAGTCTCTTTATAGGAACTCTAGTGCTTGTGTCAGGATCAACGGTCAAATACTCGGACTGTTTTGGCATCCAAAAGGTGTCAGACAGGGCTGTAGCTTCCCTGGCTGTTTAACCTATTTATGGACAGTTGTTTGCAAACTTTGAAAGTTGAAGAATGTGGGTTGAGAATGGGTGAGTTAACCGTCAAATGCCTTTGTACGCCGATGATCGTCATATTTGCATCGTCGGCGGCCGAGTTGCAATGATGGTTACTTTAATGAACCGATCATTAAAGAAAGAGGTATGAAAGTGAACGCAAGTAAGATGAAAGTGATGGTTTTGAAAGAGAAGAAAGTAAAACGTTATGTGAAATAAGAATAGAAGGAGTTGATTTGCAAGTGGATGAGTTTGTATATTTGGGATGTTTATTTAGTAGGGATGGTAGATATGATAAGGATATAGAACGACGAGTGAACGCAGGAAATAGAGTGAATGGGGCTCTACACGCTATTGTGAAGAGTCAGAATGTGTCAAAAGGCACGTTTGGCAATTCACAATGCTGTGTTAGTCCTACTTTAATGTATGGTAGTGAAAGGTCTGGCAGAAGAAGCATGAGAGTAGAATAAATGCTGTAGAAATGCGGTCATTAAGGAGTATGCTAGGCTGAATCTGAATGACAGGGTGAGAAATAGTGTGATAAGAGAAAGTGTGGTTTGCAAGATGACGTTGTGACCAGGATTAAGAAAGGAATTCTTCGGTGGTTTGGTCATGTAGAAAGAATGAACGAAGAAAGAGTGACAAAGCAAATTTATGCTGCAGAAGTGAACGGCAGAGTCGGAAAGGGACGCCCTAGACGAAGGTTTATCGACCAAATTGGCGATATATTGAAAATGGGCCAGATTAGGAGTACCCTTAACCGACGAGCGTGTATGCGTAGATATATGGATGTAAAGGAGGCGAGAGAGGTGTGCCAGGATCGTGCCAAGTGGAAATCCGTAGTCTCTGCCTACCCCTCTGGGTGACAGGCGTGAGTGTTTATGTTATGTTATGTTATACATAGCGAATGAAAATATCCATTAAAAGAAAAAAGAGTGCATCTCTAGTCTTGACCATTGGCACTTTGATAGTGCGCGGCGTCTTGTTGTCGGCATCATCTAAGGTCGGATACTGACCTGTCAAAGAAATTTTGCAGCTATTCTGAAGTACAAGGTCAAGATACACGCGCCGCGCCGGCGGCTTCTATTGGTATCGCATACAATCGTCGTCACCGCGCCGCACGCACAACATTTGACACTCTTTGATTACCGCCACAGAGTACATGTTCCAAAGGATAAAATAAGTTTCCGGGTGCTCAGAATGGACACGAATACATTATGCTGATCTCGCAAGGAATATTGTAATTAGATAATGGTAAGGATAGGTAGATATCATAATAATTTATTCTAGTAAGTAATTATTATAATATTAACTATATGGGTTTATAATAATTACTTACTATTATTATTATTATTACCTTATAGATAAACATGTTCAATAAGTTCACTGCAAATCTCGATTTTTGGAAGTGTGTTTTTAAAACACAAAGTGCTCTAATATGTTGTATTGTAGACATTTTTAACACACTTGAGACGTGTAAAAATTCTACAATGCTAATCAAATAATATAAAAGCGTGCATATAAAATAAAAAGCGTGCAATAAGATCTATGTACTGCTTAGGAGCCCGAGTATCTCTGAGAGAACTGTTTAAAGAAATTGATATCTTGACTGTTGCATCACAATATATTTTTGCAAATATCATGTATGTACGACAAAACATTCACTTACATGTAAGAATAGTGATTTGCACAATTTTAATAGTAGAAATAAAAATAAAATCACATTACCTGCTTTCCGGTTACACAAAGTATACAATTCGTTCTTGGGTAGCGGTATACGCTTTTATAACAAGATTCCAAAAGAAATGTTAGATCTTTCACCTTTTCAATTTAAGTCGCACATTAAAGCTTGTTTAACCAAAAAGGATATTATTCTGTAAATGATTATCTTAATGACAAAAATGCTTGGAACTGACCTCTCGTACTACACAGGACTAACTACAAATTTCTATACCGATTTGGTATCTACATATACATTTGACAATTTATGTTTGACTCCCGTGGCCGTGGGACACGGTAGATAGCTCAGTTGGTTAGAGCATCGGCACTAGGTCGTGGGCACAAACTCCACCCGGTGTCAGTTGATTTTTCGAATTTCTCATTAAATGTTTAGACATTTATTAATTTAGTTGGTCTTTACTATGGTTATGTTAATTCAAGCTCAAAATGTACCTACTCTGTTAAGTTGTTCTAAGATCTAAAGTAACGTTTAATAAATAGCAATAGGCTAATAGGTAATTGCGAGACTTGCGAGACTCTTGCTGCAAGACCAAGACCAAGACCAAGGCTGGGAGCGCAATACCAAGACCAAGACCAGGTGTATTGGCACAAGACCAAGACGAAGACTGGATAAGTTCTTGCATTTGGGCAACACTAATCACGACGGAACTGCTATAACAAAAAATCTTGCATTGTCGCAGAGTCAGAGATATCAAAGAAAACATAAAGGGCGGCACATTGCTTACGACTTTAAATTTATAATAAACTTTGAATTAAGAATTTCAAACAAGATATTAAACTTTTGGCTTAGATAGCGTGAGTTTTCAACTCTTTAAAAGGATATATTAAGTTGAATTACTGAGAAAAATGTTACAATGTTAAAACTAGTTCCATGATTGAATTAATGAGTTGAAAGAGTGGGAGCTATAAGTAGAGATATTATCGGGCCAGAATTTAACATTAAAAATGGACTTATAAAGTTAAAATGAATATCAATAGCCAGAAGCGTCGACAATTTTTCTCATCTTCTTCATTAACAGCCTATTTGTCCGCTTTTGGACATAGGCTTTTACGAAGACGTACTTACTGGCATAATTAAATTTCCAAATGTTTTATAGTGGCCTCAAAGCTATCAGCCTGGTCTCAAAAAAATAATATTTGATATTCTACAACAGATAATGTAGAACCATTTTAGAAAGTGTCTTTAGCAATTCTTATAAAAGGACACAATTTAAAAATAAAATATAAATCTCAGTAACCTAATGATCAATTTCTTTTTTACATAGAAGTAAGAGAAACAAACGAGCTTTAAGTTAACCTAAGAGGATGTAGTGATCTGCGAGTGAAGATGCGGATGTGTTGTCATCCCTGAGGACTAAAATGGAATGCCTTGTTACCAGTAAGAAGGGGCACCTGTTCTCTTCACTCCTATTCGATACACAGCGCGACATGCTGCTCATTTACGTTGGTATCCTGCGTGAGCATGGCCCGTCCCTAGTTAAGCTGACTCATTTGTGCTGCAGCCTTACGTTACAGTGTGGTAGAGCCATGCTGCAGCTATATTAATTGTATAGTTGTAGCACGAATGGGTCCGCTCGACCGGGGAAGGACCACGCTCTCACAGAACACCAGTGTAAAATAGCAGCTTAATGCTGCTGTGTTTCGTATGGTGAGTGTAGAGAACCGGAGACCCTTTTAACTGGAAAAGAGGCATTCCATCTAAGTCCTCGCGGCTGACAACGCATCTGTATTTTGATTCGCAAACGAGGATAGATGTAGATGTAGACCACTTAAAATCAGGTGGACTATGTGCTCGCTTGTCACCTTTATTCTATAAAAAAATCTACCATCGTGAACAAATATTATGATCTTCAAGATTTATGCTAGCTTTTAAAACTGGATATCTACTGTTTATAGAATGGCATAGCTTTCACAGAACAATAATTTATAATTTCACAGAAATATAAAGCATAGTATTGAAATTATGATTTACATTGACATCGATTTATTAGAAGTTTTCTTCTTAGTACTTCTTTGTGGAATCTCTACCACCGACAAATTTTCTAGACCGATACAACTTAGGGACCTTATAGAAACGAGCTTACTCCTATAGAAGGCCGGCAACGTATCTGAAAGTTGCTGACTGTTGCAGTTGTTCATGGGCAGCGGTTACCATCAGGTAAGCCGCATGCTCGTTAGCCCCCTCTTCTATAAAAAAAATATCAAGGAAAAATATATCTGGACAACGACACTCACCACCAGGTGATGTACCGCCTTAAAGCATCTCTTAGTATCGGGACGAACGCAAAGGATATATAACGAGGCGGAATTTTAAAGGATGATAATAACCGGATACACAAGTTACTTCAAAACGGTTCACTATATTACGATTTTTCATCAGAAATGTATATTTGAACCACAATGACACTTATGATCATGTCGTGTGTTTTCTTACCTTTGACTTCATTAAAAATGTAATCAGTCATTGGTGATAAGTAAGAGTAAGATATCAAAACGCTGTTCATTTGTTTTTTTCTTGTATAAAATTAAAATTCTCCGCGAATGTCTTACTGAAGGTACTGTTTTTACATTCCCTTTTGTAAGAGGACTAAAGCTATGAAATAGCAGGTTCTATTCGTTCTTACCTTACTGAGGCTGAAATGAAAACAACGTTTGCAGAATGTATATCAATAAATAAAAATGTAAACTTAGAAACTAAGAACCATTAACAAAGAGAAAATACAATATAAAATAATAAAGTAATAAACGTCGCAATACCAAAAATATAATAAAATAAATCGAGACGACTTAACTTGTGTTGTGTGTATGATGTTAAATCTCTTTAAAGTTGAAGTCAGTTAATTTAAACTTAATAAACATTAAAAAGGGGCAATGTAATTGGCTTATTGATTACTCTCTTAATAGGACAACAATTCTGCTATCGTATGTAATAAAGCCATCAAATACATTCGCATCAAGAATGTTGAAAGCGATGAAATTTTATGAGATATTATGAATGTAAATGATATATTATTAAAAATATTAATTTAAAAAACTTAACCAACACGATTTGATTATGAACTCTGATGATCCTATTGAGAATTTTCTGTAACACAGTCATGAAATTATTGTACGATCATCGGTTGTTAATAAGTCTGCATAATTTCAAACTATATCGAAATCAAATCGAAAAAATACGAAACAAAAGACAAACATAAAAAGCTAAAAAAAATGAAACAACAAAAATGACAAAGAATAATTGCTTTATTGAAATCATAAACTAAATAAAATCGAAAATAATACAAAAGATATGTACCTTAAAATAAAATAACTAAATTAATATATGGAAACAATACGAAATGCCTGACATTTACATATTTATATTTCAGTCTGCTAAATTCCATTTACGAAGTCTCAACTAGAAAAGTTAGGTAATATATTATCTTGTAATACTCCAATTGTTGCAAGATAAAATGCTTTCTTATTCTAATAACGCACAGATTTAACGGACTAACCTAATTATACTGTCATGTTGGTAATAACAACTTAACCATAAAACGTAACGTTATTCGTAGACACATTTACACGAGCGTAATCCTTACATTATTGAAAACGCAGAAGCTTCATTCTAGTAAAAACTTTGCTAATTCTAGTGTATTTCACGTAAAATGAAAATCTGCGTTAATGTTTACGTTAACACGCGTATAAATAGGTCTTTATGGCATACTTGGTAAAGTGTGAAACATGTTTCCATGATACACTTCTTAAAATGTCAACACATAAATTGGACAACGTAGTCGACAAATTCAAAGAGAGAATGAAAGATTATAAATTCGTTATTTTATTTTGCGACATAATCAGATTGATAATATATTTTTCTCAATGCTGTATAAACTTTAATATTAAAATACTGGTCCACAGAACATTCTTTTATATTTCTTAAATTGTAATTAAAACTTAAACGCGATAAAAGCTCTAAATTGCCATCATATTATAATTTATATCACCTTTATCCGTGGTGACGTTAAATTATTCAGTTGCCAAATTACTATTATGTAAGTAATAAATATTGTGATATATCGAAATTTATTTTCGAAACTTAGTATAGCAATTACAATTTATCGAAATACTTTTACAATTTTGACATTAAAAAAACACTACATTTATGAATCACTTGAAAATTCCACTCAGATTGATTTCCACATTTTAGCTCTACTGGTAAAATATTTTAAAACCGAATACATAACTTTTTAATATTACTACGTTTATATATATATATCTTTAGAGCTAATTATAAATTTAATACTATTCAAATAGCACCTTAATACTTAAGAAGACTTTATGTACAAGTATAAAGTTTAAGATATTAATTTAGAGTTCAGAGCACCACACACTAGACTAGGGCTGGGCTAAAAACAGCGGAGTTTTTATCACAGAACATTGAAAATTTAATGCCCTGAAGTTAGCTTTCAAGTTAACTATTGGTGACGTCACCCTGCGACTTTTTCCTAATTCTTATCTCTTCTACAACCTCCATAATTAGCTGAAATATTTAAAACGCAATTGAAAATAAAATAAAAGGTGTTTTAGGTGCAGGTTAATTGCATGCTCATGCATTTTTTTGTTACGGTTGTCTTCAATTATTTCTTATTACAAAATAATTTAATTTGTTACAATTTATAGAAATCTGTTTTTCAATACAATATAAATAAAGTTCACAGTCATTTGTGCATTACACTAGCGTATAGTTGATAGGAAATAGAAACAATAAACAAAATAAACTTTTATCCGGTAAGAATAAATGTATTCTTATAAAACCACTAAAACTTTGAACATGTGCTTTAATGTAGACATGCATCGAGATCGTTTAGATAAAAGGTTTTAATTTGGTGTATAGAAAAATAGACTTACTTCTACCGCTACATACAAAATGTCAAAAAATCCTATGCGTGCTATGGCTGACAATATCAATCAGGACTAACCTGACTAAGCGGCCTGATCCTTTCGTGAATGCTGTTCTCGGCTTGCTTTGCTGATGGTGGTGGATGGTCAGGAGTGGGTGGTTGATCATAATGCGTTGGTGATAAGGGAATGTCAGCTTTATGCCTGTCATAATACCGTTCACATTCACCCGGGCTATTAATTGATTGGTCGTCTAATAGGCTCTCAATGGAAGACTTTTCTTGATTCGAATACCTTCGTATTCTGCTATCGTTCATTCTGGCTTCGTGATTTTCATAAGGCGGTACAAAATTGTTTCTTTTGAGCTTACGTCTGGGGTTTTGCTCTTTTATGACGACATTCTCGTACATAGCCGTGATGGCGACGGGTTGCGAACGGTGTTTCAGACTAGGCCGGGGATTAGGGACGGGAACGACTCTAGGCGAGTTGTGATTGTCCTCATATTCGGGGTAGGAAAGTTTACCGTCCACGTACTGTTCTACTGAGCGACCGTGTTTGAGGTAGTGTTTAGCACCCTGTAACAAAAAAAATAAGAATTATTTTTTTATTCCAGCAGGAGTGACGAACGTTTAATTACTAAACCGTAGAAAACTATGATGTTATGGGGCCAATTACTGAGGTAAGCTATTTACGGGCTGATGGGCTCAAAGATGAGATGATGATATTTTATGTTTGTGTTACATTAGCTCCCAGATATACTGACAAGATAAAATTAATAGCTCGTTTAATTACTGTAACCTGTAGGATTCCTCGGATGCCTTTACCTGTATATCATCCAAATCGTCCTGACTTCTCGCGTGGGCCCTCAGCTCGTAACTGTATCCGGAGGAGGGAGAATTGGCGTGGGTGGGTGACACTGACAGGTTCCGTCTGGGAGGTTTCTTGGGAGGAGTCGGCTGCAAATGCAAGGACAGCCTCAGTTTTCAAACTATAGAATTTTGATGATTAAAAACGGGATGGTCAATATTGAGAATACTAGGATCCTATAAAATATAGCGACGTGTCTATCATGTTATCGTTTTAGAAAAGAAAAAAACGTGAAGAAAAAAATAAAAAAATATGCACCCACGTTGTTCGGATTTTACCAACATTCTGAATTCTAGTTTTAATAAGGTCGGCTTTGTTGTAATTTTTAGTAATTATCTAATAATCATCAATAACTGCTATATATAGCAAGTCTGCATTTACTAAGAAAACAAAACAAGTTGATATTATTTATCGTCGTAGAGGTCAAAGTTAAATTTGATATCGATAATGAATAAATAATTAATTCAAGCCTTTAAAAGTCCACTGCTGAACATAGGGCTTCCCATAGATTGCCTCATAAGGGGGATATTTGCCGTAGTTGCCACGCTTGGCAGGCGGGTTGGCAAACGCAATTTTTTTTGTTGTTATTATAATGTTTGCATCTGTAATAAGTGAAATAATGGAAACCTGAACTAATGCGGCTGGCTAATTTTTCCAGTATCCAAAAGCAAGTCTAGTTTCAAGCAGTATTATTCTAAAGAAAATCTGTTAAGTATATCCAGTACCCAGCATATTTTAGCTCATCTTCATCGTCATCACAATGCGAGATAAGTGCCCGCAATTGCGTAATTGGGAATTTAAATGGTGACGAGGAAAACATTTACGTATGGCCCAAGAAGAATAAGCAACCGATGTACAGTCGGTTTTAATATATTAGTTTTTTTTTAAAATAATATAGTTTGTTTGACTTAAAGTCAACTGACATGAGTTTTAGTTTTAGACTGATTATTACTTTTACATCAAAGATATATTATGCTTAATTTTTTTCTATGATTATATTGATATGTTAAAATGAAATACTTTTAAAATGGCGATATATCTAAAAGGCGTTGCTTTACAATACAATACATGTCACACGTCACTCATCACACTAATTATTGCACACCAAGGAAAACAAATCACATAATTAAATTGGACAAACATAGTGAGAAAACAAAGGCGGTCACAAAGCAATTTCTTCCAGAAAACCTACATGCAAAATTAAGACTTTCCCTGTCCATCATATATGAACATTTCCATTGTTTAATTACTGTGTCTTTTTAGCGGACAGACAGAAAGGCACCTGTTAAGGGAAAAAAATATGGATAGAGTGAACTATAATACTATGATCAAAAAAAATGTACTTTACGGACAAAATACTAAAATGAAAACCAGTAATAATAGTAAATCTCTATAACAAATTTTATTAGCGTGTAACTTGGACCATACGCAATTGTCCGAGTACATCGAGTAATTCAATATCGAGCCGAGGATGAGGAGTAAATTGGTAGCAGCCGGTAGATGAATGAACAATTTTCTGCACAAAAGCTTGTTACGACACGACGTTCTCACCAGAGGGTATCTAATAAGTTTAGAGGCAAAAGATTTTATTGTTAATGTATTTTGAGTGGATGGGTACAAATACATCTAGACAAAAAGCCACAATTGTTTAAAATTTAAAAGATGTGGAGGTTTAAAGCATTAACTTCTGCTGCTTGCAGCTTGAATTAAGAACTTAAAATAAATTAAGAGCACTTAAGATAAGTTTAGAGAAACTACCAACTTTGATATAATTGATTTCCGCAAAGTAAGGCCTATTAATTAGTTTAGAGAAAGCCTAGTTCATCGTTTCAAATATATCCTTGAGGTTTGAATCAAGCTTTATGTAATCAAAGCAAGCATGATAAAGTATTATAATATTTTTGTGTTCGCCACACATTTGATCAAGTATTGGTCTGTCTTCGGACAAACTACAACAATCACGGCGGCATTTATTTGCCAGATACACTCACCAAATAGAACAGGAATAACACAATGAGTTTTGATAAAGTAAGAGCCAAGAACGCTTGACGAAAGGCGATGTTCGGCGAATCAGATGTGAAAAAAGTCTTGGTTAATGTTCAATAGTCATCATCGCTAGATTTTTTTTACGAACGTCTAAGAGGCATTTTGAGAAAGCATAACATTAGATTTTTAGTTCACAAATTTTCGCAAAAGTACACCGATTCCTACCTACCAAGGATTTATTTGAAGTTAAAAAAAATCGTTACTTTAAGAATTTCAAGATACTGTAAGCTCGTTCAATGTATATTATCGTTCAATGTGTCCCGGTTTAAAAGAAAGGAGAAAGTATTTAGGCGATGACACTCCGTCTTACCCCACAACGCACCCGCAACATTATTTGTAAGCTATTAGTGTTGACCGACCTAGTAAGGGCTCCTAGTAAGTTAAAAATATCATAACACTTAATAGAATTACCCTAATAAGCAAAACCAATTCAAATTAAACAAGTGCACAACTGACACCTCACTGTATCTGAATTCTGAAACAAATATATTATGCGAAAAGTCAATTAGTGATCTTGAAGGAGTATTGCAACTATAAAAACGGAATAATTTACTGCTACAAACGTGTTACGGTTAATTAATATTAATGGACCCAGCATGCTTCTGAAATATTTTTTTTTTTTTAATGCGACCGAAGTGAACGACCTGTAACGAAGCTAAGTGTTTCGGTATATTTTGGAGAGTACAGTTTTTACTAATTAAATAAAATATTTTTTTACAGAATGGAAAAATTGTAGTTTATTCGATTACAACCGTGTAGAAGCGGTGTAAGAGGCGACAGAGGGAAACTGAGCCAGGAGATGGGTAGCAGCATCTTCCTAATAACCGTTACCATTACAGCCAAAAATCCACTGCTGAACATAGGCCTCCACTATAGATTGCCTCATAGGGGGGATATTTGCCATTGTTGCCACGCTTGGCAAGCGGTTGCGCAACCGCAGTTTTTTATTACGAAGACGCTGCTGCCCGTCTCCTGACTTGTTTCACTTTGTCGTCTCTAACGACACCCACGGGATGATATGGGGTAGTGGATTTTCTTACACCGCCACTACTCGTTACCGAGTAGTTTTTGTTTTTGTGTTTTTCAGATTTTTTTTATCAGCTGTTATTAGGAAGTATCCTAATAACAGCTGATAAAAAAACTGCGGTTGCCAACGCGCTTGCAAAGTGTGGCAACTATGGCAAATATCCCTCCTATGAGGAAATCTATGGGGGAGGCCTATATTCAGCAGTGGACTTTAGATAGGCTGTAAAGGTAAGAGTAGATAAGGTGATTACTATGAAAAATAAAAATAAATATTATGCTGACCTTGCAAATGTAAGCCCGTAATGAGGTTAAAGTGGCTGCGAATGATATAGTAACCGACAGAATGAAGGGTTTCCCGCCTTGATATTTTGAATTGAGAATGCAGAACACAATTTACTACTTGGTAGGGCTCCTTTTCTGCCTTCCGTCTGGGTAGGTACCACTCTCTAATTTATTTATTTTTGCCGAGAAATTGCAGTGCAGAGTGAGGGGTATAGAGAACCAGTATAATTACAGGCTGAAGTGGAAATGGGCCGGCCATATTACTCGGAAGAACCGACAACCGATGGGGAAGAAAGGTTCTCGGGTGGCAGCCTCGCACCGGCAGACGAAGTTTGGGGCCCGCACTATATAGAGCGACGACCTGGTAAGACACGCAGTCGATGGATGCAGGTGGCCCAGGACCGTGCTTTGTGGCATTCCTTGGGGATCCCATGTTCAGCAGCGGAATGATGATAATTACAGGCTGTAAGGCATTCTTATTTCTTAGAAATAGTTGTGTCCTGTCGGAAGGCATAAGAATTTACTAGCATTTTCCATAGTCGCCTTTACGACATCCACGAGACGAAACGGGGAGATGGATTCTCTACAGACAGCAAAATTTTATTCACAAGTTTTAATACTACAACCGCTAATGTTTGATTCCGGATATCTGTAACATCTGATCTTCCTATAAACTTTAACTTTCAAAGCATCGAGACGAATTGATAGATACGTAAACGGTTTAAAAGTCAACAGCAGTCGCTTCAAAGGCGTCCGATTCCGTGAAACAACAAAAAAATGAAAGACAATGAACATCAAAGAACTTTATAAATAGAATTTGAAAGTTGCAGTTTGAAGTATGGGATGGAGCGATTAGCATACACTATTATTAATTTGGGTATTTCTGAAGTGTTCTTGTCTGACCAAGATACATAGATACTCATATAAATACGCTATTAACATATCATCAAAGTATAAAATTAAAAAGCGGTCCCTCATGGAGTCTCAGTGGTCTCAAACGACCCGCGAGGCTGACCGGATTTAACCCGTTGGCAGAAATTACTACAGGAATAATTTCGCTCATTAGACCACCCAACATGACGGTTATCTCTTGAGCTATGTCCAGACATTTTATCTTCTTAACTTTTACGAGATTGTCATGACGAGCAATGAGAAGTGGAATGGGTAATACTTACCAAAAATAACCTTGACTGTGCCCGGTTCATTACCACAATATCAGGTTTATTCGCAACCATGAGATCGTATTCCTCGATTCCACTTGGGTGTTGTAAAGCGCCTAGCAAACGGAGATGGCCTAAGTAACTCACCGGGATTGCGAAATGCTCGATAATTTTCTACGGTGCAATTCTTTAGAATCCATCTTCTGTAGTTGTTGGTGTAAATAACGTAATGCACAGATCACAGACAAAAGTCCCGGTTACCCTAAAGAAATCACCTAAACGTAGCCAGAGTAGAGAGGCGATTGTGTCTACGTAAGGTTCATGTAGAGCCTTGTAATACCTTTCGTGGAGAATAAAGAAATTCCGATAATACTCTGTGCTGCTATTGCTCGATGATTAAGAATACAGGGATAACTCTTTTATCACATAAAGTGACGTCCTTGAAGAATGGGTTTATTATCATATTAATCAATAATTACGACTGCACACTACGCGATTATGCATGGCGAGGTTGTTTAAAAAACCAAACCTATCACACTTACGCGGCAATTATTATTTTATTTAATTATTATAGCCCTTACAGTTTTTTTTAGGCCCACAGCTGCACTTAGACGTACCTATTATCGGAATATTTTTCCATAAAAGCCTCGCAGTACAATTTTACGTTATAACGCCGTATATTTATTTACATCTATCGGATGACATAAGCTCTAACTTGCCTTTTCCATAATCGGCTCTTACGACCACAGTAATTGGACATTACTGACGACCGCTCCATTGCCTTTTGTACAATACAAGCGACGAAAAGCGACAAATCGTAACGCGACACCCCGTGATGCAATCGACATTATACTACCGCCGCAAACTGTTCACGGCAACATTAATTATATATATCGTGTATATAATCAAAGCACTGCTAAGGTAGGTCAAGTTCAGAATACAACGTAGATTCACACTGTAACTGTAATTTCACACTTTGTTTATCCTCTTTGCTTACTTGGAACGACGTTTTACTCCGCCTTGTAAGCAATAAGTAATAGTTTGTCCCATGCAATATCTATCTTACACGCTATGAACATTCATTTCTATATAACAACTCATACGCTAAAACATAATTTCTATAAGCAGCGCGATGAGCTACAAAATTTAAATGGAATTTGTAATTAACACAACACTGAGTGATCTCCATACATTACAGATAGTCCATTGCTGAACATGGGCCTCATCCATAGATTGCCTCATAGGGAGGATTTTGCCATAATTATCACGTTTGGCAGGCGGTTTGGCACCCGCAGATTTTTATTATTTTGAATTGTTATCAAGAATATGCTGCTGCCCATGTTCTGTTTTAGTTTCCCTTTGTCACCTCTTACGACACCCACAGGACGATATGGGGTAGTGGATATTCTTAGTAAGGTTTGTAGTAAGGTGTGATGTACTCGTGGGGTTTTCATCGCCACTTACTCTTATGGTTCCCGGTCAGACTACCGTCATTTTGTGTCCTTGTTCCGCTTTCGCTTACTATCAAGTGCGAGCTCTTAGATGCGCAAACGCGTCCGTCACGCTACTAAAGAACATTAATAAGGCGCCAACGTGGTCCGAGACGGCATTGAATCGAGCTGATGGAGACCGTTTAAGGCTTACCGACCGTAACGGACAGGGGCTGTTAAAGTCTCCTGTGATTCATCAATTTGTCATTTTAATTAAACGTGGAAGACATGATGACTGTGCGATATTTTAGTTTCTATGAACCTAAAATGAAACGAGTATTAGTGAATAATTGTTAAGATATATTTTTCATACCAAGAAAGTGACAAACAAGCTAACAATCCACCTGATGGTACGTGACCACCGCAGCCCATGGAAACCTGCAACCAACTTCAATTCTCCTGGTATTGCAGTTGTTCATGGACGGCGGTCAAAACTTACCATCAGGTGAGCCGCATGGTCGTCTGCCCCCTGACTTATAAAAAAAACAAAGAAGGCTTACACGTGTCATGTCACCTCTGTGGTCTGTCTCACCGTATGTAATCGCGAGACAAATTAAAAATTAAAAAGAAGTATTTTTTATGGAATAAGGGTGACAAATGAGCACACAGTCCATCTGATGGTAAGTGGATGCTGTGGCCCATAGACAACTACATATTATGCCTTCTATTAAGAATCAAAATTTAGATGCGTTATCCCTGAATACTAAGATGGAATGCCTCGTTTTCAGTAAAAAGGGTTACGGTTTCTCTTTGATCATAAGATATAGCAAGAAGTAAACATGTAAATGAAAAAGGCAGAAAAAAGACTAAGCCCTTTTACAGCCCAAAAGTCGCAGTAAACACATCGACATTATGCTACAATACGTCTATCGATACTTGATTCAAGGGTTGACACGCTTAGCGTCTAAACCAAACGGGTCAATCCCTGGCGGTACAAACATTTGCAAACAGTTACGTGTCGTGAATATTGTGTGAACATTTCCTGTGTAGTTGAATAGCAACATCCCTTAAAATATATTAATCGTCTTGGTGTAGATCGATTTTATAGAGATTGCTAAAAACTCCAATCTTTAAATCAAAAGTTTATTCTTTATAATAACAAGAAATAGTTAATCAATGGTGTTCTATCCTAATCCTTTTAAGCGACAAAACAACGAGCACATTCTTTATTTAGAGCGGACTACAAGATTAAAAAAATATAGTAGGTACGACCATAAATAAAAACACGTTTTTAAAAATCCCAATTAGCTGTGAAAAAATTAACATGACAAATCAAAGTGCTATTTAAATCCACGCATCGCCAATTCACTATAACTGAAATTAAGTAGTATTGTCGGTTTCTTTACTCATGTGATTACTCATTAGTAATCAAAATACTTGATTTTTTAAAATCCAAAATCCAATTTTTAGCAAGCCGATTTGATATGGATAGACGAAGTTATTTTTTTTTAATTTACAAATACTGTAGATATGGGTTATGACAACATACGGTTGACATCACACTGGAAGTGGACGATTCGTTTAAAATCAACGCTGCATTGCGTGCAGGAGGATTAAGGTCAATATACTTCCAGGTGACGTCTACCAGATCCACATTTTAATGAATGCGAGCCCTAGTTATATAAGCGACTGAATCCCGGTAATCATTGCGATGTTCTAGATATTATACAACTAATGAAATACGCTATTGACAGCCGACGATGAAGATGTTTTCCTGCTAGATTTCAACGTCGATTACATCGACTGCGCAAGACAATACTATAGTGGCGTTAATGTAAATGTAAACACAGACGCACTCATACTCATAGATTACACACTAATGTACTGCGAGACGCACTTACTGGAACTAACCTAACAGTGCGATTGTGTATCTCTGGTGGAAAACGTCTCCCGATAGGAATTACTCTTTAGCTATATTATATTTATTAAGATATCGGCTTATAATCGATAATGATATATACAGTATACACAATTTCTACCAGAGTTACAATCTCACAAATCTCAAATACATTATACGATTAGATCTAAGAGGTAAGCTAGGTGGCAATGGCACAGCAACGATTACAACACACTGATGCCTAAATACTGTTGTCTCAATCACTTTAAGTCAAAGTGACTGTGGACCACGAGACTTAACGACATCTTAAAATTGAGTATTTGACCATGAAGGTGCATTTCTGCATGAATGCAATCAATTCCAGGACAAAACAACTATTAACTTTGACAGCTAAGTGACGCAGTGGTCATAATAAAAAAAAGGTTACGAGTCTAAAGAATATTACTGAATACAGAAACATAGAATTACTTCAGAATTTCACGCAAGGCATTATAACTTTTAAATCTCCTAATTCACACTAGAAAAGTGCAGCTGACTCTCCTGTCCTGTTACTGTCTCAGACAATATAAATAGTGGCCAAGGGCCAGCGCACGTAAGCTGGACATTTATAAGCTATTAATGTAGTTCACATAAATGCAATTCACGCGCGTATACGTGTTTGTACTTCAATGTACAGTACAGTTATTTAGTGGTTGTTGAAACCTAATTGCATTATGCATCTGCAATAATAAAACGGGCTCGTTCGCCATTTACTTCCGTTTTGTTATGCTGATAACGAATCAATAGCAGTGCTCGGGTCCGTTTCTGGTCAGTAATAAGTGCACGAAATTCAATACAGTGCACATTATTGAATGCTGGACTTATTTGAACATTAGCAATTAAGACATGTCTGCCGCCGAGTAACCACGCAGCCATCGTTGTTTGTTTGAAGAGGTTTCCACCTTAGTCCAAAGGGTCGACGCACCTGTAGCCTTCTATATGGAGTTTTGTACTATTATTTATTCTGTGGTTTAAGCAGTTATCTATATTACAATCATCAAACATATTAATATACCTTTATGTAATGTATTATTTTTAAGAGCCGTGGCAACACAGCTTAAGTTTCATAATACGCGAGCAATCCGAATTTAATTAAATTTTTATATAATAATTTAATTTATATAATAATGTATATTTATATAATAATTAATATATAATTATTTTTTTATAATGTGCTCAATGGAGGAGTAAAACAGAAAAAGAATGTTTAGAATACTCTATTCCATAACCCTCTTTGAAATCAATGGAGTCTTGTGTCCGGCAGTAGAACTTACATAATATAATATAGCAAGTTAAGTTTACGATTTATGTATATTCTGTTATATACATTATAAATGTTGCTTGTATATTAACTTTACCAGTGACTTTACAGACACAGCAGTAAAACAATTGAATTGTTCATATATGATTCAAGAGGCAGAGAGGGTTAATCAAAAGGGTAGCTTGTCGGTCATCTCATCAAGATTATGGTGTGTCATTCAAATCCTCTTTACCAACAATTGTTGGAAAAAGACAAATTATTGTTGATAAGATTTTTTAATTCTTTAGTTATTATTCGGAAGACGCTGCTACCCAGCTACGCTCCTGGTTTGTTTCCCTCTGTCGCCTCTTACAACACCCACGGGACGATATGGGGTAGTGGATATTCTTACACCGCCACAACGCGGTTAAAGATTTTGAGTGTGCGCAGGAATTAAAAAATATAATTCCCCCATTCCCTTCCTTCAACAGACACAACAAGACGCGAGGCAAGTTTCGTTTGTAATACCTTGGATTTGCGTGCAGCGTTTGGCACCGTCATTTATAATGCGTAAAGCAAAGAATTTAAATAATTTGCATGCTTCAGTCATTCCACTCTAATACAATGTGGGTGTCTTCAACAGATTAGTGAGTAGGTTTTTATTAAGCTAGCTTGACCACCCACGATTGCATCAACTCTTAACCTGTGGTATCGTGAACAAGCACTTGTTTATAATTTATAAAAAACTGATTTGGAAGCCATTACATACATTACAAATATAACTAAATATGTACAAAACCGATGGTTATATAAATGGAAACTGGCGAAGAGAAGTCACCATCATCTAATTTGAAGTTGTTTGTAACCATAACCATTGTCCACTTATTACTGCTGAGCATAATTATGCTTCTCGAAAATTAAAAGCTTTGCTGTAATCGTCACATATGTGTCTCTAGGCATACAGACTGTCACTGACACACAGACACAGGCAGACGCTGTCAACTCTATCGAAAATTCCATGCTAAGAATAAACTGATTTACCGAGTTTACGTTCATTACTACAGCAATATACTTCGTAAAGCGCAAAACTAAACATATTCGTAAACACGTCAGCATAATATATTTCATATCCTCAGCAATCATATTTGAGCAATCCCCCGGATCGTTTGACAAGTTAACAAATAATATAATACCTAACAACACGGCGCTTTTGTAATCCTACCGGAGATCTAAAAACCGTCAATATATACGACTTATAAAATAACCGTTAACATTATACTACAATAACAAACCATAACCTAAGATACAAAGAATAATAATAATAAAAATACATCGCCAACACACGTAAGCAAAAAAACGTTGATAATGTAGAGGAAGAACGATACTTTCAGAATCTTTTGTTCACCTTACCGTTTCTACTGGTAGCAGTATTTCAATTTAAGATTCTTTTACACTGCACTAAAGCTTATGCAATTGTAAGGAAAAAAGGTTAAATCTAAAGAGTTTGTGCCTCTTTGTTTGATCATACACTCTCGGCACTATAATATCATGCGCTCCTTTATCTCTCCTATGATATTCGAAATTTGTTGTTAAAGGTTTATATCTTAGAGTATGTACACATAGCTTGCTTATTTATACTCTAAGGTTTAAATCTACATAAAGAACATAAACGTGGTTCATTTATCGAATGACTCGAAATTGCGTGACGCTACCAGGCGTCATACGGTGCATTGTGTACAAAACTTAATAATACTTCTACATTATCACTGTCTCACGGTATAGAGAATTAAAGACCCGAGCAAAAGTCATTGATATGCGTCTAACGCGCCTACACTCTGGTTTCGGCTCATTGATGGCTTTTTAATTCTGTCGTGTTTCCGGCAATTAAAATAACAAAGAGTGTCCACGTTCTACAGTTAGTAAGTGTTTAGATTTATTCACGGTTAGCAGTACCTTTACTGTTTGAATTTCGCCACATGAGGTGACATTTACCACCAAGTGGACTTAAACGTCACCCATTTTTAAAAATAAAAAAACATGCGTGAGTGTCGTGGAACACTCGGTTGGAACGAAGTTCCTTTCGTAGTATATTATTATGATAAACGTATTATATTATTGATTAACAAATACAAATAAATGAGTTACTAATTGACTATTAAAATGAAGCGTCATTTAAAATAAAATATTATTTCTTTCATGGCAAGATAAGAAAAAGTGCGAGGGAGATAGATATTATTCCATCTCGCTTCGTTATAGCCGCCAAGGCCGTCTACACTACGTCAGAAAGGGTCGTCACTCGTGACGGAAAAATCTTACACATTTTCTCGCCTAGCCCCCATCCGCCAAATTCGTACCGTCCGATAAGGAACTTCGTTCCAAAAATAAATCAATAAAAAAATATCACCACAATTGATACAATGCACAAACTGTTATTTGCTCTAAAAGTAAGCTCAAGTCTAAGGGATTCTCAACTGCAGCACGAATGGATCGGCTCGATCGGGAAAGGGCACTCTCACCGAATACTAGGGTAAAACGACAGCATAATGCTGGTATATTTCGTGAGGTGTATAACCAATGATCCTTTTTACTAATAACCATTCCGGCTTAGTCGTCAGGGGTAGCAAATCATTATTTAAAAAAAAAATTGAAGTGACAAACGAACTAACAATCCTCGTGATATTGAGTGGTCACTGTAGCCCATGGACACCTGCAACTTTCAAAAAGAAGGCTAGCGATGCGTTATCCCCACTGAAAACCCCACTGGAATGCCTCACAGCCTGTAAATATACTGGCTCTCTATACCCTTCGGACTAAAATACTGCAGAGCACGTACTACTTCTAGGCGACAGAAATAGTTGAGTAACCTAGTAAATTCTAGTAAGATCTGCGTATTAATTCTCAATCGAAGACAGATATAGGTAGGTGTCTTTGGGTCACAATGGAATTGGAATCTATTTACCATCAGGTGGAGTGTATGCTCGTTTGCTAACAAACTTACATTAAAATTATTGAATCGGCAACGGAGCACGCATACGCAACATACGATTTGTTGCTTTGTAAGACTTGTACAGAGAGCCGATTTGAATATTAGTATATGGCTATTAGTGGTTTCTCCCCTAAATTTAAAACCTATCACACTAATAGAACGGGTTGATTTAAAAATAAGAAAATATTTTAATTCGACCATATTTATGGATGTAACGTTTTATATCGCCAATAGTGACATCTGATAATATAAAATAGGAAGTCTGAAAGTAGTGGACGCATCACATCGGTAAATCCGAAAATATACACTGTTTACACTGTTATTTTACTTATAAGTTCTGAAACAAAACTAATTTATACGTCATACTTGCAACCTAAATTAAGTTACCATGTTACTTTTGTACATCTGAACATCACCACATAAGCCCAGCACATGCGTCGGCGTGAGTTCAAAAAAGATAACAGTCGATTTTTAAAAATCGATAAAATTATGCGAAACTTTTTGATGCAGTGATAAAGATGCAAACTATTTAGGCTGAAATTCATAAGTGACTTCATTTGTTGAATACGTACCGCACGTATCCACGTGGTTTTCCTATAACTTAATATACATATAATCAGACTATAAAACGTAATAGTATCCTGGAATTGTAATTTCAAGATGGCCTACTTGTAAGCAAGCATGCGCACTGGCGCCCCGTCAAACATTATCCATTAGTTATTTCCGTAGCCACCAAAATTTCGCTGCCAAATATCAATCTAGTAGTTTTTAAAAAGGTATATACATCTGCCTGGCTAGATTATCTAAAAAAAAAACACGTTTTCGGTTCAACTTTCGGACTTCTTTAAGAATACGCCTTTATGTGTGCCTTTTAAAGATTTGTCAACTCATACACTGGGCAGGGAGGTTGGTGAGTGTATTAAAGATACCGTAGGACGGTATATTCCGTTTATCGACCCTTAAAAAATCCACCCTGGGATGTATACTACCTTATAAAGAATATATATAACTTATTTTACAGTGACTGTTTTGGGGCGGATAAACGGAATAACCTGGAAATGCTGTTCTCATACTTTAAGAAGAGCTCGGCTTTTTAATAATTGTATATCCAGTCATTTGTTGATAGCCAGTGCCACGTTCGTTAATAAAAATTGTGTATGTATTTGTATTGGAGGAATAAGTTATTTCGACCCCATACACCCGCTGCCTACCAAACATTTAACTGTGAGTTAATTCTATTTACTCGTATAACTACATGAAAGCTAAAGAATATTTCCTGCAACGGTAGCGTAAGAAACCACAACATTTATTCCCATAAGCATTACGGAAGATAGATTATGCAGAAATAGGAGGCACTCCGTATGGGAAAGTTCCTATGTAGTATGCAGCGATAAAGCAAATCAATCACTTCTTCCTTAGGTGTCTTTTTTATTATTAAACTAAAGTGACAAACAAGCTGACAGACAATCTGATGGTAACTGATTGCCGCAGGCCATGGATACCTGCAACCAACTTCAAACAAAGAAGGTGTCCTAAAAGTCGAATTAGCAAAATGCGAAAAATTTATGGAAGATCTTAATTCAAAGAAAAAGTAACCTCCCAGTGTTTACGTATTAAAAGTGGTTCTTTAAATCTATATACGTGTATTTTATAAAGAAAACAATCAAAATTTATACAGCAGAGTAGCGTGTAACACACGCTATATACAGCGCTCATGACTATCTTAATAAAATGTTTACGTTCCCCATGGGTTAAGCCACATGCAAGAAAACATTACAAATTAGATCATCGAGTCCTTGACACGTATATTTCTATTTTCAGTTCAACACCTGGCCGATTGTTTACAGTACTGAATAAGTGGACGATTCAGATTTGTAAGATTTTTATAATTTTTGAAGAAAATCCCTAAGGAGTAAATCTTTATTTGTTCTTTCTACCTGATGATAACAACAATATTTAAAATTTAAAGTTGGTGCTCAAAAGGCGGTGCAATACCTTTTTTGTAAAGCCTTTTAATTTACAACTACCTTGCAATTAAAATTAATCGTTGCAAAGAAAAATACGGTATAAGGACGACGGCGATGTATCACAAATGTATCAAAAAGGTTTATGGAAAAAAATCGATATAATGTAGGTACTGTAATATTAGGATACGACGATATTAAAAAATATTATATAAACTGATAACAGTCGCAAAACGCAAAACCTAATAATTTTATAAACGATACAAAAGCTCTTGAGATGGAATAGTTTTATTGTGTACTGAAATTATTTACTTAAAATACTGTATTTCTTTTTTGATATATATTCTACTTTATAAAATGGGTAGGTTGAATTTTATAGATGTAAAACTTACATTAATCAATGTTTATTCCCACTCCCACAGATCACTAATAATCACAAACACAGACACTCAAACACAAAAGAAAAACCAAGAATAAATCAAGTTTCAGTCATGAATCTCTAAAACTGGGTCCTAAACGACTAAACATACAATTCCATTGTACGACGCAAGCATTGGTTGCGTACGCGACGAAGCGACTGACCGACTTTTCGACGCCGCGTACGACTTCTCGCCATATGGGATCCGATTAAGTATTGGAATTTAAACGCGATGATCGCATCCATTATAATAATAGACTCATTGAGGTTTTACTTACTTAATTATACCGCCATATATATAAGTCAATTCGTCTGCGTAAATTTACATTACGAAAAGATTGATTTGATTATGAATCAACACTAAAGCCCATAACAAGTCCAATGCTGCCCATAACATAAACCTCCTCAAAGGAATACCACAAATCACGGTCCTAAGCCACCTGCATATCTTACCAGATCGTCACTCCATCTAGTAGAAGGCCACCATACACTTCGCTTAAAAGAATCACTCGAGAACTTCCCCATTGATTTCCGGTTCTTCGAGCAATATAGCGGGCCCATTACCACTTCAGCTTACTGATCCGTTATGTAAATACAAAATAGTAATAATTATATAATGTGTATATTCGTTTCTTTGTTAAAAATGACCGTTATTAATATTGCTAGTTAATGTTGCTAATATTTTGATGATATTGATTAACTAGAAAAGTGGAGTTAAGACAAGTGGTAAAATTAAAAATTTTGTACAACCGACTTCAATATAAATTATTAAGGATAACCCAAAAACTATTGGTCAGACCTTGAACATGATCAAAAGACGCACTTACGACCACTAGACCAACGAGAGAGTCACATATTATACGATAACAAGTGGTAAAATTAAACATTTTGTACAACCAACTTCAATATAAATAAAATGAGAACATCATCAATGTAGTCGAAATCAATTAAATACGCATTATTAAGGATAACTCAAAAGCTACTGATCAGATCTTGATATGGGACCACATGAGAAGCACCAGCTTTCAAATAAAAAAAGAATCATCGATATCGGTTCACCTAGAAAAAAGTTATGAGGTAAAACACATAAAAAAACATACAGTCGAATTGAGTACCTCCTTTAACTGTTTTAACCAAGTATGATATCAATTCGACTGTATTATTTGAATGTACCTGAAACAGGATATCTCCTAAGTTAGTTCACGAGTTAAATAAATTATTTGCCGACTATGACAATAATTCCATCATCATCATAATTATCGTCATCATTACAGCCCTTCAGTCAAGGTCTTGAGTCACCTGCATCCAACGACATCTCCCGATATAGTCCCATATACGATAATAATTAAATAGGTTTATATTATCATATCGCCATATCGTCCCGTGGGTGTCGTAAGAGGCGACAGAGAGAAATTAAAACAGAAGATGGGCAGCAGCATCTTTCTTATGATAACAACTCAAAATAATAAAAAATGTGGTTGCCAACCCGCCTGCCAGGCGTGGCAACTACGGCAAAATCCTCTCGATAAAAATCTATGGGAGAGGCCTATGTTCAGCAGTGGACTTTTAGAGGCTGTAATGGATGGATATTTTATTAACTGGATATTTACATAAAATAAGTAGGAGTCAGTGAAGAAATGTTTGGATTGATGAATCCCCGCTGTGAAACATGGAAACGTAAGTACCCTACACTTGTTAGAAACAAGCAAAGGAAGCATGTGGGAAGAATTAAGGCGGGAATGTTTATAGCTTTTCTCACGACGACGCGCTCAATCATTTTTATTTTCACACACATTGTTACGGTATGTAGTGTGCGTACGTCACACATGACAGACAACTCACACACTTGATTGATGAATTAAATTGCCTATTAAGAAGAAGTTCACTAAAATCGCTGAATATAACGGATTATTTTCAAATTATGGCTTGAAATGTAGTGTTGAAAACTCAAGTTCTTTGTCGATATTAATAATTCTCGAAACTTCTCGAAAAGTAAAGATGGCTTGAATAACGAGAATTCCCGCCAACTTGCAAAATACGTTACATATCGAAGAGTAGCGAAAACTTATCGTCTTTACATCACTTTGTATAATACACATTTGGATTGATATGAAAGTAAATTAAAGATATTAAAAATTTATTTGCTAAGATCCGCGTAATAAAATAAAATGATGTGTCTTACCTAGTTTGAAGAGTTTCAAACACGTGTCGTATTATTGACGGTGGTGTGTCTTTCCTAGTGAAGTGGTGTTGGGAGTAGTGGTGTTGGGATTAGTTGTGACGGGGATAGTGCACGCAATTGAAGGAGGGCGGTGCTCTTCTAACTAGGTAAGACACATCATTTCATTTTATTATGCGGATCTTCGCAAATAAATTTTAAGATTTTTAATATAATGGATTTCCGCAAAGTAACGTAACATCACAACGTAAGTACGTAATTTAATTAGATATGAAAGTAATGTGTTTGCGTAAAGATATGAATGGTTGGACATTTGTTTTGTCAAAATTTTGTATCTTATGGTAGCATTATAACAAGAATACACCTATGTTATCATGTGACGAGATGTGAACTAAAATGAAAATCAAATGAAATACAATTTGCTAGGTGTTATTTCTTTGAAGATGTTTAACTATCATCGTTAGCAAATTGTTCACTGAACTAATTGTCAATATGCGTCTCCGTATGAACGTTCAAACTCATAACTACTTGAAATTGAAAAAGTAATCCTAGGACCTACTTCTTGCCAATCCTTATTTACAAAATGACCCTGAAAAAAAATGCCTCTAATGCAAATCAGTAAATCCCTTAATTATAACACAACGAGAAAAATGTAATATATCTAATAATAACGCATAATCGACACGTGAAATAATATAGATTATTTACAAACAAAGAAATTTATGCCGCTGAACTAATTATCATACAAAGTTAAAATGAATCTTGACTACTACATTATACATATTATTCTTGTAATAAACCTTCCGCTGGAGTTAGTTTAAACAATGTAAAATTATAAGAAATATGTCCTCATGAAAAAAAATTGCAATAACTTATTTGAACTTTTTAAAAATCAACCTTGCAATATATTTAATCATTTAATTAAAAACTAATGCCAAATATAAAAACAGAGACCGGCGATGGAAACCTGCTATGGGATGGAAAGTGCTAAACGTTATTCACTACGACTGTCCATCCGACTGTTAAGCATGACAATTTTAGCAAATCTCAAGATAAGAAGCCGTAAACTATTTAAGTGTTAACTAGGAACAAAAAACGAATGAATTTATTGAATTACGAATCCATTCGTGTATTTCGAATGGTGATAAAAATCCGACCAACATTGAGTGCATTAGAAAAAGAAATCAAAAGAAAAATAAAATTTAAAGGTAGAAGATAGTTTGTTTTCACTCACCGAAACCTTGCTGTACTCGTGTTGATGTGCCAGGTGCAAAGGCGCACAGCTGGAAGCAGCGCTAGACACGCTGAGTGCGTCCCCTTCGCTAGTTCCTTCCGTCTCGTCCCACCGTCGTCGCCCCGACCCGCTGCAAACATCCCCGACCACCCCCCTTTCCCGCTCAAGCGAAGCACAGTCAAGCGACACATCCGTATCGACCCTCGGAACACCACTGTCATCCTCGCAACCGGACGATGAACTCTCAGAGCTTTCTACACTGATACCACTCTCGCATTTCGACTCCTTCAAATTACCCTCGCTATCTTCCGAAATCATCTCGATTTCAAACTTGGAATCTCGACTTCCAAATCTGAATGAGTCACTGTGGACCCACGGTCGCTTCGTCGTGCTTATGTCAGATTTAACAGTTTCAGCGTCTGAGGTTTCTTCGTCCGAATGCGAATTGCTATCTGAGTCTTCCTCGGAAGACTCTTCGAGGCATGTTTTAAATGATGCGTCCGATTTTATAGTGACATTAGAATTGCACGATTGCAATGACCAGTGACCAGAGTGTTCCGATGAGCTCGATTGACGCAGCATCAAATGCATAGTATCAGAAGCACACGATGGGTTAGTGTCGGCTGATGTTGAGCGACTACCTATTGAAATAACCTCGGCAATATCTTTTACAGAATAACGGTCATAAGATGACGACATCGATGAGTGAGGAGACATAGTAACGTAAGTAGGACTATCCAATGTTTTACATTCATTGTTTAAATTAATGTTATTCTTCGCGGCGATATGTTCAATGTTAACTACGGCGTAGGGTTCTTCTAAGTTCGACGGAACTGATTTAATTTTGGACAAACGTGTTTTTTGTACTGTCGAAGAAGGAGAAGCCTCAAGCGTGATATCTGGGGTAGAAATACTTCTTTTTATAGCGGAAAACTTTATAACGATATCAGCTTTGTTTTGCCGTCGATCGTCGTGCAAAATGCAAGTTTTATTGTCGCAAAAGCAACGAAATGAGGAAGATCCCAATTCTATTTTGTTTTTAAAAGCATCCATATCTATTGTTACTTTCTCTTCTTCAACCTGATTGATTTCTAATAAATCTTCGGCACTAGCGTGATGTTTTGGGGGTTTAGGCTTACAGAAACATATTGCGGTTTCATAGTAACTGTCTCTCTTATCATTAGGAACCTTCGTAAACGGTTCAACGTCTTTATAAAGAGTATCTCTATTAAAAATATAAATAAATTCTTTAACTGTTGGGGCTTTATATATACAATGCCCAGTTCCTCTAATGTGGTAATGTGCAAGCGTTTCTTTAAAGAACGAGCTATTCCATTTGGGCAAATCTCTGATGTTTATTGAATTTCTATCAATTTCAATGTTAGTAAAAGTTTTATGTCTAAAGAGTACTTTTTTGTCTTCAATTCGTTCATTTTTCTTATTGGGTAATGTACCAGTCATTGACAAATAAATATTTTTTTCGTCAACGTCCTCACTACAGTCAACATTTTCTAAGGCACTGGCTTCTGTTTGATCAGATACATCTGAAGCATCTGACAAAGTCCTATGGATGGTTGATTTATTATTACTGTACTCAACCGGCATTTTAGTGTGACGAAAGGACTTGGACTTTGTTGACAAGAATATGTCTTCTAAATTAGATTCATCGACCATGGAATCAGTAGACAACGTTGAAGATCTACTTATATTTGTAGACGAATTATTTGATCTATTTTCTGCAAGTATTATGTTTTTATTTGGCATCTCAGGCAGTTTTCTTTCTCTTGTTAAGGATATGTTTTCATACACAGGTTTTTGCAGCGAATCATCATGAGCAATTTTTGGAGGAATATGAGTTCGAACGGCGGGAGTAGGACGGGACGATTTATTTTCTAATATAACATTCTCATAGACTGCAACACTATTATCAATTGGATTTATAACGGTATTCGACCGAGGGATTGGTTTAGGTATTTCTACAATCTCTTCTAAAGATTTGTGCGGTTCAATATATATGTCGGAATTGATGGAAACAAAATTATAAGACTCGTAACATTCATTAACCAAAGTGGCTGATTCTAATGAAGCAGTAGAAATTAATGATTTTCTATTAGCTTTTTCTCTAGGTTCAAATATATTAAGCTTTGCATCATAATTAACAGCTTCGGTCGGTTGTGACATGTTACAATCGCTTTTGTCACAAGCCGTAAGTGTGTCATCAGTAGACTCAACTATAGATTCGTGAGAATCACCAAGTTCATTGTTTTCAGATATATTTGGCAATGACGTTTTAAACCCAGGACAACTTCGATTGCTTCTGTTCACCGAAGAATCTCTATTTAATGTCCCTAGCCTATCTAATGAAATTGTATCGAATTCGTCATTACAAACTATTTCTCCAGACTCCTCTTTCTTCGACAGTATTTTAAAAAATTTACTATTACCAATAAGCAAAGTGTTGACTGCATTTTTACTGTCCGAATGTTTTAATTTAACATCACTTTCCGACTCTAATCCCGAACTGTTAGAAATATTAGGAGCGGAATTGAACTTCGCTTTTAGGCCCAAGCATTTCGAAGCGAGCTTTTTTACAAAACTTTGAGGAGCATTTTTTGTTAGAGAAGATGAAGATGGAAATAAGCTTTCACTTTTGTTAGTATTTTTCTGGGTCTCTGGAGCTTTCCTGTAAAACACATAAATCAACAAAATAAAATAAATAAAAAATATAATGTTAACTATAATATACTGAGGAGTTAGTAAAAAAATCTAACATTACCGCCACCAAAACCATATACGCGTAAAATATTATAAAGACACAACTTTCCACGGAAGGGAAATTGATTTATATTATTTATCTTTTTTGAAAATATATACATATTGTTTGTGTAATTCGACTTAAGAAGTAAAACTGGCTCTGTTTCCAACGAATCGTAACCTAGTTTTAATTAAAAAAAAATTGATACCTAGAGTATTTAATAAAAAAAAATCATTGTAATTTTAATTCGATGTAGCCTGCTATAATCAATTTATCGGTATTGTATTAGATACTTTTAATATAGATCTCATTATTAATATTCTCATATTAATTAGATTTTTTTACGGAAATTTGAATTATTTTAATTCATAAATTAGTGCAATGTTGTGCACCACGTATACCATGCCATGTTATTGGATAGTTTAGTCAAGTATTAAATGTACTATTTTAAGAAGTCTAACAATAATATTATCTTAATATAAACAATTTTTCTTACTCTAATAAATTGTTTTATTTAATTTTTGAACAAATTCAAAGGAAATTCCGCCTTTTAAATTCGACTTCAAATGGTTCGTCCCAAGTTCTTTTTCATTTATCAAAGGACGTCTACGCGGGTAACTTTTACTCTCTTCACGGCGTCATGGCGTACAAACGCGTACCTGACCGTTGCTAGACAAAATCAAAGACACGGAAGATTTTAATGAGGGCTTCTGCATTGACAGTTTTTGTTTTGGATCTTTTCTGTGGAGGAAGTCTGCATACACTTTACAGCTAAAAGGCAAACATTGTTCATTTGCATTTTCATAAATATCTTGCAGATTTTTTACGCGCACACGTAAAAGTCGTGTTAAAATTTCAACGTTAATAACGAAACATCAGGGATTTCAGCCTCATTTTAAAAAAAATCTCTTAATTTAGCAATGATCTTCATACGTTTGTGTGGCAGTAAATTCGAAATAAATAAACGGTAAATTGAACAGAAATGAAAAAAAAAACCGCGGTTCAAACAACACGAAAAGAGCAGCCGCAAGATAGCAATCAAGAGTTCAAAGGTTAACATGTCGTGTGTTATAATTGAGATGTCGCTCTCCAATTAAAACCGAATGTTTAGAGCCTCTTCTAAAGCGGATCTTTGAATAATTACAGTGAGGTTTCTTTAGCGGGGACCCCTTGGTGCGGACGTTTAGCGGAGTCAAATGCGGTATGAAAAGCGTTTAAAAAAACACTTAAAAGGATGTTTTAACGCAATTCTTATATATTAAATGAGATCTTTATGATTATACGCTTAGAACTCACTTGCAAAGTCAAGACGTGGAATAAAAATATATTATTATTGTCCAAAGGGAATTTAAGGAATAATTATTATGGTATATTGTATGATCTTGTTAAGGAGACTCCACTAACGCATGCTTTGTTACAGAGATAAAAAGCGTTATAGCAAGCAACAAACAACAAACCCAACGTGTTACACCAAAAACACATTACTGACCGGAATCACAAATGAAAATGATACATAGTTAATGGGTCAAATTATAAATTGTGTTTGTAAGGAAACTTAAAAAAAAATCTAAATTTACGTGGCAGAGTTCGACCGGGGAAGGCCCGCGGTCGCATAGGATACTATCGTGATATAGCAGCACATTACAGTTGTGTTACTGGTAACGGGGCATTCCATCTTAGATTGACAACGCATCTACATTTTGATTCTTAATCGAGGATCGATATAGGTGTCCACAGCATCCACTAACCATCAGGTAAACTGTGTTCACGTTTGCCACCCTCTTCTAGAGTATATTGAATTTTATTATACTCGAATATCTTTAAAATGTTAAATAAAAAATGAAATCACGTTTTTTGAAACATAATAATATCTAAAGATATAATTATGTTTTATATTATATTCGATAATAATTAAAAATATCCTTGAAAAATTTCTGTGAAAGCAGATTATGATACGTATTATTCATGAAAAATAATATTTTATTTGCGGCATCACAAAAATATCTCTATATTTGTTAATATTCCATAAAACCAACTTAAAAAAATCTTTATAAAAATATATACGAGTATAGATACAATATATAAACGCGTAAACTTTTGACTTTTGACTTTTGAAAAACTGGTAAACAGTTTTTAAAACATATTTGCTCAAACATAAAACACGAATTATGTACGTAAAATATAAAATTTAGTTAAATTAATTTTTCATATATAAGATGGCCCAATTTTATATAGTTTTTAACTAGGTATTAAAAAAAACTTTCTTAAAACAGTGAAACTTACATGACGACGGAATTGGGGAAGCCAGTGGGACTGTATCCTTGCACTGGGAAAGGTGGAAGTTCTTCTTCACTTTCGTGGTAGTTTCCTACCATACTTTCATACTCTGTTAAAGAAACACACAAGCGTCAGTTGTAAGGATTCGTACTCGATCTCGTATTATCACATTATAATCAAAACTAGTAGCAGCGTAAAGAGGATGTATTCTTCATTTAATTAAATCCGTCTAATATAATAAAAACCTTAAACTGACAAACTGGATATGAAAAGCAGCCTTACTACTAGTGTGAGGATACAGGCTCTGGGCTCGCCAACCAGCCCGCCCAGCATCGTGAGTATCATGGCAAATTCTTAGTAGTTGAGGATCTTAAAAGGACTGGTGTAGAATATGCACTTACCTCGTATTACCCTCCTGACTCTTTTAATAGCCTCCCCGGAGTACTCGCCCAAAAGAGCCTCTACCGTCCTCCCCCTGCTGTCAACGGCATGAAGGTCGGCCCCTTCGCCAACAAAATGCGGACCACCGAAGCTTTGCCGAAGCAAGCTGCCTCGTGTAACGGCGTGCCTGAGTAAGACCGGACATTGGGATCGAACCCGGCGGCTAGGAGTGCTGATACTACGTCCCTACGGAGGACAGTTCAAGGTCAGCATATAAACACACACACGCGCGCGCGCACACTTACGCAAGCACACACGCACGCTTAATAATTAATTGTTAAAATACTTGAGTAATCTCTATTAGCCTTATAGTAACACATTATGTATTCTAAATAATATGACAAAAACGATGTTTGATTACATACCTAAATAAAATAAAAATAAAATAACCTAATGCCGCAAGGTATTAATACCCGCGATTACCAATTTCATATTACAACTAATATATTAAGCAGCATTACGATTTTTGTTTTATTAGTAAGGTTCATAATAGTTCCAACATTGAATAGGGCTGATTGTTAAATCGTCAGATAAGAAAGGATATAAAAGTGGAACAATTTGAACCATTTTATTAATGAAACTATAATTATTTAGTTTGTTAATATTGTATTTAATCCTATGAATAAATTTTATCTGAGAAATAAAAAATAAAACAGTCTTTAATGAGACATAAATTACAGTAGTCGAAATATATGGAGTAAAGGAACAAAATGTGAAATTTAAAAAAAAGTAGTACTTTAAAATATCTGTATGAGTAAAATTTAATTTAAATAGTTTCTAGGGTAAAATCAATTGCAATTATAAGCACTCGTTAAATAATAATAAAACTATGTTAGATTGTTGGCATTATTTCTAAACAGGGACTTGTGAACAAAAGCGCCTAAACGTTCACTTCTCAAAGTGACCATAATATGGAATATATCTGTATATATAGAGCCCTTAAATTTACTTTAGTAAGTAGGCAGTGTACATAATATTTTTGTTCGTTCGTTTAAACATCCAGGGCTTCCAACAACATATAATACCTAAGGTATAAAAGAAAACAAATATTTAAAAAAAGAACATCAACGCGCTCTTGTACATATTTGATTGGATTACGTTCATAAACCAATCCAGTGATGCATATTTATGAACACTCGGAACTAACGAATCAAATCCATATCACAAGTCAGTGGTAGGCTCCCGTCGATCACTAACGAAATATGTGCGAAAATTCGAAACGTGTAGGAAAAATATTTCCTATTTCAATCAAGGATGGATCTATTAAAATAATAACACTTTCACATTCACTTATGCCTATTTTAGTATAATATGTGACTGTCTCGTTGGTCTACAGGTCGTAAGTGCGACTGCTGACCATGTGGTCCCGTTAGAAACCCAGATCGGGCCAAAATCAGTGATTTTCCACCAAGAAATTCTCAACATCAACCCGAAATGATGAAAATGGAGGTGTTTCACCTCTGTGCCTATGAAACTAAGTAATGCCCTTAGTTCTGAGCCTGGTCTCACTCCGGTCATTGGAGTATAACTTTGAGGGAATAGAGAGTGAACATGTGCTTACTCATGCACTCGGTGCTCTACAATTCTACTAACAATGGCTAGTCTTCGTCGAGACTGACCGCTGTGAAAGAAATTCAGTTTGCAAAAAATTCACTAAATATTTGAAGTAGTTTGTATTGCCTAAATTTAACATAAATAAAAATAATTTGTTATGTTAAAATGTAATAAATTAAAATTTCGATTTATATTATTACTTTAACAAATATTTCATAAAATAATTTGTGATGTTAAAATGTAATCAATTAAAATTTCGATTTATATTATTTACTTTAACAAATATTTCAATAACAAAACAATTAGCTGCTCACAATCACGTGCCCCTCTTTTATTCGTAACAAAGCGTAGTAACTCGGGGGATGTATAATATTATAAATATACTAATTAAAATTGATTGGGTGAATTAATCGAATATTGGCACTGTGCAACTCACTAGAGAATTACACCTATTTATTCACTATACCATGCGGTTTCTAAGATTATAAGACAAATGTTATAAAATAATACTTGCAATTTTCATAATAAGTCAAAGTTCAGGTTACTAAGGCCCGTATTAATAAACGATACTCAGCTCAAGTACACGCACTTGAGTACAATCTTGAGGTTATGATCTTATTAATAAACATATCTCAAGATGCGGTTTAGGTTTACGATATCAGCTGAGTGCCAGACTGATTAATAAACGAAACTCGACTTTCAAGTGTGTATACTTGAGTGCAAGTCACAGAACAGTATTCCTAAGTACAGCGTTTTGAGATACTATTTTTATGTGTTTATTAATTAGCAACGATCTTGAGATGCTGATTTCGTAATGAGGGCGTATCAAATGATTACGCACTTGAGTTCGTCGTTGAGTAACGTTTATTAATACGGGCCTTAGTCTCCCCTCACATCCAAAACAAACATAACTTTACATGTTGGTTGTAATAAGATGCTATAATTCGCAGACAAAGCGATTGAAGCGTTATAACGAACGAATGAATATGAATACGCCATGATTGCCGCGTGTGTAAACCCCATAAATTAATACACGAAGGGAAATTGTCCACTATACAATATATTTAGACGTTTACAACATGTAAAACTTCAAGTCAAATTTCATGGTCATAATAGAATATAAAAAATAAAAAAGGGCGTGTTACAAGATAAAAAGTATAATTTTCTTATCAACTATAATTTTCTAAATAATAGGAGTAATAGGACCGAGTCAGTCAGGCTAGTCACTAAATCTAATCGAATAAATGTACGGATCGACTAATACCTGACTGTACGTACGTACATACTGAAGTAGCCTACCTGAGTCGGTCTAATTACTCCTATTATGTTAAAAATTATAGCTGATAAGAAAATTATAATTTTTGTCATGTAATGCCGTGTAAACAGTAAATAAATAAGTTATCTTTAGTTTTGTATGTGTTACCTAGAGATGGGAAAGTGATAAAGAAATAATCGAAATCGATAATCTATAACCAGGACAGTCTGTATGTATGTAACATAGAGCCCCGCGAGTCGCTAAATATGCGATATATTTTGACACTGCCGTTGCTGTTTATTTAAAAAATATATATAATGAACGTACGGAAAATAGAAACTCATTGAATAAAAAAAAACAGTAAGTAGAAAGAGTCGAGGACAAACGTTAGAGGTTCTTTAATTTAGATTTGCTTAAACTAGAAAATCTTTTCTGAGTAAGAAGTTATACATATTTTAATTAGATATTTTTTAAAGTATAGTGCAGCAACCAGACTAAAAGGCGTACGTAAAATTATCTTAAACCAATAGATCAATATATTGAGAACAATGATGTGTGGAAAATAACTCTTAATATCCACTTATAGGTCCCCTGGTTACTATTATATTGTTAAAATTGACATTTAAAAAATATTAATATATAATTAACATTTGTTAACAAAATTGTAAAATGGCATTTAAAAAAAAGATTTCCGGATCTCGTCAACAGCGCCACCAACAGGATCCAACTATGGCTAAGAACCACCCAGGTGACCCCCATAAGTACCCCATAAAAATTTCATTAAAATCGGTCAAGCCGTTTAGAGTGAGAAGAATTACGAACACACGCATACCGGAATTCTATATAATGCACCTAATCACAAAAATTAATAACTTTTGACTTTAAATACTTACTTATGTCCGTTCTTACTGGCACGATGCAAGGGCGTGGAGGAAGAAAATATCTTGTCCCTGCAGTTTGGGTACTTGTAGGGTTGCACCAGTAATGGCCTCACTCGGAGCATATGCTGAACTGTCTCTAACCTGGTCAAAAACGTATCACAATGTGTCTTAGATGTATTAGATGACATAATCGACATCAAACTGCAATTATTCTACTGCTAGTTCATTTCTCAGTTGCTGTTGTATTAATCGTAATTGGTAACCTTAGAATTAACGATCATTTTTAACGTGACAGAAAACTAAAGGGCGGCAAGGTATGACGTTTTTCTATGTCACCTCCTCACGATGTGACACTGAAGTGAACAGATTAATTCTTCATTATTATTAGGTCCTTGGAGCAATACTTAAATCGCTGCTCTACTGTAAACTATCCGTTTGTAAGGTTAATATTTTGTAATAGTATTTTCTCCCATACTGGTATTTTTTAAGTTTTGTCTTTGCAATGAAAATGGGCATGTTAAAAATACTGTGCACTACCACTTCGATGTTCGAGCAGCCACCATTCCATACCACCACACACCACAGCATAGCCACAAACCTAGTAGAGCAGTAGTACTCCTGGCTAGCTATGTTACCATTTAATCAACTTCAGAAAAGAACGATGTTCTCAAATCGACTGTATGTTTTTTTGTATGTAATTTACGGGATATTTTCACCAATTATGAACTGATTTTAATGATTATTTTTATAATAAATAGGTTATATATGGTGGTGCCATATAATATGGAGAAAAAATACCACCACGAAGGGCGGAAAAACTAGGAATGAAGTTTAAATGTATCTATTTAGACAACATTTTAGTTGTTACCTTGAGGTTGTGATATTTCTTAGTCCACTCAAAAAGGTAAAAACTCAAACTTTTAATCTATACAAATAAATAAAATTGAAGTGTCTGTTTGTAATGTCAAAATAACAGCTTTTTACTAAATGCATATGAAAGTATTATACTTATAACAAAAAACACAATTTTTAAAATTTCTGTCTGTCTGTCTGTTTGTTCCGGCTAATCTTCAAAATGGCTGTACCGATTTTGACGGGACTTTCACTGGCAGATAGTTGATGTTATAAGGAGTTACTTAGGCTTTATTTTGGAAAAAGAATTAGGGTTCCGTGCAAAAAATTAAAACGAAAGAAGAACTTCGAACTGAGAACTAAGAACTAAAAATAATCCACATAATAGTTTCTGAATTCGGGACTTAAATTCTTCTGTACACTGTCTTAACACTGACTTCTGAAGCTATTATGAAGAAATTATTATATTCTTTTTAGTTATTTATAAGTCTGCTTTTACTTTCACTTTTAATAAATTTATAATTTATAAAATACGATATAAAAGTTAAAAAAGTTAAAGTTGCAGCCTATATACGTTCCACTGCTGGGCACAGGCCTCCTTTCATTTCTGAGAGGGTTTTAGGGCAAGGAAATGTCCGCCACGCTGCCCTAATGCGTGTTGGCGAACTTCACGTCTTCGAAATATTTTTTTTCTTATTTCTCAGACATGCAGGTTTCCTCACGATGTTTTCCTTCACCGCCGAGCACGTGGTAAATCAGCACTTAAAATTGCAAAAATTTTTTTGGTGCCGGCGGGAATCGAACCCAGGTTGCTCGCGTACTGTGAAATTTACAGCAAGCGCTAACCATCTGAGCTCGAGTACCACGGCTCTAAATAATTCAATGTATTTTAATAAAATACATCTATACGGTTCAAACTTATAAATTCTAATATTACTTTGACAAAGTTCCTATGACCACAAAACCGTCACACAAGCTTAACTTGGACGTAAGTTACTCCTACGAGCAAGACTAGAAAGGAGTAGTCATAGTTAGAATAAGTAACGTTAACTTGCCAGCTTGCGGCGTAACTACCAGCTCGGGTGCTAAGACGCTCGCTAAAGTTACTTAAAGGTTCCCAAGTGATGAGCTACAAACAGTTTTCCGTAATAAACTTGTAAAGTTTGTTAGTAAGATAACAAATTTATTTCCAAAGATAAGCCTCCACTTGTTATATTTTCTTAATGTACATCTCACTCAATTAAGAATCCGAAAAAAACAGCAAAGCATCTTCAGCTGCATTTTCGTGACTTTGAAAAGTTTGATTCGCTTTAAAAATGCACTACTTATTAGAATTTTAAAGAATATTATCGTTTAAAAGTTATGGCAAATAAGAGTTAAATATTCGGGAAGACTAGTAGATACCTCATAATTCATTCGATTATATTTTGAATTTCGATAACAGGTCAATCGCCTGGATTGAATCAAAACTGGGAGAGGCTTATTGTCAGCAGCAGCAGACAGGGTGATAGGCCTGGCTTGGATAACCTCATGACGGACTCTAGAATAGTCCACTGTCAGCCAACTTCGACTCACTATTCTCTTCGACTATGTACGGTCTGAACTTACCGCCCGTATTGCGCTGCAAGGTCCAAGCACTTTCGTCCTTCATGTTCCTCAGTTCTGCATCAGCTCCTCTTGCGAGCAGTTGCGCAACTACGTCCACGTAACCGAATTGGGCGGCTATGAGCAACGCTGTCTCCTGATCTGACGTCTGCATGGAGAAACGAATACCAGCATGATAATTCATACATTTTTAAATTAATAAGAAATGATATATACTCGTAAATTACAACACTATTATATGTTTTTCAATTAACCTGATGAAACACAAAGGTAGTCGATGGATGCAGATACCTCAGGACTGTGCTTTATGGTAATCTATGGAGGATGCCTATGTTCAGCAATGGACTGTAGTGCTAGTGTGATATTGATGTCTAAAAGAACTATTTTCAATATCCAAAGTTACAAACCTGCTTACCATCTGATGAGGGTTAAAGATAATGTAAATGGGCGTTTTCAAAAAATTGTCGGTGACGTAATTAGAATTCCACTTATATGAGTTTTAACATTTAGCTTCAAAATGTAATTAAATTGATAAAATATAGTATGAGCAGTATGAAAATAGTATTTTTTTAAGAAAATAATAATGAATTTTGAAAATAATTAGAATTTTAATAAAATTATGTTCTCAAGAAATTCCATTACGTTACTAATTTTAAAATAGTTTTCATGAAAACTAAAAGAAGTTCAGTATTTTTAACTTTATTTATGAAAAATAAACACAATCATTCTTCTAAAAAATATTGATAATTCAGCATATTAGATCTAATCAAAAAATGTTTTAACAAAGATATTCCTTACGCTACTTTTGGGTACTTTGTACTATATTTTCTTCATCCTAGAACGTCAAATATGAGAAATATTCTTTCAAAAGTTTAATTATAACAAATTAAAAATTAATTATAAACTATATTGAACAAAAACAGTCAAATTTCTTTGAGATCTATTAATTAGTCTTAGAAAATAAATCACAGTAATAATAGGACAGTGACGTTAATGGAATTCGAAAATGACGTTTAGGAACTATAAGGCAACGTCTATATGACTCTGAATTATGACAACAATCATGGTAACTCGTACTTATCGTATTAAACATAATATTACTAGTATGTCATTTAAGAGCGTTTACAACGTACGGCATTTCATACAAACTCTCAAGTCCTTCTTTCGAAATGCATGAACCGATTTTAATGAAACTTCATACGCATAAGCAGGACACATAGCTCTAAAAAGTTAATAAAGAACATTTTCGAAATGTCTTATTTAAAACAAGATAATTGGAAATATCTGTTTCTATGGAAAATTTAAAATCGGTCGAATTTAGCTGCAACATTATTTTTCGAAAATGTTCTCATTAACTTTTTGGACCTATATATCCTATGCTTATGCGTAGGAAGTTTCATTAAAATCGGTTCATTTATTTCGAAAAATAGAGACTTGAAAGTTTGTATGAAATGCCGTACGTTGTAAACGGTCTTAAACTGTAACAAAAAAGAGTAAAAAAAGTAAAAAGTAAGTAACTAAACAACACTTAAAAACAATACGAAAAACACATTTGAGATCAATCAACACTATTCATCAGCCCCAAGACAAATCGAACAAATGTAGTCAAAAAGGTTGTTCCGCTACATATCAGGCAAACCCAATTTTTACATGCATTACATTTTATCATTCTTTGTATAACAAAAGGCTGACGCTCCTTGCAAATAGAGCACAAAAAAGTCCTTGATGACTTAAATTCTTTTCCGTTATGTTTGTTGTCGTTCAATATATTTATTTTTCTCTTCTTAGAGGGCTGACATTCAAGAGATGCAAGATTCTCTTTGAGCTGTTTATTTTAGGTATTACCAAGAACGTGATCTGAAGCTGTCATGCATGAACTTTCCAGGATTGGAATTATGATGCTATCAGATTTAGGTTCGACTAATCTCTGATTATCGGTCAGAGAAGTTATCTCTATAAGTGGTCCAGAAATATTGTTGTCTTCTAGGGAATAAATTGGAGTTTCATCCATTTGACCCACATGGAAATCAAAATTTATGTTTTCTTCATTATCACTTTGGTATGTTTCTAAATCTTGGAGCATGTGATCAGGAATAACCTCAATAGGGGAACCGCTTATCTGTCGGGTATTTTCTGGAAATTCATAATCAATTGCCGTATTCATTTTGTGGGGCGCAATGCTTAGGCCCGAATAACAAGGAGTAACGTTCATGTTGTCTTTTGACGTCCCAGGAACTATTAAGGCCTCAACACTCAATTCGGCAGTTTCTTTTGATGGTTTAACAAAATTATGTATTTTGGGACAATAGCAACTGCACAAACCACGATATTCCCCACAAAAACAACTCAGTTGCCGATATTTAATCTGTTTACATTGTGTAGATGACATTTGATGCAATTGCATTGTACCAGAACAGCTTGAATGCCGTTGAATAAGTTGGTTCATGTTTTCAATATCTTGATTACTTATGTAAAAGCACTTTACTGTCTTCATGCTGTTCTCTAAAATTTGAAATGCTTCAGTGGCGTTAGTAACATCATGACCATAAGAAACCTTTTATCCAATTGTCTCTTAACGGCACTCCCAATCCCATCTGCCATACTTTTGCCATGACCTGCCTCCGAAAATGACCATGTTGAATATGATAGTTTCAATTTTGGGGTGAATAAACTCAAAAGATAAAGTTTTTTTGACGGTACTGGCTGCATGGGCCGTCTGAAAAAAGTGTATAACTTTGATATGAGGTTCATTTCTTTTGCAAGTTTGATAACTGGTATCAAGTGTGCCCAGATGGTATTCGGCTCATGGCAATTGTTATCTGAAACAGATACAAATGATTGGGATAGATTTTTCCAAAAATTACACCACAATGTAAAGTGATCGTGTTTTGGAGGCACCAAAGTGCATTGATTAGACTTTCACTATATTTACATTCAAAATTCTCCGAAAAGTCACATAAAATGAGTATCTCGTCATCTTTCATGTTCTTGATACAATTTCTGTATTGACGTTGTTGTTCAATCCAATTATAGAAATGAGTTTTAAACGCCGGTAGCTCGTTCTGAAAGTTGGTGATGATATCAAGTACAGTTCCTTTTACTTGTTGTTTGGTGGTCTTTTTAGTTGTATATACTTTGCCAGATTTTTCATATTCATGGTTTACCCTAGTCCATTTGAACCATGATATAGCAGAATCGAGTTTTGTTCATTATATGAAATACTCTTACAATCTTTACATTTATTGTACATGCAGTCATAACGCGTAATATCACATGTAACGATGTTCAAGAGTCCTTTATATTCTTGTAAGTTATGACACCTTTACATTTCAGTGCATTAAACATGTACTCAAAGTTACTGTGCTTAATACATAAGCAGGTTTCTCTATTATTGATACTTGGAGACAGTACATAATAAGGCTTGTATCTGTAAAAGGTGGTAAAGCCGCATGACCCACCGTCTTTTTTATAAATTTCGTATACGTTTATCAGTGTGTCGACTAAGTATCTTATTTGTGCTTTTTGTTTGTCTTTGGACCTGGTTTCCTTCTTACCAGCTGTGCTTTTACTTATGTCGTCTCTCAAATAAAAAAGTTCTATTTCTTCCTGAGTCTTCTTATTTATTGGTCGTTGTACATTAACCCTTTTCCTGATTCTTCCTTTAAGACCTAAAATCTTACTTTCAGGTGCTTTTTCCAATATTTGCGCCAGTTTCCTAATCAAGTTTTTAAGTAATTGTTTTTCTTTATTTTTCTTACAATTCCTGTACGTACTACGAATTGATATTTCCATTATTTCTTGTTCAATAAATCAAATTCGGTTTCATGTTTTTTTTCATTCGGTATAATTTCTTTCTCAGAGTCTGTATTGTTGTATTATATTGACGAATCGTCTTTAAAGCCTTTTTATAGTTATTTAACAATTTTCGGTACCTAATTTTCAATGAATGTGAAGCTGAAGTATTGGATGCGTCACGTGATTGCCCTGATTGTGGATTCGGTTGAGTGTTTTTGTTTTTTTTTTTGTTTTCGTTTTTGTTCTCTCCAGAGTTTTCTTTTTTCTATTTTCTCGTCCTCAGTGAGCTCTTTAATCTTCTTTTGGTGTTTTTTTTTGTCTTCGTAATTCCTTCTTCTTAAATTTTTCATATTTTTCCGGGTTTTGTTTGTTTTTTTCTCGGTACCGTTTTGACTTTTCTGCAGCCGTCAAGGGCATATTTAAGCCTAAAAACAATAGTGAGTTATCATAATGTACCCCGTACGAAAAATCTCAAATTTTTGTGAAAAAATTTATATAGATTTACAAAAAGCGTTGCGTGAAATAATTGTCAAAATAAATGTGATAACTGTTTATCACATATATTTTGACGATCAATTCACGCAAAAAACAAAAAAGATATTCATTCAGGATACCATTAAAATTGAACACTAAATGCAGCCATTTCAACAATATAACGTAATAATTATCGTTATTTCACTGTTATTTTTCTAATGTTATCCTGAATGGAGTGTTTTGAGCCGAAATACCTACTCGAAAAGTCTTGTTTGATTTACACACGAAATTAAGTAATAAGCAATTAATTTAAAAAATTCGAGGCATTTCATAATTATTTTATTCATACTTATTTATTTAGACTTTAGAACACTAATTAAAACGATGACTTTATGAACCGACCTTTAGGATTCCATTACGTCACTTTTGAGTTCCATTCATGCGATAGTAGCGTTAATGGAGGTAACGTAACCATGCCAATAAAATTTTCAAATGAATTTACTAATTAGTTATCAAACTTTTGTTCAATATAACTTAACATTTCAAATAACAATAAATTAACATGTTTAATAGAAAATAGAATGAAATACACATGAATACGTTACCTGGAGAAAAGCAGTATCGTTTGTGGAAATATTTTTTTCACATGAGTCGAGACAACCACTTCGAGTACGTTTTGTTGGCGAACTGACTGTCAAAAATTAAATATGGCAGCCACCATAGACTAATAATGTTGCTATATTTGGGAAAATGTATTGAATTGGTAGTATTTTTTGTTGGAAGTCGTTGAAAATGCGGTCACGTACGCGGAAATTCCATCATACGCTATTTTGCAGGACAACCCAAAATCTGGTATTTTAAAATAATTTTCAACCGTAACATGTACATTTTAAGGTTTAATTGAAGTTACGGTCATAAATGACCAGTCAAATGCAAAACGTTTGAATAATAATATAACACGACCATATTATGTGACTCTGAACTTGACACAGTAGATGTGGGACATACCAAAAACATCGACCTCATTTTACTTATTTTGATTTTATTTTTGATTTATAACAGATTCAGACCTTATTTTTATTTGATTTATGAGACTATATGTTACTTTATTGTTAAAATAAATGACATGTAATAAAAACTTTTATAAAATTTGATAATTTATTCTGAAAGTGGCCGGACACTGACTTTTTCAAAAATTTCTTTTGGAAAACGCCCAAATACTTTTGAGCTTTTGACTTGACTTTATTTCAGACAAAGCGCCTGTAAATTTTTATGCGGCAATTTTATACTCTAGCAAATCATAATATGACTTTTTTATTATTGAGTGCACATTGCACCACACATCGCTCATCGTACATTTTAATAATTGCTATAGTTAAAACGGGTTATTAAAATAAAGCAAGGACAATCAAATTATATTTCTCATCAATAAAAATTAAAAAAGAACAAAGTTTTAACACCTTCTTTTACATGCCCTGGCGTTATATTTTTCAACGTACCCATTGGTCAATGTTGACTGAAGGGTTGTTATGTGCCAGTAGCATGGAGACGATGTCAGAGTCTCCCTTCCACGCCGCCAGATGGAGCGGCGTTGCGCCCTTTTTGTCCACGACACATGGCAGGGCGTCCACAGATAGGAGTAGGCGGACTATCTCTCTATAAATAAACAATCATTGATTTACATTTTGTACTAATACATATAAATTTATTTTATACCACATTTTATATCATACCACACAAAACATATAAAATTATTTTCTTTTCGATTTAATTAAAACTTTAATGTTATCTAATATCAAATGTAAGTAGGAAGGATCTGCTGTCTTGTTGCGTGTATTACCACAGATTAACTAATAGTTACTAGTCAAAATAAGTGAATGAATGAAAAAAATTATACAATAAGTGGTAAAATTAAAAATTTTGTACAACCGACTTCAATATAAATAAAATGAGAACATCATCAATGTAGTCGAAGTCAATTAAATACGCATTATTAAGGATAACTCAAAAACTACTGATCATGATCCATAACATCATGAGACACATGAGAAGCACCAGCTTTCAAATAAGAAAAGAATCATCAAAATAGGTTCATCTAGAAAAAAAGTTCTGAGGTAACACACATAAAAAATACAGTCAAATTGAGAACCTCCTCTTTTTTTGAAGTCAGTTAAAAATGAATGCTATCCATTTCCGTCACTTCAGCGATATTTAAAAAGTTTATTCTTTGTTGAATGCTAGGTGACGGGATGAAATCCTAACTTAGACATAGAATGTAAAGATATTGACTGCACAAAATAGCATGTCAAATAAGCTTGTCGTACTTTATTTTTTTAGCTTCGAAAAGTATAATTTTAAAATATATATTACAGATTTTAAGCGACTTCAAAAAGGAGGAGATTCTCAATTCGATTGTATGTTCTTTTTTGTATGTATGTTACGCGATATCTTCGCAGTATATGAACCAATTTTGATGTTTATTTTTTTATTAAATAGGTTACACTTCAAGGGTGGCCCCATATAAATTTGAATAAAAAATTCCACCCCTAAGGGTAGCAAATAAATAACTTCTTTTTTAGCAATTTGAAGTCGGTTTTTACTTTTGTTAAAATTATAATTATATCGCGTTTAATTCACTTATTTTTAATTCCCGACGTTTCGGGTGCTTTACAGCACCCATGGTCACGGATCTGAGGTGTTTAGGTGTGCCGCTGTAAAGCACCCGAAACGTCGGGAATTAAAAATAAGTGAATTAAACGCGATAAAATTCGTAAAAATTGTTTTATTCAATGTGTAGTATTCGCGTAAATATAAGAAATCATTAAGCGAGAAAGATGTGTTAGAATTGTGCCAAACGGAAGTTTGTAGTCTCTACCTACCCCTGTATGTTATTATGTTTTTAGACAATGATAAATTATAATAAAAAAAGTAACCAACAAATTGTTCCCAACTCACTTATGCCCACGTAAGCAAGCGTGATGAAGTGGCGTATATCCATTGTCATCTTGAACGTTGACACCGGCGCCCCTCCGTAAACTGAAACAAAAAAAAATATTAACAAAAAGTATAGTCGCAGTCGGTAGGATTCGAACCTACGCTCCCAGAGGGAATCTGATTTCTAGTCAGACGCCTTAACCGCTCGGCCACGACTGCTTATGAACATCGTTCTAAATTTTTCTATATCTATACTATCAACCATTCAACACTAAATTTCGTTTTATTTGTATACAACTGTCATGACTAATATTTTCTTACAGTGACAGTTGCTTATCTTTATCAGACGCACCAACGATTATATAAATAATGAGCGTATAACTTCCGAACGACTTACCTATTGAGGTCATGCTCACACTATGTATTCGTTTTTTCGAGGCGATGGTTCATGGATCCAATAGGTGGCGCTAATCAAATTATTAAAAATATTGTCATATAATAATGTGGTTTTGATGCCAAAAATATTACAAAATCTGGACTCGATAGATGGCGCTGCGGTCGAGTTATTAATAAATTTTATATTTACACTAAACAGTCCGGAGTGAATTCAGACAAAATTCAACGCGCCACCTAGACCGAAAAAGGCAGAAGGGAGTCTTCCGCGCCAACTATTATTCTCTTTAATACATATAATTCTTCTGTACGCGTGTTTTTCACTGAACTCCTAAACGGCTGAACCGATTTTGATAAAATATTTTGTATGAGTTTGAGTAAATCCCTGGATGGTTTAAATTCATAATGGGACCTGGTAGGTGGCGCTATTGTCGCCCGTGCGAAGCCGTGTCGAATATCTAATATTGTATAATTCTTTATATGTATAAGCCTTTATTATTTAAGATTATATTTTGAAAATATAGAAATTATAAATTTATGCTTAACGTAGGCATGTACCTGTTTATCTAAACTACGAGCAATAAAGTTGGGGTAGGATGAAGAGTTCAGAACCGGTCGAAGAATTCACAACGCGTCACTTTCAACCGATTAAACTTCTTTGAACATATGCGTATAGGATATATATTATATTGTGTGTGTGTAACATAAAACACATAATATGTTATATATGTTAAGTACGATCACTAGTCCAAACACTGAATCATTGGTCCTATAAACAAAGTCTACTGGTGAACAAAGGCTTCCCCATAGATTCCTCATAAAGAGGTGAAGGGAATATTTGCCATAGTTACCACGCTTGGAATTCGGGTTGGCAGTAACCGTAGTTTTTTATTATTTTCAGATGTAAGGAATATGCTGCTGCCCATCTTCTGTTTCGGTTTCCCTCTTTCGCCTCTTGCGACACTCATGGAATGATACAAATACAAAATCAAAAATAGTGATGTACATTATGTAAATACTAGGAACAAGCACAAGTTAATTATACCAGTTACTCGACTCTAAAGAGTGAGGATTTCCTTCATGGGGCATTGTACGCTTTTACAACAAAGCCCCAGAAAATATGCAGGCCTTTTTTAATTTTTTTTGCCAAATTTTAATTTTTTTTTTATTAAGCAAAAATTGTTTAGTAAGGTTTATTAAACTACTAAAGAGTACATGATTGATAATAACCACTGTGAATGAGGTAATCGCTACCATGTTATTTCTAAACATTTTCATACTAATTGTATAAAATAGTTTATTGTAAATTAATTTTATTTTAAAAAAAAAGTCCCGCTGGGTTTCGCCTTAGGCCGCCAGTACACGATAATTTTATTCGGTCACAGAGACTAGCCATCTACGCACGACAGGATTGTAGTGCACATGTGTGTGCGCAAGTACTGTTGCACTGTTTATTCCCTCACTCTAATAGCACTTATAGTTCGATGGAGCGGCAATCCGACACTCTCCGGTAGTGTGGTGATCAGACGAAAGACCAACGGCTTTACGTGCTTTGCGGGCTACGGGCGTGAAATACCGCCAACTTTCTGACTTCGGGCTGATACTGAGAATTTTTTCGCACTGCTCCGTGGCACTGAATTGCACTGAGGGCCGCGGTATCGAATCCCGCAAAGAACAAGTATTTGTATGATGACCTACAAAAAATTGTTCCGGCTGTGGATGAGTGTCCTTGTGCAATTTATGTAAGTGAACTGCCTACACAATATAGGAGAAAATACTGGAGTGGGAATAACAATTTAAAAAAATACTGGAGTGGGAATAACAATTTAAAAAAAATCTTGACAGGAAAACCCTATCACTGATTTTTGATCCGATACGGAATTTAAACCGGGAACCACATGAACAGCAGTCGTGCTTAAGTTATGCTTATTTTGTTCAGATAGATAGCAAGATTGTCTGGCAACTACCAAAAAAGCGGACACCTTAATATGTTCTATATTATATAGGTCGCCGATTTCAAAGAGAACAGCTCTGTAATATAACCATCATACAGCTGACCACCACTAATGCAAAATTAACAAAAAACAATTAAAACAATAATTAGTTCCCACGATTTCGGCCTTGACATGGTAGGTATGTTTCCAACAGCAGTTTGTCACGCTTAAGGTCAATAAACCGATCGAGACAATGCACCTTCATATTTAGACGAAAATAAATAGCCTAAGCATGCGTAAAAACAGTTTTAAGACAACCCATTAAGGTTTATTTTGAATTGTATTAGTCGGTACTGTTATTTTATTATAATTCAGCTGTGTCAACATAAAATAATGGAGCACATTCTCTTACATATATGTATAAGTAAAATACTACAATAACGGATTTGCAGATGGTACCTACATATATCTAACTGCTTATGCAAAGTAGCATTTGTCTGTACTACATTTTTTCTCATACCTACTTACATCTTTTGACTTCTATCTCATTGAGGTAGGTAATCATAATAATTGGATAAAATCACGGTCAATAAGTAGACTCAGATTTAATATAGGCTATAATCTCTAAGGATAGAATATATTAATTAAAAATATCTATATATGTATTAAATACGTGAAGAGAAAACTTTGGGATTTGACATATTTAAAGTTTTTATGAAGTAAGAGTGCAAAAAGCTGAAATTTATGTATAATATGTGCTTCAAATACATTAAATTAAATTAAATACTAATAATTCTATTTACGTTCATACTGCCAATATCAAACACATAAAAGTCCGTAGTTATAGTATTCTATGGTCCGTAGTCAATCAGTCGAACAGAGTAGATTGTCGTCAATTTTTTTTAAATGTTTCCGGTACTCCTACTCCCAAGGCCTAGTCCCGAATTCATGGAAGACAGCTTTGGTCCACCCAATCCCTAAAAAAGGCGACCACTCAGACCCGTCCAACTACAGGCCTATCGCCATCACCTCTATTCTATTATAAACTGCCAGCTCATGAGGTACCTTAAGGATCACCAGCTGATTAGTGACCGCCAATACGGTTTTCGTCGGGGTCGATTAGCTGGTGATCTTCTGGTCTACATGACTCATAGATGGGCGGAGGCAGTAGAGTCAGGGGAGGCATTGGCCGTTAGTTTGAACATAGCGAAGGCCTTCAATCGGGTGTGGCACAAGCGCTTCTTTCAAGCTACCTTCTATGGGCTTCCCGAGAAATTGTGTAATTAGATCACCAGTTTCCTTGCTGATCGGAGCATCAAGGTCGTAGTAGACGGTGCATTCTCTGATTACAAGCCTACTAACGCTGGTGTTCCACAAGGCTGCGTTCTATCACCAACGCTGTTTCTTCTGCATATCAATGATATGTTGCAAACCGGTAACATTCATTGCTATGCGGATGACAGCACTGGTGATGCTCTACACGGACCGTGCCAATATTTCTCGGAAAGCGTCGCCGAGTACCGGAACAAACTTGTGTCTGCAGTAGTCTTTGCTGAACAGTCTCGGATTGGGGACGACTAAATTTAGTCCAGCTCAATCCCCAGAAGACACAAGTTTGCGCGTTTACCGCTAAAAGAACCCTTTGTCGTATCTCCTCAGTTTCAAGGCACTCCCTTTGCTGCCTCAGCTAGCATCGGAATCCTCGGCGTCGACATATCGAATAGTGTGCAGTTTCGTGGTCACTTGGAAGGGAAGGCCAAATTGGCCTCTAAAAAGCTTGGCGTGCTCAGCAGAGCGAGACAGTATTTCATGCCGGCACATCGCTTGCAACTTTACAAAGGCCTCACATGGAATACTGTTTTCATCTCTGGGCCAGGGCACCCCAGTGCCAGCTCCTTCCACTTGACCGCATCCAGCGCAGAGCGATTCGATCGTCGACGACCGAGTTCTTTCTGATCACTCGATACACTAGCGCTGCGTAGGGATGTTGCATCCTTTGCATTTTCTATCGAATCTACCACGGGGAGTGCTTTGAGGAATTGGTCGGATTAATTCCAGCCGCCAAATTTCACGAACGCACATCGCGTCAAAATTCAAGTCATCTGGATGCTTGGCGGTCCACGACTGTGCGTTTTACTAGGAGTTTTCTTCCTCGTACAACTTCTCTGTGGAATTGTTTACCACCGGCGATTTTTCCGGACCGATATGACTTAGGGACCTTCAAGAAAAGAGCTTACACCTTTGTAAAAGGTCGGCAACGCATCTGCAAATCTCCTGGTGTTGCGGTTGTTCATGGGCGGCGGTAGTCACTTACCATCAGGTGAGCAGCATGCTCGTTTGCCCTCTTCTATAAAAAAAAATTACTGACTTATTGTTTTGTATGATTTCAAACGTTTTTTATCAATAGTTTATGGAGTGTATGTCAAGGCAAAAAAAAATATAAATGAATTACGGTCGAATTTCGACAACTGGGCGACCTCTTGTATATATGATTATTAAAAAACATCGACTTAAATTTTAATATCATTGGTTCTGGCTGAAAGTATGCATCCTAACTGCTTGTCAATGATTAGATAATGGATTGGTATTCAGTTCCATTCGCCCATATGAGTCCGCGATGTACTCCGAAACCACTCAACCGGTTTTAATGAAATTTTGTAAATGTGTATTGCTTGCTCCAACTTGAGGATAGTTTTATCCCGATAGTGACCCTTAATATTTTCTATTGCGAATTTAAAGATTTTTTTAAAGGACAGAAGGTCCTCGGAAAGGGCAGAACAAATTCTGCCAGGCCAGCTAGTATATTTATATGATTTTATATGACAGATATTTTCTCATCATAAAATACATAAAACCTTTTAAAAAAACACTTCACCTTATACAATAATATATTCTATGGTCTACTATGGCCTTTCTTTTCTAAATAGAAGACAACACAATTTCAAAAATAACTAACTTCATTAACATTCTTATTTTTAATATAAATCTTCAGTATTCACAATTATTATTAATAAGTCACTGCCAATACATTCGATTAATCGGAAGTTAGTCGTGGCCTGGGTGGAGAAGGCCGACAAAGGAAGGTCCTTGTCCTTGATCATTTCCGAGAAGGTTTTTGATACGCCGTTTGAAAGTTAAAGGAGACTTGTTACTTGTTGTTGATAAATACTCGTACTTAGAAATTATTAGTTCAGGAGCAAACAAACATACCGTGTTTTACCGATACAAAAGATTTTGTAAATGCAATGTTTCAATATAAGTTCGTAAAGTATCGTTAAAAGCACGCAGTGCTTTATTATTTTCATTAGCATTAAAAGGCGTCCATTATGCAAGGTTATTATTTTTTTTGTTTCGTTTTTTTTACCTTATTAATGAACTAAATCGATATGGATTGAGATAGCAGATATTATGTACTTCTTTTTATTTCCGATCATGGCGACAGATTCCAAAAATAGAAAATTATCAACTGCATAGAAGGCACTTTGAATGTGTAGTGTAAGCTCAAAGTAGTATGTGTACACTGTGTAGTGTCACAGAATAAATAATAGTACTACGTAGTAGTGTGTAGTATGTACCACGCATTCGAACCAAACGGTTTGTTTCGTCGTTCATAATGCGTACAGCGAATGAGTGGAATAATTTGCCAACATCTGTCTTTTCTGTGGGTTTCTTCAAGGCAAGAGTTTTTTTTAATCTGAGTCAGTTCGCTTTACCATCTTCGGCTGCAGTTAAGCACTAGCTTATAATCAATAACTTACGCATCCTGAGTGTTTTCGTGTATATCAATTAGGTAGTTATCTATTATATATTCCGTGTAATTCAATTATAGGTAAGGTAAACCAACTTTCCTTTATACGTTAGAGCAATGTTTGACAAACATTGCTTTATCGAAAAGGTAAGTCGAATAAAAGGACAAACTTAACTTTACGGAAAAATGTTCTCAGATACATAACCGCAATTGTAAGTTCATAATCGCTAAAAATATTTTAACTAGCTGTTCCCCGCGACTTCGCCCGCGTGTAACATAGGGTTTTAATTTTTTTGCGCTGAACCCTAATTATTTTTCTAAAATAAAAGCTTAACTTACTTCTTATAACATCAGCTATCTAACAGTGAAAGTCCTGTCAAATTCGGTCTAGCCGTTTCGGAGATTAGCCGGAACAAAAAAAACAAAATTTTTAAAAATTGTGTTTTTGTTATAAGTACCGTTTTAGTTAATCCCCTATACCTGAGGTACATGAAATGGGGACTCTTTAGTTTGACCGGTGGTCGATATAGAGATGCTCAGGTGTTAAAGGTGTAAAAAAATGACCAAAAAAACGTGATGAATAAAAGTTACTGAAAAATAACATTGGCAGACACCTATGGCGGTCGCAAGGTCATGGCAGACAGGTTGACAAGTACAATTTTTTCTTTATAATTTACGTTATTTCAATAAAGCTGCAGTTTATATATGTTGTTGATAATATTATTTGACATATATATTTTGCATGGCAAACATATATTGAGGTTCTATCAACCAGATGGACAACGAACTTCAGTGGCGTCCATAAGCGCGTACTATAGCACTCGCTCTAATCCAGTCTTTAGATTAAATTAAAATTTCTATTACATCAATTAAAATACTTGCTTTCAACAGTTCTTTAGTATTAGTCATCATCATAATCATCATCATCATTATTACAGCCCTTCACAAGTCCACTGGTGAACATAGGTCTCCCACAAGGAATGCCACAAAGCACGGTCTTGAACCACCTATATCCATCGACTTCCCGCATGTCTTATCACTTCATCACTCCATCTAGTGGGGATCGCCTTACACTTCGCCTACCGGTACAAGGCTGCCACTCGAGAACCTTTTTTCCCCATCGGTTGTCGGTTCTTCGAGCTATGTTGGTCACTCTGGTTCTACTGCGGGTATTCTGCGGAAACCCCGAGCATAGCCCTCTCCATAGCTCGCTGAGCGACCTTGAGCTTCCTCATACGGCCAGCAGTGAAGGACCACGTCTCAGTTCCATAGGTCATCACTGGCAACACGCGCTGCCCAGCCGAGTTGAATCCGTCGATTGACCTCTCGGTCAAAGTTGGACTTAACTAGTCGGACTATTTGTCCCAGGTAAACATACTCCTCAACAACTTCGAGCTTAGTGCTCCCAACAACTACTTGTTTTGTCCACACCTAAAACCTATCCGTTGGGAGGCACTATTGAGGTCAAAGAGCATAGTGCTTAGGTCCTCAGCGATTCGGCCATAAGGCCGAATCGCTGGAGGACTATATCGTCGGCAAATCGAAGGTGAGTGATGTTCTCGCCATTCATGTTAAGACCGTATCCTTTCGCTTAATGCAGCTAGTTTTGGTCATTTTCTATGGAGTTGTAACGAAATTTTACTAATCAAGTGCATTTTATAAGTTGGTCGACTATTACTCGTTAACTTCTTAATTTTACTTAGCCGTGATAGTTTTCTTTTAAATTTATTATATATACTACTATTAGGTATACTTTTCACATTTCCAAAACAGCGGTTTAGTTGGTAGAGGGGAGACACATGACACTAATAAAAATACCACTTTAAAGCTTAATATTTCGCAAACGGACCCATGAATCGAAAGGATGGTGTTCCATACCCCAGTGTTTTTGAAAGACCTATCCAACGATACCCCACATGATGGAATAGACGGGTAAAAAAAATCATCCTCCATTTACTTGTATGGAAGTACCCAAAATAAAAATGTTTTAAAGATTTTATTTCACAGTTTTCTAGGCATGATTAATATCTATAACTATGCCAAATTACAGATTTGTAGCACCTAGGGTCTCTGAGAAAAACCGCGGACGGACGGACGGAAGGACGGACGGACGGACGGACGGACGGACGGACGGACGGACGGACGGACATGGCGAAACTATAAGGGTTCCTTGTTGTGTAACTACGAAACCCTAAAAAAAGACTGGATTAGAGCGAGTGCTATAGTACGCGCTTATGGACGCCACTGAAGTTCATTGTCTGCCTGGGTGATAGAACCTCAATATATGTCTGCCATGCAAAACATATATGTCAAATAATATTATCAACAACATATATAAATTGCAGCTTTATTGAAATAACGTAAATTATAAAGAAAAAATTGTACTTGTCAACCTGTCTGCCATGACCTTGCGACCGCCATAGGTGTCTGCCAATGTTATTTTTCAGTAACTTTTATTGAATATTTCAAGACGTCAAAGCGGCAGACTTACTTTTAGTTATTACTATCACGTTTTTTTTTGGTCATTTTTTTACACCTTTAACACCTGATCGTCTCTATATCGACCGCCGGTCAAAGTAGAGTCCCCATTTCATGTACCTCAGCTATAGGGGATTAACTGAAAAAAACGTGAAGCTTATTGAAATACCGTAAGTCTGCCGCTCACTGGCTCTTAAACTATTATTTGTATAGATAATACAACTAGTAATTATAGATTTTCCGTTTTGATGAATGAGTTTGCGAGTATAACAAAATAAGTGACGTAAATCTTTTGATTGCGTGGACTTAGAAGCTTGAATTTTTTACACCTCCAAGGGACCGCAGACCCTTGTTTTTGATATTTATTTAATGATACCTCTACCCGTTCCTGAGAAAAAAGAACTTGAAAGACAGACAGCTGTGATCCTATAGATAACAATTATTTCCTTTTAAGTTACAGAATCCCAAAAAATAACTACAAATCCACGCCCTCAAATACAACAAAGACAGAGTAAACGAACAAAGAGCAAGAAAGTCTGTCTACGATACAAGAGAAACGAAATCGTATATCTATTAAACAGAATTTCATACTGTTATTTTGTTTGAAAACTTAAGAAAAAAACAATGTTTTGTTTATCAAAAACCTCAATATAATATATCTATATGGCAAGTGGGATTGCCTATGCTGTCAACCTTACCTGTCAACATCAAACACTTTCGCAGTGAGCTTCTTAGTTTTAATCCAATTCCTCTGAAAGTTGAACCTTACATCGGATACGTTCACGGCGAAATTTTTGCCACAACACTTGACCGTCCTCTCAGAGTCACTCATATTACGGGATACCGTTTCACTGTTTTTATACATCGAAAATTCCAACCTCGCTTATTGAGTGTACAAACAAGACTAAATGATAGTCAAAAGCGTGACTCATACACGGCACTTTCTGACACGACTGTAACAGGTTCGGGAATACAATATTTAAAAAAGAAAACACAATTTTTGGACACAAGCATGGAAGTACCTAGTTCTACGCGTACTAATTGTGTTTAACCGCGTCTTCATAAGATTAGATTATTAAAGTACAATAATAAATAAGTAGATAAGATATGCGAAGTGGTCCAAGGAAATGGAATATCGCGAAATTAAATTCTATCCGTAGCATAAATTTAAAATGAAAGTAATTGTTGATTCGATTCGATAAAGAAACTAATGAAGGCAAGATTTAGATAAGCAATTACTAGTAAATGCTCCTGCTAAAGAATAAGTAATAGAACTAACTTCGGCGTAATTTATTTCGATTGTTAGTTGCAATAAATAAAAATTATTCATAAATAACTTACATACCAAAGGTAAGTAAGTTATTAATGCAGGTAAATAAGTACAAGTCTAAATGTAATTTCATTAATATTTTTAGGATTATTTATAGTATTGTATTTCCATCGATCCAATTCGTCTAATCGCCATTCTACCTGCCAGTGTCGCAATTAAGACATACTCCCTACAATGAGAGATGTCAATGTCCAGTAGTGGACTTTTAGAAGCTAATAAAGAAGATACAGGAAATATGAGGAATGCGCCAACTATATAACATGTCAACTTCTCCTTCATACGATGCATGCCTGCTTTATGAACGAGGTTTTGGCGAACGACAAATTACGATATATCCTTACCAAAATCCCAAACCCAAGGCCCAAAACCCGGTGAAGCAGCATTTCCAATCCGTAGGTTCACACTTATAGACTCGCATGCCAAGTGTGGTGAGTAATGACAAATTACTAAATTGCTGCATCTTGATAATATTGTCTACAAAGTCTTGATTTTAAGCTGATAATAGAAAAAAAAAGTATGATTTCGTTACAAGTCGCCCTACGCGATAATCCCACACGAAGTCGGAGTCGGAGGAGAGTTACTAGCCTCCCCCTCATTTCCTGTAAAGGCCACTGTTGGACATGGGTCGACTTGCCGTAATTGCCACACTTGACAGGTAGATTAGCAATCGCAGTACGACCTAATTAAATATTGTAGAGTTCCATAGAACACATAATATTTATAAATTTTATCAACTTGTGACCTCTAATGAGTTAGGTAGAAGAGTAAAAACCTAAAAAAGCTGTAAAAAAATATGAAAATGTCATCTTGAAATAAATTTTAGTATGTTTTCTTGTAAGTGTTTTATGAATATATTTCGCATCTTGCTGATTTGAAAAGAATAAAACTAGCTGGAATAAACAGGCTATACTAAAACATATTGTGAATCAAGTAAAGTAAAATTTTACCAACAAGACCTCGTAATAAACTGCTCAAACGCACGTAACACCACGCATAGTGGCATTATCAAATATTTTTAGTCACAACATATTTATTCCGTGGTTACAACTTAATGCATACATTACTAAGTATAGACACAAAACAATCAAACATCCGCTTATCACCTGTCCTCATAATCGCAACAATGGCGTACCGTGTCCGTGTTTAACAACATTCGCTTTTATAAGGGCTTGTACCTTAGAGTATTTATAAGCATAGCTTGCTTACACTCTAAGGCTTGTACACACAAGCAATAGCGAAAATGATATGTAATGCAAATGCCTTACTTGCATAAATAGCGATTGATAAGCGCGATTTGGTAAGCCTCAAAATATAATTGATTACTTATTAATTAATAAAATATAAAGTAAAAATATTTTAATATTTTTTTGGTAATCTGCGGTCTGTTGATTGTGGTGAGTCACGGTTGAAGCAGGAAAATGTATTGGACTAGCCTCAAAATATATAATCACGATCAGCTTTATCTCCTAAACTTTCGACGAACGTTTGTTGTAACACCTTTCAAATAAAATTGTGAAAGAAGTATAACTTATTTTGTCACTAAGAAATCAAGGATATGTGAGGTGTTAACATAATATTATCAATCTTAAAACATTTTATCGGGTAATGTCATCGATCCCATAGTTAATTCAAGTATCTACATAGCCGTTACGCAATTTCTTCAGTTTAAAATATATTTCCATGCATTAATGTAACAGTATTTAAGCAGATGGTGTTGTAATAACATAACATATAATCGATCAAATGTTCTCACAATTTGTCTTTTAGACCGGATCTAATTTCTTCTTTGCTTTTTTTAAACTCAATTAATTGAGGAACAGCAAATATGCGTAGATATATTATCCTTATATAATATAAACATTACGTGACACATTGACACATTTGTCCGCGATGAACTCCTAAACCACTCAATCGATTTTAATTTAATTTTGTAAATGTGTATTGCTTGCTCCAACTTGAGAGATAGAACAGTTTATATCCCGATAAGTGACCCTCAATATTTTTATTGCAAATTTAAAGATTTTTTAAAGAACAAAGGGTCGTCGAAACGGACAGAACAAAGTCTGCCAGGCCAGCTAGTATTACTAAATAACATCAACATAGCAGTAGAAAATGACCAACTTCAAACGCAGAAGGCTACAGATGCGTGGTAAGTGGTGACCTCATGGAATGGAGATGGAATGCCTCACAGGCATCGATCACGAATAAAAAACTAGATACACAATCAGTGACAAAAAATGTCCTTACCGAATGAGCGCCTACTCGAACATTTGGGTGGGCTTTTAATTTGAACGTAGCTTTGTGAATACATCTTTAAGCAATGCATTTAAGGTTGAATTTACATTAATGTATATTTATTTCAACTAGAATTACGTCAAAACAATTGGCGACAGTGTTTGGAGAACTTTTGCATGGGATTGTGTATCTAGTTTTTTATTAGTGATCGATGCTCACAGGCTGTAATTATGCTGGCTCTCTTTTCGCTTCAGACCGAAAACCAGTAGTGGAAGCACTACTATTTGGCGACAGAAATAGCTACCAGGGTGGTACCTATCTAGACGGAAGAGGATTCCTATCACCTAGTAAGCCTCTATGTTAACTTTTACTAAAGGACTTCAAAAAGGAGGAGGTACTCAATTCGACTGTATGTTTTATTATATGTGTGTTACCTCATAACTTTTTTCTAGAAGAACCTGTTTTGACTATTCTTTTTTTTATTTGAAAGCTGGTGCTTCTCATTGGTCCCATATAAATTGTAAATGATATAGGTCTAACTAGTAGTTTTTGATTTATATTGAAGTCGGTTGTACAACATTTTTAATTTTACCAATTGTATATAAAATTTCGATAGGTAATCAAAAGAAGAATGAAACAACTCACCTTAACCTTATCTTTAATAGCCAGTACAAACTACTCTGATCGCTCCAATAAGGCAGCTTAAATTTCATTTCAACCACACACTACTCCTTGTATGCATATGAAAACTGCAACATTTATCGATAAATGACCTCACTAAGAACGCGTCCGGTAAAAACCGATTTAGTGACGTACTTTATCGGACGACCATTCATTCTCCTGTCAAATATTGATTTAAAATATTTACAGGAAAGCGGACCGTGCCTAGCGGTGTTCGTTAGTGACTAAGTTGCGGGCAAGCAGGCGTTTCGGATGAATCATAGGACCAGGCAGGTTGCTTCGGTTGGAACATTATATTGCGGTATATTTTTTGCACTTAACTGTATGTCGAGGTTTTGGTGGCAGTGGCGTAATTATATCGCTTATTCTAATTCTTTGTACATATTTAAATTAAAAAATATAATCGTTATAGTAACGGCGAGTCGTTTTGCATAAAGAAAAAGTATCTCATCTTACATTTAATTTAACAAATGTAAAATTTAAAACCGTTGTACTATAATATGACACACGGTCTCGTTACCCATAAGGCAAAGTAGAGATTATAACAAATTGGTTAGTTTTTGTGATGTTTCGTGCTCTATGGCAAACCAACTCTTCAACTATGAAATGAATAAAATTGGAAATCATTTATACAAAGGCTAAAAACCTTGACCGTGTAGTAACGCTGTAAGAATATCCACTACGCCACTACCCCATACCGTCCCGTGGGTGTCGTAAGAGACTACAGAGGGAAACTGAAACAGGAGATGGGCAGCAGCTTTTTCCTGATAACCGCTCAAAATAATAAGAAACTGCAGTTGACAGCGTGCCACGCTTAGCAGCGCCCGCCTGCTAAGCGTGGCAAAAATGGCAAAATCCCCCCTATGAGGCACTCTATGGGGGTAGGCCTATCTTCAGAGCAGTGCATGCCCTACTGTGTTCCGGACTGAAGGGAAATAGGTAAAAAGCGGTATCTACCCAATCGGACTCCTAGGCAGAAAAGGGCTCCCTAGTTGGTGGTGGTTGGGGGGGTATACAAACTTGAAGACAAATGGGTGGATGCTTACAATTTACCTTTAGATGAGTTACGAGTATGTAATAATATTCCCTACACACTAATTCATCGTCGTCGAATTTTCTAACGACTTCAAAAAAGGAGGAGGTTCTCAATTCGTCGGAATCTTTTTTTATGTATGTTTACCGATTACTCAAAGACGCCTGAACCGATTTGGAATTTTTTTTTTTTTGTTTCAAAGGGTATACTTTCCAAGTGTTCGTATTTAAATTTTATCGAAATCGGTCGAGGGGTTTTTAAAAAATCAACAATAAATTATATTCATATTGAAGTCGTTTGTACAAAATTTTAAATTTACCACTTGTATTTTATTGTTTTCTCACGTTTATCACACGATGCTTTCTTTCACAGAACACGTGATAAATCAAAAAGTAACTTGAATTACTCGTAGGTGTAGCACTGGGGAGCAAGCTCAGATTTATCGCATATAAAGCAAAACAGGACTAAAATAAACGAAACGTATAGATAATATTACAAATAAAACGTACCTAAATTACGATCAAGCCTATACACGTGTCCACGTCACGTAATCAAAAGTAAAGAGAGGTGAGTGGAATCAAACAGTGATACCGATACAATTGCAAACAACAGATTCGCTTTTCGAGCAAGGATCGAATTTATAAATTAGAGAGAACGGAACTTGTTCGAGCACAATAGTCGCATAATTCGACTGTTTGAACTAGTTCTCAGGTATAAAATACAATAAAACTGTATAATACAGCTCGCTAGAACAGAAAATACAGTGTAATAATAATTTAATACCTTGGCAGGCAACCTAGTTTAGCGAGCTTAAAAATAATATAGTATTTTAGGAAAATACACCTATCTAGAAAAACTTATTATTCATCTTAAAAAATTATAAAAAAAATTAAACTTAAAATTTCATCCAAATCGTTAGAACCGTTTCCGAAAAGCCAATTAATTACATACATATTAATATACTAGATAGTATAGGACTCCTTTCTAGCTAGAAGTCCGTCTAAGTAGGTACCACCCTCTTATCTATTTCTTAGGAGTGCTTGCATTGGTGCCTATATAATTACAGGGAGTGAGTCATTCCAACTTAGTTCTCAAGGGTTACAACGCATACGTAACTTTCTTTGTTCAAAGTTGGTTGCAGGTGTCCATGGGCTACAATATGCACTGACTATCAGGTGGAGTGTAAGTTCCTTTGTCATTTTAATTTTACAAAATAAAGGTGTCGATGGGCTCCTTTCCCCACTTACCAACATACTGTTAGCTTGTTGAGTTTCATGTAACACAAATATTCACGTCATATTTATACCCGAAAACCAACTATTTTCTTTTACAAATTATGTTCAAATTCTGATGCGGTTCGAGTTCCTGTCCAGCAGCTAATCACGTTACGAGAAATTAGGTATTCGATATTTGGTGACAACTTCAAACAAAGAAGGCCACAAATATACGCTTTGTCTTACCTAAGGAGCACTAAGGATAAGGATGATATGCCTCACAGCCTGAAATAATACAGGCTCTTATTTTTAACCGCAATACAGTATTGGGTGCACCAACTGCTGGCGGTAGGAATAGCCAAAAATTATCCATTTAAATTGTTTTTAAAACTGCACTAATCTAAACTAAATTGAACTCAGTTCGTTTGCGCTTTGAAATTTTTGAGGTGAGAGCTCAGCCCCTGATCTACCGCGACTCAACTCATAAACCTTACGATCAAAAATATTATTAAAAAACTATTTCAAACCTCGCCTATTACCGACCGTGTTAACGCGTTGAATTTTAAAAATAAACATTACATTTTGTTATCTACATTACTTAACTATCTTCCCAGAACTTCAACGGTCGATGCCAAAACAGGTCGTTTACTGAGTTATCGGCATGCTTAATTGGTAGATAAAAAATATTTACCATAAGAATAGTCGAGTCGGTTTAGATTCACATCGCGGTATGTTGGATTTCTAAAGCAATGAGACTAAGGTATTCATCACTCGACATAACAAATGCGACGACTCCAGTATCCATTTTTTATTGTAATTATTCACCTAAGCTACGAGTATTCTTAGTTTGTAAAATTTGTAATCAAAACTTTAAAACGAAAACTTCAAATTGATCATCATCAACCTTCGGTCAGCCTAAAATTTTAATTAAGATTTGTGCTTGAGATTTACTAAAATATATGTGCTAAATTTTAAATTATTATATTAAACAGTTTTAGAGAGACGGCTGTGACACAAGGATGGACAGACATCGAAGTAATTACATTGAGTATTCTTGTTTTACAATTTTTGGCACCGAACTAAAACTAAAAGTGCAATGGTAAAATTATATTTTATAGAATAGAATAGAATAAGGGTAACAAACGAGCACACAGTCCATTAGATGAAAATTGGATGCTGTGGCTTATACCTGCATCTATCCTCGATTAAAAATCAAAATATAGATGCGACCCAGATGTAATCACCCAGACCCACAGATTATTTTAAGTTTTAACCATATATTTCACACATATATTCACATATATTCACTGAGTAAAACTCAAGTTCCTATGTACTGTGCTTTAAAATTAAATTTGTTTTTAAATGTTCCTAAAGCGTAATTAATTTCTAATTATAATTTTTCACGACGATTTTCGGGACATACCTATACATATTGGTTAGTATGCAATATGTGACAGGAAGGTAGTACTTAACCTAATACGTAGAGACGCTAGCTAACAAAAAGTGTTCTAATGACCACCAAGTCGGTGAAGCCGTTACATGACCTAATGTTACGAAATAAACTTCTATAACAGTATCTGTTTCAAGTAACATACCTACACAATAATACGTGAACAAATTAACGCCTGTAAAACTGTAAACCATAAAGTATCGATTATTATTAAGAAGCGTTTGTACATTTGATTAAAAGTAAGGGGGTTTTTATAGAATAAATGTGACAAACGAGCACACAATCCAACTAATAGTAAATGAATGTAGATGCTAATAGACATCTACATCTATCATCCATAAGAATCAAAATGCAGATGCGTTATCACCCCTGAAGACTAAGATGGAATGCCTCGTATCCAGTAGAAAGGGTCTCCGTTTGTCTACACTCACTATATAAAACACAGCACCTTAATGCTGCTATTTTACGCTGGTATTTTGTGAGAACGTGATCCTTCACCGGCCGAGCGGACCCATTCGTGCTACAACCATAATATGGTTGCAGCATGGTTCTACTACGTTTACAAATTACCACATTTACTAGCAGTAGGACTCATTTTCTCCTTATAAGTTCGTCTGAGTAAGTATTTTTTACCTATTTAAGAGTATAAACAGCCGGTTACATACTGTGAGACAATCCGTCTTTATCCTAGAAGGTGTCGACGCATCTATAGCCTTCTTTGTTTGAAGTAAGTTGCGGGTGTCTATGCGCTGCAGTAGCCACTTACCATCAGGTGCACTGTAAGTTCGTTTGTCACTTCGATTTCATAAAAATAAAACATAGTTAACCCGTTGGTAAGTGGATGCTGCAATCCATATACTCTTATATCTATTAAGAATCAAAATGCGGATGCATTGTCACCCCTTAAATTAGTCTCAAGGTCATTCTTCTTTTTCATATAACTGAAGCGCCAAACAAACTTACAGTCCACCTGATAGTAAGTGGATAATGCTAGCCCATGGACAACTGCAATCAACTTCAAACAAAGAAGGCTCCGTGGCGCAGCACCTTTGCAATGAGTAGCAGATAATTGTTCCGGGTCTGGATGTTTGTCCTTTTGCAATTTATGTTTGTAAACTGCCCCCACGATTCAGGACAAAATCCTAGTGTGGAGGTAACGTTTTTATAAAAAGAAAAGGAAAGAAGAAGGCTACAGATGCGTTGTCACGTCAGAGGACTAAGATGAAACTTGAATGGATGGATGGATGGCAACACAGCAGTGCTACTCGGGAGCAGAAATAGGTAAGAGGGTATTATCTACCCAAACGGATTTCTATGTACAAAAGTAGTAGAGGAGTCCCACTATCTAAAGGAGTCCTACCTACCACCTAGCCATTAACTACCGACCGCGTGACTTGGTAGTCTACTGAATAGCAGTACACGGGTTTCAACCCATGTCGGAGGTAATAAATGTGAAAAATAAAATTCTTGTTGACTTTCGAATCCGTTTACTACATAGTAATTGTCTCCGTGTATCCAAAATGTCACTACATCCGAGCGTGCCTCCCATCTTATCGTAAATGTGATATCGGATACGATTATAGGCTAGGGTAAATAACGTGTCTGTGACTGTGTTTGCTCGTATACTTTAAGCAGAGAATTCACTAGACGGACATGCCCACGGACTGTTTGTCCGGACATGTCTGTCGCCACAATACACTACACCGGACATGTCTGTCGCCACAATACACTACACAAACTCATCAGTTTGTTTAAGACCGGCTACGTGATTAGTTCTGCGTGCACATTAAGATGACAACGAAACGACGAAAAATTGCAATAGTAGCTGGTGCTGCATTAATACTGTCCGATGAGTAGCGAAGTCCGGCAGGCATGTCTACATACATGCCCGTGGGCATGTCTGTCTAGTGAATTCCCCGCTTTACATTTGCGCTTACATATTAAAGTAAGTCAGTTGAATGAGAGATCAAGGAACACGCGAATCCAATCCAGCTGCATTGCTATCTATATCTATACAAATAAATAAAATTAAAGTGTCTGTTTGTAATGTCACAATAACAACTTTTTACTAAACGCATAATATGAAAGTATATACGGTACTTATAACAAAAACACAATTTTTTTAAATTTTATCTGTCTGTTTCGGCTAATCTCCGGAATGGCTGGACCGATTTTGACGGGACTTTCACTGGCAGATAGCTGATGTTATAAGGAGTAATAATAATAATTTTTGTTTTTGAAAAATAATTAGGGTTCCGCGCAAAAAAATTAAAACTCATGTAATCCAATCGTAATAAATTACACGCGGGCGAAGTCGCGGGGAACAGCTAGTTAAAACATAAATTTGGATAAGGATGTAAGCTAAAACCACACCTAATACTCTTAGTTGCAAGTTTCATTACAATGGTGAGTTGGCACATAAAATGCAGATTCAATAGGACTGGCCTATCTATATCTGCCGCTAAGCAGCAGTGCATTCACTGCTGTGCTTTTGATGTGTGTATGGAGAACTAGAATAATTACAGACTGTAAAGTATTGAATCTTAGTTCTCATGGAAAACAACGCAGCAATAACCTTTTTCAAAGTTCGATGCATGTGTTTATAGGTTGCAGTAATCGCTTACCTATAACTTATTTGTTACTTTAGGCAATTAATTATAAAAAAATGCACATTTACGCCAGGGAATCCTTGGTAGCTAGCTGGTAGCAACCCAAGTTCAAGTGTTAAGTGCAACTCTTAGCGCTGATTGACAATATGTTAGGCGATGGAGAAAATCTTGCAGGGAAACAAAACTTTTTAAGTGTCTCTTTCGGAAACAAATACTTAAATTCACAAAACGACTACATAATAATTCGCTAAGCTGAATATACTATGCAAACACATCAAGATTCAAAACTGACCAAGTGTACGCATCCATGCTATGTAGGTGAATAGGATATTATACGTATAGACGGACATTCAGACAAAAGTTCAACGCACCTCAACATCGTTTGACGTCTGTCCCGCGTCCAAGTAGGTACTTCACTTTTATGGAGTTATCCCAACTTCCTTAAATAGATAACTGATGGCCATCTCCGATTTTAAAGGATTGACGCGATTTGGTGATTCAATGTTTCACTACTGGATGTCGAATTTGCAACTCGTTTTAGATAAAAATACAAATACTCACCAGAAGTAAAACTTACATCGGTATGATTATGTCTCCTATAAAATTAACAGAAAAAAACGCGATAAACAACCAATTGAAAAATTAATTTACTAGCGATTTATATTCTTATCACAAATATACTAACGCGTAGCAGCAAAGTTAAACTATTTCATTATTTAAACTATTAGTTAAACTATTATATTATCAAATACCGAAAGAATATTACGTCGTAGAGCCACGATGCTGTGACTAATGCTGGGAATCTTTTATGGTACCACTAAGTTGCGTATATGTTTCCAATACTCATTTTTGTTTTAATTAAAGATTTTCAGAAAGTTTATGTCACAATGCAAAATTATAGGGGTTCCTTGTTGTTCCATCTTGAACTCTGAAAATGGTAAGGTAGATAACAAAAGTGTTGTAGTATTTAATTATAAAGACAATAGGAAAAACCTTCAATATTATCCTTTATTTTAAGCAATTCCTGTAATAAGTATATATTTATTACTAGTGGTCGCCCTAGTGGTCAAATTCGATCGTATTTCTTTTATTTTGAACGTTTAGGTTTGTATATTACGAAAGCTGTATTTCAGTTTCAACTGCATATTAATTTAGAAAACACAAAAGCATGCTAGAATGTTCCACTGGAAGTTAACCAACAAAAACAGTGGGATATTCCGTTGGTACAGAGTGTGCAGAAAGATTTGTTTCATAATTTCCATAGTGACCAAGATCAGGCACGCCTTCTAGCTGTTTCGACTAGTCACTGGTTACACGCTTTACCATCAAGTAATCTCGGCACATTACTTGATGGGGAAAGCTTGCGCATCGCCGTAGGAATCCGACTAGGAGAGGCGATTTGTCAACCCCATCAGTGCCTCTGTGGTGGCAGCGTCGACGAGTTTGGGCTCCACGGACTTTCATGTAAGAAAAGTGCTGGTAAATTTTCACGGCACGGTTCTTTGAACGATGTCATCCGAAGGGCTCTTGTCTCTATAAATGCTCCCTCGGTTTTAGAGCCTTGTGGAATATTTAGAGACGATAGCAGGAGACCCGACGGTATGACATTGGTCCCTTGGGAGAGAGGTAAATCCCTAATGTGGGATGCTACTTGCGTATACACTTTGGCGGCCTCTCATCTCAGGGGTACGTCGTTAAGAGCCGGGGCGGCATCAGAGGCAACTGAACTGAGTAAGTGGCACAAATATGAGTCTCTGAGAGATGACTACATATTTGTGTCATTTGCTGTAGAGACTATCGGTTCAGTCCACGCGCGGTGAAGTTCCTAAAGAAACTCTATGCGCAACTGGTCGTTGCTGCTGGTGATAAGAGGGCTGGCTCTTTTCTGACTCAAAGGCTATGTACGAGGTGTGATCAAAAATTAAGGTGACTTTTCTTTCTTTTTGTTTGTTATTCTTTTGTTATGTTGGTACACTTGTCTTGAACATCTGTGAAAAGTTTCAAGTGTATAGCATTTTTTGTTCGTTTGTGAAAGGCATTAAGGTTAGAAGTGTTTTACGTGCTCGGTGATTTTCTACTGTCGAAAAACATGGATCAAAGAATTGGCATTAAATTTTGTGTAAAAAATGGAATCAAGTGCTTTAAAAATCTTGAAATGTTGACAGTGGCATACGGTGAGTCTACTTTAAGTAAAAGAAATGTTTACAAGTGGTATAAACTCTCCCAAGAAGGCCGAGAAGACACCAATGACGAAACTCGCTCTGGACGCCCCAGCACGTCATCAACTGATGAGAACGTTGAAGAAGTGAAGAAAATAGTGTTGAGGAATCGTCGAATTACCATAAGAGAAGTTGCTGATGATATCGGCATTTCATTTGGTTCGTGCCAAGCAATTTTAACGGATGTTTTGGGCATGAGACGTGTGTCAGCGAAGTTTGTTCCCAAATTGCTAAATTTTGACCAAAAGAACCGTCGCGTAAGCATCGCTGAAGAGCTGTTGAATGATGTCAACGACGACCCAGATTTACTCAAAAGGGTCATAACAGGTGATGAAACATGGGTATACGGTTATGACGTCGAAACTAAGGCTCAATCGTCCCAGTGGAAGCAGTCAGATGAGCCAAGACCGAAAAAAGCACGCCAAGTTCGGTCAAATGTCAAGGTGTTGCTCACTGTTTTTTTTGATTATCATGGCGTAGTGCATCAGAAACAGAAACAGAAACAGAAACTTTTTTATTCAATATAGATTATAAATAATACTTATTGAAAGTCACTCAAAGGAGTCATCAGTCATCAGGAGTTCTTACCACAAGGTCGTACAGTTAACAAGGAGTATTACCTTGAGGTTATGCGCCGTTTGCGTGAAGCGATACACGCACCACGATAATGCGCCAGCTCACATGTCATTGCTTGTACGTAATTTTTTGGCCAAGAACAACACCGTAATCATGTCACAGCCACCGTATTCACAGGATTTAGCCCCCTGTGACTTTTTCCTGTTCCCGAAACTCAAGAAATCCATGAAAGAACGGCGTTTTGCAACGATTGAGGACATAAGGACCGCATCGCTGGATGAGCTGAAGGCTATACAAAAAAACTGCTTATCAGAAATGCTTTGAGGATTGGAAAAAGCGTTGGCACAAGTGTATTGTATCTGAGGGGGGTTACTTTGAAGGGAACAAAATAAATATTGATGAATAAATAAATATTTTTTGATAAAAATAAAAAGTCACCTTACTTTTTGATCACACCTCGTATAGCCATTCAAAGAGGAAACGCAGCCAGCGTTCTTGGCACGATACCACGGGGAGTAGGACTATATGATGATTAAGTTATTAGTTTTAGTTTTTTTATTATAGTCCTTTAAAATTGTATATAATATTAAATATATAAATATAAAATAAACGCGGTTTGACCACAGACTATTAAGTGTTTGACATAATTTTGTCCAAGCGACAATTAGCTTTGTTTGACGACATTGACATTACGAACGTAAACAATGGATATTTTATTTTATTTTATGTATTTGTAATACATATTAAGTTTTATCTTTCTGCACTATTTCTCCATATAAACTTTAACTATGCCAAATCTTATACTCCTCAATAAGTTTTTTCTCTTCACGTTTTATTCATAAATAGATGTAGGTAATTGGTTTCTCGGAAATCGATTGTTTTAAGGATTTGGATGAAATATTGTACCTGAGAGATTTTTCTTACAACGCTTTCGTCGGTCGTCCATACTTTTAACATTCACAAATGAAGTGCTAAGATTATAAAAAATCTCTCATACTGAAAGCCATTAACAACAAAGATGGTTCGCGAAAGTGAACCTTATTACTTATTCAATGAGTGACGTGCTGATTACATCATAAAAACATTGTTTTCTCATCAGCCATTTCAATTCGAATATCTACTTACTTATTGAAATTGATAAACCATGATGTATCTAACAAAAATATAACTTCACCTTGGGATAAAGAGTTCATTTTTATTCAATAAAAATATGTTACTTTAACTGTTGCCTCACTGCTGATGGTCACTTCTAAAAAAAATTTAATTATGCTAATTCCGAATCAATTGTCTTCCGAAAACCTACATACCCTAACAGTTTTTTGAATTTATCATCTGTTAATTGAATCCTTAAGATATAGGTCAAAAGAACGACCTCCTCACCGATTAATAAATAAATATTTCTATAGACCTACTAAGAAACCATGTCCTTCCTTATTTCTCAAAATCAAGCAAGTAGAAAGATATACGAATACTATAATAATATAAATTGATATAATAGTAAACATTAAAATATAAACTCTTAAGGTGCATGTTTTGATTAATATCCTTTCGTTAATCTCGTTGGGCCTGCTTCCTAATTATAAGGTTAAAACACTTTAACAAGAAAATCTATAGGAGTTTCCCAATTTCTTCCTTATTTTGAAAAACATGAATAGCACTTACCTTGTAAACGGACCACTCCTTTTAGTTATTTGACCAAGTATTTTCTCAACAGTCCGCCTGTCGCCTTCACGCGCCGCATCTAATAACTCCTGGCCTCTTCCCATGGCCCATTTATTTTTTAATACCACGCACAAAACTAACACAAAATTCAATCATCTCAATTTTTTACACTAGACTTCACTACACACTACTACTTCATTGATCGTGCCGCCATATTTAGAATAAGGTGAGTGCGCTCTAGCGGCCAACAGTGGAATCGATTTCGAGATGCTTACAAAGTCGGTCACACACATTACAATTTGCTGCATATCGTAACCTAATAACTCACTATAGCATATGTTTAGTTTACATTTAAAACAGATATTTTGTTTAAAGACAGAGCAGTGTCAATAATTATTACAGTTAAAAAGATTAAGTATGAATATCTTTCATTAGGAAACGACATAAATCATTTCAACGTGTTCATAATATAGAGTGCGACTACACAACTACGTTATCTACTATCTTGCTTACACTAATTACTTAAGTTTCTCTTTCTCTTTTACTCTGCTACGATTCATTCGTTCACCAAGTGATTTTTCAATCACAACTCATTCCCATTCGTTGGCCATTCATTTAAACGAGAATTAAAATAGAAATGAAATTGTATGTTTTGATTGTTATAGTTTTAATGAACCTAAACCTAATAAGTGTGGTTTATTAGATTTATGTTCATTGAAATAACTGTGATCAAAGATAAAAACTCTTATTCGTTCGTATTTCGTATAAATCATTATTCGATATAACCACAGAATAAATAATAGTACTACTTTGATTATGTATCAGAGTTGCGTTTCGTAGATTTTGAATCTGTCAAAATGAACAGCTGTTAAATGACAGCTCAAAGTATCATATAAAATTTGTTTACTTACATATTTTTTTTTCATTTTACGAATTTCGTGTCATGATTGGTAATTATAACCTAAGAAGCGCTTCGACATGTTTTCTAATTATTATTACAGTTTTGCTATACTTCTAGTTGTGTCCATTGTACAAGTCCAAACCGAAAGTAAGTAAATACTTACTGATATTTATTGTTTTTATTTTTATGTGATGTGTATTTGACAATTATTTACCAAATATTTTACATAATTAATAGTTTCCGCATGTGTATATTACCTTATAAAGCTACATATGTCGAGAAATTTATACCGCAAGAGTATGATGTATATCCCATATTACTGTGGGGTAAAATACTCTTGTGTTAAATATTCTTGTGTTTAGATGAGTTAAAAGAATATTTGGATTAGATTGTTTTATAAATCTTTGCTAGCTTAATAACTTATATGAATTGTTTATTCAAATTTACAAATATCAAAGTAAAGTTACAGCATATAATATTATGTTTCACTGCTGTGCACAGGCTTCCTCTAATTTCTCAGCGGTAAGTCCATTCCACTGACACAGTGCGTTGACAGACTTCATATTATGTTTTCGAAATATTTTATTCTTTAAACATGCAAGTGCTGATTATTTTTAGTTGTTATTAGGAAGATGCTGCTGCTATCTCCTGATTTGTTTATTTCTGTTGCCTCTTACGACACCCACAGGATAATATGAGGTAGTGGACATTCTTACACCGCCACTACATGGTCAATTTAATTAATTTATTGCTTTATCAAAAAGTTTTTGTTTTCTTATAAGCTAGTGGTTTAAAACATTACATAAGTGTTTTAAGTTAATATTGTAATTACCTCTAAAGAGTATTCTCAAAAGATAGTAATTGTTCAGTATCTGCCAATCCGTTATATTCCCATGGCTGTCATAAGAGACGACAAAGGGAAATAAACCAAGACATGGGCTGCAGCTACTTCCTAATAACAACTAAAAAATAAAAAAAACAGTTGCCAACCTGCCTCCCAAGCATGTCGACTATGGCAAATAGTTGGGCTACATTTAGTAGTATTTGAAAATTTTAGAGAATATCCAGATTTTAGAGATAATATACCCCAATGCACACAGATCAGTTAGATCCTATAGATTTATAGGATCCCCTAGGTATCCCCTGGTCCCTAGGAATACAGTGGAATCAGTTTATAATGACATCGAAGGGAAATAACAAACACGTCATACTAAGCGGAAGTCATAAAAAGCATTTTGTAGAAAATAAACAATCTCCTGTTTGTATTTATTTTAATAGAGAGAAACAAAATAGAGATAAATGAAAATAAAAATTGTACGTAATAAGTACACATGTAACATATTTTTAATTTTTTACATAAAAAATCAGTAATGCTTGTTTGCTTTTGTTTTTTCTTTATATTGTAATCACAGTCTCTAATACTATTGTGTAAAGAAGACATCGCCTTCGTCAAATTATCATTTTCAATATTGCTATAAACAAATTGTGATAACAATTCTGCAGCCTTTAATGCCTCTTTTGCGATAGGTAATGGTTAATAGAAATAAAATAATCCCAAATTCCCTTGCGAGAGATGAGTTGGATTCTCCATTTTTTTTATCTGCATATTATTGCACCTTTCTCCTCAATCGTAAATACTTTACGATGACATTGAGATGTCATTTTTTCACAAATCACTAACAAACAATGCGTGACTATCAATATCAATTACCCACTGATACTCAAAACAACACTGCCAAAGGTGTTAGGAATCATGTCGGTCGCTATAACCCGACACAATTTATTAAAAATGGGTCACAATAAGCGACATGTCACTATAAGCGAAGTCATTATATCCGACTTTGTTATAAAGAATTTTATATGAAAACCAAACTTCGCTGTGTAATTACTTCATAATAAGCGGTTGGTCAATATAGGTGGAGTCATAATAAACGGATTTCACTGTAATCTCTTTAATTGTAAATTTTTTATTAAAAATAAAGGAAATTAAATAGATCATAGAATGGATATAACATTTTTTTTTAAAGTTATTAATTCAAATTGACTTATAAATTCTTAGATAAATATAAAGATGTGTACTGTTTTAAATATTGGTAAATTGGTATACCTTGATTAATGTATTATATGTTTACTAACAAAATAGAAATTGCTACTGTTTTGTTTCAGATGTGACAATAACAATACCTTTAAACAAAACAACAGATTTGTCAAACAAAGAACTATATGGAGAATATGTAAATCTTAATGCCTCATCTACACTTCAAGTAGGCTTTACTAATGTTTCAAAGTCATTAGCGTTCATAATATTTCAAGTACATAGTCACTTGTACAATATCACTTTGTACAACAATACTTTAACAAGAAGTTCATCTGTTTATGGCACTAACATTGGAATATACAGTGCAGTGAAATCAACCTTGGATAAGTTTTTTATTTATAACCAAAACATGGTCAATGTAAAACTGTTCATATCAATACATGGATATGGTGCCAAAGGTATTTCTTTTTACTTTAAATTATTCAGTAATATTAATATACTATGTGTTATATATAGATCTCCCATATAGTATAATGGAGTTAAATTAGTATAATAGGGTGCTAGCCTAGTCTTAGCATTACTAGAGGAAGGGAAACTTGCATATTGAAGAGGTTGAGAGAGTTGCTGCAGCTTGAAGAGGCCTATCTCCAGTAGTAGATTTAGAAACAAACAACTTAATTGTTTCTTTTGTAAAACTCAAAATTACAAAAATAAATTCTATATAATGAGAAAAGCCAATTGAATAGTAAATTTATTGATAACTTTTATTTATATTAATTTATAATATTTTTGTTCAAGATCCAATACCAGGTGGTTGTAACATGGAATTTCAACCACCGATATCACCATCTATGCATATATCATACAACAATGACTATGTACTCATTGAAGCTGCATCAGCTAGAGACTCAGCTGACCTTGCGTGCACGTCCATAAATGATGTAATTGTAGTATTTTATTTGATGTATTTACCAGAAAGGAGTTTTGATTCAGATACTTATTTTGAAGGAATTCAGAATATGATGACTTTGGATAATATTTCTGAAAATGGTGAAATCGTAAGTTTTTACCCATATTTTTTCTAGTTGTAGAAGGGGAAAAGAAAGATTTCTTCAAAAAACAAATTTAATACACATCAACATGTAGATACAAACATACTTAAAACACTCACGTCTGTCATCTAGAGGGGTAGGCAGAGACTACGGATTTCTATTTGGCACAATCCTGACACACCTTTCTCGCCTCTTTCCCGTCCATATACCTATGCATACATGTTCAGGGTTAATGGGTATTATCTATTTTTATATAGAAAGGTGACAAACAAGCACACAGTACACCATCAGTTGCACTGTGTACTTGTTGGTGTGGTAATTGAATGCTGTGGATCAAAATGCAGATGCATTTGACAGGATTATAGTGCCCAAGTGTATCCGATCCGATTGGGACGGCAAACCAACATGGTCGTAGAGGATTAGGCACAGGATCAACGGATTTACATGCTTTTCGAGGCACGGGAGTGAAACGTCACCGACATACTGTCTCCTAGCTGCTTTTGAGAATTTCTTGACAGAAAAACCCAGTAAATAATTTTGGCCCAGCCCGGGTTCGAACCCGGGACCTCCTGATTAGCAATCGCGTTTACGGCCACTAGACCAGCGAGGATATTTATGTTTTTCTTATCAGATCAATGCACTCACTATTGTGTTGTTCCAGTTTGAAGTGTAAGAAAGCCAATGTAATCAACTACCTTGAGGCTTTCGTCTTCAAAGGTAAAACAATGCATCAGGCATGTTACCTTTGTTTGCAATTAGGTAAAAGTGACGTGAGCTGCCATCAGTAACTGCAGGCTTATTAATCGATGTTGTTGTAGTACACTCAAATTAATAATTAATCAAACAATTAATAAGTGTGTGTCCACGCAAAATACATGATGACCACCTACCTAACCTGTACTATCAATAGATAATTAATTAAAATTTAATACTAACAATATGAAATGACATTAAAACATTAAAATTTTTGAAAATTTAAATAAATTTTTATACATATATATATTTATTTTTATACCACGTATAAAAATAAATATTTAATAAATATTTATTTTTATACGTGGTAGAGCCATGCTGCAGCTATATTAGTAGTATTGTTGTAGTACGAATGGGTCGGCTCGACCGAGGAAGGACCACGCTCTCACAGAATACCAGCGTAAAATAGCAGCTTAACACTGCTGTGTTTCGTGTGGTGAGTGTAGAGAACCGGAGACCCTTTTTACTGGAAAAGAGGTATTCCATCTTAGTCCTCACGGGTGACAACGCATCTGCATTTTGATTCTTTATTGAAGATAGATGTAGATGTCTATGGGTCACAGCAACCACTTACCATCAGGTGGACTGTGTGCTCGTTTGTCACCCTATCCTATAAAAAAAAATTGTGTTATGACTTATATTAATTGTACAAAATGTTAATGCACTAAGTTTTATTATGCAATTATATCATACCGATGTAGCCTAACGAATCAGTAGGCTGAAGTGGCAATGGGCCGGCCATATAGCTCGACAAACCGACGACCGATGGGGAGAAAGGAAAGCGAAGTGAATGACGGCACCCCCCTAGATGTAGTGACGACCTGGTAAGAGATGCAGGAAGTTAGTGGATGTAGGTAGCTCAGGACCGTGTTTTTGTGGCATTCCTTGGAGCTGAACTATGTTCAGCTGTGGACTTGTGAAGGCCTATAATGATGACAATGAAATGGTGTCATGGCGGTTATGTCTTCTTTTTTCAAATGCCAACCTGTACATGCAACCAGCTGATTAAAAACGAGGCTTTAGTTAACGACTGATGGCGGGAAATCCATCAAAGAACGATGATTGGTAATGTAGCATTACCTGCGCAAGGATATCCAACCCACCTGCCCAAGGTGGTGTGTATGGACAAATCTTTCAAACAATACTTGCGAGTTGTCATATTCTTAGAAAGGTATGATGCGAAATAGGTATGAAAATAATTTAGTAAAAGTTAAATCAAGTGCTTTGTGTCATTCCTTGGTCTATGTTCGGCAGTATTTCTGAAGGGCTGTAAAGATGATGATGAAAGTCACGTTACAATCTTAGTCTAAGGTTATAGAGTATTATACATTCCACCGTTTGGCACAGGCCTCTTCTAATTTCTGAGAGGTTATAACAAATAAATTGTGTTTATACAGATTTTGTTATCAATTTTTCTCATCAGTTCAAACGGGGTCCTTTGAATTTAATTTAATCATAACTACAGCCTAGTCCAAGGTTATGTTGCCCGACCGCGGGATGAACCGTGATTTTAGATAATAATGTTAAAACAGGTTCGGTTCTCAACGTAATAATCATATGCCGCGGCCACACACATCGCGCTAGCGCGAATATTCGCGTTATCGCAATGTACTACGCGTTAGATATGCGTCAGATATATCAAAACGAATCTAAAATCCGATTTCAAACACAAATCGAATCGTATCGATTTCTCAAACTAGAAAATCCGATTTCAAAAATCGACCTAACTAAGCTATGATCTTACGATCTGTACCATCAAACGAATCCAAATCGACAATAAAATCGAAATCGATAATATCCAAATCCAACGCAAACTGATGAAACTGAAATCCGTTTTCTCAGTTTCTCTCTTTCTAACCAAACACGACATAGCGGAATGAAAAGGATGGCGTGAATTTTGCGATTCGGATTTCGGTTTGTCGGCTATGGAAATCTATTGAAATATGCGGATCAATATTATCCATACTGCTAGGTACTTAAAGTCTATATTTGCTTTACGAGATTATGCGTTGATGAGTTTTTGGTTCCGTGTTTGGGTGTTTGCTTACTAGAACCTTTGAAATATGCGATCAATTTCGTTCTTATTATTAAGTTGTTAAAGACTTTTGAAGAAAGTTGATTTTGGTTTTTGGTTTAGTGTTTGTTTACTAGAAATAATCTTTCGTTTTCATGTTTTTTTCGTTTAGATGTAAATTTGACCTTGGTGACAAGTGCGCGCGTGCCGGTCAGTCATATCAGTGAATTACAGGATATTTACTGATGTTTATTGTCTGTTTGTTTAATAGAGTTTAGAGTATAAAGTAAAATAAGTTAACTAACTGAATTGTGTATGAATATAACATTTAAATATTTTTGATTTTGACTATCAAGTTTTTTTCTTTAGACTTTTTAATTGATTTGACGAGAACTGTTTTAATTTTCAAAATATCGCTATACACCTATAAGATTAAATGTAAAAACATACGTAAACACATCTACCCGCTTCGGTCGTGCAACGAACACTGAGTGTGTTCCGTACGGAATTTACGTATGTGTGTTGCGACTCGTACAAAATCTATGGAAGACTTGCGTTCGGAGCGGCTTTTTTCAGTTCGGGATTCCGAACGCACAGGCGGTCATACGGAATCTCGAATCGGAGAAAATTCCGTACGGAAAAATTCCGTACGTGTGTGGCGGGTCATAGATTTTATATGGACTTGCTGCGTTCGGAATCTCGAATCGGAATATCGAAACGGAATCCCGAAACGGAATTCCGTATGTATGTGACCGGCCTAACGGCATTCATGAAGCGAACAAGTAGTATGTGGCCGGCCCTTCGTGAATACTTTGTTACTTCGTGCGAAGTTTCAAGCACATCGCTTCGCTGTCGGTAAATTCTCTCACTTCAAATGCCGCGGCCACACACATCGCGCTATTGCGAATATTCGCGTTATCGCAATATATGTGGCCGGCCCTTCATGAATACTTCGTCACTTCATGCGAAGTTTCAAGCACATGAGTAAAGAAACCGTACAGAGGCAAAGCTTCATTCAACCGCGCGAATCGGTTGCACAACTACAAGCACGCGGGGCATGTGTGCGTGACCACTGGCCGCTTGTCGCGTACGCGGCGAGACTGATAAAAACCGGTTCGCTGGCACAGCCAGTGGACAATAATCTCAGGGTCAGTGCGACGCACGTTTTTTGTTTTGTTAGTTGCAAGTTTGAATATTTTAATGTAAAAACGTGGTATTATTAATAATGGTTGTTTATTGTACTGTGTACATGAATAATACTAGAAAAAATAAAAATATATCATACTTTAAATATCCCAAGGAGTAGTACGTAAGTAAATATTTGATTATTACTTTTTCAAGTAAGTACCTTTATTTTATTGTATGATCCTATTTTAAATAAGAAGAGAGTACTACACGGTGTGTTTTTACCTTTTTATTGTTATTTCAAGCTTTTACTAAACATTTGTAGGTATGTGGGTGGGTTGGTAACAGTGGCGAAGCTAGGGCTCCAAACTAGGGCAAGCCCAAGATATGGTTTTGTTGTTTTTAGCAGTTTTATAAAAATTTATCTTTTCTCTTTTTCGATTTTACTTTTTCCTCGCCGATTAGCACTTTAACACACTTCAATTTATCACAAGGAACACTATTATCCTCCATTTTCACTAAAAATCTATAAAAAAGCATAAATTTTCAACTCGCAATATTTATTCGCTCAAGTAAACACACAGAGTAAACATTGAAATGTGAAGAGAACTTGCAAAGGTATCGCCCGCGCTTGACTAATGACTAACTTCACACTAAAAGCCGGGCTTTTCGCTACGTACAAATTGCTATATAAACAATCGTAGTTGTATTTCATTATAGAACATTTTACCACAGGTTAGGAAGGGAGCGATTGTCTTCTCGAAAGCCCGGTAAAAGCCCACGCGTGCGAGAGAGACGACTAATTTTTATGACAACCTAATCGCGCAGTTTTGCCGCGTGTTGACGTTATAAGGCCTGTATATATACAGTAATCTATGGCCTGTGTAAAACAGGTCAGCGACAGCGATAGAGAAGCGCGCGGGAAATTTGAAATAGTTTGAAACAGTTTACGAGTTATTTTATTAGTTGATATTATTGATTGAGCAGTTTAATAGGACAAGCCCGGCTTCTCGGCTTCTATGGAGGCTTCGCTACCGGTTGGTAACCGTTGGTATGTAGTAGGTATGTGAGTTAAGTTCACATATTGCAAATAAGATTTTAAACACTTCCCGATGTCTGATTGAGTTGAAATTTTGTATACCGTAATTTCAGTGACAATGCAATAATATGATAGATATTGTTTTGTTTAGTTTGTCTTCACCTATTGTGACAACCCTACCAAAAAAGGTAACAATTTTGACAGCTCCTTAGAAGATTTGCCTCTGTACAGTTTCTTTACTCATGTGGTTTCAAGCACATCGCTTCGCTGTCGGTAAATTCTCGCACTTCAAATAGGGATGATCGATGATCATCGATGTTAAAAATTAAAACATCGATGTTGCCACATGTCAAACATCGAAACATCGATGTCAATAAACCCATAATCGATTATTGGGAACTTGCGAACAAGCGAACCCGCGAAATCAATATTTAACAAAATCTTGCATCTCTAAAATATTTAAAATTTTGAATAATTCAGAATTCCTGAACGCATAGATAACCTAAAAATATATCATTATGGTGTATCAAATTTAACTGTCAAGTGTCAACTGTAATCTCGCAGTTGTCACTGATTTCGCTTTGTTATTCTGTGGTGTCGTTGTTGGTTGTCTGTTTGTTTGTCGGTTGTTTTAAAAAAAAATCCGATGGTTGATCTTAAACAAGATCCAATGCACGTTTAGAACAATGTTATTGGTTCTACCTATCTAAAATAAAATAAAAACTTGCGGTGAGATATTTGACCACAATCCCTACATCAACGCCATCTGAGCGGTTATCTACCTACTTCAAAAAGGAGGAGGTACTCAATTCGACTGTATATTCTTTTTTTTTAATGTGTGTTAAATCATAACTTTTTTCTGGGTGAACCTATTGCGATGATTCTTTTTTTTTATTTGAAATCTGGTGCTTCTTACATGGTCCCATATAAATTTGATCAAAGTCTGACCAATAGTTTTTGAGTTATCCTTAATAATTTATATTGAAGTCGGTTGTACAAAATTTTAAATTTTTAATTATTTTGAAAATCTGGCTAAACTCTTTATCAACAGAGAAACAGATTGAAAGGTACTACTTTGTCAAAATTACTATTTCTTCAATCAATCGGCAATAATATTGGACTATATAACAAATGAACTAGATATTTGTGAACTTCTTCCATTTTTTTAATTACTGTTTTACACTACATTGTTTATTAATTTCTTTTATTTCATTAATTATAAACCATAAACACATGACTATTTTTTTATTCATCTAATTCTAACCTATTAAATACATGTGCAAAAAACATCGATAATGGCCAACATCGATGTTTTGAGTAGGTTAAACATCGAACATCGATGTTGAGCTATCGATGCCAACATCGATGTCATCATCGATGTTTCTGCAACATCGATCATCCCTAACTTCAAAGGGTTTTATCGTGATGGACATCGCGTGTGCGGCCACACTCACTGTTGCGGTTTTAGCGCTTTTCGCGCATTTCTAAGCTCTTCAGCGCTTTTTTTCAAAAGATGACGCGCTAAACATAATTTAGTGGAATCTGATGGAAAATTTAAAAAGATTTTGTCAACCTCCAATTAAGCCAAAAAGTCAGGGTTCAGAGCCAAAAAAATTGAAAAAAATAATATGAGTTCATTCTGGTCGGGTATTCCCCAACCATAATGTTTGGTTTAGTGTATTGTTTTGTCTCTTTTTACATTAAAGAATTTTACTATGGCTGTCTCGCTCGTGTTACTAACAGAGAAAAATCGGTTTATTTATCTTATTTACTACGTACCTATTACGGCGGCGCGGAGTTCCTTTCTTATTAGAATTTTAGTTTGAGTGTTTTCGTGAAAATCTTAAATGGAAGTTCCACTGAAGAAGAAGGCTTATAGCCAAAATATCGTTCGGAATGGTAGGTGATGGAAGAGTTCAAGAATTGGCTAAGATCTGTGAGTAATGATCAAAATAAGGCCATTTGTTTTCTATGTCATTCAGAAATGTTTGCAAAACTTGTCGATTTACGTAAGCATGCCGAGACTAAAAAACATAAGAATAAATGTGAAGCTGTATCAAAAAATCGGCAAATATGTTTTGATGTTGTACCAAAGGACAATTTTAGTAGATGCCGGAAAGCAGAAGGAAAATTGGCATTATTCATCACGAAACACAGTTCAATTTCTAAAATTGACCATTTAACCGATCTATGTAAAGATATATTTCTTGATTAAAAAGCTGTAATAGATCTTAAACTACACAGAACCAAATGCACTCAAGTTATTAATCAAGTGTTGGCACCACATTTTAAAGAACTTTTGAAAGATATTGGAACGCAAAAATACAGCATTATTCTTGATGAATTCACCGATATCAGCGTGACAAAATTTATAGGGATTATTGTGAGATATTTTAGTCTGACATTAAATGCAGTTTTTTCTGCGTTCCTGTCTCTGGAGCCTGTGGATAAGGCTGACGCCAATGGACTCGTGACAAGTTTAGTGAAATGCCTCAGTTCCAATAATCTGCCAATTGCCAACTTGGTTGGGTATTGGTACAGATAGGTATAAGAAATTCTGCGAACACAATACAACTTACCGAACCATAATATTAATAAGATGTGTTTGCCATTCACTGCAGTTGGCTGTTAGTCGTGCATCAGAACAAACGATTCCAAAACACATCGAATTTCTTATTAAAGAAACATATAAATGGCTCGCACTTTCCACGAAGCGCCAAAAAGAATATGAGGAAATTTATAATCTCATTAATTGTGGAGAGCAGCCCCTGAAAATCTTAAAATTATGTAAATTTTAAATCAATGGGAAGAGTTAAAGGTCCATTTCCAACTCACGAAAGACAAGTGTTACACTTCAGATGTATTATCGCGTATGTATGCAGACGAAGCCAAGAGATTACATTTATTATATTTGAAAAAAATTTTGAATGACGTTCAAACCGGAATAAAAATTTTTGAAGAAGAAAACACAGATCCCGTCAAATTATTATCATCATTAATGAATCTGTTTAGATCTGTTGTTACCAAGGTCTTAATACCTAATGCAGCTGTTACTGATAAAGACTTTTTAAACGTTAATGTGCGCATCCATCTGAATCCCGTTCCATATCTTGCATATTTATTTGAGGACCAAGCCCAAAGAGTAAATATACCACCAGAAAAACTATCTGGAATTAGAAGAAGCTGCATTGAATTTACAGTTCAGTTAGCAAGCAATACAAATTTAGAATAGACTGCCGACCAATTACGCTGCTCTAGAAAAAATGGCTCATCTATCTCAAGAAAATACACTGAAACAAGTCAAAGATAATTCAATTACTGTCCTTTCTAAAGCATTGGGATTTCACGACGAAAAAATTGATAAAATACTGACGCAGTGGCATAGGATTCAATATATCCAATGGGAAAATAGTAGTGAGGATACAGTGAAGTTTTGGGCTCAAGTCTCTAGATACAAAAATGCGGCATGATTTAATGCTTTCCAGGATTTAGTGGACCTGGCTATCACTGCTTTGTCGCTTCCACATTCCAATGCTGAGATGGAGCGCGTATTCAACGTAATGAACATTATCAAGAGCAAGATACGCAACAGAATGTCAGCTGTTACATTGAATTCTATTTTGCTTATACGGCACCAAATGAGATTATTAAAGAAAACTTGCCACACCAACGAATTACCTGAAAATGTCCTGAATAAAATGACAAAAACTATCAAAAAAGGAACTTTAGCTGGCGAAAGTACATCACAGACACTGACACCTGAAAATAATTACGAAACTGACCACGAAAATGTGACTGAGTTATTGAACATGGTTGATTTTAACAATTAAATAAAATTATTATAAAGCCATTAATTGTTTTTCTTATCTTTTCAATTATAGCCAAAAATTTTAACAATGCGAAAAGTTTAGTGGATTTTAGTGCTTTTTAAGCCCCGTTTTTTTTTTTTCAAAATATAGCGCTTTTTTGACAAGAGTTTGATGGTTTTCTTTTTGATCTAACCGCAACACCCCCACACTTCAGTCTGCCCACAGATATCGTGCGTAGCGGATGTGTCAAAGTAAATTAGGGTCTGCGACGTATTTCCGACATGGATTGGTGTAATGAAAAAATTTTGTAATTTATAAGTAATTACGAGTCCGAGCCGATATTAATAATAATAGTAGGTTAGGCGTAGGAAAGTGACGACCCCATCGCCCGCTGACGTAACAGTTAAGTGACAAAACTGCTACGTCGGTGCAGTCAGTCAGCGCCTTGCCAAGAGGTGTGAGCACCGTGCTTCGGCAGAATTGAGGATGCAAAGGCCCGTTTGTGCTTACGGCCACACCATGAAACGGTGCCGGGCCTGGGCTTCTCCCGTTAATTGACGCCCATTTTATGGATGATGGAGAACAATAATACGAGCAAAGGGCCGCTGCCTGGGGGTCGCCGGGGCGCGTCTGGAGCTGGCGCTGAACATGACAGCATGCGGGCCGTCAGCCGAGCGCGAGGTGTTGCACGACCACCTAGCAGCCCCTCGCATCCATCATCCCCACCAGATGGCTTGGTGTCGGCAGGTTCCTCTCGGACTCGGCAAGCGGCACCCGCCGCTGGTGGAGAATGCCATGAATCTTCTCGCTCTGGTCGATTCAGGCGATGATGGAATGGTCACCCACGAACTAGAGCAGATGAGGAATAAATTAGAGTAGGCAATTGTGGAAACGCGCAGTACGCCTCTCGAAAATCGACCGCGACTCCCGTGCATAACCCTAAGCAAGCGGAATCGGGATGTCGTGACGACCCTGAACCCATTGCTGGCAACCTACTTGGAAGCCAGCCGGGACCTTTGCGATACGGACTCAATACTTTTTGGCGCCGCTTTGGCAGTTTGCCGCATTGTTGGTGCCAAACTTCCCACGTCTGGACGTGCTACTGGACAAAGTAGCGCTATCCCAGCCTGGAGAAGAAGGATTGAGGACCGTATTGCAAAGACAAGGGCCCTCATCGGCAGACTGATAAGCTTCAGGTTGGGCAATAATAGGCCGAGAATTATGCGCACCGTCAGGATGGCGTTTGCTGGGACAAATATCAGTTTGTCCCAGCCGGACCTCAGCATGGGCTGATGTGGACGCTGGTGTGCCGCAAGGCGGTATTCTTTCTCCTAGAATTTTTCAATTTTTATAATTTTTATTACCTCCATCCTCGACTGCTTGTATCATTTGACGCCGATGACCTTCAGCTTTATGTGCAAGCTGAAATTGGGGATATTCATAATGGGATCAAAAAACTTAACGACAACTTATCAGCTATCAAAGATTCGTCTACTCGTTATGGAGTTTTGGTCAATCCTTTGAAATGCCAAGCTATACTGGTGGGTAGCTCAAGGATGCTGACTAAGATTAATCTTGCAGATTTACCTCCTATTTATTATGATAGTATTATAATTCCATTCAGTAATTCTGTTAAAAATCTTGGCCTACACATCGACAGCACGTTTAATTGGAGAACCCAGGTTTCAGAAGTGAGTCGTAAATTCATTGCCACGTTATGCTCTCTGTATCGTTTAAAACATTTTTTCCCCACAAAATCTAAGATCATGCTTGTCCAATCGCTCATTTTACCCATAATTGATTATGCAGATGTGTGTTACCCAGATCTGTCCCAAGATCTTCTGAACAAGCTGGAACGCCTTCTTAATAACTGTATAAGATTTATTTTCGGGCTTTGTAAGTATGACCATATTTCGCAATATAGATCTAAGCTAAATTGGTTTACAATCCGTCAGAGGCGCAATTCCAGAATATTGCTTGTTCTTTTTTTCCATTTTAAATTTTAAACCCATCTTCGCCTTCTCATCTTAAGAGTAAATTTAACTATCTCTCCTCATCTTATGATAGGGTCCTACGTTCTTCTTTTGACAACAAAATCTGTATTCCTGTTCACTTCACTGAGTTCTATGGTAACTGCTTCACAGTTCAGGCTACATGCCTTTGGAACTCCTTGCCCGATGACATCAGAAAAGCGCCCAATAAGTACGCTTTTAAAAAATTGGTCCGTAATCATCTATTGAAGACAACGCATTTTACATGATTCATCCATTTAATATGTATTGCTAAACAGACACATATATTCATAGTTATTTGTATGTACTAATTATATATGTATTTAAATATGTATATTTGTATACATATGTCATATATTTGTATATATGTATGTATAGGTCGTATATGTATAGTTTATTTATTTGTAAAATGTATATATTATGTAGTTAATTATCATTTTGTGTAGTGTTATTTTATTCTATATTGCCACACCTACGTCAAATTCTCACCACTCCATGGGTTGACTGGTAGAGAATGCCTCAAGGCATTAAGTCCGCCCTTTGTATTCTTTTGTTTTTAGGGAATGCAATAAAGAATAAATAAATAAAAATTAAATTAAGCAGAGAATCGCTGCTTGGGGGAAGCGGATTCGGCGATATACCGAGAGATCGACACGGTTCAACCAGAATCGTCTCTTCCAGAGTGATCGGAAGAGGCGCAATAAATCATTGGAGCGGCCAATGGAACGGGCAACGGGCCCAGCACCGAATCAGGCCGACACTGTAACATTCTGGCGCGGCCTCTGGTAACCACAGCGAGGGCCCTTGGACGGAAGTTGTGGTGAGTCAGTGTGCGAATATTACGCCCATGGACCCCATCATTATAACGCCGGACGACGTAGCTGAGGAGGTGCGAAGAGCCCCGAACTGGAAAAGTCCGGGGCTCGACGAACTGCATCACTACTGGCTGAAGGGGTTCGTGGTGTGTCACGCTGTGCTCGTCCGACTGTTTCAAGAGGCTCTCGACCAGAAGTCGCTCCCGAGCCTCTTCACTACTGGGATCACACCTAAAGACCAAGATACCACAGACCCAAGCAAATACCGCCCCATAACGTGTCTACCTACCATATACAAGACACTAACATCCATTTTGAGCGCGAGAATCACTCGTCACCTGAACTCAAAACAGGTGACGAGTGATTCTCGCGCTCAAAATGGATGTCGGGGCGGTGGTCGTGGAATGAAGGAACCACTCTTCATTAACGCGGTCATTGGCAAGGTGGTAAAACGAACCTCTCCGCCGCCTGGATAGACTACAAAAAGGCATTCGACTCGATGCCTCATACATGGCTGAAGAGGGTCCTCGAGCTGTACAAGGTTGACTGTACAGTTCGAGACTTCCTCGGGCAGTGTATGGGGCAGTGGAGTACGATCCTTTGTCATCTAGACGAGCGGATGACGGCTGCGGAGAACCACATAAGGATAAGAAGGGGTATCTTCCAGGGCGATTGTTTGAGTCCAATCTGGTTTTGCCTCTCTCTAAACCCTCTCAGCACCTTACTGGAGGATTCCAGGAGGAGATTTCAGCTTCGGAAGGGAGGTACAAAAGTGACTCACCTCTTCTATATGGATGATCTCAAGTTATTCGCCTCCAGTCGCTCCCATCTTATGGAATTGCTAAACATCACTTAGCAATTCTATTAGAATGGAGCTGGGGACGGATAACCCTAAGCATATAACTAACTATACGCGAGTAGCAGAGTAAACGATGAACAAATGTTGAAGTCAGCAAATAAATATTACTCTATTATAGGACGATGTAAAAGTTTATATTATCATGTTCACTCGCTTTTTCTGTATTATAATGTCTAAAACAGCTGTCTAAAACAAGAGTCAATTTCGAGTTGTATTGTGAGGTTTGAAGTTTTATTCGCTGTTTGTTTTTTATAGTATACATTATGTTGTTTGTTTTTATTGAGTACAGTGTAGGGTTGCTAACTCTGAGGGCATAGACTTATCTATGCCCATCAACATAAGAACCCTATCTGAGGCTGAAACATACCGATACCTGGGTATGTCACAGAACATAGGTATCGATGTGGCGGACATGAAATAGTCAGTTTGCGATGTGTTTTATGCACGCTTGACAAAAGTGCTTAACAGTCTTTTGTCGGGCGTTAATAAGACACACGCATATAACGGTTGGATCATGCCTGTTCTCATGTATACTTTTGGCATACTCAGGTGGACTCAGACCGAACTGAACGCTCTGGATAGAAAAGTCCGCACTGTTATGACGTCCTACAGGATGCATCATCCGAGATCATCAGTAATGAGGCCGTACTTGCCGCGGAAACATGGTGGGCGCTTCTTTTTAAGCGCTCTCACCATGCATTCCTGACGAAATCGGTTGATCCATTCTACAGGGACGTCATTTCGTGTGATAAAGGGCTAACCCCTCTATCCTTAGCTAAAGAGCAATGGCAAGACCCAGCAGAACAGTCTATTTCCGACCGGGAGACCGTATGGAAGGAGAAGGAGCTCCACGGGAGGTTCTACAAAGCTCTTCATGAGCCTTTCGTAGACACAGTTGCCTCCCTCCACTGGCTACGTTTTGGTGACCTCTTCGGGGAAACCGAGGGTTTTGCCTATGCAATACATCAGGTTATTAAGACCAACAACTATCGGAGATACATCCTAAAGGATGGCACCGTCGACATCTGTCGAGCTCACTTAGGCATGTCAGAAATGAAAGAAAAATGAAGAATGAATAGGTATTCTGTTTAAATGATTATGCAAGGAGAAAGTTAAAAACGTATGTGTGTGTGTATTGGTATATTATTTATAAATTTTTCTTATTTTTTAAAAATTGACACAATAATAAAAAATAATTATTCCCTGCCATATAATACAGTGCGACCGTGGCGTCCATTTTGTTTTTAGCGTGTTTTTAGCGCGATAAAATATACAACGCGCAGTGTGGCCAGGTACCTTCGCGCTAGGCCGAAGGCGAAGTTTTATCGCGATGTGTATGGCCGAGGCAATAGAGACTTTTAATATTGGTATCTTACTTTAACCTTGTACTATTATTTATTCTGTGCTTTAACTTTATATTGAATTAATGAACAAGTAGTTAAATAAAAATTTAACTAGATTTGAATGCGTCGTTTAATTTCTGATAAAACTATACCGAATATGATGATGATATATTGATACCTTTAGTAAACAGTGTCACAGTCTGAACCAAACTAAAACTTGAAACTAAACCAAACAGCCGTGACTACGATCTGCTACAGTGATCGCTGACACTGAGTTCTAAAGAGGCTTGTTACTTCATAAATCAATAATAAACAAGAGGTTCATTCTAGTGCCGCTACCATTCCTTGGCCCGTAATAATTCAAAACAGGCCAAGTTTAGAATGATTATTCCGACATCCGCCGCACGCAGTCTCGAGTGCTATATAGTATATACGTACAGAAAGATGTGGAGGATGTAATTTGAAGCGGTTCATTGCCTCCCACACTTACATGCGTTTCGTTATTTAAATAAATGGCTGGACATAACATACGGTGGTTTAAACAAATCATCTTATCCTCTCCGAATTTGATCGAGATTTCAGATTAAAAGAAAGTTTTTTTCTAATATTATTGATACTTTTTTGATCTCTATTCCTCAATCTCATTCTCAATCTCTGTACATACAATCGTGGACGGAGAATTTTAAACACATGAACGATCACAGATCACAGTGTATTTGTCGCCGTCTAATCGTATAATATGACTCGGTAGATTATGAAATGGTGGCATTTCATTGTATCCAGTTAAGCTCACAGACTAATCGTCAGATGATAATCGTTTTACCATATCAGCCATCGGAAGTCACAACGTAGGCTTAGTTGTCCACAGCTTTATCAAATAAGTAGACAACTTTTCATGAATGTTGATCTTGTTGTGTTTTATAAATAATGTACCTACTTATTTACCGTAAACTGCACCCAATCCGAGTATGTGAAGCGAACCAACTAAGTGAATTTATGAGCTATCAGAGAACTTATGTGTGTAAAATGCACGAATAAATTCATATGTGAGAGTAACGTTAAAAAAATAATACTGTCGGTGTGTCAAGAAAAAATAAATACGATTTTCTTCACCAAATTAATGTCATCCTTACCTACATTCAGGTCAGCCAGCTGTTCAACTGATAAATGATATTCACGCGACTGAATTGCAGTATGTATATCTGTCATCGCCCGATATTCCAATTAGGCTAAATAGTTAACTGAATAGCGGCATTCACAGAATCCACTTGCCATCAGGTGGACTGTGTACTCGTTTGTTGCCCTTATTCTATAAAAAAAAAGTATGAATGGAAGTAATTTTGGGAAGTATGGATGCGATATGAGAGAGTTAATGGGGGCTTGGGGTTCGGAAACCTGAGGAACGAGGGAAAGGCTTTCTTACAAGCAGCAACTGCAATTAATATGGTCATTTGACATATCATCGAACCATCGGAAAAGTATAGTACACAAATCTATCATATTTCTTATTATACGAAATAATATTAGATCAGTTAAGGATTGCAAAGTAATCCCTGGTGAGAGGTTAGTTTCTCAACAACATTTACTGCTGTTGAAAATATTTTTTAACTATTTTACAAAACATAAAAACTAAATGCCATCTAATTAATAAAGAAGATTATGTTGAAAAATTCCAAAATAGAATCATATCTAAAATGATAGAAATTAATTATATGATTGGAAAATCTGTGAACGAATTTTGGAATGGAATGGAAACATGTATCGGAAGTGCGAGGAAGGATACTTTTGGGAAAACTAAAAAACTAACTTCTTGGTATTATAATAAAGGAGTAGAAAAAAAAAATGCATTTGAAAATGAAAGAGTATGGAAGTAGGGAATAACACATTTAAAGAGGACAAAAGGATAGCATAAATTTAAGGAAGAAAGCTAAGAAAGCTGTTGCGATTGCAAGAGCCAAGATGGAGTATAGACTGTACAATTCACTTGATAGCCTGCGTGGGCAGAAAGGTTTGTATCGCATAGCGATGGAAAGGGGAAAGAATGACAGAAATTTTAAATATGTAAATTTGTTTAGAAATAAAGCAGGCAAGGTTTTGATGGACGACGAAGAAATTAAAGAAAGTTGAAGAAGTATTTTAATAATGAATGAATGAGGAGAATGTATGGAGTGAAACGTTATGTAAGTTTCTCGTGAAAGTGGGCGTGATAAAAGAAGTGACTGTGGATAAAGTTAGAATGGCTGTTCAATTTATGAGGGATGGAAAGGCTGTGAACCAATTCTGGTATAAACCAGGACGTGATACAACGGATACTATATTTGCGCTTCGCTAGCTTTTCAAGAAATATAGACAAATCTGTACATGGTGTTTCTTGACCTCGAAAAAGCATACGACAGGGTACCCCGAAAGGTTTTGTGTTGAGCATTGAAACAGAATAGAGTGCCAAGGAAGTATGTTCAGCTTATACGTGCGATGTTTAACAGAGCCAATACGCATGTTCAGTCTAAACACAAGTCTAATTTCGATTTGGGCTTGCATCAGATGTCGGCGTTATGCCACTATTTGTTCCTCGAGGTGCAAGCTGTTCGCCGACGACATATTTTCGTTGACGAAAATGTACTTGAGGTCCAGAGTAAACTGGAAAAATGGCGGGAAAGATTAGAGAGTATCAGCACCTGTTCTGCGACTTTGGTAATCCCTCAAATTCTCTCCTATCGCCATTGGTGATGTATCCCTAGTCCCTGGTAGTCTGCTCAGAATTTCGGTACCTCGGTTAATTGATTCAGAGTGATGGCAAGATAGACGTTTATAATTTTTTAGACATTGATTTGTAATAGCTTGCTTCTTCCTTCACAAATTGACATTATTATTTACCATTATAACAGGTACCTCAAACGTCATGGAGCATGCGGCGTATGCTAAGCGCTTACCCTGGCACAGGTGCTATATACGTCGCGGTGGCTTACAACGCACTCAATCACAGTGCTTATTCAGTATATGTGCCGACATATACATACGCTTGTTCACCATTAGATGAGAGTGGCTGTGAATTACTTGGTAAGCGAGTTTACAATTTTATAACGGGAGAATAAAGAAATAATTGACAAATTTTTCCCTGAATGTTAACCTCACTTTCACGTGGTGCTCTCTGCTGTAGAACGTACGAGACTCCCACGACCGTTTTATCGCCATCGTCATCATACCAGCCTATCACAAGTTCACTGCTGAACATAGGCCTCCCTTAAGGAATGCCACAAAACACAGTCCGGAGCCACATGCATCCGTCGACTTCCTGTCCTGTGTCCACTTAACCTGGTCGACACTTAAACTAATGGGGGTTGCTCTACACTTTGTTTACTGGTACTCGAGAACTTTTCGTCCCCATTGGTTGTCGGTTCTTTGAGCTTTATGACCGACCCATAACCACGTGAACTGATTGATCCGTTAGAGTATGTTGGTTAATCTGTTTCTGTTGCGGATATTTTCATTACGCATTCTATTACGCAGTCCGAGCGTAGTCCTCTCCATAGCTCGCTGTACGGTCAGAACTGTACTAAAGCGCAGCTTTTGACCAACTAATAGCGGAAAGTCCATCCAAAGCCTGCTTAACGTGGTAAGTATGAGCAAACTTTTCAAGAAGCATTCATAGCATGCCCAATGGCGTCTACTTGAAAAGATCTATGTCCAGCGGTGAGTTGGAAGACTAACGATAATGATGATTAAAATAAAAATATATAACATGTGTTCATTTTTCACCTTACACCGAATGCCCTTTTATTTTATTTTTTAAATAGAAGAACACTAGTAACACTCAATTTTCTTTTGCTAGAAGTGGTTCACGACACTAGTCGAATGGCGAATTCGAACACATGACTTTTAAAGTTTGCAGCCTGTAGGGTGTCGTCTCTTAAATGTAGGTAACTTAAAATATTTTTAATAGTACAAAACCCACAGCACAGTTTTGTGGCAAGTGGAAAACGAAACCACGGGTCATATCTAAGTTCTCCCAGAGTATTAATAATTCCCACCTCTGCCTTACTTTGGTCGGCCGTCCGCATTGGAACGCTAAATCTTTTTACTTTTTGGGTCCCCTAGACTTACTTCTGAGGTGCATCTCGAAGTTAGAAGTGCCCATTAAGTAAGCAGTAATAATAATAATAATTTATTTATTTCTCACCACAAACGACATGGAAGATACATTAGTGTTACATCTCTATTTAACAATATTATGTCTGGTGAGACTGGTGCCCGTATAGGTTCAAAGACCCGTATTACAGGTCACCAGTCCCCCAATTTACTAGGCACTTAGAATAATATACAGAGATAACTTATGTTATGGTTACAAATTATATTATATAGAGCGAATTAACAGTTTTCCTATAAAGAAATAAATTAAATAAAAACCATGTAAGTATGTACGTATGTATGTGAGTGTGTGACTGTTAGTATGTCCGTGTGTATGTTTGTGTATATTTATGAGATTATGTGTATGATAGAGTCTGAAGATAAATAGACAATTTTTGGTGTAATTTATTATACAAATACGGTCCCAAAAACGTGAAGAATTTCCTTGCAAAGCAATTAGTAAATTAACACCTGCCAACTTTCATCCACGCATACAGAATACAGCAGTGTCTTGTGTCTCATCCAAATAGCCAAATATCCAAAGCTATCAAGTATTCTAAGTCCATAGCAGCAACGGACTTTTGAAAGGCTGTATGTAGCAAATAATGATTGAATGACACTTTCATAAGTAAGATGGTAAAGGGAAAAAGGTGCAAGGTAACCGTATTTTGACTCTTATTGCCCTCTTGTGTTGGCGTATTTCATACAAGACAGCGATACATTAATTGGACTTTCTATTTTAGATGACGCGCTGTCACAATTTCTCTGTGCATCATTACTATTCTTCGGTCTATTCATTTGCTATTTTGGACACCGGTTCTTCAAGACTGAAATGTTCTTAATAGGGTCGGTCAGCGGTGTTGTTATCACGTATATATTGATATCATTGATATCGGAATTGGAGAGACCTGGTAAGATATTTAATCCGGTGTTTAATATTGATTTATTAGTAACATAATATAACATAATTAAAACCCTAAATAACACGCGGGCAAAGTCTCGGGGAACAGCTAGTCATCTATACAATTAGGGCTGTGGTACCGAGGTTTAACAACGAAAGTGCTATTGCCGCCATTCGAGTGGATGAGTAATTATTTTTATTAATACTTATAAGTAAATGTGGGAAATGCCAGAAAGACCTCAGAGTTTCCGATAGATGATGATATAACCAATTCGTTTACGTCAAGCTTTAAATACCCACACTGGTCTCGGGATGCAGCTACAAAAACGTTAGAAGTCTGGTACTTACATCGACAAACCGAATGCCAACGTATATGGTAAAGTCATCATACAACGTTATAGGCCTATGTAAAGCCGTGAACTTTTATGGGCTGATGAAAGAAAGGTGAAGAACATTAGAATATGTAAATATAATGTTTCATCCTGCCTTCGCTCACGGATCACGGACTAACATTTTCCGATTAAATAACCAGAAGAGAAAGAAAAACGCCTTTACAGGGCACTCACTTTCATCTAATGTAATCGGTAAGTATAGGTACGGAACCAGTGCAAAGGGCGTAGGCACAAATACGGCGATATGCAGAATAGAACAAAATAATAATAATATTTTTTTATTCAATACAGATTATAGAAACACCGCCTACTTCCTGACTCTGGGCTGAGAATTTCTTGGCAGAATAACTCAGTAACAGATTTTGGCCCGATCCGGGATTTAAACTCGGGGCCGGGATAAACCAATGAGACTGACTGAAAAAGGAAAATTAAAAAGGAGTAGGCTCTTTTCTTGACGATCCCTAAGTCGTATCGGTCCGGAAAAATCGCTGGTGGTAGTCGATTCCACAAGGAAGTTGTGCGAGGAAAAGAACTTCTTGTAAATCGCACAGTGGTGGACCGCCAATCATCCAGATGGTATGGATGGTATCGCGAGTTTTGTCGCGATGTGCGATGGTGAAATTGAGCGGCTGGAATTAATCCGAACAATTCCTCAGAGCACTCCCCGTGGTAGATGCGATAAAAGACGCAAAGAGATGCAACATCTCTTCGCAGTGCCAGTGAGTCAAGCCGATCGGAAAGAACTCGGTCGTTGACGATTCGAACCGCTCTGCGCTGGATGCGGTCAAGTGGAAGGAGCTGGCACTGGGGAGCCCCTGCCCAGAGATGGGAACAGTATTCCATGTGGGGCCGAACCTTGTAGGTAAAGCTGCAAGCGGTGTGCCGGTATGAAATACTGTCCCGCTGTGCTGAGCACGCCAAGCTTTTTAGAGGCCAATTTGGCCTTCTCTTCCACTCGATATGTCGACACCGAGAATTCCGATACTGGCTGAGGCAACAAGGGAAGTGCCTATATCGAGCCAGTATATTTACATTTATTAGTTTTTTTTATGAGTTATGAGGCAATAGATCTTAGTGTTAGTAGTTAGATGAGATCTTAGTCCTCAGAAGTGACAACGCATCTGTAGACATTAAGCATCAAGTGGGACCGTAAGTTCGTTTCATTCATTCATTACAACCTATAAAAGGTCCACTGCTGAATATACGTTGCCTAATAGGGACTCCTCCCCCCACCTATTTTTTATTTTATTATTTGCCATCGTTGCGCTTGGCAGGCGTGTAGGCAACTGCAGTTATAATTTTGAGCTGTTATCAGGATGATGCTGCTGCCCATCTCCTGTTTCAGTTTCCCTCTGTATGTCTGTGGAGTAGTGGATTCGTACGCCACCACTACACGGTAACGAGTCATGGGTTTGTTTGGCACTTAAATTTTATAACGATACAGTTTCATAATACAATACAGTTATTATTTATTTTAATAGAAATAATGTGACAAACGAGCAGAAAGTATCTTCAACTAAATTATACATATAAAAATGAAATGTAATGACTTATTGAATAAAAAAAATATTTGTATATTATTTTTTGACTCTACTAGTTTTCCTCAACGCTATAATAACCCAAGACCCCATTAAAAGCTATTCGGGACTCCCCAAGAGACCCCAAAAGCAAAATATGTCTGGGAAAACAAGACGGTTGGCGACTCTACCTCTACATTACTCTACAATAGTGTTTCTTAACCTGTGGGTCCTCTGGGGGTCCGCGAGTATATGTATGGTGATCCGCAGTCTCATCTCTAGACTATTTTACAATAATAAATAAATGCCACCAAAAGTAAAAATACAGAAACAAATTACAGGTGGAATCCGATTTGAGAATAGGTACAACTATGTCGTAACATTAATCTGAATATCACTAATTAAGTTGCAAAAAAAATACCACCCTTCACATTAAGAATCGTATGCTAACTAACACATTTATAATAACGAAAACAAAATAGGTATTTTTTATAAAAAAAAGTAAGTATTTTTTTTAAATAGTACCAGAATAAATGGCCCGAAATTTATTACTGTTCTTTTTATTAAGGGGGTCCTTGATAATAGCTTTTGGTTTGGTAGGGGTCCGTGGCTGAAAAAGTTTCGGAAACGCTGCTCTACAAGACACTACCACGTATAATCATAACTACATAATTTTTTATTACTTAATAAAACAGCTGGTACACTATTTCAATTAAATTCATAATTTCAGCTCTCCTAGGTGCAGCTATATTGTCAGGCTTGTGCTTCGGAGCAATTTGGTTGTTGTTCTGGTGGTTTTATGGCATACCCGTGTTCGCTGTACTGTTGTCCACATTGAATCTTGGATTTTTATTCGCGGCTCTCCTTTACTTCGGAATGCCAGGTAACAATTGCCAATGATTTAAAAAAAAGTAACTAAACCACCTTTGTTATCGACATTTTAAGCAATCGAACTAAACGATTTGCTTAGTCTTTCGTAATGCGTAGAGCAAAGAAGGTGAATAATTTGCTAATGTCTGTCTTACCGTCCGATTATGATGTAGTGTCTTCAAGGGAAGAGTAAATAGAAAGAAAGAAACATCATTAGGCACTTAAATTTTAACATTTATAGACACCTCAATTAAAAATAGTATAACAAAATTAAAAAAAAAACTTTTACGGATATAACATTTAAAAAGTATGTATACTTATAAATTACAGTAAAAAAAAACGTTCCTCATGTTGTATGTTGTGGCGCGTTAGGCAAACGGACCTCACTCAGCTTATGCTGTCGCCGAAACAACGGCGCTGGTTTTTAGTGGGCCCGAAATAGGCTTATGTAGTGTTAAGATCACAGAACACAGATTACGATTTACCATCTAGAGCTACATCGCCAATTATCACCAGGTGGGTGGGGTTTTAGTCAAGCACTGCCTTATGATAAATAAATAAAAATAATAAATTTGGTTAAACAATGATTATTATAATATAAGGGTTAAGGTAAGGGGGATGTGTTTTTTTATAGAATAAGGGAGACAAACGAGAACCAGCCCCAGGTGGTAAGTGGATGTTGTGGTCCATACTACAGTATGGCTGCACTTACAATACACAACACGAGCATTAAGCCGATATTTAACGCTCATCTTTTGTGAGGGCATGGTCCTTCCTCGGTCGAGCCGATCCGCTAAGCTACAACCATAATAGCTGCATATTAAACGTGGTAGAACCACGTGTCGGCTTTTTCTTCTAAATACTAACCTCACTTGCACACAGTACATCAAGTTGATTGACGGTCTCTGACTGATGTAAATACTGAACACGAATTTCCCAAACTGCTAATGGGGAGTAGCATTACCAGCGCGGGGATATCTGCTCTGCACTCACTTAACAAAACGGTCCATAGGAAATGTTTTAGTGTGTATAAAAACCAACTAAATTATTTTATTTACTTTCATGCTATAAGTTATAAGCTAAAAAATATTGTTACTTTACTTTTATTTTATTACCTACGTTTTATATGAACTAACAAATCGCCTCCCTCGGCAAAACTCTCGCTGAAATGTGTTGTTTTTATTCTAGTGCAATTATAAATAAGTAGTCTATTTTTTATTTATTAAAATGGTATTCCAATCATTTCAGGTGGTTTAACCGCACTACAAATGGACTTCAACTTCTGGACCCTGTTCATATTAATTATGTCACTTACATCCCTAATACTGTTGTCCATGACGTTCCTCTCCAATATTCTTTGCTGCGCAATATTGGGCGCATACGCAACTGTGTACCCTATTGATTACTACATAGGGTCCAATTTGAAATATATCATCATCAATACAATTAGAAGGGCGGTGGTACCGAAGTTTAACAACGCAGTGCTATTGCCGCCATTCGAAGGGATGGGTAATTATATTTATAAATACTAATAAATAATATCACTAACATTTATAAATAATGTTCAAAAAATATAGAAGGGCATTGTGATATCAAATTATTAGCAAGTGATTTGGACAATTGAAATACAACATGAGTACAACAATTTAAATACACATTAAAACAACTTTTAACTCACAAAGGTAAAGCCAGCGTTACTATATAAAAATGTTAACATTTTTTTATTTTCATTAATCGCTAAAAAATCTATAAATATTTAAAAAACCTATTAGACAAAGAGAGATAAATAACGTAATCAGACGTCTCAAATAGTCACGGCGACTTTTTGGAAAATAAAGACTCAAAGAACACGAAAACGATAGCAATTAAACTACTCGAAAAATTTCAAAGTATATCGAAAGCTTCATTAGCTAGTAAAAGTTACAGCCTATATATGTCCCACAGCTGGGTACAGGCCTCTCATTTCTGAGAGTTTTTGGGCAAGGAAATGTTCGCCGCGCTGCCCCAATGCGTGTTGGCGAACTTCACATCATGTCTTCGAAATATTATTTCTTGATGTTTTCCTTCAACGCCGAGCACGTGGTAAATTAGCACTTAAAATTGCAATTAACAATTTCATTGATGCCGGCGGGAATCGAACCGGGTTGCTCGCGTACTATGAAATATACAGCGAGCGCTTAGGCCCTAAACTACCACGGCTCTGCCAATATTAGCTAGTAGGTCTCCATTTCTGGATAAGAGTCCGTTTGGGTAGGTTTGTTTTACCTAACTCTGCCGCCAAATAGCTGTACTAGCACAGTGACTGCAGGTGTTCATGGACTGCTGTAGCCATTTACTATCAGATGTACTGAAAGTACGTTTGTCACTTCAGTTCTATAAAAGGAATGAACCAAAATTCACAAAATAGCAGCCCAAATTCATCAACTCCGGCACCGATCGTTTGCCAGTGCTATGAATCATCTAGCGTCCAACTTTTAACTTTGTTTCGTCCGAGAGGAGAGAAAAGAACAGAAATCTTTTCGCTGACAATCGTTACGCAATACACTAAAGGTCCACGTTTCATCATTTTTATCTCATCTCGCTGGCCTAACTTTAGTAACATAATTTATAAATAAGTATTTAAAAAATGTAATTTTGACACAAATCCCTTTTGCCTTCAGACGTTATTATGACGGTGACATGGCTAGGTCTGGCTATAACGGGATTCCTGTTTCAACACTACCAGAATCGCGGACGACCGCCGTTCCCACCGCCACCCAGAAGTGTCAGACCCAGCATGCCTGATATCACTTACGGAACCACGGGACAAAGAGGGTATGTACTATTTAGGATACAATTTTAGTAATTTTTAGATAACCTTTTAATGCTGTTCCCGCCTCGCACTACCTCTAACAACGACTTTAATGAACATGATCTGACCATTTCCGTAACTGTCAAGAATTGGCGAAATCTATCAATTGCGTAGGAAGTCTTATTGTGTCCCAATTATACATTTCGACACAATAATAAGTACATACAATAATACTTGTCTTTATGTATATACCACTTAAATGTTTTTAATTGATGATAGATGAACGTGTCTATGGGTCACTACAACCACTTACGATGAAATGAACTGTGTGATTTTAATTTTTTTTATAATTTTATTCAATATAGATTACGAGAATACTTATTGAGTCACTATTTACTACTACAGTCATGTCATATATAGCTTTTGGCTTTATTTCGTTTTCGGCCATAATTTTTTTTTCTGTGTACGCCGAAAACAAAAATACGAACTTGTCAATTATTATAATTATTCGGTTCTGCGGTTTAAATTTATGCAGGCGGCCATAATTTATAAGAAGAAAACGTAGAAAAGTTTGTATTCTTTGTTATAAGTTAACATCAGACTATAAATTTTATAATTAAATTTTATTTAAAATTTAATGACTGAAATAAAAATTACATGAATTGTTACTTGTTTGTTTCGACAAACAAGTTTGTTAGTTGTTTAATTAAATAATGTAACTAAATGTGGACGGATTAACTACTTTAATTTTATTTTATCACAATAATCCTTAACATAATTTATCTATGTGTCGAATAATATAACTTTAACATAATTACAGTGTTTGACACGATTGTAAATTTTCGGTCTCGGTATTCGGCCTAAAAATTTCCCTTTTTTGGTCGCACAGAAGAGGTACTAGCTCCTTCACTCTAATATTTAAAAAATTAAGATTACAGAACTCTACTGTTACAGGAAACCCTTCCAAATTGGAAACGTATAATCCTTTACCCCTCAGTTATAAAAAAGGCACGTATGGCAATCCAAAACTGTGTTAGTCCCTATGTAATATGTATGGTAGTGAAAGTTGCATGTGGCAGAAGAAGCACATACTAGAATAAATGCTGTAGAAATGCTATCATTAAGGAGTATGTTAGGGCTGAATCTGAATGACAGGGTGAGAAATTGTGTGATAAGAGAAAAGTGTGGTTTGCAAGATAATGTTGTGACCAGGATTAATTAAAAAAGTAAGTGCTTCGGTGGTTTGATGATGTAGAAAGAATGAACGAGAAAAGATTGATCTGTGTTGCAGAAGTGAACGGCAGAGTCGGGAAGGGACGCCTTAGACGAAAGTTTATCGACCAAATTGGCGATATATTGAAGATGGGCCAATGCGTAAAGGAGTAAAGGAGGCGGAGAGAGGCGAGAGAGGTGTGTCAGGATCGTGCCAAATGAAACCGATGATTTTATAATTAGTATTTATTCTAATAAATAATTATTATAAAATCATCAGTAGGTTCGAATAGGAACCCACATACCACACACAATAATTAATGTTAATTGCCGGAACTTTGCCCGAGACACATTTTGAAATAGTTATGTTTCTAAAGTATTAAATACGACCATCCTATATAGAATATTTAACTGATTCACTTTTTCTCTTTTTTCAGATACGTCGATGTTACCCACAGACCCACATCCGCGCATGAAAGTTACAATGAAAATACTCCTTTGTTATTTTAAGCGAAGCAAAATTACTAACACTTTACAAACGTTAATAAAATGTATTTATAAGTCAAAAGCGCCTCTCTTAATAGGAAAAATAATTCTTTTTTTTTTTAGGATAATTATTTTTAAAAGTTACAAACACATTGCCGTATCATATAAAGATCGCCACATTGTGTTGTAAAAAAAATCCTTATAAACACAATATTATGTTGAATATGTCCCCGGTTATTTATATTCTTTCTATCTATTTTCTTGGTACTACTATTCAAATATTTATATAAAATAGTCACAAACGTACACAATAGACAGTCGGCTAAATTATTATATATATATTTTTTTACTTAAATATTATATTTTTATTTTACTTACCGACTGACATACGTAGCTTAATAATCTTGTGTTGTTTATTATTAAGCCCTGTTCACACAAAGAAACATATGCATTTTTATCCTATTTGGTTAAGGCCTCATAGAATTAGTAGCCAGTGATAAGCAATTGAAAATAAAAATAAAATAGTTTCTGACGATGTTATTTAAAACTACACAATAATATAACTTAGTTTTGTTACCATCGTAGCTTTGGTTTGATAATTTTTAGTAATAATTTACACACACATATTTATTACACAGACTCGCACAACTTTACTTACATTTCTTCTTCTTTAAAACATAATCTATAACTCAGGAGCGGCAATCTTTCCTGACAAGTTCTCACTCAAAATCAGTTCGGTTGATTAGGAAAGTTAAAACAGTTTTATTTTATAGGAAAAAATGGCTAACGAAGCGACCTGTGTCACATCGATTTTTGTGACAACACTTGTGTGAACAAGCTCTAAAGCTTATTTTGTACGTGAATTGCCAAAAATTCACACCAGTCACAGGAATTATAAAATCGTATAACAGTAAGAAATGAGCGTATTTGAATTTAATAATATATACTTACCAAAAAGTTTGCATGTACCTTATATACCTTAAGATAGGGAGAATGTTATATTTCGTAGTCTACTTTAAGCAAAACAAAATAAAAACCTGTAAAGTCGAATTATCTATGGATAATATATGGATGGAATTATATGTGTCAACATCATCTGCTTGCATTTGCGGGTAGAATAACATAATATAACGTAATTATATAACATAATATATGTAATTAAAATGTTTAAAGATAAAATGAGCTGACTTACCATAGTTTCTAGTGAATTATACCTACCTTCTTCAGTTTTGACTTATTTACTTAACACATTAACCTCCCTTCGACGAATTATTTAGGAACAGCAGTAGCGCCATCTAGGTACGTATATCTAGATGGCGCTACTGCTTTAGCATTAAATATTGAATGCTGTAAAATAAATGATGTTGACATATTTTTATTCAACTATTATATAAATATATCAATGTACTCATTAATGATTTTGTATGTTTTCCAATATTTAAGACTGATCACTTAGAATGTTCTCATTATGAATTTTCAATAAAATTGTTATTTGAATTTGTCTTTGCTTACTTAGATAACCTCATATCAATATACTACATCTTATTAAAAACAATTGAAATAGATCTGTCTTTCTTAAAGTATGTAACTATAAATCAGCGAGAACTGTTATAACTTGTTCTATTAACAGTAACCTTTTTGTGCATTTGTCAAAATTGCATACTTTAATAAACATAAAAACGTTAACTACTTATAAACAATGAATAAATGTACCTACCTATATACTCATAATCGTGCTTGTTCGTAATTGATTTAGTAACTTAATTGCTACATTTGCCACAATTTTGCACCTTGCAATGATTTGAGCGATAGGTAAAGAAAATTTACCTACAGTCAATAACCTTCATTTTTGTAATAAGGTACTTACAATGCTTGTTCGTAATTGATTTAGTAACTTAATTGCTACATTTGCCACAATTTTGCACCTTGCAATGATTTGAGCGATAGGTAAAGAAAATTTACCTACAGTCAATAACCTTCATTTTTGTAATAAGGTACTTACAATGCTATAGGGCTCCTTTGCAGATGTGCACCTACTTTTGTATTCTGGTTAAGAGTTAAATAGATAGAGTGTTGTCATTTCGAGCGAGGTATAAATATCGGGATAGAAAGTGCATGCCAACAGATGACGGATATGCGTCGGCATTTCTCCATGAAAGAAAGGTTACAGATCCAATATAGTTACAAGTTGTGCGACATTTCATCTTAATTCTCAGAGGTTTCAACGCATCTATAGCGTTTTTTTCTTTATTGTTTACAGAAATCCCTGAAACTAGCCATCAGATAGAAATGCTACTGGTTTGTCATTTTTATGTTAAAAAAATATTTGCTAATTAACAACATTAAATAAAACCACACTTTTGCTAGCAGTAAAGTGCATTTGTAACGTTGAAGATTAACGAATTGAAATCAAACGCAGTTGTCCTCTCCCGTGCAATCGGCGAGGGTACACCGACCGACTAAATCTAAACCAATTATAAGCGTCGATAATCTGGACAATTTGTGTGTACTCGGATGGCAGGGAGACGAGTTTTGGAGCATACTTGTCTGCTTTCGATAGAATTCCGCTGTTGTAAGTTTATAGAGTGTTCTGAATAACATACTGAGATTATTAACGTATGGGTCTAAATATAAAATAGAAAAACATTTACTTACTATTAGATGCTGCATAAAATGAGTTTTGAAGAAGAAATGAAATTTTCGTCCAGTCTTAAGACTTTATCAACAAGGATGTTCTTAATTATTAGTAAAATTAGTTAAATGGTGTTTACTATATATTATAATATGTAGTAGTTTATATTATACTAAACAAGAAGCTTCGGTTTTAACTTAGAAAATAGAGTTCAATATATTTTTTTCTCTGGAATGTTATCTTGTTTTTAAAAAAGGTGAAAATGAATCACTCTGTACGCTCTGTCCGTAGTTCGGACAAAGTTTAGATCAGTATAATGCCTACAACACATTTAATCCCATCCCATTGTGATCCACCCTCCCTGTTTCGAAATCTAGGGGAGAATGCATTTGTGTGCGATATCCCTGTATAAAACAGCATTCGAATTATAAATAGCTAACACGCAAAATTAATATGTACCGCCCAAATATAGTTAACGGAATAATTTTCCTCGGGAAATTGTGTTGGGGTTCATCTAAGGCTTATGTAATAGAGTTGCATATTGCTCACAACAACACCATCTGTCGTCATCATCAACAACTAGGTTAATAATAATAATATTTTGGACCATTCTTCATTGCCCTATTGTTACCTTATTTGATACAGTTGAGTGTTCATTCACGTCAAATTGAGTTATGAATTTAGCAATTACCTATATCGTTTGAGAATTAGTATGTGAAGAGGCATACTTGAGAATAATTTGAAACAGGAGATGGGCCGCAGCATCTTTCTAATAAAAACTCATACTTAATATTAAGTAACAAAACAATTGCGGTTGTCAACCCGCTTGCCAAGCGCTTTAACTGTGGCGAATATCCCTCCTACGAGGCAATCTATGGGGGAGGCCAATTTTCAGTAGACTTTTGATAGGCTGTATTAAATGATTAAATAAAATAATGAATTAACGTGAAAAGACTGTGTAAGTAAAAGACGCTAAAGTTAATGGTTAATGCAATATTTATTAATAAATTTCACTGTTATCTCCTCGATCTATATGCACTTACAATCGATTAATAATTTATTTTACACTTATGTTCAAATTAAATTACATAAAGTAGATATCTACGCCTTCCGTATTGCATGTCATTGCCATTGCAAAGAATCTATATAAATTATGCTGTGAAACCAGCATTTTTATAAATTAAACGTTATATTACACAGAATATACAAATGGAATGGCAACAAAAAAATTTAACAAACTTTTTGTATGTGTTAAAGAAGTTTTTGATGTCCAATGACCGGAATTTGAAAATATTTACAATGTTTTTGTTTTAATATTCCGAGTTTAGTTATTTAAACTCCAAATTAGCAAAATAGGTATCATTACTAAAAATAAACCTAATTAACTACCTTTTAATCACAGCAATATTGATCTCCTTAGTTTTTTATAAGAAATAAATAACATAAATTAATTCGTATCGAAAAAATGTGCCACAATAAAATTGCAATTACAAAGTACAACATCCATTATTACAATATTATCATACAAGAATACAAACATGCTTAGTTCGTATGACAATTTGTTGGCACACGCAGGGGTGACCAACAAATTGTCGTAACGAAGCTTATTGCCACGTTTTCCTCTGTAGCATTAATATTTCTCACCCCTATTGCATAGATCAAAGAAATAAAAAGGGTTGTGCTCGCTAAGGGCGTATAACACTCAATTATTACAAACGTTGGCACAAATGATTTACATTTATTTTGTCCCTGGAGACGTAGTCTAACGTCGCTATGGAAACTTTCTCTACTCAACAATAGATGGCGCTTATCTATATTTACATTATTTTGTTATCGCAGCTTATTCAACCATACACAAGGAAATACGTAGCTATACTATTATATATACATTATTGTATTGTGATAAAACAAGTAGTATGAACATATTATGTACTGTGTCTGTAAGCAACATGTTTCCTTGTACTTGATTATAATAATATGACACTTACCACTAGGTTTGAACATCATCAGTTGCCTCTTACATTTAGATGGTATTTGTAGATTTAAAACCTTATAATACAAATTATAATAACTTGCACCATATAACATTGAGAAAAGAAATCACTCGGTCGATATTGCGGAAACGTAAAAAACTAACTATAGTCTCAAACACTTACGACACGGAGTTTTGTTCTTGTTGCATATCTCCCGCCAAAACTGTGGCGTCATGACCGGCTGTCATATTGAGAGCGGCGTTCATAGTCAAATGAGAGTCTGCATAGTTGTGCGCTATCTCACCGCTAGATGGGGACTCCGGTACGTTGGTCGGGTTCTCGGGCATCGAAAGTAGTCGATGCGGGAACCCGAATAGCTGAGATCACTGAAGCCGCCCCCAATAATTTGATGCGAGGTCTGGTCCTTGCGAGGGTATTTGAACGGGCACACTTACGCCCGCTGATATAACACCTACGATACAAAATAAAAATAATTAGGTATATTATGAAACAGTACGTGTACACCTACACATCTACTTCTACTACTACTACCTCCAACAATATTTAGGTATATATAGCAATAACAGATTTATATAAATAATCAATGCTGTTGGATGTAGTTCCTAAGTATTTGTTGCTTATTTTATAAAATGTATATAGGTAATTGAGCCACCACTTCTTATCATAAGGGTTTCCGAAATTGATGTTCAGGTGATGGGGTAGGTAGATGAGGTACTTGGGTTTCAAGGACTGCTTATTAAAGGCTAATTTTAAAATTATTTGACATTAAATAAAATTAATAGTTTTTACCAATCTCATATAAGGGACTCTGAGAGACGTTAATCAATTTCACAGGTAGGCAGACATACGCTAACACATCTAATATGAAACCTAGTAACGTCATGTATCAATATCAGCTCAGCCATATGTCTAATAGGATTGCAATTGCGTTCCGTTTATTACACACAATCGCGTTATCTGGGCACGGTATGTCCGCTCAGTTCGATTATGTCCCGCCGCACCGCAGTCATAAAGCCATCAACACGTCTATGAATGCGATATAGATATTATATATATATATATATAACTATGTTGGACAGAGTGGATGTAATTTAATGAAATTTGTGATATTTGTTTATATAACTGACGTACATGAACCTTTCAATCCCAAAGTTAAATATGAAAATGACAAATAAAGTTGCGTCTGGATTCTCAGGACTAATAAACAATCCCGTATTCTATAAACATAACGTAATTTATTACAAATGTACTTGGATTTCTAGAACTTAAAATAAGGACGATTAGACTATGTATGTAATAAATAATAATTCACTCAATCACTCTCTTTCAAGCTGAAAACACATGATGCGTTGAAGAGTGAAGTAGATAAGTAATTAAAAATGTAATCTTTAAACATTACACTATTATCTTTTCCAATTTTTTTTATCTACCAAAAGTTTTTAAGTGCTAGATAATTGTTCAGATTTTCAGCTTTTTATAGATTAGTCAAAATACGCGATTTTTATTCATGTAAAATATAACATAGGTACACCTACATGTTTCATCATAAATCGTGTCTAAAGTTTCGTTAGAGAAGCTACATAATTTCTCGATGGCATTGCACGCTCCGATCGCCGCGTGCAAACTGGCGATAACAGTTTTCCGTTCCGCACCGCGACGAAGGGGTAGCGTTTACATTCATTACACGTTATTATCGGCTCTAAACAGCGCTCCTGCGAGACTCGTTTACTCAATGGTTTGTTGGTTTGTGTCTGACCGCCCGCTTGTTTACGGCCCCTACAAAGTTATCAGCGATGAAATTGTTACCATTATATTGGACGTTTTATCTAGGAAAAATTGAGAGAAGAAAACGTAGATTTTGAAAATCATAGATCAAATGATCTATTATTGACTGATTCATTAAATTAAAATGAGAGAAGGATGTACAAAAAACGATAAAATTTACGTTTACTGATAACATTATAAATAACTTTTAAAATAATAACTGTGCTAAAAAATATGCAAGAGTAAAGCACAAAAATCAAAAAGTGGAACAAGCCTGTATTATTTAATATCGCGCGAAACTGAAAATGCACCCGTCGAAAGAACGCAAAAGAGTAAATGAAACGAGAGCGTGCGTTTTGAATTGCGAAAAACTCTTTTGTTCCCGGCTGCTGCTGGAAACTCTGCAGTCGAACAATGCGAGGAACGCCTCAAACAATAATAATTCATACCGTTTTCCGCCACCTACGGCTAAAAATGTCCGCCGCGTGATATATAATATCAAATGGAACAGATACGACTGTCTAAAACAATGGAAACGCCATCTCTCTACGGTTTGCTCTTTTTCTGAATGCTAATAAATCTGAAATATCTATGTTTAGCGATTCGGTTAAGTTCGTTAGATATGTTAAAAAAAATTGTTACCCGCTTGCATTTGGGTGCGTGCCAATGGAAATTAAAAAAAAACCGATTCTACTTTTTGTTAACGAAAGCATCCGATATTCAAAATCAATTTAAAAGCCATTTGTAAGGAACAGACAACGGCAAATCCAATCGGGATGCGAGCTTCTATTTTTCCCTCTTTTTCCCTTTTATTTTTTGTTTTCTCGTCATGTCGCGGTCTTGTGAGCCAGACGCCCCTTGCTCTTGAGTCAGCGTTTTTTACATTTTATTACGAAGTTGGTAAATATTTTCCGAAGTCTGATTTCTTCAATTTTATTGTATTTACTTACACGTTTGACTTGTTACGTTTAGAAATAGAATTCATAATGTGTTTATACGCTAGTAACAAATGATAGTGAACAAATGATAATTATAATTTAAAATTTTCAATTAAAAAATACCTATAATATTAATTTTGCAAGAATATTTTTTTATTTTTTTACTTATTTGTTTCGGTGCTAATTTTTGAACTTGGAAACCTACTTTACATAGTATTTATTAAGGCTAAGAGAGAGGAGAGAGAGATTTTACCGATCAAGTCATTTTCAATAAAGTTACCTTAGTACCATAGACCATAATATCCCATAGACATACCCTTCGGCTAATTATCCAGAAGACCGAAAAGTACAATCTGGCATTATGTCTTGCGTATGTAGGCTATGAGAAAGCATTGGATTCCGTCGAAAGTCGGGCGGTACTACAGTACTCTTATATATTATGATGGCTATTTGAGTACAAGACCAGAGCAAAAAAACCTATCCAAGTACAGAGAGGTGTAAGACAGGTTGACGTTATATCTGAAAAATTAGAAATTGTCCGACTAGGTAAGTTCAACTTTGACCAAGAGGTTAATTGACGAATCCAACTGGGCTGGGCAGTGTTCGGAAAATTTCGATTAACGACACATTTTCTTGACACGTATTCCTTAAAACTTGGAAACATAAATGTACAACCAGTTTGTGTGTTGATGAAATATGGGTCTGAGACGTGGTTCTTCGCTAGTGGCCGTATGAGAAAGCTAAGGTAGCTTAGCGAGCTGGCTATGGTTAGGCTATCCTCGAAGTTTCACTGGGTGATGTAATTTGTAATGAAGATATTATCCGTAGTAAAATCAGAATAACCAACATAGCCCAACGGATCAGTAAGTTGAAGTGGAAATGGGCCGGCTATATAGTGCGACGAACTGAAAACCGATAGAGAAGAAGGGTTCTGGAGTAACAGTCTGGCACCGGCAAGCAGCATTTAGGATGACCCTCCACTAGATGACATGCAGGAAGTCCATGAATGTAGGTGACTGAGAACCGTGTTTTGTGGCATAACTTGGATTTGGCCTATGTTCAGCAGTGGTCATGTGAAGGCCGGCAATGAAGAATAAGTACTTAGATATCTAAAACTTTACAAAAGTTATATTTAAATTTCGTTTACTCATCCAAGGAAAATTGAATGTAGATATTGCCCAGGATCACTGGTCACTACAATCGTGTGCTATAGAGAAGCGTGGTGAACTCTTACCGTTCCATAAGTCTTTCTTTTTTGACGGTTTGTTAGTACAGTGGCTAAGCGTTTACACATGTGTGTGTATGTGTGTACATGATGAGTGTTAATGTTCCGTGTCTGGATAATTGTTCATATGCAAGAAGGAATTCCTAGTGCGAGGGTAAAATTGGTGTGTTGTTAGGTAGTCTGTACTCATGGGTGCTAGCGGCAGCCGGCATGCTGCTACACGACCAGCCACTCGTCACAATTTGTACATTTGCATGCATATGTGTTAGTGTTTTGTACAGAAGTGTGTACTGCGTACTCACCGGTGCTGGCGGCAGCCTGTGGCTGCGAGTAGCCGCCGTGCTGCTGGTGCGCGGCGGGCGCGCGCGAGTACCCACCACTCAACACGTCGCCAAACATGTACGGGTAACCGCCATCGCGCTGCTGCAGGCACGACGACGACAATCCTCCGGACATCGAACTGTCGGAACCAAGCGCACTGTCAATATCTCGCGGGAAAGTGCGCGTTAGAGTTAGAGACGATCACTGTTTTTTTTTATTTGAAACAATTAAAATAATCAATAGTAATGCGAAAGTCGATAACAAATATAACGTCGAAAAACAAAGTAGTGTGGAAATAATACTTGACTTAATAACTTAGACTAGACTAGAACTTGTATTGTATTATTTTAGTAAAGATCGGATTTTAGCAAATTCTCTTTGTTTCTGGCGATACATGTCTCATTCAATAAATACAATAGGTACAATACGAAGGTATAATTATACAAATATCACATTTAGCGACTAAGGGAAACACATTATTAAATGGTTTTAATAATTGTACCGTATAGGTATTAATTGTATTTAAAAGTAAACTATCATTAAAATGTTCATTGATTGATATCATAATATTTAACGACTAAAAGAAACTCGTTGTTGCATAACTATAACTGTACCGTGCTGCATGTAAAACTAAAGTGACAATAAAAAGTTGTTTTAAAAGGTGTTATAAATTTATCCGTTGAATGAACTAAAGGAAAACTTCTCGTCTGAGTAAGTTAATTTAGACGACAAAAGCTAAAGTCCGTAGTTAACTATTAAAAATCAATCCATGTGGAAAGTCGGCGGACCTTTGGCTCCGTAGTTCGGAACGTCTCGGTGCAATGGCGGGAAACGCAAGAAGGCGCGATCTTTGATGCTCGATTTCCCGCGCTATTTAATTAAAGTTGCCACTCGATGATAGATGGCGTTACCTACTTTTTTGCAAACGGTTTGTATGGAAACATTGCATTCTAAATATATATAATGATTGGCCTAAAGGTCAGGCCATAAACTAAAAAAAATATATATATATAATAATAAAAGATTTTTAGACTTGTTTCTTTTTAATTCATGATAGATAATATGTTAAATTGTTTAATAAAACGAAAACTTAGGTTTCACTGCTTGGCACACAGGCCTCCTCTAATTTTTGAGAGGGTTCATAACCCTTCAGTGCTTCAGATCAGTGCGGTGCAGCGGACTAACCGCTGCACCGCACTGATCCAGTACGTGTTGGCGGACGTTCAACTTTGTTTTAAAATTTCGTATAATTGTGTAAACTGGATTAGCTGGTGATTTTTTTGTTCTCGATCAGAAATTAATTTACGGCAAGTAAAAGACATGATTTAACCTTCAACTTAACCAAAATACACTATTCTTTGATAAATAAGACTTGAAATCTCTTTGATTTCGATTATAATTTATGATAGTAGCAACATCGTGGTACGTTATCCAACATAAGCAAGAACGTAATTATATTTTCTCCGTTACTCCTGTCACTGATTTAACCAAACAAAATGAACTACGCGTACCTACCTTGTTACTGTGTAACAAGGTACGTGTACCGTGGAACAGTGGATCAGTTGCGTCTTACGAAACCCACGGAATGATATGAATATTCACACAATACACCGCCACTACACGGTAATTGATAATTTCTCAAAACATTTCATTTATCGACATATCGTCTTGCAATCGTCTTTACTCTAGCGCTCACTTGTCCTTCATACAAATAATTCGATATTTTAATTGTTGATAATTTTTTTATTTTTGGATAAGAACATAGTAATGACTCTAAGTTATATTTACCATCATTTAAAAAAAATTGTCTTTGGCCTGACCTACTATACTCTTTGGCTTGACCATAGTTCTGACTAAGTTTGTCCAATAAAATGTCGGAGGCTGAGAGGTTAAGCTGCAATTTTTTTGGTATAGGTGTTTTCCTATAATTTGGATTATTATTCTATGGACGTTTTATTGAGGTTAGGTCCCATAACGAAGCTTTTATGTTGGGAAAATCTATTCTCATAAGCCCTCTTACCACACTTTACAATGAAGTAGGTACTTGAAACACTAAAACCACCCATAAAGTGGACTGAATCCAGAAACAAAGGTACTTATATACAAGCAGGGTGATCCAAACGATATCAATAACTATTGGCCAATTAGCTACTCCGAAGAATATATAAGTTCTTTGCAACGTGCTTAGACATGAGGATTGAACTGGATATAGGAAAAAACTATATACCGATCACATCCACACCTTAGAACAAATAATAGAGATGCACCAAGAATTTAAACACCCACTCTAAAACTACCTTTCTAACATTCGTTGACTATATCAAAGCTTTCGACTTAATATCACACGAAAGCATATGGTAAGCCTTATACTGTCAAAAATTCCAGAAACTTATATAAATATTATGAAACATATTTAAAGCAACAGTGAAAGCTTGGATATAATAGGTTCATAAATCAAAATATGTAGAAGTGTTAAGCAGGGAATCTTCTATCATCCAAGATTTTCATATCCGTTTTACAAAATATAATGTTCAAAATTGAATCTGCATCAACGAACATTTTTTAAGTACTTAAACTTAAATTCACTGACGACATAATACTCTTCTCCAAAACAGCCAGTCAGTTAGAAAGAATGATAAAAGAGTTATGCACGGTCAGCGAAAGAATAGGTTTAAAACTAAGCACCTCAAAAACGAAAGTGATTACAAACAGCACTTAGAACCTTGTAATAATAATAATACATGGAACTTCCCTAGAATATCTATATAGAGACTTACTTATACCTAGGCAAACAAATCCCTTCTAGAAAATCTAGACACAGAAGAGGTTGAAAGGAGAATGAACATGACATGGAAAAAATTCTGGTGTCTAAAAAAATTTTTAAAATCAAGCTACCTCTAAAACTAAAGAAAAAAGTAATGGACTCCTGTTAACTATCCTGCCTATCTTTTGGTTCTTAAACCTGGACATTTATCAAAAATACAAGAGCAATGGAAAGAAGCATCTTAAACATTCAGCTGAAAGACAGGCAACGAAATGAGAAAATTCGTAAGAAAGCAAATGTTGTGACAGCCCTTGAGCATATCTAGCGCTTGAAATGGAAATGGACAGGTCATGTTGCACGCTTACCAGATAAAAAGTGCACTCAAATAGTAAATATATGGTCAGGACCAACCGCAATAAGACCGAGAGGTAGCCCAGTTGAACGTTGGGCCGATGAAATCCAAAACATTGCGATGCGAGGCAAAATTGGCTAAACAAAGCTAAAATCCGAAAATTTTTGCAAATTGTATGTAGTCTAAAAGAAAGGCTTATTATTATTGTTATTGAGGCTAAAATCGAGAAGAAAACATGCCTTCCGTCTTTTTTCATGTCCACAGACAATTCTCATTTAGAGATTGTTTGTATAATTTTCGAATAGATAAAAATAGCTTTATGATACAGGCGATACGCGTCACGAAATGATTAGTAACTTCATTTAACTAAGTTCATGTAACTCTGCTATACTTTTCGAGCTAATGTCTAAATTAATGTGTTTATTATAAGAATTTCTGGCTTCACTTCTGCACACTATCTATAGATCAACTCACCTGTATGTGTCGCTCATGGTGGCTATGGGCTGCGGTATGGGGCTGTACATGGAGTTGAAGCCGCCGTTGAGGGGAAGGCGGGGTGCTGGCGGGGCGGGGGGCGAAGCCGCTGGCGCTTCCCGACGCTGACTTCGAAGCTTCTCCTCGCGTCGCCATTTCGCGCGGCGGTTTGAGAACCACACCTGATGGTAAAGATTCATTAGTTGTTTTTTTCTAAATGGATATAGAAAAAGTCGGTTGTTTTTTTTGTTTATATTGCAAAATATATAAAATTATAATACCTATGCCTTTTTACAAAAACTTGTTTTCATTGTAGTATATACTGAATAAAATTAGAACTAAATGAAGAATATTTGTTTCTATATTTATGACTGATTTTTCATAATTACTCTGACGATTTCAGCAGATATTATATTTTTGCCTTATTTAATTTACTCTATCATACCTTCCATAATATCCGTAGGGAACTTTCGGAGAATTTGTTTTATAAATAAAACTGGTAGGCATTTTATGATTTTTACGGCTCCATGATACGTGACGCAGTGGTTTAGATATGCCTTGTCGCGCTGGGGGCTGTGGGTTCAAATTCCGCACGGAACAAGATTTTGTATGGTCTGGATGTTTGTCCTTGTCCATTTTATATTTGTAAACTACCTCCACGATACAGGAGAAAATACTAGTAGTGGTATCTTTTTTAAAAAAATCAGTACCTACCTAGGCGACCAAGCGAGCATTGCTTGGCGTTAAAACTTTTTTCAGGTATGGATGATCCCCATCTACTACCTACTACTACTACCCATCTATTAAACAGTCTGCTACTAACTATCTAGATAAACTTGGCAAGTGAAACTTTATCTAGATACAAAAAAAAATTCTAAATCTTTGGTGCCGTTTTTGAGCCACCAAATAAGTAGATAATATGTTACCTGTTTTTGCATATGCATATGCAGATACAAGAATTGCTCATTCAAAGTGTAGGAATTATAACACTTAACTTCATCTCACGTCAAGTTTTTTTTTAATGCTTTACACTTATAAACTTCCTTACACAGTAATAATAACTATAACTTTGTTCCTCGTGAAGTATTAGTTGTGTCCGCGTCAAGGTTTTTTGCTTAAACCTAGCCTTAAATTATGAAAAGGATGCTACATTTGAATATCACTTCAAATGCCAGCTTTGGATTGGTAAATTGGTAACAACAAAAAAATTGACATATATATGCCCATAGCATGAAAAATGTTAATTGAAAATACAGTAGTAATTTAAAGATACTTATTATAATGATATGATATTAATTTAAAATAACTCTTAGTCTTACTGGTACTACTAGTAGGGTGCTAAAATATTGGCTTTAGTCGTAGTTTTAATAATATGTACAATCCTTTAACGCTTAACTGTTGGAGTATTCAAAGCTGAAGTACTCAAAACGTCGGGAATATAAGTTCATAAAACGCAATAAAATCTATAAAAATTAGTTTCAATCAATATTCAAAGCTCTTAACAAACTTAACTATCTAAAGGAACCAAACTTAAGATTCATTTTCAACCTGGTAATTATGCACATAACATAAAAATAAACTTAAAATAAACATCAAGTCGCATATGATTTCATCTGATTTCATAGCAAAGGCTATGAAATTGATTTGATAAAATAATAAGCTCAAGCAAAGTGTTTCTAAATTCTCGATACTGGTAGGTTTGTAACTTTATAAATTAAAATAGTGGGCAACAATAATATGTTTCTTGTTGCGAAATTATTAAAGTTTCAATTAATCCAACCATGGATATTATATTGTGACATTGAAGCGTGCGAAACGGAACGCTGCTCCGGAAGTAGCCCTCACGTGCGCGTCACTTCCGCCACCGACAGTCATGGCAACGTGATCGTAACGGCAATATGGCGCGTCTCCGCTCTTTGCCGAAGACAGTTTGTTTCAAGCAAATAGATAATAGTGATGTTCGCAGATCATTAGCAAATTAAGTTCAGATTAAAGATTCAGATTATTAATATTTTCGATCGTTTAATAAGTAGGTAACATTTTTTATATTTGTCAATGGAATTTCATTTATTATAAATACGTTTTTTATAGATTACGTCGTTACTATTATAGTATTATAACTTAAATCGATATTGGCAAGTACAAACGGAAGTCAAAATTCTTTTACAAGACCTTAAATACAAATGTGTGTATAAATACAAATTTAAATGTTGCGTGGCAAAATCCAAGAAGTAGAGCTTAATATTTGACTGAAATTGCCTACCGAGAAAAAAATAGGTAAACCCGAAAACCAGACGCGCTCAAAGAGGTCGCACAGAAGGCAATATGTCATAATATTATTGCTTCAGCCTCCGACGAAATTGTCGGAATGTTGCCGACAATATTTTATTCGAACCCTCGCGAAAACCTTACCAACACAGAAAAAAATTATGTTATAAGGAAAGGACTACTTGAGCCAAGTACACACAATAAGGAAAGTAAAAGTCTTTTCATTTAAAGCATTTATATACTAATCAATAAAATATTGAAATATCAATTTTCTATATACTTAGTTTGAATTAAGTGAGAATAGTTATTGCTTATTTTTAAAACGAAGTAAAAGTAATCCAGCAAAAAATAAAAAGCGTACCATAAATAAGATAATAATTTTTATTACTTTGTGGCGAAAACAATGACGCCACGGACTACTTTCATGGTTTTGACGATATGTATTTTAAAGTTGTTATAATTACACGTATAAACATATCACACACAAATAAAAAAAAATTATTACAAATTAAATTTTTAGACACTTAGCCTAAAAATTTAATTTGTAAGTAATTATAAATAGTGTTCAGTATTTTAATTTGTATTTCTATTCGTAACACTTTTTTGTAGATTTAAAAGATGACAATTCATCATTTCGGCCTTACTGTGCTCATATGTAATAGTCTTTATGTCACAGTAAAATATTATGAAGTTTACGTTTTTTCCTTTCTATCCATAGATATTTCTTCGTGACAGCGATGACAGGCCATTTCCCGCCTCCACGTCATTTCGCGTTGGCCTTTAATAAATTGTACCGCTACCCTCATAGTTGACGAAATATTATTACAGTGGGGTTCCTTAGCAAATGAGATTAACCATAATTTTGTTATTACGCCAACAAGTTGCCGCAAACATAACAATTCTCGCTGTGCTTTATGTTTTGGTTTCTGTATTTATATTATTTCACTATATATTTTAGCATCTTATAAAATATAGCAAAAAATAAAGTTAAGTTTCAACTTTACACGTTCCCAATGCTGAGAGATAAGTTTCAGCCTTTATACGTCTCATCTCCGAGAGGGTTATGGAACAATTCTTACTTCGTACTATAATTGAACAATATCATAGTTCATCATATTATATGGAAAAATATATACGTGGTAGAGCCATGCCGAAGCTATGATGGCTGTAGCAAGAATAAGTCGGCTTGACCGGGGAAGGACCACCCTCTCACAGGTTACCAGCGTAAAAAACAGCTTAATGCTGATGCGTTTCGTATGGTGAGTGTAGGGAATCGAATACCCTTTTTACTGGAAACGAGGCATTCCATCTGTACCTACTCAGGGGTGACCGCATCTGCATTTTGATTCTTAACCGAGGATAGATGTAGATGTGTATAAGTCACAGCATCCACTTACCATCAGGTGGACTGTGTGCGCGATTGTCAACCTTATTCTATAAAAAATGTATAATCAATTTTAACGTTTAATACTCCATTACACATAACACGATCTTCATTTTTTTAAAGTCACATGAATCCTGTGTCTATAAAAATTAATTAAAATTACTAAAACTGGGATACGAATGATGTAATATGCATTTGGCTTAGTAATCTCTCGTAAGTAATTTACTGTATTGTGATAAATTGCAATAAAATGTTAAAAACAACACTATAAACAAACCTATTTACTATCTGTCAAGCATGATATAAAAAAAAAACACTACATAAATCAGAACGTAGCTAAAACACCGCGAAATCTTTTCATTTATTCAAATGCGAACACTAAGTACGTTTTTTAACATCCTTATGTAAAGTTGAATAGATTTCAAATTCGCAAAAATTGTAAGTAAAATCTTGTTGTGCGTTTGGTGCCAATTTTTCAGAACGCACCCCACCCGACAGGAAATTCGCCCCCGCTTACTATAGGCTCGGGGATCGATACCCGGTCCCTAAGCTTACAGTGACCATATCTTTTTACGAGAACTCGGGATAATTTCTTTCAACAAAACTTTTATTTTTATTTTTGATGTTGACTGCACAACAATAAGTTAACGATACTAAACAAAGGACAATGACAAATACTTAAACATTTATAAGTTGCTTGTAGTTATATGTACAAAAGATAATTAAAAGTTTGGAAAATTGATTGTAAACAAAGGAAAATAAAGGATAGTAAAAACAAAGTAAAAGTTCTCGGGATGTGTAATCAAGATATAGCAGTTTGTAAAGGAAAAACATTTTATTAGTCGTCTCCGTTTATTTGACTTATAGTCATAATATTAATGACGAAGTATTATAGAAATCTTTAGTTACTTATAATTCAAACATCATTTTGTTGCAAGATAAATCGAAGTAGTTTATCTATTTGGCATAATATTACATATGTAATACTAACCAATTAACTATGTAAGACGGTGTAAGAATATTCACTACCCCATAACGTCCCCTGAATGTCGTAAGAGGCGATAGAGGGAAACAAACCAGGAGATGGGCAGCAGCATCTTCCCAGTAACACAATCAAAAATCAAAAACTGTGTTTGCCAACCTGCTTGCCAAGCGTGGCCACTGTGGCAAAAATATCCCAATTATGCAATTTATGGGGAGGTCTGTGTTCAGCAATGGACTTGGATAGGCTTTGAATATGTAATGTCTGGTTAAATAAAGCCACCGTTATAAAGGTGGAAAATTTATATTAAATTTCATGGAGTGCCTATTCTCCATTCCGACACAGCCTTGAACCCCAAGCCTGGGGCAACACGTGGCGTCGGTCGCTCGAATACGAAACGATTTGAAACCCTCCTTGAAAGCCTACATTATACGCAAATAAACAAAACTCAACTTTACACATTAGAGTTAAAGTCTAATGTAGCCTGATGATTATTACAATTTTCATTAAGGGCTGTCAAAATCGATTATAAAAAGATTTTTATAAAATAGTCTATATTTATGAATCAAATTAAAATTTAGTATCGTAACCCTAATTTATTATACGTGGTACAATGAATATTTTTTGTTAAAAAGTTCATTATCAGAAATTTCAAAACAAGAAGTTATAAAAAACACAATGTAAACAGTATCGGATTAACTTCTTTTTTTTCGTTTTATAGAATAGAATAGAATTATTTATTTATTTTTCTTCACTGTTTCGGAAAAAAATCTGTCTTCAGAAGAACCAGCAATTACCCAGAGAGACTATAAAATGTCTTTTCCAAACCTTTTCGTTAACAATTCGATACTTATGTTAACCACAAGATTTGGAAAATTTTTCAATAATTAATACATTCATTATTCATAGTTGAAAGTGTAATAAAACTCTGAGTATTTTTTTTAAAATAAAATGAGATTTTTTTTAAATCAATAGACATTTTTATTATAAAAATGCCTAGTAAATTTCTATAAAATTTAATTTACGTAAAAAGTATACCCTACAGATAACCAAGTACTTGTTGACCGTACGGACTAACATTGCACCAACGTAGTAGCTCCCACGAATGTTAAATAACGGCCGACGACGAGAGGTTAATGTAAGAGCTTAGCCCCGCTCTGCCGCTGAAAACAATGTCGCCGCCATTTTGCTTTTTTTCTCGCCGAACAAGAAAACTCTTGCTCCGCCTCGAAAAAGAAAAGTTTTGAATTGTTCGCGTTTTCTCTGTTGTATTCATGGACGCTGCGGAGATATTTATTTGTACAAATGTAATAAAAGGATGCTTTAAGTTTTCTTTTTTTTTACTAATAAATAAGCTTCCGCTGTGGTTTTATTTGCGAACAAAACTTTTATTTCGACGACGATGTTCACTTACTGTTGTTTGTTTACATTAACAATAAAATTATTTTAATGAATTCATTGTTAAAAAAAAATCTCATAGTTTCTCATTCTCCCTTATAATGTCGCAGTCAAAATGGTAATGTATTATCACTTTAAATAATTCAATTTGTTTGGTATACTTTGTTCCTAAGTGCTTCCAATAGTTAAAAGGTTGCAGTCAAAATTGCATTAAACCATTATAAAACTTGCGCCAAGTTGCTCTAACGTGATAAACGACCTTTTAAACTGTTGGCAACGAGTGTGGCGACTGACTAAGTGGGACAGGAATTCTTTACGCTTCGATGAAATTCGAAACTGATGCATATTTTGTTGTTATTCAATGTGAAAATTAAAATCGTGCTTTTTCCGCGATTTCGTTTACAACATGCAAAAATTATAAATGCAGTAAATATTTTAAAAGCTACGTAATATCGTTTTGCTGCAAATATTTTTCATTAATAAATATATAGAGGCGGTTGTATATAAACTTTTGATTCGAAATGATATAATCCGTTAAAAACAACACTGAAAGTTTTATCACTGAAACTTTCGTAAGTGAAAAGTAGATACAAAGTACCAGGGCGTTGACATTTGCTTAGCTAGCATTGAAGATCTTTAAGTCCTGCATCACTGGTATCCATAATGTTTATTTCAAAATGAAGTGATGAAAAAAGAATTATGGTAAGGATTAATCAGTAAGTAAATAAATCACAATTGATACGGTCACGGCTTATGCCGTACAACGATTTTGCATGTTCACAGTTTCATAGACGATCACCATTCACCACACTTCAATCCATCAGATGTGTTTATTTTTTACATTGTCTACTTGTAATTATATTAATCTGCACATGTGCACATTAATATAATTACAAGTAGGCACATTAATATAATCACACGTGCACACTTCCTATCTTTTTTTATATCTATTTTTATATGACTACGAACGACACATGAATGTACACATGAAAAGGACCTAAGCCTACCTACTAACCTACTAAGTATTTTACGAGTTCTTTTTAAATTCTATATTTTAAATTCTTTTACTATGATTGTTCTTTGTGTTTAGAAACAAAAATAATATTTTTATCATATCAAATCAAGTGCAGATTTATCGTTAAAAGGTTAGGTACGTGATACATAAATAGTCATTCGAAGCCAAACTTTTCGCAAGCAAAAATGTTGGGCTTCACAAAAGATAAACATGAGCCATTGTTTATCTTTTGAAACAATAAAACGTGCTTTAAAATATCTTACCCTCATATTCCGACATATTTACGACCGTTATGTATATACACATATTATATAAATATCCATATAATATGTGTGTTTACATTTCGACATTGGTGGGGCTATTATTATCCCTTGTTTTTTTAGATTGTTTGCCAAAGACGCATCTACATACTGCCCGCGCCTATGTAAACACGCAGTGTAAACAGGTCCTTAACGCATCGCCCCTTTTTAATAAATATCTTGATTTCGTATTATTTATAATATCTATTTATATCATACAAAAGTGAAAGAAAGGTTTAAACGGTAAACGTTTTAATGAGTAAGCGCTATTTTTAAATATTGACAACTGGGCACAGTAAGAACTAATATCGATTTCGATTCAGAAGGTTTTAGAATGAACTAGAAAAATTTGTCAAGCTATTTCAGAGCGCGATGAGAGAATTTGTGTTCTACCGAGCATATTCGTGTTCGGCCGAGCATAATATGGTAAATCAGCAATTAATAATAACTTTTAGTGATGTTAGATTCCAAATTGTAATTTCGAAAATGGATTATGTTTTCCTCGTAAATGTAATTTCGTTAAAAACATTATATTTAAGATTGTTTTAGGTACAAACGTTTTAAGACTGTAATATTTATCTTGTTACCTACCGTATTTAAAAGTATAAACAAAAAGCAGCATAACAGTATTAGTCACAAAAAGATTTCCCTCCAATACTCGCATCCATTTTATGCGATCCGCCATTTTCCGTAGTTAGTGAGGCACAGACAACATCATACAGTTATCTTACCGCGTTGTAAACTGGAGTTTATTTTACCTGGATACGTGCCTCAGGCAATCCGATCTTTTCAGCAAGTCGCTCCCGCGCGAATACATCCGGGTAGTGCGTTCGCTCGAATTCTGCCAACAATAAAAAATATTAAAAATAAAATAATTTTATCCAAAGTAATATCATTCATTCATACATTAGTCTGTATTAGATCACCGCCATAAATGGATGACTGCCATAGTTACTACGCTTACCAGGCGGGTTGGCAACCGCAGTTTATTATTATTTTGAGTTTTATTTTATTTAGGAAGATGCTGCTGCACATCTCCTGTTTCATTTTCCAAAGTCGCCTCTTAAAACACCCACGGGACGAAATAATGTGATCAATTTTTATACGCCGTCACCATACAGCACATTCAAATTGCAAGAATTTGTAAAAAAAAAAACTCGAAGAATGTAGTACATGGATTTCAGGAAAACAATTAATAAGTAATGTGATAATGTCAATTTTTAAATCGAATATTAAATAAATTGTTCTCCTAATTTTTTATTAACCCAAATACCAACAGCGGAAATAAAGTCACGGATATTATGACGACATAAGAAAGAAAAGCAATAAACGACTGTATAGAATAAGAGCAAACAAACAAGCTACAAAAACTGAGATTAACGCGGCCCAACATCAATAATTGGGCGCTCCGCCACCGGCCGAGAGCTCGGCAAATATCGGGGGACAATATTTATTTATTTACTAATAACCGTGTTGTGTCACGGCAAACAATAAATAAGATGAAAGGAACATTGGGAAATAGGTTTATGAAGGCTCTGGGGAGTGCTTATGGTGAAGCGATCGCGTGTTCCTAACTTCATTAGTAGTAGTCTGCAAACTGGAACGTATAGTTAGTAATGTTTACGAGAGACAATTATGACAATTATATAAGACAATTATGCATAACTTCTTAAAGTATTGTGGTTATCGTAGTATCAGACCCATTGTACCTTAGACGTTGCATTCCGTTAGGGCTGTAAATAATTATTTAAGATCTGGCATCACTGAGATGGATTTTTAGCCCTTTCTTTGCTAGATGGAAGAAAAAGTCTGATGAATACTCTTAAACAACCGTCAACATGAAGCCAATTTTAGGAAGCAATTATTTTACTAGGATGATTGAATGTATCTATAACTGCATCCGACCTTTTCTTAGATTTAATTGCATAGTGACGATGACGTTCTACTGACTACTATCGCGTAAAAAAAATTAATTTCTACACACACATCGTATTGAACACTGGCCTATAAAATACATACAAGTAAAATTAATGATTAAATATCAAACCTTTCTCCAAGCTATCGATCTGGTCGTTCGTAAAGGACGTCCTATTCCTCTGCAGCTTCCTCTTCAATCGGAGTCTCATCTGCGAGTCTTCGTCACCGGACGACGCGTGCTCACTGTTTCCGTCCGAACCAGCTTCTGATTGCAACGGATCTGCTAAAAAAGTAACTCAAGTTGGGTTTGCGCTTTGTAATAATAACTAACAAGTGTTTGTATGGCTAAGAATTAATTGTTCCAGGTCTGGATATGTATCTTTGGGATTTTTTTTATAGTATAGGGTGACAAATGAGCACACAGTCCACCTGATGGTAAGTGGTTGCTCACGGGTGACGACGCATCTGCAATTTGATTCTTTATTGAGGATAAATGTAGATGTCTATGGGTCACAGCAACCACTTACCATCAGGTGGACTGTGTGCTCGTTTGTCACCCCATCCTATAAAAAAAAACGTAAAGGATCCTTTTTAGTTGTAGAAGTGACGTAGGGTACAATTTTTTTATTTTTTATTTTTTTTAATTGCTATTTTACCAATTGTGCTTGTAACTGAAGAAGTAACATTGCATTGATAACGCTTTTAATACATATTACATTATACGAATATTTAAGTTAAAAACAGAAACTGTATTAAAGGAGACAGTAAAGTATGTAAAAATTAACAGAATGCTTTTAAGCAGAGGGGTCCAAAGCTCTTCATCATAAACTATCAACACAAGGCGTTCGAACAAAACATACTCAACGACTATCAAGCAAATGCGTCAGCAGAATTGTTCAATTGTACCCTAGAATTACAGACAAAAATGTAACAGCAGCCAGTCACTGTGACCCGCCTCCGCACACGCCGCACTCCGTTCTAAAGTTCAAACAGCAACGGGCGTTTCCATCCCCTAAATAAGGGTGGTTGCAAAATTAAACGTTACTCGTAATGTTGTCGACATGCCCCCGGCTAATTGATTAATTTGCTTTATGGTCGAACCACTTGAGCCCGGGTTCGGTTCCCAACTCAGTAATGTGTGTACGGGTTGCTGATTTCTTTGAATAGGAGGACTGTTACGCAATCTGTCACATTTTTCCGATGATACGCCGCTTACACTGCTGTGGGTTAATATTCCTAATGGTATGTGACCGACATAATAGTAACGAAAAGACAGTTTCACCTATAACTTCTTGTACTATTATTTATTCTGTGCTATAACATAAAATTTCCTTAATCCGTACAAATAAATAAAATTGAAGTGTCTGTCTGCTATATCAAAATAACTGCCTCTCATCCACACTTAGTCTGTATATAATATTGAAATAACTAACTGGTTTCGATTAAGCTCAGGACACTCAGGAGTTATTTGCATACCATTAAGACATAAATAACAATTTTTCAAACTTTTGTCTGTCTGTCTGCCTGTCCGGGCTTATCTCCTGAATGGCTGAACCGATTGTGATGAAATGTTCCGAACAGATATACAGCAATACTAGGAAGGATTGAGGCTATATTTTATACAAACTTTTTAATTTTTTATGGAAAAAAACATTTTTTTTTAAATAAATGGTTTTTGATTAACATAAATTTAAATAAAGTCACATTAATAGATCCTACCCAAGCGAAGCCAGAGCGGATCGCTAGTATATAATATATACACTGAAATGAAAATAAATAAATTTATAAATGATTCTATTAGTTATGTAAAATAAACTCATAAAATAAATAATAATTATATGGAAAACAAAGATGACGAAAAAAAAACAATTTTATTGTTAAGCACTATGAGAGTTAAAATACATTGTTTTTATTTTGTAATGGCTCATACGATTGTACTAGTACGAATTTTTAGCAGTGTCAAGTAATAAGAAATTATCCTTTAATATAATTTGTTTCAAAATTTCTTTACAATTTTGAAGCGTCACATTGCGAAGTAATCTACCGACTTCAAAAAGGAGGAGGTACTCAATTTAATTGTATGTTTTTTTGTTTGTTTTTTTATGTGTGTTACCTCATAACTTTCTTCTGGGTGAACCGATTTCGATGATTCTTTTATATTTGAAAGCTGGTGCTTCTCATGTGGTCCCATATAAATCATACAATCATCAAAAACTATTGATCAAGGTCTGACCAATAGTTTTTGAGTTATTCTTAATTGAAGTCGGTTATACAAATTTTTTAATTTTTAATTATTGGGAGATTTTGACGCGTGCCTGAGCCAGCAGATACTCGATGACGATAATATCTCAAAGCGTCAAAGCAGACACAAAAACTTAAGTTTCACATCACCATCGGAGCACTTGTTTCGTTCCCATTTCGAGCACTTGTCGTTGACGTTTAATACATAAAATCGCACCACATCAAACGATAAAACAGGTAATCCACCAGCGATCAATTTCGCACCAAAACCCTCAAAATACATATTATTTATAAATGTTGCTTCTCGTTGACGGGAATTATTCAACATAATTATTGTTTGTGCACTCGATTATGTTAATACCTGTTAATAATACCTGTTACTTCGACTGGACTCGATTCTATTCATAATAATACCTGTTAATTGATACATTGTGTATATTGGAAATAAGGTATATGCAATAAATGTTTAAAATAAATGGAAAACATATACATAATAGTTTAATTTATTGTCGAACTGCGCTACAAAAATTCTCATACACGGCTTATAACACCCGGTTTGATAGCGGCGCCCGTCTCCTGACATGATTGATGTACGACAGCCGCTCAGAGAAACATGGCGGACTTTCCAATCGGTTGACAATTTTGATAGATCGGTTGCTCTGACAGGTCGCAGCGATGTGTGAGCGCCATTATCACGTCGCCAAATGCAATTATCTCATTGTTTATAAAACAAGTATAATTTAAAGATACAAAATTAAAATCACTACAAAGTATTAAAGATGAAAAATTAAAAATAAAATAAGCTATAATGCGTAAAATATTAGCCAAAATAAGTAATACAAAAGATTAAAAAATTTCTTAGATGTTTTAATAATATAAAAATATAATATTAATTTAACTTTGTTGCGTGATTGGTAGCATAAAAAGCTGTGAATTGTATTCAATCGTAATGATTCACATTTTTCATTATTTATCAGAGCCTCTGAACATAAAGGAAGAATTCATTAAAAAAGCAAAACGAACGACCGGGGCGCGCACTTAGCCACAATTCTACCAACGGCGACCTACAAATGATTGAAGGAAATACCGATAGTAGACAGGCTCGCAGGCGGGGTGAAACACGAGAAATACATAAGAGAAATAATAGTAAGAAAATAAGAAAAGAAACGAAATAAAAGTGAGGGCGGTGGAAAAAATTGGAGAAAACAAGTAGAAAGGGGAGCGAAGAAAGTCGGGAGCGGAGAGATAAAGCGGAATTGGAGTTATCGGGGCGGACATGACGGTCGTAGGTGGGGGGTGATTGCCGCCGCGCGATTATGTGAGATCGATACTGTCACTCAACTGGGGGATGTCGGTTAGAAAAGGTGAGCGGGCAGTTTTATAGTTCCTATGTACTTTTGAAGTAAAACTTCTCTAGGCGCGACATGAGTGTACATCAGTTCTTTGTGGACGAAAAAACCTTTTCCGTTTTATAAGGGTGGCGACTAACTGAGTATATGTTTGGGCTCAAAGCAGAAGTGCGGATACACCTAGATTTGGCCCGCTACAACTAGCTGTTTGCGGATGGTACTGTTAAATTTGCCAAAATACGAAAGCACATATCAAGTATTTAATGTCAGTGACCTTTTAACCGCGGATATTTATTTAATATAAATTATATAGGGATACACCTAAGTTTAACCAAAAGCACTCCGCTGCACCTTATTACAACCGGCTAAACCTAGTTGTATCCACATGCTTGATGATAAATATTTCACTATTTTTGATTTTTCAAATTAATAAGTAAAAAAACTATTTAGTAAATTTACGATACTAAATAAATAACAACAATAAAAGTTATTAAATTTTAATTTAACAATCGCTCATTTGTTAATTATTCCCAAAATTAATACTATAATGTTATTTCTTAAATGTGAGAACTAATTACTTTGGTGTAAATGAAGTGTTACTTTTAAATAAAAAAGGAGTGTATTGATTTATTTTTCTAAGTTTTAATTGAGTGATAACTTGTAGGTAATTTGTAGGTAGGATAACAATTTTACTTCGAAAAACGAATAAATATATTATTAGAGATATACTCTTACAAATTAAATAACACAGATATAGGTCTAATGCCCAATATTATTCAATTAAAAAATCACGCTGTCGCTTATATTCTGCACCGCACTAGAGTTCGCGACCTCAGCGTGCGGCCGGACAAGGCGCGATCGCCTAATTCGCTACGCTACCGCAACTGAATGTTACTGTCAACTTTTTTAGGCGAGCAAAAGCATTTCACATTCTATCATACATAAAAATTTGCACAAAATCAAAATAGCTTATAATTAAATATAATAAAACAATGACAAATGCTTTTACTAATCAGGATTTTCAACCATTTTGGACGATACCATACCATCTGCGCAAATGGTTTACGTACTTACATGTTTTTCAATTTGTTGCATTCAAAAATTGACAAACTTTTTTTAAAACTATATACAACATGATGATAAATGAGAATTAAATGATCCGGAGAAATAGCTCACCCTAATAAAGACATTATTATTATCCAAGATTAACCATTCTGAGAAGACCTTACATGCCGACACTCTCGCAACTCGCATTTATTAGCAGCGGTAGGTGTAGGGGTCAGCGTAGATTGGATATTTGTAATCAACCATTCGCTTTATAGCCCCAGCAGGGTCTATCTAAATTACTTAGCGTTGGGGCAGATAAGGTTTAGTTTTTATTATTGTGACTTCAAGTGAGGCAATTGATGGGCATGGCTTGTCTTTTTTGGATGTGGGGGACAGTACGTATTCTCTATTCCTAATGTATTACGTTTAATGATATAAAATCTTTCTTTGACATTTTCTATTTGCTATTTTTTTTTTAATTTCATTGCCTATTTTGAGAATTAATGCTATTTTGTTATACAGTCTATATTTCCCGAAAGATAATTCTTATGTCATGAAATTAAACCTGCTGTGAATATTGAACCTGATTCAGGAATAACAAGAACCGTTCGTACACCATATTTCAGGTAAACCAAGAAACCATTCAGTTGGTGTTCTAAACATTAACAAAGTAGCGTAGTGTATATTATGATCCTTTCCGCATCCAATACGATTACTTACTTTATAAGATTGGTCCAGATAACATAGGGGTCAGTCAGAATCATAGTCCATACACTGATATCGGTTGTAATGAAATAAATATATAAATAAATATATAATATAATATATCAATAATACATAAACAAAAAATTATAAAAAAAGTGCGTCGTTTATGAGTTGTACATTGAGCGAGCGACCTTATTGCGAAAAGCAATCTATTCCAGGCAACGTTCGGACAGAAACTTAAAATACGTGTAGTCAGCTGTGTAGATTGAAAACAATAAATTCCACAAATATGAATTCAATATAATTACATTAAAAAAATCCTACGTATAATATACAATATAATATTTAAAAAAAAACAATGTTATAAACTATAATCAAAAAAAAAACTAATAACTTAAATTATCATACAGTCCTACTCCCCGTGGTATCGTGCCAAGAACGCTGGCTGCATTGCCTCGCTGAATGGATAGCCATGCCAAGACTAAGTATAGACTTAGACACCAGAAGAATTGCAGATGCGTTGCCGGCCTTTTAAAAGGAGTAGGCTCTTTTCTTGGAGGTCCCTAAGTCGTATCGGTCCGGAAAAATCGCTGGTGGTAGTCGATTCCACAAGGGAGTTGTGCGAGGAAGAAAATTTCTTGTAAATTGCACAGTGGTCATGCAGATGGTATGGACGGTATCGCGAGTTTTATCGCGATGTGCGATGGTAAAATTAAGCGGCTGGAATTAGTCCGAACAATTCCTCAGAACATTCCCCTTGGTAGATGCGATAAAATACGCTAAGAGATGCAACACCTCTTCGCAGCGCCAGTGAATTGAGCCGATTGGAAAGGACTCGGTCGTCGACGATTCGAGCCGCTCTTCGCTGGATGCGGTCAAGTGGAAGGAGCTGGCACTGGGGAGCCCTAGCCCAGAGATGGGAACAGTATTCCATGTGAGGCCGAACCTGCGCCTTCTAAAGTAGCCTCTTATCACCAGCAGCGACGACCAGTCGCCGATAGAGTTCCTTTAGGAACTTCACCACGTGGACCCCACGGACCGATAGTCTCTACAGTATATTTTTTAATTTTATTTAAAATGCTGTAATATTATTTGTATATTACATAATATTTTAATACAAAATAAAAATCAAGAACCCATATGGTCCAAGAACTTGATCGCTAAGTTCACTTAAAAGTAAAGTAAAGTTAAGGTACAGCCTATATACGTCCCACTGCTGGGCACAGGCCTCCTCTCATTTCTGAGAGGGTTTTAGGGCAAGGAAATGTCCGCCGCGCTGCCCCAATGCGTGTTGGCGAACTTCACATGTCTTCCAAATATTTTTTTTGATTTCTCAGACATGCAGGTTTCCTCACGATGTTTTTCTTCACCGCCGAGCACGTGGTAAATCAGCACTTAAAATTGCAATTAACAAGTTAATTGGTGCCGGCGGGGATCGAACCCGGGTTGCTCGCGTACTGTGTAACTTACAGCGAGCGCTAACCGTCTGAGCTACCACGGCTCTTTCGCGGCTAAGTTCACCTGCCACATTTAAAATAAACAATTGTGTACATCATTCTGCACACAAATTGTTTCTAAATCAGGAAAATTGGCACAAATGAGATTTTTATAACGGCATTTTGCCAATACATTTTCTGACAATTTTCATATTCTTATCAATTAAAATTAACCCATCTTGTTAATGATTATTATTAAATCATTAGTGATATCTCTTATTACTAAGACGGCAAATAAGAAGGAAGGTGGACTTTAAATATCCTCTAAATGCATTTAAATTTTTAGCCGACTTTAAAAAGGAGGAGGTTTTCAATTCGACTGTAAGTTTTTTTCATTCTAAATGCTACGTGATTGATATCGCGTCAAATTGTACACCGATTATAATGATTATAAAAATTGGTTACTTCTAAGGTGGTCTCATATAAATTTGAAGAAAAATTCAACTTTATTATTCTATACACTATGTATGTCTTAGCACTGACTTCAGAAGCTGTTATTTTATAGTATTTAGTTCTATCAAGTCGACTTTTACTTTTTATTAAAATTAAAATTTTTAGATTATATAAATCTTACATTATTATATATTTACTGTTTAGCACGTGCTAAATTACAATTAACAATATTAGTAGTGCCGATAATGGGGAAATCAATGAGTATTGAGTATAAAAATGTATTTACCGCCAACCCTTGACCAATATCAAGCATCAGCAATTGCAACTAAAATCCCCAACGAAACAATAGCATAGAAGTGACTGGCACTTGTAAAACAACGCCATTAAACTTTTTAAACACGTGTTACTTTATGCATGAAGCACTTTTTGATTTTAAAGTCAATTACACTGCGAACGAGACCACTCCACAAGTCCAATTAAATCGCTATTGTTGCCACATAACCGTTCGGAAGTTTACCGAGAGCACTCAAACTAAAGTGATCGGCACGGGGCCTGTAACCGATAGTTCGATCGCGCCATTTTAAAGCGTTGCCTGTATTGTTTCTGTTAAATTACACCGAGTCAGGAAAATTTTGAAATGGTGATCAATGTTGCTTACCGCGCGGTGGCGGCATAAGGGAATCTATCACCCCATTTCGTCCTGTTGGTGTCGTAAGAAGCGACTATAGGAAGTGCCAGAAAAATCTTATGGAAATACCGCCCGTATGAATTTCGTATACGTCAGATGTTAAATACTCCGACCGGTGATGGGCAGCAACTTCAAAGGTGCGAGACGTCTGGTACTACGATTTTTAATCCGCCTGCTAAGCGTGACGTTTAAGGCATAACGGGACAGGAGAAGCCCATGCTCAGCAGTCGGATTTTACCGACTAATGAGGAAATCAATGTTGCCAACAGTATCGATTTATATTAATCAAATAGGAACTGAAATAGGAAGTGGGCTATATTAGTAATATAGTTGTAGCACGAATGGGTTGGCTCGACTGGGGAAGGACCACGCTCTCACAGAATACCAGCGTAAAATAGCAGCTTAACACTGCTGTGTTTCGTATGATGAGTGTAGAGAACCGGAGACCCTTTTTACTGGAAAAGAGGCATTCCGTCTTAATCCTCCCGGATGACAACGCATCTGCATTTTGATTCTTTATTGAGGATAGATGTAGATGTCTATGGGTCACAGCAACCACTTACCATCAGGTGAACTGTGTGCTCGTTTGTCACCCTATCCTATAAAAAAAAAGCATATTTCTGATAACAACTCAGAATAATATAAAGAAAACTGCGGTTGCCAAACCGCCTGCCAAGCATGGCAACTATGATAAAATCTTATGAGACAATCTATGGGGGAGGCTTATTTTAAGCAATGGACTTTTATAGGTTGTAATGGTATGTCTGGTTAAGTGGTGTAAAACTTATTTGACTTACACATGTATGTGTTTTACAATCACGTATAGTTTCACACAATAAAAATATCCCGATACGAGAAACAAGAGCGCAGCCAACTCATCTGTAAATATTTACACTGTGGTTCGTTACATACCGACATCTGTCACGAGTTTATTTCGTTCAGTTTTTAAATACACATAAAATCAATCGGTGAACCAACAAACCGAATTCGCCCATAGCGACAATTTCTGATTAATATCGGATGTTGATTGCTGCGATAGTAGGCTTAAAACAAAGGCATTCACTCATACCTATCAATCCCGCTGTTTGGAGCTTAGGCGTTACGAATGGAGAAAGTTTCTGGTGTAGTTTCAAATAAAGTCACAAATAACACAAATATCATCCCTAGCTGAGATTCAAATTTAGAATTTAAATTTAGAACTAATTCATTTTAGTTTAGATGTAGCTATTAGAGTTCGTTGAGACGAAATATTATATTTACGTGGTTATTGAATTTATATTAGCTGATTACTGAATAACATCATCATCCGACTTTAAAATAGGGGGAGATTCTGAATTTGTCAGATTTTTTTTTGTATGTTCAGCGATCATTCTTTACCACAATGTCTGAATTTAATGATTATTTTTTATAGAAAGGGGTTAAATTCATTTGAGAATACCCTACTCTCAAATAAATTTGGTCCAGATCAGATGATGGGATTAAGGCTAAAGTTATTTATACGATCTAGCTTGAAATCAAAATTATAATTTGTGTGTGAATGTCTTGTTCGATTTGCAAATTTTATGATGTACGTTATTATGTATACACATAAATAAATTTGCAGTGACTGTAAATAACGAAATAATTGCTTATATATTGAGCTGAGGGGTTACTTACATGCTACTATGACGTGAATAGCCATATTTTTTTTCAGTCTGTCTGTCTGTCTGTTTAATCTTCGGAATAGCTTAGTCGATCAAATCAAAGAGAGCAATACCAGGAATGGTCTAGGCTATATAGAATCCGAAAAACTTGCCGATAAAATAAATGGTCTTTTACTATCTGAAATCTAAATATTAACAGATACTACCCAGGCAGAACAGAGGTGAGTCCGTAGTTTAAAAAAAATAAAGCTAATAAAAGATCAATATTATTGAATTAAAGAACCTTACAGGATCTTTAATATGTTCTAAAGAAATTATAACTAAAACATGGTACAAGGTCTAAAATTTTAACAGGTGTCAGTGTTTAGTCTAACTTTCGTTTAATACGAACCACGGTGTACACAACTGTTTATTATCCTAAACCGGTGTGCTCGGGCAATTGGCGCGATTATTTGTTCGACCGCTAACTATGCTGGGCAAATGTTGTGTGATTTTGTGCACACAGGTGGTTATATAACTAATTTGGTGCATTATCGGTGCAGTCGCGGGTAGTTGATGTTGTAGCTAAATATTTGTTCATATCTATTTAGTTCTGTCGAATTATCAGTATTTTCTTACATTATGTAACTTCTGATTGAGATTTCTCTAAATTTAGATTTTTCATGTCTCACGCGACTATATTCTATAGGTACATATAAATAAATTGAAGTTTCTGTCGGTAATATTGAAATAACTGGCTTTTATTAAGCTTACGGGGTTATTTGAATGCTATTAAGACATAAATAACCATTTTTAAAATATTTGTTTGTCTGTCTGTCTATCTTTCTGTCTGTCTGGGCTAATCTTCAGATTGACTGTACCGATTGTGATGAAACTTTACTAAAATATAAAGAGCAATACCCGGAGAGATCTAGGCAAATTTTAAAAAAATCTTAAATTTAAAATTTTTAAATTTTGTTTGAAAAAACGAAAAATTGATCATATTAGGTCTTTGATTATTTAATAATGCCACATTAATAAAAACTATCCGGACGAAACCGGGGCGGGTCGCTAGTATGAAATAAAATTATCTGACGTATCGCACCTTTAGCGTTATGACGACGTCCTTGTCGCTTGTAGACTTAGCATAAGATATGTTACTTTCAAAGTTATTTCGTCTTTAACAAAACTCACGAAAACTGTTGAAGTGATTGAATCTCTTACAGACGACTAAAAACCATTTGCTAGAAGCCAAAATAATAAAACAGTATTTGCACAGGCATTGCAAAAAATCCCAGGACATTTTTCAATATTGTTGTTAGAAATATCTGTTATGTTGAAACTTTTTTAACGTACTGCCATTTCGTTTTGATTTTTCTTTTTTAAGTCTGTACTTCCGAAACATTGGCAGAGTCTATTGAGCCGTGCACAACACGGTGAGTTGCAAATTAAATATTTAGGCCAGTGGCTGGCGAGATGAACAAATATTTCATACTTCATATCAATTTTGATGAATACTTTTTGTTTGTGTATTGTTTAGTGTTAGATGTAACAGTTAGGGTTTTATATAATCGAATTGAAAAAAGAGTACAATTTTGTAATTTGATATTCTATATTTTAAACTTGATATTTTTATGAAAAACCGTCACATAATATCGATGATCATTGTATAATGTATTATTACATCATCATTTCGTTATCACCACAGAGAGCCCTTAGAGGTGACTACGCGTGTGCTTTCTTTGTTTAAAGTTGGCTTCAGGTGTCCTGGACTGTAATAGCCACTCAGTGGACTCATTGGTCACTATAAAAATCGTAATCGTCACTTATTTAGTCCACAGCTGCACAAAGGTCTTTTCAAGAATGTGCCAAGGCATAATTTTTCTTCAAAATTTCCATCTTACTCCTCAGGGGTGACAACGCATCTGCATTTTGGTTCATAATGGAAGATAGATGTAGATGTCTAGGGTCACAGCCTCCACTTGCCATCAGGTGGACTGTATGCTCGTTTGTCATCCTTATTCTATTAAAAATACACAGCCTAATATAAACTATAATAAATTAAAAAAATCTTCTAATAACACGTAAATAATTTGTATAGGGTTCTTTGTGGTATTATATAAACTTCGTGTAGTGTGTGATTATTTTGTGTACAGGGTTGTTTGTGGTAATATATGATGTAGTTAAGTGGTGGCGGTGGAAGAATCCATCACTCTATTTCGATATTTGTGTTGTAATAAGTGACTAAAGAAAAATCTTTTGGGCGCTGGTGGACTGCAGCAATATTATCTAGTGTAAGCAAATAAACCGGCGATGGGGACATCTGGAACTGGGATCAACAACCCTTCTGCCAAGCGTGTCCACTATGGATAATTCTCTATATAGTGAGGAGGCCCATGACAGTGGACTGTATATGGCTTAAAGAAGAAATAAATCTATCAATCTATTGATAACCTTCTTTAAATCATAGATGGACTGCAAATGCCGTGGGTAAAACAATTGACTTGTAGTTAGAATAGCTCATAATATATAGACTCTCCTTATAAATATTTCTCTAGCATATACAATAGGTTTTTCGTAATTTCTCACAAAAAATCAAGTAACAAATTAAACAAGAATGTTAAAGATTATATAAAATGTTACTTCTACTACAGTACACCCAGAGCGCCAGCAATCGAATTTGTTAAGCAGAATACTGCAGCTGAAGTTAATTAAGTCGCCGTGCTGTCGACAAATACACACAGCTTCCATATTAAATGCATAAAAAATATACATTATGCGACGTCCAGTGCAGGTGATTACATAGTGCAAAAGCTACAGTAGTGTTATTTCGTGCAACCGAGGGAAATGTAACCAACCTTTCAGAGAATTTATACCTTTTTTTATTTGAAAATAAAATGCTCAATATGTTAATGTTTATATTATATTTTTTTATTTTAAAGGAATGTTCACTTTAAGAATATTCACATGGACAAACATCCAGACCCTGAATAATTGTTTTTAGGCCATACGCACAGTTGTTTTGTGCAACACCGCGGCGCTGCGCTGCGGCCAAACACTTTGCTATTGTGCTACCGATACCGAGCCGTAAAATTAAGGCTGAATCTAATTGGCCGGCTAACCGGACGAATAACTTTGTTTTATTTTAATTAAAAAATATAGGCAGCAATATAGTGCAGACGGTTACGGTTTGATTGAATACATTAACACTTAAATGTATTCGATGTATTAATGATCCCTTTCTTTTAAGGTAAAGCACAGAATAAATAATAGTACAAGAAGGTAAAGTCCAAATAATTTATATATAAATCAACAGTCCCTCATATGACTTGATAGATAATTTCGTAATTTTGACAAAGTTTACAGAATTAATAGTTATTCTACTATTCTTCAGTCTTCAATATTAAATTTGGTGAAATGCGTGTTAGTAAATGCGTAAGTAAGGATTCCGCTGTGCCAATTATCGCTAATATCTAGATATTTAGGGTACTTCTTCTCAAAATAATTAATTGTAGCAAATAAAAACATAAATGGTATTAATTTTTGTGTGATCGATTACTTCGATAAACAAGCCAGATTATTAATATATTTACTTATCCTCTCTACAGAAAATAAATTAAAATCTTACAAAACTGTCCGACTATTAAATAATTAGATTATTTATATACATTTCCACTGCACAACAAAACATAACTATAAGAAAAAATTTACTGTAACAATCTTTTTTTACAAACGAATTATATCCTCGAGTCCGAGATAAAATGGCACCATTGTCCACCCAACAGCAAAGACCAGCCGCAAGTCAAGTCACGTACAACCGCTACGGTTACGTGGCAAGTGCCGCCCTGAAGAACCGCACTTAACAAGTTTAATCTGAGAGGCCGCTTCACAAGTTAATTCTTAATGTTGGCATGCTAGCACGTATTACGTGCATATGTTTAATAATTAAGATTAAAGATAAATAAATTAAGGATATTCAAGGATAAATAAGCCCATTTTATATATTTTTTTCTCTGATCTCTATATATGAAATTTGTATTGGGAATGAATACTTTTAGTTTGTCTATTACCATGGGCATATCTAAAAAGGCGGAACACTTGCCCTGTGAAAAAACTAGTGCTTCTCCTGAAAACTTTGTGTATCCAACTTCACTCATTAAAAAATTCTAACACTTTCTAGCAGTGCTTCTATATGGAAGGGCCTGTACGCCCTTATGGGCTCCTAAATTTCGTGGCACGTAATTTTGTTACATGGTTGGAGGAGCAGTCGCCTAAAAAGTTGTCAGAAATACTTAGTGGCCTGTGTTTTAGTTTGACTAATACTTAACCATTTCAACACTCGAATTCCGCATGGAACATGTGCTTGTACGGCCTACAAATAACTGTTCCTGGTTTAGATGTTTTTCCATGAGATTACGTATGTAAAAAGTCTCCATGATTGTTTTTTTTATAGATAAAGGGTGACAAGCGAGCACACAGTCCACCTGATGGTAAGTGGATGCTGTGGCCCACAGGCATCTACATCTGTCCTCGATAAAGGATAAAAATGGAGATGCGTTGTCACCTCTGAGGACTAAGATGGAATGCTTGGTCTTCAGCGAAGAGGGATAAAAAGATACATGAAAGGAACCTACTGTGGCGGTAGTTTAAAAAAAAATAAGCAAAAAAAATGCAACAAGACACTTCTTATACGCTTAGTAATTAAAAACTTGTCGCAGCAGACCTGGAGATTCCTCTATTCAACTAACTTTTAACAAATATACGAAGACAATCCAGTAGTTTTATTCTAACATGAGAGTAACAACTGAACTTATAGTTTTCTTAATGGTAAGTATATATCACAAGCAATGGATACAAGAACTTCAAAAAAGAAGACTACAGTTTCGTTGTCATTTCAGAAGATTAGACCTGGAATGCCTCACGACCTGTGAGTATACTGGATGATGTATTGCTGCTTGGCGGAAAATTTAGGTAAGAGGCTGATACCTAAGCAGGCGGACTCCTTTGGCTTTGGCTTTTAAAAGTATAAGGGTGACAACCGTGTTATGGCGGCGTAAGAATATCCACTACCCCTATAATCCCGTGGGGGATGGAAACAAATCAGGAGTTGGGCAGCAGCGTCTTCCTAATAACGACTAAAATATATTTTGAGGGATTCTATGGGGTAGGCCTATGTTCAGCAGTGGACTGGCTGTAACGGTAACGGTAAAGGTGACAAGCAAACACCCAGTCTACCTGAAAGTAAGTGGATGCTGTGACTCAAAGACATCTACATATGTATTCTCGATTAAGAAATGTAGATGCGTTATCACCCTGGTTCCAGTAAAAAAAGAGTCCAGTTTTCTGCACTCACCATACGAAACATAGCAGCATTGAGCTGCTATTTCACGCTGCAATTCTGTAGGAGCGTAGTCTTTCCCCGGTCGAGCCATCGAGCATTCGTGCTACAACCATTATATAGTTGCAACATGGCTCTACCACTTTGTATACGTGGTAGAGCAATGTTACATTGGAAATGATAAGCTTCAAAATTTTTATTTTTATTTTAATATTTTATTTTTCAAACCAAATTATATATTAGAACTATATATGAATTTATCACATATTCCATTAATATAAGCATGTAATAAATCTGTAGAAAAAATTGTATTCACGATTCATGTAAAAATTACTGGACGAATTTCCATGAAATTTGGTGTGTAGGCGGCAAATAATTGTGTATAACATTGGCAACTTTTTATCCGCTTAGTTTTAAAGTTTATTGTCATATTAGTTGCCGATGGTTCTATTAGACACAAGAAGGATTTAGCTATACGTATAATAAGTCGATAGAAAATGAGAATTTTATTAAATGTCACACTTACGTATCTTACTAGGTTTACGAATAAGTTTAGAAGAGGCTTCTACGAGTTTCAGTGGTAGGTCAAAAGATCAACAGACGTGTGAGCCAGTCAACTGTACGGGATAGCCACAAAACAAACTGTCCTAACTTGTTAAGCATTCAGTTAGGCTCAATTCTTAGTTGCTCTTACTTCTGATAAAGCACTGAACACTATGATAACTTTCGAATAATAACTTTAAATCGAATTTAACTAAGGGTTATATCTCCATTTTTCTATTGATCCGTCTGAATTGATAAAATTACCTAAGTTTTGTCTACCACCAATGAGCAGTACACCCACTACTGAGTAAGAAGGGAAAACATAACGTATCTGTGTCCTTCTTTTTTTGAAGTTAGTTACAGGTGAACATATCTTTTTTTTTAAAGGATAAGGGTGACAAACGAGCACACAGTTCACCTGATGGTAAGTGGTTGCTGTGGCCTATAGACATCTACATCTATCCTCGATTACGTATCAAAATGCAGATGCGTTGTCACCAGTGAGGACTAAGATGGAATGCCTCGTTTCCAATAAAAAGGGTCTCCGGTTCTCTACACTCACCATACGAAACACAGCAGCGTTAGTCTGCTATTTTACGCTGTTATTCTGTGAGAGCGTGGTTCTTCCTCGGTCGAGCCGACCCATTCGTGCTATAACTATACTACTAATATAGCTGCAGCAAGGCTCTACAACGTAAAAAAAGCTTGGTAGTGTAGTGACAGTGTAAGAATATTCACTACCCCATATCGTCCTGAGGGTGTCGTAAGGAAACAAACCATGAGATGGGCAGTAGCGTCTTCCTAATAACAACTAAAAAAATAAAAGACTACGGTGATCAACCCGAGTGCCAAACATGGCAACTACGGCAAATATGTATGAGGAAATCTGTGAGGAAGGTCTATGTTCATCATTTTTGATAGGCTGTACCGATAAACTATTAGCTTTTATAATTCTATGTAAAAAAAAATCTTCTGAAAGCAGTATCGGTGCAGGGTAAAGAAGCACTAAAAGATTGCCTGTATTTTTGCGAAACGAACTACGAAATGAGACCACAGTGCGTTGTTACCTGAGATTTGAGAAGAAATGCATACCAGTTTGAATGAAATCGGGAGACTAAGTTACCATTGAATAATAGTACCATAACTTTTGCAAAATAAAAACAAAATCGAAAACAATCTCAGAGGATAGAAAGCTTAATAAAAACAAAAAAGACTTTCTTCTAACTTAGAAACGTTATGTTTCAAACAAAGTTACCCCGTAGCAAACCTTCAACAGATCATATTTTAAGTTGTTCGTAGAAGTTGTTAAGAACGTTCTATTTATTATAATGTTCGGTTAGAAAACTAAAAGGAACACTTATGGAATCTCGATATGGTTCAGAAACATTCTAAAGAAATTATTCCAGTAGTAAATAAGTGTAGAATGAAAAAAAATAATCAAGAATAAAATCTCTTATAGTGTTATGATATATCTATAGTTATGAACAAACTAATAATGTAGGCACTTATTCGTAATAATTAAAAGGAGTAAAGTTTTTTTTGTTGATTTTCGTCTTCAATAAATTGACATATTAACACGTTCACTGTCCCGTGACCCACATATGGGTCAGTGCAATTGTCTTACTATTGTGTCTGGAAACCGGACAGTGAAAGTGAGCATTAACTAAATTATTTACTGGCTTTTAGAAAATAAATATAAGTTATATGATATGAGTGGGACATGGACATGAATCAGGCAATTTAGGTGGTAACGCCTACAGTGTGATTTACCAAGTGTCCACAGTCATACTCTCGTTCATGATATATTCATCATCTCTCCCGATTTATTATACATCGCACAACGCATAAATTAGATAATTGAACCACGTTCTATATCTATATCTATATATCATATAACTGGAATCAGTTAAAGAAATTTGGATTAACAAAATTTTTCATCTAGTTCAACCCGCTAAAATATTTTAAGTTTGTAAATTTAAATACTTATCTTCGTTGTTAAAACAGCTATTGAAATGCTATGATACCGTTACCGTTACAGCCCATTAAATTCCACTGCTGAACAAAGGCCTCCCCCATAGATTGCCTCATTGCGTTGCCAAGCGGGTTGGCAACGCAATGAGAAAAATTAGGAAGATGGTGCTGCTGGGATGATATGGTGTAGTGGATATTCTTACACCGTCACTACACGGTAAATTGAAATGCTATAACAGCATTTTTTAAATGCGATTGATTTTATGAAGACTAATAAAAGAACTTATACATTTTAAATAAGATATATAAAGAAATAAGTAAAAATTATATTAAGAAATATACATAATAAAAATAGTTTCGGATTTTACCCCGACCACGATATTCTATAGACAAACTTAACAATATATGTGACCATACAAAAATATAGTCGTATACATTCAGACAAAACAAGTCTCCAAGGTGTTCCTGAAGGAACGTAACAACGGGACTCCCACTTCTCCCTACTGAAACCCCCACTACCGTCATTCAACAAAATTGAGAAAAGTATGTACAGGGTTACGACTTGTTTACGGATATTCATAGTTTGAAGAATATTCAGGTCAGAGTTAGCGTATTGTTAAGATTTTTCAAATCTGAGTTTTCATTTTTGCTTATACTTACGGCAATAAAGTCTAAAGATGATACAAATGACTGCAAAAAATATTTGAAGACGTCGTGAAGTTACAGAAGATTTCAATTATAACAAACAAGGAAAAAAATCTACACTTTACAGAGGTCATTTTAATGAGGCATTGATGTATTATTTTATATGTGAATTAGGATTTTAGACATCGAGATATAAAAGATTAGGCATAAATGGATTAAGAGTCAACGCTAGGAAAACGGGTAGTTTCTTTAGTTTGTTTTACCATTATAATATTATTGCACTATATGCCTTATTTTTCTCAAACGCATAGATGTGAAGATAAAAATGTAGAAAATAATTTATGTATAGAATAATTGCTTTCAGAGAACAACTAATTTTAAGTACAGTCTACAACAGTATACTTATAATAAAGTATAATATTATTATAAGTGTACAACACAACACAGTACATAGTTGGTATGGTAGAACTTTAGTATCTTAGATGGAAGATTTAGAAATGCTCAGAATGAGTAACTCTTTGCTAAAAATGTCAGTCAAATAGTGCAGAGACAACCCTGTTCCGCTCCGTTCCCAAAGGCACTACAGAGTCACGTACGAAGTAAAATAGAAAAACGAGCATCGTCGCACTGTCGCCTCGCAACGTGACAGTGCCTGTATTACCTACGCCGGTTTGCGTCGCGAACTTCGAACATGTAAGTGTGTAGAAATGGATTCGTTTTGTAACCTACTTTTGGCTTATTTACAAATATTCACGCTATTTAGACTGGTCTGATACTTTGGTTATTTGATAATAGGGATAATTTTGACTCTATTACCGCGAACCCGTAATTAAGTTGTATGGTACTGTACTGTGCCGTGAAGTCCAAATTTGTGGAATGCACAAATAATTCACACATGTTTATAGTATTGAACAGAAACCAACCTAAATGAAAATAACCTAATCAGTTTTATCCATTTATCATCTTAACTTATATAAGTCGCTTACAGTGAATGATATTTTAGGTATGAGAGTTTTCGAATTAACTCACACCATATTTTATGGAATTTTCTCCCAGTATCAGTAAAGTGAAAACTTGTAGCTTTCAATAGATGGCAGAAAAAGGGTCGTCATATATTATAACAACCAAAGACCAACTCGTTTGTGAGGCATTAAAATATGAGTTTTATACAGAGTCACAAAAGTTATCTTTAAAATTGAAACTAAAGGTCAAAGACATGGCGTAATAAATACATTATATTTAAATTCCTTCCTTCCTTTCGAATTGGTATTGAATCGTTCTGGTATGCGACAGGCGACAGCCACCCAAAATTCATTCTCCAAACATGATGACGTTAAATCAAATTTTTGAAGAAGACGAGCAAAGCAAGTTCGATCTTCGAGCTGATGTTAGCGACGATGGGTGGAATGAAAATTGTGTTTTTATTCGTCAAATTTAAAACTAAAAATTTTGTACAACCGACTTCAATATAAATTATTAAGAATAGCTCAAAACCTGGTCAGACTTTGATCAAATGTCTATAGAATCACATGAGAAGCACCAGCATTCAAATAAAAAAAGAATCATCGTAATCTGTTCACCCAGAAAATAGTTATGAGGTAACACACATTAAAAAAACATACAGTCGAATTGAGTACCTCCTCCATTTTGAAGTCGGTAGAAAAAGGAGTAGTAGCTTCAAGGTGCTAGACATATATATAGTTCTGTGACCGCGAATCCGCCTGCAAGGCGTGACGATTATGGAAAATCCTCCCTATAAGGGAAGAACTACATGTCCAGCAGAAGATTATATGCATACGAAGTGATGATTAAGAAGAATTGCATCATTACTTATGCTTGATAAAACAATATTTCTTATATGTAAATTCAGTACCGAGTTTTAAGAACAAGAAACATTAATTATAAATTCTGGTGGTGTAGGAGAACTTAGGGGATAAACCTGTCAAAGTTTAAAAAATATTTCCAGTACTAGCGAAGTCCGTCGATCCACTCTGGGGCAGCGCAGCGTACTGCTCCACCCTCTCGTGAAAAAGGGAGGAGGCCTGTGCCCAGCTATGAGACATATTCAGGCTGTTTCTTTAATTTGTTAAACTTTCTTAAATAATCGCTTTGACATTTATTTTGGAATTTTATTTAAAAATAAATTTCCCTTGACAAGACTCTACATTCACTTAGAAAAATTTTTCAATTAAAAAAGATTTCAACGCTCACCTCTCTTATGCTCTTCCGTAGTCCGGTTGAGTTGAGGGGGTAAAGGTGCTGGTATTGCCGGAGCTGCTGGCGCAGTTGGAAGCCCAGGGTACCACCAGCCGGTCGCCGCTTGACCGTTAAACATTCTCAGCTTCTCGTATACGCTGTCGTTCTGCGCTGACGCCGCTTGCTCCTTCTGGGATGCCAGGTTTCTTAGAACTCGGTTTATTGATGACACCTGGTGGTTTGTATATGTTCATCACTATTAAAATTCATTATGAAATTGAGTGATCATAAAATAAACTAAAGCTATATATTAAAAGCTTTATTTGAATACCTTTAAAAAAAAACATATTTTGCGACCACGTTTAACCGAATAAGACGTTCAGAAGTAATTTTTAAGTGTATGATTTATCCGGCATACAAAACACAAAAAATAAATCTATCATTATATACATAATCGTTGGTGCGTCTGTTTATTGTTGTGTAATCGTGAACGACTTAACCAATTGTATTCACACAATATATTTTGTCAAGATTATGGTTCATAGATATGCAAGTATATAACCGCCGAGTTATTTAAATTTTATATTTACACCTAAAAATCAGGAACGTAATCGAAGTGAAACTCATCACGCCACCTACTAAAGGGCAGAATAACGTCTGTCAAGCCAGCTAATATATATAAAAAAGTTTCTTTGTTTATTCCTTCTATAATATCCATTCGATTACGATGAAATTTTGGTGAGTTTGTGCTGATTGCTGAGATGCTGTTGCGCGCACCCGCGAAGATTTCTAACAAAAAGAAACAAATATTTGTTTGTATGTTTTTAGTTTGTATTGCCATTCATCCGCTTGCGAGCATTGCAATGCATGTTGGGAACGGTAGTATAAAATAAATGCAAATATCTGACGTTATATAGAATAGAACATTTTTATTCAATATAGATAACAAGAATACATTTTGAAAGTCATTTATGCTTTTACGACTGGTTTGGAAAAAACTTCAAACAAAAAAAAAACCTAACGGGACTTTTTACTTTTTAAATATTTATTTGCAGTATAATATTTTCTACAATTAAATATGAAAATATTTAGAAACAGTATTAGTATTATTATTATTAGTTTTAGTATTAAATAATTTTTGTTTACTAAAAATATTAAACTTTTTGATAGATATAAATCCTACATAATTTCTATAGCTCTTTATTTAAGCGAAATTAAAGAATAATCACATTATCTACAACGATTCAATTAATGATGACATGAATAAGTTTAATATTGCCCCCGAAACCGATTCTCGTTATAAATAATTCGGTACATACAAAATTTTCATCTCCACCAAACTGTAAACAACTATCTAATAGGAAATAAATTGCCGAACAGCTCCCCACCCTTTAAAGTTCCATGCACGTGTAATTTAAAATCTAATATGATTACTAAATTCCAATCGGGAGCCTCAAAGGGACACAGATTAGGGACCTGCCACCCCACTTTCCCCGCCCCTGCGGAGCCTAAAAACCCCAATATCTATCTACTTTCGGCGAAAAAGCACGCATGCGTGAAAAACCTGGCACACACAAATATAACATTCTATATATGCCCATTTTAACACGTAGGTCCTGTCTGTTGTACTTCTAGCTATGTATTACGCCGGTGGGGCGTCCCCAGATATAATATCTGTTTTCTTGTTGCTATTGGCAACGAGGAAAATGTATTTTTCCCTGCTTCGGGCGGAAAGTCGGCTGATGTGGGGAGGTTGCGATTTTATTATCACAAATGCGCGCTTTGTAAAAAGCAAGGTTGCGTCGAAATGTTTTAATAATCGATTCTCGGTTAACTTTCGTCATTTTCTCGACACTTAAATCTATTGTTGAGCGGAATATTTCAACTTGAGAAACTTTTTTTTGTAATGTTTGGGGCTCTTACATTTACTTTTTCGAATTTCCACGATAGATCCTAATGCTAATAAGAAATAAGTAAATCTTACATGAAATTTGAATTTGATGAACTTACAATGCCTACGCACTGTGCTTTGTTTACTTAACTTTATACGTATATAGATGGATTTATCTTAATGCCTGAGGCATTCCCTGCCAGTCAACCACGGGGTGAGGCAGAGATAAATATAATTCGAGCTCATTCTTAATCTTAATCAGCTTGCGGTCTAGTCTGATCATACAGCTCGTAAATAACTACACTATCTTAGTAAAGAACAAAGCCTACATCGGAAATTTGGTGTCTCCAGCGACTCCTCGTAGTCGATGTAGTAATAATTAAAAAATAACAGATAATTGACGACTCTTTTATTCACATATTTGTTGTGTTTTATTCATATAAGATCAGGTTACCTCACGATGTTTTCCTTTACCGCCGTACACGTGGAAAATCATCAGTTAAAATTGGAGTTAACCATTATACTGGCATTGGCGGGGATAGTACCCGGGTTGCCTCGCGAACTTTACATTTAAGGCAAGCGCTTAGCCCTTGAGCTACCACGGCTTACTTACACTACATTACTTTAACATTAACAAGCAAAGAAAACTTACATATTATATTTTGTAATAAAGTATATTAAATACCGCATTACGATGTGCATAGTAGACCCATTTAATCCCTTGTACCGCTAATGGAAGGTAATGTACGCACAGGTTAGAATAGCTCGGGGCCTAGCTCCAGTGTATGAGCTAAAAAACCTACATGCATTTTAATCTTATATACGGGATATGAGCTGCGGTTTTTTGTTTATTTGTTTCATGCTGGTAATGGACGTATTATAAAGGATTAATTTCCCATGTTTCAAATTGATTATTTCATTAAAATATGCAAAACGGAGAATATATTTAATTTATTTTAAAAGGATTTGCTTGAAAGCAATACTTTAAATAAAACATGCTGCTATTATTCATTATTATTGCAGTCTACATATGTTTAGTAGGTATCTAAAAATTATGAAAAAATCTATCGTAAATTTACTTTTAATTTAATATTTCCGTATTAAATTTCAGGTTAGTTAGTATAATATTTCTTTACTGAATACATAAGTATATAGAAATTTACGTTGACATGTCCCAGCTATTTGGAAATGTAGGAAAACGTCAGAAAATTTGTGAAAAGTGGATGATAAAGCAACAGCAAAAAACTATTTCGATTGAACACTGATGGTGATAGCTCTTTAACTGTAGGTCAAAAGAAATAGTGTTGTGTGCTGACTAACATTATATTAAAAGATGACCTACGAATTGCAACTTATATGATAATCCATGCGTTTTTCGTAGTTTTTTTTTAAATTAATGTTTTATCAAAATCTACTGTTTTTTTTGTTTCGTCCTCCTATAGTTATTTTAAACGCATCCTTTGTCTAACGTATTAATGCTTTTTATTTAAATGTTAAATTATAAATTAAAATCTTGAGAACTTTGTTTGAAAGTCGATTACAACTTAAAATATTATAAGTTAATCTCTCCACATGTACTAATAGATATCCAGACTTTAAATTATAAACAAGTTAACTCTGCAAACAAGCAAATGCATACTTGAAATCAATTTCATATGCGCTATTTGTCGTTTAGATCTATGTACCTATGTGTATAAACAAAATCAGATTCCAATTATAAAAACGTCTCTTTACAGTCGGATGTTCTAGAAAAAAAACATTTTCTAAATTTCAAACACGAATACAGCCAATAGGAGAAGTGCATTTAAAACACGACCTCTGTTTTTGACAGCTCTTTAACCAATCAGATTGGAACGGGGAAAGATTAAAGAGCGACTGTACGTACGTGTGTCCTATTAGAATTTAAAAAGGATTTACCCTTTTGGTTGTACGATTTACAATTTGAATGGGAGAACAGTTATTTTAATGGAAATGCTCATACATGACGTGGTGTCCATGTGAAAATATTTTTTTTTAAAAACGTTACCGTTAGGTTTTTCTGTTGTATCGTGGAGGCAGTTTACAAACACAAATTGCACAAGGACAAACATCCAGACCCAGAACAATTATTTATAGGCCTTGCAAATACTTGTTCCGTGCGGGATTCGAACCCGCGGCCCTCAGCGCAGCAACTCATTGCTACGCCACTGCGCCATGGAGCCGTCAAGAAACGGAGCCGTAATGATTAATATTCAGAAATAGCTTTTTATAGTGGATACATTTTATAATAGATAATAGATAAGAGAATATTTTATGTTCGTTCATCACTTCAATTTCATTAAAAAAAATAACAAATAAATCTCGATTTATAATTATACAAAAAAATGTCTTTATTTTCTTAAAAGTACATACATAAATGGATTTTTTTTTATATTATGATGGTACTCCTTGCGGTATGTTTTCAAGAACGCTAGCGTTTTCTCGATATATACTTAACTCTTAGAAAACCAGCCTAGCCATCATCGAAAACTACTATTTATAATTAGTAAGAATATGTGATTTATTTTAATGCGATGCTGACTGTGTAATAGCGGTGTAAGAATATTTACTACCCTTATATCGTCCTATAGGTCTGTAAGAGGCGACAGAGGGACACAAATCAGGAGATAAAAAAATAAAAAATAAAAATAAAACTATGGTTTCCCATCCGCACGCCAAGCATGACAACTATAGCAAATATAAGAGGCAATATATGGGGGAGGCCTATGTTCAGCAGTGGACTTTTATTGGCTGTAACGGTTATCCTATTGAGCCGATAGGTTAAATAATTCAATTAATTTCTTTTTATTTTGTTGACTTACAATCGAAATTCTTTTCAAATTGATCCCTCATTTGTGTTTGCTCAGATGTCACCGCGGTAGAGGATTTTCGGCGCTGCGTTCTTTCGGATTATTACGCAACGTTGCACGCATGCAGCTGCTGTTGCTCTCTCCGTTGGTTCACGTTAAAAATGTCTTCGCTAATTATATGGATGTATTTATAACATTTTCGCACAGTACTAATTGTCTTGAGAACATTATGTTAAGATATATGTATGATTAACGATTTTCTCAAGGATTCTTTAGAAATAATCAGTGCTTTAGACGTGATAGGTTTGTTTTCACAAACAAACAGACAGACAAACAATTCTAAAAATGATAGAAATGCTTTTTCTAATATGATTTGTATAATTAACGGCTCCGTGGCGCAGTAGCTTAGCAATGAGTTGCAGCGCTGGGTGGGCCGCGGGTTCGAATCCCGCACGGAACTAGTATTTGTAAGGCCTACAAATAATTGTTCCGGGTCTGGATGTTTGTCCTTGTGAAATTTATGTTTGTAAACAGCTTCCACGATACAGGAGAAAATCCTAGTGTGGGGGTAACGTTTTTAAAAAAAAAAGAAAAAAAAGAAATTAATTGTACAACATAATACTGGTGCATAATTGTAAAATGGTTTCTTCTAAATTCCCGCTAGGTGACTAACTGATTCCTCCCAAGACCGAGGTAATTCAAACCAGTAGTAATAAAACGCATTTGCCTCAATAGCCACGCTTGGCAGGCGGATTGGCAACCGTATAATCTATATTGAATAAAATATTCTATTTCTATTTCTTAAAATAAAAATAATAATAAAGTTATTTACTCGTAAAGCTTCTGTTTTGAGTGGTTGCACCTATACGGAGCAGTGAAAGCCTCCAAGCTAACAGTGTGAACATCACCGAAAAACGACGACGTATTTTCTTTTATGGGATTGTTTTAAGGCAGACAGGTTCTGCTCGAAACATATTCTTTTTTTTATAAATACAGGTTTCCTCATAAAGTTTTCCTTCGCCACTTCATGCAAAATAACATCGCGTTTAACTTACATTTATAACATCTTGTAGGTCTCTATAATCTATCGATCTATCTTAATTATCTCTATTATTCAAGAAGTTATATTATTTACGTTAGTGTGTTATTATAATAAAAAATAATAATAAGCGAGCGTAGAAACAAAACTGTTTATGACTTTTTATCGCTGTCAAAGGCTTCCTGCATCCAGTTTCTAATATTTCAAAATGTCATGAAAAAGAACATTACCATAACAATTAAAATTTTACAAAAAACTTTTTGTAATGCTGCACTTCGATATTCTGTAATAAGATATACGTGACATGATTTTTAATCTGCGACATGCAACCGACGGACTTTTGCACAGGAAGAGACGAGAGTGTAAGCTGATATTATCATAAAACTAAAAACAACAAAGAATTTTTTTTTTTAAATTAATTAAACATTATAGGCTCCAAATAGATTTATTTTTAAACTTTATACGAAATATTACAGCATTATCATGGTACTTGACTACGTCATTAGTATAGTAGTCATTTTAGGTTAACTATGGTAAATATATGGGGGATATGAATCAATCTATACCGAAGGACTATGTTCAGCAGCACACTTTGACGGTGTGAATTTATAATAAGTCCTGCCCATTTTCGGCCATACCGATATTACCTCGGAACATTGCAAACATGTTGCGATTTTATAATAAATGGAAGCGGTAGCAGCGTTTGTAGGGAGTATCGAACCATAGCGATACATTCAAATTTAAAATATATATAGTAATTTGTATTATTGTATAAAAAGTGCGTCGCGTTCGAATCAAGACTTACCCAATTTTAAATGTAGCACACAAGAGTTTGTACTAGGAATTCTTACTAAAGATTCAGATGAGCTTTGCATTGATCCGGTATTTGATCTGGGTTAGCGTTGCGTTTTTAACTTGCGATTATCGTAGAGAATACACATTTCATCACACATCATAATTCTGTCCAAAATCCCTTTATTTCTGTACCTACTCATCAAAGCTAGGCAAGCTTCAACGCGATGTCATCACACAAGTCAGTTAATTCATGCGGCAACCGTTTCGTGATTTTTATTTTACCAATTTGGTGCAAAGCAGTCAATATTGTGATAAATATAGCAATTTGAACAGACAACAGACTATAAAGCATTTTATCTTAGCCTCTAGTGTGTATAATGTACTTGTATCCTTCTTTATTCGGAGACTAAAGGGTCATGTTCTACAATATAATTCTGTTGTTTCGCATGGTTACTGTCGAGAACCTATTTCTAGTAAGGTGACAGACCATCTTAGTTTTCAGGGATGACAACGCATTCTGTTTTGATTCTTAATCACAAACGTACGATTACATTACACATACCTTTAATATAATTATTACTAGCTAAACTGTTTGCTCGTTTGTCATCCTTAGTTTTATAAACAAGTTACTTTTTTCCCGCTTTGAAAATTAATAATTTTCAAAAGTAGGAAGTTATAGATTTCGGTACGATTTTGAGAACGCGAGTTTTCATTAGATCTCCACGTTTTGAGGTCCTAGGAAGCCGTTCCGACTATTCCCGGCTGGACGTCCGCCCGCGCGTGTGTGTGTGTGTGTGTATGTACGTAAATAAAATTTTGTCTTACGATATTTTTAGAACGAATCAATCGATCGAGATGGGCGACACGGCTTTCGAAAGTGTTCATTGAGACTTCGAGCTGATTAGATTTTCAAGTCAATCAGTCGAGCCGTTTCAAAGATTTTCAAAAAATAAAAACCAAGAAAAGAAAAATTTTAACAGACAGAAATAAGCGGGAAGTTCCAGGGATGGCCTGCAGGGTCAACCGTCTTACAACCGTACTAAAAAAATTAATATACTTATTACCACGTTTTTTTCCTACATTGTCATTCGATTCTGCGCTATGTTCAACTTATTATTTCAAGTCTAGCTCATCGGAAAATGCATTGCAAGATTTTAGTTGCAAGATTTCACCCAGAACTACAGACAGACAGACAGACAAACAAGAAAGTAACTTAATAAAAACGTGGTAAAAAAGAAAAAGAACAGTATTTTTTATACGTCTTTGTTTAGGACAAATCAGTCAAGATGACCAATGATCAGTGTTATTAAAAGACAGTATACGTAACGTAATATATTATGCTATTGTTTATTTTTATTTTATTTAAATATATAGAATCTGTTAGAAATACGTAGTCCAAAGCAATCTTTTGCACTGTTCGCTTTTCTATTAACCGTGACATTAACATTATATGTATTTCAATGGTGAATGAAACCGGTATGGGCGGGAAATCACGACGCGAGGGAATATCGTGTTTCGCGACAAGAGCTGTGATAGCGTTCGGTAGGGCTGTCATTTGGCATGTTTATCTAGGTATTATCTAGGAATAATACGTTGGTAAGAAAAAGGTAAATGTAATGAATATACTAATAAGTCGTATATTAATGTATGCGTGTGTTTTTAAATTTGAACGTTGATAATTTTATGTTTAAAGTAAATAAAATATTCTTATTCACATGCATTCTATAAATAACCTTTTACACTTTATCCATTAATATTGAACAGGTCAAATAAAGCAAAACAAAGCCGTGTCTGCTGTCTAGCCTAACATTGGTTGTCCGCCACAATGCTCTAGAGCAGCGTGGCTGACTAATTGCCCCATAACCCTCACAGAAATGAGGGTGGCCTGTCGCTGTCCAGCAGTGGAGTGTATAAAGGCTGTAAATTTACTTTATTAAGGCAATTTCATAATTCTAATTATGTACTTTTATAATAATTTATTGTGTTAGTACATTTCAAGCAAATCAGATATAAAAAAATCAGTTTTTGTCTGTCCGTCAGCTTAATTATTCGACTAATCTATTTTATAATTACTGAAATTATTGTGGCTAGCTACATATGGCGCAAATCTGTAAAGGACTTTCTCTATAAAGTCAGCCCTATCTGCCATAGATCTGTGTAAAGTGCGCGACAGTGACAGGTGTCACGTGGGACGCGCGCTCACCTCATTACCCCGATCCGGACAAGCGATAGATCATCGATCCAGTGTTAGAGATCCATCGGCCTTGGTGGTCCGCGCACATAAAAACAAGTTCGAACAAGATCTGCATTTACGCGGATAATCGATTTTGTTGTTGATCGATTGGTCTTTTCATTTGTTTGGAATGTTCGGTTTTTGAAAAAAGAACATTCCGAAAGTGTTTTGTTAATTACTAACAGCTAAATTTGTTACTTTAATTTTTCAATATGGTTTTGAATTTTGATTGACGCTGCACTTTGGTAGGTACTTTGTATTCATTAGTGTGCACTTAGAAGCTTAATTATGTATAATGTGTGACACTTTAGTCCTCAGAGGTCTAAGTGACAACATATCTGTAGAATTCTTTGTCTAAATTTAGTTGTAGGCGTCCATGGACTGCAGTTGGCCCTCACCATTAGGTGTACCTACCTACTGTGAGTTTGTTTGTCACTTTTTTATAAAAAAACTATCAGTCTTTGAAGAGTTTAAAAAATAGTAAGTAATACTTTCAACGTCACTAATAGTCCCGCTTACTTGGAATGGTTATTAAAAGTAAGTCGACGGTAATCGAACGGCATATTCGAACCTACAATATTTAGATTCGCACGACATCTATTATTTATTCTGTGGCCATACCCTAATCGCTACTTCTGTTCTACTGTCGCTTTTTTCTACTTTATCTGTTATGTTAATGTTTTCATAATGTGTAACATTTTGCAGTTAAGCTTAGTACCTATGACTAAAGTGAAAGCCTAAAAATATTTTGGCAGGCCTATGTAAAACGCCTTTAGTTCCAAAAGATGCAAATAATAAAGAGTAGGTACACATTATACACGGGTTGCAGGAATCGACATAACCCAAAAATATATATATTTTGTAGACTTTCACTTTTCCTTCACTAAATAAACCTAAATAGTAATTAAAAAAATAATGCAAGAGTCAATATTGAGGGAGCCCCTAGATATATGCGTTACTCCTCGTCCATTCGACAAACTGATCCTAAGAGGCATCCGGACAAAAGCTATTAGGCTGAATACAAATTCCGCCAGTTAGGGGATCGCAGAACCCCACTAAGAATTACGAACACTATTACCTACATTGGTATTATCTATAAACATTTTAACGAACGCGCTTAACCCGCGGAGACCCGCGTTTGATTCCCCGGCGAAAAGCGGTTTTAGGGGTGCGGTTTAGTTCAAGGGCGATTTTTTGCAATTCCCTTGGGATGCTGAGATTGGTTAGATTCGCGGCGTTTTATTTGAGTGTATAACAGCGGGTAGGTTACTGGTTTTCTCATTTCTCAACTATTAGGATTGATTTAAAGTGTGTATTATCAATGTTTCAATCATGTTGTATCTCCTAAGTCTGGATATAGCTAACTGAAATTCCTAGACAAGTCATTGGATATTGACAAAAACAGCTCATTCCATAGTTCGATATGCAAAGAAAATTATAAACCACATGCTGTTTCTGAAAAAGAGCTTGTTCAAGTCTTATTTTGTTTCTTATTTTGTTATAAAGACGTTTTAATAACAGGGAAATAATTTCTTTTATCAAAAATAATAGGTCCTTACATATGAAATTAGCGTTTTGTCGTACTGACCACTTTGATTTGAAATATCTCCTATTTGGTTAAGAATTCCAAATTCAAATTTATAAATTCATTTAGCTGGTACATTTGAGTTTTGAAAACAGTCATTCATTTGTTTTTTCCTCATCATTTTATTCTTTGGCGTCGCTTATTACCGCACAATGGAAAACATGAAATATCGGTATATTTACGAGTACGAGTTCTACCGTGGCACCAGTACTGCAGAAACAGCTCGAAGGATTAATGATGTGTACGGCGCCGGTGTCGCAAAAGAAAGCACGGTACGTTTTTGGTTTCAACGTTTTCGTTCTGGAAATTTTGACCTTCAGAACCAACCCCGTGGACGGCCGGAGCCCAAAGTTGAAAATGAAGAATTAAAGGCTATTGTGGAAGCGGATTCATCACAAAGCACTTCAGAGATAGCTACAGGCTTCGGGATAAGTGATAAAACTGTATTAATCCACTTGAAGCAAATCGGGAAAGTAAAAAAAAACTTGAACGATGGGTACCTCATGAATTGAGTGAATCGAACTTGCAAACACGCGTCGAATGCTGTGTTACTTTGCTCAACCGACACAATAATGAAGGGATTTTAAATCGAATCATTACTTATGATGAAAAGTGGATACTGTACGATATTCGGAAGCGCTCGTCGCAATGGCTGAACCCTGGAGACCCAGCCAAATCCTGCCCTAAACGAAAATTGACTCAGAAAAAGTTACTTGTGAGTGTTTGGTGGACTAGCGCCGGTGTCATTCACTACAGCTTTCTAAAATCTGGCCAAACGATTACAACAGATATCTATTGTCAGCAACTGCAAACCACGACGGAAGAACTAGCTACTAAACAACCGGGATTGGTCAATCGCTCTAGGCCACTACTGCTTCACGACAACGCAAGACCACACACTGCACAACAAACAACCACTAAGTTAGATGAGCTACAATTGGAATGTCTGCCACATCCACCTTACTCCCCGGACCTTGCTCCAACAGATTACTATTTTTTCCGGAATTTGGTCAACTTCTTACAAGGAAAAAAATTCAACTCCGATGCGTAAGTCTAAACCGCCTTCAAAGAGTTTATTGATTCTCGCCCCCATGGTTTTTTTAGTAAAGGGATCAATGAACTACCTATGAGATGGCAAAAGTGCATATAACAACGATGCATACTTTGATTAATTAAATATATTTTACAAAAAAATAATTGACTTTATATTCCTCTCGTACAAAACGCCAATTTCATATGTAAGGACCTAATACATGAAAATAATTGACCCTTATTTCACCTATGAATGAAGTAAGGCCAAACTGATTTAAAAACCATATGTCTTGCTGTCAAACGTTCTCGTCATGTAACGTCTTGGTTTTGTAAATAAAATACGATTTTATGGTCTTTGCTTGATTTCTAATTTAATTTATTTACAACAACCCTTGCGTTGATCATTGCTTTGCTACGAGAGATTGACTTCCTAAAGTTTGAATTTATTATAATTATTATCAACCAGTTAGTGCGTAATAACTTCTTATTTTTATAATTAAACAACAGTTACTTACGCTACGCTATAAATACCGTTTTTCCATAACAAATATTTTACCGAATTCACCTTGAAATCATAACAAAATACGCGAAAAACAATGTTTGGTTTGTATTTGGTTAATGTAAACAATAAACTCGCCGTGTAGTGACGCGTAGCATAATATACTGAACTAACGATCCGCTCCGGCTTCGCACGGGTGATTTTTTATATAGACAAAAGCGCCACCTACCGGGTCCGATTGTGAATCTAAACCATCCAGGAACCCCACTCAAAAACACAAAACAAATATACCTATAAGAGTTATAGTTTGAAAATGTGATTTTTTTTAATTAACGCCCCCGCAACCCCCCTTGCGGATGGAATTTAGTAAAATCCGTACTTAGCTGACCTCTACTCGGCAAAAGGAATATTCCTACCAAATTTCAAGTCTCTAGGCCTTATATATATATACGACACGAACAGTTAAGGTATTATGGGTAAAATCCAGTAATGTGTTTAGATTATGTATTGCAGTCTGATTCTTGGTTTTTAATAATAATTTACTGTTTTCATTTTAAATCGGCCAAAATGACACCATTAAGTAAGTGTGAGCGTTAATGTTTGTTTTTGATAGTAAACTAAAATTATATTTATCATAATAAAATTATTATGACATATATATTATTTTATTTACACTGTTGTAACACAGTCGTGCAAGCGATCTCATATTTTATATTTTTGAACTGATTTAAACATAAAAAAAGGATTATGAATATTTTATTGACGGTGGGACAACGTTTTTCCTCTTGCAAATTAAGTATTGATTACTTTGTGTTTCTTAGCAGCGCGGTTGGACTTCTCACTCCATCACGCTTTCATGACTGCGAAGAGGTGTGTGACCAAAATTATGGAAAGGTATATATACCTATCCTTCTTATCTTATATTTTAATTTTAGAAGTCCAAATGATATATTAGCTCTAACTACGCACTTAAAGATGTAAATTTTTTGTGTAATAGCAATTTCGATAGGATAACATCAACGTAGACTCTTGTCTCTAGCACGTCTTGTAGGTAATTGCTACGTTTATTTTCTCCCTAATATATGACGTTACAGTATTTGTAACATTCTCTTAGAATAAGGATTACCCGAAAATTAAAGTAGAAAAATAAGAACAAGCAAGTAGTATACAAAATATAGTAGGCAAGAAAGAATAAGATTGTGTTCTCATGTACCCTTAGTGTGTCTTCAACACGGAGAGTATTAACTAATGGAGATAATATGTCACAGTAGGTAGGAAGCAAGTGAGCGCAACCTGCCGTGACGGAGAGGGCGTCGTTGACTACCACGCGACGAGCACGTGTTAGAGGAAAATCGATTTTGTTAGAAACAGAAACAAAAACAGAAACTTTTTTTATTCAATATAGATTACAAATAAAACTTATTGAACGTCACTCTTTTTTTGACTACCACTGGTTCAGAAAAAAAACCTCTGTCCTGGGAAGAACCAGCAAGAAACCTAGCGGGACTTTTAAAAAAAACAGCTTACAATCATGTATGTTAGACAATTAACAACACAAAATAAATTAGAAATAACTTAGTAGCGATCACCTCATCTCCACGAGTTATTATCATCCATAAATTCTTAATATCATAATAACCCGTTTTATACAAACTTAGTTTTATAAAGTTTTTGAACTTTAAGCAGGTCCAATTTTGTATATTTTCTGGGATTTTGTTGTAAAATCGTACACATCGCCCCAACTTAGACCATTCTAAGCGCCCCAAGAATGAATTACTGACTCGGTGAAGTCGAGTAACTGGTACTGCTAACTTGTATCTGTTCCTAGTATTTACAGAATGGATATAACTTACGAGTATTTTTGTAATATGTTTGTGTACGTTACTAAACAGAAGCGATGAGACGCTTAATCGAATGTACATAGCTTTATTATTTTATAATAATAAATAAAGATTGAATAATTTTAATAAATTTAAATCATAAACATTGCGCTACAATAATATTCGGTAGCGCGGAAAGACAAATCTAATTGCTTTTCTATTTAGTTTTCTTAGCGTTGATTTCACAACTAAGAAATAATTCGATTTATAAATAATAATCTGACTCATCCAGGTTCTGGAAATGGTCAGGATTTTTTAATATGTGAATAGTGGTATTGGTATTATTATTTTCCTATTTCATATTTCAGTTTTCCTATTTTTGTCACATCTGACTGGTCACATCTTACTGGTAAGTTTGTAGTAATATTTTCAGTTCATAGCTATGTCCACCATAGCTGTCTCACTTGACTGGAAGATTAGCAACTCATATATATTTGATGCTCTTTGTTAAGCTTGTTTCTTTCTTTGATTGCACGAATTAAGGTCACGCCTTCTCTGTTGGTACGCCTGCTATTAAATTAATAGTAGTCTACTACACCTGAAGATATCTCGTGTAGAGGCGAAACACGTGTCGTATTGTCGTCGGTGGTGTGTCTTTCCTAGTGTAGTGGTGTTGGGATTAGTGGTGACGGGGATAGTGCACGCAATTGAGGGAGAGCGGGAGGTGCTCTTCAAACTAGGTAAGACACATCATTTTATTTTATTGAGCGGATATTGGCAAAGTAAATTTTTCCAACTTTAATATATGTAATGGATTTCCGCAAAGTAACGCCTGATTCTATTAATAATCATTTCTTTAAGTAAAAAAGTATAAAAGTTTTTTATTTGTAACTAAACAAAAATATGGATTCGAAGAACCAAAAATTAATTTAATTAAGAGTAATAGTTTTGGAAAGTCAAGAAAGTTAAGCTGACCGCGAAGCCACGCCGTCTTCAAGCCAGGCCTTACATAATAAGGCAGCTTTAGTCCAAACAAGGGTCATCAAATGACAGTGACCGAGGTGACGTTTTGATCGACTTAAAATGTATGTAGCTAAATAATCTCCAATTACGGCCGTTTGCGTGTAAACGAAAACGAAACCGGGCTACATACGGCTACATATTACACAACACTGCACGCAGAAGCCCCGAAACTGCTTGTCGGTAGCGTTTCGGCGGTGTCGGGTTGCAGCGCGACAGCGCGAGCCCGTGTGCTCGATCGGGAATTCCAAATTTAAATTAGGCGCATCTGAATTTTATTCACCGCTCTTTGGATGTGTGATTTCTTTTTTTTAATTTGCTATTCACATATTTTCTGTTTCACACACGTAGCTGCTATTATATTGTAGGTTTGGAGTTCTTTTAATTAATAATAATAATGTCCTCCAGACCGATTTTCAGACACGGCGTCCAGTCTTAACGGAGACTAACCATCTGCGCAAGACTGGATTATAGTGCAGGAGTATGTGCGCAAGCACAGGTACAATCTATTCCTTTACTCTCATAGTCCAATGGGACGTTAAACCGACACGACCGGAGAGAGATCAGACGCAGAACCGAGGAACTTATGTGCTTTTCGATGCAGAGGGGTGTACACCGTACTCTAGGTTGTTACTGAAAATTTTTTGACGGTAGACTTCAATAACTGATTTTTCCCGACCTGGTATTAGAACCCGGGACTTTATGATCAGCAGTCGCTCTAACGACCTCTGGGCCAACGAGGCAGTCAATTGAGAATATCATCATCGTGAAAATGACACTGCATCATGAGCGTCCTGCAACTGTATTATTTTATCGTTTCATAAGCTACGAAAAGGTTAGAACATCTAAGTGTGTTTGGGCGAATATTATGTCAATAGTAACAAAAATATTAACCCAATTAAGTCGAAATAGCCGGGTAGACGTTATTTCTACGTCCATACGATGTTATATCAGTGTCTTTACACAAAACCGCCATTGTTCCTACCATTACTATAATAACGCAGTAGTGTTAAACGCTTTCGCAAAAGATTTTATTAGCATAAGTTAAACACCCTACCATTTTCGTACCTAAATATCTCTGGACTTAACCATCAATTCCTATACCATCGCGAGCCGTTGACGTTAATCCGTTTGACGAGGGCGGCGATATAACGCGATGCAGATCTTTATGAGATCTCCGTGAGTGTGAATGCGACAACAAATATTCCGTGCATTCACGCGTGAAACGTGGCATTATTGTATACAAGATGGAGACCATAACGACGTATGTGTCAGTCTGAGTTAACAAGTTTTTGAAATACTTCAATTAATTTCAATTTTAAATATTAAAAATATTTCAATTTTATACAAAAACTTACTAGTTTTTTTATAACGCATGTAAACAATGACTTTATATGATAATCTCTCTTTAATTAAGTTTACATTTTAAATTATACTATTGTCCATTTTCTAAAGTACTTATAAATGAAATAGTGACTTTGAATTAAAAAACGATAAGGTACTTATGTACAAATAGCAGTGTTGACACTGACATTCGAAGTCACTTTTTATTTCGAATTCAGTGTCAACACAAATTTACATTTAGTCTTGATACGTACTTAAGACATTATTGCGTCAAGCACAAATCGATTGTCCCGCGTATTTTTGTTCCGCGTCGGTAAGAAACAGAACGCCCATTCGACCGTTACGACTAGGCTACGCAGCGGTGAGTTTCTATCTCCTCTGACACATATGTGAATGTATTATCCATTTCTCTTACCTATTTGTTCAGTGGGCCATTGCGTGGGTCGTCATAAAAATAGCCCCTTTGGCGCCGAATGTTACAAACCCTCGGTATTTCAATTTTGCGACCATCCTCTTGTTATATCGTATAGGTGTATGGCTATCTTATAGCATGAGATACGTGTTACGTAACTGATTTATGAAAATAAAAACTATGTTACTTAAATTTTGTCAAAGAATTAGTAATCTACAATTAAATCATTTTTGGTTTTGAAATTAAATTAATATTCGGTGAAGTTCCTAAAGGAACTCTATCCGCGACTGGTCGTTGCTGCTGGTGATAAGAGGACTGGTTCTTTTCTCGCTCAAAGGCTAAGTATAGCCATTCAGCGGGTAAACGCAGCCAGCGTTCTTGGCATGATACCGCGGGAAGTAGGACTGTATGATAATTAAGTTACTAGTTTTAGTTTTTTTTTTTTAATTATAGTTTTTAATATTGTATATAATAAAATATTAAAAATTAATATTAATGTAAGTAATAAAAATATCTTGATATTAAAGTATAAAAGTAAAGTTCCAGCCTGTTCATACTATACGTCCCTAAATACTATTTTGAGAGGATTTGTGTAGAAATAAGTGAACCGCGGTTCCACGGTGCTCCAGTGTGTGTTGGCGGACATCTCATGTTCTAGAAATATTCTAGAAATATTGGATTCCTCGGATAAGCAAGTTACGAGTTTTCAAGAAATAATTACACATTCAGGGAAACATCGTGAGGAATCTTGCATGCAATACGCACAGGAGAAGCGAGGCGGACCATGGATAGATGGATTATAAATACCAGATGTAGATAATATATAGATAGATAGCAGCCACCTTGCGCAGATCGTCGCTTCATCTCAAGTAGGTACGTCCCACATTATGCGTGCCTAGGCTCGGTCTGTATTTCATCCATGACCAATCTATTCCAACGGCTATAATTACGTCTTTATAAATTAATCTATAATTGAAAACAAACTTATATCACAAAAACAATCTACTTTGATAATATAATAAGTTTTAAATAGAAGATTTACTTAACAATTACCACTACAAAACCAACAACTGACACTCGAAATCATTTTTTTTGTGCATCCCCAACTAACATTGTGTCACCAAGTGTTTACATCGTTCTGTAAGAGATTCGCGAAACCATTTTCAAGTTTTGACATTATTAACAGAAAAATTGGCCCGATGAATGATGCCGGGTGAAAAAAAATACAATATACCTTTGATATTTTTTGCGTCCGCTGGTCGGCAGATGTCGTTTCAAAGTGTCTGGTTCGATTACCGCCGATGTCACGTCGAGTACAGCTTTATTCAACGTGTTGTATTCGATATTTTTCATAGGGATCGCAGGCTTATTATAATATGTCTTTGTGTCATGTCATTAAACTTTGAAATATCAATTTTTTTAATAAATTGTTAATTATAAACTTAATTATTTTTTCATTCGATTTTAGTTTCGACGCCCTTTTGAAGGATCATTTGTTTTATTATCTGTTTGTTGTCATAAAATAGTCTGTATTGGAAAGGTTTGCACCGCCAAATCAATTTATTTTGCGGAAGAGTCTTTTAAAAACACATTTATTTTACTTGCAGCAGTATTATTATGTACTATAGGTACTACACATTGCATTTATTATCGTTAACTATACTTACATTCTGTTTTACTTTTATCAGAACTTTTTTTTATGATAACATAGTAATACAAGTAAAGATAAGCTTTTTTATTGATGCGGCAGTGTTTTTTTTTTATCTTAGAAACCTAACAAATATGAACTGCCCAAATTGAATTACGTGCCTGTTGTGTATGTGACAAAGAGCTCATAAAATTTCAACATCAAACATCGTAAAAATAAATTTTTACAAACCGTCATCAATAATGTTCGCAGAATAGACTTCGCTTGCATTATGTTAAGGTCCATCTTGAAAGGGATCAACCGGACAAAGAAGCCGGGCCAAGGGTCCGAAACATTTGGCCCGTTTGGAATTTTTAATGTGGCGAAATTGGATTAAGAGCGATGTATTGTCGCTTGCTTCATCCAATTGTACTTTATGAATATATTCATCGTGTGACCATGATACCTATCTTTGAAAATAAATTTGGCACTGAAATAAGGTGAAATAAAAATAATGAAATAAAATTATACGGTACCATGTAGTGGCGGTGTAAGAATATCCACTACCCCATATCATCCCATGGGTGTCGTGAAAGGCGACAGAGAGAAACAAATCAGGAGATGGGTAGCAGCGTCTTCCTAATAACGTAATATAAAACTGCGGTTGCCAACCCGCTTGCGAAGCGTGGCAACTATGGCAAATATCCCCCCTGTAATTAAATCTATGGGGGAGACCTATCTTCAGCAGTGGACTTCAATAGGCTGTAACGGTAACGGTAAAAATGATACGAAAACTTTCTCTGTTTCGACGCAAGTATTGAAAATTTTGTTTGTCAAACGTCAACATCTTTTTGATCTACTACTAAACTTATTTACTTTGTTAAGTTGATTAAGATAAAGGTAGACAGATAGTTAAGCTCAGATTATAGAACAATAACCCGAGTAGTTAAACAAGACAATCTCATACCGCAACATGTGTCATAGATTTCGAGTACTACGAGTTATGCTAGAAAAAAATAGTAAAAAACACCCAGACTAATAATTAATAGTTTTGTTCAGAATTGTGATCTGACTGTGTGTACGACAAAGTAGTTAATTTAGTAGTAAATTTATTAAATATAACAAGCAGTCAAAAAGGTGTAGTACTTTAAAAACCAAATTTCGTTATTAATAAATTTAAAAATGTTATATATAAAGAATATACTTTATCATTTATTAACTTGAATCTGTAATAAATGTTCGCAAAAGTGCTAAAGTGTGGCCATCTTGTTGTTCACAATTTCACAATAGACTCGCGACATATGTTTGGTGAATTTAATTAAATCCAACAAATATTGAAACATGTTTTGACGTCGACATTGTTGCGTTTAACAGAATCTTGATTTTTTTTATTGCATTCGATTTCTATGAACCAGTAAAGGTGAGCAAAGAGATATTTTGAGGAAGAAAATGACATTTGATAAGGCTTTTATAAAGTATTCCGTAAGCATAGTGTGTAAGTATATGCGCTGTGTAATGGCGTTGTACGAGGATCCACTATCCCATTTCATCTAGAGGGTGTCGTAAGAGGCGACAGAGGGAAATGAAATAGGAGATGGGCAACATAATCGTCCTGATAATAACCCAAAGTAATAAAAAACTGCAGTTGCCAAGCGTGACAACTATGACAAATATACCTCTTATATGGTACTCTATAGGGGAGATCCTTGTTCAGCAGTTTACTTTTGATAGGCTGCAATGAATGAAAACGAATGAAAGTGTAGTTTCTAAATTGTAAGAATTTTCGTAACGTGACATAAACAAGGACGAACTATCTTTCCGTTGTGCAATAACTGATATTGAATAAAATATTTTTTATGGATTTAATTTATCCGATGTTTGTAATATGTATACACCAGACATGGTCACGGGGGCACTGCGGTGTCTTGAGTCCAAATGTCATAATTAACCCAGATTACCTTTAACTTTTAAATTTATAAATTAATCGCAAAAAAGTTTGTAAAAATTAGTTTTATAATGTGTACTTACTATCCAGAATACGCCAGTTATCATGTGTTACTTATAAGATTGCCACATAAAATTATAATCCAAAGGAAAAAGGACATAACCTAAAAAGTTTAAAATGTATACATTTTATGATATACATACGTCACACGTGTACAGAGTTTTATACATGTTTATTTTATTAACACAAACAGACAAACTGTTGGACTGCGCTCAATTGAACTTGTAAGTCTCAACTTTTAGTATTTACTAGAACTTTGTAGCTTTGAACTTTTGAAATGATTATTTGTCTACGTATTGTAGGTGTTTTAAGTTTAATTCATTACTTCAGAAGTAACCAGTTAAATGATTATTTTTTGAAAATGAAATAAAATTGCTGGGCACAGACCTAATTTCATTGCTAATGGTCAAATACTCAAACGCTTTTGAGATGTCGTTAAGTCTCGTGGTGTCACAGTCACCTTGACTTAAAGTGATAGAGACAGCACGAGACTTAACGGCATCTTAAAATTCTTAAAATTGAGCAGCATTTAAATATTTGGGCATAAGAGCGGTAAGATACGTGGTAGAGTCACTTTGCAGTGTATTACGGCTGCAGCACGAATGAGTTAGCTCCACTGAGATTGAACTACGCTGGGTTTTGTATTATGAGTGAATACAACAGGAGAACTTTTAACTGGTAACAAGCGAGTCCTCCCATCTTAGTAGATTCGTGATCGAGGATAGATATTGGTGTATATTGGAAGCAGCACTCACTTACCATGATGGTAAGTGTATGCTGCTTATTACACGCAGTCCACTATGAGGTGAACTGTGTGCTGTTTTCACCCTTATTTCTATTAAAAAAGGCTACCGCGCTGCTACAGTGCTCACTGGCGCACATATAGATAACGATAAATCCCGCATTGCATAATTTATCTTTCGTTAACGCTCCTGTAAATAGGCACTAAAACGTGTGACAAATAAATAATAAGCTTTAAAATGAATTAATTTAAAAAAATAACTAACATTTGAATATTTTAAAATTTTAGTATACTAGAACTTTTTCAATAGTAAATAGATAACCCATTTGAAAGAATAATAAAAATCGTATAATCTATGAAAAAAAAAAACACGCAAATCCCGTGCTATCCTGTTATTCCTAAATTACTGTGTCAAACCATGTCTCTCCATGAATGTAGTAAGAAACTAAATAAGGGATGTGACTAAAAGATATAATATAAAAAAACGTCACCCCTCACGACAGTCCACTCACTTGACGTGGTATTTACCAAATTAAATCCTACCAATTTTGTAGAGCCTCTTTTTCTATCTATCAATGATATCAGCCATAATAGGTACAGCTGCTGAATGTAAATGCAGACACAAAATACAGTTACAATTTAATACAAAGTATTAGTACAATGTACCTAATTCGATTGCCTATGGAACTTTTTGTAAGTTTTTGGAAGCAATATAAATTTAACTGGCTGAAAACATTAAAAAACCAAAATGGTTTAAAAAGCAAAATACAAAAATACTCACGCTAGGTATATTGTCGTTATTGCACACGTTCTCGCTGAGCAGACGATCTCTGATCTCCCACGCGAAGATCGAAGGGCACTCCCGCTTGTAGTCCGCGATCTTCTGGACAACCGGCGTGGTCGCAACTCGCGGCTTGGAGCCCCCAATAGCGCGCGGTTTTATCGACCCCGTCTCGTAATATCTGCGTGCGAAGCTGAACTTAGTTTGGATTGTGGAAAATGGCGAGAGCGCATTACACAGAAATGTAAAATTTATTCAGTTGAAAAAGTTGAAAAAGATTAGAAGTATCAAAAAAACTGCAGGCGCTCTAAAATTTTGATTGATGATGAAAACATTGAATAATACCTATTACTTTAAACAGTAGCGGCAAAGAAATCCTCTCCACAAACTTCCTTTACATTAGAACAGGAATTGGCTGACAGTGTTTAAAAAAATACCAAATTCAATTTTTATACAAAGCATCTGCAACTTCTTCCGTTTAAAAAGAAAAAGAAAAGTCCTTTTCTAATAACTTAAGAGGACTACAAGAGCTAAGTGACCTCGAATGACGCACGCACACATTTTCATAATTTTTGTATAGCATCAAGCCTCGGCCGGCACTGTCGGTACACAGGCGTTTACATGTGTGCGTAATAAATAACTGTAAATAGAATATGCGATTAAAAAAAATATTGATTGGGCTAAAAAAAATAAAACACTATTACGTTAATATGTTGCTTGTAGAATAATCTGACAAAAAAATCTGAATGATTGCATGTATATTAGCGTGGTTTTTAATCGTCAAAAAAAATTTTTAGAGCAATCTTTATGATTTTTTCCTATCGCATCAAATTAGTATTATCATGTTTTTAACACACTATCTAACTAGCATCTATCCTGTAAAATATCATATATTTTTCTGATTTTCTTTACCGCAGTGGAAAACTTGTGTTTAGCTTCTGTAGTGCCCTTAATTTTTATGATAAATTGTGAATTTATTTGTAAAAAAAAAAATAATCTGTATGTTCTAAATAACATACTGACTGGTATTCCACCTTGCCTCCTTTTCGATAATGCTGTTACTTTGCTATCGTAAATATTATTCCAATAGCTTCCTCATCGTCCTACTTGAAAGGTATTAGTACACAATTACTCATATAATCTCTCGAACTATCCCCTTAACTTCAAGTACCTATACAAACATTTCGATCTATAACTTACATTTAATCGTATGAAACAAAATGAGCCTTAATGTTATAGAAATAAAGACAGTAAAGATTTTACAAATATTTTGCAGACAATTTGGCGTTGATACAGGATGTACTCAAAGCTGAAGCATTGTTAGATAGACAAATGTCCGTATTATAGGGTAAAATTTTAACGTATTTAACGAATTATCAAATGCATCTGTTATTACTCAATACATCTGTCTGAGTCTGGAGATTAGTCGGAAGATTTTTATTATTTTTTATGTAAAATTGTTATTATTATAATACCTTACATATTTTTATCGTTTAGAAATATAATTAAAAAAAAAGGTTGTAAACAATATAAAAGTATAACGTACATATTTTTCTTAAATATGGAAATCACTTGAATGTTTAAAAAAAACAAAATCTATTTGTTTAAAAAGTTTCCACCTAAACCTCCTTTTGACAGCACACGCCACAGAAAAATAACAGTAGATGAAAAAGGAATGAATGACAATAAAATCGACAGTCGAAAACTATAACACACAAAGCAACATTTATTTTAAAATATCAGTAAACAATGTCTAAACAATATTGGATGGAAGCACGCGTGTCATCTGTCGATAAATACTTGAGTCGACATTGTGGAGGACTATTACAGTGTCGAGGGTCGTCGCCGCTGGCAACGAGTAATCGTTTTCGCCTTGGGCGGTGGATTTCGGAATAAGTCTCGCTGCGTGCGTAAAACTACAGTTTAATTGAGTAGTAGAGATTCCCGAGGTCAATACACTTTTGTCATTAATAAAAGTTATTGATACAGATGAAGTTTTACTTAAATAATAATTTGGATTTAATAAAAGCGGTTGCTTGTTGGAATTAAGCTATAGTATATTCTTATAAAACTATTTAACTTTTTATCAATGTACGAGTAGAAAATGACTTCTTTTACATACAATAAGAAGCTGTAGAACGCTTTCGACTAACAACATAAAAATCACCGAAAATTTTGGAAAAAGACAACTGTGCCAAAAACTTTTTTTTAAATGCTTGTAATGCTATTAAACATTACTAATATTCCCTTTAACCACTTCTGGTAAGCTTAAAATGCTTGTGTTAGAAGTGGTTCACGACAGTAGCAGAATGGCGGATTCGAACCCACGACCTTTCGAGTTCACGGTCCGCACCCTGCCATTAGGCTACTGACGCTTCCGTTTTTAATTACTTGGAATCTAATAATTAATGCAATTCTCGTTATATCCTATACTATTCCGTAAAACTCCATTGCTGGCCATAGAATTTTTCTAGTACTAATAGATACTATAACAAAAGGGGATATTGCAATATCCTCTTCAGTTGTTTCTTAGTAAGTGTGACAAACAAACACTAAATCCACGAGATGATATGTGGTCGCTGCGGTCGATGAACACCAACATCTATCATCGATTAAGATGCAGATGCGTTGTAAACCTTGAAGACTACGGTGGAAGCCTCGTATCGAATGTTATTGGCACAACTCGATACTTTAAGAAACACATGGGCATTATGCTGATATTATGTGCGAGTGCAATCCTTCTCCGGTCTGAGGAAATACCCTGTAGCATGGCACTACCACTTAAATCCGCAAAAGTAGTGAATTTGCCAAAGAAACCACAATTGCTGTAGCTAGATGGAGTGACTATACAATCAAAACTTTAAAAGTTTATTACGCTAAAAATTAAATAGTTGTACTCAAATTATTTATCATTAAGTAATCTTTATGGTTACTCGAAATATGAAAGTTAAAGAAAAATGTTTAATAATAGTAAGTTATAAACCCTTTAAGGCCAGTAAATTTAGTAAACCAATTGAAGCAAAATTCGTTATCAACCAAAAAGGTTTTATCGCACCAACAAGTCTCCACACAATAGAACGGTACAGAAATTGCGAACAATTTGCCGTCCAACTGCGCGGTTATTGCAAAGGACAACAATAAATTGATCGAAATCAGTTGCGTTTAGAACTAATAATACGATACCGACCATTTACAATCATTAACTTGCTGTTACCAAACCGTTTCTACTTTTGTGCGATGAGAAAATCCCTTGTTTTCTGGCGATATACTTTTACGTAGCTCGAGGGGGTCAAAGATTAGAGATTCAGATTTTCCGGGGGGCCAAATTAATTGATCTCTACTCGGAAATGGTTTTTGAGGTTATTAGTGTATCAAAAACTGTAGATTATACGATTAAACGAAATAGTTTTATTGTTTCAGAAAAATATTTCAAAGATTGGTCGAAAACCTAATTTGCTTAGTCAAAAATAAATCAATAAAATCTAATGTTTTTTTTTTCTCACATTACTTAATATCTCTTTTAAAATAGATAATACTATATTTATACATACTACATTTAGAAAAAAAAAATAGTTGGAATTAATTAACAGTAATATAATTTCTTATAGCTTGATCTTATCAGTTGACTTAAAGCAATAAATTTTAATTTTAAATAAAATGTTAAAAAACAGGTTTGCTAATCCAGCAGCGCACATCATCAAAAACCAAACAGTTAAAAACAAAATCAAGAATGAAATTCCTAACAGCGGGGGTGCTTCTTAATTAGGAATCCCGCCACGCTTGCCTTTCTGCAGACCCTAAGAACTACGTAACCCCTTTTAGTAATTGGCACGATAAGAATGTCTAGGGGTGTGTGGGAAAAATACCACGAGGCGAAGAGCATTTGCAGCCGTGATATTGTTGTGTGCAGTTCCATTATAGTTTTGTTGAGAAAAATATATACGTTCACTCAGGACAAAAACAAAAATCAGCTTTTTTATTAATTAAGTATTTAAGTGAGTTTATAAGACAATATTGTTAGAGCTTCATTCTTGCTGAGACTAGCTGATGTATCATATTAGGTATAGATTCAGTAAAATTAACAAGCTGAAAAATAATTTCAAAATATTCATTTAAATTATTATTTTTTGTGACTACACTTTTTTTTTGCTATTAAAATGTTTGTGATTGCGTCCTTCCCGTAAACCAAACCCAAACGCCGTGCCAATATGAAGAATCTATGGCAGTTTGTAAAATTTGATTTGGAAACAGTACATACAATAGTTTTACGTGGTAGAGTCATGCTGCAGCATATATGGCTGCAGCACACATGGGTCGGCTTAACCAGGGAAGTATTACGCTCGCATAGAATATCACCGTGATGTGGAAATGCATCTGCATTTTGATTCTTAATCAAGGATAAATATAAATGCCAATCGGCTACATCGTTGAATTATTAACAGGCGGAATGTATGCTCGTTTGTTACGTTTACCATAGTAAATATACTTTTACTTCTATAAATTACAATAGCCTTCGATTTCGGTATGGACCCAATAATCTTACACGTGTAAGTATGTAATTGAATTACGGTGTAATACGATATTGTAACAATTAAATGGTAACGGCATTCTTGTTTTGTTTTGATGCGACGATAGTGGCATTAGAGTGTATAATTTTACGCCTAGTACTGCGACGGTGTCAAATAGATAATATACAAAAAACTTTTTAAATTACATATATAAATATTTTCAAATTCTTACGCGCTAATATTGTTTATTGTTACTATTATCTTCCTTTCACAGGAACTCTTTAGGCAATGTTTTATTAATATTAATATTAAATAAAAAAAACTATTTGCTTTATAACACCAACAAACAAAATCATCACAATTACAAGGGCTTGGGCCAAACGTTATGTCCCCCGGCCAAATCACTTTCCTATAAGATCTCTTGAAGCGGCGTCAAGCAGTCTGCCACAGTAGGGGCGCCAATTACTACGAAATAATGTTTTATTTTGATTTTTATTTAGGGGCGGTCGTGGGACAGCCCTGCAAGGCACACCCTATATTAAAATGCTTAGTTTCTTTGATTGACACGACAACACAAGTCTTTGATATTTTTATTGTTCTCCATTGACTTTTGCATTTATAACCTCTTTATTCCGTAATAATTAATAATAGAAATCTTTATTTAGTTCGGTGAAATTATTTAAATTTAACACTTTTATTAACATTCAGTTGAATAGTTTACTTAATAAAATTCATTGCATCTAAACTTTGAGAACTTTGTCTGTTCTTATTCTGTTGATATCGTTTTGATGCAAAATTAAGAGTTAAATATGTATTATTGAGGTAAGGGATTTTTTACTAAAGTATCATAGTGTATACATCATCATCATCATCATTACAGCTCCTCAAATGTCCACTGCTGGACATAGGCCTCCCCAAGGAATGCCACAAAGCACGCTCACATTTGACAATATCTATAATATTTAAATAGTTTGAACGTTTAAACCTAAACCTTTAATTATCACAAACAACTAAATGTATAATTAAAGTCTTAATACGTCTTTCTATGTCCTCATAAGTCAGAGAGTTCTAATAAAATAATTTGATTTTGAATTTGATTTAAAATTAATAAGTACTACTAGAATATGAGTGTTGATTATTTTTTGAGTCACACAAATTTAAGCTATTGGCTTAGCTTTAAGAGCAAACTGTTTTGCACTTGAATAGAGTTATGCGTAAGCATTTTCACTTAGCAATCGCAAGCGAGGGCCGAAATCCTCTCCAACTTGATAAAATCGCAATCAAATAATAAATCGGCGAGAAATTAGAGCCGGCACCCCACAGCACCCTGCGTCAATTCCCACCTCACCCGCGGAGCACACGTCCTTTCAACCAAAAACAATACACTATGGGAATGCAAACGGAATATTATATCGCATTGTATTGATTAAGTCATTGAAATACTCTTTAATTCTGTCCGCGACGATCATTGTTCCTTTCATTGTGCTATACCTTGGGCGGTATTATGGGAACTACGTCAATTTGCCAACGCGTGGCTCAAGAATTTGACCCCATCTTAATATTTGATATAATCGATTCTTTGCGTTTTGTTGACGCTACAATAAGGGCCGTTTTAAATAATTCCTTCTCTTTTAGTTTAATTCATTGTTATGGGTGCTTGGTTTTGACGTTTCCCTTATAGGTGCGTAATATGATGTTAAGAAACGTATTTCTGTTTTCAGTACAATGACACCTTAAAATGTTGTTTCATTTGTTCAAAATTCTCACACTTGATTATTATGTGTTGACAGAGGTGATTATTTCATTCATATAGAAAACTAGCGGCCCGCCCCGACTTCGCTTAGGTAGAGTCTATCAATGTGGCGTAATTGAGATTTAAGATTATCAAAGATCATTTATTTTATAATTTTTAGTTTTTGCTCTTTGTTAAATCTCTTCGTAAAATGTAATTACAGTTAAATTAACCATTCCGAGTATTAGAACGAACAGACAGACAGACAAAAATTTAAAAATGGTTTTAGTCTTAATGGTATGCAAATAACTCCTCAGCTCAATATACGTTAGCTATTTCGAGATTTGTGCACATTGTGCATAGTGTGTACTTCACCGATTTTTTTCGTGACTAGCAATCCGCCCCGGCTTCGCTCGATCGATCGTAGGTGGCGCTGTTGTCGATCTCGACTACAGCGCCACCTACCACGTCTAATTGTGAATATAAACCATTCAGCGACCCACTCAAAGACACACGAAAAATTTCATCAGAATCGATCGAGCCAGTTTCGAGTTTTAGCGAGACTAACGGATTTGATTTTTATAGACAGGGTTATTTTTCATAGAGTAGCCAAATTATAAACTTAAGTTCAAATATATAAGTAATGATGATATACCGTTTTTGCAGTTTTTAAAAATACGAGTAAATAAGGCTTCTACTTATATTTGAAATTATCCCAAATTGAATGTGATTTATGGAAAATAACGTATTTGCCCACCGATCGACCCTTACGAATGTGTGCGTGCGCAGTAAAATCAGTTAAAATAATGCATTAACACGCATTTTCAATTTAAAAGATAAAAGGACAGAATGTTTGAGAATTTTTAAATTAATTTTTCTTCACTTTTTGCCTTCATTAATTATTCTGAACCTTCGCTGCAAATTTGGCCGGTTATTGCAAAATAACCCTGTATTGAGATAAATAGATATCACTTACTTAATGGCTACCAAATATTTCGTAACCATTGTTGGAGACATAGCAGGAAGGTTGCCGCGAACCTTATGAAATTGCTAAATTACTACTTCAGTATATTTTTAAGTCTGTTCTTTTTCTTTTGGCACAGACGTATAGTACGCTTATGATTTTCTATATAAATGAAGGTATTGTTGTATACAAGGCCATGATGATGATGATGTGATTCAAGACCTCTATTATATACTACCATATACGTGGTAGAGCCACACTGCAGCTATATTGTGGTTGTAGCACGAATGTGTCGGCTCGAGCGGGGTAGGACCACGCTCTTAAATATGTAATAATAGCGTAATATAGCAGCTTAATGCTGCTGTGTTTTGTATGGTGAGTGTGGGAAACCGGAGACCCTTTTTACTGGAAACGAGGCATTCCATCTTAGTCCTCAACGCATCTGAATTTTGATTCTTAATCGAGGATAAATGTAGATGTCTATGGGCCACAGCATTCAATTACCATCAGGTAACAAAGACAAAAAATAAATTTCACAATTAGGCAAATACTTTGGAAACTCATCACTACCTTAATTGCAATTGATGGTACAATACGTGCGCTGTCATTACCAGTCACAATTACAGTTGAGCAATGAACTGACCTGCCGAGTATCTTTGAGACACAGCCGTTGGAGACCTGTAAGATGCGGCTGATGTCACAGGGCCGGGCGCCCGAATGCGCCAGCTCGACTATCTTCTGCCGCGTGGAGTCGGGCAGCGGTCGCCCGTTGACGTAAACCCCACCCAGCTGGTTGATGCCGCTGTGGCCGGCCGATGAGCACCCAAACAGGGCGCCGCTGCCCATCGCGGCACTATGCATCAGCTCATCTATAAAAAGAGCTTCGATTAGTGATTATTGTGTCCATCCATCCATCCATTACAGCCTATAAAGGTCCACTGCTGAACATAGGCCTCCCCATAGCTTAGCAGGGGGTTGGCAATCGTAATTTTTTTTTTTGAGTTATTATCAGGCCGTTCTGCTGCCCTTCACCTCTTATAATTTCCCTCTGTCGCCTCTTACGATACTCACGGGACGATATGGGATAATGGATATTCTTACACCACCATTACCACGGTATGTACGGTGATTATTGTGTGCCGTTTGTTTGTTTTTGTTTGGCTTTCCACTTTAATTTTATATCAGGTATCATGTCTTTTTTTTTTTAAAGTTGGTGCTGTAGCTACATGCATCTATTCCCAATTAGATTCAAAATGTGGGTGTGTTGTCACACCTGAGTACTAAGATGAAATGCCTCTTACCATTAAAAAGGGTCTCCGGTTATTTTCATTTACAATTTGAAACACAACAGCATTTAACTAGTATTCTGTGAGAACGTAATTACTACTCGGTCAAGCCGATCCAATCTTGCTGCTGCTGTAATATAGCTGCGGTGTTGCTTCACCATATTTTTGTTATATCTAAATTTTGATATCCGCAGTTTTCCTCAAATTAATCAAGCAAAGCATATTTCTTTCTATTAGTGTTCCTTTTTAGGGTTCAGTACCCGAAGGGTAACCAACGTGATCCTATTACTAAGCCTCCGCTGTCCGTCCGTCCGTCCGTCTGTCTGTCTGTCAGCGGGCTCTATCTCATGATCCGTAATAGGTAGACAGTTGAAATTTTCACAGAATTTGTATTTCTGTTGCCGCTATAACAACAAATAATAAAAATTAAAATAAATTAAAAATTAAAATGGGCTCCCCTACTAGAAACGTGTATTACGATGGTACGGAATCCTTGGATGCACTTGGCCGGTTATTCTTAATTTGTCCTTGCATATCATTATTTCTCGTTTACTTTGTTCAAAATATTGAATTACATCATATACATTTTTTGATTTATCTTTTTATACCTTAAATCGGCCCACCGTTCATAGCAAGCATTCCTCGTAGATATGAATTTAATACGTTGTTCTTAAAAACTTCAGTTATAAAAATACAGTAGGTATAGTAACTTTCTGCAAGGCATTTCATTTTAGTCCTCATGTGAAAGAGCATTTGTAGCGTTCTTTATTTGAAGTTGGCTGCACTGTCCATGGACTTCAGAAGCCTCTTACCATCAGGTTGTACTGTTAGTTCGTTTATCCTCAATTATAATTTTATAATACATATAAAATTTTCTTATTAATTTTAAATCAATTAAAAGGAAAGGAGGAAGAGGAAAAAAATTTAAGGCAATTTTTTTCCTCATACTAAAAACTCAACGGCACTAAAAACTCAAGAATTCCACTTCAATGCAAAAATCTAAACAGCTAAGTTAAACGAAATCCTTTCAACGTTTCCTTTATCACATGAATATCTCCACAAAAGTGGTCAGGTACCTGCAAATCTTCATAGATATATCGCACATCTTCCAAACAAAAGTATTAAAAAACTTAACCCGTTTAAAAAAATAATCCGCTTGGCGAAAATAAAAAAGGATCTCTTTGTAAAAAAGAGGTTTCGCGGTGCTCGAAAGAAAAACCGCAAATTATTATCTAATCCCGGTTGAGATGAAGATACCTCAGCATTATTGTAGTAAAGAATCCGTTATTTTTAAAATTTTAAGGATCGTTAGCTATTGTAGACATCCTATCTTATAATTGTTTTTAATCTTTGAACATTCCTTAAAGACAAAAACTTGCTTTTTAATCAGGAAGTTTTCTTATGACAATAATACTTCAATATTCATGCATCGGTTATTTGTCTTATATTGTCGAAATCCTGTGTGTTCGTTTTATTTCTTTTTCTTCAGCCATTTTAAATTTTTGTAGGTACTGTACTGCGGCCAAGTGGGATTGACATTATTTGTAGTAAAAAAAAAAAAAAATCATTTAAAAATGTCAAATATTTAAATTTTCGTACAAACTTTTCGTTTTCATTTACTATAATCTATGCGATTAAAATTCGTAGACCAACAAAGTATTGTATAATACGTACCAAATATTTTTTTCCTTAATGTTCTTGAATTTTTTATTTGTATGCTTTTCCAAGGCATTTTTCGCGTAACTTAAAACTTTTTAGTTTTTGAAAAACTACACAAATACGAGTATGATATTTATGAATGAAATATGAAAATAATATGATAACAATTCTAATATAATACTAAGTTCTTTAGAAAATTTGTGTCATAATTACATTTGAAATATTATTTTTGATTGATTTGCCATGTGGTAGCGGCGCAAGAGAATCTACTGCCCCATCCCGTGGGTTCTGAAAGAGGCAACAGAAGGACATGGATCAAGTGATAGGCAGCAAAATGTTCTTGATAAAAGTAATAAAAAGCCGTAGTTGACAACCCGTCTGCCAAGCGTGGCAACTATTACAAATATCCTCCCTTTATGGCAGTCTACGGGGGAAGTCAGCAGTAAACTTTGTAAGGCTGTAACGATGATGAAAATAAATCTTCATGCAAGCACCCCAAGCCAGAAAATGCTTCTGTAGTGGTTGACGACGGGAGTCGAATGTGGGATTCAAGCTCGCAACCTCGCAAAATTTTAAATTTGTTTCCAAAACACCAAAGTGAAAGGTACCTAAGGTGAGTAACGGGAACCGGAGATCCTTTTTACTGGCAACGAGGCATTCTCTCTCACACCACAGGGGTGACAACACATCTGCATTTTGATTCTTAATCAAGGATATATGTAGATGCCTGTGGTCAGCAACCACTTTAGGAAGACTGTGTGCTCGTCTGTCATCTTTATATTATATGAAATGTTTTTAACTGTTAAACAACTTAAAGTTATTAGTAGTTAGAGTAGAAAGAATTAACGTTCGTTGCACGTATGCTGGGCTTAATCCGGACAAAATTACAGATGTCCGCGTCATAGTCGGCAGTTGTCTGTCCACAATTATAAACTTTCCCGTCGCTTTTTCACGCCAATAGACTTCAATGGATGCATTAGATCGGATGCGTTCAGCCAACGGACAGATAATTCCTTTTTTACCCACCCCTTACAAACACGCCTCGCGGTAAAAAGTGAACAATTGGATGCAATTTGTGGGCGAATTTAGGGCAGGGCTTGATTAAGGCCTTATAGGGTGGGGGATCGATGGAAAGTCATTGTTTTCGCCCTTTTTTGCGGTCGCTTCCAATTGTCATCTATAGCAAGATTGAATTTGATATTCTTAATTTGATATTTCCTTTGTTTCTCAATTGCATTATAATGATCAGATGTTGGTTCGGCAGTCGATTCATTTTATAACAAATGTTAATGATAATGTATTTTTTTCTAAGAATTTAGAACCAAAATTTGGTCTTAAGTATACAAACATTGCCGGCATACTCTATCACAAAGGGCGTAGATATATTACAGAGTTAAATCAAAAATAGCTATTGTTACTACACAATAACTTTGTTTGATTTAACTCTAATTTTATTGCCTATCCACCTGCCAAGTGTGGCAACTATGGTAAAATTCCTCCTATGAGGCAATATATGGGTCAGGATGTACAGCAGTGGACTTCTAAAGGTTGTTATGAATGGATAATAGAATGTGTACTGTGTATCAAATGTGCACCAAATTATTACTGTTAAACATTATCAGTTAATATTTTGGTATATATGTAATATACAATACACATTAGATCAGTAGTTAACTCTAGCGATCATGAGAACAAAATTACCTTTAGAATTCATACAAACCTAACAGATAAACAAAGTGTTAGTTTTTGAGACCAAAGTTTTACTTCACACAGTTGCTATTACTTGCAATAGCGCTTGTAAAATAAACGAGAAAAGGAATAATTGGCTTAAATATTGTTTTATTAAATGATTGATGCAGTGTTTTGTACTGTGTTGGATGAGTTACTATTACTTTACTACTAAGGGTGAATATACAAATTTTCTCTCTAAGAGGGCGAAGTTAAGCAAAAGGGTTCAAACCCGCAAGAATATACTTTTCAGATTTACGTTAGATGTTTAGATCGTTATTCAACGATATTGGCTATTGTTAATTGCTTTGTTATTACAAAGCAATTAAAAATAGCCAATAGCATATATGTTATTAAATGATTAGTATTGACTGCTAGTTTTTCTGCTATTGTAATTTATTAAAAGGCAAATTTTGGTACAGATAACTCATTCTAGACCCGAGTGTGTGTTCGATCCTTTTGCGTAAGTTCGTCCAAATGTCAATCTCACCTGTACGTATAACAACACGCTGGTAAATGAATTAAGCTCTGACAACGGATGGGTATCAGAGACTGGTGAAGGGAAGCATGCTCTGCGCTTACCAAACCAAACTGCGTAACTATTGTAAATGAGTTGACATGGCTGTAGTAGACTTAGTGATGCTAATATTGAAGCTTTCTGAGTTAGACAGACTGACGAATATTTTAGAAACATAATTACTCCCTTAGGTTTAGCAGGCTGGACATATAGCAGGCGGGATATATTATAGCATTTCACGTGGTAGAGCCACGCTGCAGCTATATTATGGTTGTAGCACGAATGAGTCGGCTTCACCTGCGAAGGAACACGCTCTCACAGAATACCAGCGTAAAATAGCGTTTCGTATAGTGAGTGTAGAGAACCGGAGACCCTTTTTACTGGAAACGAGGCATTCCATTTTAGTCGTCAGGGGTGACAACGCATCTGCATTTTGAATTTTAATCGAGGATAGATATAGATGTCTATGGCCACTACATCCACTTACCATCAGGTGGACTGTTTGCTCGTTTGTCTCCCTTATTCTATAAAAAAATTGCAAAATATTGCTGACGACTGTTGTTTCGATAATCACAATTTGCCGGCGTTGCGAAGCAGAAATCTCGCTTAAATCCAGTCAACAGTATTTATGCAAGGAGGTTCCTATTAAAAATTTCTCACAATGGAATGCTTCTACCGCGTTCATTGCCTCGCGACACGAATTAACAGCCGCAGCCGTTCGCCAATTAAGTGACGTATTTTCACGCCGAAACCCGTTATTAATAACACCTCTTGGTGCTTACCTTTCGTCGACTACTGTTGGTCGCGCACTAACAAGCGGGCGCCTGTTAAAAGAACAATGGACAATCACTAGGGTAGACCCCCGCGCCGGTTTACATGGACGTAAACGACAAGCTTCAGCGGTAGCGACAACGGAAGCGACAATGATTGCAAAAAAATTTTTTACTATGCCATATGGTACAATAATAATTATAATTTATTATGAAATATATATTAAATATAAGTATATAACTTCCAATAAGTAAGTATTACACATAGTTCATATTGAATAAAAAGTTTCAATTTCTATTTATAATCAAGTTAATGAATAATATTAATTCATATTAATTTAGTCTTCATTAATATTATTCATTATCATCATCATAATAGCCTATGAAAATTCACTGCTGAATAAAAGCCTCCCCAAATATTGCCTTATATTATCTTCTAGTTTATTTCCTTCTGTCGCCTCTTAAGACACCCACAAGACGATACGGGGTAGTGGATATTCTGCCGCCACTACACGGGACGGTGTAGTGTGAGCGAAGATATTATAGTAAAAAAATGAAGACTTTACAAAAACATTTCGATAACAAAACGAACTTTCACAGAACTTTCAGAATTTACGAAGGAGAAATTAAAAAAATATAAGATAGTTTAAATATTAAGCATCTAAAGCGTCTAAATACTTGTGAAATAAATAGATAGATTGTTTAAGGATTATTTTAGAGTAAATCTAAACACTCGTTTTGCAACAAGCAAACGCTTGTCACTTGCACCATACGCGAACAACGTAAGTACGCGCGTCATGTGAGGGAGTGTTTTAATTTCGAGGTGCAATTTATTCGAGCGATTTATTTTTAATCCTCGTTTTTATGAGCGCGACTCTATAAATTTATGTATAGTTGTAGAGTTTATTTTTATTATTTTACACTATTTTTTCGAACTGGAGAGTTTCGTGTAGCGCGTGATACTTCGTATGCAATGTTTGTGAACGCGTAGCTTGTATAATGAATTAACTGATGTGTATTTTAGTACTTTGGAATTTTCTGATATTATTTTCCAAAACAATACTTCAAAGAATAAGGAACAATGTCAATTTATTTATTAGATATTATGTACATAGTAATAAGTAGAGAATTTCAAATACAATTCGTTATTAATTGCAATACTAAAATATTTTGATAAGGCAGACCGGTTCTGAAGCGGAGTGTACATTAAGACTGACTTAGTAAAAGATGTCCCTGACTAAATAGGGCAAAGGACGTAAGAAAGTCGTAATATTATATTTTAGAAAAAATTAAAATATTATGAAGAAAAATATTAAAAGTGATTTTGAAGTTTTTTATTCATGGAATTATAGGTCCAACCGGTCATTCGACGGTGCGATAGCGCAGTGACTAAGCGTTTGGATGCGACACTGTGAGCCGCGGGTTCAAACAAGTAGATGTATACCGTTACCGTTACTGCTACTGCCTGTCAAAACATAAACAGATATAAAGATAGATTACCCCATAGATTACCTCATAGCAACCGCAGTTTTTTTTTTTTTTAGTTTTAATTTGGAAAACCCTGCTACCCATCACCAGGTTTGTTTCCCTCTGTCGCTTCTTACGACATATACTCCCACTAGGTAGTGAATATTCCTACACCACCGCTACACGCTCTAGTATTTACAGTCTACAAATAATTTGTCCTTCGTCTGTTTAATCAGGTGCAATTTGTGTTTGTAAAAAATTCCTTTGTTTTATATGTGCGAACGCATTGACACCGTGCTCACTAACCCACCTACATAGCATGGTGATTGAGGGCAAATCTTCCAGTAATGCTTGACTACCTAATGTGGACTCCCCTTGTGGTCCCGGGTTAGAACCCCGGGCCAGGCCTAAATCAACTTGCAAGGAGCAACCCCGAGTCAGAAAGATGGTGGTGTTTCACCCCCGTTTTTAGGAAAGCCGTTGGTCCTCCGCCTAATCTTAAAAAATAATCAAAAAGAAAAAACTTTAAAATACGAATTTTTAATATGGTGGTAAGATAAATTTTATTTAAATTCAAATGTACCGAAATATATACATTTATTAAAGAGTATGTTACAGTTTGTATCTTCACAATATAAATGCTTGTTAATTAAAATTAATTAACAAGGATTTATATTGTGAAAATTTCTTTATATCACGGATGCTTAAACTTTGTGAAAATTAATATTTTTGCAAGTTTTACACTATAAAAATAATTCAAGTGTTTTTTACAACAACAAAAAAAAACACACAATTATTGCAGTCCTAATATTTATCTATCAGTTAACGAGAAATACTATAATATATAAAGATATACTATAATATCTTATCTCTCAGTGAAGTTAAAATACTATAATAATAAAAAACCGATGGAATTCATTAAATTGCGGTCGCGGTGTACAAGAACGCTAATGACATTAAGTTCAAACAGTTCCTGATATTTTACGCTCAATAAACTTAAACGAACTTTTAAAATAGACAACACTATATGAATCATTATTATAATCAATGCCGAAGTCTTCTATGTGTTAAAAATAATATTTATATTATTTCCTGTGCATCCTAAACATTTAAATTATACATTTAATCATTAATCAAACTCTTTTTATGTAGTGATAAGTACATAAGGGTCGTAACCCTGCTTATGACAGTCCACACCTGGTGGCAGACAACCCCCACTTAACTACCCCTCTTATTATTATTTTGTATCTGTTCTTGAATTGCTTAAATCTATGGGGGAAGTTTAATTGTGACAGTAAACGCCATTTTGGATGCACCAAATCCCTTTTAGACTGTTTGCGGGTGCGGGGTTCTAAACATTTTTCATTTAGACATTTATTTAAATTTTATAAAATTGCAATACCTACTAAAATTAATTTTAGAATCACAATTTTTTGTTTTCGTTTAAATTTCTAGATTTTAATGAAACCCTTTATTATCTGTTCTTAATTTTCTTACATCACTTCCTCAAAAACAATACTTTAAAACACGAGCCATCAAAGTCTACTTTGTGCAAACACAATAACGCATTTCACCAAAGAGATGTTGACATTAACTCCGACTGCATAAACAGTTATAAAAGAAAATATTTCAGCTCTCTAAGCATATTATGTCATAGATGGTATTTCTCTGTAACGAGTTTATATAAAGTCTAGTAGATATTTATTACTTTATAAATAAAAAATTAATTAATTAATATCTTATTAAATTTCCTTTAGTAAATAAATACCCACTTAATATAGGACTTTGTATAAGCTGATAATGAAATATTTTTCTACCAATATCCTTATCACTAATAGGATCGTTAAAAAATCTAAAATTTATAATCATTAGAAAATAGAGTTTTTTTATAATTAATAAAAGGCGGGTCGGGTCTTATAGCGCATAACACTATTAGTGGAAGCATAGACTTCACCACTTTTTTATCACTATATTATGGTTGTAGCACGAATGGGTCGGATCGACCGGGGAAGAACCATGCTCTAACAGAATTCTAGCGTAAAATAGTAGTTTAGTGCTTCTGTGTTTCGTATGGTGAGTGTTAAGAACCTTTTTACTGGAAACGGGGCATTCCATGTTAGTCCTCAGGGGTGACAACTCATCTGCATTTAGAATCTAAATACAGGATAGATGTAGATGTCCTTGGGCCACAGAACCCACTTACCATCAGGTGGACTGTGTGCTCGTTTGTCACCCTTATCCTATAAAAAAATATAAATGCAATATTAGAATGAGAAACGAGGGAACAGACACCTGGTAGCATGTATGGGTAGTAGTCATCGATCACTAATAAAAATTTAGATACACAGTCAGTGACAAAAAATGTCCTTACCGAATGAACGCCCACTCGAACATTTGGGTGCGCTTTTAATTTGTACGTAGCTTTATGAATACAACTTTAGGCAATGCATTTAAGGCTGAATTTACATTAATGTATATTCATTTCAACTAGAATTACGTCAAAACAATTGGCGACAGTTTTTAGAGAACTTTTGCATGGGATTGTGTATCTAGTTTTTTATTAGTGATCGATGGTAGTAGCCCATGGACTTCAAATAAAGGTGGCTACAGATAGATTTTATCCCTGAGAATTAAGGTGGAAATGCCTGACAGACAGTAGTTATACTGACTCTGTAACCCTTTGTACCCTTGTAAACCAGAAAATATATAAATAATAGGAGTACTGCTACTTGGCAGGAAGCAGAAACGCGTATAGAGGAGTCTTCCTCTAATATGTTATTTCTAAATTGTTGTATCTGAAAAGCATTGCGAGCCAGGCATTGGTAAGTTTCTATATCAAAATTTTTTAGCTTTAAAGAATTTAATAATTAATAGTAGGAATAAAATATATTGATTATTATTCTCATCTATACAACACTTAAAGTATGATGTCTATTAAACGTGATTATTCAGCCTGTATTTAAAAAATGATTTTTTAAATAATAAAGGTTGGAATCATGGTTTCAGATCGTGCTCTGTGGCGTTCCTTGGGGAGACCTATATTTAGTAGTGGACTTGTGAGAGGCTGATGCTTTAATTATTTGTTACTAAATTTCTTTTCTGTGAAAAAAGTTTAAAATTAAAAAAACAGTACATTGCAACGTTTAAGCATATGTTTATGATTTTTTTATGTGCGCAATGTTGTCTTTCTTTTGATTCATCGTTCGTCATGCGTGGATGCATGCCAAGGAGTGGAATGAGTTACTAGCATCTGTCTTTCCATCCGATTATAGTCCTTGGCGAGAGTAAGTAGGCTTTTATTAGGCGAAGTCAGTGCGCTTTACCATCTTCGGCTGCATCACTACGTACCATCAGGTAGTTAGGTACTGGCTTAAAATGATTAAAAAAAATAAACTGATCACTGCTTTCTAAAAGATAATAATCTTAACTATCGCATCAATTGCAAATCTTAACATCGATTATTATATCTGTGTTTAGCAATGGGATCGAAAGTGACTTTATTACCTATCAACAATATTTTACAAACATTAACAAAACGTAGGTTTTTTTCCGTTAAAATATCACACTTTAGCGTTTCATTCATGCATTCAGTAACGGCGGGTCGTTTGTTTCGCCATGACATAATTTATGGTGCTCGTCGTCAACCACGCCCCTTTTAGTGGATGGGCAGAGAGAAAAATATTGCTATTGACAAACGATCTAGCGTTTACGAGAGTTATGGCGAATCTCCTGACACCGTTATGCGACGAACGAAAAAAGGTTCGCATTGCCTGGCCAAATGAGCATTTTATTTATTTTCTTCTTTTTGCCTACAAATTGGTAATACTTATTGATATGTTTAAAATTATTAAAAAAATGTAAGATTCTGTATAAAGTGTATAAAAAAATTATAGAAGCTATAATATTATTGCAGCTGACCATTTTTATTTCAACTCATTATTGCTTAGTAGGTACCTAATAAGTGCGTAAACATATTACAAAACATAATTCCGGTTATAATTGCGACACCTCATAAATATAACAACATTTTATATTATGATTTCTAATATTTACGCGAAATATTCGAGTAAACTGAACATTCAAACACTTTGAATAAAACGAATATTACGGATTTTATCGTGTTTAATTTTAACCTTTTTAGACTATTTCAATTTCTTCAGGCGCACATTTTGCATTAATTAATACACGACCTTATCAATTTGTTTATGTAAACTGCAAACATTTTATTATTTTCTCATACTTCGGATTTTTAAGTGTAATTAGTTTTTGGGCTTCTTATTTCTAGTATAAACTAGTAGGCTTTTAGTAGCAGTCTTTTCATTTTTAGATTTCATTCATTTTTATAGACATTACGTCAAATTTGTTTTAGAAATACATAGACTGTTTAAATATTTGACAAAAATACACATCTTACCTATACGGTAACAACTATAACTGGAAGTAACTGGAAAATTTCAGTCACATCAATGAATTTGCACGATTTAATTATTATTCTCAACTACAAAATTAGTCTCAGTACAATTTATGGTTGATTAGCTCTGTTCTTATCAATGTAATCTGTGTATTTCATAATTGTATAAAGTGATATATTGTAAATTAATCTTATTTAAAAGAAAGGTTTCGCTGGGTTTCTTGCTGGTTCTTCCCAGGACAGGAGTTTTATCCGAACCAGTGGTAGTAGTACTATATTGAACTAAAGAATGATTCTATTCCATTCTAAACCCTTTTCCTCTGACTCTAATTATAATCACTTCCTACATAGAAGTCAGACTGTAAGTTATGTGTACAAAACTCAGCCAGACACATTATAACGTATCACCCCATCTTTTTGGCGTTGCAAACGAGCCTAACGTTGACGTTTTTGCTAACTATATTATAAGCCAGACTTAACTACTATCCCTTACTACATATATACTTACCTTATCACATAAGCGTATCAATGGGTTCTGGAAGACGAGGACTGCACGCTTATTTTCAACACTACAATTAGGTACGAACTACAATCAACGAGTATATTATAAAAAAAGAGTATATAAACAAGAGTATACCAATCGCTACGTTTAACTACAATATATAATCTCTCAAACCTTGTAAAACAGGACATTGTGCTAATAAAATAGTTTGTTAAAAAACCCATGCTTTGAATAATTTATTACAACATAACAACACTAACAATAATAATAAATAATAATGTCCTCCAGAGAGAGTTTTCGGTGACGGCGACCAGTCTTAAAGGAGACTATGACTATACATTTGCTCAGGACAGGATTATAGTGCACGTGTGTATGCGCAAACACAACTGCAGAGTGCACTTGTATTCCCTCACTCTCATAGTCCAATTAAACGGTTATCCGACATAACCGGAGAAAGATCAGTCGTAGGATCCACAGCATTACGTTCTTTCCGAGGCACGGGGTGCAACATTGACTTCGGGCTGCTACTGAGAATTTGTTGATAGAGAAAACCCAATAATTGATATTAACTCAACCCAAGATTCGAACCCGGGACTTCATGATCAGCAACCGCGTTTAGGACCACTAGACCCGAGGCAGTCATTCTATATTCTAACAATACTACAATCACGGACTACAATATATCCCGCGCCGTTTGATAATATCTTATAAATTTCACAAGCAATTCGCAAGCTTTCAGCCAACGTGGAGTACGTTAAATAGAAATCGTTGCTTTACCCGCAGCCAAGATCCACCTAGGGAACGTCATCGTCATTAAAATTCCAAAATATACTGTAACTAAAACTTGCAGTATTTTTTGTCGTCTATTTTACATAAATTTTGGATCAAATACACATTCGAAGAAGTGAAAAAATTAGTCCCTTATCATTTTATAAAATACCCGTCAACGAGACGTCACCGGTTAGTAAAAAAAAGGCTTGGCGCATGCGTCCCTACCGATCCTTTGTTTATTTTTTACGCTGCTTAAGTGGACAACGCAGCTAAGGTTTTTTTAATCATTCCTCTTTATTATTAGCAACCTATTATTTAATTTATTCATCAAGCAATTTTGATTAAAATCAATTTAGGTTTAAACTTTTAGCTTATTTTTTTATAATATTTAAATTACTGGACACATGCAACCATCTTTAAAAAAAAACTAAAATGCACTTTCATTAAAATTAAGAACAACATGGAGTCTCTCAGAGTCTATAATTACACTGGCTCTTCATATGTTTCAAACCAAAATACAACAGTGGATGCACCGCAGAAATAGGTATAAAACAACAGTCAGAAAAGAATTCCTACTACAAAATGGTACATAGTAGCCTAAGAACTCTAAACACTAGCACCACATTTTTTTATTTAGATTTTAAGAGATTTTTTATTATATAGATGTGATGTCGATCATTACATTGGAAAACCTGCATGTAAAAAAATATCCTTAAAATAAAAGCGTACAAGTGGAGTTTGTCAACAATCACGGGGCAGATCTTCCCGCTTATCTTCTAAATAACGATGAGAATGCGCCCAGAAGTAGGATGTTTTCAGGTTCACGTAAGTAAATTATTTATTTATATTCCCGATTACACACACAATACAACGTATTATTGAAAGAACGGACAGTTTATGGAATTACGAATTATATTATTTCATAAAATTCTAAGGTGTTTGTTTAACATAAATTGAACAATTCAATAACAAAAAATTAGTTTTTTATATATTTTGACATTTTGACAGTCTCAAATAGACTTGAAAATAAAATCAGTGACCAAAAAATTTAAATTGCAAAGATTTTGATATTTTAATTTACTAAAATATAATTTGATTTTAAATTTCGAAATAACAAGTCTGCTTTCAAGTACACGGTCTGCAAAATCGACGAGGTACTTAATCATTAAAATTCCTTTAGGAGCGTGACAAAGAAAACTCTGTTTATCTCCCTCTTACGACCGATTTTCCGGTCTATTTGTCTTTATCTGTCGCTTAATGTGACACAATCGTCGCATGCTCGGTTTGCTTGGTTTGGCTTCGGTATGGTGAGGCATAATTATATTTCTGTTGTGCCACGCTTAAAGCCAAGATGGTAACCGAATTTAAATATTATTTCAGTAATAATTTCCATGCTTAATCTTTATTTCAGCTTGCAAATCAAAGTTTATTTTTAAATACAAGACGTTGAACGCAAATGGCAAAGTATACTTAAGTACCTAGATAGGTATTTTCTTGACTCTTTTAAATAAGCTCGTGATTTATTTGGCGTCTTTTGAAATACTTACTACGTGGGTACATGATGCTCTTTTTTGTTTGATTTAGATACTAACTACAAAAGTCGTAAATTTTTATTCTTTCATAAGTAACAATTATAATTAATGAAATAATTTTCTCTAGTTATGCGATCGAAATGTAACGTACCCTAACTATCTGGTATCGCCTAACACCAACAACCTTCATACCATTTTCAACCGACTTCAAAAAAGGAGGAGGTTCTCAATGCGACTGTATTTTTTTATGTGTGTTACCTCAGAACTTTTTTTAGGTAAACCGATTTTGATGATGATGATATTATTTGAAAGTTGGTGCTTCTCATGTGGTCCCATATAAATTTGATCAAGATCTGACCAGTAGTTTTTGAGTTATCCTTATTTATTCTGTGTTTATCCTTAATAATGCGTATTTAATTGACTTCGACTACATTGATGATGTTCTCATTTTATTTATATTGAAGTCGGTTGTACAATTTCTTTTTAATTTTACCACTTGTAAATTATAAGAATGATATTAAAAGGCATACATATATATACATACATATCCAGCCGTGGACTATTTGCTGTCTAATTAGATGTTATTGCATAGGATACGATACACAATTTTTTTTATAGGAGAGGGGGCAAACGAGCATGTGGCTCACCTGATGGTAAGTGACTACCGCCGCCCATGAACAGGTGCAACACCAGGGGAATTGCAGATGCGTTGGCGGCCTTTAAAGGAGTAGGCTCTTTTCTTGAAGTTCCCTAAGTCGTATCGGTCCGGAAAAATCGCTGGTGGTAACGGAATTTGCCCCCCCAATAATACGCGGGGCAGCCTGAGCACCCACGCTCAGAAGAAGTAGGGTAAATGGGCCTCCGGCCATCTGCACTCACCAGGCGAAATGCAGAAGTAAACTTCTACTTCACGCTGGTATTCTGTGAGGTCGTGCTATCACCCCGGTTCGAGCCGGCCCATCCGTGCGACAGCAAAAGCTGCCGTGGCTCTACCACTGTTATTTTAAACTGTTTTCTTGGACGTTATTATCCGCGGCAACAAGTGTCAAATAAATTCGAACTTTTATTTCGGTTGGACATTAAGGTTTCATTGCTGCTTCCTAAAATATAGACATTCATACTAAATCATACTCTAATTCAGCATACTATGTTCGTCATCGTCAAGCGTCAACGTCATCAATCTTTTTAAGACCATTGCTGGATATAGACATTTCCAAGGAAATGCCGGAAAGTATTTTGTTATTTATACAGATTAGGAACATATTCAATATAATTGTCAAAGCAGCACCTGATTGTCAGTGGCTGCTTTGACTCATCGACACCTACAGCTATCCTCGATTGGAATCACTTACCATCAGGTGAGCCGAATGCTCGATGACCTATAAAAAAAAATACCAAAATTTTCGTTGTCATCCCTGAGGGCTAAGATGGTCTTGACTACCATCTCACTGGTAAAGAGGCTTACCAGTAAGATGGTAGTGAAGATGAAGGGGTCTGCGTTGTTTCGCTTGGTTTGTTATACGTGGTTAATATTCAAATTCGAATTGAACTGAAACTGTTTGAATAAGCTATAAACGTTACCGAAAGTATCTAGTAAAGTTAGATTTTTACTTATTCATCGTAACGTCTAAATTTAGAAGACTTTTTTATTTGAAATTTTTATCTTACTTCTTAGGTCTATTTAAGGGTTCAAACTTTAGTTTTACGCAACGAAGTTTTTACACTGACCTTATTTTTGATATATTTTTGATGAACTCCTATTGCTGAACTTAGATACATTAATCAATAATTTTGGCTGTGTCCATCAGTGCTAATATTTTTTTAAATTGCAATTCTAAGTGCCAATACGAAAAAAATAACTCCTCTCGATTTTTTCTTCACCTCTTCTACATTCATTGTTATTTAGATGTAATATTCATAAAGTTATAAACAGTGACATGTTTGTATTATTTTTATAATATTTATAATAAATTTATAAATTAATAATAAATCTCTTTCAGTGGTTTGAAGCCAACGGATACTAGCGATCTGCGCAGGTCAGAATTACAGTGCCGGTTATTCGACACGACCGAAGAGAAATTAGGCGCAGAATATCGGCTTGACGTGCTTTCCGAGGCACGGGGGTGAAACACCACCAACTTCCTCACTCCGGGCTGCCACTGAAAATTTCTTGACAGAATAACCCTATAAATGCTTTTGGCCCAACCCGGGATTCAAACCCGGGTCCTCATGATCAGTGACCGCCTTTACGACCACTAGGCCAATGAGGCAGTCAAATCTATTGTTTAAAATTTTCAATTCATTCGGATAACATAAATGCTAAGATGTAAAAAAAATGTGCAAATAAACAAACTTATTCACGACATATTTAGCCGCTAGTTTTAATTAACTTCAGCGTTACAAACTTCGTTCAACTCGAAACAAGTAGGAAGATGCACACCGAATCATTATAACTCGGGAGTTACCCAAACCTTGTCAAGACTGACGTGCAGAAACTGGAGCCACCAATATTGTTAACTTGTAAACTATTGTCGACTTGTAACGCTGCAAAGAGCCAACTTCGCTTCTAGTTAGTAGTTGCTTTATTACTGGAATGGTAGTAAAGTGTACGGAGAGTTTTGTGAGTTGCTATGTATTTTGAAGAATTGAAAAAGGTTTGAATTATATAAGAAATACGTTAAGACGAATGGAGATCGCCAAGTAATAACGTTAAACAATTTTAAGAGAAATTGCTTACCTGCATTTGTCTAAGTATTTGCTTAAAACTTTCTAAATGCTTGATGGATTTTAATGCGGTTTTCACTATTATTTACAGGGATTCTGGTAGTAATAAAAAATGGCTGCAGCATGGCTTAACCACGTATTTTTAATACATGGTAGAGCCAAGCCGCAGCTATATTATGGTTATAGCACGAATGGGGCACCATTGGGCATTGGCAGCACCTGGTTGCCCAGCGTAGTTGCTTTTGGGTAACGTATTGAAAAAAAGTATGACAGTTAGTTTATTATAAATCTGTATCTAGCAGTGGATTAAAGATGGTGATAGAAAAGAAAAGAGTGGAAGGTATACACATCGTGAAAATTACCTTTATGCGGCATCTTCCAGAAGGCTTCTGCCGCCGTGGTGGGTTCCCGCGGCGGCGGCACCAGCCCGCCGACCAGCGTGGTGGCAGCGTGCGCGGGCGCCGGCGCCCGCCCCCAGCCCCCGTGCAGCGCCACCACAACGCCTTGCTGTCTGCCACCACCACTAACTAACTCCAGCGATGCTTACTTGCCGAGCAGTTAGAACATCCACGGACCTGTAAACAAAATCATTATTAAGAATAAAGTAAAGTAAACTTACAACGTAAATACGTCCCACTGGCCTCCTCTCATTTCTGTGAGGGTGCTCTTAGGGCAAGGAAATGTCCACCGCGCTGCTTCAACGCGTGTTGGCTGACTTGATGGGTATACCACCATCTTTCGAAAATCATGAGATCTTTCTGGCATATCCCACAGTTGCTTACGTCAACGAAGGGAAGAAAATGGGTATATGAGGTATTCAGGGCATATCTCGGTATGAGCGGTTCTTAGTGGGAAGTCACATTTAATCTTTAACTGCTAATCTCACCAGATTGTGGTGCAGACTGTTGAATTATCAAGAAGTCTCTAGTATTCTTGACACTATACCATTAGGAGTAGAGCTGCATGACATTTTTTATCATTGTAATACTTTATCTGAATAAATTATTTAAAAAAATTATTAAATCTTTGTAATGCTATTAAGTTTCTACGGTATGATTAATACACTGACATGATTAAAATTTGCTAACCGTAATTAAAATTAATTGAGACAAGAATTGAAAGGAAATTTAAAGAATGTATTTAACATTGAAATTATTTTTCGATCGGAAGAAAAAAACGGTAATATCACTGAAACCGCGCACCGACCTTTATAAATGAAACAATCGAATCATCAATAACAATCAAGACTGCATCCAGCTTCTCACGAAAGAAAAAGTTGGATGCTAATTGGAAGATGATTCTGAATTGCGTTGGAGAGCGCCATCTCTTGTTGCATAGTAGAAATAGTTGCGGCGTTCGTGAGTACCGATATTGATCGATGAATCGCAGTAATGAAGCGATGGAGATATGATAGCTGGAAGCCGTACCACCCATCACGCCAGCAACTGAACGGTAGTCGGTCTTGTATGTCAATCTGTCGGGCGATATGTTTGATTTTTTTATTGTTTGAATAAGATGTTGGCAGCTAAACGCTATAGGTATAGAGAAGTATTGTCGATATATTTTGAGAATTTTTTCATTGCATTTGATTTAGTGATTTGTTTTATTAATGTGCATATTTTGAAATAATGGGAATTCTAATTTTAATTCTAATTTAACCTTAATAAAGAAAAATTAAAGAAGGTGAACTCTATGAAGAAAATAGACAATTATTTATAGATTATAAGAATTTAAATTGTGTCAAAGTTAATTAAAATAGTAATTTTACACTTAAAGCATGTTTAAACATTACTTTGCTAAATAATTCATAACGGCAATTACATTCCAAGTTAAATCTATTAATCTTAGACATGACTTGTCAGCTTGTCACCACTGGTTGCAGTTAATGCAAAATTATTGTATTTGTGTCATGATATTTAATTAATATGTTATGACTTTTAACACAGATTCATACAAATTCTTCTATTAAGATCAAGTTGTCTCTAGTCCTGTAGTCATCTAGACATTGAAATTTTGATGAGGCAGTAATTTAGATAAACAATTTACTACATTTTTTTGATTATCGTAATGAATATGATCTCAGAATAAGTACGATAAAAAGGACAAAATATAATAAACCTTCTCCTAAATTTACAAACAAATATTTAATAGGTTATTTCGATAAATAACTTTTTAAATGTTCGACAAAATAAGTGAGGAAAAGTTATAATCTATACTATCTAGACTCGCGCAATAAGCAACGACTCCCTGAACACTTTGCCATTGCAAAAAAAATCTAATAGCGGAGACATAATAAAAGTCGCAGGTACTCAAATATCGGTACACGTATTTGATCTTTTCAAGTCCCAATCGAATGACTCGACTTTGATATTTCCCCTCGTGGCGCACAATGGGCCAAAGGTTCTACCCTCAGGGTCGATAGACTTTGAGTCTAGTCAAAGCGAGTGCCTGCTAAATTGGATTCAGACTAATGTGGAATTGTAGAGGTCGCGTGGACACTAATAGTGTTCCTTTTGAAATCCGCAGCCACTTCCATAATGACACCGAGTTTTAATAACTGGTGGCATTTTATTTATAATTTTAGTAAATAAAAAGACATTCGTTATGTTCCATAATATCTTTTTTAAAGTTTTCTATAAAAGATAAGTTTAACCCGAAAGATATTGAAAGATACTTTAGAAAAGGAGTTTCAAACAATTAAACTACCACAAAGCGAGTCGTGAGCATCAAATTCAATTTCAGACGAAAGTGATGGCAAACCTGGTAGACAATTCTATATTATATTTAACGAAGACATTAGAAAACACTGAGATTTGCAATATAATTATTATATTTTATTTTAAAAGTGACACATTTTTTAATTGTAACAGAGCTCTTATTGTTTTATAATTGGTCAGTAGCAATAAGCTGACACTCATAAAACTAAATTATAGTAAATGATATCTACCTGACGAGATAGACGACGCCTTCGGTATTTTTTTGTGTAACAAAACTTAGATAAATAAAAATATCAATAAACAAACGTTATTTAACATTATAAACATATCCGAGTAATTGCAAATTCTTACAACATAGATATTCTTGCTAATATCGACAAGCCACTTTCCACGTCAAAGTCGTAAACGTCGTGAAGATATACCCAGCAACTGACATCCCGTGCTGGCATCTCGACATCATAACAAAATATAATACATCACAAGCAATCAAACGTCCGCTTATCGCGAGCTGAGATCGGCGGGCGCCTTTATAAACTCGTTATCAGCCACACTCGGCGATGTATCGGCTTACTTCGGCATACACAAAAAGTTGTTTCTAATTAGGATAATTAGCTATAGGTTCAGCTTGGAGTAGTCCCGTCAGACGCCTGTGGGAAAAGTTGTGGAAGCACTTGCGAGTTATTTAAAAGTCTAAGGACGGACTCCTTCCGGCTCAGTCTCGTTTTTAATATTTATGTAGGCATCTGATGCATTTAATATACCTTAAAATATTTTCTAGTAAGTTTCAAGTTTGAAAGGAAATTGTTTCGAAAATGTAATATAATAAAATGTATATAATTTTTTCTATTCAATACTTAATTATCGCTATAAGTATATAAAAATCAATTGCTGTCTGCTAGACTCGTTAAAACTCGAAAGTGGCTCGACCGATTCTGCTGAAATTTTTTGTCTGTGTTTGAGTGGGTTTAGATTCACAATTGGACCCGGTAGGTGGAGCTATTGTCGAGATCCAGAAATTACCCGTGCGAAGCCGGGGCGGGTCGCTAGTTTTGATATATTTTTACTGCGATCTGCCGGTTTATCAATCACAACTTCTGCGTCCTTAGCCGTTGGCCTTTATTATTATATATTATGGTTTATTAGATATAGCCTCATCAGTTCTGACATCAAACAATTTATTACTCTCCATAAAACTAGTAATTCAGTGGTTTCATCCCAGCGACAGTTTTTGGTTAGGAACCAAGAGTTGTCAACTGGGCTTAATGTATTACAGAGATTACAGTGGAGTATAAATGTAACCACGAAACCTTTCACTCTCAAGTAAGTAGTAAATGAACATTACAAGCATTTTAATATGTTTAACTAGGCTGATACGAAAATATAGGTACATTACAAAAGATTCGAGCTAAGCAAGAGTACGCAAATGTTGAAAAAACAGTTACCCGTTGCAAGTGGCCGTCTGAGAACGTCAAAGGCCCCAACTCGGCATGCAGAGCACTCTAAAGTCGTTGCCGACGGTTTAAAAATTTCGACTAAGCTGTAGCTAGAGGTGGCATGTCGATTAAGCTGTTTTTCTTAATGGTATTATATTGCTTAGTAAGTTTTATCTGTGTTAGGAGTTAGCTGTGACTACTTATCCATTAAATTAGAACAAACAGGAAGATACAATGTTTAACAACATTAAACAACATTGCTAAAATAAATATAGTTAATAAAAAAATTATAAACAAAGCTTATTATTATAAACTTAATTTAACTGGAAATTATGTTTATTGATATTGAAAAAGAAATGGACAATTTTTGCATTGTTTGAAGAAATAATTTTACAGACCAACAACATCTAATTTACAGACTTTAATAAGTTATAGACTTTAACAGGTTAAGAGTATACAGGGCGGCTTTTAGTCCAGATAAACGTATTCCCCAGTTTTCTCCCTGAATAATGACATTAGAGCAATTACTTTTTACAATTCAATCTTTTATTTCTACCATTTTCATGTTCCTGTGTTTTTATTTTCATAAATCATTTTAAAAACTAGGAACATTATAAAATTACTAAATCTACAAGCTGTTCATGTCCAGAAGTTAAGACATTCAGAAAAAAAAATTAACGAACGTGAAAAGTGAAACAAAAGCATACAGACATAGTCACAGTCCATCTCATTTTGTTCTTGAAAAAAAATATTTAGTCCAGTTTTGGAGAAGGAAACGGAGATCTTCAATTTTTATAGGTATAACCAGTTCGAACTGCTGCAGTTGTCTACCTCGGTTGTTAGGCACAATAGATTGTTAAAAACCTATTCTTCAAATATCTTGCAGCCCGAATATCTTCGTAACTTCTACAACTTCTATAACTATCACACAAGTCATAAAACTAGTGCGTTTGTTTTGAATTGTCTTTACTTTTTACGATATTCACCTCAATAACTGTATATTTTAAGAGAAAATTATTTGACAAGATTTTTTATTTATTCTTTATTGCATTTCCTATTACAAAAGTATATAAAGGTTGACTTTTACATTAGGCATGCTCTACCATTTGCGTTTAAATCGTCATCTGGAAAATCTGAAATCTACTTTGCCATTTACTGGAAGATTTGGACTTCAGTCAGAAATATAGATATGGACGAAGTTCAACACTTTAATGATGATCTAACTTAAACCTAACAGAAAAAAAAATATACGAAAAATTACATTAATGCAATAGACAATGCATATGAAAATTAAAAACCACACATTTTAAAAAATACTCGAATTTGTGCAAGTTATGTTAACTATTCTAAATTCAAACTGCAACGTTTTAAAACATCGAGGTTTACAAATAATCTATTTCACAGCACTATGCGCGTTTCCACAAGTTCTCTTAAAGATCGGATGTCTGGTAGGTTCCGCTTGCGCACACCTCATTAGTTCCCACTTTGATTCAGCGTCGTTCGTCGGGACGCAGGTGGCGCTAATGCCTGGCTCTTTACTGAATAGATTTACTAATCGAATTCCGGATTCCGGAACACTTGCTCTTTTCTTTTAACATTTGACACTTACACCGTTCTGTTTTTCTTTTAAGTTTATTGACACATCAGCTGAGTGTGTAAGAGTGAGTTTTGTGAGTGGGTTTTCTGTATCTGTAGTGTACTTATACTTTTTGTTGAGAATAGATAAATGTCTTAGCAGAATGTCACGTAATGGATGGAGACTTCAAAAATAGCAAAGATATGCGTATTCTTCCAAACCATCAAGATTAAATTTAGGAAAACTGTTAAGGAAGGCATCATGCCCACATACATTTATTGTGTTGGTACTACGCTTGCAACGTATTGGGTAACATAGCTATTGTTAAAAGAATTAATAATGTTTTAATGCATTTTGCATAAAGGTATTTTTATACTTTAATAATTACTTCCAATTGCTTTCTTGACTTATTAATTTTGAATTATTATTATTACTTAGTCCGTTTAATTGAATTCGTTATAAGTCATTTACAATAATCTCTTAAAAGTCTAAGTATAATAATAGCAGAAATAATTGTTTAATCCCACAGTAGTCCACTGCTGAAAATAGGCCTCCCCCTGAGATTGCCTTATAGGAGGTATTTTGCCATAGTTGCCACGCTTGGTAGGCGGGTGGAAAGATGCTGCTCCATCCATCCTTAGTTTCAGTTTCCCTCTGCCGCCCCTAAAGATACTCACGGGACGATATGGATATTCTTACACCGCCACTACACAGTTAGTTTATTGTTTAATTAATCTGCAAGAAATATGATATTATAAAGGTGATTTAATAAAACTCATTTTAATTTGAATTTTGAAACCACTATTTAGCAAGCAGCTGTGTTGCGTTTTAGGGTACTTACAGGTGAATAGCCAGGGATGGCTGATGAATCGTTACAGTCACGTTTACATTTATATCAGATTCAAAGTAATTTTAAAGTGCGTGCTTTGTGAAAACATATAACCCATTCCGCTAAGAGCACTTACTCGTTTAGGTTTGAAACGTCAAAGGCGCTCTTCCTTTTCACTGCGTTTTTATAAAATATAGCGAAGCGGGGCGCTTTCTGTATACTTACATAATTAACAGGGATGTGACGTATCCGTTAACTTTTTAAAGTTGGTGTGTATGCATGCTTAGTGGGCCCTTTGAATTGTGGAGTATCATAATGAACGTTTGATGTTTTTGCCTTTGCGTTTTCTTTTTTAAACATTTTTAATCTATGTTTATATAATATTGTCTGTGCTGGGGTTACCTGTTTAACTTTGAACAAATGTTACCATTTTTAATTGCTGTTCGAAATTTTGGATGGTGTGAGCTTTACATTGTTTTTATAAATTAATATAAAAAACAAAGTCACCATAGCGTTCCGGATGGGCAGAGTCTGCGGTAGATTCTGACTGTCTGAGCAGTCAAGCCAAGAAAAGTACAAGCACCAGATGGCAAAATTTTAATAATAGTTTTGATGTCGTGTTTTGTTACATTAGCTTTTTATTTTTAGACCATTATGGCTACCTAATGAAATATCTTATAATTTTACTATTTATTTAAAACTAATTTTTTTACCGAAGGTTTTTTGTTTTCAGTTTTTTTCTCTCTGTCGCTTCTTACGATACCAACGGGACGATAATATGAGGTAGTCTATATTCTTACACAGCCACTGCACAGAAAAAATTCCCCCCTATTAAGCAATCTATGGGGGAGGCCTATGTTTAGCAGTGAGCTTTTAATAGACTGTAATGGTAAGTGATGTACTTTTGTATACGTAATGTAAAAAATCATTAATATTTTTCTTTTCAATTAGTAGAATGTAAATCAACATTGACGTGCAAGTTTCTTTAAAACCGTATGCATTGTTTTTAACCGAGTTCAAAATACGAAAACGTTCTTTATTTGTCTCGTATGTTTTTTACGTATGTTCACTAATTTTTCAGAAACGACATTTAAATTATTCTTTATTAATAAATAGAATATATTCGGGGATGGTTATATATAAATTTAGAGGAAAATTTTCTAAGGGTGAAAAAATAGGGGATGAAGATTTTAAAGTGCTTATTTAAATGATATTCTAGTTGATAATGTTGAACTTGAGATATTTCTTAGATCACTCGAAAGAGTAAAATAATTAATCTTTTAATAAGAAGTAAAAACAACTCCAAACACTTTAAAATAATAATTTTCACAGAATAACTTTTGAACTCGGGGTTTTACTCGTAATTCTTCGATATACTATGTCTTAGCATCGCACCGGGTCCAGAAGCTATTATGTGGAAACTTTTTTCTTTTAGTTTTTGAAGACGGTTTTTACCTTCATTAAAAGTTAAATTATTTTATATGTTTTATTTACAGAATATTTCTTATTCGAATATTTTTGTAAAATTTAATGTTCGTATATTATAACTATAAGTATATCACAAAATTTACAAAATAATGATATTATTATATAAAGTACATGTAATATGTAATAATGTATTGGAATTATTATATTATTGTATTATAATAAATACGCGGTGACCCATGCTGCACTTATATTATGGTTGTAACACGAATGGCTCGACCGGGGCAGGACCACGCTCTCACAGAATACCAGTGTAAAATAGCAACTCAATGCCGTCGTGTTTCGTATGGTGAGTCTACCGAACCGAAGACCTTTTTTACAGGGAACGAGGCATTCCATCAGGGTGAAAACGCATGTGCATTTTTATTCTCATTCGAGTATCGATGTAGATGTCTATGGGCCCCAGCATCCACTTAACATCAGGTGGACTGTGTGCTTGTTTGTCACCTTTATTCTACAAAAAAATGAATTCAACTTATGTTTTTATTACAAATACATTATTTTGTTTAACCGATAATTAATACTCATTATCCAATTATCTAATATACATAAGGTATATAAACAATGGCCGAAATATTTACATTATATTATAGGATTTTTAATTATATTACATAAAAATTAGGCGTTAATTTTCTAAGATTGTGTATAGTAAATGCCCTCAGGAGTTAACTTTCATATCGTAACTCACGTGTATTAATAGAAATAAATTAGAATGTCTTACAGAATACGGCCGTCCGTCTGTACGGCTAGCAAAGCGGCCGGCGATTTGTTACCATGATTCAAACCTGACGAGTAGTGTCCGCATATCAAAGTTATTACAATCATGTGAAAAAAATATTAATAAAAAATATTTAAGTTTTCAAAATCATATAAAACTGAGAATTTGTGCTTATAAAATAATGGAAGCTGGACGGAGCTTTTATTTTTTTTTTGTTTTGTTTTTTCATTGCTGGGTATAAGTATTTCTTTTTTCGAATGAAAATGGTTTAGTGAATAATTAATAGAATCAGACGTAACTTTGTGAAAATCCATTATATCTATTAAAGATGTTGAAAATTAAGTAACTAAGTCTCCTTGTCCCCTAAACTACCTACGTCCTGTGCTGGATAGCTTGCGAATATAGGTAGGTAGGTACCTATCGATGATCCGTGTAAATATAATAATATTTGACTGCCTGATGCGTTACTTTGTGGAAATCCATTATATTAAAGATGTTGAAAATTAATTAACTAAGATCCGCGTAATAAATAATCGTAGCTAATTAATTTTTAACATCTTTAAGGTTTAGTGAATAGATACATACTATTATACAAGATCTACCATCATCTCAGGAATTTGAACCACGCTGCTCCTAATGCTGTTGACGGCTCTACTTAAAGCACTATAAGCTCGAAATACGCATATTGACCTTCTCGACCATCAATTTATGCGTTAGGCTGCAGCGCTGCGGGCCTCAGGTTCGATACCGTACGGAAGAAGTATTTGTATGACTTACAAATAATTGTTCTGAATCTCAATATCTGATTATTAATATTTATTTTATTACATATGGTGTAATTTATTATGTAAGGTGTGACTCTGGATCATCAGTTAGGAATACCTAACCTTATAACTTATATACATCGAATGAACAAGCGACTTATTAATTGCTACTAGATAAGATTAAGCTGCAATAATCAAGTAGGTACTTATACAAAACACATTTCGTTACTCATGTTGTGGGTATTTCTTCTGCAAATATTTATTGCAATTATAATTTATTTTCTATCCGTACTCAAGTAGAGTTTGATGCCTCTTCAACCCATAGGAGCACCACCGCAAGTGACAAGCGGCACCATAAATCAATCTGCTACTATTGTGATGCATTCAATACAGATACCTCGCCTTTCAGCTCGTGTGCTACCAGGCTCGCTAGTCTATGCAGCCGAAATATGTTACCGTAGGAATAATAAGGCTTGGTAACATCGCGGATATTAAGCGGTGTTTTTGATGATAATACTAATAGTGCTTTAAGTAACTTTTCCCATGGACTATTAAAATTTTTTTTTTCGTTTTCGTCTGTTTTAAAAATAATACTGAGTATTTCCAGCAGAATTGCATTGTGTATAAAAATAAAATTCAAAACCTTCCCGAATGGTTAAACAAAATGTAATTTCTATTTTGTATGTTGGCAGTATTTTATCCACCAGTTTGCACCAGTCATTAATAAAAACCAAGAACAAAGACTTTCTTTTTTTAATTTATTAAATAAGAGTCTAAAGCCACAAGCAAAGATTGTATTCCTTGCCTAATTTTCATTACCTATATCTAATTAATTTAAACAGATAAGGAGGCATGTGATAAACGACAATTTAAATGTCACCGATGAATCCATAACGATAGACAGCCGCCATAAAAATAAAAATATCATAAGCGGAATACATGAGAAGCTTTTTACTTTTAAAAAGGCTCTATCTTAATCCTTATTAAGCCTCATCGTCAGAAGGGTGAGGCTTCGAGGCTATTGAGACCAAAGAGGTGTTATTTTGAGCCCATGAGGGATTACTTTATTTTATATTTTTTGGTCTGGATGCTGCGCTTTCGTAACACTGGAAGATTAGCAGCTTCAAATAATATGAGAAATAAGAAGATTATAATAGACCTAATGTAGTATCTCTTTAAATATTATGTATGTTAGTATGTGAAAAAGTTTGAAGGTGTTACTAATCTCGCTTTTATACAACTTATTAAAATTAGGCACACAGATAGATCATGTCCTGGATTAAGAAATTTTTTTCGAAAAATACCGTTAGAAAGTTAGCACGAAGTTTCTTTCTAGGTTAATAACATATCTGAACAGTTTTATAGATGAAAACTAAATTAGATTTTATTCGTTTTATGAAATATAAATGTTATTTATTTCCCTACATACCTACCATTTTTTGAATTAGTACATACGAGTATTAAATTAGTACACATTCTTTCAGATTTTCTGTTCTGTCTTAATTTACCAGTCATATTTAATAGATTTTGTAATTCATAATTTGTCTTTTAAAACAAATAAGAAATAGAAGTTATATGTTTTCAGTTTTGATCAATAATAACGATTTTTCACAGACAAATTTTCGATTTCCAACCGTATCAAAGGAGCTGTTACAAATTTACAGCCGTGTAATGACAGCATGTGAGAACTGGTGTAAAACTGTCAATGGTTATGTCTCTCTTTGTAAGAAATATGTCATTAACGCTTACAAAAAATTGTCAAAGTGTTCGCAATGCACCCCAGAGAGTTGTTACATAATAGGGATGTCAACACTCGAGTCAATGGCTTTTCAAGTGTAAATAATAGTTGCATTTGTAGTATTATAGCTTACATCTCTACATATTTTGTCGGCGCGTTTGATGTCAATTGTTCGCTTCGATTTATTGATTTTGCGACGGTGTTACTTGTGATATGTAGGTACTGAAAAAATGCGTAGGCAAATATATTTTTCTATTTCATTATATGTAACTGCTTATTGCTGTTTGAATACATGACTAGATTTTGTTATAAGTATTAGAATGTAAAAATACAAATATATGCAGCCTTTGTCAGAGATCTTTAACAGGCTCAATAAGAAATAAAATGAAATGATTTTCAATATTTAACACAGACTTCTAAATTTAACTACTAGGTATGATTTTCAACTTAGCAAGTTTTCAAGTTCACTAGTTCGAAAATAAAAATTAGAATTAAATAATAACTCAATATTACAAAAAAATATGGATTATTAAATATGGATATGCTAGCAGCATTAAAAATATTCAAAACGCGAAAAAAATTTTGATAAATGTTTTTCCGCCAAAGGTTCGGCCAATTTTATTAAAAGCAAAAAATGTATTGATGCGCTAATCTAGTACCTACATTACAAAATTACCCGACCCCACGTCACTGTCAGCCATTGTGGCCCGAGTATCGTTTACCGCAAAAATTATTTGCTTACAACAATAAGCTTCAAGATCTCTATTTAACAAAATTACGAAGTTTCGGACACGGACGGTTACAACAATGGCGCGCATTCTTCGGCATTTTTGTATTCAGGTCTCTATATATATTTCTCTTTGATATAATTATTTTAATTTAGCATACGTGTCATATTTGAATAAATAAGCTTTAAGTAATTCTATTAGTACTTTAACTGTATGTCATGAATCTTTTTAAATAATTTTAATAAATTGTCTTTTATATTTATATCTAAATTTTAAACAACTTCATTTGAAATTTAATTGTTAAATTGATATTGCCTTCGAGTACAATTTAGCAAGGTACTGAATTGGATTTTTCAATACCTTGTGAAGAATACTTGTATCGACTTGTATATTGTAGGTAATCATATAAATTTATTATTGCACTTTTGGAAAAAGAAGATACTTAAGTCACTTTCACGTGCATGACTTACATGAAAAGAAAGTTAGACGATTAAAAAGAATACTTCCTTTATTTTGAATTAGCAGACAAGTTTCAAAATTTTTGTTTTGTTACGGACGAGTCAGTGCTAGAGTTTTTATCTCTATTTTTATGTTGACTTATTAAATCTATTAAAAAAAATAATGAGTCGTCTGATAATGTTGACTCAATATTTCATTATTTAAACATATTAATTTATTATTATTATTTAATCAAACAAAAACAACTATAATAGGTATCTACCTACATATGTATATTTTCAAGAAATAAAAATTAATAAGGGTCTTTATTATGTTTACTATTGCAAATTATCGTTAACAATGCATTTGATGATTCGATCGCAAACAGAAAAACCCGCATCGGCACCAAACAAAGTATCATGTTACATGATAGGGAAGAATCCCTGGACCGATTTTTTAATATGAAAGTTTCCTTAGATAAAAGTTGTTCATAGGATAAAATACAACATAGACTAATTAAAAATTACAGTTGTGTGAATACTAAGGGTCGATTTTTCAATAGTCAGATAATATGTAAGTGAAACAATTACTTTGTTCAAACAACTGAAATTTTAATTTGTTTATGTTGTTTTTTATTCTTTGATTAACTCTAACATGAGGACTGAAAATTAAAAAATAAGTCAGTTTATAATTTGGTAGATAACTTTTAGCTCACGATGAAAAAATCAGATCTTAAAATAATGAATGTAAAATGTGCGTAAGTACCTATATACCCATTGTCTTTTTTGTACCATTTACAGTTTATTTTGAAACAGCCTTTGATTTCAGACAAAGCTTTGATTTATTTCATGCGTAAAATTGATGAATTGGTTTACTTTGTTCAATCAAAACATAATGTTTTACCGCCAAAAAAGTAATATTGAAGGAGTATTTGATTTAACTTTTATTTCATATGTTACGTCAATTTACGATGTTTTAAGGTTTCAGCGTCAAAATATTCTGAGGGCATCCGCGCTATAAAAATATTTAATCTGTGCCAACTGTGGTTTTCTTACTTTTCATTTCTTTATTCATAAGGAGTATTTTTTATACTTGGAATGAAATAAGCAAGATTCATGTTCGTAATTTAAACTCCAAAACAATAGGTTATTGAACCTACCTAAAGCGATGTGCGTAGGCATGAAGATAACGTTGCAACTCACAAAAATGTCCGCACCACAAAAACACAAACTTATTATGATCACAGTTCGTTGAAGCGTTTCGTCTAGCTATCAACCGGTATTCTTTAATTCGACAAGTTTCTAAGTAACCGAATGATCAGTGTAGCGCGTAATCATCGAAAGCCCTAAGTATTGGGTGGGAGCGCGTTCGGAAGCTCCGAAGCGTTCTCGATGTCACGGCTCGGTTGCGACTGGCCGAGCCATCTGATTCCAAGTCAGCCGTGTGAGCATCGCAGGGGCGGGGCCTAGAGGGCCCCTAACTCACCCTAGGGTGGGTGCCGCACACAGACACCGTGCACACAATGAAACGACGTATACACGCCCACATTCGAACGGTACGCGGCGCTCGCTCCAGAAGCATGCTGTATGACTTCGCAAGTCGAATGTTTTTGAATTTCGATCGCTAAGTACTTTTTTATTTCTATTATAAGTGATAGATTTCATATTTACAAATACTTTCTTCGGAAAAATGTAATAGGTATTGCCAACAAATCAATCAGGATTTAATGAATTAGGTACTTATATTAAATATTATATATTATTAAACAATAAATGCGTTACTTTAAAATAGTTCAGAAATATTAACAAACATCGTCAAATTGTCTATCCTGTATTTATATACCTAAAACTATCAAAAGTTTTTAAATAGGTTTACTTATTGCTTTTTGTATGAAAAATTTGAAAAAAGCAAGTTTTAATGATTACCTTAATAAAATTTATATTGAATAATTGCAGTAAATAGATACTTATCTTGATTCCTAATATTTTAAAAATCTTGAATATGAAATTGAAATGCATTTTAAATACAAACAATAATTATTGTAAATAACAAATCACAAAACTAATGTGTAGGTACCTATCATTTAAAATATTTAACTTCCTCAAATTGCATGAGATAGTACATACATAAACATAAATTGATATAAATACACTAAGTGTAAGCAAAAACATAACATATCACAGACAATTAAGTATATTTCATTATAAACATTAGGTATTATTAGATAAGTCCTTAAATTTTTAGGTTATCGTGAAAAATGTCTATATACTTTGTAATTCCCACAACAACTTGTTATACCTACTCTTATTCTAGTTATGAAGAATTGCAGACCAAGGTTTGATTTTGTAATTGGTCTGGAAAATACGGAATCAAATTCATGAATATACCTAACCTGTATATACCCAAAAAAACAAAGTCATTTCATAATATAGGATCTACCCCTATAACCAAGAAAAATCACCCATAATTTTTACTCCAATATTAAAGTAAATGATGTACCTCAAATCTTTGGAAAGCACAGCATTTTATTGCAAATATTTTAATGTGGAAAATATTATTTTATACCGTGGAGTTTTGTAAAATATACGACTTTAAGTTATATGCTGTGTTTGTAGGGTCTGTGGTGTGTCGTAAACCAACGTCAGGTTTTACTACAATCCAGATCATACCCCATACACATGTTTACGACTTTAGGTATTGTAACTTTTACTGCTACAAATAAAAGAAAAAAACTTTACTGTTGCAAAAAGATAAAGACGAAATAAAAGAATACATATAACATAAAACTTTAAACTGTTTCGGCTTTAGACACTTAGACGATTATTTTTTCAAATTCAATTACTTTTAGTTTTTTGTAACATATTTGTTTTTAATTTAAATATACTGCTTAGAACTCTACCTGTTTTTGTTACATTTTGATTTTACCATGATAATAATCATATTTTTACCTGTAACAATTTTCATTACCTACACCTTTCGTGTTAAATAAACCCATGTGTGTAGAATAAACCCATTTTTTTCTGTGGTTAAAGACAGGTCCTTAGATACCAAGGCTTGCAGCGGGACATATGACCTCTTATTACGAAACATAGTTTATTGACAGACTCGGGTTTAAACAATGGTTTAAGAAGAATCCTCATGAGAGAAATCCCTCAGCCGCGTTGCCACAGACTTCGCAAAATTGACAATTGCTGCGAAATTTTATACTCTACATTTTAGTTCGCATATTTTGCACGGTACTTTACTTTTTATTATATTACACTCCAGCTATTTCTAAATCACCTGTGTTAAGTTTGGTGATAAGAGAAAAATCTAATTAAAATAATAAGCAGCCAAACAAAAGCTGGATTTATGTTAGTTTGATGATATGCGATGCTTTGTGATATAATATGAAACAAAACTGTTGTAGTTAAATTGGTTCACACACAATTAATTGCCACTGGCAAGCATAATCATAACGCCTGCCCGCCATAATGTAATAACCTAAAATCAACAAAAACCATTTACGCGCGCTGCGTCACAACAATGGCGGACACGCGGCGATCTTCACGCTGCTCCCGCGTTGAATGACTTAGCCCTAATTTATACAAGCCTAATTTCACGCTTGCTCTTAGTTATTGTGAGATTTTGCGATACCATGTCACGGTATTCGTCTCGGCTGGTTACAGTTCTGCGATTGAGTCGTCATTTTTTTTTATTTCGAACAAAAACGCGGGGTCATAAGCTACTTCCTTACAAAACAGTACTCTTTTCCAGACAAAACTTCACATATTTTTATACAACTTTAATCTCGATTGTATTTAAAGCGCTAATTTAAAGGTAAATTAATTCGAGCGTTATAAATCTGTGCCCTTGACAATGCTCGCGGTCGATATTCGAAAAAGTATAATAGAGCTTTTTCTCCGGTAAAGAAAGTGTTTGTCTAAGAACAATATGGAACACCGCAGCGGGACATCTAGATACGCAGGGCCAGAGTATTTTCTTTACATCGTTTTTTTTTATATTTGCACTCATGCCTTAGTTGAATAGCATTGGATTCTTAATTTACGCATCGATAGATTTATTCTGTAGTTTCGCATTTATAAGGGATTGTTCTTGGTCCGTTTTGTAACATTTTTCAATGTTGCCATTGTATAAAGATTTTTATTTAAGCTCTAAAGAAGTGCATTGTTTTGGCTTGATTAAAAAGTATTGTGTTTTCGTCATTAATTAGACTCATACCTGCCCATTTAAAGAATATTAAAAACAATCATAAATAACAGGTAATGACAGAGAAACTCTATATATTATATTATATAAATATATTCAACGTTTTATTTATTTCCTTGAGTAGTATTTTAGATTTATAAGAAACTCATTTACAATATTTAGTTTCAATCCAATAATTTAATATTTTTATGTACAGAAAGCAACTCTATATTCTATAACTTTTTTCATTTAATTGAAAAATAATTCCCGATTTCTCGCGTATTATGAAATTTTTGATTGACTGATTGCATTTTTGTCTTCAGTCTGATTCATTATCATTATAATAAACTTTGAACTCTATGTACGAAAGCTGAAGCTAAGCTAAGCAGTTGAACATACCACCAGATCACCTTACCTGCGGTGGTAGAAAAAGACACATTTTCGCGAGCATTAGCCCCGGAGTACCGAGCCCCTCGACTGCACCGCAGCTGCCTCGCCTTACACGCATCACTGACGGCTCACAACATCTCGCGCTCTAAGTAACGAATGCTTTGTGCATGCCGATAGATTACATGGCGTAAGCCACGGCAGTAAGCGTTTTACGCTTCCATAAGAAACAAGAACAATAAGCCACCATGAAATTGAATTTAGTGTTTTTGTATGCAGAGAGGTGTAAGACAGGGTGACGTTATATCCCCGAAACTCTTCACCGCTGCATTGGAAGACGTTTTCAAGCTTCTGGACTGGAAAGGATACGGTATTAACATCAACGGCGAGTACATCACGCACCTTCGATTTGCCGACGAAATAGTCTTAATGGCAGAATCGCTGGAGGACCTAAGCACTATGCTCAATGACCTCGATAGTGCCTCCCTACGGATAGGTCTTAAGATGAACATGGACAAAACAAAGATCATGTATAACGTCCATGTCAAACCTATGCCGGTAGTTATTGGGAGTACTAAGCTCGAGGTTGTTGACGAGTATGTTTACCTGGGGCAAATAGTCCGACTAGGTAAGTCCAACTTCGACCGAGAGGTCAATCGACGGATTCAACTCGGCTACATCTTCTCCTCAGGTATACCTCAAAACTTGAAAACGAGACTGTACAACCAGTGCGTGTTGCCAGTGATGACCTATGGAACTGAGACGTGGTCCTTCACTGCTGGCCGGATGAGGAAGCTCAAGGTCGCTCAGCGAGCTATGGAGAGGGCTATGCTCGGAGTTTCTCTGCGTGATAAACTTAGAAATGAGGATATCCGTAGTAGAACCAGAGTGACAGACATAGCCCAACGGATTAGTAAGCTGAAGTGGCAATGGGCGGGCCATATAGCTCGAAGAACCGACAACAGATGGGGAAAAAGGTTCTCGAGTGGCAGCCTCGTACCGGCGGACGAAGTGTACGGCGTCCCCCCACTAGATGGAGTGACGACCTGGTAAGACATGCAGGAAGTCGATGGATGCAGTTTGTTCAGGATCGTGCTTTGTGGCATTCCTTTGGGGAGGCCTATGTTCAGCAGTGGACTTGTGGAGGGCTGTAATGATGATGATATGTGCATTAGAAACGAAAGGAATGAATTAATTTATTTCCATCAAGAAACTATTTTTAAGTCGCCTTGTGGTGGTAGCGTTAGAGACTCATCACTCTATTTCGTGCGAGGTAATAAACGACTATTCCTTATGAAAGATCTTATGGAAACATCTTATGGATTCCTATAGATGGCGTTATGACCATTTTGCTTACGCCAGGCGTAAATACTCAGACTGGTGACAGAGAGCAACGTCAGAGGTGCAAAATATTTGGTACTATTATCATCAATTCGTCTGACGGGGTTTAGGACAAATCCTTCCTACAACGGGAGTGGTCATGTTTAGCAGTGGACTTTTACGGACTGCTGATGAAAAAGTCTACTCTCTACTACTTGCTACTGAAACTTAGCGAAATTATAACTTTTTATGTTACTATACCGATACTAATACCAATACTAATCTATGGGCTGAATGATCTTCTATGTATTACTGCAGACGACTTGAAACAAATAAAGTCACATGTGCGTTGATTTCAGCGTGATATATCGATATAACATCGAATCACAGATCGAATACGTCATAGCTTGTTATAATAGTTTTAATGGACGTTAAGACGGCTGAATTAAAATCTATAAACTGATCATTTGAACATAAGCCTAAATTAATTTTCGAAATCATAATATGTGAGAGACAGATATTTAATTTATCTATATTGAGATATCGATATATTGATACGCAAATCGTTCAGTAGTATCTTTTTTTATAGAATAAATGTGGCAAACGAGCACACGGTCCATCTGACGGTAAGTGGATGCTGTGACCCATAGACATCTACATTTATTCTCAAATAAGGATCAAAATGCAGATCCGTTGTCACCCCTGAGGACTGAGATGGATATATATATACACTCACTACACGACAGCATTAAGCTGCTATTTTACGCTGATATTCTGTGAGAGCGTGGCTCTAGCCCGGTCGAGCCAACCCATTCATGCTGCAACCACAATATAGCTGCAGTACGGCTCTACCACGTAAACATGGCTCTACCACGTAAAACTCTATCGATACATCTCATGAATTTTGAAAATGTTATTAAGCTCTTTCCTTGCAAGGTCATTGTAAGTAATTTTACTACAAAGTTATATTTTCTACTACTTACAGATGTTAAATCGGTAAAAGAGCTTTAAAAAAAGATTCTAACTAGGCCATATTATTAGATAGATTTTTTTAAATGAAGTTTAAACTTTTATTCTCTTTTCACTTAAGACAATTTATCACGTTAAAAAGGATGAGAATCCTTTATAATATAATAATAATATAATAATAATATAATAATAATAATAATAATCTTTTATTTGCAAGAATATGGTTTTACAATGGTGTTCGAAAATAATTTGTTCTACATATTCTACCTCATTGGTGTGCAAATATTAATAGTCAAGTACCCGTAACTTATATAACAATACTTATCGATTTCTAACATAATTTTTAACATTACTCAGTTGATTTGATGATTTTTAATCATTTTTTATCATTAATTAATTACGCAACAGTGTCAGAAGAATAAATTACCAATAAGATGTATAAGTATTATTATAACTCAATGTCAAATATTAATGTTCTTATGCCAGTAAATATAAAATGTCAATTATAAATGTTACATATCGAATTGTCATTAATTTATTTCAATATTTATATCAAATTTATTAATTAAATAAATAAAATTTTTAATTTATAAGAATGACATAATTTAAACATTGTGTCAAATTCTAAAATGTATCGTATACTTATCTGCAAAGAAATTTTTAATTGAGTAAAAGGATTTCTGAATGAGCCATTTTTTGAGGTGAGTTTTCATTCTCATTGTTGGTAACTCTCTAATCGCTTTAGGTATCTTATTAAAAACTTTTACACACATTACGTAACAATTCTTATGAAACAAAGCTGTCTTGCAGGCAGGCATTAACAATCTAGTTGGATCCCTTTTACCTATAATAGAATTGTCGCGAGCGCTATGAAATAAACACTGATTTTTTTTGACAAATATACACACCTCTAATATATACAGTCCAGTCAGCGTTAGCAAATTGTTATTTTTAAATAAAGATCTACATGATTCAAGGGGCCCGACGTTGCATAAAGCTCGTATACATTTCTTTTGACTGATAAATGCCTTGTTTATATCAGTCGAGTTTCCCCATATCAACAGACCATACCTCAACACAGATTCAACGTATCCGTAGTATGCAGTAAGCGCAGCCCCTTTCCCAGCGACGCACTGTAGTCTACGCAGTGCATACACAAATTTATTTAATTTGGTGCAGACATTTTTCACATGCGACTTCCAGTTGCAATGGTTATCAACATATAGACCTAAAAATTGTGTTTCTGAGACCTCTTTCAAATATTCATTATTATATGAAATATTTAGTTTTCATTGGGTGCATTGTAATGGAAAACGTTATGAATTTTGTTTTGAAACATTCGCACGCAGATTATTGGTTTCTAACCAGGTCATTATGGATTCTATAGAAGAATTTAAGGTTATTTCGAAGTCACTTGCGGTAAATTCTTTATTTAGTTTTGGTATGACAACGGAAATATCATCAGCAAAAAGAATAGACTGATGAGGCGTCATAGTCGGTAAGTCATTTATATATAATAGAAATAAAAGTGGACCCAATACACTGCCCTGTGGTACACCATTTTATTGTGAGTAAAAGAAGATCTAAATGACGTGCGGTTATGTTTTTTATCAATACGTGTCATTTCAACACATTGTTGTCGATTTTCCAAATATGATTTTAGCCAATTTAATGCTGGTCCACGAATTCCATATCTTTCACACTTATCTATTAGAATAATGTGATCAACACAGTCAAATGCCTTTGACATGTCATAAAATATAGCAACCACTAGTACTTTTTTGTTTATGTAATCAGTTACTCTATGTATTAAAGAAAATGCGGCATGTGTTGTGGATTTTCCTTTTTGGAATCCGTTCTGTTCTTTACGGAGAATATTATATTTAGACAAGTAGTTGTAAATTCTACTATGCATCGCCTTCTCAAATATTTTCGAAAAATTGGTATTAGTGTAATGGGTCTGTAATTGGTTAATTCGTGATGATCACCTTTTTATAGAGTGGTTTCACAATCGAAGTTTTAGTTTCTCGGAAATGTACCCTGTGTGAACGATAGATTTATTAGTTTTGAAAGAATAGGACCTATAATATCGGCACAATCCTTTAGTATATGAGTAGAGACTGAATCATTACCCACAGATTTTGTGTTGTTTAAGGATTTAATTATTCTTATAATTTCATTTACAGAGCATGGTCGTAAAATATGCTATGTTCGAGGTTGTCTAAGCGCATTCTATGTTTCTGTATTTTTTTATCAACTTTTATGTCAGAGATGTCAATAAAATAGTTATTAAATTTTTCTGCAATGTCATTAGGATTCACAATTTTTATGCCGTCACTATTAATCCAATCAATATCTTTATTATTTGTATAGTCATATTCATTATTTTAATGATATCCCAGGTCGTCTTACATACATTCTTGGATTTTTTAATTAAATTGTTATTTATTTTCCTTTTTGACCAAATAATACAAGATTTGAGTAATTTTGAATACTTAACATACCGTTCTTTGTTTTTAGTATTTTTGTTTTTATAATAGATGTATCTCAATTTTCTTTTGGTAATACATGATATTTTAATACCTGTAGTAATCCATTCAGGTGCTTGAGTGCTAAAATTTATCTTACATCTTTGAATAGGAAAGCAAAGATTATATAGTAAGCAAAACATTTCATGAAAGTTATTGAATGCTATATTAAGATCTTCTACGTCGATTTCCTTCCAGGAAAGCGCTGCCATTGACGTTTTGAACTTCTGTTTGTTCTCTTTGCTATAATTTCTTTTAGTAACATACATATATTTAAGTTTTTCTTGTTTTATTACCGGAAAGCTTAGTAATTGACTTGTATTATGGTCTGACATGTTGAACTCATATAAGGAACTATAGGGATGTTCTATGTTACTGGCTATATGATCAATGCATGTGTTTTGACGAGTCGGTTTATTAATGTGAAGTTTAAGATTATAGTTATGCATTAAGTTTGATAACTGTTCGGTTGTGCTGTTGTCTTTTAGCGTGTCAATATTGAAATCACCGCATAGAATAAGTTTCATGTTGCTCTTAGTCGTTAGCTTAAAGAGTAGTGTATCCAGCTTATTAAAAAATACGGAAGCTGGTGATTGCGGTATTCTATACACGCAGACAATTTTGCATTTGTAGGCTGGTACCTCAATTCCACAACATTCAAAATATTTTCAACCGATATTTCATTACATAAATTTATGGGCTTAGAGGAAGTGTTTTATCTTTGAGTATGCACACTCCACCACGTCTTACTTTTGTTCTGCAGAATGTGGAAGCAACTTTGAAGTTTTCAGTTTAATGTTAGATTCTTCTCCTTTTTTACAAAGGTTTCGGTGAGACAGATAAGAGTAATTTCTTTACCATTTTCCGTCAATTCGTTGACACATAATTCTAACATATGAGTTTTGTTTAATAATCCGCGATATTTTGATGAAGTAATGTTACTGTATCAAAAGTATTTTCATCATTGTGAGCGAAAAGAGGCTGAGTAAAATTGGGGTTGGATACGTTTTCAGGCAAGACTTTCGAAAAATAATCTAGAATAGTTTTCTGCTTAAGTGTAGGTATTCTTTAGATCGGGGCAAGATACAGTGTTTGAATAACAACTTTTTGATAGTTTCTTTCTGACAAAATGCGTGATACACCAGTTTTATTACCATGTAAATAGGTGGTTTTATAATCTATGCAGTCTATAAAAATTCAATTTTGCGATAAACTATAATTGATGTTGTAATTATAAATATTATTTTCATATTTTTAAAAGTGTCAACGTAATAACAATTAGAAAAATTATTACATATTAGTTTTATTTTGTTGTTAAGCAGTCGAATATTTAAGTGATAGGTTTCTTTCACCGATAGGTTACAGATTAGATCGGGCCGCGGCCAATTTGACGCGCGCTGTCTTCCGCAAACCGCGCGCTTTTTGTGCATTTTACACTTACCGCAGGAGGATATCGCTGGAAAGAAAAAAATCTTCTTTTTTTAATAATAAATCAACGAATCAAATTCAATTTTTTTCACGTTAAGTTTTAAACGTGTCAAAAGGTCCTTGCCTTTGCCTTCCTATTCATTTTTACCGCTGAAAAAAAATAATTTTACTTTTTAGTAGTTTTAAAGCTAACCTTTTTGGAACTTTAATTTTTTTTAAAATATTATCGAAGAGATACAATTAAGAACCAATGTAGAGAAATACGTGGCAGAAAAATAATATTTAGTTTTTAAAATAATCCTTTAATATCTTCTTATGCTACAAAAATCAGTTAAAATGTACATAAATGGTTAAACATTTTTAAATTTATATACTTACTAATATTCATATACAAATCTTAAAGTTGATATTTATGTCCATTTAATGATAAGATTACATAACAAGATTTGGATATTCAGAGATAATCTCGAGTTTAAGGTTAAACTTTACAATGTCAACATTTAAGTTTACGCCCTAATATGTAATACAATATGTTCTCTTTTTCTATGGTTCTTTAAAAACAATAGAGTCTGTTAAAGTATCATTAGATATTATAACAATATTTTTTTATTTCTTTAAAACATCGATATATATGTACTACGTACTAGATTTGGCATTCCGAACATTCACTATGTTCAAATGAACTGTACTGCAATCCGTACAAATTTAGTGTCACTAGTGTGGCTTCAATATTCATAGAGTGTGCAGCTGCGCTAATAATACGAGATTTCAAATTAAAGTTTAAACCTGAACCTAATTAACAATTCAGTAGTCAAATAAGTAAAATTATTTGTTGTTCAAGTGAATAAATAGGTAATAATATTACAATAGAAAAATAAATTTCTTCATTTATATGCCACGCTATCTACAATCATAGACTAAAATCTACTATCTCCGCGCATGCGCGAAAACAGAGTAGTGCACATTTTTGTTTGAATGGCTTCTCTAGTACGTAGTACATAGAACTCAATGCTTTAAAACAATAATTATTCCTCTCCAGGTAATTACCTACGGTTGTTAATTTTCAATTATGAATTTCATTGCACAATCATCATGGAGATTTCACAAAAAACATGTTCACATTATTTTTTATATAACTACTCTTATAATTATATTAATATTATAAATTAGATATGTACAGTATCTCCCCTTTCTAGTCCAGGGTTATTTAAAGACCGCGAAACAAAAACAATGGATTTAATATTTTCGGAACATAATGATATGTACCCTTCGCCGCCTCTGGCAATGAATTCATAAACAAAGAACTCAGAATGTATAATCGTGTTGCATTTGTAATAATTTTCAAGGGGGAACATTGTCGGCCTCAAAAATTCTAACAGATGATCATTTTAAGTTAAATATCCATATAATCTACGCTTAAAACTACCTAAGTTTTGCATATGTCAAAAAACATTTTTATACAAAAGAAGAAATCTGTCAAGGAAATAATAAGAGCAATTTAATAAACAGATACAGTTGGCTGAAGAATAAAAACATTTTATAAATGCCTATATTGTTTTTTAAATGTTTTTATGGAAAAATGTAATGTAGATATATACCTACCTAAATAAAGAAAAAACACTTTAATTTTTTATATTATAATCTTATATCTTATGCTAATGCACTGTACGACCGACCAGTTTCTTAATATAAGTTTGTACTTATTAGAAATATGTAGGTTTATTAAAAATTATTATTTTAATAAAAAAACTTTTTCAGATGAGCGAATTCTAGTAATCTAGTAACTTAATGTTTCTAATGTTTTTGGTAGTAGTCAAAAAATTCAAATTCTTAATAATTAACAGAACATTTTAATAATCCTACTGTATATATCACACCCAATATTATGCCATCTCCTTACCTAACCAAAAAAAAATCGAACAGTTACCGATGCTAAAACAACGCGATGCATCATAATTTTCCCCCGCCAATGTGTACAATATTCCCGCGCACGCATGCTTTTTATCTCTTTCTACCATTCAAGCTTTACTGTGAGTTCTATCGCTTTTACGTCGGGGCGTGTTCCGCTCTGTGATTGGTGGAGGGGAGAATGGCGTTTGGCGCCGACGGCAACCTCCCGTCGGCATTTTCCCGACGCCAGGCGTTCGAAAATCGAAAATTGCGCCCATGGATAGAATTCTTTGGTGTTTATAATAAATAAATTTGTATGTGCGAATTAAAATTTTCCATGTTCCTAATTTCGACTTACCTAGTTATTGATAATAGAATATGTGTAGGTGGTGAAAGGTCGTTAGGGTAGTTTGTTTCTGGATCGTATTATTTTGAGTATAATGGTATTGGTACCTACTTTAATAAAATAATATTTGTGATCATTAACGAGAACTTATTTGTAACAAGGCTTACCGGGTATTTGGTTTATTACCAAACTGTTCTGTGTTCAGTGTTCAGTAGGACAAAAATATCGAAGTATAAATGGTTCTATATTTTTAACAATTTTATTATAAATTTATAAGGATAGTCAATTGATAATACTTATGGTCTCGTAGCGATGTTGTAAATCACTCCAAACAGTGTTAGTCTAACATCCGTAAACATAGTTTTATTCGTGTTTTAAATAAGCTACTTGTTGCGATTAGATACTAAATTCTGAAACTATAGGCTAAAGATTTTCGGATATCGTTATAGATAAACGCTTTATTGTCCATGAGACAGCTCTAAGTTACTCAGCCAGCTACTATGGTGAGTTGACGAGAGAGTTGAAGTTGTCTATGGATGCAGGTGGCTCAGTAAATGTTTTAGACGTATTACCAGTGGTGTAGCAGTAGTAAGGGGGGAGGAGCCAGGGGTCATGCCCGGTAGCAGATTTTTAGGTGACGGCATTTTTAGAATAATTAAAATGATACTAGTAAAATTTCGAAACTTTTAAAAATTTGCTCTTACCTACTGAATACTGTTTTCTAGATTAAAACATTAGTATTGAAAATAGTGATAATCTTCACACGAATATATCTATATATATGAAAAGCTAGGTATAAGTAAGTATAAAAAATACATTATCTATATTTCTAAATAGTATACAAAGACCGTTAAAGACCTTTTACCGGTTTTATATTTTTCAGCGAAGCAACCCATGCTACATCTATTCTATCTATACACGTAGAATATATATATATATATATATATATATATATATATATATATATATATATATATATATACACGAGAGTATGTGGCAGTGGCGGTGAAAGAATATCCACTAGATACCACATATCGTTACGTGGGTGTCGTAAGAGGTCACAGAGGCAAACAAACCAGGAGATAGGCAGCAGTGTCTTCGTAATAACAACGAAGAAAATAAAAAACTGCGGTTGCCAACCCGCCCGCTAAGCGTGGCAACTATGGCAAATATCTCCCCCAATGAGGAATATGTTTAGCGGTAGACTTTTAATAGGCTGTACTGGAGACTGTATGGGGTGATTAAAAGGGTGAGCTTAAGCCAGGGTATAATTATGGTACCTGATGAATCGATTTTTACACATATTTTATTATTCCTAATTACGTAAGCTATGTTATGTTATATTAAAATCACCTTTGCGAAATATAGAACTATTGGTAAAATAAATTTAGCTCTACAATCACTCTACCTAACTTTGTATATGACTGCAGTAGACCCGCTCCTCCTAAGAATTGTTTACCTACTAGATAGTATGGATTCGAATGTTGGAAGAAACCTTTTTCTACCAATATTTAAATCCATATTAACTTATAACTTTAAAGCTCATTCTTTAACTACACAAGTAACTGTACACCTGTCTCAATCACTAAAATATCTCTCTACAAAACCCTACCTACATTAAATTCATTTTATATATTTACAATGTTCCTGTTTTCCTGGACAAAGTACGTAGTATTGTGTACCGGTTTAAAGTATAATAAATAATAATAAATAAAATAAAAATTGTTTATTTCTTTATCTTAGGTCTACAAGCATTATTCTGTGGCCAGAGTCGCCCAGGAAGCATGTAGTAATGCTTGTGTTGGGCGACTCTGCTCTTCCATTGGACTGAGTATAGAATATTTATTTTTAGTGTTTTTAATAACGAAACTATAGCTTTTACAATATTTCAAGGGCTAGAATAGTAAATGAATGATAAATTTCAGATATTACATTCTGCCAAAATTGTGATTCCCTATTAATCATTTTCATCTTCATCTTACCCTACGATAAAAAACCTTGGGATCGGTTAATCGGTTAATAACCACAAGATTTTATGTCAAACGTATGTGTGTGTGTGTGTGTGTGTGTGTGTATGTATGTGTGTGTGAGGGAGAGAGAGTGTTTGCATGTTTCTGAGAATTACTGCATGTGTGTTGATAAATCATTAAAATTTGTATTGTCTACGATTCGTACTTAAATAAAAAATCCTCCACGTCATGGTACCCTAGCGTCTCGAGCCAGCAAACTATTGTTTTTTTACATTCATATAGTTGAAGGTTATATATTGAATATTTATTGTGAAGCTTATTGTAGAGATAGGCAGAGTGAGCTTGAGACTGACGCCTGGCGAAAAGAGTTCTACGTTGAGTAATAGGAGTCACTTTACACTTCTACCTTGAACCTGTTTCCTCTACCTCTTTGAACTTTATGTTCATACGGAAAGTACTTATGTAATTTAAGTACAGAGTTGACAATATAGAGTTTTCTTAATGACAATATTTTATGATGTAGATATAGTTCATCGGTAGGAAATCTAAACGGCTTAGAAAACATTGTCTTAAGTAGGCATCTCTGGGCTCTTTCAGCCTCAAGGAATTTAGTTTTGGTGGCGCCACCCCAGATGGAATGCAATAACTCATAACAGATTGGGCCAATGCAATAGTAATGAGTATAAGGGAGCTATTATAGGGTATGAGACATTTTCATCTTCGCGCTCAGGTACGAACTTGTGGCTTTTTATTGAAGATGTCCGCGGGTGTTGATAAGCCTTTGAAACACCAGTTTTCTTATCCTGGTGTTTTTTTTATAGAATATGGGTGACAAACGAGCACACAGTCCACCTGATGGTAAGTGGATGCTGTGGCCCATAGACATCTACATTTATCCTCGATTAAGTATTAAGTATAAGGACCAAGATGGAATGCCTCCTTTCCAGTAAAAAGAGTCTCCAGTTCTCTACACTCACCATACGAAACACAGCAGCATTAAGCTGCTATTTTACGCTGGTATTCTGTGAGCGCGGTCCTACTCCGGTCGGGCCGACCCATTTGTGTTACAACCATAATATATCTGCAGCGTGGCTCTACCACGTTTAAATGAAATTTGGAAAATTGGCAGTTATTAGCTTTAAAATGTTTTAAAACTAATAACTGCCAACCGTCTTAGTTAGCCCAACTTAGCAATGTAAGCGACTGGCCTCATCAGACTTTTAAGCCCACTGCAGCATAAAGGCCTGCTGTAAAAGTTTCTTAATTGATGGTAATCCATCGAAGAAGCGAAATGAAATGAAGAGTGCCAGGTTATCCGCTCCGCCCTCACCAAGTGGTGAAATAGGCTAATATTTAAAAAAATGCCGCGTTAAAACAGTACGACCAATTTCTTTAAATAATGCCATTATGTTATTGTTTTAACGATATAAAGCGTTAAGATGTTAAGAATATAATGTATGTGTACTAAATATTTAATCTAAAGCCAATCGCCCGTTGACCGCATAGTGAAGTGGCGCAAGCTAAGGGTGGATGCACACGACACGCAGTCAATTACAGAGTTATACGGCTGGGAGCACACTCCGTAATGTTGCGTACGCGCATCGAAACGTAAAATATATGCGTTCACTAAGACAACATATAGAATGAGTACGCTAAAAAGATTATAGAATCTATATAAACAATTCAGAAATATTTTATAAAGGAGACAATCGTTTTTGGGCCCACTAGAAACTTTAACGTAACTTAAATTACACATAAAAAAGATACCAATTTACTATAGTATACGGCCTAAAGATTTTAAGAAAATGTAAGCGAAATCATAAAATCTGAAAAAAAGTTCTTTTGATATTCGTGAATTGGCTAATGTAATATGAAAAAAAAAATGCGTATAAAGAAGAACGAACTACTAAAAAAAAATTCCATCAACCTTAAAGTACCTATAAATGCTAAATGTACCTACAACTTTCTTTTATACTATTAATTATTGAACAGAGCACTATTTTAACAAATAATACCGGTAAAAATTACTAGACAATCGCCTTTAGTTTGTTTTTAGATTATTGTGATATTCATATTTTAATTGTTAATTTCTCAGTATTCCCGTTAGATACGGTATAACTAATATTACTAATGTAATCTATTGGTTATAAGGAATAAATCGACATGTGTTTTATTAAGTTACGCCTGGTTACGGTGGTGGACCCATTCTCAATACAAAAAGAAATTGTCTGCTTTCAGCTTTCATTTTGAATTGAATGGCTATTGATATAGCTTTCGGCTAATTCGTGCCGAATAACTGGCAATAATGTAACAAACTTGACTTTAATTTTTAATGACACGTACTCACATCGGATGGTTATTGATAATTGCATTGAAAACTTGCTGAATATTCTAAGCAAAAAAGAGGCAACAGGTGAAGAAAAGCCTTGCAGTCTATAATCGTACCGCCTCTTTTATTGTTAAAGTTGCTACACCACTATTGTAACCTTCCGTCTAGAAAATATCCCAGGCAGAACAGGACCCCTAACCTACCTCTCAATCTCGTTTTTTTTATAGAATAAAGATGACAAACGAGCACACAGTCCGCCTTATTGCAAGTGGGTGCTGTAGCCCATAGACATATATCTATCCTCAATTACGAATCAAAATGCAGATTCGTTGTCACCCCTTAGAACTAGGATGGAATTCCTTGTATCCAGTGAAAAGGGTTCTCTTCATTTACCATACGAAACACACGCACACGAAACATACGCTGGTATACATACTGTCAGAGCGTGGCTCTTCCCCGGTCGAGCCGACCCATTCGTGCCACAATAACCATCATATAGCTGCAGTATGGCTCTACCACTTAAAATACTCGTATACCGTATAATATCGTATATACTTAAAGTAAAAAAAAAAAAGTTTGAGCTCATTTCTAAAAGGCTATAAGACCAAGTATCTACCGCGCTGCCCCAATGCATGTTGGTCGTTTTTCATATAAATTCTCAGGCATGAAGGATACTTCACAATGTTTTCCTTCATCATAAAGCACGCGATAAATTAGCTATAAAAGTGGCAATTAACCATTTCATTGGTGCCAGCGGGAATCCGTCCCCGGATTACTCGCGTAATGTGCGCTAAGAACACGTACGAGTACATGTTGCTTAGCATTTTGTATTTATACTAAGGATCCTAAGAGGATAGATGGCCATGAGGTGGTGGAGTAAGATAATCCATCTCCTTTCGTTGTGAGTGTCGTGAAAGACAACTATCGGGAATTTCAGAAAGATCTAACGACGTGGTTCGGTAAAACTATTTAAATTAGATACGAAGGAAACCTTTTCTTCATTATATTATTATCAAAAATAATCCGAAGTATCAATCCGTGAAAAAAGATGGAGTTCCACTAAGTAACAACAATTGCAAATTTAAATTACGAAGAAACTTTGCTTTAGTTAAAATAACGCTACACTATAACATAAGTCAAACTTTAATTTAAATGCCTGTTGAAGAGTGAAGCTTCACAAAGGTATTACGACTTTGCAATGACAAAAATGTAAAAGTTAACAGTTCTAAATGAATGTTTTGAAAGTGGTAGAGCAATACTACCAGTGGCGAAGCTAGGTCTCCAAACTAGGGCAAGCCCAAGATATGGTTTTATTGTTTTTAGCAGTTTTATAAAAATTTACCTTTTTCTTTTTCGATTTTACCGTTTCCTCGCCGATTAGCACTTTAACACACTTCAATTTATCACAAGGAACACTATTATCCTCCATTTTCACTAAAAATCTATAACAAAGCCGTAGTATGATACTACGGATTTGTTATGGTTGTAACACGAACGAGTCGGCTCGACCGTGGAAGATCACGCTTTTAAAGAATACCAGCGTAAAATAGCAGCTTAAATAATGCTGCCTCGTTTCGTAATATGGTGAGTGTAGAGAACACGAGTTCCTTTTTACTAAAAACGAGGCATTTCATGTTAGTCCTCAGGGGTAACAACGCATCTGCATTTTGATTCCTCGATATCTTCTTCAATCGAGGATAGGTTTAAATGTCTATGGCACACAGCATCCACTTGCCATCAGGTGGACTGTATGCACATTGGTCACGTTTATTGTATATAAAATGTATGGCCTTAAATATAATTATTGATGAACACTTATTTAAATTAATTGTCCCTTATCTCTCCTAAATGTATTTTAGTGAAGAAGGAGAGAGTAACTTGAAGCATTTCTAAAATTGGCATCGAGTTATATGAGTAATGCCGGTGATGTATAAAGACAACCTTAATTTATAAGTTTCTTGCAATAGTTATACTGAAATAACTTAAACTTTAAGTCTTAATTAAAAATTACACCGCGCAAATTCTAAGCCTTTCTATAAGTCGGGAGCGTAGTCGTTTTCAAAGCATTCATACAAAAATCACACCTCGCTAAGAGCATTACCAAGAGCGTTTATAATCGGCTAAATATCGAATTGTTCCATCTATTGTTTGAAGGGCTTAAACCTCCCGAACCCTCCAGAATTGGTTGCGAGAGTTTTAAGCCTACAGCCTTCGTAAAAACTTTCACAAAACAATAAGATTTAGACTCTGTTCAAAACTAATTTAGGTTCAGTTTCAAGCGATGAAACATCGAAAATAATTCCTGAAAAGTGAAAGCTTTCCTACGCAAGGTATTTAGGTTTAAGCTGCTATTGAAAGAGGTGAAAGTTTGGGGCTATATCGGTTAAGACAATTTGAACTTTAAATGTGGAAGTTAAAGCGTGTTTTAGTAGTGTTTGAGGGTTGAATGCGGAGGAGTGTTGAGAAGATTGTGCAGTAACGAGTCTACACACAGGGTGTAATTGTATCGGGGATCAGAATCGACCCGCGTATGGTTAGGGAGGTGAAATTGTTGACTTTCGCAATACTCTTTCAAGTAAATTTGAACCTTATTGCTTTTGTTTTGAACAATCGTTGATGTAATAAATTTATTTGTATATAAACTATGACTATAAATTAAAAGTTACATTTCAATGTATTTTCGAGAACATAATAAGATTTAAAAAAATTGTGAATATTTGCGGATGGTTTGGCGATTTATATTTGCGAATATAAATCACCAAATATTACTCTCTATTTGTCTATAATATTACTCTCTATGAGATGATTACATATTTCTGCCATTTTCTGTAAGGACTATCGATCCTTAGATATAATCATATCGATAAGTGGAGGGCGTCCCCCCACTAGATGGAGTGACGACCTGGTAAGACATGCAGGAAGTCAATGGATGCAGGTGGCTCGGGACCGTGCATTGTGGCATTCCTTGGCGGAGGCCTATGTTCAGCAGTGGACTTGTGAAGGGCTGTAATGAATGATGATGATGATGATATCGATCCTTAAGGTCCACTACACAAATTATATAATTTTAGTTTTTCTTTACATTATTATAATAAATAAATAAAAAAATCGCAATCTAATATTTACTAGTATTTTCTGTTATGGATATATTTCCGTATATTGACCAACGAATCTAGCTTAGCAGGGCCTCAGAACAATAACTAAAGCAAGCACGGCTATATACTATATTACAACATTTCTTTTCGTAAAATAATGTGCAATCTGTGTGTGTTGCCAGAAATGGCTTGTGAAAGTTGGAGTTTACCGAGAAGGTCGTATGAAGAAGCTTTAAGTAGTTCAGCATGCTATGAAGAGGCCATGCTTAAAATTTCTTTGCGTGTTAAAATCCGTAACTAAGATTTCCTCAGTAGAATCAGAATGACCGATATAGTGCAACGGATCGGTAAGCTGATGCTTTATACAGGGTTATTTTTCAAAGAGTAGCCAAATTTTAAACTTAAGTTCAAATATATAAATAATGATACACCGATATTGCAGTTTTTGAAAATACGAGTAAATAAGGCTTCTACTTTTATTTTAAATTATCCCAAATTGAATGTGATTTATGGGCAACAACGTTTTCGCCTACCGATCGACCTTTACGAATGTGTGCATGCGCAGTAAAATGAGTTAAAATAATGCATTACTACGCATTTTGAATTTAAAAGATAAAAAGGACACAATGTTTGAGATTTTTTTATTAATTTTTCTTCATCATTTGCCTATATTACTTATTTTGAACCTTCACTGCAAATTTGGCCGGTAATTGCAAAATTATCCTGTATATAAACTCAAAGAACCGACAACCGCTGGGGAAAAAATATTCTCATTACATTGAACGTTTCCCCGAGTTTGATAATTAATGCACTAAGAGAGAATAAAAATTCAAATGATTTGCTCTTAGAACATAAAAAAATAAGTTACAAACGCCTACTGTTTATAAAGTTTAGTTTTACTTGCAACTATATCATCGATAACTTCGCAGAGAGCGCGTCGCGTCTCTATTTTTGTATAGGGGTCCGTCCCCGCGGCAAGCCAAGAAGGGCGAAATCGACATGGGGGCGGCTATTTATTGAAGTGTAACGTTTTATTTTTATTTGTTTCGCCCTTTGATATAATTGTTGCTTAATGATCGGCCGATAGGTCCCGTTGACGTGATGGACAGTGACACGCATGATAATTATGAAAAAAATATAATATTACGAGACAAAAGGACAGTAAAGGACAAATGCTCCTTGCATTGCCAACTGTTATATGGTAACCTCACTAACCAATGGCGCATTCAGCTAACAAGCAAGGCTATAACAGTAAATTAATACAGACTGTTGATAGCATCGGTTCTAATCTCACCTACTGGTCTGCTCAGCTTAACAATTTTGTTTATATAAATAGGGTGAGAAATGAGCATACAGTCCACGTGATGGTAAGTGGATGCTGTGGCCCAAAGATATCTACATTTATCCTCGATTAAGAATCAAAATGCAGATGCGTTGTCACCCCTGAGGACTAAGATGTAATGCCTCGTTCTAGTAAACAGGGTATCCGCTTCTCTACACTCACCATTCAAAAAACAGCAGCCTTAAGCTGCTATTTTATACTGATATTCTGTGAGAGCGTGGTCCTATCCCAGCCGAGCCGACTCATTTGTACTACAACTAATACTTATAGAACCAGCGTGGCTCTAAAACGTTTGCTACAATCGCCTTTGTAGCTTACTGTGCAGCTTATTTTATGATATAGGATAGAAGCTTACTGTGCAGCTTATTTTATGATATAGGATAGAAACCCATATATAGGTGATAGTAGATTATATATTTTTAGATTAATAATAATTTTTAATTTCTTAAGACTTAGCAACTTTATCTGACCTAGTTTTCCGTGGATGTCTTTAAGTAAGATAACACATGTCTTTATTTATATTGTTTTGTTTAACAAGCGTTTGTTATGTGTCCAACCTTGTTGGTAATCCTTAAAATAAATAAAATAAAGTATATCCAACCACGCATAAAGAAGAACATGCAAATGGAGTGAAACTGGGCATATTCTTATAAAGGACACTATTAAATAATTACAGAAACTTCGTTGTGCTTTCCTGTTCATTCATAACACCCTATAAAAGTCCACTGCTGAACTTAGTATCCCTCCAAAGATGGCCTTATTGGGAACCGCAGTTTTTTATTATTTTGGATTGTTATCAGGAAGATGCTGCTGCCCATCTCCTGTTTCAGTTTCTCTCTGTCGCCCTACCGACATCCACTGAACGATTTGGAGTAGTGGATATTCTAACACCACTATTTCATGCATAATTAAAAAAGACATCACGCCCCGTTTTACTGATAATTAAAAAAACTAATAAAACGTGTTTATAGTTTATAATATATCTTCGTCAGCGTCAAAGCTCGTCAGGTTTATTTTTAAATCAATGCCTTTTCAGTACAATGTTCTTTGTAAGGCGTCAAGTCGCTAGTTATCCATCATATTAGCCTGTGCAACAATGCAATACCTAATCTTGTTATATGGTAGGCGAAGTCTGCATTTACAAGGATATAATATTATATTATACATAATTGCACTGCATTATCGTTTGAAAATTTATTTTTATATTTGAAGTTCAGTATAAAACGATGTTCTGGAAAAGTAAGTAAGTATTACGTAGTACTAGTACTACGTAGTACTCCCATATTTTTTATTACTAGTACAAAATATGTGGTGAGTATCGAAAAATTGTTTAGCGTGTAATTTCCGTGTACAGTCCGTAAATAAAGTAATCTGCCATCACCTGAGCTATACCATCAACCTGAGCATAGAAAAGGGTATTTTTCCTGAATGGAATGTTATAGACCTATAGCCTTAATATCAATATTCTCTAAAATATTTGAAAAATATATTTATAATGAACTTAATGATTATTTGGAAAAAAATGACATTTTGTGTAGAGAACAAAAAGGATTTCGAAAAAATAAAACAATAAATATGGCACTGTATGATTTTTATAAAAATGTAATAACACACGTTGACAACAGAACACCGGTATGTTCACTATACTGTGATATGACTCAAGCTTTTGACTATGTTGACCAGACAATTTTAATTCACACACTCGAGGCATATGGCATTAGAGGCAATGTTTTGAGTTTCCAGTCTTATCTAAATAACCGTCGACAAAAAACGGAAATATGTAGGTTAAATCAAAGGACCAAATCTGAGGACATAAGCTCATCGACAGAGCGTTTGGTAAAACACGGTGTCCCACAGGACAGTTTCTTAGGGCCTCTCTTATTTATAGTATATATAAATGACCTACCAAATGCCACTAAGCAACCTATGACCTTATTCGCTGACGATAGTACTATAACTATAAACTGTGATGACATATTTTCTTATAAAAATGACATAAATGAATCATATCAATAATAACATGGCTAAATAATAATAATTTGAAAATTAACCTAAATAAGACACACATTAGATATGCATTTTAGTCAAAGACCAATCACCCCATCTAACATTGAAGTAAATTACAACGACGACACTGTTATTGCTGAAGTAGATACAACCCGATTTCTCGGCTTACAAATTGACCAAAAACTAAATTGGAAAGACCATATACTAGAACTAAATAAAAAAATAAGTAGTTCGGCTTATAAACACAAAATTCTTACACTTCCGTCCTTATACATAATGGAGATGGCTCTCTTTGTCAGGGCCAATCATAACCTATTTCCACGGGTATCTGACAAAGTAAAACGCAACCGTCGTGATGGAAGTAAATTGTGCTTGCAACAAGCAAGAACGGCTGTGCTAAGAAAGAGTGTAGTATGCATGGCTCCTAAAATCTATAATAAAATTCCCCAGATGTATAAATCACTGAACTGCAATCTTTTTACAAACACTGTAACTGACTTTCTCAATGATAAATTTTGACATTATATAATTGCCTTATACGAGTACATACATATATTTTTAATTATGATTGTTGTAAGTAATAATTTCACTGACTTTGTATATTGATAGACTTTGCTAATGTTAAATGAAAACTAACAACCTAACACTTAAAATTTTACACACCGAATATCGGTAAGACATGTTGATACTAATAACACTAACACCAAGAATATATCCTCTGCCCATGCAATGTATATCTCACACATGTTTTAGCAAATAAATTATCTTATCTTATCTTATCTTAAAATTTAATGCCGTCTCAAATTTTACTGACTGGAAAATTTCAGAAAAGCTTTGTGGACGCCGACAGATGACTTAATGATCATCTCAAAAATTACCATTACCATTACAGCCTATCAAAAGTCCACTGTTGAACATATGCCTCCCCATAGATATTAATCTAATTCATAGGAGAGATATTTGCCATAGTTGCCGCGCTTGGTAGGTGGGTTGTCAACAGCAGTTTTTTTGTTTTTATTCAACTGTCATCAAGAAGACGCTACTGCCCATCTCCTGATTAAGTTTCCTTCTGTCACCTCTAACTTTGACCGCGCCCAAAGAGGAGTTGAGCAGATGGAAGCGCGAAATCTGGACTGAGGTGATAGGCGCCTGGCAGGATCGATGGACGAGTGATACAAAAGGACGCGAGCTACATCGATTTTTCCCAGACGTGGCGTTGAGGCTCAGGTATGTATACCTGGGTCTCACCGGACTACCAAACCTCTCAGATGCTCACCGGACATGGATGCTTTCGGAAGAGACTGAGTGACATGAGACTGTGTGAAATTAGTATGTGTGAGTACGGTACGACAGAGGAGGATGTTCGCCATGATCTATGGGAATGTCCTTTGTATGACGACCTAATAGCGAAAATGATGGATGGACTAGTTCGTACGGTTCAGGGACCGATCTACTACTGGGATTTCGTCAGCGATGTGGTGAACAACGGGCTGTTGCGCGAGTTTGCGCATAGGTGGCACGATCGCAGAATAAGGCAGGAGAGAAGGCTGGTAGGAGGCCCGACGACGTAGGCGTTACAGTGTCGTCAGCCCCAGAAGGGGGAGAATGACGTAAAAACTGGGACAAAGTAGAGATGAAATATTTGTAGGGAGTCAAGAAAGTGCGCACGGGGAAGAGCGACGTGCAAGTACCGCGCGTATCTCCCGAGATTCGGCCCGTATGACCTGAAGGTCGGTGGGGCCATGGGAGATGGAGGGTTGTCGCCTCTAACGACATCCACGGGATGAAAAGGGGTAGTGGATATTCTTACACCGCTACTAGACGGTGGAAAAAATTACTAGTTCTTAAGTAATAACGTTTCTCATTCTCTCATGTAAGTTAAATATAAACGTTCGAACACCTATATTTTCCATTGTTTTTATTAACCTCTTTTGTTTTTATTTTGTGTTATAATTTTAATCGTTTTTATTTAACTCATTTACTAGGAAAATTTAGTACTAGTAACGACATCTTCAATAATACTAAATAAAACCAGAAATTAATGGCTCAAACAAGATAATTTCGCAAAACAGAGAAGAGGGACGGAGTACTTAGGGTAGAGGACATAATTTTGCTCCCACCCTACAGATGGCACTTTCTCGATGTTTTTATTAGTTTACTATGTAACTATTTCTAAGTTTTGTAATAAAACTATCACAAAAATGTTCGTGCCTGATGAACTTTTGTGATACATTGCGGTTACAGCGTTCAAATTTCAGCAGAGGCAAAAAATCCAAAAACACAAATCGTTAGTTTTCGGGATAGAGTATTGGAGCCTTTTACCGATCCTATTGCATGTATGGTTTTAAACTTTTAACCTGTGCGGAGAAGGCTTGCCGATAGCGTTCTGATGTCACGCATCATGGAAGCGTTTCTATTGTGGTACTGCGAGTTTCTATTGTAGTACTGCGAGGTTAGGCCTATAATAGAAACCTATAAATATAAAAAAATCAACGTTAAGTCATTTATTCTTATTGTTTTCTATTAGCGTTAACGATTGTAGAAAATCAACTTGGCTAACCCAATGCGTAGACTTTCAGAAAGCCGGTATAATGGGAGAGGCCCAGTTTTTATATAGAATAAGGGTGACAAAAGAGCACACACGTGATATTAAGTGGATGCTGTGGCCCATAGACATTTATCCTCAATTAAGAATCAAAATGCAGATGCGTTGTCATCCCTGAGGACTGAGATGGAATACATCGTTTCCAGTAAAAAGGGTCTGTAGTTCTCTACATTCACCATACGAAACACAGCAGCACTAAGCTCCTATTTTACGCTGGTATTCTGTGAGAGCGTGGTCCTACCCCGGCCGAGCCGACCCATTCGTGCTACAACTAATATAGCTGCAGCGTGGCTCTACCACGTTTGGTAAAATCGCCTTTGTAGCTTACTGTGTAGTTTATTTTATGATTTAGGGTAGAAACCCATATACAGGTGATAGGAGATTATATATTTATAGATTAATAATAATTTTTAATTTGTTAAGACTTAGCGACTTTATCTCCTAGCTTTCTGTGGATGTCTTTAAGTAAGATAACACATGTCTTTATTTATATTGTATTTGTTTAACAAGCGTTTGTTGTGTGTTAATCCTTAAAATAAATAAAACAAAGCATATCCAGCCACAGATTCAAAGGCGTATAAAGAAGAACATGCAAATGGAGTGAAAATGTGCATACGACACTATTAAATAATGACGGAAACTTCGTTGTGTTTTCCTGTTCATTCATAACACTCTATAAAATTCCACTGCTAGTTTCTCCCCAAAGATGGCCTCATTGGGAACCGCAGTTTTATTATTATTTTGAATTGTTATTAGGAAGATGCTGCCCATCTCCTGTTTCAGTTTCTCTCTGTCGCCCTTACGACACCCACTGAACGATTTGGGGTAGTGGATATTCTAACACCACAATTTCATTGATAATTTAAAAACAAAACATCACGCCACACTTTACTGATAATTAAAAAAAAACTAATAAAACGTATTAAATAAGGGTGTAAATTGTGTTTGAATAAGGGTGACAAACGGGCACGCAGTCCATCTGATGATGATCCTGATTAAGAATCAAGAAGTCTCCGGTTCTCTACATTCATCATAAGATACACAGCAGTATTAGGCTGCTATTTTACGCATATGAGTCTATTATATCAAGAAGTAAAATTTACGGACTGAATAAAATGAATACATAGAATAAAAATGATTTATTTAGTAGATACAGAATCTCTTAAAATGTACGCAGTATAATTTTTGCAATTTTTGGTAGTATTTCTTAAAAGCCTCAATGATGGCATAAAAACCTATAGGAATCAGGTGGATCCCTTATTATTTAGATTTCTGCGGTTGAATCATTACCACACAAATTCTAAAACTGGGTATATAACTTTTAATTTAGTTACCCTTGAATAAAATAAATTTTATGGATTTTTTGGCGTTTATTTTTAATTTTTTAATTATCTACGTTTCGGACGCTTTGCAATACCAATGGTCAATGTCGCAAATGTGCGACACGTAGACGACACTTTCACGATTTACTATCTGATAAAGTTACTGCAATCTCAGACCACCTTCACTCCATAAAGTCCAAAATTCAGCTCACAATCGTCCAATACATCTTATCGAAGTAGATTTTTTAATTAAGTTAGGGCAAAAAAAGAACACACGTGCTGTGGCTCATCTTTCCTCTATGAAGAATCAAAATTCCGATACTTTGTCACCTCTGAGGACGAAGATGGAATGCCTCGTTACCAGTAGTAAAACATCCATATGAAACATAGCAGCATTATTCTGCTATTTTACACTAAAATTCTGTTCTGTTGATATTCAACAATGGCGTATTTAATACTATTACATTTTGCATCAAAACGTTTAGGATGATATTGATTTGACAAGGACGGTGTATTTGAGATGGCCATATTAGCCATACTACGGCCCCAAGGGATTTCCTTAGCGTTTTCATTAATAGACATTTAAAACGAGGTAGTAGCAAAAAGTTTTTTCTCATCTAAACATCCGCAATGTATAACCAAGTTATAGGAAATTTAGGTTACAGCCAATATACGTCCCAGAGCTGGACACAGGCTTTCTCTCATTTCTAAAAGGGTTTTAGGGTAAGGAAGTATACGCCGCACTTCCCAAATGCGTGTTAGTGGACTTCACGTGTCTTTAAAAATATTTTTGTATCTCACACATGAATTATATTCCCAGGAGCGAAAAGTGGAGTTACTAATTTAAGTAAAGGAAAAGGTGTGTCGTCGACTATGAAGATTAGAGCGAAAAATCCTTCTTTGTTACTGATCTCCGAATTATACTCTTTTCTCTCCCTCTCTCTCTCTCATGAAACGCAGTTCTTTTCACTCAATATAAAATACAGAAGTTTAACGCTTCCATTTTAGATTTATTTTACTTTGTTAAAAAACTTCATTAAACAAACACCGCAAAAGTATATGATCCATAGAAAGGTTTATAACAACAAGTCTTTGTCGGTGCGTTGGCGCGATTGTGTCGGTGCGTTTGAGCGGCTGCTTCTTTACGGTGATTATCTGCGTGCGCTTGCGCAACAAAAGTATTCGATTTATCTATTGTGCTGTGATTTGTGTGAAAATTTACTGTTTGTTTAATTTTCAGGTCTGTTTGTCTTGTTCATGCTTCAGTAGGCCAATTTAGAACATTTTAAATATTGTTTTCCTGTTGTATTAATATGTATGAGAATGAAGCAGATATCAGAAAATATTTACTCAACTTTATAACTGACACTTCAAACAAAAAATCTTTAGAAAAGATCTCTCTTGGTCGTAATTTCGGTTTTATGGTTAAACTCAACGACCTTAGTAGTCTTCCAACAAGTACCTACTAAGCCTTTAAACGAACGTGAACAATTTGTTAATGATAAAGTTTAAAAATGTTTTAATCTATGTTTTGAATAACACCATTCTGTCTGGATATTTCTTTATTGACTTTTGTATTACCATATTTAATAAAATATACGACTGTTCTGCCGCCCTTGTTTTTCTTGTATTTTTTTGACAATTTATTATGTTTTATATATAATTCTGGGTAGATAGACCATCTGGCCAAAGAAATTAGTTTTATTAATGGTAATGCAGAAAACCGAAAACTCATTTCCGATAAGATATCCATAACTTATGGAACAGCCAGACCACCGCTGAGCACACGGTAAATCAATACTTAAAATACTAAAACTCCATCAGGTGAACCACGAGCTTACGTTTACCTCCTCTTCCTTAAAAAAAATATATTTTTGGATGTCGAAGGAATTTCAGTTTTTTTTTAAACTTTACCTCCACACTAGGATTTTCTCCTGCATCGCGTGAGCAGTCCACATACACAGATTTCACAAGGACAAAGATCCGGACCCAGAACAATTACATATTTGTAGGCCATACAAATACTTGTTCCGTGCGGGATTCGAAACCGCGGCCCTTAGCGCTGCAACTCATTGCTAAGCCACTGCGCCACGGAGCCGTCGAGTTGCTCACGTACTATGAAATTTAAGCCGAGCGCATAGCTTAATCATGAATATAAATACGTATATTTCTAACAATAAAAAGTTTATTTACTTGTATCGTTATGTGCATTCTGAATAATTATTTCTAATATACTAGCTACGTACTTCATTACCCAGCTGTCTCGCACGCGGCTATCAGTTTTGATAATCTTCATAATCCCAGCCCGTTACCTGGAGTATTATTAAGGAAGGGTGCGGGAGGAGGTGGTGCCGTAAAGAAATCCTATTTTCATAGTTCACTTCACACACCGCCGTAATTTTGTTATTACGCATCAGCGCATTGGGCTTCTGGAGTATAAGAGGCTCATACATGGTTAATACTTGAATAACGTTTAGAATTCTGAAAGGAATGTAATAAAATTGAAAAATTTCGTTGAAAAGTGATGTTAGAGATTTTTAATTTTAAACCACCCGAAAAACTATAACTTGGCACAAAACATAACTCCTCTTAAGATCCTCCTAATTTAGAGAAAATCCAACGATGGAGCCTGGGTACATCAGGGGCTAAGCGCTCGCTGTAAATTTCACAGTAAGCGAGCAACCGGGTTCGATCCCTACCGGTACCAATGAAATAGTTTATTCCAATTTTAAGTGCTGATTTACCAAGTGCTCGTCGGTGAAGGAAAATATCGTGAGGAAACCTGCATGTCTAAAAAATAAAAAATAAATATTTCGAAGACATGTGAAGTTTGCCAACACGCATTGGGGCAGCGCGACGTACATTTCCTTGCCCTAAAACCATCTTAGGAATGAGAGGAGGCTTTTAACTTTTTAACAACGATGGAGTAACAACAGAATAATAATGATTTTCTCCTTCATATTTATACCAATACAAACATTAGACTTCTTTTTTATGTAAAATAAAGGTAACAAATGAGCAAACATTCCACCTTTTTTTTTATAGGATAGGGTGACAAACGGGCACACAGTCCACCTGATGGTAAGTGGTTGCTGTGACCCATAGACATCTACATCTATCCTTGATTACGAATAAAATGCAGATGCGTTGTCACCCGTGAGGACTAAGATGGAATGCCTCGTTTCCAGTAAAAAGGGTCTCCGGTTCTCTACACTAACTGTATTCTGTGAGAGCGTGGTCTTTCCCCGGTCGAGCCGACCCATTCGTGCTACAACTATACTACTAATATAGCTACAGCATGGCTCTACCACGTACACACACCTGATCATAAGTGGATGCTGTGGCCCATAGGCATAGTCTACATCTATCTTCGATTAAGAATCGAAACGCAAATGCGTTGTCACCACTGAGAACTAAGATTGAATGCCTCGTTTCCAGTAAAAAGGGCATCCAATTCTCACTCACCTACATACGAAACACAGCATTATTAAGTTGCTCTTTAACACTGCTATACTATGAGAGCGTGGTCCTACCCCGCTCGAACCGACCCTTCTGTCCTATAACCATAGATAATATAGCTGCGGCGTGGCTCTACAACGGAAAAAAAAACTAGGTGATGGGACTTCTTTTCTACTTACAGGAGTCCGTTTTGTTAGGTATTTCCATCTTCTCTCACCTATTTCTGTCGCCAAATAACAATGCTTGCACAGCTAAGTTCTGGTCTGAAGGGTCTGGAAAGCCACTATAATTACAAATTGTGAGATATTCCACCTTATGTCTCAGAGGTAACAACGCGTTGTAGCTTTCTTTGTCTAAAGTTAACTGGAGGTGTCCATGTACTGCACAAGCCACTTACCATAAAGTGGACTGTATGTTCATTATTCATTTCAGTTGTATAAAAAAATGTTACAAGATCACTAACAAACGCACCAACTATTGTTTAATATATAAAGATAAATATGAACGAGTATCAAGACTATTCGGGCAGAGTACGAATGTCTTAGATGTTTACAAAGTTATTCCATATTTTCAATTTAAGCAGGTTGCGCGGGTGTGGGAAGGCGGTTTGTTTCCCCTTCCGTCTGTGAAACAGCATCGCCCTATAGCTTCTATTTATATACAAAGGTGCTTTTTACCAACTATTATAATTTTGTCGGTTTATTCAGTTTGATATCGTGCCGTATGATGGCGATAAAGAAAACTTTTGGTCTAGTCTTGCTGTGGGTGATATAAGAGACATCAAAGTTAATAAGAGTATCATATTTGATACTCGTAGCTCGTTAGCGTTCCGACTAAGCGTTTGATTGCGGTGCTTCGAGCCGCGGGTTCAAATCACGCACTAGACTCTTTATGTTAAAGTTAGTTAAAGTTACAGCCTATATACGTTCCACTTCTGTGCGCAGGCCTCCTCTCATTTTTGAGAGGGTATTAGGGCTTGGCAATGTTCACCGCGCTGCCCCAATGCATGTTGGCTAACTTCACATGTCTTCGAAATATTTTTTTTTGATTTCTCAGACATGCAGGTTTCCTCACGACGTTTACCCTCACCGCCGAGCATGTGGTAAATCACCACTTTAAATTGCAATTAACAATTTCATTGGTGCCGGCGGGGATTGAACCCGGGTTGCTCGCGTACTGTTTTGAGCTACCATGGCTCTTTATGTTGCCTACATAATAATTATTTCGGTTCTGGATGTTTCACTAAGTGCATTTTATAATCGCCCCCACAATAAAAAAAGTCCTTGTGTGCAAGTAACGTTTTCTAAAATAGAATAAAGTTATCATATTTTGGTTACTATGTTTACCAACTATAGCTCTAAGAGTATAGTTATAATATAGGAGAACCCCATTTTTGATACAAACACAGGTATCACTTAGTTTTAACTATATTAGTATGTATATCTTTACTGTTATTAAAACGTAATATATTTGAAAATATGAAGGAAAACATTGTGGAAAAGCTGTATATAAATATTAAAATATTTCGAAGACCTGTGAAGTCCGAAATGAGTGGAGGAATGTACCTAGTAGTGCAATGTATGTAAGCTGTAACTTCACTTTTCGACGTTACTTTTTCTTTGAATAAAAGTGAAAAACTGCTAAACTAACACTTAGGAAGTCTCTATTATATATAGCATATTTGTGACAAACAAGCACACAGTCCTCCTAATAGTAAGTGGATGCTATGACCCATAGACATTTATCACTGATTAAGAATCAAAATGCAGATGCATTGTCACCCCTGAGGACTTAGATTGAATGCCTCGTTTCCAGTAAAAAGTGTCTCCGGTTCTGTACACTCACCATACAAAACACAGCAGCATTAAGCTGCTATTTTACGCTGGTATTCTGTGGGAGCGTGGTCCTTCTCCGGTCAAGCCGACCCATTCGTGCTTCAACCATAATATAGCTGCAGGGTGGCTCTACTACGTATATGCTTGTATGACTTTTTCCCTGATGGCGATAAAGGAAGTATCTGAGAAAGCTTAAAATCGCTATGAAGCGGGCATAGAGAGCTATAGAGAACTAAATCAACCGACGTAAGCTGTAGTGGCACTGCACCAGCTATAAAGGTCGATGAACCGATAACCGATGGGGAAGAAATATTGAGGCGGCCCTTATTTAGATGATCCTGTTAGACATGCAAGAGGTCAACAAATGCATGCGGCTTAGGCCTATGTTTTCTGAGGCCTCTGCCACTGGGTGCACTGCTGGCTGCTCATGTCTTGTCCCACGTTTGGCGGGCAGATTAGTGATCACAATAATAGACGTCTCGCACCTTTGAAGCTAATCCCCGTCGCCAATCACATTTGGTCGAGTAGTATATACATCGATGTAGGTGCCTTGTCTTCTTGAAAACCTTCAGTTATTTGCACCTAAACCCTTTTTACTGGTTACGAGGTATTCTATCTTAAGCCTCAGGGGTGACAACGCATCTGCATTTTGATTCTTAATTGAGGATAGAATGTAGATGTCTACGGGCCACAACGTCCACTCACCTCTTCTATCATCTTATATATTTAAGTGAAATACCACTGTCTCAAAACCATACGCCCGATTGACTTGAAATTTTTCATATATACTCCCTTTTAGACGTAGACACCAACTAAGAACGGATTTTTAAAAATTCAACGCCTGAGGGGGTTAAATTGGGAGTTACAGCTTGTAATAAAATAAACTTATTCTCGATATATAAATATAAATAAGACTTTTTCTTGAAATGAAACAATAAAATGCCTCGCTGCTTACCTACTACATTTTTCAAGTTTTCATAACATATACGACATTTTCAAAATAGATTCTAAATTCGAAAAACGTCTTCTTTTAAAATATAAGAGGGTTACACGTAAACAATAGCTCAACCAAGCCATATGGTGACGCCATACAAAAATTTGTCCTCAGTAAATCCTACTGCACTTTACTAAGCCAATTATCCGTGAATAATTGTTTTGAAAATATAATGTGGGTTTTCCGCTAGTTATGCGTATCTTGTCAATGCACGTCGTGTAAAAACGATATCTGTCCCAAGCCCTCGTGTCTGTCGGAGTAATAGAGCGTTTAAGAAGATAATATTCGACATCCGGTATGCACATTGTTATCCTGCGAAAATATGATCCTTGGATATTATATGCGCGGAGACAATATGTTACCCTACCTCGACTGATATTAGCTAGCTAATGACTGCCAAAAAATGGCCGTTGATCGATGGTAGCCACTTTTAAATTGTCAGAACAGAGATATTCAAACGAGGTGATGAAATTCGCTCACCAATACGACCATGGTGGTCGCTTGTTAGTTGATTATTGTAAAAAAAAGTAAGAATTAAAAAACTTCCAGTTTCTGAAAGCGGGGATTCAACCTTTAAATCGACTTCAAAAGTTGTTATGTGGGAATTATATTATTCCTTTTTGTTTTTGAAGTTATTTCATTTTTATATATAATTATGTGGAAAATTATTTAATTTTTATTTATTTTTTAATTTCGTTTTCGCTTTTTATTCTAAATTTAATTATTTATCCTTTCATGTGGACTAAGGCACTTGACCCATCGCCAACGATAAACGAGAAGCGAGTAGAGCTAGAAACTAGATAAGAGTGTATAGTTCCGGCGTGAGTTCTGACCGCCAAGCAAGCATCGCTGGGCGAGTTGTATCTTTGATAGCTCTTGTCGCTGCGACAAACTAGTGGAGGGAGAGTTCTCGCTGATTTGTGGAGAGAGATTTCGTATTAATAAAAGAGATCAAATATTAATATATTAATATTTGATCTCTTTTATTGACACGAAATCTATATCTTTTGTTCGTTTCTTGAGCGAGAAAATAGTCGATAGCTAATCGCTTTCTCGTCGGCGGTGGGACAAGTGCCTAAGAAATAACATAAGTCCAAGAAAACAACTAATGAAATGAAATGAAATGAAATGAAGAAATGAAGATTTATTTGCTTTGAAAAAGGGGTACATTTAGGTGGTTATTATAAATTGTAGTTCAGCTTTTTCAGCCATCTATAATAGCATGCAAATACATTTTTTATAATTCAGTTTACTATATTATAATACATAATTAATACTACTACTACTAGAATGTTGTCGTCTAAATAGTTACATTTAAAAACTTCATTCCCGATTGTAGGTACCACACTTAAGGGTGGAATCTTTTCTTTTAATTATACCCTTAAAATATAACGTATTTAATTGAAAAAAGAATAATTTAAATATGTTCAGCCGTTTCCAAAAAAAAAACTATATGTTAGAAAACATACCCATCAAATATAGAATTTTCCCGTTTTTGGAACTCGCTTTTAAGACAACTAACTATAACACTACTCCAGGAAGGAACAGACTGGCGTCGCTTTTTATTGTATATTACCTACTCAAGTAACCAAAGTTTGATTCCTAATGGCATTACTATATGTTAATCATAATGTTAACTGTTGACCTACTCGACGGTGAAAAAACATATCGATTTAAACCTATATGTTTAGGAATTTTAAAGAATATTTCACAGTCTAGTCCAGTCTAACCCCCAAAAGACACAGGTTTGCGTGTTTACCGCTAAAAAGAACTCCTTTGTCATATCTCCTTAATTTCAGGGTACTCCTCTTGCTTTTTTTTTTTTGTGGGTGGAAATCCTCATGGACTACCTCCGCCTGGGGAAAGGTGGAGGGGCGTGCCGGACTCTTACCGGCTAAAACCACCCCGGTGTCTCCTCGCACGTGCGCAGGGCCGCAGGAATCAAATTCTTCCGCAGCCCCACACTAGTGCTGGCCCGGTCTGTCCGGGCCTCGTCTCCTGCACGGGGTAGTGAGGTGTTCGACTACCCCGTGCATCGCCTCAGAGGCGCGCGCCGACACCCGCTCGCGCCTCCGCCTCGGGTCCATCGAAGAGGGGGGTGGGGACTTCCCCAAGTCCCTCGCCCCTGGACCCATTCATGGGGGCCGGAAAAGGGCGTTGTCCGCCCTTCTCCTGCGCTCGGTGCGCCTTCTGCGGCCGGGGAAGGGAGTCGAGATCTCCCTTTCCCGTTCCGCAGTTTCCTTCTGCGACATCACGTCCTCGCAGAAGGACACCACCGCGTCCCACGACTCTGCGCTACCGACCATCTTCCGCACTAAGGCCGGCAGCGACAGATCGCTTCCTACTTCATTTGTGAGGACACGGCGCTGCTCCTCCCAAGCTGCACACTCGGCGAGCGTGTGTTGCGCCGTGTCCTCCCCGCAATGGACGCAGTGGTGGCACCGAGCGTCCGGCTCCCTGTCTATGCGGCACAGGTACTTGCCGAAGCAGCCGTGCCCCGACAGCACCTGCGTCACCCTAAACGACAGGGAGCCGTGCCTTCTCCCGAGCCAGTCGTCGAGTACTGGCCGGATCGCCTCGACGGTAGCGAGGCCGGCGGTAGGGCGCAGAAGCCTTTGCCGCCATTCCGCCACCAAGACCTGACGGAGCTCCTCTCGGCGCAGCGCGATCTGCCGCTGCACCGGCCTCTGGCCCCGTGCCCGCTCTTCCTCGCGCCATCGATATAATGACGCGAGTACTTTCGCCTCTAAGTCCCAGGGCGGGGATCCGGCCAGGACGCAAGCCGCCTCGTAGGAAATCGTGCGATACCCGCGGACGACTCTGACGGCCATCGCCCTTTGCGGTTTACGCAGCATGGCGAGAGTGCTGGCCGTCATGTCCATCGCCCACACAGGGGCCCCATACAGGGCCATGGACCGCACGATTCCCACGTACAACCGCCTACAGGCGGCACTCGGGCCCCCCAAGTTGGGAAGCAACGTTGAAAGCGCGGTACTCCTCTTGCTGCCTCAACCAGCAACGGAAACCTTGGCGTCAACATTTCTAAAGATTTACAGTTCTGCAGTCACTTGGAACAGCATTCAACGACCGACGTTAACGACCAAGTTCTTTCCGAACGGCTTGATCCATTGGATTTGCGATGAAACATTGCATCTCTGTGCATATACCAAGGGGAGTGTTTAGAGAAATTGTTTTGATTAATTTCAGCTGCTCAGGGTGGATCTATATAAGGGCTTTTTGGGCTGCAGCCCAGGGTCCCGTGGATATAAAGGGCCCCCAGCCCCATTGAAGACAATAGCTGTTAAAGCTTCAAAAATGTTTACGATGATATTATGAAAATTTCATGAGTTTTAGTGGAAATGAGGATGATAAAGTTAATTTTCGAAAAAGGCACGAAATGTATTTAATAAAAAGTGGCGAAACTCGATACTATTTTTTGGGAAGAAATTTTAGAGAGGATATTTGTGAAGGCAACAAGTTAATTATGTTATTAATCAAGAGTCCGTGAGCAGCATACGACACCTATCGGATCAGAAATTAAAGATATACGAGGAGAAAGCTAAAGATTTAATTTATAGTGTGGGAGCAGAATATAGTGACATAAACAAGAGACGGATTACTTCAAAATTTTCAGATAGTCAGTTTACGGTGCAGAAAAATTAAAAGACACACGCTAAACATTGCGTTAGATAAGCTATTTTGAATTTTGAATCTAAATAGAAGCCAAGTCTATGAGACATAGTAAGAAATTCAAATTTTTTATGGATTTTAAATAATTTAATGGATTTTAAAACGCATGGGTCGATTTTGATGATTCTTACGTCAATCAATTTGTTCTTATGAGTTTTATGAGTGTTATGGCGACAACCAGACGCATATAGGCGTCTGGTTGTTGCTTAGAAAAATAATGAAAGTCGACAAACTATGTCTAGTGGCATATCATTGATTAAGTCTTTGAAAGTCATATTTAGGATTCTTTATTTATTTTTCATTTTGAATTACCATTTAGGATCTATTACGATTTAAAGTTGGTTAGCGACCATTCTCGCTTAAATTTTCAAAACTTGTACTAGCTGTGAAGCGTAGCGCTCTTTCTCCAGGATGTCGTAAGTACATAGAAAAAAAATAGCACAACAATTTTGAACAATCGTCTCAATAATTTATCAGTTCTTTCCATAAATTGTGATTTAACAAAGGACTGACAGTGTGATGAGCAAATAAAGGAATTTGCAGTGCAAAAATTTAGATTAGTCTGTATAATTTATTTAACATAACTACACATAACCTGTTAATTTATTTTGCAATAATGTCTTACTGTTGCTGTTTGTGTATCTAAGTCATATTAAATAAATAAAATATTTCATTGTCCTAATTTTTTCCCAGACCGTATACATCATTACAGAAAACAGTTTTTTGACGAAGTGGTCATTAGTTTGATTAAAGGTCGCTGCATACAGGACGGAATCAACACGAGCACGGGACGGAGACAGAAAGTGGTTGTATTTCAACACGAACGGGAGTTTAATGCATACGCACCGTGACAGTGACTCGAAACAAACGTGCTAGTGTGGTGAAAGATGGATTTTTCATTTTTGAAGAATTCAACGGAGCGACGGTGTATATGTATGTTACAGTTAAAACCAGTTTTTAGATAGAACGCGTTCTCCCTAGTTAAAACTAGTTTTTACTTAATGCCTTTGTTATAACTAGAATTAACTAATGCTCAAAATTGAATATCAGGTAAAACTAGTTCTTACTAGACAAAACGCGTTTTTCCGAAGCGAGTCAGTTAAAACTGTTTTTATTGAATGATTTCCGAGAAAAATCGCTTTAATAGTGTAGTCGACGGAGCCCCTCGCAAAGCGGGGCTCCTATTTCGGGATGGTTTATAAAAACATAACCACGAAGGGGATGGAGGGTCTGTTCGCTCGCTTCGCTCGCTCACTCGACCCCGCCATTCCCTTCTAACCTAACCTGTCCGAGTCGGGGTGCCCCAAGTCCCGAGCTCGCTTCGCTCGCTCTTGCACCAAATAAAACACCAAAATGTTAACTTTTATAATTACTTTAATAAGTAAACACTTGATTCTAAACCCAACCCTTCTCTAGTGCTAGTTTTAACTGAAGCTCGGAGTGATAGCAAGTTTTATCTGACAATCAAATATATCAGTGGTAAATTCTAGTTTTGACTAGGTACTAGTTTTCACAAAGGCATTTAGTAAAAACTAGTTTTAACTAGGGAAACGCGTTCTATCTATGAACGGGTTTTAACTGTAATGTATACACAGCGGAACCATGGACAGGACGTGGCGCGCGTGGGGCGGGACGGGATAAACATCGTCGCAGACGATATTTTTCCCGTTCAGTTCATGCCACGTCCCCGTTCCGTCCGTGCATCCGTAAGGTATACATTTTCATGTACATTTTCTATGAAACGATATTTCCACATTTGACGACCCGCTCCGTCCGTAACGCAGACTAATATGATGCTTACGTATGTCCGTAATAAAACACGCTACGTATACAGCGACCTTAAATTGGTAGGCCCCCAAGTAGTGATAGCCCAGGACCCCACAAATTCACAGTCCGCCCCTGCAGCTGCTGAATTCCACAATCGTACACTGCGACAAAACACGAAATTTCATCCTCATCATCTCGATAGTTTGTAGTCCATTATCGTGCGATTTACGCGGAACTTTCTGCCTAGCTCGTATTCGAAATATTGTCTAATCAAATGTCTTTGATTCTCATCCACTGTTGTATCATTATTTGATCTTGACGTCACTATTTCTCAACGCTAAATAATATTTTTTACATTAAAATTGCCATGTTGTGGCGGCCTAAGAAAATCCATCAGGTGATATAGACATCACTTGATGGATGATATACTTCATCCATCAGGTGAAGTATATTTTGCCATACGTAAAATACCTATTTATGACCGGCGACGGGCAGCAGCATCAAAAGTGTGAGACGTCTAACTCACTAACGCCTGCCTAGCGTGAAGACTGACGATTAATGCCAATATTCTATGCAACGAGAGAGAGAGTGTACAGGCTGATGAAGAAAAAAGTAACAAGAGGTAAAATAAAAAAAATTGTACAACCGACTTCAATATAAATTGTTAAGGATAACTCAAAAACTACTGGTCAGACCTAGATCGATTCTCATGTAGTCGATTTATATGGGACCACATGAGAAGCACCAGCTTTTAAATAAAAAAAGAATTATCAAAATCGGTTCACGAAGAAAAAAATTATGAGGTAAGACACATAAAAAACGAATTGAGTACCTCGTCTTTTTTGAAGTCGGCTAAAAATAAGTAAAAGCTTTTTAGCAATACACAACTACCACCCAAAAAAAACGTTAAGGTAATCTTTAGTATATTATGTACAGTGAATATAACACATTCACACGTTATTCTTTTTTATTAATTAATTTAAAACTATTAAGCTTAAAGCTAAAATTGCCAACATGTAGTACCTGCGTGTCTCAAATCACAAAACAATAAACTTTTATGCGGTAGAGCCACGCTCTATGGCTACAGCACGAATGAAATAGAAAAAAATAGAATACCAATGGAAAATAGTAAAATTTTGTTACTGTGTTTGATATGGTCAGTGACCCAGAACGGGAAACGTTTAAACTAGTAGTACTATCGAACCGTTCTATTTTATTCCTTAAGGACTTCCAAACTCATTAAATAATAATTAAAATAAATAAATTCTTTATTTGCTACAAGTCTTTCAACAAAAACTTTCACTCCGGCTTTAAAACTATTAAAACTGTAAAGTAAAACAATTAATTAAACGTGTAAGTAAAATTAAAAGTAGTAATATGCATATCTATAGTCTTTACGGATAAAGAATGGGATTAAAAATGGCGGCTCATCGAGCTCGTACCGTCAACATGCACAGTACCTATAGCGAAAACCCGCTAATAACGATATATCGTTATAACGTTAATTTATTCGGTTAATTTGAAATTTTATGTTAATGGAAAATATTTGAAAATAATTGTATGTCCAAGTAAGTATATTAATTTTAATATACATTTATAACTAGCGACTCGCTCTGGCTTTTGCAGGGTGGGATCTGTTAATGTGGCTTTATTTAGACTTAAGATTTCTATTTTAATAAAATCTCTAAATTTTTGGTATAAAATTTAGTCTAGATCACTCCTGGTATTATTTTCTATTTGTTCGTGAAGTTTTATTACAATCGGTTCAGCCATTCCAATGATTAGTTCGGACAGATAGACAAACTAAAATTTTAAAAACGGCCACGTCTCGATGGCATGTAAATATTTTGTACAAAAATATTAACACACAAAATCAACAATAATTATGAAGAAAACTCTCAAAACGCGTTGGAGCTCACAAATTAGCGAAACCGGACTGAATTTTTATTTGTACTTTATGGGAATTTGTTATCATTGATTCCAATGACAAGTTCGACTGAAAAACGCATATCGCAACGTATTTTTTGCAATCTTTACCAACGGGTATAGATAGTGACAGTGTGCGAGCGAGAGGTGAATAGAAGCGACGCCATTTTCAATCCCATTCTTTAACCGCACGGGTAGTATATATTTTTAACACCTAATTTGCCTTTGTACCTCTGCTAGAGAAAATACTCTTTCGAAGTCTTTAAAAAGTCTATTTTATGAATGATTCCTGCCGATAAAGAAAGAATAAGTCTGTCATCATCATCATCATCATTACAGCCCTTCACAAGTCCACTGCTGAACATAGGCCTCCCCCACGGAATGCCACAAAGCACGGTCCCGAGCCACATGCATCCATTGACTTCCTGCATGTCTTACCAGGTCGTCACTCCATCTAGTGGGGGGACGCCCTACACTTCGCCTGCCGGTACGAGGCTGCCACTCGAGAACCTTTCTTCCCCATCGGTTGTCGGTTCTTCGAGCTACATGGCCGGCCCATTGCCACTTCAGCTTACTAATCCTTTGGGCTATGTCGGTTACTCTGGTTCTACTGCGGATATCCTCATTTCTAAGTTTATCACGCAGAGAAACTCCGAGCATAGCCCTCTCCATAGCTCGCTGAGCGACCTTGAGCTTCCTCATACGGCCAGCAGTGAAGGACCACGTCTCAGTTCCGTATGTCATCACTGGCAACACGCACTGGTTGTACAATTTAGTTTTGAGGTTTTGAGGTATGCCTGACGAGAAGATGGGTCGTAATCTCCCGAACGCTGCCCAGCCGAGTTGAATCCGTCGATTGACCTCTCGGTCGAAGTTGGACTTACCTAGTCGGACTATTTGTCCTAGGTAAACATATTCGTCAACAACTTCGAGTTTAGTGCTCCCAACAACTACCGGCATAGGTGTGACATGGACATTAAACATGATTTTTGTTTTGTCCATGTTCATCTTGAGACCTATCCGTTGGGAGACACTGTTGAGGTCATTGAGCATAGTGCTTAGGTCCTCCAGCGATTCTGCCATAAGAACTATATCGTCGGCAAATCGAAGGTGAGTGATGTACTCGCCATTGATGTTAATACCGTATCCTTTCCAGTCCAGTAGCTTGAAAACGTCTTCCAATGCAGCGGTGAAGAGTTTCGGGGATATTACGTCACCCTGTCTTACACCTCTCTGCAGTTGGATAGGTTTCGTACTCTGGTTCTGTACTCGGATAGCCATCGTAGCCCTACTGTACAAACACTTCAGCACCTCGATATACCGACAGTCCACTTGGCACCGCTGAAGGGACTGCAGCACCGCCCAAATTTTGACGGAATCAAAGGCTTTCTCATAGTCCACATACGCAAGGCAAAGTGGCAGATTGTACTCGTCGGTCTTCTGTACAATTTGCCGAAGGGTATGTATGTGGTCTATGGTGCTAAAGCCTTTTTGGAAACCGGCTTGTTCGGGAGGCTGGAAGTCGTCGAGTCTGCATGCGAGACGATTCGTAATGACTCTCGAAAACTGAACAGACAGATCTCCAAATGCATGCGGCGGGACTTGCGCAACTTCAATACAGCTCGTATTGAAGAAGCGATCGAGCGGAACCAGGGCTCCAAAGTCTTTGCCAGAGATCTGTCTGCCAGAAAGAGCCAACTGTCGAAGACCGATTGTGGCAGCATCGTTTCCGGGACACCTGAGATTTTGAGTGAGATTGAGAGGTTCTATGGGCAGCTGTACACGTCATCGTCGGAGCCACGCGCAAGTGCGAGTAACGATCCAAGAGCAAGTCTTATCCGACACTATTCCGATGATATCCCGGACGTCAGTCTGAGCGAGATTAGAATGGGTCTCCAGCACCTTAAAAACGGCAAGGCCCCAGGCGAGGATGGAATTACAGCGGAGCTTCTGAAAGCGGGTGGAAAACCGGTACTTGAAGTCCTTCAGAAGCTCTTTAATTCCGTCCTCCATGGTGGCATTACACCGGAGGCGTGGAGCAGAAGTGCGGTGGTCTTGTTCTTCAAGAAAGGCGACAACGCTCTCTTGAAGAACTACAGACCGATTTCCCTTCTGAGCCGCGTCTACGTGCTGTTTTCGAGAGTCATTACGAATAAGTCTGTAATTTGTAATAAATAAATACAATAATATAACACAAAATCCCACTTAAATAGTGCGTTGGACTAATTGCTCGATATCCCTCTCAGAATTAAGAAAAGGCCTGTGCCCAGCTCAGACTGTGTCTGTGAACACGTACAGGATCACGCCCACCACTACATCAGATTTGATAGACCACAAATCCTCGCTAAAGAACACCGATTCCTTCCAAGGATGATACGCGAGGCTATTGAAATAAAAAAAAACATCCTAATTTCAATAGAAAAGATGGTTCTTCTCTATTGAAATTATGTCTGAAATTTGCTTGGGATCCTATAATCTATATCTATACTAATATTATAAAGAGGTAAAGTTTGTAAGTTTGTGAGTTTGTTTGTAGGAAGTAATCTCTGGAACTACTGAACCGATTTTAAAATTTCTTTTACCAGAAGAAAGCTACATTATTCCTGAGTGACATAGGCTATATTCGATTGCGATTAATAATATTTTTAATGTGAAATAAGTTAAAACAAGTAAAAATGTTTGACGCCCAACAAAGTGGGCATGGGTCAGCTAGTAATTAATAAAGTTAAATCCCAACCCAAGCGTACAACTGCAAGACTTCAAGATACTATAAGTTCATACTGCGTAGATCGGAACAAAAATTTATAATTTTTATCTGGATGTAGCCGTGGTTGCCTATGACATTGGAACGTCGAACACCTCAGTCCCCCCCGTGACCATGGGTACTGTAAAGTGCTCGAAACGTCGGCAATATAAAATAAGTTAATATACGCAATAAAATCCGTAAAAATTAGTTTTATTTAAATCATCATTAATTAGTGTCAGCCTGCGCTCAGCTTTATTTTGACTTCACTTTTGAACTACACAAATGTACGAGTACATGCAAGGGATTATTACAACGAAGTTAACGAGAAGTAATCGATGTCTATTTTTTAATCAGCTATGCTTCATAGCCCAGTTTCTCATCTCTTAGCTCTTTAGTTTGCCTAACACTCTACATACCGGTACGAAGCTGCTACACGAGAAACTTTCTTTCTCAAAGAAACCACCGTGCTACATAAAGAACCTTTTGCCACTTCAGCTTAATATTTCGTTTATATTATGTCGATTATGATATGTTTAACAAGAGTATTTTTTTATTAAACTAAAGTACCATACGAACTATTACGTTGGTAAATGTCGAGTACAGTCCACGAATAACTTCAAACAAGACTATAAATGCTTGGCCACCTCCGCAGACTAAGAGCGAATGCCTCACAGCCTCTAATTATTCTGGCTCTCTATACCCTTAAGACCGGAACACAGTAGTGCAAGCACAGTTATTTGGTTGTAGAAAGTACTTCAAGGATGGTTCCTATCCAGACGGACTTCTCGTCTAGTAATAATAAAAAGTATTGTAATAAGTAAAGTCCATTACCATTATCCATATAATTACAGCTTATAAAAGTCCACAGCTGAACATAGGCCTTCCCATAGATTGCCTTAAAGGGGTTTTGCCATAGTTGCCACGCTTGGCAGACGGGTTGGCAACCGTAGTCTTTTATTCAATTTCCCTTTGTCGCCTGTTACGACACCACGGGACGATTTGGGTTAGTAGATATTCTTACACCGCCAATACGCGGTATTGTTCAAGTAATTAGTAAAGTACTTGAACAATATTTTTTCCTCGCATAAATTGAATACGGCAAATCGCGAACTTTAAATTACATAAGAAGGCGAAGCAGATGCATTCTTCCAAGAAGGTAGGAGCAACGATCCCGCCAGCGCAGACGCGGCGAGCCCGCGCGGAAACTGTCACAAGTTGACGTTCCACTTGACACGACGCCATATTCAAACAGTCCGCCTTTTATTTTTGTTCTTTATCGCCATCTCAATCTAGCGTAGGTTCGCCATATGCTTTAAAACACATAGGACACGTAAATATATTTTTGTAACGTAAATGACCGATTGATTTCAAGCCCATTTCTTTTAAATATTATCATTGGTTTCATAGACAGGAAGTAGATTCTGTAAATACTATAACTGTAATTTATTTTGTATATGAAGGAGAAGAAGAATCTCAAGGGCACTCAGAAAGTTATGGAGAAGGCTATGCTAGGAGTTTTTCTGCGCGATACAGTTTGTAAAAAAGATATCCGAATTAGAAACATATTAGCAGACATCGCAACGAATCAGTAAGCTGAAGTGGCAATGGGGCGACCTATTAGCTAGAGGAACCGACAACCGATAGAGAAGAAAAGTTCTCAAGCGGCAGCCTCGTAACGTTAAGCGAAGTGTAGGGTGGCACCCCACTTAACGGAGTGACGAGTGACGACCTGGTAAGAGGTGCAGTAAGCCAATGGATCCAGAAGACTCAAGACCATTTTTTGTGGTATTCCTTGACGGCGGCCTATGTTCAGCAGATGACTTTTGCTGTTACTAAGCAGCACTCCACTGAGCACTCACTCTTATGTTCCGGTTTGCCATTCAATCTTTGTCCTCAAGGGGGACATAACACCTGTAGACTTCTTTGTTTAGAATTAGCAAGCTTATTGACCACCAGAGTCTAGAAGGGCTGGGCCGCCAGAGACTAGAGGCCGTTTATAATTTGTACCGCTGAATTGATTTGACTCTATTATTCAAACTTGCAGTAGTCGATGCATACAGATGAACCGTACTTTGTGATGATCAATGGGGGAGGCCTATGTCCAGGAGACTTGTGATAGCTATAATGATGATGATGATGAAAATGTTGATAAATATTGGCTCGTGTCAGTTTAATAATGTACTAAATAATATACGTACTTATAAATCCAAAAGTATATGAACCCTAGTCGAATGAAAAGTCTCTTTGGAATCAACCTTTAAGTCCAAAGCAATAAGATCGTTAAAAATTAATAAATAATTATGAATACGATTTTTAATCGGTCGCTATCGTAATAACCTGTTGTGGGGTATTCTGTTTCGTGCATCCGAAGCGATGAATGCATAATTAAGTGGAAGAATTTCTGTAGTTCTGTTTTGCTTAGTAGAGATTTTGTGTCTAATTTTACTGTCTTTTATCACAAAAAACATATTTTTTTATTGACGCTATTTCAAGGGACTCGCTTTGTCTGTCTTGGATCTGATTTCGCATCATAGGACTTTAGTGACCAATTTCATAGCATCTGTTTTTAATTAATTAATTCAATACATCCCACCAAAAGTCCACTTCTAAATACTATCAAGACTTTTATGTGTACTAAAAGACGGGCACTACGGTAGGTAGATACTAAAAATGTGCGTACTAAGTTACGATCAATGCTCCGTAGAAAGGGCGCGAAGACTATAGTTTTTATTTTGTAAACCGCGAACGTTGTTTTCGACAATCTAACACTTTTTTTTTAATGTTACTAAGAAACTGTAATTATTTATGTGCGCACTTTGTCAACGTGATTTGAAGTTTATTTCAGATAAGTATGTAACTTTATTTCGTATTTGCCTAAAAACAGAAACTGTCGTAAATGAAAATTCAACTGCGTAAGCGCCCTTACGTACCACGGCTGTGACCTGTGACACGATTTTAGTATACACAGAAGTGTTTGGAATATTACATACTATACAGAGCAAGGATAAGCTAAGACAACTGAAGTGTCTCTGTGTTACGTACACTTGCGGCATTATAATATCTCCGGCGTAGATAAGAACCTCCCGAAGTCGATTTCGACGTGGCGAATAACCATCAATTAACATTCATTCATTTATTACAGGCATTAGATGAAAAAGATGCTAATTGGCACCAAAGCTTTACTAATAGATCCAAGAACCGTGTAGGCTTAAGAGCTGTATATTATCATCCTAAAGAAAAAAATACAGCTAGTATGTTTAGAACAGAACTACGACTATCGATAATAACGATGAAACTCGTTACAATATCTGAAGCTCTGAAATACATTGGCAATTTATATGGAGAAAATGTTGTTATTTTTTAGATAGCAAAAGCGCTTTACTACAATTAGCTCAATGTGCCTCTGGTTATAGCAGAGGTGCACCGATAGCTTGTGAGATATTAAACCAATTATATGATTACAGTAGTTGCTATATAAATATGAAATTGCAATAGGTTCCATCACAAATAGGTTTAAAGGGAAACGAAGATACTGACCTATTATCAAAATCCGTTGTAACGCGCAATTTAATTAAATATTTTACCGTATTTAATTAATATATTATATAAAATTCAAAAGCCTTTGTTATAATAAATTTAGAGAAGAGGAAGAAACGAAGATGGTATATAACAATTCAAAGTCAGCCTCTTCGGATACCATGTTAGGTATAATAATATTTAAATTAATAGAAATTATATAATTACTAGTCATAGGTTACGTTCTGGGCACTACCACATTATATAAGATATCCAACATATGCTAGCAGAATGTATCAAATATCAAAGGGAAAGGGAGAATCTGGTGATAAAATTTAATATTTATTTGGCTGAAATACGTTGGTTTTTTAGTACAGTTAAATCGTGAAGTGGAGACACACGATACTCGTCAAAAATAATTACAAAAAATTAATTTAATGCTACAGCCTATCAAAGTCCATGGCTGAACATAGGCCTGCCCACAGATTGCCTCATAGAGGAGGATATTTGCCATAGTTACCACGCTAGGCATACGAGTTGGCAATCGCATTTGGTTGCCTGGGAAATAAAAGTATTTTTTTATATAGAATAAGGGTGACAGACGAGCACACACGTGGTGGTAAATGGATGCTGTGACCCATAGACATCTACATTTATCCTCGATTAAGAATCAAAATGTAGATGCGTTGTCAACCTGAGGACTGAAATGGAATGCCTCGTTTCCAGTAAAAAGGGTCTCTGGTTCTCTACATTCACCATACGAAACACAGCAGCACTAAGCTCCTATTTCACGCTGGTATTCTGTGAGGGCGAGGTCATACCCCGGTCGAGCCGACCCATTCATTCTACTGTGATATAGGAACGTCTTGAATGAATAGAGGACGTGTTGCTTGTACAAGAACTTTAATTACACTCCTCTTTATTCTTAACTTAACTCTAATATATATAGTCGTGTTGGCTATATATATACTACACTACACCTCCCACCGACAAAAAAAATGATTACATTTGTTTTTTTTAACTATAAAATCAATATTAAACTTAAATCTAATAAGAATATTAATTACAAAAGTCAAAACAGGTATATTCTATGGATAGGTCGGGTGGCCAGATCCCCCTGTCCCATAGTAATTTCAAGGTCACAATAGATTTGGTATGATGTATCATGCATACATACAACATACATATTTGACATTATTAGGCAATATAATAAAAATTTGAGAAATTCGCGGACATCTGGTATAATTTTACAGGCATTACAAATTTATTTCATATCATCATTACAGCCCATCACAAGTCCACTGCTGAACATAGGCCTCCCCAAGGAATGCCACAGCACGGTCCTGAGCCACCTGCATCCATCGACTTCCTGCATGTCTTACCAGGTCGTCACTCCATCTAGTGGGGGACGCCTACACTAAATCCGCCGGTACAGGCCGCCACTCGAGAACCTTTTTTCCCCATCAGTTATCGGTTCTTCGAGCTATATGGCCGGCCCATTGCCACTTCAGCTTACTAATCCGTTGGGCTATGTCGGTCACTCTGGTTCTACTGCGGAAATCCTCATTTCTAAGTTTATCACGCAGAGAAACCCCGAGCATAGCCCTCTCCATAGCTCGCTGAGCGACCTTGAGCTTCCTCAACCGGCCAGCAGTGAAGGACCACGTCTCAGTTCCATAGGTCATCACTGGCAACACGCACTGGTTGTACAGTCTAGTTTTCAAGTTTTGAGGTATATCTGACGAGAAGATGTGCCGCAATTTCCCGAAAGCTGCCCAGTACTTCTCATAATTATCACTATTAAATATCTTAATCTTCATATTATCTTTAAAATTTTCATAATATTTGTATTTTTAAGTTGATCTTCATTGATTTATTAAATACTTTCTGTAATTTCCTTTAAAAATTAGTAATATTGTGGCCTTTTCTTATATTCTTATTATTTTTTCGTCACGTCCGGTATTGCGTCGATTCCGTTAGTATGTTATTATATTTTACTTAATTGGCAATCCTCTTAACAAGCTCTAATTTAATCTAGATTTCTTATAATATTTTCTTTTTTCTTTTATTTAGTAGGCGCCGGCGCTGCGCGTGCATTGTCGCAGCGCACCGCCTGGCAGGGTCACCATGTGATATAGGAAGGGTCTTGAATGAATAGAGGACGTGTTGCTTGTACAAGAACTTTAATTATACTCCTCTTTATTCTTAACTTAACTCTAATATATATAGTCGTGGGGGCTATATATATATATATATATATATATATATATTACACTACACTACAACCATAATATAGCTGCAGAGTGGCTCTACCACTTAAAGTATTTCGAAGACATATGGAAACTGCCAACGTGCACTGGATTAGCGCTGCGGACTAATTGCTCCATAACCCTCTCAGGAATGAGAAGATATGAAGAAGAGACTTGTGCCCAGCAGTCGAACATATAAATGCTGTAATTATTTAACTTTACTTATCTAATCCAACAATCCGTGGCGCAGTGGCTTAGCAATGAGCTGTTGCGCTGGGGGCCGCGGGTTCGAATCCCGCACGGAACAAGTATTTGTATGGCCTACAAATAATTGTTCCGGGTCTGATGTTTGTCCTCGTGCAATTTATGTTTGTAAACTGCCTCCTCGATACAGGAGAAAATCCTAGTGTGGGGTAACGTTTTTAAAAAAAGAGAAAAAGAAAAAGAATTTAAGAAGCGATAAAATATCTAAACTTCAGACACCGTAAGCTCAACCTGCGTAGATCGGACCGACTGAAAACATTAGGACGTCAAATACCTCAGCCTCAGTCCCTCCCATCATGTAACCATGGGTGCGCCTGGTTGCTGCGATCAGGGTCCGGGTTTTTCATCGATCTTTCACCGGAACCGGTCTGCTAGAAGGTAAGTGCAAGTGTCTCCAATTTTAGATTTTGACATTTGAGATTGAACAATTGTAAGTATATAATACCTCTTGAGCAATCACAATTTATAACATGTTAGGATCACACTGGAGCGTATGGCTAGAGTAACAGATTCGCACAGAATACCAACTTAAAACAGTAGCATAATGCTGCTGTTTCGTGTGGTAAGTAACGAGAACTTGATACCGTTTCTACTGCTAAAGAGGCTTTCTATTTTAGTCCTTATGTGTGACAACGCTCAATACTTAATCGAGGTGAGGTTATATATTATTACAATAAATTTTTATTATTATGCAATTCTGCCTACCTCATAACACGTCATATGTATAACTTCCATATCAAGCTGACTCGGCTGCATTATTTTAACGAAAGTAAAACTGCGTCTGACCTTTTTTAAATGGCCGCTGACACTACCCATCACGTTTTGAATTCTGAACACGTGGAACTTGAGTTAAAAAAGGGAGTGAGCGTTTTTTACCGCCGGCCGCGGAACCCGATCCCCAAAATTCACTTGCTACCAAGTTTATTATTTGATACTCGGGATGGATTATAATTTTTTTTGAAGCTTCTTTAACGCGTCGGCATCTCTTTAAATTTTTTTATGTTGCCAGGTATTGATGTGTGGATTACTGTTTGTCTGAAAATTATATGTTTTTCGGAGATTATCAAACAACCTTTTACAATTTTTTACACTGTTAGAATAAATCCTAAACTCCTTTTTTAATCGGAAGTTTTATAATTTAATAGAATACAAATTTTAATAATTTAAAAATACGCACTTGGAAATTAGAAATACATGAACCCTGTAAATTGTAGCAAGCAAATTATGTAATGCATAGAATACCCCAAGAATGCAAACATTCAGAAAATTATATATATGTACTAGCTGGTACTCAGCGCGTTGTTGCCACAGAAGAAATAATTGTGGAAAATCGTTTTAAATTTGGCAGAGTTATATGTATTGTTTAATTAGGAATGATAATACATTAATTGAAGTTGAATGATATATAACTTTGAAGTAAATTTCACGGTACATACCACCTAAAAGTAAAGTAAAGTAAAGTAACAGCCTATGTACGTCCCACTGCTGGGCACAAGCCTCCTCTCATTTCTGAGAGGGTTTTAGGGCAAGGAAATGTCCGCCGCGCTGCCCCAATGCGTGTTGGCGAACTTCACATGTCTTCGAAATATTTTTTTTTTGATTTCTCAGACATGCAGGTTTCCTCACGATGTTTTCCTTCACCGCCGAGTACGTGGTAAATCAATACTTAAAATTGCAATTAACAATTTCATTGGTGCCGGCGGGTTCGATCCCCACCATTGAAATTAAAAAACATACCACCTACTGTAATTTAATTGTACTATGCCTATTACCTTCCCGCAAGTGCAAGTAATAAGTTGACAAAGTTTTAGCGCAATCTGATGAACGGTATGGCAGCACATAAAATACGAACAAACAAAAATTTATTTTTATGTATTAGATTTCTGCAGTAAAGATAATCTGAACTTCGCAGTGTCTATTTTTTTCATAGTTTTACTAATGCCACAAATATTTCCTCACTAATTGTAATTTAAACTATCTTTATCGGAGTTTGTATCTCTCAAGCCGCGAGACATTGCCTGGTGGTCTTCAAAAAGAGCTGGCACTTTCTTGAGGAACAAAATTGTCAAAATGTCGACCGATCACGACTATATTACAAAAATAGCTTTTCCGTTCAACTAAGGCCGCTTCTTTTATATCATCTTTATTACTGGGAAATAAGGGCACTTTTAGGGCACTACTCTAAATGGGAGATGGATGTACAAAAAACAACGACAAAAACTTCACGATCGTAAGATAAGACATGAAATTTAAAGATGCCGGTCAGAAATTAGCTTCAGTATTTTTTAAATATTGTATAGTAAAATACGTAAAATAAAATAATCGACCTTCTAAAAGTTTCACGTAAAACTTTACGGCTTCCCATACATTTTTTTTATAGGATAGGGTGATAAACGAGCACACAGTCCACCGGATGGTAAGTGGTTGCTGTGACCCATAGACATCTACATCTATCCTCAATAAAGAATCAAAATGCAGATGCGTTGTCACCCGTCACTAAAATGGAATGCCTCGTTTCCAGTAATAAGGGTCTCCGGTTCTCTACACTCACCATACGAAACACAGCAGCATGAAACTGCTATTTTAAGCTGGTATCCTGTGAGAGCGTGGTCCTACCCAGTTGAGCCGACCCATTCGTGCTAAAACTATACTACTAATATAGCTGCAGCATGGCTCTACTACGAATAAATTTTTATAATACATAGAAAAACCCACCAACTGATTTTGGCCCCACCCGGGATTCGAACGGGTAACCACATGGTCAGCCTTATTATTAGAGCAGTATTTTATTTTCTGGTTGTTGAATAAACTGAATTTATAGTATAAACAAGTCACCGCTACCCATAGGTACTGCCTGTACGTGTACTGCTAGGTACCTGTAATAGGTTTATAGATTTAAGATAAATAAAAAGGGATACTAGGGAACTACTTGGACCACGCTTACCCAAAAAATGTGTGTTTTTATAAAAAATTGTGAAAGATCAATTCTAGGTGGATAGCTCCTCACTTACCTCACAAAGTACAACCCAATATCCCATTAGTCGCCTTTTATGACACGCTAGACAAGTAACATAATACATAAACACTCACGCCTGTCACCCAGAGGGGTAGGCAGAGATTATGGACTTCCATTTGGCACGATCCTGACACACCTCTCTCGCCTCCTCCACATCCATATACCTACGCATACACGCTCGTCGGTTAAGGGCACTCTTAATTTGCGCAATTTTCAGTATATCGCCAATTTGGTCGATAAACCTTCGTCTAGGGCGTCCCTTCCCGACTCTGCCGTTCACCTCTGCCACATAAATTTGCTTTGTCACTCTTTCCTCATTCATTCTTTCTATATGACCAAGTAACAGTTGGTAATATTTTTTGATCCAAGTCCTGCATAAACATAGTTCATATATGTTCCAGTTCAATAAGGGATAAGTTTATAAATAGTACATTTATAAACTTATCCCATATTGAACTGGAATGTGTTGAACATGTTTTATATAGACAATTATTATACATTTTCAAATAGGAATTACCGTTACTGATACTGCTACAGACTGTCAAAAGTCTAATGAAAATGGGCCTCCACCATATATTGATTCTTAGGGAGGATATTTGCCATAATTGCCACGCTTGGACGGGTTGGTAACCGCAGTTTATTTTTTGTTGTTATTAGGAAGACTCTGCTGCCAATTTCCTGGTTTATTTACCTCTGTTGTCTCTTACGAAACCCACAGGATGATATGGGGTAGTGGATATTCTTACATTGCCACTACACGGTAACCCGTGTGAATATTTAAACTGAATTTTGGTATAAATAAGTCACTGCTACCAGTAATAGGTTTAGAGTCGGCTCGACCGGGGAAGGACCACGCTCTCACAGAATACCAGCGTAAAGTATCAGCTTAACACTGCTGTGTTTCGTATGGTGAGTGTAGAGAACCGGAGACCCTTTTTACTGGAAAAGAGGCATTTCATCTTAGTCCTCACGAGTGACAACGCATCTGCATTTTGATTCTTTATTGAAGATAGATGTAGATGCCTATGGGTCACAGCAACCACTTACCATCAGGTGGACTGTGTGCTCGTTTGTCACCCTATCCTATAAAAAAAAACGTAAGCGGAGTTCAAAATCCAGCGAGCTATTTGAACCACGCTTAGCTTAAAATATGGGCTTAGATGGACAATTGTGAGATATCAGTTCTAGGTGGATAGCTCATTACCTACACAATCACAAAATACAAAACAAATATCCCATTAGTCGCTTTTTACGACATGCTAGACAAGTAACAGTTGGTAAGTTATTTTATTACAATTCTTTCATAAACATAGGACTTTTAAGTCCCAGACCATTAAAGAAAAAGTTTGTTTATATAGAAAAAGACTTTACCGTTAAAGCTTTCGCTACAGACTATCAAAAGTCCGCAGCTAAACATAGGCCTCCCCAAAAGATTGTCTCTTAGGGTTGATATTTGCCATAGTTGTCACGCTTGTGGCAACCGCAGTTTGTTTATTGTTGTTATGAGGAATGCTCACTATTTCCTGGTTTTTTTCCCTGTGTCACCTATTACGACTCCTACAGGACGGTATGGTGTAGTGGATATTCTTACACTGCCACTACATTAAATATATTTTATGTTATAGGAAACAATGATTTTTTTATATAGAATAAGAGTGACAAACGAGCACACAGTGCACCTGATAGTAAGTGGATGCTGTGGCCCATAGACATCTACATATATCTTCGATTAACAATCAAAATGCAGATGCGTTGCAACTGTCATGCAGATGAAATGCCTCATTTCCAGTAAAAAGGGTCACCGGTTCTCTACACTCACCATACGAAACACAGCAGCATTAAGCTGATATTTTACTCAGGTAGTCTGTGAGAGCGTGGTCCTTCATCGGTCGAACAGACCCATTCGAGCTAAACCCATAATATAGCTGCAGCATGGCTCTACCACGTTAAATGTGTTGGTGTGAAATGGGAGCATGTGTGAGTTAAGTCGAGTCAGGTCAACCTAATTATTCGGAATAATCGTCGTTTATCGATCTATCGATAATTAGTCGCGACGACGACATCGCGCGACCGCCCGCACCTTTAGTGTTTCTCAAACATGTTGACAAAAAGCCTTACTATTTTTTAAATATTTACGCTTTAAACGTTATATAACATATAAATATTAATGTTTGTTTGTTCGTATTTTATGCGCTGCCATACCGTTCATCAGATTGCGCTAAAACTTTGTCAACTTATTGCTAGCGCGAAGGTTATAGGCATAGTACAATTAACTTACAGTAGGTGGCGCGCGTATCATACTAACAAATTTATTTGAAAATTATATATCATTCAACTTCAATGAATGTATTATCATTCCTAAGTAAACAATATAACTGTTCCAAATTTAAAACTATATTTCCACAATCATTTTTTCTGCGGCTGCAAAGCGCCGGGTGCCAGCTAGTAGTAAGATTTAAATTATTGTGAAAAATTATTCTTCACATTAATTCGTGCTGTTTTGTAAAAAAAAAATATTATCTTTGTCATACAAATTTTAATTTTAATCATTTATTGAAACTGATGATTTAAACTGAGGTGAAATATATTACAAGATAGAATCAAGATCTAAGAAATAGCAGTGCACAAATATTAAAAGGGCGTTAAACAATAGAAATAACTCATAATGTACAGACGCAATAATGGGAATTGCTTCTTAATAGAATAAAACAATGCAAGACTTTTATGTTACTTTTTATAAGACATGAGAGGAAATCAATCACCTATCAAAGTCCGCTACTAAACATAGGCCTTTCCATAGATTTCCTCATATGATTTGCCATTACTGCCACGCTTGGCAGACGGGTTAGCATCCGCAATATTTTATTATTTTCAATTGTTATCAAGAAGATGCTGTTGCCGATCTCCTGTTTTAGTTTACCTCTCATCAATCACCTAATCTGTTTCATTGTAAAAGTTAACATTTGGACAAATTAATGCATTGGCAGCAGCTTCTGTTCGCGCCATTATGATTTGCACGGTTAGCATATACAACGTGGTTTATACTTTATATTTTAAGCCTTATATTTTATATATTAAGAATATTAATATGGCATATTGTTGAGTTAGATTATGATGATGATGATGATATATATATTAACCCTACAAAAACTCACAATTTACAAAGTTTGAAAACAACTTTCTTAAAATTCGGATCAAAAGCATGATGGATCGAGCGGTCGGCGTCGAGGTGTCGAAGCAGGACGCGGACATTTCTGTAATCGAATAATAATCGTTATCGCATAATCGATTCACTCGGGCCGAATTCGTTTCGGAACTTTTGAAATTAATGAATCGGAATACTTTATTTTTATTGATCGCTCCAAGCGAAGACTTGTATGTCCATTCATTCATATGATCATGGTCGTTTTGATCTGCAAGAAAACATCTAAGGAATCAAATTTTCTTTAAGTTTATTTATTTAAATAATTAATAACATTGGCTTGATGCTTAAAACACATAAAAAGAGGTAATGAAACATCGTCTACCATATTTGAAAAAATATATTTTCAATGTTTTTTTTTCAATACATTTGTTACTTAAAACTTTATTTTTAAGTGGCTGTTTGTTTTATATATACACAAATCGCATTTAATCACAAATCGCGGTCGCTCGATCGGGTCTTTCCGGTTCTCAGAATACCTAGAATCATGTTTATCAATCATAGAAGTATGTTTCGTATGATAAGTGACGAGACACAGTTTCACTTTTAACGGGTAACAAAGAGTTCCATCAGAATCTTCAAGGGCGACAACACACCTGTATTTTGTTTCTTAATCGAGTATAGATAAACTCTCATCATCCACTTCTAAAACGTGAAATGTGTGATTTTAAAAAACTACGTATGGGACGAAGAATGCTTTGATAAGTAAGATTGTTATCCCTCAATAATTCAAAGTTTGGGGGCCACTGCGAATAAAGACGTTGTCACCTCCGAACATGCGTAGGCGCAGGACGCGACACACCGTTCAAGCGTAGCAACCTACATATTTGTTCAATGGGCGCTTTGCAAAGCATTTCAGCCGTGAAGAGTTTACCAACTTCAATTGTTAAATGTAAATATATTTTAAACGCTTAAGCGCGTAGAGTGTCAGAATAGAATAGAATAGAATGATTTTTATTCAATATTGATTATTACATAATACTTATTGAAAGTAATTTTTTATTATCACTGTCAATATTCGTATAGGATATAAATTTTAGCTAATCAGCAAATTTTTGTAAATTTTATAAAATTTGGTAGATATCTGCCAATTAACACGTTCACCGCCAGTGTATCATTTTTGCTCACGTATGTTTTTTTTTTATAAGAGAGGGGTGACAAACGAGCACACAGTCCACCTGATGTTATTACGGTGTGTATCAAAATGATACACCATTCTGTTTGCGTTCAAAGCATTGTGTATCGTTAATGCTCACGGTTTTCATACATTTTATATGCAGAAAATAAAGCTCTGGCCTGGGACAATCTTTTGGTGTATTTGGGTTTGGGATACGATGAGTAAATACTTCAGAAAATATGAAATTTTACATCTGGAGGCAACTAAAAAATACACTTAGCACTTTTTGCAAATTATAATATATAAAAACTCAAAAAGAAAGGTAACATATTCAATGGGTATTATTGAAACACTTGCGGCTCAAAAAAGTTTCACAAACCGAATATAATATGGTATAAATTTGGGGCGCCGTTTTGGTTTTACCCCCATTTTGAACGAACTCTTTTTCTGCTAAAAGTTTTAAAACACTTACAATTTTTTGAATGAAGTAATGAGTTTCATTTTGTTTTGGCCTCAAAAGTCGAAGATTGGCGTCATTTTTGCAGAAAAAAGTAAAGCTAGAATTGCATATTCACGAAATTCAAGTTATCCTCATTTCTTTTTGGCAGAGTACTCGTTGTATAGAAAATGGGCGTTTACTAAACTTGTGCCCAAATGATTTCGAATGCTAGTTTACGGTACCATTTGGTGCAACAGCGTAAGGCAGACACATAGGTTGGCATCTGGTCACTAAGGTCTACGGAAGATTTCCCCTTATTATAATCAGCAATACACTTCGGTTTCGGTGGCAATATAGTGGCTCTTCTATTATTGTTAGAGACGACCACAAGTTTTCGTAGTAAGCATTCTCACATCTCTCTTATCACGCCATTTTAGTACTACTATTCCATCTCTACATTGCTTGGCTGCCATTTCTCCTTTTTGGAACGAAGTTCCTTTTCGGACGGTACGAATTTGGCGGATGGGGGCTAGGCGAGAAAAAGTGTAAGATTTTTCCGTCACGACCCCTTTTGACGTAGTGTAGACGGCCTTAAGAAAGCGAGATGGAATAATATCCATCTCCCTCGCACTTTTTCTTATCTTGCCATGAAAGAAATATTATCTTATTTTAAATGACGCTTCATTTTAATAGACGCTAGTAATTAATTTATTTGTATTTGTTTAATCAATAATATAATACGTTTATCAATAATAATATACTACGAAAGGAACTTCGTTCCAACCGAGTGTTCCACGACACTCACGCATGTTTTTTCAATTTAGCCTGCATTACTTTCTTCGGTAAATACTCTCTATTGGCCCTCAGTGTACCCACCAGCACGGCTAGCATGGGCTGGGGACAAAAATGTATCCCACGATTATATCCACTGACAAGAGATAAAATTATCTTGTTATGTCAAACGGGGAGAAGTATATAAGAGTATATCCCCGTTTGATATAACGAGTAGACATATTATATTTATATCCCCCGTCCGTAGCATAGAGCCAAATGAAAGATAAAAAATTATGCTTTTTTGACATTTGAAAGGGACAATTTTATCCTAGTTCATTGGACCTTAGAACCAATTGGACCTGTTCTTGGTTTATATTCATACAAAAAAATCTATCTAAGCTTAAGTCTATCTTCCATTTTATCTATTGTGGATATTATATCCACTGGTGTGCCCATGCTCGAAGGGTGGATAAAACTAAACGAGGGGATAAACATTTTCTCCTTTCCCCGGGGATAAAATTGTCTCCTGCCCATGCTAGCCCCGCAGATAGGTTTTCTTTTTTCTCAAACGCGTGACGAGGGAATACTCGTATAACAATTATCGTTATGTGTATCATAAAGGATACACATGGCCTAAGAAATTTGACAACTAACAAAAGTGTTTGGTAGACCAGTGTATCATTTAGGATACACACAGTGGCGAAGCTAAGGCTCCAAACTAGGGCAAGCCCAAGATATGGTTTTGTTGTTTTTAGCAGTTTTATAAAAATACACCAATCTTAATCTGTCTCCACTCTTCAGTTTCATATTCAGTGCTGTCGAGGACGTGTTTAACAAAGCACACAGAAGGCATACTACTACTAGATATATTATATGACATATTAGCAATGGCATACCTTCGGTGGCTTTGAAAAAAGCCGTTTGGATCTGCTTGAGCGAAAGAAAAAGATATTTACATACAACACAATACATGAACAAAAGAAAAGCATGAACAAAGTACAAACAAACTATGTACAAAATTAAAAAAAAACAAATTATTTATATTCTAAATCGAATCCTCTGTTTCTTAAGGAAAGATTTGATTACATCCGCGTAAAATGTTGGTGAACGTTTTAATTGTACGAATAACTGTTTTTCAATTGCGATAATTGATAAGTCTGAAAGACGCTCTTGACCTTGTGTAATTCTCAAATAAGTATGGATGCGCTTCAGAGATGAGAAAGCACGTTCCGCGGAGGAACTTGTGGCTGGAATAGTTACGACAAGATAAGCTAACTTTAAAAGCTGGGGAAGGGACCTCTTCAAGACTATTTTCGTTTATAAACTCAATGAGTTCGAAAACATTCCGGTCTTTTAATTCAGGGGAGGAATACAATGAAATTGGTTTTTCAATGTTTGTTTATCTAAATGGTTTGCGTAATTTTAGAGATACACAGATCAGGCGTTGGTTTCGGCGTGGATATGAGCTGTTTTTTCTCAACAAAGTTTAAAGATTTTACCTTTTCCTCGCCAATTAGCACTTTAACACACTTCAATTCATCACAAGGAACACTATTATCCTCCATTTTCACTAAAAATCTATAAAAAAGCATAAATTTTCAACTCGCAATATTTATTAACATCATCATCATTACAGCCCTCCACAAGTTCACTGCTGAACATAGGCCTTCCCAAGGAATGCCACAAAGCACGGTCCTGAGCCACCTGCATCCATCGACTTCCTGCATGTCTTACCAAGTCGTCACTCCATCTAGTGGGGGGACGCCCTACACTTCATCCGCCGCGGTACGAGGCCGCCACTCGAGAACCTTTTTTTCCCATCGGTTGTCGGTTCTTCGAACTATATGGCGGGCCCATTGCCACTTCAGCTTACTAATCCGTTGGGCTATGTCGGACACTCTGGTTCTACTGCGGATATCCTCATTTCTAAGTTTATCACGTAGAGAAACTCCGAGCATAGCACTCTCTATAGCTCGCTGAGCGACCTTGAGCTTCCTCATCCAGCCAGCAGTGAAGAACCACGTCTGAGTTCCATAGGTCATAACTGGCAACACGCACTGGTTGTACAGTCTCGTTTTCAAGTTTTGAGGTATACCTGACGAGAAGATGTGCCGTAATTTCCCGAACGCTGCCCAGCCGAGTTGAATCCGTCGATTGACCTCTCGGTCAAAGTTGGACTTACCTAGTCGGACTATTTGTCCCAGGTAAGCATACTCGTCAACAACTTAGAGCTTAGTGCTCCCAACAACTGCCAGCATAGGTGTGACATGGACGTTATACATGATCTTTGTTTTGTCCATGTTCATCTTAAGACCTATCCGTTGGGAGGCACTATTAAGGTCATTGAGCATAGTGCTTAGGTCCTACAGCGATTCTGCCATAAGGACTATACCGTCAGCAAATCGAAGGTGAGTGATGTACTCGCCGTTGATGTTAATACCGTATCCTTTCCAGTCCAGAAGCTTGAGAACGTCTTCCAATGCAGCGGTGAAGAGTTTCGGGGATATAACGTCACCCTGTCTTACACCTTTCTGCATAGGTTTCGCAGTTTGGTTCTGCACTCGGATAACCATCGTAGCCCGTAGACCACTGAAGGGACTGCAGCACCGCTCAAATTTCGACGGAATCAAAGGCTTTCTCATAATCCACATACGCCAGACATAGTGGCAAATTGTACTCCTCGGACTTCTGTACAATTTACCGAAGGGTATGTATGTCATATCAACTGAACAGACAGATCTCCAAATGCATGCGGCGGGACTTACGCAACTTTAATACTGCTCGTATTGAAAGAGCGATCCAGCGGAACCATGGCTCCAAAGTCTTTGCCAGAGATCTGTCTGCCAGAAAGAGCCAACTGTCGAAGCTGAAGACCGAATGTAGCAGCAGTCACCTGAGATTTTAAATAAGATTGAGAGGTTCTATGGGCAGCTGTTCATATCATCGTTGGAGCCACACGCAAGTGTGAGTAACGATCCAAGTGCAAGTCTTATCCGACACTATTCCGATGATATTCCGGACGTCAGTCTGAGCGAGATTAGAATGGCCCTCCAGCACCTTAAAAACGGCAGAGCCCCAGGCGAGGATGGAATTACAGCGGAGCTTCTGAAAACCGGTACTTGAAGTCCTTCAAAAGCTCTTTAATTCCGTCCTCCATGGTAGCACTACACCGGAGGCGTGGAGCAGAAGTGCGGTGGTCTTGTTCTTCAAGAAAGGCGACAACGCTGTCTTGAATAACTACAGACCGATTTCCCTTCTGAGCCGCGTCGACGTGCTGTTTTCGAGAGTCATTACTAATCGTCTCGCATGCAGACTCGACGATTTCCAGCCTCCCGAACAAGCCGGTTTACGAAAAAGGCTTTAGCTCCATGTACCTCAGGAAATCCTATTATATCCCAGCGCAACTTGTCTATCTCTTCTTCCAGCTCCAGGATCTTCTCGTCAGTCCTCAGGGTGAGTGCGTTGTATGTTTCCAGGTCTAGTCGTCTTAGGTGGCAACCGAACCTCCACCGGAGATTCTTAACACCCCCTGCCCCGCCGTTACCATGGTCACCACTCGCCACTACACGGGGGATAGTTGGATAGATTGGGACGATAGTTATTACTTATATTATATTAAGAATTACAGTACATAACATGTGACAGAGGAGTGATTTGGGCACTGAGCGCTCTGTGAACCGCAATTCCGGCATAGAACACTGACACCGCGTGGTGGTCGGCGGTGTGTTAACCGTTATCGAGAATCGAGTTGGACGCAAAAACTGAGGCTAACAATTCGACTTTATCCTTTGCAGCATGACTAGTGAATCGTCCTCCCTGTGCAGAGATAGAAAGGATGGCTGATAGAAGTTCCCTTGGACAGACTTGGTGAGAGACCGCGAAGAAAGTTGAACAAGTTTCTCGCCAATTCTGGTGATGTGCTCTGACTTTGCCTTGGCAATAACTCTTTTGAAGTACCTTGTGTGTTTGTATTATCATCATGTCATATTATCATATTTTGATTATTCATCAAACAAGTTAGACGTGGGCGTTGAATGAACGAACAGTTTTTTTAGACCGTTTATTGGGCGTCAACTGTTAGACTTGTTTACTGATAAACTAGTTTATTCGTGACCGACATTATTATTGTATCGCGCAGTCGACGAGTGAACAGGAAAACTTCCGGAAAAAAGTATTTCGCTAGCCACCCGACGACCAAACAGTTCGTTCACTTCATGCCTACTTCCTTGTTTTGCTAACGACTCTTTTCAAAGGACATTGCTCTGCGCCCATACATTGTTCGCCCTGGAACCAAGAGCATCGGAAAATTATGTGATGCATTTTCGATAATTAGTAAATTCCTATGTGATCGTATTTTTATAGCGGACTAGCTGCAGAATAGATATATTTAAAAAAAGTATCAGATTTTGAGGTTATAATCGAACCACGAACATTATGGTTTTTCATAGCTCCGAGTAATTTTTAGAAACTGAAAACAATATCCAAAACATTTAGCTATTTTAGTTCCTACCTAGATAATTGGGTATTTAGTTTTTGTTCTAAAGACTAAGTGTAAGTAAGTGCAACGTATAAATGCATAGAATATAGTCGCGTCTACTATCTAGTGCATTTGCAAGCGTGGGCGTCTGGACGGCACTGTTAAAACGCGTGACCATGAAAACAGCTTTACCAATTACATAGTAAGTTGTTTTTAAACCTACATTAACTTATTATTTTTGAATTAGAAATAAAACACAGATTTAATTTCATGTTTATTGTTCATCTTCTAAGTACATCACGAGAATCTGAATATGCAGACAAAGTAGAAATTACAGAAAGAGGTGCAGTCCATTGTTGTACACAGTGACGAATCTGTTCATCTTCCAAGAACATAGAACCAACAGCAGAGCCACAATTTACATAAAATACATTTTCCATTGCGTATGCGTAAGTCCGTTTATGAGTGCCAGGTTATTGTTTGAGCGGTACACAGTTACGAAAATCACAGCAAGGTAAATCGTTTTTGAAAGCAATCAGAGTCCGTTAAAATAGCCAAGTCGTAATATTCAATAGATAGTCGAAAGTCCCAAAATACACCGATATAATTACGAAGAGGCGAGCGACAGCGACGCCAATGTAATTGACAGAGTGAGCACAGGTGAGACTGACAAGTGACAAGTGACCATTTAGTGAAGTCAAAATAGGGTGCTAAATACGATACGATTTATCGATATTTACTATGGCCATACGTTACAAACAGTATAACATCAACTTTTGTCATACGATAATATTAATACCATAACAGTATACTTTACTTATAATGACACGATACTTCTCTACTTCTTCTATACTTGTAACAATATTAATAATAACATGTAGTCTACAATATTGATTTTTTTTAAGAAAACATTCATGAAGTAACAATACGTGTTTCTTTTATATTCATCATTATTACAGCCCTTCACAAGTCCACTGCTGAACATAGGCCTCCCCCAAGGAATGCCACAAAGCACGGTCCCGAGCCACCTGCATCCATTGACTTCCTGCATGTCTTACCAGGTCGTCACACCATTCAGCGGGGGGACGCCCTACACTTCGCCTGCCCGTACGAGGCTGCCACTCGAGAACCTTTCTTCCCCATCGGTTGTCGGTTCTTCGAGCTATATGGCCGGCCCATTGCCACTTCAGCATACTAATTCTTTGAGCTATGTCGGTTACTCTGGTCCTACTGTGGATATCCTCGTTTTAAGTCTATCACGCAGAGAAACGCCGAGCATAGCCTCTCGATAGCTTGCTGAGCGTCCTTGAGCTTCCTCATGCGACCAGCAGTAAAGGACCACGTCTCAGATCCATAGGTCATCACTGGCAACACGCACTGGTTGTACAATCTAGTTTTGAGGTTTTGAGGTGTCTAACGAGAAGATGTGTCGTAATCTCCCGAACGCTGCCCAGCAAAGTTGGACTTACCTAGTCGGACTATTTGTCCCAGGTAAACATATTCGTCAACAACTTCGAGCTTAGTGCTCCCAACTACTACCGGCATAGGTGTGACATGGACATTAAACATGATTTTTGTTTTGTCCGTGTTCATCTTAAGACCTATCCGTTGGGAGACACTATTGAGATCATTGAGCATAGTGCTTAGGTCCTCCAGCGATTCTGCCATAAGGACTATATCGTCGGCAAATCGAAGGTGAGTGATGTACTCACCATTGACGTTAATACCGTATCATTTCCAGTCCTGTAGCTTGAAAACGTCTTCCAATGCAGCGGTGAAGAGTTTCGGGGATATTACGTCACCTCTTACCTCTCTATATTAATTGTCGTAAATTCGTAAGTGATCGTTTATTTAAAAGTAAACCACACACTTTTCTAAACAATCATTAAAAAACCCTGAATAATAATGATCATGATGAAATATGTAGGTTTTGTTCACTTCAGCATTATTCTAACTAACTATAATTTAAAATCGAGTATGACCTCATTCATTACTATGGGTTTTTAAATCATACTTTATGGGAATAATAAGAAAGGAAAGGTATTGAATGAAATTGCACTTTATTCGAAATAAATTCAAAATGTGATTCAGATTAAAAAATATGCAACATTGGGCATCCCTAATCATTTTTCGACAACACGTGACGTTTGGCGAAGATGGCGGTGATTAATATTATTAGTCGAATATAATACTTTTTAATGTTCATTTTGGCATGCAGCTAGTCCGTGTTATAAAAGTATTTGCAACTAATATAATAAAATAGACAATTAATTATCGTGTATGTCCGATGCTTTAATTGCACGGGGCGATTTTGGACATTGTCCTTTCGGATTATTTAAATGTGACTCTCATTCTCCTATACGTGCTCCAACGATGACTCATTGAGTGGAGACTGTTGTATCTAAATAGGCTCTATTTCTATTTACTTAATTAAAAGATTTTAGTATCAGTCAAGAATTAAAGTATTAAGTCAATTAGTAGTTAGCCGCGTGCTATCAGAGTGAAGGAACGCATCAGTCCATTTCATTCCAAAAGTGTCTTAAGAAACCAAGGCTATGTGCAGTACCAGAAAGATCTCGTGGCTTTCTTTTAAAGAATATAGGCGACAAACGAGCACACAGTCTACCTGATAGTAAGGGATGCTGTGGCCCATAACATTTACTTTTATCCTCGAATAAGAAGTTGTCACCCCTGAGGACTAAAATGAAATGCCTCGTTTTCAGTAAAAGAGACTCCGGTTCTCACACTCATCATACGAAACACACCAGCATTAAGCTGCTATATTACTCTAGTGTTCTGTGATAGCGTGGTCCTTCCCCGGTCGAATCGACCCATTACTGTTACAACCATAACAAAGCCGCAGTATGGCTTTACAGTTACGCCAGGCGTGAAATACCCTAACCGGCGACAGGGAGTGGCGCCGAAGGTGCGAGACGTACTGCGATCGTCAATTTATCTATCAGACGTAACGATTAAGAGAAATCCTCCTTAATCCTTCCTACCACTAGAGAGGTCCAGGACAAACAGTGGTCTTTTATGGGCTTATGAAAAATAGTGCTATTGTTTTATTTAATGTGGTGGCGGTGTAAAAACCATCAACCCGTACCTACCGTGGGTTTTGTAAGATGCAACTAGGGGAAATACCATAAATATACTACGACATACACATGGCGGTATAACCACCGCGTATATACCAGATGTAAACCTTCACCGAAGATGGGGAAATGCATCATAGGTACGAAACTGTTGGTTTTGCTCCTGCTAATTCCCTATTTTATGACTCTTTAAAACCGACTTCAAAAAAGGAGGAGGTACTTAATTCGACTGTTTTTTTTTTCAGAACTTTTTTCTAGGTGAACCGATTTTGATGATTTTTTTTTATTTGATAGCTGGTGCTTCTCATACGGTCCCATATAAATTTGATCAAGATCTGGTAGTTTTTGAGTTATCCATAAAAATGCGTTAAATTGACTTCGACTACATTGATGATGTTCTAATTTTATACAAAATATTTAATTTTACCACTTGTTAATAAATAAGTAAGAGATAGTTATATGCCCAAATACTCAAACGTTACATATAATTTTAAGATGTCGTTAAGTCTCGTGCTGTCTCTATCACTTTAAGTCAAAGTGACACCTTGAGTAAATAACGCTTGAGTATTTGGCCAAGAGACCCTTAAAAATTTATTAAAGATGCAAAAAATTCATTAAAAGACACACCACAGCTGACTTAGCTTAGTTTTCCTAGTGTAGTGGCGTTGGGAGTACTGGTGCTGGGATTAGTGGTAACGGTGATAGTGCACGCAATTGAGGGAGGGCGGCAGGTGCTCCTAACACTAGGTAAGACACATCATTTTATTTTATTACGCGGGTCTTAGCTAATTAATTTCTAACAATTTTAATTTAATAGATTTCTGCAAAGTAACGCCTGTTTCTATTAATTAGGTACATGAAAAATTTAATTTAGCTAAGGGTAGGCAAAATAGCGAATGAAATATTTAATGTAGGTAACTACTTATTCGACATTCTCTAGTTGTTATCTTGAGCCAGTGATATTCTATTAGTCCACCCATAAAGGTAAAAAATACACATAATAATATATAATCTTTAGGCCAGAACCCTCCCTATGGCATATGAGTAACTCCGGTTTCGTTGGAGCGATACGTGGCGAATTGGGTACTTAACGTTACCGATTTGTCACTAAATCTTGAAATAGGAACTACATCACTGATCCGAACAAATAGTAGTGTTTTCGAGGAGAGACTGCTAGTTTGAATTTAGCCTAGAATTTATATAGCTTTAGCTCCTAAATTATTGAGCACAGTTATATTGAATCACAATTTATTTTTTTCATTTGTCTATAATTATCACCAATTTCTCACTAAATCTTGGTGTAGTTTTTTTTTAATAACTTGAAGCATGCGGTGTATATTAATTGATTGTGTATTTAGTGTCTAAGTTGATATGTGCATAATCGTTGGTGTACCAATGTATTAAATAAATTACGTTCAAAAAAGTAAATAAATAACGTAAAGTTGAAAAAAAGAATTTATTCAATCAAATTATCGACTTCTATGAATTACCAAAATGGTAAATATATAATTTGACGCAGAGAGAAGGAAGGAAGGAAAGAAAGAACAACGAAAAAAATGCAAAATATAAAAAATAAAAATTAAAAAGTAAAGTTTTTGAATTTTGAGCAGGTCGAATTTTGTATATTTTCTGGGATTTTGTTGTAAAAGCGTATACATCGCACCAAGAATGAATTACTGACTCGGTGGAGTCGAGTAACTGGTACTACTAGCTTGTGTTTGTTCCTAGTATTATAGTACAGAATGAATATCACTTATTTTTGTATAACTACTTTTATTTTTGTGTACGTACATTACATTTTCATAAATGTATTGAGAGGCCAAAGTTAATATATTAATTTCCTTAAATTTTGTCGGAGCGACTCTTTAGGTTTTAAATCATAGATTGCTCTTATGGCCCTCTTCTGTAAAACAAATATAATTTTAGTGTCAGTCGCGTGTCCCCATAGCAAAATACCATACGACATTATGCTATGGAAATAGCTAAAGTAAACAAGTCTAGCTGTTTCCACACTGGTAAGATTTCTAATCTTTTTTACAGCATATGCTGCAGAACTAAGTCTGCTTGCTAACTTTGATATATGGGGGCTCCATTGAAGCTTCGCGTCTAGTGTTATTCCAAGAAAAATGGTGGTATCGACAAGACTCAGTTCCTCCCCATTTAAAATAACATTAGTATTTAATTGTCTGACATTTGGAGTCATGAACTTCATACATTTTGTTTTAGTGCTATTTAAATGCAAGTTATTAACATTAAACCAATTTACTAATTTCTAAATCATATTTTAATAATTGTCGTTTTAATTTGAAAATTAATGAAGTCTCATCAGCAAATAATACTATATTATGGTTATCCCCTACTATGTAAAGTAAGTCATTAATATATACAAGAAACAGAAAGGGGCCGAGAATCGAGCCTTGAGGCACGCCCATTTGTACTATCGACCCGGAAGAGCTCATACTATTAATGACAACTTTTGGCGTTCTGTTACTTAAATATGAAACAATTAATTTAAGAACATTACTTCTTATACCGTAGTGTTGTAGTTTCCTGATTAATGTTTCATGGTGAACACAATCGAAGCCTTTGGATAGGTCACAGAATACACCCAAAGCATCCTGTGAATTCTCCCATGCATTGAAAATATATTTAATCAGCTCAACGCCAGCATCATTTGTCAAGAATAATTTTTTGAAAAATTTTACTTAGTGTTGGCAGTACAGAAATGGGTCTAAAATTGGCGGGGTCTAATGTACTACCAGATTTAAATAAAGGTATTACTTTACTATGCTTCATCAAAACAGGAAACACACCATATTCGATACTAGTATTAAAAATAATAGCTAGTTGAGGCGCGATTATATCGATTATAGACGCAATAACTTTAACGGAAATCCCCCACAGATCCACAGTTTTCTTAATATCAATAGTTTTAAAATATTTTGCAATATCTTTTGATGATATTTTATGAAATGTAAAATTCTTTGTACACGCATTTACATTTTGTTAAAGTAATGATTCGGCAACGGCAGGAGACGAATTCAGTGACTTAGTGGTTAAGATCGGAAGATCAGTGAAATATTTCTCAAAAACCATTGCAACGTCCTGATCTGATTCCGTTAATTTGTTGTTAAAACTTAACCGGTAGTTTGAATCGCGAGAGTTGACCTTACCAGTTTCACTATTAATTATACTCCACGTCATTTTAATTTTATTAGAAGCCGTCTTCATTTTGTTGCTCAAATGCAAAAACTTGGCTTTGGAGCACACTCCTTTAAATATTTTTGAATACTTTTTTACATATTCCCTAAATTCGACGCTAGGGTTATATGACCTTTCATGGTAAAGTTCATATAACCTTTGTCTGCTCGTATGGACTCCTACTGTCGTTCATTCATTGAAAGCCTTCCGACTGTTCAAGGAGAACGTTTTAGAAGTAAAAATATTATCAAATTCATTGCAAATAAGTTTAAACACTGTTCCATACAAAAAACTAGGATCATTTTGGTATGAAAGTGATGGAAGTTTCTTCACTATGTTACTTCTAAACTTCTCCAAGCGACGTGCATTTACAGGAACAAACACAATTTTCTCATCTACTTGCTTTTTGTGAACATAAGGTAACGAAACTAACAATCCACAGTGATCAGAACTCAATTTTTGAATTATAAATTTATGTAACGGCTTAAAATTTGTAAAAATGTTATCTATACATGTTGCACTACATTCAGTAATACGCGTTGGCTCTAAAAATAAATTAAAAAGACCATATGACTTAAACAATGATCTAAATTTAATATTGGTGGAGGAAGCTACGAGGAGATTGATATTAAAGTCTCCACAACAACATTAAGCAACAAAATCAGCTACAAAAGCTTTCATGTGCTGTTGTCGGTTTTTTTTTCTTAGTCCAGCCTTCAGTAATAAATTTTGAGCCTTATCCTAGTACATCATGCAAAACATGACGATAAATTGATATATCGATATTTATCACCCGATATATATCCATACTGTTGAAAAATAAATACATATATCGATATATTTTTTCACTTGCCCATCCCTAATATGAGGTCGTACGACGCCTTTTCTGCCTAGGTCCGTGTGGGTAGGTACAACCTTCTCAGCTATTTCTCCCGCCTAATAGTAGTGCTTGCACTGCTCTCAGAAGGATAGAGAGCCAATATACTTACATACTGTGAGACATTCCATCTCAGTCCTCAGAGAAGACAACGCATCTGTAGCCTTCTATGCTTGAAGTTGATTGCAGGGGTCCATGGATTGCAGTAGCCACTTACCATCAGTTAGATTGTAAGTTCTGTCGTCACTTCAGTTTTATATAAAAAAAAAATTACACCAACAAAACTAATTTTAAAATACACCGGCTCAAATCGTAATGACTTTGCTACTTACGATGTTTAATCTGTTACTTTAAAAAGTCACTGATAGTGCAGAGGCCAACGACCGTTTCATTCATCTCCTGTCACCGGCCGAATGATCCATCGACACCTCACTATTGACAGGTTACTTGGAATTTATACGCATTGGAAAGGCACTGGAGTAACCTATAGACCGGTCCCAGAGATAACTTAGATAATTTAAAATAAAAAATTTGTGCAACCGACTTCAATATAAATTATTAAGAATAACTCAAAAACTATTGGTCAGATCTTGATCAAATATATATGGGACCACATGAGAAGCACCAGTTTTAACACACACAAAAAAACATACAGTCGAATTGAGTACCTCCTCCTTTTTGAAGTCGGTAGAAAATACTTTATATTTCTAACTACATAACTAAAACTATAGCGATTGAATACACATGATAGTTTTATTAAATATCATGAAAGAAGAGGAGAAAAAGTAAATGGAACAGACCGAAGTCTTTAATACACATCAAACAATAAAATGAGGGTGCAAAATGTGAGCGTGTGAATAAACTGCTTAAAGATCCGGCGGCCATTGGAATAAAGACATCTTTACGTGAAATTTTATTAGCTAAGCCTAGAAAAAAAAGCTTATTTTTTAGCCTAGTTCGAAAAAAGAGGAGTTCTTAATTCGACTGTATGTTATTTTTTTGTACTCATAGGTATGTATGTTACGCAATATCTTTGTCACTTGTGAAGCGATTTTCATAATATTTTTTTTGTTATATAGAATTATACTATATAACAAAAAATATATATATATTATACGGGCTTGTCCCATATAAATTTAAAGAAAAAATTCAACCCGTAAGGGTTCGAAAATAGGTGATGGAGTTTTTTATGAAACTATTTAAACGACATTCGATATTTAAACGACTTGTGATATTCCTTTGTCCACTCAAAAGGGTCAAAAATTTAACTTTTAATAAAAAGTAAGAGCCTACTTCAAAGTAATAAAATGAATAAAATAATATCTGTATAATAGCTTCTGAAGTTAGGACTTTAATACTCACTAGCACTGACTGACTTAGCACTTACTTCTGAAGCTATTATGTAAAAATTATTTTATAATTTTTAGTTCCCTGAAGTCAGCTTTCACTCGTTATTAAAAGTCTAGTTTTTATCTATTCCAGTGGTTCTAGAACCGTGTACACAGCAAAGACTCTCGGCCACACAAAATTAACAAACTCATCTCAGTGCCTTCCCTCCCGCAGTTCGGAAGCAGAGGTCAAATTGTAATTTAATTAATCCTACACCCGTACCAATACATTACGTTCGATCTTACGATTTAATCGATTTACGAGTACTGATTCTCGATGAATTTTGTAACATACTAGATTGAGAAATTGAAAGGGATGTTTATTAACATTGTTAATATTTTATACACTCGATAATTTCATTGTTTTGGTACAAGATACATATATCCGTAAAAAATTCGTTTATTCAAAAATGAATGTTATAATTTTTAACACTTTGATAATCTTTTTTGATAGCGTCTTGTCTTATCCTTCCTTTATTGAATCCATTGAACAATTATTTAACTAAAGAAAATGTCTCAAAAACACTATTTTTTTTAACACTTCTTAAATAACTACTAATTGGCTCTGTTGATAAAGATAAGTCATCGCTATAACAAATGTAAATAAACAAAATGCAGAGTGATGTGTGGCGACTGGCGAGTTAGTTTTATACGTGGTAGAGCTATGCTGCAGCTATATTATGATTGTAGCACGAATGAGTCGGCTCGACTGGGGAGTTATAGTAGATAGATAGTTATCGATATTATATTTTTATTCGCTTTTTTACCTGCTTTCGCTTGGCATTTATTTATTAGAATGGTCCCGCAAAAAAATCACTTATTATTAATTAAAATTCTGAATACTTTTCTAATGGCCAACCACGAACTTTGTAGCTTATCCAAAGACCTAAAAATTTTAGTGAAACGGGTGAATGGGTGATGAAAATAGGGATAGTTTTCTGATTCTCGAAAAATGATCGAATGGGTTCTTTGAATTATTAAAAACCATGTTTTCAATTAAACAAGAAAAATTTATGTTTATTGACTTATTTAAATATGAATACTTTAGTTTTAAATTTTAACCGCGGTTGCACCCGCATTTTATATTTCCTTTTTTCAGTCCTTTTTACATCTGACAGTGGGCAAGACGATATTTGAAATAAGTTCAACACTAGATTTTATTCTATATATTTTTGTTAGAGATCATTTAAAACGAACACGAAAAACAGATGCACAAGCTTTACTTGTAATTTTCTGATCCGGACATGGAGTTGCAAAATTTTTTGTTAGTCGCCAATGGTAATTTTTTAAAAAGTAAAACGGATAAAATTTTTTCGATCGTAATAATTACGCGTTTTGCTATAAGTACTAGTTCCATTTTCTATCCAACCATTACAGCCTATAAAAGTCTACAGCTGAACATAGGCCTACCCATAGAGTGCCTCACAACAGATTTCTCCATAGTTGCGGCGGGTTTGCAAACGCAGTATATTTTGTAAAATGCTGTTGCCCATCTCCTGAACGACAAGTTAAAGAAACGTTGGAAAGCAATAAAACCAACAAGTAAACCAACAAGGAAACGTCCTTAAGATGTTAATAATAATTTCCATAAATTGAACAATACGAAAATGGTTTATTTATAATATTGAAATTGTTTAGTAGTGGATTACTGTCTAAAGAGTGCCTTTTCCTACATTCCGACAAAAATAATAAAATCGTCAACAACGAATTGCATCAATTGACAATCATACGAAAAGAGACAATAAAACAATTATTTTTTATAGTAGGGTGATTACCGAGCTCACATTCCAACTGACGGTAAGTGGATGCTGTGGGTCGTGGAGGGGGGCGTTCCTTGTGTTCCTGATGCGCCTTGCCTGAGAAGGAGTATGGGGAGGAGAGGTCCTCCCCCGAGAAGGGGCTGCCATGGGGCGGCCGGCGCTGGTGGGGCTGCGGATATGTGCGAAAGCGTTCCCGTGGCCCTGCCAATATGCGGCGAATGTGGAACACCATGGGGTTTTAGCCGTTGCGAGTCCGACATAACCCGTCCTTGCCCCCGCGAGCCGGGTATGCGTAGGCATTACCCCATGAAAAAAAGGGTCTCTTCTTACCCCTGAGTCCTAACATGGAATGCCTCTTTACCAATAAAAAGGGTCTCCGATTCTCTACATTCACCATACGAAACACAGCAGCATTATTCTGCTCTTTCACGTTGGTATTCTGTGAGTGCGATGTCCTACCCAAGTTGAGCCGACCCATTCGTGCTGCAGCATACACCATACCATATAGCTGCAGCCTGGCTCTACCAAGTTTAATTGGTATCTCTATTTTAGTTAAGAACAATATAGATAATCGGACGAACATCATAACGTACAGCATTCTAAGAAATTAAATTATTGCCTTCTCCATTCTAATCAGTCGCCTTTGATTTCGTGTGCCAACCCCTGCGGCGTCTGCGAGATTGATGATAAACACGGCTTATTATACATCGACGGTTAAAATAAATAAAACGCAACTGAATATCAACGGATCAATGACTCCTGATATGAGTAATATGATTTGTGATGGAGAAAGTGATTCATCAAAAGTTATTGTATCGCGAATTTTTTGTATGCTATATATTATGTTTGTTAACTTTAACGTTTACCTTCTGATGCAAAAGAGACCGACGATCTTTGCTAAGCGGTTAGAAGTAACTGTATGAGACGATTAAGAGTTTGCATTTTCGAACAAGCCTATATCCAGTAGTGGACTAACGCGGGTTCTTGGTGATGAGAACATATAATTTTTTTTTTGGACTATAACTTGAAAAATGGAAATGAATCGAAACAGGACAGGGAAAGCTTTTAAATTACCGTGCACACAATCATAGTCTATGCTATAGAATAGAATATTTTTTATTCAATATAGATCACACGTGTAATTCTTATTGAAAGTCATTTTTTACTTTACCACTGATTCGAAACAAAACCTCTGTCCTGGGGAGAACCAGCAAGAAACCCAGCGGGACTTTTTTTTTTTAAGTAAATTTTACATTAATGGTTGTACAAACTATATAAGTACTACTTGGAAGCGACCACCTCATTCCTAGGGGTTATTATCAACCATGTATTCATTTCATCATCATCATCATCATCATCATTACAGCCCTTCACAAGTCCACTGCTGAACATAGGCCTCCCCCAAGGAATGCCACAAAGCACGGTCCTGAGCCACCCGCATCCATCGACTTCCTGCATGTCTTACCAGGTCGTCACTCCATCTAGTGGGGGGACGCCCTACACTTCGTCCGCCGGTACGAGGCCGCCACTCGAGAACCTTCTTTCCCCATCGGTTGTCGGTTCTTCGAGCTATATGGCCGGCCCATTGCCACTTCAGCTTACTAATCTGTTGGGCTATGTCGGTCACTCTGGTTCTACTGCGGATATCTTCATTTCTAAGTTTATCACGCAGTGAGACTCCGAGCATAGCCCTCTCCATAGCTCGCTGAGCGACCTTGAGCTTCCTCATCCGGCCAGCAGTGAAGGACCACGTCTCAGTTCCGTAGGTCATCACTGGCAACACGCACTGGTTGTACAGCCTCGTTTTCAAGTTTTTAGGTATACATGACGAGAAGATGTGCCGTAATTTCCCGAACGCTGCCCAGCCGAGTTGAATCCGTCGATTGACCTCTCGGTCGAAGTTGGACTTACCTAGTCGGACTATTTGTCCCAGGTAAACATATTCGTCAACAAATTCGAGCTTAGTGCTCCCAACAACTACCGGCATAGGTGTGACATGGACATTAAACATGATCTTTGTTTTGTCCATGTTCATCTTAAGACCTATCCGTTGGGAGGCACTATTGAGGTCATTGAGCATAGTGCTTAGGTCCTCCAGCGATTCTGCCATAAGGACTATATCATCGGCAAATCGAAGGTGGTGATGTACTCGCCATTGATGTTAATGCCGTATCCTTTCCAGTCCAGAAGCTTGAAAACGTCTTCCAATGCAGCGGTGAAGAGTTTCGGGATATAACGTCACCCTGTCTTACACCTCTGCAGTTGGATAGGTTTCGTACTCTGGTTCTGTACTCGGATAGCCATCGTAGCCCTACTGTACAAGCACTTCAGCACTTCGATATACCGACAGTCAACTTGGCACCGCTGAAGGACTGCAGCACCGCCAAATTTCGACGGAATCAAAGGCTTTCTCATAGTCCACATACGCCAGATATAGTGGCAAATTGTACCCTCGGACTTCTGTACAATTTGCCGAAGGGTATATGTGGTCTATGGTGCTAAAGCCTTTCGGAAACCGGCTTGTTCGGGAGGCTGGAAGTCGTCGAGTCTGCGTGCGAAACGATTCGTAATGACTCTCGAAAACAGCACGTAGACGCGGCTCAGAAGGGAAATCGGTCTGTAGTTCTTCAAGAGAGCATTGTCGCCTTTCTTGAAGAACAAGACCACCGCACTTCTGCTCCTCGCCTCCGGTGTAGTGCCACCATGTGGGACGGAATTAAAGAGCTTCTGAAGGACTTCAAGTACCGGTTTTCCACCCGCTTTCAGAAGCTCCGCTGTAATTCCATCCTCGCCTGGGGCCTTGCCGTTTTTAAGATGCTGGAGAGCCATTCTAATCTCGCTCAGACTGACGTCCGGGATATCATCGGAATAGTGTCGGATAAGACTCGCTCTTGGATCGTTACTCACACTTGCGTGTGGCTCCAACGATGATGTGTACAGCTGCCCATAGAACCTCTCAATCTCACTCAAAATCTCAGGTGTCCCGGAAACGACGCTGCCACACTCGGTCTTCAGCTTCGACAGTTGGCTCTTTCTGGCAGACAGATCTCTGGCAAAGACTTTGGAGCCCTGGTTCCGCTCGATCGCTTCTTCAATACGAGCTGTATTGAAGTTGCGCAAGTCCCGCCGCATGCATTTTGAGATCTGTCTGTTCAGCTGCCTGTATGCTATCAAATCTACTGAAGATTGCAGCTTCATTTCCCGTCTAACAGCCATGAGATTAAGAGTGTGATCGGAGAGTTTTGTGTTCTTCTGCGGCGGGTCTTACAAAACTTAGCTCCGACCGCATGGACAGTTTCCACGAGCTTGTCATTCATATCGTCCACTGCATTGCAATCTTCTAGGCACTGAAAACGGTTTTGTAACTCGAGCTGAAAGGTTTCGGGACTTTGGATTAGAGCACGAGGGGGACGGAGCGTTGACTTCATTAGACGACATCTCTCCAACTTAACGTTTAGGTTCAGTGTGCCTCTAACCATTCGGTGATCGCTACCAGTTTTCACCCTCGCGATCACTGAGACATCACTGAACAGTTGGCGTCTAGTCGTCATAATGAAGTCAATCTCATTTTTTGTCGAACCGTCGGGGCTCGACCAGGTCCACTTCCTGTGGGGCCGCTTCTGGAAGAAAGAGTTCATCATAAAGAGTCCCTTTTTCTCCAATAAGGTCGGCCAGCTGCTGGCCCCCTTGTTCCGTTTTGTAATCCGAATTTCCCTACTTTCAGCTCACCGTTCTCTCTTGTGCCTAGCTTTGCGTTGAAGTCTCCCATTAACACCGTATAGTGGGTTTTAGAGGAATGCATGGCTCTAGAGATATCCTCATACATTTCCTCCACCTCCTCATCGGAGTGTGCCGAAGTTGGTGCGTAAACCTGTATGACCTTCAGCGAATACCGTTTGGTGATTCTGAGTATAAGGTACGCAACCCTCGTCGACACACTCCCAATTTTAACGTTGTTAACGAGAGACTTGTGGACGATAAATCCGACACCTCCTTGGGACAGATGGTCGCCCTCCGGTGATAGAACAAGTTGCCGGATTCGAGGATTACCGTGTCCTCCCCCTCTCTTCGGACCTCGGATAATCCTATAATATTCCAGCGCAACTTGTCTATCTCTTCTTCCAGCTCCAGGATCTTCTCGTCAGTCCTCAGAGTGCGTGCGTTATAAGTTGCCAGGTCGAGTCGTCGTAGGTGGCAACCGAACCTCCACCGGAGATTCTTAGCACCCCCTGCCCCGCCGTTACCATGGTCGCCACCGTAGCCAGGAATAGCGGGGCCGCCGGGGACTGGGGGCCGTCTCTTCGTAACTTTCTTCATTGGGGGGGATATTGCCGTAGTTGCCACGCTTGGCGAGCGGGTTGGCAACCGCAGTTTTTTTATTATTATTTGCTGTTATCAGAAAGATGCTGCTGCCCATCTTCTGCCTCAGTTTCCCTCTGTCGCCTCTTACGACACCCACGGGAAGATATGGGGTAGTGGGTATTCTAACCCGCCACTACACGGGGAACAACGAATACAACAACAACAGGGTTATTAGAGTATAAATATTCATTTCTACTATAATATCCCTTTTTATACAGTTGGTATACTTATTATAACTTGGTAATAGAGAGAGCCTGTACACTTTCCGGCACCTTGTTGTAGTAGCGTATACATTGCCCCAAGAATGAATTACTGACTTTGTGGAGTCGAGAAACTGGTATCACTAGCTTGTGTTTGTTCCTAGTGTTTACAGAATGTATATCACTTTTTTTACTAAAACTACCTTTGTTTTTGTGAACATACATTAAATTTTCGTAAATATACTGAGAGGCCAAAGTTAATATATTTATTTCTTTAAATTTATCTCTAAGAGACTCTCTCGGTTTTAGGTTGTAAATAGTTATGCTGTGGAAATAACTGAAATAAACTAATCTAGCTGTCTCGACACTAGTGAGACCTCTAATCTTTTTTACAGCATAGGCTGCAGAACTTAGTCTGCTTGCTAGTTTGGATATATGGGAGCCCCACTGAAGCTTTGCGTTGAGAGTGATGCCAAGAAAAACAGTGGATTCAACAGGGCTCAGTTCTTCTCCATTTAAAAATACACTGGTACTCAGATTTTTAACATTCGTTGTTGTAAATTTAATACATTTAGTTTTATTTCCGTTTAAATGTAGATTATTAACGTTAAACCAATGCTCAAATTTTGATATAGCATTATTCACTTCGTCACATTTAAATAATTGACGTTTAAGTTTAAAAATCAAGGAAGTATCATCAGCAAATAATACTATATCATGATTATCCCCTACAAGGGAAGGTAAGTCATTAATATACACTAGAAATAGGAATGGGCCGAGAATCGAGCCTGAGGGACACCCATTAGTACAGGTGACCCGTAAGAACTTTCACCATTAATAATAACTTTCTGCATTCTATTACTTAAATATGAAATAATAAGTTTAAGCGCTGTGTTCTTGACACCATAGTACTGTAGCTTCCTGATTAATGTCACATGGTGAACACAGTCGAAGGCTTTGAAAAGGTCACAAAATATACCCAAAGCATCCTCTAAATTCTCCCATGCACAAAAAATATGTTTAATAAGCTCAAATCCAGCGTCAGTTGTCGAGCGACCCTTTGTAAAACCGAATTGATTTTTATGTAGCAATTTATTAATATTAAAGAAACTTAAGGCAGACAGGCGTTGAAGTCTCTGTATAGGGACTCGAGTGCATGTGTCAGGATCAAGGGGGCCTACTCGGGCTGGTTTGGCATCCATAAAGGGGTCAGACAGGGCTGTGTGGCTTCCTCGTGGCTGTTCAACCTATTTATGGACAGTTGTTTGGAAAATTTGAAAGTTGAAGAATGCGGGTTAAGAATGGGTGAGTTAACCGTCAAATGCCTTTTGTACGCCGATGATCAAGTCATACTCGCGTCGTCAGCGGCCGATTTGCAAATGATGGTTCATTAAAAGAAAGGGGAATGAAAGTGAACGCAAGTAAGACGAAAGTTATGGTTTTTGAAAGAGAAGAATGTAAAACGATATGTGAAATAAGAATAGAAGGGGAATTGGTCGAGCAAGTAGATGAGTTTGTGTATTTGGGATGTGTATTTAGCAGGGATGGTAGATATGATAAGGATATAGAACGACGAGTGAACGCAGGAAATAAAGTAAATGGGGCTCTACACTCTGTTGTGGAAAGACAGAATGTGTCCAAAAAGGCACGTATGGCAATTCACAATGCTGTGTTAGTACCTACTTTAATGTATGGTAGTGAAACTTGGGTGTGGTAGAAGAAGCACGAGAGTAGAATAAATGCTGTAGAAATGCGGTCATTAAGGAGTATGTTAGGGATGAATCTGAATGAGAAGACAGAGTGAGAAATTGTGTGATAAGAGAATGCTTCGGTGGTTTGGTCATGTAGAAAGAATGAATGAGGAAAGAGTGACAAAGCAAATTTATGTGGCAGATGTGAACGGCAGAGTCGGGAAGGGGCGCCCTAGGCGAAAATTTATCGACCAAATTGGCGATATATTGAAAATGGGCCAAATTAAGAGTACCCTTAACCGACGAGCGTGTATGCGTAGGTATATGGATGTGGAGGAGGCGAGAGAGGTGTGTCAGGATAGTGCCAAATAGAAGTCCATAGTCTCTGCCTACCCCTCGGGGTGACAGGCGTGAGTGCTTATGTTATGTTATGTTATGTGTAAAGAAACTTAGGCTCTGATCTAAAATTATTTTTTCAAAAATTTTACTAAATGTTGGTAGTATAGAAATTGGTCTAAAATTGGCGGGGTCTAATGTACCTACTACCAGATTTAAATAAACTAGGTCTAATGTACCTACGCATTTTGAAATGGCGGGAATATCGACAACAAAGGGACGAAGACCCACCGACCAGGCGGTAGTTCGACGGTAGAAAGGGAAGGGAGGAATGAAAGCATATAGTCTCTTTCCAGGTATTATAACATATTTTTCGGTACAGCCACACTTCTTACAGCTGCATTATGTGCATCATGAAGGGGCTCGACCAGGAAGGCAACACGCTCTCACAGAATACCAGCGTCGACAGCAAAATGCTGTCGCGTTTCATATGATGAGTACAGAGAGCGTTATTACTGGTAACGAAAATGGAATGCCTCCATTTTAGTCCTCATGGGTGTCAATGTGTATTATGCATTTTGATTATTAATAAAATAGAATGTAATTTAAATGCATTTTCATTCTTATAGTAAGTCTTTTTTAGGTATACTTTTGAAGGTCTCCCCTTTTCCTTCCACGGTCAAGCTTTTATAAAAATATTTACCGTTAGTATACTTCTTCTTTGTGGTTTTATATAAATTTTACACAAATTCGATTAATATTAAAATCAGTTTATATCTTTTAAGTAATCTAAATATTGATAGAACAAACTCCTACTTGTCTTACATGAGTTTATCTGGAACATTATTTATTAAGCAACTTCAAAAAAAGAAGTTCTCAATTCGACTCTACTTTTATTCATTAGTGTTACCTCTGATCATTTTTCTAAGTGAACCGATTTTGATTTGAAGCTGGTGGTTCTCATGTGGTCTCATACGAATTTTATCAAGATCTGATCATTACTTTTTGAGGTATACGTAATAATGCTTATTTGATTGACTTCGACTAAATTAATGATGTTCTCATTTTATTGCATGCCGTAAGCGCTAGCGCGCAGGTATGCTCTACTAGGGCCTAAAAATTAAGATTCCAACGTTTTGTCGCATGAAATCGTATCTAGCAATCATATTGTTCATATAAGTGATATAAAAAGCACATTGTCAGAAAGATAAATGATTGTTGAACTTATTAATATTTTTTTTAAATCGATTAATTGCTATTTTTACATAAAAAAAGGGGTTTTAGTGGCTTATTATAATGAAAAAACCTGACGCAGTCGCGGCAAATATTTTCACCACAGTTACACAATCGCACTGCGTGTCAGGTTTGAATCCCAACCAAAGCCAGAAGGGCTTCACTGTAGGATGTAGGACAGTAGAATAAGGACACTATAATTTATACTGGAGTAATGACATATTTGTCATTGTAATTTTTTTATTATTTAATTGAAAACAAACCGTTATTAATTCTTTGTTTTTACTCTCAGTTCCAATATCTCTCGCTAAAAATAACGCAAACATCTTCATAATTCTAACATACTACTCTGTTGTCTGCGACCTGACGCCTGTCAAGACGCAACCGAGCGGTAAAATAGAAGCTTCCACGATACGTTTAGAAAAGAATAGTATAAAAATAGATTCTACAATTTAGATTAGTACTAATATTATAATATAAAGGGCCAGTTTTATAATCTTCCGATAAAAGTTATTCATAAGTTTAAATAAATATTATAACATAAATAAATTAAAATGACAGTTGAATGAAGAAAACAGTTCAGTCGTACGTTACATTTTATATTCAGTCAGGTTATAATTTATTAGATGGATAACTTTTATCTGACAATTGAAAAATGGCCGCTTTCAAGAAGCATTATAATATTGGCAGTTTGTCCGGTTTCCTTGTCTCTATAAAAATTGTTTCAGTTTTAGAGCCCTTAGGTTTATAGATTTGTATAAATAATGGAGTAGAATCGATAAATTAAAAAAATAGCAATATAATAATGTTGTGTTAAGCTCGGTGAATGACGAGCATTGAATCTAATTCCTCAAGGATGACAGCGCATATACGTTTTGATTCTTAATCGGTGATAGTCGCCTATAGAGGTGTCTATGGGACCCAGCACACTTTTACATTACAACTCATACGATCAGGTAGATAGTCTCACTTTTACTTCTGTCATTATTAGAGCGGCCTTTCATTTTGGAATGTTCAAGACAGGAGTGTATGGTGTACTGAAAGATGACAATGTATAGGTGCCACTAGTGAGCAAAGTGTTTTTTTTCCCGTCCAAAGGATAATATAGCCAATCAGAACGGAAATAGTCTTGGTTCTGGCATTACCACATCAGAAGAAGCTTTATACGGTATATTTAGTTTTTAATTTTCATTATTATGTTTAAATGTCATGTGGTTGTCGATTATGGTGTTATCACTACAGCGGGAGAGCCCAGCAGTAGACTGATGAAGAATAGATATTGATGATAATAATGTAATTTCTGTCTTGGAGAAAATGTCTGTGCTTCAGTAGTTGTACCACTATTAATACCGGGAATGTGTATACGAGACTATTAACATTTTCTCAAATGCAATATGCAGGCAAATATCTCTCGCGAATGATAACAAAATAAATAATTGATCTTGAACGATTAAATATATAAGTAACTTAAATAATAGTAAATAAACGACTAATTGAACCGTAATTCAATAAAGGAATTATTTAAAGAAGTTTATATGGTATTTGTAGAAGTTATATGTATTTAATAAGTTTATATGTTTAACATGGAACAACGACAAACATCATCGTGATTGGAGAACTTGTAACAAAATATGATATCTGGAAAATGGCCCACTGATCAAGCTATCAGGTAAGCATGCGATCATAGTACATACTAACACTACTCAATCATACACATTTTATTCGTCAGAAAAATAAGTGACGTCTGGTGGCCCTGGGACCTAAGCCTTTCGGAAACTAAACAGCATGTGTGAGAAATAAAATTATTTCGAAAATATGGAAGTCAAGCAACGCACAGCGGACTAATTAGTCCAAAACCCAGTGTAAAGAAATGAGAGGTCAGTGTATATACACTGACCTCTGATTTCTATAAGGGTTATATCTATACTCTTTTTAATTTTTAATATGCTAATAAATTAATCTAAAGCATCAAATTAAATTGTTTATTAAATACTTTAATATAAGCCTATGTCATTGAGTAGGGTTTGTTAAAGTAACCTTAATGCTTGTAATAATTACCACGACTCTTTTAAAGTTCATCGGCACAAAATTTATCAATTATTGGATAATATTTCTATGTAGCGTTTTTTGTTTATTTTTCTTTTTTTAGTCTTATGAAGTATCTTTTGTTTGTAAGAAATGATGTGAGCACTAAAGATGCGTTTACCTATTATTCAATGTGCACTTAGTTTATATTAGTGTTTTAGAAATTAGCATAAGTATGAGTAACGTGTTGGTGTACGAAATAAATAAATAAATTTTGGTTCCGCCGTTGACAATATGGCGACGGTTAGTGGCGACTGCTGGCGGTCACCACAAAGTAATAAAATGGAAAACATCTACAACAATTGTATTTGAAGGTGTCGGCTCTCCAAACAAATGCAAACCCATTTATGCTCTAGTGCATATCCATTACATGCAACAATTGCGATTTTAAATCCCTCTTAAAAGCTCATTGCAGGAGCTGCCGACGACGATGCTTAGCCCTGAAAAAAAAGTAAAAGTGACCATTGGCGCGTTTAAATTTAGAATCGCCACCATGTTCTTGGGGTTGACTGCGTTTAGTTACAATGGGTCTTAGTAAAACATACATTGCATGCTTTACTAAGAACATGCACAGCTTTGACAATTTTGATTCTTTGATATACTGCAAGGTCGAAAATGTAACTTATGTACTAATTTTGCTTTTACGTATACGTTGATTCTAGATGCTTAATATAGCTGGTTAATTCCAAATAGCTTCAGATGTCTTACAAATAGGTGTAATGTGTGATGCTTAATATATTGTTTACATACAATAAAATCAAATATGAAATATTCGCCTGCCAAGCAACGCGATTAGAGGTTGTTTTTTTCAATCATCAGATAAAAGATATTCAAAGATAAAATACAACATAAACAATTTAAAAATTACAGTTGTATCAATAAAATAGTAAAATTTTCACTTTCATATTCAGTCAGGTTATAATTTATTTTATAGATTAAAAAATCGGTCCTAAAGCAAATAATTCCTATAGTAGGAGAGGCTAATATTACTGAAAAAACGATAGACATAGCAATAAGCTCTTTGTCTTTCTATAATAAGTTTGTATTTATAGTAACGTACAAAATATGTGGCACAGCTGACCACGGGCCTCCTTTCATTGCTGAGTGGGTTTTGGAGTAAGGAGGAACCCACGTCCCCAATGCGTGATGGCGGACTTCACATCTCCTTGAAATATCTTTTTATTTCTACAACATGCACGTTGCAAGTATAAAATTGTGTTTATTCTTTGTAAATAAATCATCGAAATTTAATTCAAGAAGTACTTACCGTTACCGTTACAGCCTATTAAATTCCACTGTACACAGGACTCCACATAGATTGCCGCATATTTGCCATAGGTGCCACGCTGGGCAAGCAGGTTGGCTACTTTTTTGAAAAAGAAGTACTTATTTCGATTTAATCAAAACTCTATGTTAGTCTGCTAAACACTCGGAGAAGTTATAGTCTATATACCTAATGCTGGCACAGACTTCCTCTCATTTCTGAGAGGGTTATGGAGCAACGAATCCGCGCATCGGAGTGTTGGCAAACTTCGCATAGCCCGAAATATTTTACTCCTATGAGACATGCAGGTTTCCTCACGAAGTTTTCACCACTGAGCACGCGATATATCAGCACTTAAAATTGCAATTGATAATTTCATTAGTGCCGGGTGGGTGTTGAATTTAGGTTTTCGCCTACTGTGAAATCTACGGCGAGCGCTTAGCACCTGAGCCATCACTGTCCGTTAAACACTTGATTTAAAACTTTGCAAAACAATACCTAAATTTATTCCTAAATTTATTCGGGACGTGACGTCTCTTACAGGTAGGAGTTACTCGTGTTGTTACTTAAAAAATGAAAACCGAAATCGAATCTATTGCAGAATAAAATGAAAAGAGGCAACATTAAAAAAATGGAAGATAAGTAACGTAAAGCAACCGCCAAACAGTGGCGGGGCGTTTCTGCAGCGCCACAATGCTTGCAAATCTTAAGGATAATCCCACAAAGTGCCGCAACCTCCCAAGTCGCTTGGCTTAAAACTTAAATTGAAAGATTTTTTTTACAAAAGTAAGGATGACAAACACGCACACAGTCCATATTATAAGTGGATACCATGACATATAGACAGCTACATCCTACCCTTAGGACTAAGATGGAATGCCCCGTCTGCCTACCAGAGTTTAAAATGTTCACATGCGAGCTCAAGTATACCCCATTTTTGACAGGGATAATTCAATTTTAGTCTGACGGTTTGGCATCGCAGTTAATTAGCGTTCGTGGGTCGCGGGTTCAGTTCAATTCAATTTCATTTTATTTTCCATTAAAGGGCCAACCACGTTATGGGAAATAGTAAGACAACGTTTGACCACAACGACTCGTGTCAATGAGGGCTAATAATTTTCTGCTCACCAGATGTCGCTAGTTGACACTGAGGTAAAGTATTTTGTTACACAATGTAATTTAATTGAGAAGCTGTTTTTTAATAATATTTTATCAGTTTCTAGAGTATTATATTAATACACAAAACAATGCATCAGTGGTTTGCTCTTTAATTTTTTGCACATTTTTAACTTTTTTTTTTTAATTTTTCTATTTTTATGAATATCTGTGTTTATTTGCTTTTAATGTTAGTAATATAAAATATAGCTAATAGTACAGAAAGAAACAATAAATTTTACATTTTCCGAACAAATTAACTTCCCCGCTATGAAATCCGTCAAATATTATTACCTCACTTTCTAGTGGCGCCGCCCTGGTGGTAGAAAAGTCGTGGATGCCCTCATTAGAAGAGCTTCGAATAGCTGGGTTGTGGAACTTCTTTCCTGCCTAGGTGTCCATCTGGGTAGATACCACCCTCTCACCTATTTCTCCTGTCCAATAGCAATGTTTGGACTGCTCTGTTCTGTATAAATAGCCAATACAAATGAAGGCTGTGAGGCATTCCGTCTTAATCCTAAGAGGTGACAGTGCACCTGTGGCCTTCTTTATTTGAAGTTAGCTACAGGTGACCCCGGAATAGGTACAGTAGCTAATTACCATCAGATGGGCTGTAGTTCCATTTGTCAGTTCGGTTTTAAAAAAAGTTGATTTTTTTTATCACCACCTTACTTATCTACTTCGTCATATCTTGATCCTTTCGATTTCCATTTCATTTAGAATTTAGATACTTTTTTATCGGGAGAACAATAATTTCTACTCCAATTAAAGTGACGTGGCACGGGTTGCTGCCACTAACATAAAATGTATTTTTATATTTATTCCTATCTTTGGCAAGAACGTGTGTATTCAGATGAAATCTATTTTCAGAACTTTCAATAATACAGTGTTCATAATATTTTAAGAATATCCAGTACCAGCAAATTTTCAGATTTCTTGAGATTTTTGTTAGCATAATATAAAAAAAATATGGCAGATTTTCATTCCTAAAATGCTACCCGGGCCCATGCTCACCCCTTAAATATAAAATAAATTGATTAAATGTGTAGTGTTCATGTAAATATAAGAAATCATTAAGTTCTTTGTTGATGAAACTAAAAATTTCAGTGGTTTACGTCGTGTCGGGTCGAATTAAAAGGCGATTGAATGTCGAAAGAGAGCGCTACGTCCAGCGTGTCGACCGGGTCCGCGCACATCAATGGTGCCGCCATCTTTGACCGTGCCGCTTTGTGCGCTACCGAATAAGCCCTACGTTGTATGGTAACAATATTTCCCTAAAAACATGGATTTTATGGAATACAAAAAATATAAGCTGACTTCAAATTATGAACGGATCCTTTCTAGGTGGCAGGACTCCTTTTCTGCCTAGGAGTCCAGCTAGGTAGGTAACAACAATCTCTTACTTATTTCTGCCAGAAAGCAGCAGTACATGCACATGCTGTGTTCCAATCTGAAGAGTATAGTCCACAGACTGTAAATGAGGCATTCCATTTAAGTCCTTAAAGGTGACAACTTATCTATGTAGCCTGCCACTTATGGAGCCTTCTTTGTTTGAAGTTGGATGAAGTTGTCCATTGACTGCAGTTGACACTTTCTACCAGGTGGTATGTAAATTTCATTTATCACTTCAATTTAAAAAAGATGGTCGAAATTTATACGAGACGAAAGTTATATAAAGTCTAAACCTTTTTATTATAAATAGTCTACCTGAAGGTAAACCAATGTTGTACAAAATTAGACACAACCAATATATAAAATAATTTAATAAAACGTTCACGTAAACATAAGAAATCTTTATGTAAACACATCTATCTATCCTCGATTCAGAATCAAAGTTCTTCAGGTAGGTTAAAGTTCTTAAGGTACGTTGTTATCCCTGAAGACTAATCTGGCATGCTTCTTTACAAGTAAAGAGTTTAGCAAAGGTTTAGCTGTTTACCCCTCTCCATTACAAAAACCCTGTTTCATAAAACAATTAGAAACATCTTCTTTATCATCATGATAGCCCGTAAAAGTTCACTGCTAGTCATAACTCTCCCCCGTTATAGTGAGGATTTACCTTATCGTCACGCTTGACAGGCAGATTTCGCACCTTTGACGCTGCTCTCCGTCACCGGTTTATGTATTTTATACCTGGGGAAATCCATAAGATCTTTTTGACACCAATAAGACAGTATGAGGTAATAGATTCTCTAGATTTTAAATGCATCCATTTTTCTTTATCATCATAACCAAACCGTACAAGTCCTCTGCTGGCTCTCCTGTTGAAGGGAAGTCTTAATTGTCAAGCTTGGCAGGCAAATTAACACACCTATGATGCTACTTCTCGGCCAGGGTATATCACGCCTGGTGCCGTTTTAAGGTGTTTCTGCCATTTCCTCTAGTCGACACTTTCGCCATCCACGGCACGAAATGGGGTGATTTTCTTACCACTATACAACACGATAGCAAAATACATAATATGTCTCTGTTTAGTAAAGTAAATATCAAATGATTTTAAACTGATTCCAGGTCAGTGTTAAACCTTGGTCACACTAATCGCACACTATACGGTTTTCATTACTTGATATTCAATTGATAATTAAGCTCGTGTTACAATGATACTTTCTACTAACGATTGAAAGACATTCTTTGACTTGTTTGTAGGAGGGGAAACATTAATACAGTGAAAAATCATCGTTATTTATTGCCATACTGAATAATGAATGCGACAGGTTTCGTTTAATAACGAAACAAGCTTGCTGTTAGTTGAGATTATAGAATAAAAATATATGTCCAAAATTTATTAATATAATTACGAAAAGATCAGTAAATAACTATAGAATAATTTTATATTTGTCCTTCAGACCGATTTTCGTTCACGGCGACCAGTCTCAACGGAGACTAGCATCTGCGCAACCAGGATGCACGAAAGTGTACGCAAACACACGTGCACTCTCTATTCGTACTCCCTCACTCTAATAGTCTGATGGGATGGTAATTCAACACGACCAGAGAAAGATCAGGCGCAGGAGCCGATTGTTACAAAAAGACAGTGCTTTACATTAGGTTGTGATGCTAACGAGTATTTAGTATATAACTCTGTTACTGCCACGAAGTACCACCACCGATCAGAAATTGTAATATTTAATGTATTTTTTTATTTTTTATTCTTGCTACGACTAAGTTACTTTGTTTTTTCTCCTATCCTATCTAGTCTTTTCCTATAGTCTCCTATCATTTCCTATACTCTTCTTTCATCTCCTATCCACTCCTATCTTTTTATTTCCTCCCCTAATCTTTACTATACCTACTCTCTTAGCTAATCTTATCCTATCCTATCCTATTGTATTCGATCCTATCCCATCCTTTCATATAATATCACATTCCATCCCAATATATCCCACTCTATCCCATTTCATTCCATTTTATTCTATTCCATTTCATCCCAACCCATCCCATTCCATTTTATTCCATCCTGTTCAATCTGTTCTATTAGTCCAATCATATATGGCCACTTTCGTATAAACTCCAAACACTAGTTGTACGTGTAAATTGTCACTGCTGGGATTTGTGATGTGAAATGCCTCATAGAAAGAAAGAAAGAAAGAAAATGCATTTATTTGCCAGAAATAGGCGTGCACATGTTAAATTAACTTATAAACAGAAATAACATAGATATAACTTATAAAACACAGTAATAAAACAACATAGCCTGTAATTATACGAATTCTTTTGTAGATGTTTGATCTACAAATCACAGCAGTTGATCCTCCGCTTTCTTTATAAAACTGAAGTGACAAACAAACTTACAGTTTACTTGACATTTACATTATCTGCATCATGCAGTCTATGGATACCTGCGGTCAACTTCAAACAAAGAAGGCGCGTTGTCACGTCAGGGGACTAAGATGGAATGACTCACAGTCTGTAGTTGAACTGGGTCTCTTTACCTTTCAGGTCGGAACACAGCAATGCATGGACAGCCATTTGGCTGCAGAAATGGAGAAGTTAGGAGAAGATTGTGATGTTAGGATATGTATGTTGGGAGAGGATAAGAGAGGTTAGGAGAAGATGGGGGAACATTGGAGAAGAACTAAGTGGATTATAGATGATAGTAGATATTAGGAGAGAGATGTTTGGAGAGGACAGGAGAGATAAGGAGAAGATTGCAGAGGTTTGGAGAGGATCAGAGATGATTGGAGAGGATAGGAGATTATAAAAGTTAGGAAAAGATTTGATATGTGATCCACTTTTCATCACCAGTGATCAATATTTTCAAAAATGGTTCGGTTTCATTACGTAAGGTTTCTTTCAGTGAGCTCGTGTGGTACCCAAATATCGAGCTTTTTTGTAAATTTTGAGTAAAAGTCCCGACTGAAAACGATTGAATCAACTTTGTGCTACTCTTACTGACACTGCATTAGGTCCATAAACGTCATAAATATTTTTCGCGCCTTGAGTCGCATTTTTACCTTTTTCTACCGACTTCAAAAAGGAGGAGGTACTCAATTCGACTGTTTTTTTTTTGTGTGTTACCTCATAACTTTTTTCTAGGTGAACCGATTTTGATGATTCTTTATTTGAAAGCCAGTGCTTCTCATGTGGTCCCATATAAATTTGATCAAGGTCTGACCAATAGTTTTTGAGTTATTCTTAATAATTTATATTGAAGTCTGTTGTACAAAATTTTTAATTTTACCACTTGTAATAAAACTTCACAATGTATCGAATTTCTCATGATACAAACAGTACAACCAAAGAGATTTTTCTTCAATTTTAAACAAACAAAATACGACGAAACTTTTTCCACGTCGTAAAGTCATATGCTAAAATAATTAAACTATAATAATAATATGATGGAGTTTTGCAATAACTGCGGGGTAGGTAATTAAAATAAAACATCTTAATATTCATATTATTTTGATAGATGTCACTATTGTTTCTTATATTTACGCGAACACTACGCATTGAATAAAACTATTTTTACGGATTTTATCGCGTTTAATTTACTTATATTAATTCCCGACGTTTCGGGTGCTTTGCAGCATGGTTACGGAGGGACTGAGGTGATTGACGTCCCAATATCAAAATTAATCCGGAGTACCTTCAGCTTTTTAATTATTACTTTTGGTCCGATCTACGCAGAATGAGCTTACTGTGTCATTAGGTTTTGCAGTGGTATGCTTGGGTTTACTTTTAATTTTATTAATGACAGAATCCCATGCATGTGTTTTTTTTTTAATTTCACTAGCCTCACGTATCATCCTTGGTAGGAACCGATGTTCTTTTGCGGGAATTTGTGGCCTATCAAATCTAACGTAATGGGGGGGAGCTACTTCTTGACTATGATCCCACCCTCTCGGTAGAGAGTAATTGTGTGCTATGATTCCCCCTGACGATAAGTGATAAAGCCACTGACCTCTATATATACAAGGATATAGCAGTCAAACTCTCGATATATTGTTAAGTTTGTGTTATTAATTCACCTTTAAATTATTAGACCCTAAATGTTTGTATTTTTAATGGACCATATTATTTATTTTCTCACATTCCAAACATACATGCGCTGACCGCGACGAGCCGGGTATCGGTAGATTGAAGCGGCTTCTGACAGCAGGAGTTGAACTCGGGACCTCGCCACTGTCACTGCCTGCGATGGTAACGTCAGAAAAAATTGTAAATGTCAAGTAATTTTTTTATTAATTCTCGCACGCTGCTACTACAAGCCACATTTGTATTATTAAAATGTTTGTAAATTTAAATGTTTTAAAAGTAAAAGTAGTCTCATTACATAATCTATGAAAATCTACTGCTGATCATAGTCCTTCCCATAGACTGCCGCATAGGGGATAATTTTCCATAGTTGCCAGACGCTGCTGCCCATCTCCTGGTTCGTTTCTCTATGTCGCCTCTTACAATACCCACTAGACGATATGGGGTAGTGGATATTCTAACCCCGTCACTAAAGTACACAGTCAAAAGTAGTCTAATAGTTTAAAAATCGGACTATGAAACTTAATATAGTGTGTTTGAATCCGACATTTGTTTTCCGTCTTGAAATTAGTTTAGTGTCTACTATAGTTTTGTATATATTATATCATGGAACATACCTACTGAGTTAAAAAGTATTTTTTTTTACAAAAGCAATGTTACAGCCTTTATCGCCCACTGCTGGGCACCGAGCTCAGAGGCTCAGAATCTTTTACAAACGTCACAATAATTACTAAAGATTTTTACTAGAAAAAAAACAACACATATAACATGATTATAAATAACTATATGTTGGCGGCATTCAAGAATACATTACCACTTTTCATTCTGTATTTCTCATAATAATCGTAAGTCGTAAGGATCAACTTTAGGAAATGCTAGAAAGCGGTAGTCAAGCGCGGGCGATACCTTTGCAAGTTCACTTCACATTTCAATGTTTACTCTGTGTGTTTACTTGAGCGAATAAATATTGCGAGTTGAAAATTTATGCTTTTTTATAGATTTTTAGTGAAAATGGAGTGGAGGATAATAGTGTTCCTTGTGATAAATTGAAGTATGTTAAAGTGCTAATCGGCGAGGAAAAGGTAAAATTGAAAAAGACAAAAGGTAAATTTTTATAAAACTGCTAAAAACAACAAAACCATATCTTGGGCTTGCCCTAGTTTGGAGCCCTAACTTCGCCACTGCTAGAAAGATCTCATGACTTCCGATAGATTCAGAAAAGGAGACGGAGATAATAGACAACACTGTATACTGTATTCTATCTCATTCTCTCGCAGACTAAATGCTATAGATGTATGTATATATTTGTCTCTATTTAGTGACGCTTTTTCGTTTCGTCAAATTTCAAATCACAACGTTTTTAAAGAAGTTTTAACTTCAAAAACCTTTTTTATTTTAGGTCATAAAAGTTAATTTCGTTACAGCCTATAAATGTCCATGGCTGAACATAGACCTCCCCTAATGATTGCCTCATAGGGTGGATATTTACCATAGCTGGCACGTGCGGATTGGCAACCGAAGTTTTATTTTTATTATTATTTTGAGCTGTTATTAGGAAGATGCTGCGCCCATCTCCTGATTCAGTTTTACTTTTGTCGCCTCTCACGGCACCCAAGCAACGATATGGGGTAGTGTTCTTATACTGACATTACACGATAAAAAATATTTATTTAAAGAAAATTCCATAAAACCCGTTACCTCTACAAGCTACCTAAATAGTTATCTCCCACATATTAAAACTAAAATATTCACATAGTTGAAACACAAACGACTGACAACTCGGCAATACAGTGGCTTTGAATGCGGCGTTGAGAGTTGGAGTTCGATTCTCGCATCGAACAATGTGCTTAGGCGTATGGAATTTATGTATGTGAAACGTCAATACGATACAAGAAATATTCCTAGTGTGGAGGTAACTTTAAAAAAAGAAAAAAACGAACTCTTTGACTAATTAAAAACCGTCTACCAAATCATATAACTTGGATACATTACATACATCCATTACAAAATGATGGCGATGGAGGACCTTACAAAATATTTTTTACATAATCCCAAAACGTATGACTAAATAGTTAAAAAATATATTATGTATAAATAAAAGTGTGTTGCTGCTGTCGGTACATATCGAGACGCATGTGAACAGGAGCTACACATGACGAGCGCAGCATGGGGGCAATCTTTGTTTGTGGAGATAATCTCACTGTCCGTTGCGTACCGTGTGGGCAACTCACCTACAACCATATCAGCCAGATTAAAAAAATATATGTATTAAAAACATAAGTAACAAAATATAATTTTCAATGTTAAACGAAATTACTTATAAGGATTTAACTGTAATTAATTTTGTCATATCGTTATCCATAGGGCTTTTGTCTCTAAATATGTTTCCAATACAATACAATACTCTTTATTGTACGCCAAGGAAAGATTAATATAACAAAAATATAAAAATATTGAGGGAAAACAATAGGCGGTCTACATAGCAATCTCTTCCAGAAAACTCAGAAAAAGAAATAAAAAGGAGAAAAAAATCAACTGGTAGGGTGAACTATAATAATAATAATAAAAGGATACCAACTGATGCTCTAAAAGACAACATACTTTAGGTGGACGAATAATGCTCCTTAACCTGTTTCTTGAAAAATTTAAGGATTGAACACGTTTAATTGACAGGGATAAGGTGTTCTAAAGTCTTACTCCAAAAACAGAGAAAGATTTATCATAAAATGTAGAGAATTGCAGAGAACGTTAAAGGGAAAGATTTTCCTTAGACCGTAAGGAAAAATTATGACACACACGGTTTTTTCTTTTCTTATTATAAGCCAGCGTTTAACTACAACGCCACTTGTTTTGAATCTCGTTATGTGGTAGAGTCATGCTGCAGCTGTATTAGTAGTATAGTTGTAGCACGAGTAGGTCGGTTCAACCGGGAAGGGTCCACGCTCTCACAGAATACCAGCGTAAAATGGCAGCTTTACGCTGCTGTGTTTCGTTTGGTGAGTGTAGAGAACCAGAGACCCTTTTTACTGGAAGCGAGGCATTCCATCTTAGTCCTCACGGGCGACAACGCATCTGCATTTTGATTCTTAATCGAGATATATCGTCTATAGACCACCAAAACCACTTACCATCAGGCGGACTGTGTGCTCGTTTGTCATCCTTATCCTATAAAAAAAGTCTCGTTTGCGCCATACGTAAAATACGAACACCGGCAACGGGGAGTAGCGTTAAAGGTGTTAAGGGAAATCCTTCCAACAATGGGTGAAGCCCATGTCCAGCAATGGACTTTTGCGGGCTGATAAAGAAGAGAAGAAGAATCAGACAATGATTATATTATAATAAATAAAAGCCAGTTTTGCTGCATTTTCCTGTATTCATTCAACCATAAATAGATACCACAAACAGAAAAACGATAATTTCGGATATTGTAAAATTCTATTTTTCAGAGGGGATTAAAAAGAGTAGACAAGCATAAATCAAACTTGTTATTCCTATCACGATTCTATTCCTTCTTCTCCGCGCTCTCCACTTTCGAGTTGTCATTCTTCTTTTTAAGTTCCTCAAGTTGAGTCTTGGCTTGCTGAGTGGAATAACCTTTCTCATACTTATGGTCAGGATAAATGAAACCTGGCATTTTTATTGACTCTATGGTTTTCACCCTCAATGGTTCTTCTATATCGGGGCTTTGTTTTGCTTGCATTCTGGTATGAATTACATTAGGTACAAATTGTCCTTTGACAAAGTGGAGGCAGTAAGGCGAGGACTGTACGAAAAAATTCGATTGATCTCTACATTGATTTGTCGGACAAGTCTGGGTAAAAAATTTTACCATATCTGATCACTGTATCTTCAAAATTCATAATTTAGGTGTAGCACGCATATTTGAGTATAGAAATTCGTTAAAAAAATTCACCTCAATAATAATTTTGTTGTTTTCTTACTGGATAATTTGATTGATGTTTTTACTAGAATAAAATATATGTCAGAAGAAAAGTGTCATGAAATGTTTATTATCACAAAACAAACGATAGATGTTTTTAAAGAGTATTTATATGTATATACTTCTAGAATATATAATAGTTTTAACTAGATTTTGAACCGTGTAGTGGCGATATAAGAATAACCACTATATAATATAATACTATACATTATACATACACTACTACTACATACTAGGTATCCATAATGGGATTAAAAAAATTGGTTGCCTGTAAAGTCGGTATACGGGCGAAAGTTTTACGTGACAACGACTTTGAGTGGTAAAATAATTTTATTATGTCTGTCTCTCTCGCTCTTAGGCGGGCTAACCATGCCCGAGTGGAAGGGACGCGTGCCTCTCACTCGCTCTCATTGTGAGCGCATAACGTGAGCGGAGCGTAACGCAGTTTCTTGAAGTGTCACCCGGCAAACCAATTTATAAGACGTTGTCACGTCAAAAATTAAACGACAACTTATTCAAATTCAAATTTTTTATTTCAGTAACTTAGTCTATTACAAATATTAGTTGTGGGAACTCCCCTTTAGGCAAAACATCGCCTGTGGTAGGAAGAACCGCTATTTTCACAATCAGTTATATAAAAAACTAAATTACAACTAATATACACTAAAACAAGCAAGTTCACATATATTTTTATTTTTTCATTTCCTTCTGCTCGTGTGTGTGTGTGTGTGTGTGTGTGTGTGTGTGTGTGTGTGTGTGTGTGTGTGTGTGTGTGTGTGTGTGTGTGTGTATGTGTGTGTGTTTTTGTGTATGAGTGTGCGTAAGTGTTGTGTTACATAATTAATATTTGATATTAATATTTTCAAATACTCACCTTAAGTGATAGTATTGGTGATAAATGAAACCTGTATGCGCTATAAGATCTATGGATACCTACACGTAATAATGATATGTTAGTTTTTAAGCATCAGTTCTGTCTCAATGTAACTTTTTGATTTTAGCCATTCCAAAACCGTTTTCTTACAATCTTTTTTATTAAGGGGGAATATGTTAAGGTACTTATTTATTTTATTGTAGATTAAGGCAGACTGCATATAGTACTGCCGTCTTGCAAAGTCTGACCTTATCAGCTATCAAATTATCTCATCATTATATCAACTTATCAGCTATCAAACATTGGTCTACTCGTTATGGAGTTTTAGTCAATACTTTGAAATGCCAAGCTATACTTGTGGGTAGCTCAAGGATGCTAGCCAAGATTAATCTTGCAGACTTACCTCTTATTTATTACAATGGTACTATAATTTCGTTCAGTAAGCCTGTAAAAAATCTTGGCCTACACACTGACAGCACGCTGTATTGGAGAACTCAGGTTTCAGAAGTGAGCGTAAAGTCATTGCCACCTTACGTTCTCTGTATCGTTTAAAACATTTTCTTCTCACAAAGTCTAAGATCATGCTTGTCCAATCGCTCATATATATCATATATTGATTATGCAGATGTGTTACTCGGATCTATCCCAGGATCTTCTGAACAAGCTGGAACGTCTTCTCAATAACTCGAGCACACAGTCCACCTGATGGTAAGTGATTGCTGTGTTCCATAGACATCTACATCTGTCCTCGAATATGAATCAAAATGCAGGTACGTTGTCACCCGTGAGGACTAAATGGAATGTCTCGTTTCCAGTAAATAGGGTCTCCGGTTCTCTACACTCACCATACGAAACACAGCAGCATTGAGCTGCTACTTTACGCTGGTATTCTGTGAGAGCGTGGTCCTTCCCCGGTCGAGTGGACCCATTCATGCTACAGCTATTCGATTAATATAGCTGCAACATGGCTCCACCACGTTTAATATAGCAAAAAACTTGCATCGGGGTCAGGGGTACTACGCCCGCTTTGCTTTTTGCAGCGGTTCAATAGGACCAGCTAAAAAACATGAAAATGAATTTGTGTCTAAAAATCTCAGTTTCATCAAAATCGCAATCGGATATGAATTAAAACTGCATCGGAGTCAGAGTAGCGTGTAGTGACGGTGTAAGAATATTCACTACCCCATATCATGCCGTGTGTGTCAGACGACAGAGGGAAACAAATCAGGAGATGTGTCATGAGGTTGACTGTAAGTGTATGACTTTAGTTTTATATAAAAAAACATCTCTATTCGGATAACCGCATAGAGCGTATGTGGCGTAAGTTTTCCTTTCCTGCTCGTTGTAACTTATTAATCATTCATTCTGACACCTGATTTTATTTCGCACACACTTCATTTAAAGCCAAAACCTTTAAAATATTTTTATTTAGAGCGTTCAAATAGATAACTTAAACCAACCTAAGCCCTTAATTTTTTTTAAATAGAATAAGGGTGACAAACGAGCACACAGTCCCCCTGATGGTAAGTGGTTGCTGTGGCCCATAGACATCTATCTTCGTTTGCGAATTAAAATGCAGATGCGTTGTCAGCCGTGAGGACTAAGATAGAATGCCGCTTTTTCAGTAAAAAGGGTTTCCGGTTCTCTACACTCGCCATACGAAACACAGCAGCATTAAGCTGCTATTTTACGCTGGTATTCTGTGAGAGCGTGGTCCTTCCCTGGTCGAGCCGACCCATTAGTGCTACAACTACACTATTAATATAGCTGCAGTATGGCTCTACCACGTATAAACATTTACAAGGTAGCTTGGTAGTAGGTACATACAACCAAGAGATCACTGCCAATAACTTCCCTTGCCAATAATGATAATCTTCAAAGATTGACTGTCGTCGTATTTTTTTACATGCTGACTAGTTCTTATATTAAATGATAACCCTACGATCATTTATAGTATATACAATCTGCATACATTCCGCTCCTAAAGTCAAAAGGTGTAACACGGGGTTGTTGAGTTGATTCACAAAGTAATCGCCAATTCGTCTAGGAAGCTCATGTTAAGAAAAATCAAGGCATAATAAAAACTATCAAATTTGGAATTTAATAATTAATCGTATAATAATTAATAATATACAAATAATTTCGTCGAGCAAATATTAAAACGAAATTCATTTTTCATCCTTTTCTTTATGTGCCCGTTCTAGTGATTCCCCAGTCTCTAACTTCTTCCTTATCTTCTTTAGTTGCTCTTTCTGTTTTTTAAAGAAGTAACTTTCTTCCTGCGCCGCCGCATATTCTCCAAGGCTACCACCAGATTCTCTTACCGTCCCACCACCTCCACCACCTTTACCAGCTCCAGATCCTGGTAAACCGGTAGAATAACATCGAATTTTGTTTATAGAAATTTCATTTGCTGCTTTAATGTATGAACTTAAATGTAAATTATATTCAATACATTTAAGTAACCCTGTAGTAACTTGAAAGTAAGTTTTCATATTTTTTGACTTTTTGATAGGATATTTGACAAATATTTGTGACATTGACAGACAGGCGATTGACAGTTAATAACACTTTTTTTAAATTGTCGCTGAACTGGCTGGCGTAAATAACGATTTTGATAAAATCTAAATTAAGTTTAATACTTACATTTAACAACTACCATAAAGTAACAAAAGTATTTAATATATAAAGATTAATGTTTGTTTGTTCGTATTTTATACGCTGCCGTTACCGTACCATACCGTTCATTACATTGCGCTAAAATTGTCAACTTATTACTTTCACTAGTGCGAAGGTTGTAGGCATAGTACAATTAACTTACAGTAGGTGGCGCGCGTATACTACCGACAAATTTATTTGAAAGTTATTTAACATTCAATTTCAATACATGTATTATCATTCCTAATCAAACAATATTACTCTTCCAAATTTAAAACGATATTTCCACAATTATTTCTCCTGCTGCAGGAACGCGCCGAGTACCAGCTAGTAATTTATAAATTTATGCTATACGACTGTTATTGAGGAACATTTTACCAGTTTTCAATTCTGAGCTGTTCTCTTGAATTTCCGTTGTAAACTGCAAATTAAAAACGTTGTTTAGCTTTTTGTGACAAATCTGGTAAGCAAATTAACAAAAGTCAGTTGGCAATTAGTTAACTTACAGCCTATATACGTCTCACTCCTAGGCACAGGCCTCCTCTTATTTCTGAGAGTCTTAGGGTAAGAACACGTCCACCGTGCTGCCCCAATGCGTGTTGGCAGACTTCACATGTCTTTGAAATATATTTTTGAAGTGAAAAATTCTTTAGAATCGTTGTGATTTGAAACATGATGAAACAAATAACCGGCCAAGTGTGAGTCAGACTCGCGCATGAAGGGTTCCGTACCATCGTAATACACGTTTCTAGTAGGGGAGCCCCTTTTAATTTTTAATTTATTTTAAATTTCATTATTTGTTGTTATAGCGGCAACAGAAATACACATTCTGTGAACATTTCAACTGTCTACCTATTACGGATCATGAGATACAGCCCGCTGACAGACAGACGGACCTTAAAAAGCGACACTAAAAGAGACAAACATATACATCTATAGAATTTAGTCTGCGAGACAATGAGGTAAAATACAGTATACAGTGTTTCCTATCATCTTGGTCTACTTTTCTGAAGGATTCACTTCTACCGCGTGTGAACTGCACACATGCTTTTTTTAATTTGTCAGACATGTGGGTTACCTCAACTTAAAACCGTAATCAACAATTTCATTGGTGCCAGCGGGGATCGAACCCAGGTTGTTCGTGTACCATATATATTTACAGCGAGCGCTTAGCCCTTGAGCTACCACGGCTCTCACAATCTCTTACGACACTTAACAATTAGTGAAGAAACTAATTTGCAAATGTACGTTAACATCTTAATTATTCCAGATTTTCAACTCGTAGCTTTTCGCCATAGTGTAATTTGTTTCGGTATAATGAAGCATTTTCATTTTCACACTAATTACATATTAAACTTTGTTGCCTATATAAAGTAAATTCGTAGTGAGTTCTGCCAGTGAACAGAATGGTCTTTTAACATCCGAAATGGAATTAACTAAGGTTAGTTTGATATATTACTTTGTTAACAAAATACCTCTCGTTTTAAATCTCCATAAGGTAAAGAAAGGTTATTTGGTAAGATAGGCAATTTGGTGAGAGACTTTTAAAAGTCTTTCAGTTAGCCGCAACGATCGAAAGAGACGCAGCGACGCATCATTTCGCGTAATTGCGTGCATAGGTAACGTCGTGAAAGACTTTTAAAAATTGCCAAATTGCCTATCTCACCAAATAACCTTTCTTTACCATATATAAAAATCAATTGTTAGTCTCGCTAAGACTCGAAAATGGCTCGACCGATTCTGATGACATTTTTATGTGTGTTTAGAGTGGGGCCCTGGATGGTTTAGATTCACAATTGGACCCGGTAGGTGGCGATGATGTCGAGATCTCAGAATTTCTCAGATGCGAAATTACCCGTGGGAAGCCGGGGCGGATCGCTATTGATACAAATGGAATTTATTTTTTTCTAGCTTTTACCCACGACTTCGTCCACACAGAAGTAAAATAAAAAACCTCCAGATCTACTAGTATAGTAGTAGTTTTTAGGCAAATAGAAAAATCACTTTAAACTAAGTGTTTTGCTACTGTCTCGTCAACTATGTGTGATATTTGAAATGCTTAAAATAAAAATTAATTTCACGTGGAAAAAGTCTTATCACCTTATCTTTTATCACTCGTAGCATTGCTGTAAAGTTTAGTTCAAGTAAGAAATTGTTAAAAATCGATTTTGTATTAAAACTTTGAGAGGTAAAGAAAGAGAGAATATAAAATGTTTTGACCTTTTTTTTTAAATTGTAAACCAAAAAAGTTTTGTTCAAACTGTTTTATAATGTCCCTTATAGTTTAGATAATCATGAAGAACCATTTAAATAATATATGTTTTTTAATGAAATATAGCTTAGATTTCTCCTGGCTTTGCTTTCTCTCTCTCTGTTTGTGAAGTTTTATCACAATCGAAAGATTAGCCCGGACAGACGGATAGAAAAAAAATCATGTCTTAATAGCATGCAAATAACTCCCATAGCTTAACAGAAGCCAGTTATTTCGATATTACAGACAGACACTTCAAGTTTATTTATATGTATAGATGTAAAATAAAAAGATCCATGTGTTAAGGTTATCAATCAAAAGTTCAAAAGTTGCACAGTTCTTTGACTAACTGACGGACAACCAACAACTGTCCTAGGTAGGTACCCACTTTTAGGGCAGACAATTTTAGATACGTGTTTGAGCGATTTTCTCAAATGCTAATTAATTTAATCTGACATTTTTCGTCTTTTTTCAGCTGATGCCGTTCTTTTGCTGGATATCGCTATCTCTATGTAATAGGTAAACTAAAATAAAACATAATATTAATACTTCGTTAATACTGTTTCAACGTATAACAATAGGTATACATATATAGTTTTTACGTTTACAGACAAGTTCCAACTCAGAAAATTCTACCAAATGATTCTTCGATAAAATCGTTGCCGCTACAAACTATTCCGACCAAGGAACATCCAAAATATGGTTATTTTAGAAGAGTTAACATGCTGACGAATAATTTAAGACAATGTTTTTGCTTTTTACAAAAGCCAACTGGTATACCCGTTGTACAAAAACTGAATCCCGCTGGTAAAAATTTGGAGCGATTAGTTGTCTACCTATACAGAGATGAATCTTCTACGGATATTAAATTGTACCTACCCAATAATGAGAAACAAATTATGATACCTGATTTAGCATTTGATGAAGGCGATCACTTTGAAACAATTTCGGCAAAAACTATAGAGGCTATGTTTACAAAACACTCAGAATTAGTGACAGATCTAAAACAGATTATTGCTTCCGATATTGCACATGTTATTCACCCTGAAAAGTTATCCGAAAATATGAAGAAGCCTTTTTCTTATTTAAATATTGTAAAAGAATTAATACCAAAAGAACTAATTGTCAATGAAAAAGAAAAACCCATTCATATAAAAAATTCACTGAATCCTGGTAAAGAAATTCTAACAGAAGATAATATTGAACAAGAGAAAATAAATTTGAACGCAAATTTTCAACCCAATCATCATCAACTTATTACAGTAAACGGAGTTAAGCAACCAGATTTAAATTTGCCATTAAATATAACACCTGCACAATTTAATAAAATAATAGATGATGATACGAACCAAAAAGTCTTAAATTTTAAACCAGAATCGTTTAATAGAAGCTTAGAAGAGATAACAGAACAGACGGAGATAAACATGCAGATTAATCATAACTCGGAAGAGTTGAATAGTACTATAGATGATGAAACTAAAGTACTTAACGTAAATACAGCACCAGAGAACCCCAATGTGCTATCAGATTATGTCAATGAGGTGCCAAATTTCAATTTGAATCAAACAGAAAATTTTATTATAAGTACAGAAAATGAAATCGAAACACCGACAGTTGAACCAGAAAATTTAAACACTCTTGTTGAAGATATAATTGAAGGAAATGATAAACCAGAAGAGTCGAACTTATTAAATGAAGAAATTATCAAATACGAAGGTCCAGAAATAATAGTATCTCAACAAAATACAAATAGAAATAATACGATATGGCCTGTATCAACAGATAATGATGTTTCTTCTGGTAATAGTCCAGCTAAGTATAATTCGCAAAGTCCTCAGTTAATATTCAATGAAAAATTCAAACCACCGCTAATTCCCTTCGACAATGACAATAAAGTTTATGAAAACAATAAATTTCCCGGATACATGCAAATTACCAATCAAAAACAATTACAATATTTCAAAGATAAATTACTGCACAACAAACCTGTGGATCCTCCTAACTTGTCTGTTATTACTTTGCATCCGCAAAAATTAATTAAAAAATATCGTGAACAATATGAACACAAAACAAATGAGGGAGACTTTCGGGACACTTTTGATACCTGGCTTAACGAACAATTAAAACGAGTCCAATTTGATGATTCCGAAGCTTCAAATTCGATTGATATTTACACACTTAAACATCTCGTTGAAAAGACATTAAATGACAATGGAGTATTCGTTACAGAAGTAGGTCTACTTTTAGATTCCAACGGCAACATATTAAAAACAGCAAATTTAAATCTACACCCAATTTTAATAGGAAATACAGTGGAATACAATAACTTATTGCAAGGTAAACTTACCACATTTAAATTGCCAACAGATTTGCCATATTTAGAAGCTGTTTTGGTTACTTCGGACAATCCTCCAAAGATTTTGGGAATAATACCTCTGGGAAAGACGTACCTTCCTAAAAGTTATCGTAATCCTTTATCGTTGTACGTAGAAAATGGTTCTGATCAAATTATGCCAGGCTGCGGGCATACTTGTAAAATGAGGAGATTTTTAATACCAAGGTATCAGTTACACAACAATATGAAGAGTTACAGAGGTCACCACCACGGACCTTACAGATCAACCTCTGAAAAATTATTACAACACGAACCATACTCTCAAATTTTACCAAACAGAAATCCATATTTTAACAAACTTTTACGTCACCCACCAAATTCTTTACATGTAAAAGATGATCCAGTAATGACTAAGAGACCATTTCTATTCGATCAAAGTAAAACGATCTTAAATAAAAAAACAAACGTCGAAGACGGATATAATAATAATAATACCGTTATTCTTAAATACAGCAACAAACCCGCCCCAACAACTGGAAACATTAAATACCCAGTAACAGTCACTGAGGAAAAACCTGGATTTCGAATTATAGGTGGCCACGCTGCCACCAGCAGTGGAACTCCTGTAAGCAGTAAAGGTCGATCTGGCCAAGCTTCTTCAGAAAATAGCTTGGAATTTTCAGATGACTATGAAATAATATATATGACATAATATTCTGTTAAACTAAAATGTGTAATTATTGAAAAAAAATAAAAACTTTATTAAGGTTTTTTGACGTAGTCTTTGAATTTAGAGTAGATACACGTAACAACAGTAAAAATGAAAATAAAAAATAAATGCTTATTATCTTTATTGACGTTAGTCAATCTTTACTGACCTTAGAGTAATTACATACATACTGACTAACTATGATGACACCAAACAAAGGTTATCCCTATATTTTATCACTAGAACTTGTCAAAATTCCCTTCTTGATGTACCTAAGCCTATCCTGAGCCACATAACTAATAAGTGATCTTCGGCACTTTTTCTAGTGGGTAGTTCAGTGGCAGATGGCATTTATAAGATCGATCATATTTAGTATTCAAAGGAGTTGCGGGAGTATATTGTCAATTTTCCACAAACATTTTACATTAGTCACACAATTTTCATAAATTTATTACACACTGAGAGTGGAGAAACAATTTACGCTATTTGATACGTAATTGTCTTCCACTCTCTATTACTGCTAAATCTATTTAAAAGTTGTTTTTAAAAAAAGATTACGTATGGTGATTACATAATTTTCTTCTATTTTGCTTAACATTTCGTAAGTAATGGTTAGAACAAATTCAGTCGGCGGCGCCTTGGTTATGCTCTAATATAATAGTGTTTTCTAAAATTACTAATGCAATGTGATTATCGTAGGTTTAAGTATATAAATGACATTGTATAATAAGTGTATGAAAGTAGGGTGAACTATTCTATAAACTTTTAAGGTAATTAATTAAAACATGTTATTTAATGGCACGTAAAGCATATACAAAGATAAAAAGTAATACTAGTTGCAACTGCGTACTACATAGAAATAATATAAATTTTTTACATAGGTGATTATCAAGAGATACAGTAATAAAAGATAACAAAAAGGCATTGTAAAACCTTACAAGCTTTAATAACAGTCTAAATCAACCAGAACTTAAAGTGCTACATACATTTCAATATTGGTGCACTTATTATGCTCACATTGTACAAATATTTTAATTTGTTTTCAGTTTTTTAAACTTCAAAAAAGTATATAAAACATCTATTTTCGTGTTTTTTTTTTTCGTTGTATATAAGTAAAACCAATTTCTAGAACTATTCGATAGTTTAAAAACCGTAAGGACTGTCGCATAACTTTGACTTAGTTCATTTATAGCCTGTTCAGATACCCACAAGAAGATATGGGATAGTGGATTCTCTTACGCCACCACTAGCGCCACAACGGCGTAGATGACAACTATAAAAAATGTAGCGCATTAAATAGCTTATCATAAAATCGTAAAGAATATATTCACAGTAGAACCAGAGTAATTGACATGGCCCAACGGATAAGTAAGACTGACCACCGATGAGGAAAATCTCGAAGAAATTGTTGAGTTGTATCTTCATGCCGGTAAGGTAGGCGACAAGTGTAGAGCGTGACGCGTACATATCTAAATTAGAGATATACGTGAAAATAGTGTATCATTGTAAACCTAATACTATATTAATCCTATTATCTTTACGATTATTTGATTAGCACTATATTTTTGTATAGTTGCCCACTACCCCATATCTTCTCGTGGGTATCTGAAGAGGCGACAGAGAAAAATTAAACAGGAGATAGGCAGCAGCATCTTCTCTGAATCTGACTGTGTTTAAAAAACTGAAAACAAGATAAAATATTTGTACAATGTGTGTATAAGTGTACCCAACATTGAAATGTATGTAGCACTTTAAATTAAATTTTCATAAGGTTCTGGTTGATAAATTTAGACTGTTTGTAAAATTAACTACACTAAATTTTACCACATATTTCACAGCGAAAGACAGGCCTTTCTGGAGTTGTAATCTTCTAAGACATATGAATAACTCCGGCTCCGTTGGAGTAATATGTTTAAACCTCGGTAAATGAAAGTCACCAAGTGTTAACTAAATCTTAAAACAGAAATCACATCCCAAAAGCAGACAGTAATGGCGTTTTCGAGGGGAGGCTGTTAGCTTGAATTCATGCTAGAATCCTCTCAAAAAAGGGCTATATCTCCTACAGTATTGAGTTAAATGATTAAATCACAAATAAATAAAATAATTAATTACTAATTTTTAATAATATTTTTAATTATAAATAATTAAGTCATTAATTTTTTTCTTAAGTCACTAATAGTCATCAATTCCTCACTAAATTATAAAATTTAAGATATCGTGGAGAATTCCAGCTTGAACGACGCTAATTATTGTTATTTCATTTGCCTGCCCGCCATCTATTGATAAGCGCTTTCTGAATGAACTACAGGCTTATTAATTTTGAAAAGAGATGTCAGCACGTAAGTAGAAAATATAAATACATACATGCATCCTATTATAATTATCTTAATAGTAACTACTAGATGGCGCTGTAATTAAATTTTAAATTTTCAACTAGATGGCGTCGATTAAAATTCTTGAAGTTTCAAAAATTTATTAAGGTTTATTACGGTTATCTAATAAACTAATTGTGTGTTATAGATTGTTTTGATTAACTTAATTATTGAAGTCAATGTCAAAAAATAATAACTCAGTAATCCATTTAGATGAGAACGGAGTTCATTCATTCAGATAAGAACTCGATCTTTTCTTTAATCGAGCAATTCAAGTAAATCAAGTTGAGCAAGTTTGCTTCAGTCAGTCACAGTCAGTGACCGAAACAGACCGTGATAGGGGTGTTCCTTCCTACCTTGCTCTAAAAATATACCGTAACTGTTGTTTATTGTAAGTCGTATCATATGTTTTCCTGTATTAATGGAATTTAAAAATACTAAAAATAAATGGTAGTTTGTGAATTAAGTCGCAGAACAAGTTGATGCGAAAGTTATGACAGTTTATTTGACTTTTATAAAATAAATTTTAATTTGCTGCAAATTCGCGGCATCCTATTTATCAGTGTTAATATTGTTTGTATATGGAAAACCCTGTGTTTTTGGGGGATATGTTGACATTGGCACGCTAAATTCAGTTATCACTTTTCGAAAATTGGATGGGATTGCACTACTGGTAAGTTTTGTCAACTTATAACACGCTTTATAAATAGAATAGAAGAAAACAAGTAACCTAATGCTTAACCCATTTGTTTTCCTAAATAAAGCATACAGTTTTTAAGCTATTATTTTTATTTAAATATAATAATACTAAGAACTTTCTTATTAAATCTGCATTCTGGAGATATTTTCGAAAAAAAAAGAAGAAAGGAAGAAGGTACCTTTTCCCTACTCAATTCTATCATACTGAATTAAAGTTTTTATTCTAGATGCTTAGTCTAGATGATAATTATCATTACATCTTAACGTTGTAACCTCTTTTTTTACTTAAAGTTAAGTAGAAATAATGAAAATAAACAATGCACTTCATCTGCGACTGCGAGGCGATCAGAAAGCCTTACACAACCTTGAAGCTTCATGATGACCGTGACAGATGAACGCTGCTGAGGCTGCCTTGCCTTGTCGCTATTAATGGGTACCTGCGCAAAATATACTCAGGGTTGTCGCAAAAGTAAATAAGTTGTAATATCAAATTATATAATGCTTGTCTGTAAAATGAAAATACCCCCTTTTACTTTTTATTTCTAAAATAACTATATATACTTGAAAGCTAATGACAGAAATTGTAATTGGTTGTATTTTACTCTTAACTAAATAATTGAAATAAAAATAACAACTATATAGGTACCTACTTGTCGTAATTTTTCGGCAAACCCAGTACCAGATATCTCCTCTCCTACCTTTGACGCAGCTCCCTGTCTCAGTTTGGGTATTTATTATTCACCGGTATTAATTTGATATTATCAAAATCTTATTTAAGATAATTGTGAAGTCCAAATATGCGGCGCGAGTAGGTATTTTCAAGAATGCTATCTGTTTCATACTGCTCGCTCTGTATCGCCATATCGTGCTATAGAGTTACAATTCTTGGAGGCCTACATTTCCTTTTTGAAATCTTAGATTATTTACTCTCAAATAATCTAAGTTTGAAATATCCTTTCGGGCGATAACGTTCACCCCCCTAAACCTTTACGAAATGAGACAATTTTGGTCTCATTAGATTCAGTACACCTTAATCTAGGTCTGTACGTTTTCCTTTTTTAGTAATTCAGTATAGTTTAATTTAAAAAAATTATAAATATAGCATCTGCATATATACAGAAAGAAAGAAACATTTATTAACTACCACAACGTTCTAAAAAACTAAACAAACAAGTTATTATTTATTATAGTCTGCTGTAGCAGTGTAAGGGCTACTGCTACCTACTACATACGACTGAGCTCTATGCCACAGAGTAAAGAGTTCTTTACTCATGTGTCTATGCCTCCGCTGCATACACAAACAGAGTGTTGCTGATTTTCTGTCGTAGGTACCTAATATTAAGATGATTGTGAAGCTGTAAATTTTATAATTTTTGGAAATGTTGTAGATGTGATGAAAAACTAGGTTAGCCGCCTAGCCTTTTTACTAAAGGGCGCCGTTCAACTAGCGACCTAAATGATATTCAGTCGATGCGTCTAATACAACATTGCAACTATCTTGTAATTACAGCGACAGTAGGTTAAGATGTGGCTGGAATGGCCACCTTAAAGTCGCGTATATTTATATAATATAGCACATAGTGCATGATTAGGCATGAAATGTTGTATTAGAGGCATCGGCTTAATATCATTCAGCCCGCTAGTTTAACGGCGCCCTTTAGTAAAAAGGTTATACCTATCGGAGACCATAAAATCCACAAAACAGAATAAACGTATATAAACATAACGTGTATTATTCTTCGCTCTAAAACAAATACTTCTGACGTTTCCTACAGTCTCCTCTTAACTCTCGATCCAGAGCAGATGCAGATCTCTAAAAATGAAGATATTAGACCCAAGTTCTAGCCTCAGATGCTGCCAATATTTGTGAAATAGTAAAATGATAGGTTTCCAGATGAAATCAAGATATCTAGATGGGATATGACAACTGCATATTTTTCCAGTGCCCGACTATCGCCCCGCTCCCAGGTCCATAGTGCAAACACCAAGCGCAGTCAATGTTTGTGCAAAAACATTAATTGTTAGTTTTCAGCTCTCACCTGAAAACCATATGTGTGACTATAGTCCATTATACGTGGTAGAGCCACGCTGTAGCTATTTTATAGTTGTAAGAAACATGAATGGGTTGGCTCGACCGGGGAATTTCATATTACAGTGCACATTTGTGGTGGCACTGTGCACATCATAATCATTATAACCCATCAAAATCCACGTTTAAAAAAGCCTCCTCCATAAATTACCTCATAAGGGGATATTTGCCATAGTTGCCACGCTTGACAGGCGAGTTGGCAACCAAATTTTTTTTTCTTCTTTTTTTTTTTTTTTTTAACGTTACCTCCACACTAGGATTTTCTCCTATATCGTGGGGGCAGTTTACACACATAAATTTCACAAGGACAAAATTTTATTTTTAAGTTGTTATCAGGAAGATGTTACTGTACATCTCCTGTTTCATTTCCTTCTGTCGCCCCTTGCAACATCTACGAGATGATGTGGGGTATTAGATATTTTTATGCCGCCTGTGCATGGTTCACACTAGTGCCACTATGCATTAAGTTGATATTATAGTGCACACTTGTGGCACTATGCACTCTATCAACTGCGTAGATACCTTCCAACAATATCCAGAATTGATACCTTCCAACAATATCCAGAATATCCAGAATTATCGTTGTTGTCAGAAGAAAAAGACAAGTGACTAACCTCTGTGTTTGTTTACTTGCGACGCTAAGTTCCATCATGCACGTTTGGCAATATCTGATAATAAAACTGGAAGATATCGCAATGGCCTATTACTAATTGTTTACAGGATCTATGTCACAACTACAATATAAGCATTCATATTAAGGTACCGAGCCGGAAAAACTCTTGTATAGACCATATTTTAAGCAACGTCACAGACGCAATGGCTACCATTTTACCTCTATACCTCTGACCATGAAACAGCGCAACTACTAGAAATCCCTACGGCATATTTTATTTACGAAAAAGACTATTGCGCTGAGAACATACAGAAATTTAGGGAATGTCTTATGAATATATCTTGGTCTGATATATACTTACAGACTGATATAAATAACGCATTTAATACATTTCATGAATTTCTATGTTTGTTCTATAATTTATGTTTTCCACTTATTAGAATAAAGATACATAATTATATTACAAACAATTGGATAAGTCGAGGTTTAAAAAAAAGCTGTAAAACTAAAAGATTACTCCGATATAGATACTGCAGGAATAAATCAGAATTAAATAAGGAAAGTTACATCACATATTCAAAGATTTTGAAAAAATGTATTCAAAGATCGAAAAGAAATTCTAATATAAAATTCATACACAAAAGCAAAAATAAATGTAAAGCTACATGGTCTGTAATAAAAAATGCAATCTCAAATTCAAACTTCGACCATGACGTTACGGATTTGAAAATAAATAATGAACTGATTAAAAATCTACTGACATAGCTTCGATTTTCAATAATTATTTAACTGACTTCCCTAATAATTTGACAACAATGAATAAACCAAACAGCTATACTAGTAATGAGAAATCACTATCTAACTCAATGTTTGTTAAGCCCATGACAGAAGAAGAGGTTAAAAAAGAAATCCTATCTCTAAATAACACTAACTTGGAAGGATATGACGGTATTAATACGAAAATAATTAAGAAGTCTCTCAATGAATTAGTCTCTATTTTGACATATTTAATTAACTTGTCATTTTCATATGGTATTTTTTTAGAAAATTTTAAACTGTCGATTGTAAAGCCATTATTTAAAAAGGGCAAGAGAAATGATATTACCAATTATCGTCCAATTACATTAATACCAATATTGTCAAAAATATTAGAAAAATGTATGTATAAAAGACTACTAGATTATTGCGAGAAATTAAACTTAATAAAAAATGACCAATATGGCTTTCAGAGACAAAAATCAACAACATTAGCCACATTTCAGCTCATTAGTTCAATTTTAACAAAAATAAATAACTTTTTAACCACAAGATTATTTCTTGATTTATCGAAAGTCTTCGATTTCGTTGCACATCGCATATTATTACGAAAGCTGGAAATGGTTGGTGTCAGGGGATTTCCACTTAAATGGATATCTTCCTACTTAGCTAACCGTAGACAATGTGTCGTAATAAAAAAGATTGTAGGAGATGAAATGTTGTCCTTCTCATCTTCTTACAAAGAGAACAAACACGGCATTCCTCAAGGTAGCGTGTTGGGTCCAATATTGTTTCTTCTATATATAAATGATATAACTCTAGTCACTAATCATAAATGTATTTTATTCGCGGACGATATTTCAATAATTTTAAGCAGTGATAAGAAACAAAATAATTCAATACGTAATCATGAAATTGACATTAACAAAACAATTGATAAAATTATTAAATGGTTAGACAGAAACAATTTAAAAATTAATCGTAATAAATCAACTTATTTTCAATTTAATAAATCAAAACACACAAAATACAATTTTAATCTTAACATCGACAAATTAAAATAAGTAACGCAAACTAAATTCCTAGGAGTAATAATCGATCAAGATTTAAGCTGGAAAGGTCACATACATCACCTATGCAGTAGAATTAACCAATTTGTTTATGCACTTAATGAAGTAAAAAATGTTACAGACAAAAAAACTGCTGTCGTAACGTATCACGATTATATAGAATCTTTACTACGTTATGGTGTCGTAATATGGGGCAATGGTACATATAAACAAAGATTATTTACTGCACAAAAGAAATGCATTAGAGCTATTGGTGGAATCGCACCGGATAAGCCCTGCAAACCGATATTTAGGAGCCTAGGTTTGTTGCCATTACCATCTCTCTATATCTACGAAGTTTGTAATTTCGTACATAAACATAACAATCTGTTTACAAAGGCATATGATATGAACATAAGACTAAAAAGAAATGCAAATAGACTTGTATTAGATGATGTACCGCGATCAAACAAATATAGTAAAAGCTGTTTAACCATGTGTATTCGAATTTATAATAAAATACCAAATGACTTCAAATCGCATAATAATAATTTATTTAGAAAAAAAATATTGACTTATCTCAATGAAAATCAATTTTATGACATCAGAGACCTATTTGTTAAATGTAATTAATATTTTTTTAATGAATTAACTAATTAACTATCTTTATTTATTTATGATTTTAATTGTTTTAGTCTAATTGTTCTGAGTTTTGATTAGAAAAATTTCATTTGTATTGTGCTATTTATGTAAATTTGCATGCTATTTACAATCACATAGCAAAACATGTCGTGCTTTAAAAATTGTACCATCCTTATCTGTCCATGTTTTAAGCAAATATATCAAATAAATAAATAAATGGAATTATATTTCAATTTGGTACATATGCATGTCTTATCTTGGCAACCTTGAAAAATAATAATTTAAATAGTTTCGTAATATTATTCTCTTTGTAAATGTACAACCTTGTAATGTCATGCAAGCGTCTATTCGGGTTATGAAAATTATTTTAATGCATTTAAAGCAAAGAATACATAAAAAAATATTATTAATGATTTATTACCATAAGGGTTTTCTCGTCACGAACCTACCTTCGTTCAAAATAGTAAGATTGTTCTGGCAGTCTGTTTTTATTCTTTATTAGTTAATTTTTTCTATCCTTTTGAATGAACTCAGCAATATAACAAACTCAAGGCAAGGTTAACAGTAAGTATCTAGTTAGAATAAAATCCTCATTCCAGATTTTTCAGGGGCTAAGCGCTCGCTGTAAATTTCACTACACGAGAACCCGGGTTCAATCCCCGCCGACACCAATGAAATTGTTAATTGCTGATTTACCACGTTCTCGGCGGTGAAGGAAAACATCGTGAGGAAACCTGCATGTCAAAGAAATAAGAAAAAAAATATTTCGAAACAAGTCAAGTTCGCCAACAAGCATTGGGACAGAGCGGCGGTCATTTCCTTGCCCTAAAACCCTATCAGAAATAAGAGAAGGCCTGTGCCTAGCAGAGGGACGTATATAGGCTTTAACTTTTATTTTCGCCATTGTATACTTTCACAGCTTTGTCCCGTTTTTTTAGCCACATCCCGCATTGTGATTGCAATTTTTTTTCCCGCAAATCCGTGCACTGAAGGTTGGCAAGCCTAGCTGCGGGGTCGAAACCTGCACGGAACAAGTATTTGCATAGCCTACAAATAATGGTTCCGGATCTCGATGTTTGTTCTTGTTCAATTTATGCATGTAAATTGCCTCCACAATACAGGACAAAATTCTAGAGAAGAGATATATAGAAAGTGGTATACCGCCATCTATCGGAGGCCCCGAGATCTTCGGCAAGTCTTCATAGAATTCTGCCAATGTCAAGGACCCACATTGAAGTCTAAACAAAGTATTGTTATTATTAATTTAAACCATCTGCACACTCTTTAATCTACTACCCGCATATTTTACACAAAACGGATCAGTTACATGCCTATTAAACTTCTTTGTTAACTTTTTAACAAAGTTTCTACAGAATATAAAAGTTATAGTTAATACTTAGATGGTCAGCCATTCTTTTCTGGTGGATTTTGTTCTACCAAAACAACTTATTTTTGACCTTGTAAAGCGGATAAGGAAAATAAATTACAGTGAGTCACAATTCGGATGATATAAGTGGTGATGCTATTAACTTCAAACGTTAACTCACAGAAATTATGATGTTAATACACTTTGAAAAAATATTAACGTCTCTTCTGTTTTACCGACTTCAAAAAGGAGGAGGTACTCAATTCGACTGTATGTTTGTTTTTTTTTTTTTTTAAGTGTGTTACCTCATAACATTTTTCAGGGTGAACCGACTTTGATGATTCTTTTTTTATTTGGAAGCTGGTGCTTCTCATGTGGTCCCTTATAAATTTGATCAAGGTCTGACCAATAGTTTTGAGTTATTCTTAATAATATATATTGAAGTCGGTTGTACAAAATTTTTAATTTTAAATGATTGATTACCTTCTTTATGATAATTAAATATATGCCGACAGTGAGCTTAGACTAAGGAAGGACATTTCAGAGTGCTTGGTATTAGCTGTGCAGTATAGAGTTATTGTAGGCATTATTTTACGCATTGCGGCGCATTCATCGAAACCTTTTTTAGATTAAAACGAACTAACAGTTCACTTCTGGTAAGTGGTTATCTGAGCCCATGGGCAACAGCAGCCAACTTCATTAAAGAGTTAAAGTTCCGACACGGTTCCGTGGCGCAGTGGCTTAGCAACGTTTAGATTCTGGCTATATTCTACCTTTTACCTCAAGAATGACTCTCACTAACTTTTTGTTGGCTAGGAGGAAAAGGAGCTTAATATTTTTTTATTAATTTCATAATTTTATGTAAAAATTTGTAATTTGATTTTATGTAATTACTAAGGTAGGCGGACATCAATATTAACATCAATGACTTGAAAGACAACTACCTCTGTTTTGGCCCAAAAACACCCCGTAAAAGTACTCTATTATATCCGCCTAAGGCACGCGGTCGTTAATTGTTTCATCATCGGTAATTTTGATTCCATTTATTTGAGTACGTTATATCTTGAGGGATTCATATATTTTTGATTACCTCTGTACAACCACTGTTGCATTATTCCATGTAATTTTTCGTCAAATAAAGAATTAAGTCTCGTGGGTGTCGTAAGAGGCGACAGAGGTAATCTGAAACAGAAGACGGGCAGCAAAAAATAATAAAAAACTGTGGTTGCCAACATTCTAACCAAGCGTGGCAACTATGGCAAAATCCTATAAATGAGGCAACCTACGGGGGAGGCCTAGAGGAGGAATTAGTCCGAACAATTCCTCAGAGCACTCCCCGTGGTAGATGCGATAAAATACGCAAAGACATGCAACATATCTTCGCAGTGCCAGTGAGATAAGCCGATTGGAAAGAACTTTGTCGTCGACGATTCAAACCGCTCTGCGCTGGATGCGGTCAAGTGGAAGGAGCTGGCACTGGGGAACCCTGCCCAGAGATGAGAACAGTATTCCATGTGGGGCCGAACCTGCGCCTTGTGAAGTTGCAAGCGGTGTGCCGGCATGAAATACTGTCCCGCTCTGATGAGCACGCCAAGCTTTTTAGGCCAATTTGGCCTTCACTTCCAAGTGGCCACGAAACTGCACATCACTCGAAATGTCGACACCGAGGATTCCAATACTGGCTGAGGCAGCAAGGGGAGTGCCTAAAGAGATACGACAAAGGGGTTCTTTTTAGCGGTAAACGCGCAAACTTGTGTCTTCTGGGGATTGAACTGGACTAGATTTAGTCGGCCCCAGTCCGAGACTTTGTTCAACAAAGTCTCGACTTCAGACACAAGTTTGTTCCGGTACTCGGCGACGTTTTCCCGAGAAATATTGGGACGACCGGTGTATAAAGCATCACCAGTGCTGTCGTGCATAGCAATGGATGTTACCAATTTGCAACATATCATTGATATGCAGAAGAAACAGCGTTGGTGATAGCACGCAGTCTTGTGGAACATCAGCGTTAATGGGCATGTAATCGGAGCATGCACCGTCTACTACGACCTTGATGCTCCGATCTGCAAGAAAACTGGTGATCAATTGCACAATTTCTCCAGGAAGCCCATAGGAAGGAAGCTTCGAAGGAAACCCGATCGAAGGTCTTTGCTATGTCCAAACTAACGGCCAACACCTCCCTTGGAATCCACTGCCTCCGCCCATCTATGAGTTAGGTAACCTAGAAGATCACCAGCTGAGCGACCCCGACGGAAACCGTACTGGCGGTAACTTGAGTTATTTCTTGGTAATACTAAGATCGGTAAGTTCAAAATCACGAACGGTAACGTGTATTTATTACATGCATGATGTATTACGATATTGAACTTGAATTTGAAATAACTGACTCCATTCCGAATTAAACAATTATCAAAAGCATTGAGTTTTTGCGAGTGAAAAGACGATAAAATTTGTTACAGATCTTTTTCGCTCCATAAAATATATCTCCTTGGATTACTCACTATTCCTTCCTAGGGCGAAAAGAATATTTCGAATAAATTATTCTGAGTTTTCGAACCAGTATTAATGATGGTAATGGTGATGATATCATCCTAGATAGATATAAAGGGTTATTTTACAATAACCGGCCAAATTTGTAGAGAAGGTTCAAATAAGTAATATGCCTATATTGAAAATGGTAAAGAAAATTAATTTAAAAAGAATGTCTACAATAGAATAATTTTTATTAAATATATGTAAGTAGATTATAAATAATGCTTAATTTCTTTAACTATTATTATGTTTTCTGTGTATATATTACCACTGGATTGAAAATCCTCTGTCCCGAGAAGAACTAACAAAAAACACAGCGGGACATTTTTTCACATATTATATTTTTCGTTTAATTAAAGGTATGAAAACTATTTTTTATAAATATACTATTTTTTATAAATTAAAAGAAATAAATGTTTAGTTAATTATAACTTTGAATATAAATCTCTTCCATTCTCCGCCTCTTATCCTATTGGGCAAAATCTCGTGTACCAAGCTTAAAGTAATCAGATAAACCGAATAATACCGTAAGTTACCACGCAAAATCTGATACAACACATTACTTACCTGTGTATTAAAGTCAATGACTTAAGATAAGGCTGTGTATTCACTGAAGCTAAAGAGTAGTCACTCTTTGACTGTAGCGAGCGGCTGTGGAAAGCAAATGTAACAAAAATATTTTATCTACGTAAAAGGTCCCCTGTGGAACATTTAAGTTAAAATATAGTGATTACTCTTTGTTAAAGGTCTTTCTGGTTTTTGGGTAAAGAAGAAAGTAGATGAGAGCATAGATATGTTACAAAAATCGTCTAAAATACTTAGGTTTATAATCCGGTAGTTATAGTATAAGGTACTTTATCTTTATTATGCTATCAAAAAGATGAGAGTTTTGGCCACAGTTTTGGCGGCAACTAAACTGTCAAGGAGATTATTGTTCTTAATGTTTCCTTTATATTATAATGACTTGAATTTTGAAACGTAAAGGTCGTGTGATTTTGTATGTTAAATGTCTACGAATGTGAACAATTTGTAGAAACAACGAAGCAAGCGCTCTGGTTATTGTGTCAGTTTTGGCGCTATATCGACTGTTTGCTGAGTTAAACTGTCGTTAAAATCTCTCAAACACATCCCGATATGAACGATAATTTCCTATTATTTGTCACTGGCAAAAGAATTATCAAATATATAATTGTCAAGTTAATTATCGAAAACAACAGTAATTAAAACAGACACATAAACAAAAGTTAAAACAGTAATATAAAAAGAAATCGAATGCGTTCATTAAAAAAAAAACTTTATACATATTATATCCTGTCTCACTTCCACAACTAAGACTCTAACGATACCCCATATTATGCTAAAATCTATTAAGCCAAAGAAATAGACGTAGGTACATATACTTACATACAAACAAAACATTCGAAAAATATTACCATTCAACGGCAAATGTTGTGTTATGACGTCATTTTTTTCTATTAAAGCATGCCTTGTCAGCTATTTCTTTTTACCATAGCGTACTTACAATTTAAATCAAGATCTTAAGATGAGCTCAAATACAAAACGAGTTTGACTTGTTTTTAAATCAATGCGCAGCACGGCACATCATTGACACAGTTTATCAATTACTGATTCTTTATTTATATAATACATGTTATCACTTACTAAGCCTATACAGGTGTGTTTATCATAAAAGGACTAGCGACCCGCCCCGGCTTCGCCTGGATAAATTTATAAATATGGCGTTATTTATATTTAAGTTAATCATCAAAGACTAGATATTTATTTCACCTTATATCTCCAAATTTTACGAATAAAATATATATGTAGTATAGATCACTCCCGGTATTTCTCTTACTGTTCGTGAAGTTCCATTACAATCGGTTCAGCCATTCCGTAGATTCACCCAGACAAACAAACAGACAGACAGACTCATGTCTGAACCTTAGCACAATGAAAGGCAGTTCATATAAAAAATGTGTGTGTACTTATGTACGCACGCAGGAAGTTGTACTTCTTTAGCGTAACAAAACAAAAAAACTTGGGAGACAATTACCCACTGAAGTTGTCGCTTTTAGGTGACAGTGTGCGCGCGCATCGTAACAACTTCATGGTGTCGTTTTTAGGTGACAGTGTGCGCGCATCGTAAAATTCACTCTCATCATTTTTCCCAAACGCCCCAAAAGAAGTATAACTTCAACAAGGATCCATATAAATAAGGATTGGCATTAGGTGGTTTGTTATAACTCATACAATACAACGTTGGTTTATAATACACTATCATTAAACTCAATGCTATTTGTTGAGTTATATTAGCGTATTGTTGGCATAATTTAACTGTCTTATTATTTACTTACTTATGTTATCTTGGCAAATATTTTTCATGAATATTTGTTGTGTACATATCCATAACCGTCATTCGCATAATATTATAGCATGCCTTAGCTAACACACATTGGGACATCGCGGCGGACACTTCCTTGTCCTTAAACCATCTCAGAAGTGAGAGGAGGCCTGTGCTCAGCAGTGGGACGTATTAGACTTTATGCCTTAGCAAGTCAAATGATTTAAGTTAGTCCTTGTACCACGTGTACAAGGACTAACTTAAATCATTTCGCTTATTGAAAGTAACGTGGTAGAACCAACCTGCAGCTGTATTATGGCCGCAGTATGGAAACGTCGGCTATCAGAGTGTCGAGAATCAGAGGCCCTTTTTATTAGTAACGAGGCATTCCATTTTAGTCAGGGTTGACAACGTATCTGCAATGATTTAAAATGGAAGATAGATGCAAGTGTTTATGGGTCACAGCGTCTACTCACCACTAACTTGAATAAAATCAATAATAAGTTTTCTTTAAAGTATAGTAAGTATATCTTCTTGTTTCTTATGGCAATCCTGCCCGTATCCAAACCTTAAACATCAATGTCAAGATTCCGCAATTAGTCTTTTGAAGCTGGGGTGTTCGTGAAGCTCTATTGTTCCACTGGAAAAACGCCAAATGAAGTGGGCAGTGCAAAGGTCAGTAATTGACTATAGAGCTCCGTAATCACACACAGAAACAGATAAAGAAAAAATCGCAGTGTTTCTGCAAATGTCCACAGTGCACATCACTAACACGCGGTGATTGACCGACCGATGACCGATTAGTGATTAACCGACTGATTGTGTCAAATGCATTTAATAGTGCCAAACAAAAATCACACAGACTTGTGATATTGATCATTGATTACCTTTATAATCGATAATAATCATTTATCCATATCCTATAAAATTACAAGTATATTTAATTTTATTTCGACCAAATGACCGTAAATTGGTTCATATTATGAAGTAATGTGTATTGCACACTGTGTGCAGTTTGGTCCATTTTGAGAAATAGTTTACCCGATAAGTGACCCTCAATATTTTTAAAGGAATTTTTTGTAGGAAAGGTCGTCGGTAAGGGCAGAACAACGTCTGCCTGGCCAGCTAGGAGTTTAATAGGATTGGATAAAAATATATCGCGAGGATCTCTGCCCTAGCGATTTATATTATTAGTCTGCTCTAATCTTAACAATCAACGAAAGACGACGGTTACGTTCGTCTATTGAAAAAATGACATAACTGTAGTGTGAATCAGACAATATTATGTCGATTTTTGACGCTTAATACATACCTATATTTATTAATGTAGGAGACATTTCTGTAACAATAACGCGAAGTCTTTATTTTTATTGACGTATCTGTACAGAGTACACATTTAAAAAACTTTTTTATATTCATTACATTATTTAATTGGCCACGTTAAAAAGTTTGACAAAAATCAAATAATAAAATGTAAAAGCCGATTTATAGACACTAAACAGGTTAAAATAATTTTACATTCTGAAGTCGGCGATAATGATAAGACATAGTGTAGGTATGTGAATGAAAGTTATGAAAGCCCCAACTTCAAAATGTAATATTATTATATCCTTTTTAGTTCCTTGAAATCGGCTCGGCTTTTACTTTTAATTAAAAGTTTTTTTTTTACCTAACGTGAATGATTGATTATCTAACCATATTCGCGACGAATTGATGACTATTATACTGCTAATATTTTTATTTAATAAATGGAAGAACAATAGTTAGGTTGTTAATTGAACCTATTATTTATTTCGTAACGCACGAATACCTGCATCATCTATCACATGAGTACATACAGCCGATGAGGTTCCCATGACGCCTTTATGCTCATAAAAGATATAAGCGTAATACACACTCGACGAGACAGCTATTGCAGTTTCAGGAATTATGACACCGCATATTAAAATGTTTATATGACGGTTAATATTAATGATGCTGATAACACATCCACGCGTCGTATTACTGTAATTGTTTTATGATCTTATTCTTAACTATTATATTTAAGATGTTTTCAACAGTGAATTGTAGCCAATAAAATGGTTCCATATATCATTGAAAAAAGATGAGTGAAACAAGTGTTACGAGTAAAAATGCCAATTAGGATGAGAAATTGATATTATATTTATTCATACACGCGCACACACACACACACACACACACACACACACACACACACACACACACACACACACACACACACACACACACACACACACACACACACACACACACACACACACACACACACACACACACACACACACAAAATCGTTAGTTTATTTAGCAGATGTGCGGAAGGCATCAGATGATATTTTATATGATTATATATTTTATTATGATATTTTAGAACATTACTTCCCATTCTATCGAATCGGCCTTTTTACATACAGTCTATGATCTAATAATATCGCAGCTACAATCTTGACACGAAACGTAATTACCTAGCTCTGCCCTCTGCAATTAGCTTTGAGTTTTTTTCCCACATTTTTTATATCATAGTCCGACGTCTAGTTAAGGTTACTACAGCTGGTTAAACTAGTTACAAAAGAATATATACATACAAACCAACCAAATGTCGGTAATATTATATACATATATTTTTTTGGGCACGGTAGCTGGGCACATGCCTACTCTTATCCCTGAGAGGGTAGTATGACAGAGAAGAGTCCACCGCTGCTTCAATGCTTCGAAGTAACTTTCAATTTGTCACATAAGCATTATCATGATATGGTAAACCATCTCTTAAATTACAACACGTTCGAAGATATTTTAAGGGGAGAATTTAATCCCCTTACTACCCCCTAATGGTATGTAAAACAAGAAAACTTATTCGCAGTTACAAAACTATACGCAGGCATGTATAACGGATTAATACCTTTTTTTTATATAGAATAAGGGTGACAAACGAGCACACAGTCCACATCCTCATTTAAAATCGCATCTTCATTTGCGATTTTAAATGAGGATGCGTTGTCAGCCGTGAGGACTAAGATAGAATGCCCCTTTTTCAGTAAAAAGGGTCTCCTGTTCTCTACACTCACCATACGAAACACAGCAGCATTAAGCTGCTATTTTACGCTGGTATTCTGTGAGAGCGTGGTCCTTCCCCGGTCGAGCCGACCCATTCGTGTTACAACTATACTATTAATATAGCTGCAGCATGGCTCTACCACGTAAAAATGTTACCTATAAAAGTAAAGCTGATGTAGTTCTGAGCACAGGTCTCTTCTCATTTCTGAAAGGGTTTTAGGGCAAAGAAGTGTCCACAGCTCCAATGCGTGTTGCAGGGCTTCGCATATCTTGGAAATATTTTTTTAGACATGCTGTTTTCCTCGCGATGCTTTATTTCACTGCCGAGCACATACTTGCGATAAACAATATCATTGGTGCCGGTGGGGATCGAACCCAGATTGTTGTACTACGAGCGCTTAGCCTCTGGCTCTTCATTAATATCATCAAAAATTTAAACAAAATAACAGCAAAAAAAAAGGACCACCCAGCATCTGTTTTAGTGGAGATAAATAAAAAAATTGTCGATATAGAAAATTCGACTAAAAGAAAATGACAGCTGTCGAAAATAGCGCAAACGTAGAAATATTTATATGTTTGGAACGGTATAAAGAAACAGGCTTCGCTTCCTGCCAATTAATAAATTTATCAAAATTTGTCACTTTTAAAAATTACAATAAACTAATCTCATAGTTATTGCAGGATGATACATTTACATAATGAATAATAATGTCCGTCCGTCAAATGGTCGTATTGGTGCCAATGTCACTATCAAAATTGTTATTTTATACTTGAATACAATTTGAAATGTCAAATTTCTTACATCACAAATAGCGTACAACCTTATAAATATTTATATGAACTAAATATTATAAACATAGAAAAGAAAAACACGTTACATTTATAACACGTTTCATTTATAAACTAAAAGAAAATACTTTCGACTGCAAATTTTTTTTTAAATCGAAATTTTTTTTAGTCAAAACTACTTTTGCCTGATTTTTTACAGTCTAAAGTGGTTTTGACCGGTTATGAGTTTTGACTGTAACATATACATATAATCTTAACTAAATTTTAATAGATTCTACGCAAGTTGATATAACAACTACCTCAATTTTTTTCTGAATTATAAAAAAGGAATGTAAAAAAACCCACAGCAATGTTTTGTTTTAGAAATCGTGAGCTTGAAACGATTTTTGAAAGTTATTTATTTAGATTCGAATAAACATTCGTGTTTGGATTTGTATGGAAACAATTTCCATTGATATTGACAGAAGACAATAAACTGCTGAGCTGACATCAACTCGTGATTTTCAACCACGATCGTAAATTAAACAAACAGTTACTGAATTTCTAGAAATTTCGTACGACCTGCATTACACTAAAACAAGCTTTCTTAAACTTATAAATTACTTACAAACTAAAAAACAGCCCAAAGACAAAAAAAGGTTTTTTATTTGAAATATACAGTCAAAAAAGAAAGATGTTTTAAATAGTGTAGTGATAGCAAAATAGCAAGAATTCGTGCGCAAAGCCTTCGACCCGTGGATGCTGCGGCATTAAAAGTATGTGACGTTACAATCACAAGCAAAAGCGGTGATATATTTTTTCGAAATAAAGCTAAAGGAAATACTAAATGATTTTCAAATCATATGAAAGGTACGGAATAGCTATCGCTACAAACATATAAAACGCGAGATATTCAGACAGGTAAATACACAAAATCTTGCAGCATCGAATGTGTTGTTGTTGTCCCCGTGTCTCTCATTGTATCATAGAAGCCCTAGACTAGATAGGCCAAATTAAGTGTAAATTAACCGACGAGCATGTATGCGTAGATATATGGATGTAAAAGACGTGTATGAAAAGGGAGGTGAGTCAGGATTGTGCGAAATGGAAGTCTGTAGCACAGATTAAATAATGTTACTGCGTAATCCGTAGTTTCTGACTACCCCTTTGGGTGTCAAGCGTAAAAGTTTATGTACTTATGTATGTTATGATGTTATTTAATTTATTTTTAACACCCAAAACATCTCACACTTTGCAAAGTAGATTTTGTAGATGGAAGTGTTATAGTAATTTGGATTGATACAATTTCAATACATAATAGGGAATTTCATAACTTGTTCTTGAGCAACCGCGCTGTTTTGTTTCGGTCGATGTTTTGTCATCTGGTTCTTTGTTTAGTGCGAATCTGACCTAACTGGCTCTTGAAATAATTAATAATTAGTGCGTGTTTTTATAATTACACACTAATAAAAATTTTGAAAACTTGATTACATTGTATTTGAATTATAATTACAAGCATGATAAATATAACGCCATAATAAGCGCCAGAAAAGTTGTAAATTTTCATAGTAATTTATCGTGTCGTACTTTCGAGTAATTTATTATATGTAACTAATAACATTTTTACTATGACATCTATTATGATAACTGTTCTTGTAACGCATGAAGAGAAATCGCCTTAATCAACTTTTTCTACCGACTTCAACAGGAGGAGGTATTCAATTCGACTGTATGTTTTTTTTTTTAATGTGTGTTACCTCATAACTTTTTACTGGCTGAACCGATTTCGATAATTCTTTTTTTGTTTGAAAGCTGATGCCTCACATGTGGTCCCATATAAGGACCAATAGTTTTTGAGTTATTCTTAATAATTTACATTGAAGTCGGTTGTACTAAATTTTTAATTTTTAATTATTTTACTTATTATAAGCCAGTACTTGACTACAATCTTAGCGCCAACTAACAACTATTCACTAACGAATGTACGTTGCGTTTGTCGTTCGTTTGCAAACAGAAATGTGCATTATCAGTATTTAAACTTGTTCATGATATCGATAGTATTTGCAAACCGTTTTTGATATGAATATGAAAACTATATAGTTACTGTTGTTAACGATAGAGTTTAAAGACGCCCATGCCTACTGCACTATTGAAATTATTTTCTGCGCCTTATTACACAAAAGTGATTATATTCTCTTTGAAAACACATACCACGGATTTATAATACGACGGGGTCATGGGTTCATGACATTATAGTTCTTGATGATAAGCTGCTTTCTTCAAAAACTTATTCTAAATATTTATACATTTATTTTTAAGAAACATACAAATTTGTAAATGTTTGATGGTAGTATTCTTAGACAACTATTGCCCCTATTATAAAACGTTATTAATTGATAGTCCCGATTTTGAACTATTGTTTAAAATGATGAGTCCTTCTAACTCAAAAAGTCCCTTAGATGCGGCGCCACAGTCATCGAAAAAAATTGATAAGTATTGTCGAAATCCATACTTTATATTTTCAACCGACTTCAAAAAGGAGGAGAGGTTTACAATTCGTCGGTATCTTTTTATTATGTATGTACGCCGATTACTCGAAGACGCCTGAACCGATTCGGAAAATTCCTTTTTTGTTTCAAAGGGTATACTTTCCAGGTGGTCCCATTTAAATTTTATCGAAATCGGTCGAGTGGTTTTAAAAAAAATCAACAATAAATTATATTTATATTGAAGTCGGTTGTACAAAAATTTAATTTTCCACGTGTAGTTCGTATATTTCCATGGGACTACTATACTAAAACAGACTCTAGTTTGAATCTGAGACAAATTATGAACTACGTTTGAACGTCGGATTAATTTTTAAACTACTTTTTGTAATAAGTCTGAGTTTGTGCAACTGATTTGCGAAGATTTGTCATGGATAAATTACGAAAACCGGTTTTTGTTTCACGGCCGTTACCATCCTTAAATTTCACTGTGCATTGCAAAAAAATTGTTACGGTATACTGTTGGTCAATTTATGAAATATAATATTTTGAGAGAGCAGTGGAGCGTGGAGCATAGCTGCACAGTCCGTCTCGACACTTGTAAATTTTGCATGTTCAAAGCGCAGCGCTTTACTTAGGTATAAAACCGCGATAAGTCAGTCAAGCACATCAATGTTTCTATACTCCCACATATCGTTCGAATGCCTCACAACGCCTCACAACGTGAGGGAGTGCTCTACTCTCGATATGTGGCCATACCTTAATTTCGCTACATAAAATCGTTCATATACCTACTTTTAGCTAGACATCAAATCCATATTATTATTAACGTTACAATAACTGCAGACATTGAATTATAAGATTAGTTTATTTTCTTATTGATTCACTTTAGATTACATAACAAAAAATGTAATAGAAAAAATATATGGACTGCCGTCCGTTGGTCTGAGATTAGTTGGTAGATTGAGATATACGAGTATAGTATTAAATAATATTCCATAATATATTCTAAGGAGGATCCCTATTTATTTTAGTTATTGAACTCAATACCGTTTAAAAGTTATTAATGAAAGTCGATCAGATTCTCTGATTTTTTTTCTTGTAAAAATTATCGTCACTATTTTTATTTTTTTCATCAAAATTAAATGAAACGCTCATGAGGTGTGCACTTTTGGGTTTTCCAAATTTTTTTAAAAATCTTTTTGAGATTTTCAATAGAGAAGTTGACGTTCATATCAGGTAATTAGAAGCTGTCAAAATAATAATAATCTGAAACATTTGAAATGTCAAATACTATCATAATTTCAATTAATTAACATGAATGTCTACTTCTTTATTGATCTTCTGAGCCTGCGAAACAGACGGCCAGTCTTAATGGAGACTAGCCAGTTGCGCAGGACAGGGTTAGTTAGTATAGTGCACGAATCTGTCTGAAAGCACCCATTCATTCTCATAGTCCGATAGAACGGCAATCTGACACGAGCGGAAAGAGATCATGCGCAACCTCAGCATTACGTGCTTTACGATGCACGGGGGTGAAACACCGCCAACTTCTTGACTCCGGGCTGCTACTGAGAATTGATAGTCTGAAAAAACTTCACATCAGTCTTGTTCGAATGAGGGCATCCACGACTTTTTCTGCCACCAGGGCGGCGCCACTAGAAAGTGAGGTATAATATTGGACAGATTTCATAGCGGGGAAGTTAATTTGTTCAGAAAATGTAAAAGTTATTGTTTCTTTCTGTACTATTAGCTATATTTTATATTAATAACATTAAAAATAAATAAACCAAACCACAGATATTCATAAAAGTAGAAAAATTAAAAAAAGTTAAAAATGTGCACAAAGTTAAAGAGCAAACCACTGACGCATTGTTTTGTGTATTAATATAATCTAGAAACTGATAAACTTTTATTAAAAAACAACTTCTCAATTAAATTACATTGTGTAACAAAAAACTTTACCTCAGTGTCAACTAGCGACATCTGATGAGCAGAAAATTATTAGTCCTCATTAGCTTACTGTATCTTAAAGTCTTGTGTACTTTTTTATATATGATAAGGTTGACAAACGAGCACACAGTCCACCTGATGGTAAATGGTTGCTGTGGCCCATTGACATCTACATCTATCCTCTATTACGAATCAAAATGCAGATGCGTTGTCACCCGTAAGGACTAAGATTAAATGCCTCGTTTCCAGTAAGAAGGGTCTCCGGTTCTCTACACTCACATTACGAAACACAGCAGCGTTAAGCTACTATTTTACACTGGTATTCTGTGAGAGCGTGGTCCTTCCCCGGCCGAGCCGACCCATCTGTACTGTAGTCTTGTGTATCTTAAAGTAGTATGCTTGGATTTAAGTTTATTCATTATATGATCCCACGCAGGTGTGTTTTTTTTTTCATAGCCTCACGGATCATCCTTGTTAGGAATCGATGTTCTTTCTCCGATTTGTGGTCTATTAAATCTGATATAATGGCGGGGGCCGTCTAGAATATGATCAATGACTGCAGACTTCTGTATGATATTCTATTAGTATTATGTAAAATACATGAAATCATTATGATTAAGATAAATATGTTTTAAAGACCATGTCGACTACACGAATATATAAAAAATGAAAAATGCGGGCCACTGAGCAAGGTCGGCTAGAAAAAACTAATTAATTAAATAAGAATATTTAACTGCTTCGTTTTTAAAGAACCTTGTTGAAAATGGTTTCAGTTATTATTTTTGAGGAATATTCGAAATAAAATTATAACGAAGGTTACAAATCGACTTTGAATATTAAAAACAAATTTCGTCATGTGTCACCTCGATCTTGTTAAGATGCAAGTCATCCATCATTGTTGGTGTCCGAACAATGAATGTAGGTCAAAAGATCAACTGCCAATATAGCTTTGTGCTTACCCACGTTCAGACAAACGGGAAGAGCCAATTTAAAGAATCGGTAGAGGTCAATTGTCGGGTAATGGATGGTCCAGAGTGATCTCCTGCTTTTGTTGTATCTGATGCGGCACAATGCTGTTTACAGGTTTCCTTTGCTTACTCTTTTTATGACATAATATGTTTGTATGTTCGTATCTGCTAGGTTCTAGTATTCCCAATTGGGTAGTTGAGCCTATTTTTAACTAATTACTAGATTACATTCATTTAACTTTGCTACTTTCAGTATTGTCATAAAACTTGATAAATTTTCCATTTTAAGTTAAGATTTTAGTGTTTAATTTTTTTTTAAATGCGCTATTCCCACTCTAGGATTTTCTCATGTATCGTGGTAGTAGTTTACATACAAAAGTTGCACAAGGACAAAAATGCAGACCCGGAACAATGTGCCGGAATAATTATTTGCTATATGATATGATAATATGATATTAATTTAACTTTATCCTCATACAATTTACATATATTTTTTTGGGGAATTATTAACCGGGCGAATAAATAACACATATGGATGACTGTTAATGAGATACTTTAATACTAAAGCGAGCGGTGTTAAATTATGTTTGCGAAAAATTTACTTAACTGGCGATAATTATGAATGACTAAAAATACGTAAAATGAGCTACTAACAATGGGAAACAGTTATTCTAAGCTAGCAACTAAAATTCCAAGTATCCGAATTAAATACTAAATTAGGCGAAAAAAATACTGAGTGGGTGATAGTAGGTTTAAGGTGCGCGCTCATTGTAATGATATAAAAATAATATTGAAAGAATTGAACTTTTAATTTACAATATTCAAAAAGCATAAGTCAAAAGTAGTTTTGACTAACATTCTTAGTCAACATATGCTTATAATTATTTCCCTAAATTAGTCTAGTAAGATAGTTATATTACTAGATCGTGCTCATATCATCTCGATGAAATTTGTTCGTGTAAGAAATTATAGTGGTCGTTCTGAATAAACTCTTAACTCAAATTCATATTTTCAAGCCGCCGTTTTCAATATTTGTGTTCGCTCTGTCTTTCCCCCATTTAGTATTTCAGTGCGCCATAATCAGTATTTTTGACGGATCAGATTAAGGGTTAATTTTAATTTATATTCGGTCGTTTAAATACCACCCTATTATTTTTTCATTTTGATATCCCTTTAAAAAGTGTTTTTTCATTATTATATTATATTATTATTTAGTTACCTTAGGTGGATAAATAGACCTAAGCACTAGATGTAGTGGCCATCTGGTTAGACATGTGGGAAGTCGATGGATGCTGGTGGATCTGGAGATCAGGACCGTGTTTTGTAACATTCCTATGGGGAGTCTTATGTATTACAGAGAAGTTATCGAGAGGCTGTAATGATGATGAGGGAATAACCCCGCACGGAACAAGTATTTGTACGGCCTACAGATAATTGTTCTGGGTCTGGATGTTTGTCCTTGTGCATTTTGTTTGTAAACTTGTCTCCACGATATAGGAGAAAATCCTAAAAATAAAAAAAAAAAAATCCACTATTGTCTGTAGTTTGAAGGTCAAGGAAGCCAGTATGAATAAGAGGCCAGCAATGGACATTTACGGTTTGTTTATGATGATAAGGATGATGACAAAAAGCTTAAAAATTATTTGGGACTTAATGTTTTATGGCATTATGTTTTTTTTTAAATTCCTCATCTCGTAGTAGAAAACATACTAAGGTGTACAAACATACATTAAATATAAATGTCGGTATGTAACTGTTAACCAGTAAGCGCTTCTTGTTCATTTATGGTGAATTGGAGATCTTGAGAAGTCTAAGAACCGGTCGTTATGCATTTAAATAAAGATTCAAAGGTCAACCGAGTGTCGCAAGAGTTGATCATCTTCATCCTCAAATATTTCGCTTGCAAGTCGTCAATTGCTTTGTGACCGTCAAGGTCCAATATATTTTACTATGACATTTTAGATTTATTAAGAAGCTTTATAATAAGCTTAACTAAAAAGCTTCAACTTAAAGTTTTAATCAAAATTAATACAACTTTATTTATTACAGTCGGGTTTTTATTAGAACCACCTACCTGCTTTATATTCTAACTTCTGCTATGCAGATGGAATATTATTGCACTTTTTAAATAAATGTATAATTTTCTAAAAGTTCCATCCATGCATTGCAACCTATAAAATTCCGCTGCTGAATTTAGGCATCCCCCAGAGATTGCCTCATTGGGGGGATTTTGACAGTTGCCATATTTTTGAGCTGTTATCAGGAAGATGGTATTGCTCGTCTCCTGTTTTAGTTTCCCTATTGGTTATTCAACTGAAATTATGATCTGTCCAGGAGAAAGGAAAATAAAGCAATAAATAAGTAATATTATTGATATTTTAGGCATGTCCTCTTGTTCTAATTCAGAAATTGAATTAAAAAAATATAAAAAAGTTAAAGTTATAGAGGAGGCCTGTGCCCAGCAGTGGGACGTATATAGGCTATACGTCTCAGGCCTCATCTCATTTCTGAGAGGGTTTTTAGGGCAAGGAAATGTCCGCAGCGCTGCCCTAATGCGTGTTGGCGAACTTCACATGTCGTCGAAATATTTTTTTTTCTTATTTCTCAGACATGCAGGTTTCCTCACGATGTTTTCCTTCACCGCCGAGCACGTGGTAAATCAGCACTTAAAATTGCAATTAACAATTTCATTGGTTCCGGCGGGGATCGTACCCGGGTTGCTCGCGTACTGTGAAACTTACAGCGAGCGCTAACCATCTGAGCTACCACGGCTAAAAAAAATATATCCCAATCTTATTCGTAATTTAAGCACACGTGTTTATACCAGTTCCTCGTAATATCAAAACGATTATCTTTCTTGCAAACACGGTTTGGCATCATGCAGTGTTACCTGTCGGATATTTCGTGAGGGTCCACCGTGCTATGAATAATAATTAGTGTTGCCTCATTGTCGACTTTTTTTCTCTTAATTCTTATTCACGATACGTGAAAGAGAATTAGAGGCCGTAGTTGGATGCGGGCGTCGAAATTGTTTTTTCGACCCTCGCTTAACTAGTTCTTTACGAAGGTTAATGCATTTGTTTACAAGAAAATATATTAATCCAACAAATTCAAAAACATTTTAGATAGCTTTTATAAAAGAAAACATTTTTGCCAGAAATAAATATGACGTAACTTTTTTGAGAAAAGATAATAAGATGAAATTAATTCATTTTAAGTGTTCCGTGCCTTATTCAGCAAAAGGGAACTTATTATCCTTACTCACCAATCACTTCGGTGTCTGTCTTTCTATCTGTCATCGATGTTTTTCTTTGACAGTGTTTTATCTCGCTTTTGACCCTGTACCATAATTCAGAGAGTAAGCGCACGCTCTATGTAAATATACGCTCTACATAAATCCCAATGATATTATTAATTTTAAAGTGCTGATGCTGATTTACTACTTGCTCGACGGAGATGCCCGGTGGATTGAAATAGTAACTTACATAACTGAAAAATTATAATATTTCGAATACGTCAACATGCATTGGAGCAGCACGGTAAAAGCTACTCTGCTTTCTAAACCGTAAAAATTGAGAGGGTGGCCATTGCCCATCTGTGCTGTGACCATATGAAATCACATATTCGGTAAACCGCGAAATGTGGCACCATGATATTCATTTTCCAATATCAACGTAATATGTGTATGTTAACACCTAACCTATTGTTGCGAACTTAGTAAAAGGTTCCATCGATTGCCTTTATGGCTCAGTGGTTGATATGTCTAACTAAAGTCGTGGGTCTAAAGTTCAAAACCTAGCCGGGATTTATCAAATATATATTACGGAAACAAAATTTTTGGTTTCATAGGTTTCATGTCTGGATGTATATTGATTGTCTCGGTGACTCTATGACGTATTCATGCTAATTAATAACTTAACGCATAAGCATTGCAGTGTGAATCCATCATCCCATTTCGTACCGTCGGTCTCATAAGAGTCAATTAAGGGATATGCCAGAAAGATCTTATGGCTATTTATAGATGGGCCAAATTAAGAGTAATCTTAACCGACGAGCATGTATGCGTTGATATATGGATATAAAGGAGGCAAGAGAGGTGTATCAGTATCGTGTCAAATGGAAGTCCGTAGTCTCTGCCTACCCCTCTTGGTGGCTGGCGTGATTGTTTATATTTAATGTATCTTTTTTTCCTATTTTCGCCCCTTACGTCACCTACGAGAGGAAAAAGAGTGATGGATTCTCTTACTCCGCCAGCTTACGGTATCTTAATTCACCAACAGTAAATGCACCTAAAATAGACTGTAGATTTTAAAACAGTTTTTGTTTTTTGTTTCTTCAATATGTTGTTGTTTGAATCAATAAATTAAAAGTCAATAGATTGCTTAAAAGGTTCGCTTTCTCTTAATTATCTTGTGGTAGATAATGACCACTTTTTGTGGACAAGCCAGCCATTTATTCTTTTAAAGGTTTTTTTAATCAGTGTTAGAAAGTTTCAAGGGGCACTGCTTTGTTTTGTTGACTACAAAATATTTTAAGACAAGTAGTGACGGTCATAAGAATTTTGGCTTTCGATTGGTGTTCTTTTTTCATAGAATAAGGGTGCCAAGCCAGCACACAGTCGACCTGATGGTAAGCGGATATTGTGGCTCGTAGACATCTACATTTAATTTATCCTCGATTAAGAATCATAATGCAGATGCGTTGTCACCCCTGACGACTAAGATGAAATACCTCGTTCCCAATAAAAAGGGGTAACGGTTCTCTACACTCACCATACGACGAGTACTTGAAGAGTTCTACTGCTTCTTAAAATACAAATGAAGTGTGGAGATTGTCCACGCTAATTCTGACCTGTAATAAATGTAGTCAACAGTACTTGCGAAGAGGCATTTACAGTCCGTCTATCCATCCATCCACGTGTTAGTAAAAGTGTTCATTCATACGCCGTGTGGTGACGGCATAAAACGATACAAAAAGATTGGCGACTAAGAACTGGGGAAATAGAAGAAAAATCTTACGTCTCCCGATAAATGGCGGTATTATAACTTATTATTTACGTCAAAAGTGTGTGTGTGTGTGTATATATCTGTGCGCTTTTAATCTTAGTACACACTCCCACTAATTTCCGGTTGGCTGGTAGAAAATGTCATATGGCATTAAGTCCAAAAATGTCCACGTTTACAGTAAAAAGGGTCTCCGGTTCTCTACACTCACCACGAAAATCACAGTAGCAATAAGCTGCTATTTCACGCTGGTATTATGTGAGGACGTGGTCCTTCCCCGGTCGAGCCAACCCATTCGCGGTACAACCATAATATAGCTGCATCATGGCTCTATCACGTAAAAAAAGGTCCTAAGGGGAGACAGCATATGTATTTGCATTTAAAGGATAGATGATGCTGTGGCTCACAGACACCCACGTCTGTGGGCCACAGCATCCACTTACCATAAGGTAGACTGTGTACTCGTTTCATGGCGTCGGCTAAATTATGAAATGGCGGCACAGCATGAAATTGGACTACGACATTGACACAGTTATTAGTTCAGAACATTTATTATAAATGTTCTGAACTAATAACTGGCTTTCTTATAGTATATGCTGTATTATATGATACTTAAACCATTTTAAGTGGTTTATTATTACTTAGTCGCTTACATTAACTTGTTTTTGCCATTACTTAATAACCTTCAAAGAGAAAGGCTTTTGACCGCCCGTAAGTTAGTAACAGGCGAATTCCATTATGAATATTACATCGTGCCTTGCAACTGTGTGGCCTATTGGTCAGAGTACTTTAGTATGTCTAGGACCAACATTCGAAGTAAACATTATATAAAAACAAGCATTGGAAGCAGTTTACGCAAAAAGGATAAACCTCACAAGAAGCTAATTTTTTAGATATTGAAGTTTGAAGTTTGGATCGGATTGGATTGAGTGAAAATGGCTTGCTTCGAATTGCTTGTCATAATTTATTTTTACTTTTTGTAACTAAAAAGTGGTTCTTAAGGATTATTTTGAGATATAAAATACTACTATCTCTCTAAATACACATATCTCTATAAATAAAATTCAATTTCTGTCCGTTAGTCTCATTAAAACTCGAAACTGGCTCGGACGATTCTGATGAATTTTTTTGTGTTTGAGTGGGTCCCTGGATGGTTTAGATTCACAGTTGGACCTGGTAGGTGGGGCTGTTGTCGAGATCCAGAAATAACCCGTGCGTAGCCGGGACGTATAGCTAGTATATAATATTTACATCCAAAATATAGGCTGTATTTTTTTTGCATAACTAAGTCAATTGTTAATTTTCATCATCAACACCACCTTCATCATTATCTTTATCATCATTACTTTCCTTCTCAAGTTAACTGCTGAACATAGGCCCCCACCAACTACTCGAGAACCTTTCTTCCTCATAGTTTGTCGGTTTGCCACTTCAGCTTACTGATCCGTTGGGCTATGTCAGTTATTCTGGTTCTACTGCGGATATCCCCATTTCTATGTATAATACATAGAAATGGGGATATCCGCAGTACAACTACAGCTATATTATATTACGAATTCTACTAATAATAGTTATTTAAAAAAAGTTATGGGATTTAAGAACTTAGCAACAAGGAAGAAAAGCACCTACTACCGCTTTAAAAGGCCGGCAACGCACAAAGCATCCGCGGTGTTGCAGTTGTTTATGACTGGCGGTAGTCACTAAGGGATCAGGTGTGCCGTATGCACGTTTGCCCCCTTATTCTATAAAAAAGGTCAATTTATCCCGCCCGATTTATTGATGTGTGAGAATTTATAACTCCATTTCGTCTCGTCTCGATTCTGTTACACTCACACGACGGTTTAATTGTAATTTTTTAGCGTATATATAACCTTTTTTGCGGTTGCTATAATAATATGTATAAAAAATTGAAAATGTTACGGCTTAATTTGAATGATTTATAAGCAAAAACTAAGCATATTATATTTTTTATAAAACGTGATTTCAAGAAGGTTTTTGTGCAAATATTCAATCATTCATAGCATTTAAAAATCTTTGCTAATAATTATTTATTTACACGAATACTAAACATTGAATAAAACTAATTTACAATTTATCACGTTTAATTTAACTTATCTACGCAGAACGTCGGAATCGGACCAAAAATTTATATTCAAAAGTAGAGGCAGCCCGGGTTAACTATTACATCGGGACTTTCACGAGAAACGTCGGGAATACAAGTGGTAAATTTAAAAATTTTGTATAACCGACTTCAATATAAATAAAATAGTTTATTATTAATTTTTTTAAAACCGCTCGACTGATTTCGATAAAATTTAAACCACCTGGGAAGTATACCCCTTGAAACAAAAAAAATTTTCCAAATCTGTTCAAGCATCTTCGAGTAAGGTATAATAGATAGGTAAATATAATAAACCTATATGCTGATGTAATTTTGTGAATGGATTCATATTTAGATGTTAGCAAATTATATAATAGGCTAATCGGATTTAGGTAAACACCTCACATATATCATTCGAGATATATTTTACTCCAGAAAACTAAAAATTACCACGCGAAAATAAACTTGTTAGTTTTTGTTTCCACGTGGGTGGAGCCGTGGGCAGGAGCTAGTATTTTATAGAAATACAATTAAGTCAATATAAATATGTATTAATACATAATCGGTAATTTATTAATATGAGAATAGTTTAATAAATTACCGATTATGATTTATCTAAAACTTACGAAATAATTCTGAACTTATACGAAATGAAGTGACTGAAACGTCTTCAACTAATTTCCTTTAAATCTTTTATATAAAGAATAAGGATGACAAACGAGCACATAGTCCACCTAAATTAAAGTGGATGCTATGGCCCATAGACATCTATATCTATTAACGATTAAGAATCAAAATGCAGATACGTTGTCACCCCTGAGGACTTAGGAATGCCTCTTCACCAGTAAAAGGGTCTCCGCTTCTCTACACACACAGCAGCATCATTCTGCTGTTTCACGCCGGTATTCTGTAAAAGCCTTATCCTACCCCGTCAAGCCACCTACTCGTGCTGCAGCTATGTAGGTATAGCTAGTATAGCTGCAGCATGGTGGTCTGCGTAACTCAACGCTCTGAACTGCTATAAAACATTTTTAATAAAAAATAGAATCCATTATAAAACGAAAACCCAAACCCCATTTCGACTGGTGACAGGAAGCAGTTATTTTAGTGCTGGGGTTCAGTTTTTCATTTCAGTTTCTGATCAGGATAGCAATAAGTGCTATTGCAGGACATGGCTCCGTTAACAAACATTTATTTACTATATATGTTACAGATAGTCCCCTGTGCAGGGCATGTATGGGGGAGGAGGAAATGGCGGCCCAAGTGTTGCTAGCATGTCCGGAGGTCGCTACATATAGGGCTAAACATTTCGGCACGTCGCGTCGGGATCACTCCCCGAAGTTGCTCGCAACATCAAAGGACTGTTGAACTTCTTCGGGAGATTTCATGGCTAGAATAGTCACAATATTCCTGCCCACATGCAAAATAAGCGCTTAGACGTGGAGTTGCGGAAAACAGCCCGTCGTAAACTAAACCACACTAGAGTTCAGTTGGTTGCTTTACGTACACATACCGTGTGGTGTTCTTTCAAGTTGTGCATGACACTTGGTGTATCATGGAAAGGTCTATCTATTAATGTTTTAAAAATCTAATACATATATTATATGTATTAGATTTTACATATATATGTACAGTGTGTAGTTTCTTATAGCCAAGTTAAATTAAATGCTCACGATTACCCAAACGCCTCTGCGTCATCACGCACGTTTTTTGCACTGCAGTTCCGTGTTACACCAACGGTCACGTTTATCCAATTCTGTCAAAGTCAAACCCGTTTTTCGCCTAACGTAAGCAAATAGCATCTTCTTATTTGTATATTTAAGCGTTTTGACTGCGTGCAATTTCGCAAGGTCGTCTTTAGCAGACCGAGGTTACTGAAGTTTCTGATATCCTGATACTAGATTCCCTCTGACATTGTTTCTTGCATTAAGTTTATCATTAAAAATCTTCCTTTTTATTAGCATATCAAAATTCACATCGAAATATGTTCTACGATTCCTGGTGTTGCAGTTGTTTATGGGCGACGGGAATTACTTACTATAAAGTGCCCCTCTTCTATAAAAATGACCTTTAAAGACCTTAACTGACATGCGAAAATAAAAAAAAAATTTAAATTGATAATGTCAAATTTCTGAACCGAGTTATGCGTTTTTCTCTGTGAAGGAAAACTGTGTTTCATAGAAATAAGGCAAAATTTCGAAAGTAGGTACCTAAGCAATCGGATATCAATAGACAGGTACTTTATGGTGTCCCGATATGTTTTTATTTATTATTATCCAGTTCTTGACTACTACACCTAAATAAGTGGAAATAAAGCCGTGATTGGAAAAATGCTCAGTAGAAGCCTATTCACTCTTGCCCACAGTGTTATTTGGTTCCTTGAAGACACCCACGTTGTTATTGAACAGAAAAACAGAAGCTTTAATTATATTAATATTTAAATCAAACGGGCAAAGTTAAATACTTAGCTTGTTATCTGTTTCAACTTGATTACTTTAAATAATATTGAAGTAATAAACAAACTAACAAATGTGCGTACGGACAAACATACAGACCCGAAACGATTAATTGTAGGCCAAGCAAATATTTTTTCCGTGCGGGATTCGAACTCGTGGCCCTCAATACCGTATCTCAATGCATAGCCCCTGCACCAAGAAGCCAGCAGAAAGTCAGAAGACAGCAGCGGATGAACTGTGACGTTAATAGGCAAGGCGGTGTTTCCAATCCAGACAAGGCAGAAAGGAATTACAGCCTAATTAATATTAGTGTAAGAATTTTTAAAATGATTTTTTACGAAAAAACACTACTAATAAGCGATCATTATAAACTCGTTGTTATACTAATACTCATTAACAATTAAATAATTATTTAAACTATCTAATTTGAACGCAAGGTCGTAGACGTCAGTAATGGTGGTAAGAAAGAAAAAGTTCTTTAATATAATAGATGTATGACGATGTCGGTTGTGTAATGTAGAAACACTTGCTGACTTTCTTTTTATACAAAATAGATTTTGAAGGAAGAAAGGAAAATAACGAATTCAGTAACTGAACTCCATAACTAATTTGATTCTGGACGTTGATACTTTTTTATAAAACTGAAGTGACAAGCAAAGTCCACCTGATGGTAAGGTGATCCAGATCCAGGTGGTAAGGTGGCTACTGCTGCCCACGGACACCTACAGGCAATTTCAAACAAAGAAGGCCAGATATGCGTTGTTACCTCGAAGGTCGAAGGACTAAGATATAATTTTTATTCATACCATAATAGAAATCAGAATCGCTCCGCCGCAGTTTTGATGACATTCATTGTTCGTTGTAGAGCTACTCAGCGTTCTTAACGCGTAGTGCCTGCACCGGTAGCAAACTACAGTCACCATTCAAATGTATGTGAGAACGTCCTCTTTAAATATTGTATTGTAAGATAAGGCTTTGAGTTTTTGCAGTACGAATGGGTCGGCTTAACCGGGAAGGCCTACGTTCTAGCGTGAAATAGCAGCTTAATGCTGTTGTGTTTCGTAAGTGTAGAGAACCGGAGACCCTTTTTACTGGTAATGAGGCATTCCACCTTAGTTCTAAGGGCACAGGGCATCAGTGTATTCTTATTGGAAGATGATGTAGATGTCTATAGGCTTAAGTATCCGATGCATTTATTAAAAATGGATGCGTAAGTAATACAGCATTGTCCTCATATACCCGTGTACAATGTAACGCTTAGGCTTAGGCTAAGCCTAAATCTAAGCCCTCATTGGAAAGCATTCGGAGGGGCGTCTGACACACACTCCTGTATTGCAGTGTCCTGATTTGGCCGCTCAGGATGTATAGGAAACGTACCGCTATACGCTCCGCACTCAAGCCTAAACATATGATCGGAAGTATCTCTAAAATAAGAATTGTAAGTAATATTAAAATGTTCTGTGTTCGTCATTAAAATCATCTGTTTGAAATACCTAATAACGACGAGCGCCGAGTAAACAAACAACTGCGAGCTAACTGCGAAATTGCAGTGTCGGTTACGTAAGACAAGTCGGTCAATGTCTCTACGGCCAGTACGCTTCGTATCTAGTTTAATGGGACTGTTCTCGCACCAGTGCAGTGATACAAGATCTTTTCTGTTCTGTCTGTTCTTACTTTTAATAAAAGTTAAATTTTTGTTGAAGCCGACAACTTCGAGCATCGTTTGTTTACCGAACTTGGCCCCCTTTTCATTCATTTTTACATTTACTCAAATACACCTATTTTTGATTGCGCCATACCTCTAAACCATATATTTTGGTACAAAATATAATGTATCATAAATAATCGTTTAATGTAGAAATAGGAATGGAAATAGTTTTTAATTTAATATAGATTAAAAACAAATTATTTAATACTTAAAGGTCATTTTTAAGTTTAATTTACCAGTGCTTGTCGTCAAAGCAAGAATGACAGTCGGACTCTTTTTTTTATAAATAAAAACAGTTTTTGCATAATTAATATACAAATTATACTAAAAATAGCTTGGTAGCAACCACTTCATTTCCAGGGGTTATTATCATCCATAATTTCCTTAATCCATTTTATACTATATTTGTTTACTAAAGTTTTTAAACTTAGCGATGGACAAATTTTGTATATTTTCGTCTTAATAGTCACCTATCTGTTTATTACCTTACCGTATAGTTAATTTACAAAATAACCTATTCATAACCCAGTAGCGGGTTATCTTTAAGGCAAACTAGGCACGAGTGCCTAGGGGCGCACGCGGAAGTCTCTCATCACAGTTTCCATTCCCCACATGTTAAGGATACACGTCTCCTTATTATTTTGCAACTATAATATAGTTTATATTATAATTTTTTATTTATAATACATGGCCGCTGTCGACATTTGATCCGCCTCTGACATAACCTAAAACCCATAACCCTAACAAAAGAAGAGATCTATGACCAGCGGTAGAAACTGTGAATGCTTGAAAAGGATTTATAGCATCGGTCTAATATGAGTAAGAATTAATTGGAATCATCCTTTCAATTTACGTTCTTTAGTCTTTAAGTTAATTTACATCGGCTGGACTAATCAAGTCTAATTAAATTAATCACATTTACATAGTGTTGAGTGTGAATATTTTCACTTTTTGTTTACGAAATATATCCGTAAAACTGCACTCGATCGTATTTATAGCACATTACACTGTAGAATTAATCAAATTCGGTAAACCAATTTAAAAGCGATATTCAATACGAAATAAAATTGTTATTTTTTGTTTGAAATCACTCTTCCTCTTTACAAATTATTATTTTTATTCATCTATATAATCTGTTGAGATACAAATTAATATATTTATGATACGAAAAAATTAGTAGGTACAACAGATAAATTACAGAAATCACTACGCGGTGGGTTGAGTAATTATTTTCATTTTGTCTCTTGTATCTTTTTTTGTTTTTATATTAATTTGACAAACCAGCTTACTGGCAGCTGAGGGTGAGTGGCTTCTGCAGCACATAGGTTCTCACAATTAAATTTAAAGAGGCTAAGATGGAATGCCTTATGCTCAGCGGCAAGAATAGGTAAGATAAGAGACACCACCCCAGAAGATTCGTAGGCAGTACAAAAGCCCTCTCACCTAATTAACAAAGGGTTTAATTAAAAATATAGTAATGATGATAGTCCATTCCTCTCGTTAGAGAACAACGTTTTGTTTTTAAGTGCATTGACAATGTTGGACTTTTCCTACTGATTGAACAGTTGAAATACAAAATAAAGAGAATCGCTGACGTCAATATTAGAAATAAATAGGTACATGTGTGTAAAAAGGTGTTAAAATTAATGTGTGATGCTGCAAAATAATTGTCATGAAACTTTAACTTTATTCATGCCCGTATTTACTAAAAATCATCACTAATTGCGTTTGTAAAATCAGCCGCTATATCGAATTGGGACAAAAACCCCTAAATAAAATTGATAATTTTTTTAGTGTTGGGATTAGTGGTGACGGGGATAGTGCAAGCTATTGAATAAGGGCGGAAGGTGTCCATCGATCTCTAATAAAAAACAAGGTGCCCTTCAAACTAGGTAAGATAACATCACTTTTGTTTTTACGCAGATCTTAGTTAATTCATTTATTTTTAACATCTTTAATTTATTGGATTTCCGCAAAGTAACGTCTGATTCTATTAATTATCTTCAAAATATTTTTTTTTCTGAACTATTTCATTTAATTATATTTTATTTTATTTTATTTACTATTGTTACATACATTAGTGCGTTAAATGAATAATATTCATCGATATCAGGAAATATATTGTTATTTATAACTCATCGTAAGTATGTATTATATACACGAATCTAATGACGGTAAAAGGCACGTAGAAATAGCGTGATAAGTCTATATAGTGTGATGCTGTCGCATATCACTGTAAGTTTAGCTTTTCTTTCATTTTACTTTTTTTATATAGAATAAGGGTGACAAATGAGCACACAGTCCACCTAATGGTAAGTGGTTGCTGTGGCACATAGACATCTACATCTATCTTCGTTTGCGAATTTAAATGCAGATGCGTTGTCAGCCGTCAGGACTAAGATATAATGCCACTTTTCCAGTAAAAGGGTCTCCGGTTCTCTACACTCACCATACGAAACACAGCAGCATTAAGCTGCGATTTTACGCTGGTATTCTGTGAGCGTGGTCCTTCCCGGTCGAGCCGACCCATTCGTGCAACAACTATAATATAGTTGCTAGTAACATACATACTATTAATATAGGAGGCGAGAGGTGTGTCAGGATCGTGCCAAATGGAAGTCCGTAGTCTCTGCACCCCTCTGGGTGACAGCCATGAAAGTATGTTTATGTATGTTTTTTTATATAATAAGGGTGACAAACTAGCATACAGTCCACCTGATGGTAAGTGGATGCTGTGGCCCATAGACATCTACATTTATCCTCAATTAAGAATCAAAATGTAGATGTGTTGTCACCTTTGAGGACTGAGATGGAATGCCTCGTTTCCAGTAAAAAGGGTATCCGGTTCTATACACTCATCATACGAAACACAGCAGCATTAAGCTGCCATTTTACGCTGGTATTCTGTGAAAGCGTGGTCCTACCCCGGTCGAGCCGAACCATTCGTGCTACACACATAATATAGCTGCACCGTGGCTCTACCACGTAAAATATATCAATCTTCACTTTTTATTTTTTAAACGTTACCCTTACACAAGGATTTTCTTCTGTATCGTGGTGGCAGTTTACATACATAAATTTCACAAAACAAACATCCAGGACCCGAAACAGTTATTTGTAAGTCATACAAATACTTTTTCCGTGCGGGATTCGAACCCGCGACCATCAGCGCCGCAACTCATTTCTAAGCCACTGCACCAAGGATTTCACTAATTTAATATCGATTAGGTACTTGTTAGCTTGTTACAACCATTGAGTTAAATGTACTACGTACTAGAGAAGTTATTCCAAACAAAAAATGTGCGCTACTCTATGTCTTATGCATGCGCAGTTGATATAAGCGCGTTGCGCCTGCGCGGTCACTTTTTGTCATCTGTGGTATACATAGGTAGAATGTTCAGTATGTAATAATTGTTTATTTAGATTGTATGGTTAATTATATCGATATACAATATTTAATTGTCATTTATTCATTATCATTTATTTTAATCTATACAAACATATTTATAAATAAAATGTAATAATAATTATCTTTGATAATAAATATATGTTTTTATATTTTACATAGTTATCTCTTAAAATATACAAAAAAAATATTATTAAATTGTAATTGTGACATAATAATAAGGTTTCGTTCGTCGTTCATTAGTCGGGGCGGGTGTTGTGCCTTATGAATTACTTGTAAGGAAATATTGTAGGAAACTAAAAGAAAATAAATTGTTATGCGTTTATTCCTGCTCTAAAATAAAATAAACTAAACTAAAAAAATAAAATAAAATGGTATTGTATACAAGTACATACACATATACATACACATATTTTACCTACATTCGGTTTTGTGATGGAACATCTGCATGTTTTAGTCTATGATTGTAGATAGCGTGGCATTTAAATGAAGAACTTTTTTTTTCTATTGTAATATTACGACAATATTTCGTATTTATTCACTTGAACAACAAATAATTTTACTTACTACTGAATTGTTATTTACGTCCAGGTTTAAACTTTAATTTGAAATCTCGTATTATTAGCGCAGCTCCACACTGCATGAATATTGAAGCCACACCAAATGACACTAAAATAAGGTGTACGGATTGCAGTACAGTTCAATTCAACATAGTGAATGTTCGGAATCCAAAATCTAGTGCGTAGTACATAATATACACTGGCCTCCAAAAAAATCGACCCACCTACGTTTTTTCGCAAAAAAAGTGTCCTAAGGGTTTTACCACAATCGATAGATATTTTTTATCTTGATAATGTAATAATGCAATTATAGGGTTGTAAAAAACTAAAAAACGGCGCGTGAAACGGGATATTTTACATACAAATGTGATGAGACATTGAAACCATAACATTTTACAAAATTTACGATTTTACTGTGAAGCTCGATATTTACATTTTTTGACATTTAAAAAAATGTAAACCTTACTCTAATATGGGGTGCTTTTATCACCGCCTGCATACGCCTATTAAGGAACGGATCAGCTTTTTATGTCTTCTTGGGGTGTCTGTTCCCATTCTTCTATTAAGGCGGCTTCCAGGTGATCCAACGTCTCGGTAACTGGATTTCGGGCTCTAACCTTTCTTTTTATCTGGTCCCAGAGATGCTCGATGGGATTTAAGTCCGGACTATTAGCTGGCCAATGCATAACTGGAATTCCTACCTCCTGAAGATATCCAGTTACAATTCTAGCGACGTGCGGTCTTGCGTTATCATGTATGAGTTTAAAATTTTCCCCAATATACCCAGCGTAAGGCATCACATGAGGTTGCAAAATGTCCGTAATGTAACTTTCAGCATTAACCGCACGATTGCGAAAGAAAACCAACTCAGTACATCCGATTAAAGATATGCCACCCCAAAACATTGTAAAGCCTCCACCAAACCGGACTGTTTCTCTTATGCAACACTGAGCATAACGTTCTCCTGGTCTTCGCATAACGTTACGACGTCCATCAGAGCCTACAAGGGTCATTCGGCTTTCATCGCTGAAGAGAACTATCTCCCATTGACCAAGATTCCATTGCACGTGTTGCGTAGCAAATTCTAACCTTGCTTGCCGATGAGATGCAGTGAGTTTTGGTCCCGTCGCTGGCCTGACACCTCACAATGTCAGGTTTTGCTCCCGAAGTCTTCTTCTCACCGTATTCTCACTTACAGACACTCCACGAGTTTCCTCAGCCTACTCTGAACATCAACAGCAGAAAGATGCGGATTTCGCAAAGAAGTCAAGGCAATAAAACCGTCATCCGTCGGGTTTGTGAGACGTCCTCTTCAGACCCTGGCAGAGGACGTGGTTTATAAACTCTACGCACTGCTGATCGACTCAAATTTAATCTCCTTGCCACATTTCGCTGACTTAGCCCTTCACGAACGAGAGCTACCACTTGAGCGGCTTCTGCTTCAGTGGTATCCATATTTTATGGTTAAAAATAACGATATGTCTGCTCCAATAAAGAGTTAAAAGATTAAGTCACTACGATGCACAGAACCAAGAATATTACGCGTCAAAAGTCCGAAATAATATAACCTTGCACTCTATGCACAAGTCGACAATTTTTATCAGTGCGCTTAAAATGTTACAAATACCCACAATAGCACTTGTATTCCTCTAAAACAATGTCAAGTGGGTACTCAGATGTTAATTTATAACCCATAAGCAAAAACATACAAATGTCAACGCATACTTAAGATAACAACTTTGTTACTCAAAATTAACGGGGGTGGGTCGATTTTTTTGGAGGCCAGTGTATATCGATGGTTACAACACATCTCGCATTTCTCACACGCACACGGACACGCATACATATTAACTCCGTCATTCCTTTTCAATTAAATAAATATATACTAAAATAGCGTACAGCTAGCGTTGGCAACCAGGTGTTCCGTTATCCAGGGGTCAGCGGACACGTCCCGATTTTGATTGATTCAGACTTCAGATAACAAAAAATATGAAATCCGCGCGCGCGCGCGAACAAACTCTTTTCCCTAATTTTACCAAAACTTATTAAAAATCCTACATGATGCCTGACAATAAAGGCAGCTATATAAAATAAAATAGTTGATTATAAAAGCCTAGTGTTTTGGTTGTCCCGAATTAAAAATAAACATCCCGATTTCTTTACCTTCGTTCCGAAAATTGGCACTTCGGATCTAGCAACACTACGTACAACTTTACAGCGGTTATTGTTACCAAATGACTTGTATATTCTCATTGAAGAATCATACATTGATCATATAAATCGTATATAGTCATTCTATCTCTGCATCACCCTAAGATAAATTTGTAGAGAATGCCTCAAACTTTAAGTTCGCCTACATACCACGTGAAGTTCTTGAAGTTTGTTGAAGTTTTAAATAAATAAATAAATATAGTTGCGTTGATAGTCCTTGACACCAAGATGGAATGCCGTGGTACTTGTAATTGAGTTCTAATGGTCAACTAATTATATTCAAACATTCATTCGCTACTAAATTATTGTATTATTACATGTTAATGAGATTTCAAAGTGTCTGTGTCACAATTAAGAAATCTACTACCAGTTGCAAAAAAGCAACTTGCAAAAATTTTGTGAAATAAAAAGGTAAGACCTTACACAATTGTAGTTAAAACAATGACAGTAACAACAGTAATGTTATAGTATTAGTACTCGTATTAGCATAGGTATTTTGTATTCGAATTAGGTATACTATTTATATATTAGTATAGATATTTTGAAGCAACTTTATTCAAAAATTTAAGAAGAATCCTTTTACTCCTAAATATACGCTTGCGTAGCTGTGTTTCAGTCTGAAGGGTATAGACAGTGGCAGATATACCAGCAGGCTGAGTAAGCTAGAGCCTAGGGCGGTAGATTTTAGGGGCGGCAAATTTGCCATTTTTTTATCTTACGGAAATTAAAACTGATTACCAGTTAATTTTTAAAGTTAAAAGTTACCAGATAATTGAAAATATTGTTTTTAAACTGTAAATAAGCTCAATACATTACGTTTACCGAATGTACATTATTGTGTAAGTAGTATTAAGGCACATCTAACTCCGCCTTATTAGTAGTACATGATTGAGCTTTTATTAGCTAAGAAATATACTCAAAAACTATTTCTTACGCATTATTAACTAAAATGTAGAGTTGTTAAAATAATCTAGGAACTGACGCATCGATCCCCTAGTTCATAATCATACTAATCACGGGAAAAGGTTGTGTAATTAGGACGATAGTGCACAAATCATAAGGTTATAATTTCATTGACATTTTATTTTAAATAAATTTGATTGTAAACTTGAGTATCGAATTGTAGAGGTCGATAGGAGCGGCAAAATTTGAATAGCCTACTGGCGGTAAATGTGTAAATCCGCTACTGGGTATATAGAGCCAGTATAATTCCATCTTAGTCGTCAGAGGTGATAACATATCTGTAGCCCTCTTTCTTTGGAGTTGACTACAGGTTTCCATGGACTGCAGAAGCCACTTACAGTCAGGTGGATTGTTAGTTAGTATGTCCCTTCAGTTTTATAAAAAAAAAACTTAATTTAGTTGGCAGGGCTTTTTTAGTTCAGAAATCAGTTTGGGAAGGCACAACACTAGAGTATGGCTGAGAACGACAGAACTAGCTACCTACATAAATACTAACTACAAAAATAAAAGCGTAACAGGCGCAGACTATGAAGCATTCTATCTCAGGTCAGGTATCTCAGAGTACAAGTCGCGGCACGTAAGTCTAGCGCTGAACGAAACGTGAAGGGGACGCGCACGAATTGAATTGCACGAATGCGACTGAAGAGCCAATCAGCGCGTGCGAACTATACGAGTCAATCAGCGCGACTTATGTGCAATTACGGTCACCGCTAGACTTTCGTGCCGCTACTTATAACAAATCTTTTTTTGTTTGAGTTTGGTTACAGGTCTCCACTCTCCATAGGTCGCTGCGGTCACTAACCTTAGTTCATGTGTTGTTAAGGTTGGAATTTGTAATCAGGGCCATTAAATGTTGTCTTGGTGGAAAAGAGATTTTTTTTTGTAGAATATGGGTGACAAACGAGCACACAGTCCACCTGATGGTAAGTGGATGCTGTGGGCCATAGACATCCACATTTATTCTCAATTAAGAATCAAAATGCAGATGCGTTGTCACCCCTGAGCCTGAGGACTACGATGGAATGCCTCGTTTCCAGTAAAACGGTCTCCGGTTCTCTACACTCACCATACCATGCGTAGATATATGGATGTAAAGGAGGTGAGAGAGGTGTGTCAGTGTCGTGCTAAATGGAAGTCCGTAGTCTCTGCCTACGCCTCTGGGTGACAGGCGAGAACTTAGAGTTTTTTTGTGAAGTCGAACAATTTACAAAATAAATTAAGAAATTATTAAAATCTAAATGACGCCACATTAAAAGATTCCAGCCAAGCTAAGCCGGGACGGGCTTGTGATAACAATAACGTAAAATAAAAAAATTACTTAATAAAAGTCAAGGCTGACTTCAAAGAAATAAAATTATTTCACATTCTAAAGTCGGTGCTAAAATAAATTGTCGGGTACACTTTATCTTACCACTAAAATCTAAAGCTCCCAATTTCAGAATGCAATTTTTTATCCCTTTTAGTTCTTTAAAGTCGGCTTGAACTTTTTACTGAAAGTACATTTTTTGCCCTTTGGAGTGGAATAAGGAGTGTCCCAATCTAATCTAACTACTCAAGATATTTTTTAATTTTTTAGATATTCAGGTTTCCTCAAGAAATTTTTTTTCAGTTTCAAGTAATTTATAAATTGTCGCTTATACCTTAAGCAAAAAAAATTAAAATAATTTATTTTTATATTCTGCAAGTAACGGACGTAGCGGTATACTGAGTACATTTGTATCTCTTAATTTGGAAGTTTTACGGTCAAGTAGCGGATCCTCGATACAATAAAATATCGCACAGTAACAATTAAACCTCAATATCCTGTACGATTATATTAAAGTTGACCCAGTGCATTAAATACGATCCGTTACGTGACATTGATCAAATTGCGCAGGCGCTGATGTAACAACAGTGATGTAACGAGATCTTCCAGCCGATATCGAAGTTTTCTTTTAACACAGTTTTTAATTGCATACAGTTGTACAAAATTGACCCAATATTCTATTCATTTCTGAGAGTAACATCAAATTATTCAGTATTTTAAAACTTAAAGACAATTCTCAAAAACTATAAAACACGGTACCGCCGAATTGAAATACCCGTATCCATAGACGTCCTCCGTGTTACACACGGTTATCCTTCTAAGAGGCACAGACGTTAAAAAAATACGGACACAATGTTAGACTGAAAACGTGTGAAGCACCTTAGTACTCTTAAAAATTTGGAAAAAAATATTTTGAAGACTTGTGAAGACCGCTATGGTGCACTTGTCCTATAAACCCTCTCAGAAATGAGAGAAGACCTGTGTCCAGCAATGTGACGTGTATAGGCTACAACGAACGAACTACTGGTTGTGATGATGATAATTATAAAACTTTAATTGGTAAAGACGTGTAAGGGAATAAATCTTCAATCTAATATTTCATGTAGAAAGCAAAATTTAACAGACATCTTTAAATTCCATCGAAACTTCCATGTTTGGTTAGGTAGTTTGTACAAACAAAGCTACCGTATATGTTAATAGCTTGTTACGTCTCGGATGTTTAGATTTTCAATTTCCGCGTACGGAATCAAAATGTTGGTTTCGGTAACTATTTGTTTAATTTCAGTACTAGCGTGCTTTATATCCCGTATCAGTAGAAATGATTTGTCATTATTTTTTTAGCAATTGGCAATTTTTAATTGGTCGGACCCCGTTTTTGCCAACTTATTTTTGCCGCTAATAGAAGTGCCTGCTCTGCTGTGTTCTGATCTAAAGAGTATAGAGAGCCAGTATAATCTTATACTGGCTATATATATATATATATATATATATATATATATATATATATATATATATATATATATATATATATATATATCTTAGCATTCAGGGATGACAACGCATCAGTAGCCTTCTTTGTTTAAAAGTTGGTTACAGATGTATAGGCTGCAGTAGCTACTAGTTAGATTGCCACTTCAGTTTTATAAAATAAAAATAATTAATATACAGTCGTTATTTTTTCCTTGCGTGTTAAAAGACAGCGTATATGTTTTCATAAAATATTTCTAATACAACAACAACAATTAAATAATTATATGAACGTGCAAAAACTAAAATGTTTCAAGCACTGCAAAACGTTTACCCAATGCCAATAAATATTATTGTATCTAGATTTAAAAAGAATACACGACTGATCTTGTAACGATCCTAATGAAACATTTCGACACGTTTCGTCAACGGCTTTTGTTCTATGTTCTGAGTCCGAGCTGTGTAGTGTTACCTAATTTGTTAATCAGCTTTACATTCTTTGTTTCTCAAGCCTAAAACACATCACAATTGGCAACAAGTCATATCTATTAATTTAGACACAAAGATGTGTTTTCTTCGCAATAGCGAATACTATACTATTGGCAGATTTCCAGCCTTAGATGTCGGATAACAATTAGGAAGATAAATTAAGAAAAGAAATCTTGCCCCCGCTAATTTGAGCGATCTTAAAAACTCATTCATTCAACAGAAGATAGGAACGCTATCTCTCAAGATTTTATGATTAGAAGTATGCCAAGGAGACTGAAAGCAAAGCAGTTCGAAGAGCTAGAGGGGGCAACACAAAGCACTGATTATAGCCCACGTTTTATAGCCTTTCCTAAGCATTTATGAAATTTCCTGTAGTTTTTTTATTTTTTTCTTAATTTGGTTATTTTCACGTTTAATCGTTAGTTTTTCGACATTTGCAATTTTAAATTAACATACGTTTTGTTTTATACATACTTTTTTTTGCGTTGCTCTAAATTTGTCCAAGAGTGTGCATTAAATATTGTTCCTTTCTCCGTAATTCACTCCTCCGCTGTAATGCACATTCCTCAATTGGCATAACTCTTACGACCTTGAAGAGAAGAAAAGGACGGCATCAAATACGGCTCAACTGAGTAAATGGCGCAAATATGAGTCTCTAAGTGGTGTACAGGTGACTCAGAGACTCATGTTTACATTAGATAATTTTAGATTAGAGTTTTATTAGATGATTGTGATTTACATTAGTGCCATTTGCTGTAGAGATCCCGTGGAGTCCACGCGCGGTGAAGTTTGTAAGTATCTGTGATTAATCATGGACAGTGCTTACCTTAACTCCTGTTCCTATTCTATACTTCTACGTTTCATTTTATTTCTCTAACTTAAGATCAGTCTATTTTATTTATTTGCTAGCTGGTTCCCGGCGCGTTGCTGCCGCAGAAGAAATAATTGCGGAAATATAATATTAAATTTTTAAGAGTTATATTGTTTAATTAGTAATGATAATGACGATATATCATTACTAATTAAACAATATAATTTGTCAGTACGATACGCGCGCCACAGGTCTGGTAAGCTGGAATGCTAAATATTTTGCTAAATATTTAGTGCTAATTTAGTGCTGCAAATTTAAATTTCACGCCAAAATAGCTTAAGCTAGCAGTGTTCTACCTATTAAAACGATAACCGCTTAATACAGCACCAAATAGAAGCATCAATAATTTAATGCTCATTTAGTGCTGCCGATATACGCAAAAACAAAAATTGGGATTTTTTTTAATATCATAAACTCTGCTACTTTGACATCTTTAGCAGAGTATGTAATGAAAAAATTGACATCAGAGTGGGCTATCACCGGTAGCGAAGCCTCCATAGAAGCCGAGAAGCCGGGCTTGCCCTATCAAACTGCTCAATCAATAATATCAATTAATAAAATAACTCTTAAACTGTTTTAAACTATTTCAAATTTCCCGCGCGCTCCTCTGTTCTACACAGGTCATGGCCTCGTAGCCTTATTATGTAACGTGGACCCCGGTCGCGGCAAAACTGCGCGATACTGCTGTCATAAAAAAGGAGTCGAGTTGAGCGATTAGTCGTCTCTCTCACACGCGTGGGCTTTTTACCGGGCTTTCGAGAAGACGATCGCTCCCTTTCCAACCTGTGGCAAAATGTTCTATAATGAAATATAACTACGATTGTTTATATAGCATGGAGCGATAAGCTGAGCTTTCGGTGTGAAGTTAGTCGAGCGCGGGGGCGCACGGGCGATACGTTTGCAAGTTCACTTCACATTTCAATGTTTACTCTGTGTGTTTACTTAAGCGAATGAATATTGCGAGTTGAAAATTTATGCTTTTTTAAAGATTTTTAGTGAAAATGGAGGATAATAGTGTTCTTTGTGATGAATTGAAGTGTGTTAAAGTGTTAATCGGCGAGGAAAAGGTAAAATCTTTAAACTTTGTTGACAAAAAACAGGTCATATCCACGCCGAAACCAACGCCTGATCTGTGTATTTCTCAGACGAGTAAAACCCACAAACGGCAATTTAATAGATCTGTTTACAAAACTCCTTTGATTTTGGATTGTTGGCTACTCACATACCAATAAGTTGTACTGTTGGTGCTGCATATTCTTTTCCAACGACAAAACAGCTTGGAATACTACTGTATATGATGATTTAAATAACTTATCTGGAGCCATTAAAAGGCATATGAATTCTCAAAAACATATGAATGCGGTAATTTCATTTAGTAATTTTGCTAAAAATAAAAAAACCATATCTTGGGCTTGCCCTAGTTTGGAGCCCTAGCTTCGCCACTGGCTATCACCTAATGATATAAGATAATAAATTAGTGCTCAATTAGTGCTGCAAGCACATGCGAAATAAAAGCGCTAAAGATTTTTTTTTATATACCGAAAACTGCCACTTTGACAGGTTCAGCAAAGTAAGTGATCCAAAATTGACATCCAGGTGGGTTATCACCTGGTGATATAGGATCATAATTCAGTGCTCATTTAGTGTTGTCGATATACGAAAAAGGATTTGAGATTTTTTTAAATACCGTAAACTGCTACTTTGACATCTTTAGCAAAGTATGTGATGAAACATTGACATCCAAGTGAATTATCACCTAATGATATGAGATAATAAATTAGTGCTCATTTAGTGCTGTTGATATACGAAAAAGGATTTGAGAAATTATTATTTTTAAATACCGTAAACTGCTACTTTGACATCTTTAGCAGAGTGCGAAAGATGCATGCTTGCCCTGCTGTTGGTCGGTCGAGAAAATATGGGTTTACTGGAGCTGGAGGATGTTTTGTCCGTAAGGCCTGAAGGGTGTCAGGAGTATCTGGTGATAGCACGTCGTTGGAGAACAAAAGGCGAGCGGCACCTTTGAGATCTCCGTCACAGATTTTGTTTTCGATGAGTTTGTTGAGATTACGAGGAGCATCATGTTTGATTAGAGGTGCGGGAGAAGGTGAGGAGCTGACAGCACCGTTATTTTTAATCTTTTGTGTCAAATATATATTTCAGAAATCCTTTGTTATATATTCATATGTCACCGACTTGAAATATTTTTATATGTCGTAGTTGATTTCAGATATTATACTGTTACCAGATGTTATACTGTTGTGTACCACTGTTATACTATTTATATCTATGTCAACAATAAACGTATCATTTGTACACTAAAATTTTACAATTAAAATGTATAGTTATTTTTATTAAAATATTTAGACAAAATAAACACAGTTCTCACCTGTCACCTTTATTTCGTTTTTGATTTATTACCTTTTATTCTTTTGTTTGTAATTTATTATCTTATGTCATTAGGTGATAGCCCACTCTGATGTCAATTTTTTCATTACATACTCTGCTACAGATGTCAAAGTAGCAGAGTTTATGATATTAAAAAAAATATTTTCCCAATTTTTGTTTTTGCGATATAAATCGGCAGCACTAAATGAGCACTAAATTATTGATGCTTCTATTTGGTGCTGTATTAAGCGGTTATCGTTTTAATAGGTAGAACACTGCTAGCTTAATTAAAAGCTAGCAGTTTTCTAATTTTTGATCAAGCTATTTTGGCGTTAAATTTAAATTTGCAGCACTAAATTAGCACTAAAAGAGCACTAAATATTTAGCAAAAATTTTAGTGATTTTGCCCAAGTGACCAATTCCAGCTTTATAGACGTGCGCCACCTCTATGCCTATAACCTTCACACAAGTGCAAGCAATAAGTTGACAAAGTATTACCGCAATCTGATGAACGGTATGGCAGCGTATAAATACGAACAAACAAACATTAATTTTTATATATTAGATATCACGTAATAAATTAATGTTGCTTATGCATGAAAACAAAGCGAAATTATCTCGTATTATCATGTCAAATAAAATTATAATTTTCCTTGTAATTAATTGTTTATACCATGCAATATTCTTATCTAAATTTGTTTTTGGTTTTCCCACAATCTGATACAGAAAAGTAGAAAATAAATACTTAAGATTTTAATGTTTGGAATTAGTGTTGAGTTATAGAGAGGGCTATGCTCGGAGTTTCTCTGCGCGAAGACTTCTTAATAAGGTAAGGTAAGGTCCTCCGCAGTAAAACCAGAGTAACCGACTGAAGTGCAATGGGCCGGCCATATAGCTCGAAGAACCGACAACCGATGGGGAAGAAGAAAGGTTTCCTGAGTGGCAGCCTCGTTGCGCTAAGCAAAGTGAAGGGCGGGGGCACCCAATAGATAGAGTGACGATCTGGTAAGAGATACAAGAGGTCGATGGATATTGGTAGGTACCTTACTTTGTGGCATTCCTTGGGGAAGGGCCTATGTTCAGCAGTGGACTTGTGATGCGCTGTAATGATAATGATGATGATGAATTTGTGTTAGTTAGCAGTTAGTTGAGAGCAAACAAGCCAAAATAAGTACATCATCATCATCATCATTCATTATAACAGCCTTCAACAACATCCATCCACCTGCATCCATCTACTGACTGCATGTCTTACCAGGTCGTCACTCCATCTAGTGGGCGGTCGCCCTACACTTCGCCTACCGGTACGAGGCTGCCACTCGAGAACCTTTTGTTCCCATCGGTTGTAAGTTCCTCGAGCTATATGGCCGGCCCATTGCCACTTCAGCTTACTAATCCGTTGGGCTATGTCGGTCACTCTGGTTCTACTGCGGATATCATCATTCCTAAGTTTATAACGCAAAGAAACCCCAAGCATAGCCCTCTCCATAGCTCGCCGAGCGACCTTGAGCGTCCTCATACGGCCAGCATTGAAGGACCACATCTCAGATCCATAAGTCATCACTGGCAACACGCACTGGTTGTACAATTTCGTTTCCATTTTTTGAGGTATACCTGACAAGAAGATGTGCCGTAATTTCCCGAACGCTGCCCAGCCGAGTTCAATCCGTAGATTGACCTCTCGGTCGAAGTTGGACTTACCTGGTCGAACTATTTGTCCCAAGTAAACATACTCATCAACAACTTCGAGCTTAGTGCTCCCAACAACTGCCGGCATAGGTGTGACATGGACATTACACATGATCTTTGTTTTATCCATACATATCTACAAAAATAAACGCATAAACGCATAAAATGCGCAATTCCCATAAACTTCTGTTATACGAGTAAACCATATTGTACGATATCATTGATAAAAAAAACATATTGATGATATGATTGATCTTACAAACGGTTCTTTAGTACCGTTAAATCAATTCAACGAGAAACTCGATAACATTAGCGTTCCGTTATCAGCTCACATTGCTAGGCATTCCAGTTTTTCCCGCCATAACCCCATTTGTGTAGACACAGTAGCTGCAGTTTTTCTGCATCGACGTGGGCAAATTATCAATATAATTTACCCACGACCTGCATGCGATTGCGCGCCAAGACACTTATAGTTGCAACTCAATTAAGAAGTGGCAGCGATTTATGTCTCTAATATCCTACAATTCATTCATTCATTCATTCCTTACAGCCTATCGAAAATCTGCCTCATTGGAGGTTTTACCATAGTTGCTATGCTTATCAATAGATTTTTTTTTATTATTATTGTATTGTTTATCAGTAAGATGTTGCCGCCCATCTACTGTTTCAGTTTTCCTCTGTCGCTTTTTACGACCCACAACATGACATGGGGTATTGGATTCTTATAATGGTGGTTTATGGCTATACGACAGATTTAATATTTCGAAATTAATTGTTTGTTTTGAGAAATTCTCACTTCACTGATAGAATTCTAGTTAAGTACATTATTTGAGTTATAATCGTGGGGATTGTTCATTTAAGGGTACTCTTGGTGAAATGCCTCGTTAGAACTAATTTGATCTCTATAAATATGTATATATTATTATACGATAGTCCTATTATATGTTTTAGGCATAGGTTTTAGGTTTTATTCTCATAACATGCGTGAGCCCTCATCCTGCAATAAAAGTAAAGCATTCGAATAGTAAATAACGTTAATATTTTTCTTTGGATGTACTCGTATATTATTATATTTTTTTATCAGAACTTTTGACGGTGCTACTCATCGCCAGTCTATTGGATATCATGCGATCTTTCTTGAATTTCCTATAATCATTTCCTACTCTTTTTTATTTTTATTATTTGGCGCTTACGTGTTTCATAATGCACTTATAGAGGTCTTTACTCTTGAATGTTTTTTATTTGACACACTTTTATCAGTTCTTAAAAATGACTTTATATATAATAAAGTCTTGCCGCTGTAAGCCTTTTCCCACTCATTTTCTAGAATCCAGTGTTTGAGTAAATTCCTCAACACTGGATTCATAATCGCATTGTGTGATATATAATATTTTCAATGAATGCACTGCGTGCTTGTTTCGTAAATATTACAGCTTTAGATTTATCGCGGCATCAATTACGGGGCCTTAAAGAAGTTTCCTTGTCTTGCAAGCAAGGAAACCACTATACTTGCAAAGTTTGACAATATTTCTCCATTGGCTGTCAATAAAATACAATAATAAAGCTTGGACGTGAAGTCATGACCATTTTTAGGAATATTATGTTTACTGAGTAGAAATTAAATTATGTTTATTGGTATACGGATTTTATTTATCGGAAAAACTACTAATTTCTAGATTTGCCTGTTGTTTATAACTTTGGTCATAAATTATTGGTTTTAGGTACTAATGCATCTTGTGTTTTTGCGTGTTTTTTTTAACATCAAATAGGATCTGTATTATTTTACTAAGTGATTATTTAAATATGCCGAAAAGGTGTTCTACATACTCCTAATTACTCACAAAATAGCAATATAGAGATATGCTATAATTGTTGATGTCTGTTCTTAGAATAACCCTTACCTACACACCCCTACCGTTACAGCCTATTAAAGTCCACTGCCGAACATAGGCCTCCCCCATAGATCGGCGCATAGGGGATATTTGCCATAGTTTCCACGCTTGGCAAGTGTGTTGGCAACCTCAGTTTTTGTTTTTGTCGTTATTAGGAGGACGCTGCTACCAATCTCCTGATTTGTTTCCCTCTGTCGCCTCTTATAACACCCGCGGGATGATATAATATGGGGTAGTGGATATTCCGTGTAAGAATATCTTAGGATAAGGACGCCCTATAATTATAGACTATAGATGCATTTAGGGCTACATGAAGTCTTCTTTTAGATCTTTCTGTGGGTGACCGTCGGCAGTTACCATTTACCATCAGACGTATCACGAGCTGTGTAGTAGCGGTATACTAGATCTGTGTATATACACTACCTCTTGTCTTCCCGTGGATGTCGTAAGAGTCTACAGAGGGAAGCTGAAACAGGAGATGGCCAACAATATCTTCCTAATAACAACTGACAATAATAAAAAACTTCGGTTGTTAACCCGCCTGCTAATCGCAGCAACTATAACAAAATTCTTCAAATAAGACTATCTTTGAGGGAGAGGTTGTATGTTCGGCAGTGGACTCTTTATAGGTTGTTCATTTTTCATTTTTTTATTTTCGTGTGAATAAATGAATGAACCACGAGCACGTTTTAACTCTTATCACAGAAATGTTTTCAATGTCAAAGTAAACAGTAATTACGAGATAAATAAATTATTTATTTACTTATATTTCCTTCAATGCAAAACTGACGAATATGCGCAAAATTCTAAGAATATGGCTAAGTCCTAGAATGGGCGAACTTTATCTCAAATAATAATTAGTGGTTGCTACAATAACTGCATATTTACGAGCATTTTATGCGTTTCAAAAGATTTATGATAGAATTATCGGTTGTTTTTGTTGAGTTTCACCATTGATTAAATACAGTATTCTGTTATAGTAGGTACCTACTAGTTCTTGAACTCATAGCTAAAAAAAATGTTCCATTCAGGGCCATAGATACTATTTTACTTTATTTTTTGAAGTTTTTAAATAATATTCTCAAGTAATATAATAACTTATCTATGAATAATATAGGTGCGTTGTTGCTCCAAGGAATAATATGATTGGCAAGTTGATAACCTCAAATATTCAATTAGTGGACAACGACTCGACCCTTATTCGACTTGCATTCATTTTGGCATAGTTACATAGTATGTTCCACGGATTTATAAAACTTCGTTAAGTAAGTAGGTACTATGTTGTTACTCTAAGCCAAAAGTATATAATGTGTGCTCTAAGTTTCGACCACAAGCGACCATAGAGTTAAAAAGAATATTTCCAGTTTTTTCAATTGCTCAACGCCGTGTTCTAGTTTACAACCTTCTCCGTTGACCTCTTTGTTTCATTCATAGCCAACTAACGGTAGGAATAGCAATTTCGCACCAACAATGTTCTTTAAGAAATTCCCCTCACATGTTGTTGAACGCAGGACGTGAAAGGAATTTCCTTTAAAATGTAGGTACTACTTATTTGAATAAAGGCATTCCTGTGAATAAGTTTTATGTAAGAGAAATTGCATTTATGTGATTTAAAAATAGTACTGTTATATTACACTTCAACTAAGTTATTCGCATCTGGCGCAGAGCGGTTCGAATCGTCGGCAACCATGCTCTTTCTGATCAGCTTGACTCACTGGCACTGCGATCTCTTTGCGTATATTATCGCATCTACCACGGGGAGTGTTCTGAGGAATTGTTCGGACTAATTCCAGCCGCTTAATTTCACCATCGCACATCACGACAAAATCTGGAATCCATACCATCTGGATGATTGGCGGTTCACCACTGTGCGATTTACAAGAAGTTTTCTTACTCGCACAACTTCCTTGTGTAATCGACTACCACCAGCGATTTTTTCGGATCGATACAACTTAGGGACCTTCAAGAAAAGAGCCTACTCTTTTCTAAAAGGCCGGCCACGCCGGTAGTCACCATCAGATGAGCCGCATGCTCGTTTGCCCCCTTTCCTATAAAAAAAAGGTAGCTCAGGGGTTAAGCGCTCGGCATAAATTTCACGGCATGCGAACAAGCCGGATCCTCGCCGGCACTAATTAATAATTAAATTGTAAATCAAAATTAAGTGCTGATTTACTTTTTTTATTAAGTGGTGAAGGAAAATTTGTGCGTATACTTAGAGAAAAATTTACAGACCATATAGGTAGACCTATTAATTTTGGGCACACGCCTCCCACACTTCTGGGAGAGTTATGGAGAAATAAGTGCGCCGTGCTGCCCAAGTGCGTGTTCTCGGAGTTCACATGGACCCGAAATATTTTATTTCTCAAACATACAGGTCTTTACGATGTTTTCCTTCACCGTCGAGCACGTGGTAAATTATTATACTCACAATTTAATTGTAGCCGGTGAGGATCGGAATCTAGGCGACAAAGGGAAAACTCAAAATAATAAAAACTGCGGCTGGCATATTAGCCACATTTGCCACGCTTGGTTACCTTAGCCACATTTGCCACGCTTGGTTACCCGTCTAACCAAGCGTGGCAAATGTGGCTAATATGCCCCCTATGAGGCTAATCTATGGGGCGGTCTATCTTCAACAGTGGACTTTTGATAGGCTGTAATGAATGAATAGATCATTTTTAATTACAGTCAAACAAAATCCACCATTACAAACCCTATCCACCATCATACACTGCGACAGTAGGTACTCCAAAATCATCTTCATGGCTGGGAGTCCACCTCCGTGCTTTTACCGGGAATTTTCTGCCACGCACGACATTGTGGAGTTGACTTAGAGACTTAAGAAAAGAGCCTTTTTCTTACTAAGCGACCAGCAAGCAGCAACGCACCTGTAATTCCTCTGGTGTTGTATATGTAGGCCACCATTGGGTGAGTCGTACGATCGTTTGCCTCCTCTTCTATAAAAAAAAATATAAAGTTTCAAACATCAACTGCACAGTAGGTATTATAGTATCGATATTCATAACTGCACTACATAACTGTACTTTTTTAGAATTAGATTTTGAGTTAGGTAATATGAAATACTTTCAAAACTTTATAAAGTAATGAACATATCTATATCTATAGAAAAAAATCTTAAGTTCTATGTAATGTCAATGTACATATTAATGCAAGTTGGCAAATCAAGCGACAAATGACACCTGTAGCTGAATTGCGTAACCATATGATTCGTAGATAATACTGGGACAATAATTAGTTACATCGTTACATCGAAGATTAGTGTAATGAGCTATTTATAATATTGGTCTATTATATTTAAAAGAAATCATTTTATTTAGCAATGAATTGTTCCAATGAATTATCCAATCTGCAAATTATGATGTTATCCAGCTTTGTAATTCCGGCGATTTTAATATACCAAAATTTGCAAACTTCAGAAGACGCGGTTGTCATACACTATATACATATTCAGACAAAAAACTAAATATTTTAAGTCGTGTAAAATTTTATTCGGGCTGGCATTTATACTTAAACCAATTCTGAAAGCAGGTACCTCTAAGACGGATAGTTGTTGAGTAAATCCTATATTTCAATTTAAAACCGCAAAGACAAATATCGTTAATCGTAGATGACGTCAAGTTGTGTTTTTTTATGTTCCCTCAATTCTGAGAGGGTTATGGAGTAAATTAGTGCGTTGCGTTGCTATTATACGTGCTGGCGGACTTCACACGCGTGTAAATTATATGCGAATGTTTATTCCTCAGATATGCAAGTTTTCTCGCGATATTTCCTACACCCCTAGCTCGTGGTAAGTCTGTACTTAAAATTGTAATTTATACAATGTAAATATTTGCTTTCAAATATTTGCATTCAAATCGCAAGTCTAGGAGTCTTTGTGATGTTGTCACCTCAGAGAACTAAGATGAAATCCTGAAATTTAAAAACTTCAAATAAATTTATTAGGTACTGAAAATATACGACCTTATAATCGCTTATTTAGTATTTCATTATGTTATCGTATTAATTATCTCTATACCTGTTTCTTTCCATTTTTATTTAGTGAAGAGAGAAAGAGGGTTAGGGTTAGTTAACGTCGATTTTGAGGAGGTCATTAATCATTAAAGGATTATCCTAAATTATTAAAAGTAATGGTAGTTTTAGTAATATTATGCTGGAAACTAGATCGATTTCATCGCGTCCTTTCACTGCGCCATTGCCTAATGTTTGCACGCTGAAGGCTTCGAATACCACCGCCTTGTTTACTTTAAACTTTAATTAATGCGTCTATTTTCTAAGGCATTAAATTTGACCATTGTTTTAATGCATTGTGAGATAAAATGGTCCTCAATGTAGACATGTCCAATTTCGCTTCTCGTCACACCAAAATTGGTTACATTAATCTAGGCTTATTGTAACATTCAAACTCATATGAAGATTTGTAGTGCAGATATTTTATCCAAAAGCTTTGAATTTATTTAATGATAGTTTGTTGTTTGCATTAAATTAGTTTTTTTTTTAGAAAATTCAAGTGACAAACGAACTTACAGTCCACTTACATTTTTATAACAACAAATAATAAAAATTAAAATAAATTAAAAATTAAAAGGGGCTCCCCTACTAGAAACGTTTATTACGATTATTTCATGCGCGAGTCCGACTCGCACGGTTATTCAAGTATTGTTGAGGCGTTTTCATATATAAATTGGACATAGACAAACATCCTGCCCCGGTACATTTATTGTTAAAATAAAGTAGTAAGTTATAGTCTTTATACGCACGGCTGGGCACAGCCCTTCTCTCATTTCTGGTAGGGTTAAGGAGCAATTACGCTGCGCCAATGTGTGTTGGCTGCCTTGTGCCTTCTCCACCACTCTGGGTTGACTGGTATAGAATGCCTAATGGAATTAAGTCTGCCCTAAGTATTATCTTTTCTAATAGGTAATACAATAAAGAATAAATAAATAAACCATAACAGTTGTTAGCGCCGGTTTATTCATCGATTAAACCGGCGCTCACAACTGCACTATTGAGCATTAAAACAAAGCCTGTAGTGAACTGAGAAAGCCGTCTAAGGAAGTCACTTGGAGGTCGCCAGACACAAGCTTGCCAAATATTTACCAATATATTATTTACTGTCAGATACTGTGACATAATTAAACGGCAATGCCTAATTGCTTATTTCAAGTATCTCAAGGTCCTACGTGACTTCCTTCACTCCTTTTTGTTTTATGTGTTACTTTAGATATAGTTTGTAATTTTCTTAATATCATGAAATGGTTTTTGTCTATATTGTTTTTGTATTTCCTAAGCTGACAGCCTCGTTGGTCTAATGGTCATAAGCGCCACTGGTGATTACGTGCTCTCAGGTTAGAATCCCTGTTCGCGTCAATATCAGTTATTGGGTTTTTCTGTCTAGAAATTCTCATTACCTCTGTGCATCGGAAAGCACGTAAAGCCACGTTAGTCTCTCTCTCCGGCCGTCCCACCAATCATCACCATATCTGTGTACACACACGTGCACTTTAATTCTAAGACCGGTCGTCCAACAGCCCAGCCCAGCATCAACCCGTAAAAGTCCACGCATGGCATGGGCTTCTCTCACTGTAGGGACGAGTTACCTTCATCGTCACACTTGGCAGGCATATTGACGACGTCTCGCACCTTTGACGCCGTCCCCGGTAATAGCGACATCTATCGATAGCCGTAGGACCTTTCTGACATTTTTTATAGTTGCCTCATTCGAAACCCACCTTTAAAATTTAACATACTTCACTCCTCTCTTCCCACTTGTTCTCACCAAGAGCCTTAAGGGAATAATTCTTATGTAGCATAAAACGCTGTTATAAGGAACTAGAAAACAGCGCTAAACAGGCTTCAAAGCTGTCTTTCGAACCAAGGGTTTGATTCTATCCTTTAGACCTGTTTACTGGTAACGAGGCATTCGATCTTATAGTCTTCAGGAGTGAACGGCACTGCATTTTGAATCATAATTGAGGATAGATGTAGTTCGCAGCTCGAAGTTTCTCAGCCTGATAGTCTTCCTATAACTGATCCGTTAGACTATTCTAACGGATCAGTTAGACGAATAATCAATATTTTTTAAATTATACCTCGTAAAGGTAAATACAGTGAAGAACGATTTCCTTATAGGTGAATTGAAAACCTGATGAGGGTATGGACAGTGACCCGTGCTTTGTGAGAATCTATGGGTGCCTATGTTCAGCTGACTTATAATGGGCTGTAATTATGATAAAAGTTTTTTTTTTATAGAATAAGGGTGACAAACGAGCACACTGTCCACCTGATGGTAAGTGGATGATGTGGCCCATAGACATCTACATCTATCCTCAATTAAGAATCAAAATGCAGGTGCGTTGCAAACCCTGACTAAGATGGAATTCCTCGTTTCCAGTAAAAAGGGTCTACGGTTCTCTACACTCACCATACAAAACAGCAGCATTGAGCTGCTATTTTACGCGGGTATTTTGTGTGTTTCTATTTGATTTCACGAAAACGGCTCAAACCATTTTAATAAATGATCCAACTAATGACTAAGTTACGTATATATTTCATTGTCTTCTTTTTAAAAGACACATTTTTGCAAGGTTATCAAAATTCTGGTCCGAATATGTATCCGCTAATATTTAATGTTTTAGATTTGCAAGATATTTTTAAGTAGTTTGTAAAGAAGCTAGGTCATCTCGTCATTATATAAAATATATAATAATGTCCTCCAGACCGAATTTTAGTCACTGCAGCCAGTCTCAACGGAGACTAGCCATTTGCGCAGGAACTGAAAAAGAAAAGGATAATAGTGCACGAATACAGGTGTGTGCGCAAATACAGGTGCACTCTCTATTCCCTTACTCTCATAGTCTGATGGGATCAGGCGCAGAACCTACGGCTTTATGTGCTCTCCGAGGCGCGGGTCGAAACACCCACAACTTTCTGACTCCGGGCTGCTACTGAGAATTTCTTGACAGAAAAACCCAATAACAGAGTTTTGGCCCGACGCAGGATTCGAACCCAGGACCTCATGATCAACAGTCGAGATTACAACCACTAGACCAACGAGGCAGTTAATTATAGGTACTACAATAATAATATACAAAAATATAATTACACTTCACAGAATAATTAACCGTGATTAGAAGCAAAAATCCCCATAAGACTTAAACAATCTACGGTCTTCACGACGGTTGTTAATTACAAACAAAGAAATAATTATTACAATTGTTTACTTGTAATTCAAATATTTCTTTTAACAAAACATTGAAAGTAAAATTATCTAGTAACAAGTTATTGGTACTAAATTTCATGCAATTCGTGTCATAAGAAAATGATTTAAAAATGAATTTCTAAAAAAGACAAGTTTACTAACTGGTTTTAGCATTTTATCGCGTTAAACTTTATTTTTAACTCCCAAACTCGCTCTCGCAATCGTAATGTGAATAATGACGAGTTAAAATTAAATACGACAAAATCCAAAAACTACTTTTATTATAAGAAATCACAATTGTACGTCGTTTAGATTTCTATTTTATAATCTTCCTGCACTAGATGTAGTGACGACCTGGTAAGAGATAAATTCGATGTATACATGTCGCTAGAGACCGTGGTTTGTGGCATTCCCTGGGAGAGGTCTATGTTCAGCAGTGGACTTGTGAAGACTGTAATGAATGAATGAATGAAATCTTCAACAGTTGGATGTTACCAAATAATTCGAGATCACATACATATATGAGTAAATTTGGAGATTATTACTCTTTATATGAAGTCAGTCGCTTAAAAAGCAAGCTTGAAATTCCTAATCCTAAGTCATATCGGTCAGGAAACATTGCTTTAGAAGGATGGACCTAGCCTTTTTACTAGAAACGAGGCATTTCATCTTAGACCTCAGGGGCAGGGGTGACAACGCATCTACATTTTGATTCTTAATCGAGTATAGACGTAGATGTCTATAGGCCACAGCATCAACTTACCATTAGGAGGACTGTGTGTTCGTTTGTCACCCTTAATCTATAAAAAAAGAGAATAAGCAATTTTTCTCCAAATGACCTCGCCTGCATGCGGTACACACTGCTGACCGACAGGCGAGGCCGCCGACCGGTCCGCCCAGCGTAGTTGAATGGACATTTATGTATTTCAAAAAATGAATGAGTGGCGAATTCTTCAAACGGTCTATGACTAGCAAGACTTAAGATGACTTAGATTGGAAAATTTAGACTTAAGAAAAGACTTGATGACGACGTTTATTAGTTAGGGATTCAATGTGGTCATCGCATTCTTCATTTATATAATAATAATTTACAGCAACCCTATTAGTTTATAACGAAAAGTTTGCAAAATGAAATTTAAAATTATGCTTCTTTAAGTTCATGAACTCGTGAGCCAGAAACTTCTATCCATCTCGCTTCTATTCACAAAATCAAACTCGACCACTATCTAATTTGCGTAGTTCTCGATTAAAAACCGTAATGCAAGTCTATGTTTGAAAAGTTACTCTATTTTTTAGTTAAAGCATCCTGTTATGCATTCACATTCACAATGCGTCGCAGGCTGTACACCTGTACAGTGTGATACTATTTCTCCTAGCAATGTCTATTACTATTTATTACTATTTAGCAACGCACGCCTCAGTCGGACAAGCGTGGCGTTAAAGAGTGGGTTCGGCCATTCGTCAGGGTTGCCACTTAAACTAGATTTATAAATTAATATGATTTAAATTTAACATTGAAAACCATCAGAAGTAATCCAAAGAAACTAGATGTTATTAATAAATAAGCAACTAAACAGATTTTACTCAAAAAGCAGAGAGCAAATGAAAAATTATTTTAAAATTTACAAATCAAAATTAAGCGATTCTATTTGGATACATAAGAGGTAATTATGGGAACGCCAGAAAGATCTTATATGTACCGTATAAGCATCTCGTTTACTCCAGAGCTATAGACGGTTAAATATGTCTCTACCGATGCTGAGGAGCGAAGATTCGAGACGTCTGGCACTTCAATCACTAATCCGCCTATTGAGCGTCGTGAATAGGGTAAAACCTCCCTACTACGGTAGAGACCCATGTCTGCAGTGATGATGATGATGGTGATGATGTCAATGATTTGTATACGTTCAAAAGGACTAATAATAAGACGTAGTAAATGTTACCATCGACGACGTATAGATTCTTATATGCTTTTTGGATTATTATTGTTGCTATCAAACGCTGTGTAGCCACATTATAACAACAAAAAGCAGCAAGACCTTTTAAAAGTGAAGCAAAGTCAAAAATATACGAGTATATGTCTCACAGCAAAGGCTTTGTCTCGTTTCTGAGAGGGTTATGGAGTTATCGGTCTGCCGCCTGTTGTCTGTCCTCGAAATATTTTATTTATGATGATTGAGGTTTGAACCTGGGTTGCTAGCGTACTGATAAATGTACTGCGAGCGCTTAGCCTCTGAGCCACCACGGCTCTTAAACTAGATGTTTATAAACATAATCAAGTGGGCCTATTATGATGACTAATATAAAAGACCTAACACATAAATGCAAACAATTTCGCTCTCTCTTCTCTCAGTTGACGAGTCTTAAGAGAACAATCTCTAGAGAATAGAATAAGGATGAAAAGCTCCAAAACAATAGTTGCATCTTAGAAGATGCTAGAAGAATACGTACATAGTTTTTCATAAGATTTGACCATTTGTTAGCGCAGTAGCTAAGCGTATGGCTGTGGCACTGCGGAGCCGAGAGTTTGAATCGTGCACGAAAATGTATGTATGTATTTGTATGCCCAACATATAACTATTCTGGGTGTGTGTATATAACACATCTCCACGATACAGAAGAATTTCTGAGTGTGGCGTATATGCAAAAGGTTTACTTGCAAACACGAGTTTGATTACAAGCATAATTAAATTTTATAAATAATTACTAATCTTACTAATAAGAAAACGGTTGCAACCCTGTAGATTTGCAAAATCACAGAGCACTTCGCCTCTATCACTCTTGATGTTATAACTTCAGTAGCAAGGCCTGTGCTTAAGTTGATTCTGCTTTTCTTATTAGTGGGTTATTCGAGGTCAATGTGTGAAAAGTGAAAAATTTTGCTATTTCCACTACAATATGTTATTTTTAGGACAGCTGAGGTTGTTTTTCCAGCAAACAGTATCTAATCGTCATCAGTTTTTTTGCTCCATTATGAGGAAAGCTATGGGAAGCCCTATGTTCAGCAGTGGACTTTGATAGTCTGTAATTGTCATCATCGTCATCATCATTACAGCCCTTCACAAGTCCACTGCTAAACATAGGCCCACCCCCCCAAGGAAACCACAAAGCACGGTTTTGAGCCACCTGCATCCATCGCCTTCCTGCATGTCTTACCAGGTCGTCACTCCATCTAGTGGGAGGCTGTAATTAATGAATTAATAAAGGAATATATGTATATAAATGAATTGAAATAATATAAATATAGTTCTTTACATAAATAATGTAAATGGTTAGAAAATATTTAGTTTGTATACGACCTAACGAAGTGCCACAGGCTACAACAAAGCAAAATGTCAAGCGGCACTGTAATTTAAACGAATTGCCGCATGCGCTCATATTCTACTAGAGAAGGTCGCCTTTGTTCATGCAAGAAACGAAATATTTCTCACATAAATCATGAACCAGATATAAAAAGTTAAACTTTTCATAAAAAGTTGGAGCCTACTTCAATAAACTAATTTCTTAGTAGTACTAATGCATGCACTAAGTTTGCTTTTGATGTTTCAGCAAATTACCCGCTGAGCTCTAAATAGGAGTCAGTCATTTCAATATTATCTATAGACTGATACTTCAATTTAATTTATATCTATAGATGAAAAAACAAATTATCTCCAACCGTCTTTTATTTAACATCACGTCTGACCTTAGCCCTTTACCTTTTCGAAGATTAAAAAATCAAGATCATTGTCGTTTCCACCAGAGACCAAACTGTTCATGACACACATGCTAAACCTTGACACTATAGTAATGCCTGACAGCGCAGCGCATACGTAAAAAATGTGGTGCTCAATAATCGATTTTCTATAGCTAACGCGTTCCTGACCGGTTTCTTACGGTCATTAAAATATCTATCTGTTTTGTAACTTTATTGCTCATCTAAATTACACATAACATCCGCTCTTTGTTATTATTAATCATAGAGTTTTTTTAACGAAAATAACAGAGATTATGAATTTACTAGTAGAAGGAACCAGCCGTATGAAATCACTATTAGTACTTATAATTTTTATTAAACGAAAATAACAGAATTATGAATTTACTAATAGAAGGAACCAGCCGTATGAAATCACTTTAGTACTTATAATTTTTATTAAACGAAAATAACAGAATTATGAATTTACTAATAGAAGGAACCAGCCGTATGAAATCACTTTAGTACTTATAATTTTTATTAAACGAAAATAACAGAATTATGAATTTACTAATACTTATAAAATTGTCGTGTCGTCTTTATTGTTCCAATACATGTTTCAAGTTATCCACTTCATTATTCTCCAATACCACATTTTATAAGCCTCTATCGTTCTGTAATTAAATACTGTTAATAATCTTTTTTTCATTTACTAATTCATTACAGCCAATCAGAAGTCCACTGCTGAAAGCCTTCCCCGTAGATTACCCCGTAAATAGGGAGATATTTGCCATAGCTGCCACACTTGGTAGGCGAGTTGGCAACCGCAGTTTTTGTTATTTTAAGTTGTTTTCAGCAAGATTCCGCTGCCTATCTCCTGTTTTATTACCGTCTGTCGCCACTTACGACACCCATGGGATGATATGGGGTAGTGGCAGTGGCGGATTTACATATTTGCCGCCTGTAGGCTATTCAAATTTTGCTGCCCCTACCGACTTCTACAATTCGAAACCCTAGTTCACAATCATATTAATTACAATTTTTTCGTCTATTAAATTATAACCATTACCGCAATTTTCAGTTTTACTAAATGCAAAAGTATTTCCGTCGTTTCGTTTCGCGTTACAGGCTTTTCGGTACAATCATCCTTCATTGATTCCAAAGTTTTGACTTCGTGCCAAGAATTTCTCAAACTTCCACATGCGTCCACTCGAGCTGAACAATGTGTTCAGATTTACTCTCTTTAGTGTTTTCCCTTTCTCGATTTTAGTCATTATTTTTTGCTAGCGTTGTGTCAAACTTACAAAAAAATCGTAGTTTTCTTGAAGCAATATGAAGAAGCGTACAAGCTTCTGTGCAACATTCAGCAGCCGCAATTGCCACTAAATTTAAAGATTGGGCAGAGCAAGGAACGAAAAAGCAAAAGGTGCTAGGCGTATTCATCTCACAAGGCGAGTCGCCACCTTCCGAAAGCTTTTTGAAAGCAAGACATGTTGTTACCATAGTAATTATATTTATTTTAATTATAATATTATGTCTGTGTCTGTCAATAGACGATATCAGTGGATGCAAATAAAATTTGAAATCTGGGTGACGATATCACTGGGCCCAAAACGCAAAATTGGTTGATAAAAAGTACTCATAATTTTATTTTCACATTGATTTGATTGTTTCATATTCCATTATTCCAAAATTATTTTTCTTGTGTATTAATCATTTTCTCAATATCTCTCTCTATCTCACTCATTTAAATATAACTGCAAAAGTCAAAACACGTAATTTCGATTACTACTTGAACAATTTTTAATCGAGTCGCTCGCTCACTTTTCTTCTATCAGTCATAAGCGAGGTCGTGAACGAGTGAGTGAGGTGGTTCAATGTTGAAAGAGTAACTCTTTCAATTTGTCGTCACGAGGACCTCAAACAGGATAACTGAAAGGGGACACATCACTATTATACACACCAGACATGTACGCGGCATTATCATAATATGATTATCCACGACAGTCTTCAATACTCATACCCAGTGTTTTGAGTTTCGAGATAACGTCAAAAAACATTTCTTCAGCTTTCCTTTTAAAAATTTAATCTCTTTAATTTCTGTAAGACATAAAACAAACTTTAGCCTCAAAGTTGCCGCCCCAAAAATCTGCCGCCCTAGGCTCCAGCCTACTCAGCCTGCTGGTAAATCCGCCACTGGGTAGAAGGATCTCTTACGCCGCCACAACGCAGCAGGAGTTAATAGAAAATCATAGAAACAAGTCATAGGTCGAAAGACCTCCCAATTGTCTGACGCTTTATTAACGTAAACGAGTGTTATGAAATTAAACATTTGAATAGGTATTTTATATTCATAATTCTCTCAATAATAACTAAATCCAAGGTCTAGCATTACTCGCAAGAGTGCTGCATAGCGTTTTAATAAATATGCACGTAGCATTTATAATCGTCAATTCAAATGTATAGATTAGCGAGCGTAAATATCGATAGGTAAGGTTTACTTCTTAGATTATTTATGGTTTACTTATATAAAGCGACTCGTCCCGGCTTCGTCTGAGGTTCTATTAATGTGGCGTTATTTAGATTTAAGATAATCAAGAGACCATTTATTTTAAGAAAGTTTTCGTTTATTCAAAAAATCTTCAAGTTTTTTTGGATAAAATATAGCCTAGATCCCTCCTGACATTGCTATATATCTGTTCATATAATTTCATCACATCGATTCATCCATTCCGAATATTAGCCCGGACAGACAGACTGACAGACAGACAAACATTTTAAAAATGATTATTAATGTTTTTCTAGCAAGCCAGTTATTTTAATATTACACACACTTCCATTTTATTTATATGTATACATAAATTAACACGGAATAAAATGCATTAGAATCTTAATAAATATTAATGGTTGGCAACGGATTTTTCAATTACATTTTTTATTAAAATAATAAACGAGCTATCGTCCACCTGATGGTAAGTGAAGTAAAGCATTGTCCATAATAATATATGCTGCGTCTAACTTCAAGCAAAGCAGGTTTCATGGTTTCAAATACAGATTTCTAAAAGTTATCGCATCTACTTATTGATTGTTAATCGAGGATGGATGTAGGTGTAGGTGTTTTTTTACATGGGAAATACCTACGCATACCCGCCTCGCGGGGGCAAGGACGGGTTATGTCGGACTCGCACCGACTAAAACCCCATGGTGTTCCACCTTCGCCGCATATTGACAGGGCCACGGAAACGCTTTCGCACACATCCGCGGCCCCACCAGTGCCGGCTGCCCCATGGCAGCCCCTCCTCGGGGGAAGACCTCTCCTCCCCACTCTCCTTCCCAGGCAAGGCGCACCAGGAACACAAGGCACGCCCCCCTCCACGGCCTCCAACTCCACCTGCGTAACGGGCCCCCCCGAGTCCGATACCCCGTTAAGGAGGGAGGTGTAGGTGTCAACTGGCCACGGCATCCACTTACCATAAGGCTCAATTTACATTGCTGCGGAACGGAATGGAAGCGAATTTTTGTAACGAAATCGTACATAGTAAAATGAGTTTTATGTTAATTATGTAACGTGCAAACTAGATATGAGCCAAAAAGAAGTCGCACGTCTTCCGGGGAATTCTCGCGCACTTTTTTAACTTTTAAATATTTCTTTTCCTTTTTCTGATATTCTTCCTTTGAGGCAGAAGAAGAAAATGATGGGATCATTTTCTTCTTCTGCCTCACAAATAAGCAATATGAAAATAATATCCAATCAACCATTCTTGTCAAATAGAAGGTCTAGACTCTGGACTAAATAACTGAACGTCCTCTATAGCCTCACGCAGCCGCAGTCTCGGGAATGCTCGAGCATTCTCGCGAATTCGCGCGCCTTCTCGCGCGACTAGGCAAAATTGACCCTTCCGTTGGATTCCGTTCCGCCGCAATGTAAATTGAGCCTTAGGTGAGTGCTCGCTTGCAAAGGCTGTTCTATTATTATTATTTATTAACTCCGCTAAGTGTGGGCATGTACTTTATATCCTATAAATCAGTTGAGGAGACCTTTACAGCAGTGGACTATAACGGGATAAAATAATAAATTATTGTTTCTTATATCTTTAAACCAGTCTATAAACATAACAAAACACAAATCCCGCCAGTTTCCTAATCTAATGGCCTACAAATAATATCGTTGCGCTAGACAACCACAAATCATACTGTAAGCCACAGAGTACGATTTATTACAACGTTAAATCCCATAGTCAATCCGATAAAAGCCAAATATATAATCTGCTCTAGTTTTGCTTAATCTATGCTACTGTCTGCTAGATTTTCACTATTGGGAAACATTACGCCACGTTTTGATGCTCCAAAATGATATAAGACAACTAAAACGGCTCCGTGGCACAGTGGCTAAGCGTTGGTCTTCGAATCCCGCGCGGAACTTGTTTGTGTGGTTTACAAATACTTAATTGTTTCGGGTCTGGATGTTTGCCCATATGCAATTTACGTAATATTTAAAAAATCTTAATTTTTCTAAATAAAAGAAAGGACATTGCATACCGAAAAGGTATTGTATTTTTCTGTATATAAAAATATAGGCTAAAGATATGTACATTAGGAAATACTCTATATAAATTTAAAAGAATATAGTTAAATACAATTTATATATTATATACGAGTATGTATTTAAGTAGATTTATGTATTTGTTGTCCCAGTCGACCATTATATATATATATATCGACTCGAGAGAATGACTTAAGGCATTAAGTCCGCCATATGTACGATTTTTTTGTGCGTAATAGTTTAAATAAATAAATACGAAATAAGTTAAAATTTGTTATAACGTCATTGAAGGTACCATTTAACTAAGGACGCTTTATATATCCAATAGTTTTTTCAGTTTCAAGTTATATGTATAAGAGTTATAATATTTACGTCATTTTTATCGGTTTCTGTTCATATGGATTAATTTGCAAATAAAAATAACTTGTGTTTGTGTATATTTACGTGGTAGAGCCATGCTGCAGCTATATTAGTAGTATAGTTGTAGCACGAATGGGTCGGCTCGACCGGGGAAGGACCACGCTCTCACAGAATACCAGCGTAAAATAGCAGCTTAACACTGCTGTGTTTCGTATGGTGAGTGTAGAGAACCGGCGACCCTTTTTACTGGAAAAGAGGCATTCCATCTTAGTCCTCACGGGTGACAACGCATCTGCATTTTGATTCTTTATTGAAGATAGATGTAGATGTCTATGGGTCACAGCAACCACTTACCATCAGGTGGACTGTGTGCTCGTTTGTCACCCTATCCTATAAAAAAAATATTATATCATGGGGACTGCTAGAACATAGTCATTTAGTCTTAATAACCGATCAGTGATTCTAAGCGATGTCGGTATATCCGGTAAACCTAACCAGATCAAAGTCCTCGCACAATGGGGAAAAATCAACCGAGGGTTAGGGGGAAAGGGATACAACCCGACGAACGATGCAGGCGCTATCAAAGAACACCGCCTTCTTTTATTATTACTAGGTATGTCCGTGTTGCGGATAAATGTAAGGCGGAAATATTTTGATATAGTAATGTTTTTATATAATTTATAATTGTTAGTAAGTGTTAATATTATCTTTCAACATCATCTAGACACATACAAATTCGAGTGTATATTATGAATACCTTGACTTTTATAGCAATAAAAATAGCTAGAGACATGAAAATTAACATATGCACCGTAAATTCATCGCAACTACAATCGTAACGTAAATTCATCGAAGTTGGACAATTAGTTTCAGAGGAGCTGTGAGCAGGAGAGAGCGCTGTGAAAATTGCATCGAAGTAGTATAAGATCTAATTGCACAAACATTATACGGAGCTCACCGTGTAGTGACCGTGTAAGAATATCCACTACCCATATCGTTCCGTAGGTGTCGCAAGAGGCGACAGAGGGAAACAAACCAGAAGATGGACCGTAGCGCATTCCTAATAACAACGAAAAATAAAAAACTGCGGTTGTTAAACCGTAGGCGGTGCCACCAAGCGTGGCAACTTTGGCAAATATCCCCCTATGAGACAATCTATGGGGAAGGCCGATGTTCAGCAGTGGCAAGGATGAGCTAAGACAACTAGTGTGTGTGTGTTACGTACACTTGGAGCACTACAATACCTCAGACGTAGTTAATAAGCTCTAAAATTCGATTTCGACGCGCTGGAAAGTACATCAATTAACATTAATTCATTCATTACAGCCTATAAAAAGTCGACCGCTGAACAAAGGCCTCTCCTATAGATTACCTAAAGAGGGGATATTTGACATAGTTGCCACGCTTGGCAGGCGGGTTCGCAACCGCAGCTTTTTTATTTAAGTTCTAATCAGGAAGATGCTGTTGCCAATCTCCTGTTTCATTTTCCCGGGTAATACCGGGATAATATTGGGTAGTGGATTCTCCTACGCCGCCAGTACTCGGCAATATCAACCATCATTAACTCAGAGTATACATATGCAGCTTATATTTATACTCTAAGATCATTAATCATTTATAATGGCGGTGATTTTAAAACAAAATGTAATGAACGCATGGAAAGAGAATGCAATCATAATTAACACGATCTCAAGATGACATTTGACATACAGCTTACAGATAACACGCCCCGATTAGTATTGAGATCTAGTAAAAGCCCGTAATCTATTGAACTGATGTTTGCCTACAACAAGACTGACAAGCTAGGCGTGACATGCGAGCACACATTTCACTTGATGTTAAGTGGTGATATACTCTAAATTTATCCTCGATAAGACTCATAATGTAGGTGAGTTGTCACCCCATAATTTAAGATTAAAACTAAAAATTTTTTTTAAACTGATGTGACAAACTAAAATACCTAGTCCCTACGATTACCGTCATATCATCTCGGTAGAGAGTAATAGTGTTCTGTGATCATACCCTTTATTCATCACTTGCATATATATACGCCAATTTATTTTACAAAATGTTTATTATTTCAGCCAAGAAAAACAATAAGTGTTCTTAGCCCAATCTATATTATGATCGTTTTGTAGATTGGAAAATAAACTTATTTTTTAGATTAAATTAAAATTGTAAACAAAGACATAATAAATCATATAAGACACAATTCACCGCCAAATGACGCTAACAAAAGATGTAGTCTTTATAAATCAAACACAGTTATTCACTTCCCTAAACACATAACACGTAAACATAACCTAGGTCTAAAGACATCTACGTATATAGTAGTCTTTGCCTAGGTCGTATAAAATTCAGGATACGAACGCTCAAGTGATCGTAGCGGTCATTGATCTGGAGGAACAGTTATGAACTGATGTAACACTGGTACCACCAAAGGAACTGAGCATCCGTGAAGCAATTGGATTAATATAAGTAATATACAATACGTTCCCGTTATGTTAATTATAGAATTTTATTTTTATATTTTTTCGGTTAGATAACGTTTCGTTAATTTATCGGTAAATGGCTAAAAGTTGCTTGTTTAAGTTTAGTTCTCCCAACAGCTTTTGCAATTACCCTATTTGTTACCTGACTGCAGCGGAGCTCAAAGTAGGTTATATTAATGAACGATACGTAATCATATATTATTTTAATATCGGTTTCATACATATGTATGTAATTACTCTAAGGTTTCATATCTTTAACGATTTGTAATAATTACGCGAGTAAAATAGAATTTAGAACGTCAGCATGAAAATAAACATGGCGGACATGAATCGCTAAAAAATTCGACATAAAGATAATAATATGTTTAATTCAAATCCTCCCTACAATGGAAGAGGCCCATATCCAGCTGCGGATTTTTACGGGCTGATCATGAAGAAGAAGAATTTGTTAGATTTACTTGTGTCACTTATTTATTTTTTATTTTAAACTGGCTGGTACCCGGCGCGTAGTTGCCACAGAAGAAATAATTGTGGTAATATCGTTTTAAATTTGGAAGAGTTATTGTTTAAATAGGAATGATAACACATTCATTGAAATTGAATGATATATAACTTTGAAATAAATTTGTCGGTACGATACGCGGTACCAAAGAGAATATAACCACCGCGATCCTGTAAGTTAATTGTACTATGCCTAACCTTCGCGCAAGTGCAGCCAATAAGTTGACAAAATTTTACCGCAATCTGATGAACGGTATGGCAGCGCATAAATTTTTTATTACGTCTTTGCAGCCGACTCGTTTGAATTCAAATTCAGAATGTTTTACATTGACTTAAATAATACTGCGTAATAAAATTTGACAATAATCTGATATATGAATTAGAATTGTAAACTTTAACCATTCTTCATTTTTTTGTTTCGTCGTTACCTTTTTTCATTATACTATGGTACCCTTATAAGTTCAAGAAAATAGATTTAATATCAAAAGTTACACAAAAATCAAACACATATAAAGTATATCTTACCATAATATCATTATGTCAAACACTTAAATAATAAAATGTTTTTAGCAACCTATCTTACAGTGTTTTAAGAAAAAGAAAACCGCTATTAAAACTTGCATCATTCAGATACGATGGAGAAATCCGTATCCCGTACAACATCTATTGAAGTGGATTTGAGACTTGCAATCCTGTCATGAAAAAAATATACCAAAAGACTTGGTTTTAAGTGTTTACATCTGGTTCACATTTGGCAATGTTAGGATACCAATTCAATTTAGCTAAAATTTTCCCTTTGCACTTTTAGCTATTTATCTAGTCTTCTAATAATGTCAACTGAAAATTCTTGTGAGTGTCGTAAGAGTTGACTATGGGAAAAGCCAGGAGGATATTATGTTCTTCAACAGGTGGCAAAGTATTCATCTCATAATTATATCCAAAGTCCAGACATGAAACCAGATCGATACCTGAAACAGCATCTAAAGTACGAAGGGTGGGTTCTTTCAAACCCGCCTGTCAAGCTCGACGATCATGGCAAGTCGTGTAAAGTGGCAGAGGAGTAAAATATTAATTATATTTTTCGGCTTTTTAGGGAGTTGGAAAAAAGTTTGAGAAGCTACGCCTTAGACTACTAAATAAGTACATAAGCTTGAATCGTCTAACGCATCAACACGTATTCCATTAATCGCCACGACTTCAATGTCCCATTGTTTCTACAAACACAATCATCGGGTATCTACTAAACTCGAAACACGAAGCTCACGGTTCAAAACAGTGTCCCATTTCGCCAGCGAGGTTGTTCGCAGGGGTATTATCATTTTACGCTTACTTCTCCATTCGCTTTATCTAAAACTCGCTTAATGTTTATAAACTTTAGGCAACAAGTGATCCTGGGTGCGTTCGCTCGTGGGAACGTGACGTGTTTGCGATAACTAGTGTTCACTAATATTGTAGGAATGTTGACATTTATGTGAATGGATTAAATGCTAGTGCATGCGTGTGTTGTTAGTGGTTTGTGTACTCGAACAAGTCGCAGGTCCTGGATTCGAATGCCATACGAATTGCGAATTCGTGCCACACCAATTTGTGGGTCTGCAGTGCGATAGTGCAACTCTGACAGTACCTACTATCATCAAACAAAAATCAAAATGTAGATTGACTAATATGAAATGCCTCGTTTGCCGGTGAAAATCACTCCTTTTTGAGTCGTTGTTCAAGCAGATGGAATCTTTTAAGAGCGATGTCTCTGGAAGTGCCGTATTTACATTGTGGATCCTCTCCTCGGAAAGGAAGTTTTACGACATACCTTCCGGGTCTCTTTGTGTTGATTTTTCATAAAATTAAACAAAATTTCAAAAACTTAACCTTTCTTATATTTTGTCGTTAAATGAATCAGATCCAGTTGCCAGAATATTTTAAGCAACTCATTGTCTTCTATATGAGAGTGCATATTTATGATCCTGTTATGATGTGTGATGAACGGTGTGTGGATGAGGTATGATCTCCACCAAGCTGCTGGTGTGTAGGACCTGAAATAATCCATCCTAAGACTATGTTTTGAGCTGTTGGTGTGCCATTAGGACCTCTGATTAAGCCATCGTCCATAGACATCAGCCCCAAGCAGAATGTAGTCGTAGTCGTAGTGGAGTATGTCGTGATAAAGGCGCGGCACGTGACCGAATCGTCTGACATTCGCCACGCTCTACTGCGTGCCATAGACCGCTGCCTCACTGCAATGACACACTTACTTAAAAGTTTTATCATGTTATGTCTCTAAAACGAAGACATTTAAATTGTTAATATGACACGTGAAAAGGGTCGAAGTGTTCTCTAATTTTAAACAAGCACATTAATACTGAGGTAAAAATTTACGTAGGTGTTTATGAGAATATAACTTCAATATTGTCTTTACATTATTTAAATCAACAATCACGGAAGATTTCTGGACCAGTCCTAATCTTTATTATAGTTATGATACACAAGCTTTGCCGACCTGTCTGTTAAATCGTTAGTTCAGAATTAAATTCTGCATTAGAGAGTTTAGAAAAGAAAGTGAAGATGGGTGAAACCTCAGATTTTGATAAAAATGCTAATAAATATAAGCTTAATTTTACAGCAATCCAGCACTATACTGTATCCACTATTAGGTACAGTTGCCCCTCGCATCTGGTGCAAGTGAGATTAATAATTTCTAGCACCAGCGGACTCCACCAAGTCGTTGGGACCTTGACTTTCGACTTGACCTCAACTTGACCTCAACTCGGAAGGACAGTATTTATTTTTAGTAGGCACCTGCCCTCCTCATTCTAACAGAATACCTACTATTCTTATGAGTTAACGAAACATCCGACTATGCCTATACACCAACCGTGTATATTTCAAATATTATATATTAAAAAAAAAAGAAAAAGATATTTTAAAAAATACATTCAAATAAATCTTTAATTACTAAATTTTCAAGTGTGTTAGCACTGAATTTAACATCAATAATTAAATTTAAAAGTGAAAAAAAAATCGAGTAAATAAATATATTATGAAGCCTCTACAATTAAATTAAGTTAATACCATCAAAACACTGAGAAACGAACATAGCTGCTTTCCTATTTCTGCCGTCAATTAACAGTGCCTGCACTACACTGTATACTGGTCTGATGGGTATGCATTCCATCTTAGACCTCAGATGTGACAATACATGCAGCCTTATTTGATGGCAGATAGCTATGGGCTGCAGTAGCCACTTACGTTTAGCACAGAATAAATAATAGTACAAGAACCTTTAGGTGGACTGTTACTTCGTTTGTGACTTCAGTTTAATTTAAAAAAAAACTTCGGCTGCCGTTTGATCGTAAGTACTTCCCCTTACGTTAAGGTTACTTCCTTAGATTATTTACTCTAAGGTTACTTCATAAAAATATTCCAATATATTGTGCCCAGATGATGTAATTGATAAAAACGAAGCCTAAGAAGAAAGATAAATAATTTAATAAACTATGTAACCAAAGTGCCTACACAAATAATCTAGAAAAATTTATGGTCACTTTGCACCTATAGTTTGCACGTTTATTAGATATTTTATCTGTTGTTTACTCACCTTGACACTACCTACAAAACATCGCTAAACTGTTTAACCTGTCGCCTTGGAGTTTTGAGAGTTGCTATTAAATTTTACTACGTACCTACCATGGATTAAGTACATAAATTTATATAGCACGTCGTTGGATACGTCAATGGCTATAATTATACGAGTACGTCATTAGAGACATTATTATTATATTATCATGCGATTTTTTTTTTCTTTTTACAAGTCAGTGTAGTGCAGTGTATAAAGTCGTAGACGGTAAATCGCACGATCTTAGCGCAACAAAAGCCTATTCACTCTTGCTTTGAAGACACCCAGATTGTAATCGGACGGAAAGACAGGCGCCGGCAAATTATTTCACACCTTTGCTGTACTCATTATTAGAGACGAAGCAAACCGTTTGGTTCGAATGTGCGGAATGTCGATATTCTTAAAGGACCGACCGCCTGGTTGTCCGATGATGGAAAAGAACGGGAGGAATTAAAGCATATTTAAAACAATTAAAAACGGATTTTATATCAGCTAGGTCAGACTACTGACTAGTCAGTGCATTGGTTGTTCAGAATATAAATGCTGGAAATAAATCCTAAATCAAGTACGCAAGCAAACCGAGTTCGATCCACGCCAGCACCAATTAAATTATTAATTGCAATTTAATGTGCTAATTAACTGCTTGTTTGGCGGTGAGGGTATACATAGTGAGGAAACCTGCATTTCTGAAAGAAAATTCGAGGACATGTGAAATATGCCAACGCCGGGGCTGCGCTGCTCCTATGACCTCTAAGAGCCCTTTAAGAAAGGAGAGATATGTGCTAAGTAATGGGATTCATATGTGTATTTAGGCTGCTGTGCCCACTTGTAGGATGTGACATTATGTGTAGTGTAGGCTGTTACTTTATTTTACTTTTATTTTTAATCTCTACGTATTTTAACAAGATAATGATATAACGTCTATTTTCAAAAAAAAAGCATGACATTTAAAAAAAAAGCACTTTTTTTGAAATGTCATGCTTTTCGTTTAATGGATACTCCGCTATTAATTCGGTCGACAGAGACCCATTCATTGAAATGCAGAGTGCATTACGTGCAGGTGAGGTTAGCATTTGAAGAAAAATTGTCATCCCTCTCTCGTCCTCTAATTAAAACTTGGAGTGTTTTTAATTTTGTCTTTTTGCATTTGGAGGGGCAGCATGGAAACATAGTGTATTTTTTATTAAATATCGGTAACAATGAACACACAGTCCACTTGATGGAAAGTGGATGCTGTGGTCCATAGACATCGACATTTATCATCGATTAAGAATCAAAATGCAGAATGCGTTTTCATTCCTGAAGAGTCAGATTGAATGCCTCATTTCCAGCAAAAAGGGTCTCCGGTTCTCTACACTCACTATTCAAAATAAAGCAGCATTAAGCTGGTATTCTGTAAGTGCGCGGTCCTTTCCAGGTGGAGGCGACCCATTCGTGCTAGAACTATAATTTAACTGCAGCGTGGCACATGCATATGTAATTAATTGAAGGTAAATAAATATAAGCTTAGGGCCACAACGCACGATCATCAGATTGTTAGCGAATATGAACACGTGATAAAAATGTTCTATAAACTAAATTAAAATAGTCACCGTAGTCAACTTAGTAATATTAAGCTCAACCCACTAGTCGGAAAGAGGTAGCCATGAATTCTGATTACTAGGCCAGGCTGAAAAACATTACGTCACAAATAGTTATATGACCTGCTGTATGACCCTAGAAGTTTCGGATATATTCAAAGTAGTCTGTGCCCAGGAATGCCTCAGAATAGACAGGGATATTTAGCTTTTGTTAACGCAATTTGTAACTCTAATTGACAACGCATGGAATCGCAAGGGCCGAAAATTAGTGCGTTTAACTTTTAAATTGTTAACGCATTTCGAGTTATCTTCCTTAAAAAGTGAGATCTGACCTAGAATAAATTATATACTGTATATAATAAAATTGATCTTTTGCTATAGGGAATATAAACTACGTAGAAGTGAAACATCATCATTGCAGCTCATCATAAGCCCATTGTTGAAAATAGGATTTTGCATTCATGGACTCCTTGCATAGATTAGGTTACTCTATCTAAATATGAGCACCCTACTTGCGCTCATTCTGTTATTTACATCACGCTTTTAATAGAATAAGGGTGACAAGCGAGCACACAGACCACCTGGTGGTAATGAAAGCTGTGGCCCATAGACACCTACATCTCTCCTCGATTCAGAATTAATATGCAGATCCGTTGTCACCCCTGAGGACTTAGATGAAATGCCTTGTTTCCAGAAAAAAAGGGTCTTCGTTTCTTTACACTCACTATACGAAACACAGCGGCATTATTCTACTGTTTCACTCTGGTATTCTATGAGAACGCGGTCCTTCGATGGGCGAGCCGACCCATTCGTGCCACAGCCATATATAACTGCAGCGTTGTTCAACGTAAAGATGATTTTCGCTGATGAATTTCATTTGACGGCTTCCTAAACGATTTACACCTGGAGATCTTTTTTACTTGCCCAATATTTTTCTTCGCGTCTATACGTCACCTGCTTTAAAACGACAATTTAAAAAAACAAAATGATTTGTGCCAGGCTCTAATGATAGCTATTTTTAACCTCTGAAGCCCGCCATGTTTACCAGGGACCAATTAGGAGTTAAACGCTAATGCGTGAAATCCGGCAAACGCGTGCACAGATAAAGACATCGATATCGTGGGATGTTTATAAATTTAATTTCCATGATGAATTGAAAATTATTTTATGGATTCTACTTATCTATAGATAGTAGATACATATAATTGAAGTGTCTGTCTGTGATATTGAAATAACTGATTTTATTGAGCTAAGGGAGTTATTGGAATGCTACTAAGAGATACGAATAACCATTTTAACCGACTTCAAAAAAGGAGGAGATTCTTAATTAGACTGTATTTTGTTATGTGTGTTGTTACCTCAGAACTTTTTCTAGGTGAACCCATTTTGATGATTATTTTTTTATTTGAAAGTAGGTGTTTCTCATGTCCGATATAAATTTGATCAAGATCTGACCATTAGTTTTTGAGTTATTTTTAATAATGCGTATTTAATTGACTTCGACTACATTGATGATGTTCTCGTTTTATTTATTATTGAAGTCGGTTGTACAAAATTTTAATTTTACCACTAGTTAATTTTTTTGTCTGTCTGTCCGGGCTAATCTTCGGAATGGTCGAATCGATTGCAATTAAACTTCACGAACAGATAGAGAGCAATATCCGGAGTAATCTAGGCTATATTTTTTTCGAAAAAAAATAGATAATTGATGATTATCTTAAATTTAATCTAAATGACGCCCTACACCTAATAATAGATTCTACTCTGGCGAAGCCGGGGCGGATTGCCAGTATATAATAATGTTTTTAACTTCTTGAAAACAGGAATAACAACTACTGAGCAGAGCATGCTATAAAATTAATTTAGAGCATTACAATATGCATTCCATAGTATAATTAGCCACTTACCATCAGGTGGTATGTTAGATCGTTTTTCAATTAATGTTATAAACCTAAGCTAAGGGTTAATGGAACGCAAAAATTGTCACAAAGTATGATCCTGGCTCCTGCATCCACCATGTCATATGACTTCTCATGGTTCCGTCACCTAGTTGTAGATTTTACGTGGTAGAGCCATGCAGCAGCTATATTACTAATATAGTTGTAGCACGAATGGGTCGGCTCGACCGGGGAAGGACCACGCTCTCACAGAATACCGGCGTAAAATAGCAGCTTAACGCTGCTGTGTTTCGTATGGTGAGTGTAGAGAACCGGAGATCCTTTTTACTGGAAAACAGGCATTACATCTTAGTCCTCACGGCTGACAACGCATCTGCATTTGGATTCGTCATCGAGGATAGATGTAGATGTCTATGGGCCACAGCAACCACTTACCATCAGGTGGACTGTGTGCTCGTTTGTTACCCTTATCCTATAAAAAAAACGATCGCTCTGCACTGTATTTGCCAGTTATACCTGTCTTCCTCAACAGTCGTCGCTTTAGATACTACCTACTTACACATGGTTTTAAAACGATCGACCAGCTTTCAATTTATACTTTTTAACCACCTTCAAAAAAGGAGTAGGTACTCAATTCGACTGTATTTTTTTATGTGTGTAACCCAGAACATTTTTCTAGGTGAACCGATTTAGATGATTATTTTTTTATATGAAAGCTGGTGCTTCCTATGTGATGCCATATAAATTTGATCGAAATCTGACCGGTAGTTTTTGAGTTATCCTTAATAATGCGTATTTAATTGACTTCGACCACATTTTATTTATATTGAATTCGGTTGTACAAAATTTTTATTTTACCACTTGTGTAGTATGATAATCTATATCAAGAATGGTGGTTTCGGTTTCTGGATATATAGTTACAAATGCACTGTTAGAAAATCAATTGTTCTATAATTGTTCTTGTCTCAAAATATGAAGTCAAAAATTAAACTTATAGTAAAAAGTTAAAACATAAAAAATCAAAAGAACAAATTAATTTCAACATAGTAGATTCTGAAATCGGTGCTAAAGCATAGTGTAAACGTAGTTACTACCTATAGTGTAAAAATTACAGCCTCGACTTTAGAAGCTATTATGTTGAAATCTTTTTATTATTTTAGTTTTTCAAGTCAGTTATTATTTTTATTAGACTTGCAACGAATATTCGGCTATTATTCGGTGTTCCGAAATACCGAACTATTCGTCCGAATTCCGAACACGAGAAGTTTTATCGTAAACAAATAATTGGTAAAATGAAAATATTTATTAATTTTATAAAATTTTTTTCTTTCTTGTAATCATTAAAGTAGTCATAGGTACATCAACTTCCATATTATAAAAATTATAAAAAGGAACTATCAGATAAATGTCTATGTACTCTAATTATCGTAATTAAGTGGAAGATAATGGTGCAGAAAGACAAATTTTTCTTCATTTTCAGGCAGTAGCTTACTTTTCTTTTCTTCTCGTAGACAATCCCAGCTTCAGAGAATATACGCTCTGAAGAATAAGCACTACTTCCTTTCCGGCCGAATACTTTTGCCTAATATTCGACTATTCGGCCAGGAAGTTTGCAGAATATTCGTTATTCGGCGTGTGGCCGAATATACTATTGTGTGTGTTTTTTTTTATTAATAAGGACTGCCCCGGAAATACAACCTTTAAATTATTTAATAAAATACTATAATTTTAATCGGTTCGTCCGTTTCCGAAACTGTGAACATACATAAAACAACATACGCGTCGAATATAGAACCTCCTTTTTTGAACTCAGTTAACAAGTTAAATGTTTTTGCAATCACTACAACAGATGCGCCCGATGCACGAGTCGGCTGCTTGTCGTTCCTCGATCTATAAATATCACCCACCCGCTTCAAGTAGTGGAACTGCTTATGCCTTACTGGCACCGCGGAAAGGGAGAAACTCGTTTTTTTTTATTAATAAATACACAATATTTATGCTTACGACATTGTTAAGCGTTCAGATAATAGAATTTATAATTTTGCAAGATCGCGTAATTGTATTCTTAGACATTAGAATTTATTAAGTAACTTAAAGGGCTAAAATATATCGCACGCAATACACCTTACACATTACTACATTATATGTGTCAGAAAAACCGTTATTTTTTCACTTAATATAAGCCAGTGTTAGCTTATCCAAGACTGACATGTGTTAGATAGTAGGGTTTATTTTTCCGAACCAGTGGTAAAAGCATAAAGGACTTTCAAGAGATTTTTTTATAGAATTAACGAGACAAGCGAGCATGCAGTCCACCTGAGACCCGGCAGTTATTTAAAGGCTATAAATTTTTTATACTAAAACTTTTCCCGTTTCGGAATCGAACCAGCGAACGCATCTGCGCAGCCAAACATTTAGCCTAATTTCGTTAATGTAATAATAAGACACAATGAATGATAAATTATTATCCCATACAAGCGGGCTCGGCAGACGTTCTGCCCTTTCCGATTTTAATCCGCATTCACGTATGTTTTTTACATTGTAAATATAAAATATATTAATAACTTGATAACAGCGCCATAGATATGTGTCATTCAAATATTGATTCGTCTTACGAATCGGGTCATTCGGGCCGATTATACAAATCGATCATTTCGAATTTCAGTACTCTGTGATCTGTGAGATCCGCTCGATAATTTCGGTCGTCGGACATTACTATACTCTGGTCGTAGGTCCTGTCTATCTTTTGATCCGGAACGTTTAAAAATGTAATTACAATCATCAATACTTTGATGCGACTCGGGTCAAATGAACGAATCATTCACGATTGACTCATGCCTACAGCGCCACTATTCCAGCTTTAGTGATTTCCTTATTTTTACAAACGAGCTCACAGTCCACCTGATGGTAAATGGATATTGTGGCCCATAGATATCTAAATCTAGTCTCGATTAAGAATCAAAATGCAAATGTGTTGTCATCCTTGATGACTTAGATGGAATACTTTGTTTCCAGAAAATGGGTCTCCGGTTCTCTTCACTCACGACAAGTTATACGAAACACAACAGTATTAAGCTGCTCTTCTGTGAGAGCGTGGCCCTTCCTTGGTTTTCAAACCGACCTATTCGTGCTGTAACCATAAAATATATACAGCATGGCACTACCACGTACATTTGGCACTAAACCTAACAATAGTTAATAATATATGTTTTATTATGAATATGAGGCATTTTAGTCCATAAATACATAGAATTAATAACTTGACTACAGCGCGATCTATCGGATCCTGGCATAGCTATGAACTGTCTTCTCGACAAATGACAATCAAAAATTAAAACATGAATTTAAAAAATCCTTCTTCCGGAGAGACATCTTCTATCTTAAAATGACATTTGTTTATATAATAAAAAACAAATGTCATGCAAATGTCATTTTAAGCCGCAGTAATGATTGAGAAATTTCTTTTAGTTGACGCTAACAATAAACACGGGATGAAATACGAGGTTATGGATTATTTCGCCGCCACAACATGGCGTGCAGTTGAAATTCCTTAAACTCAAGACTAACCATCCACAATATCATCGGCAGAAATGTTAATACTGATCGTTTGCAGTGTGTTATTATCTAAATTTATTTCTGGTAACGTATATTTAATGGGTCGCTTGCAACATCTGAGTCTCGAGTGGAGTCTCGAGTGCACTCCGGGATTCGAATCCATATTAATTACTGTGTTTGAGATTTTGGTTGCAGTCTCGCATAATACCCGATCCAAAGAATATAATATATAATTACCACGTACCCGATCGGTGTGTGTTTTTGTTCAAATGCGACAAGGTGGGGTGTTGTTTTGTTTATAATTTGCACGCATAATAACAGTTCAATTTTCCACATTTGTCTGTTTTAACTGTTATACAGTTATAAATTTTATATCAACGACAAACTACGTGATTAAATGAGATTTAAACAATGGTTTGACGTACGAAGTTGGAAGTTTTACGTTTAAATATAATTTCCAATAAAGCTGATAATAGAGATTTTTTCTGATTCAAATGACGACTTGAGCGGAGTTCGCTCCAGGCCGCTACGACTGTCGTTTGTTAAAAAATATTAAAATTCATCTCCTCTCCTCTCCTCTCTGCATTTATTAGCAAGCCACTCTAAGTTATGTCATTGTCCTATCCCGTCCTATTCAAGTCATTGTACTTTTTGTAAGAAGCAATCATGCACAAAAACACGATCGATAAAATAAACAGCCTCAGAGCCTCAGAGCAGAGCGATATACCCATCTCTATAACGAATCTTGTAAATGGTTGTACATTACGTCAGATAGTTCATTCTTCTTCTTATTTTCCCTGGCTATTCAGCTCTCCTAGTAATCTTATCACATCGTGCGATTCTGGATTGTCCCTTCTGACGTGTTAGTAGAATTCAAGTAATTTTTTAGAGATGACTTTTGTTTTTAGAGTTGAGACCAGCACGGCTAGCATGGGCTGGGGACAAAAAAATTATCCCCCGATTATATCCACTGACAAGAGATAAAATAATCTTCTTCTTGCCAAAACACGGCAACAGGGAGAAGTATATACCCGTTTGACATAACAAGTATACATATATCCTCCGTCCGTAGCATGGAGTCAAATTAAAGATAAAAATTAAGCTTTTTTGACATTTGAAAGGGACGACTTTATCCTAGTTCATTGGACGTGGGGTTAAGTTTATATTCATACAAAAAATCTATCTAAGTCTCCCATTTTATCTACTGTGTATATTATATCCACCGGTGTGCCCATGCTCGAAGGGTGGATAAAACTAAGCGAGGGATAAACATTTTCTCCTTTTCCCGGGATAAAATTGTCTACTGCCCATGCTAGCCCTGCTGGTGGCAAAAGTTATTCCCTCTTCTATGTTCATAACTCTTTTAGTCAGTCAGATAGTTCATTCTCAATTAACAAAATATTGTCTTATTATTTTTTCTATATAGTAGAGTAAACAAACAAAACAACTGTCAGTCAGTCATTCCATGCGATGGTACGTGGCTATTGCAGCCCATAGATACCAACCAAGGTCTTGGTCGGATAACTAAGGCATACCCTTGTCGTCACCTCCGCGCTGTCACATAGAGAACTAAGATGACATGCTACAGCTTGTAATAGTACTGGCTTTCCTACCCTTCAAACCAGAACATCGGGAACTGGGTTATAGAACCAACTCAGACGGATTCCTAGGCAAAGTAGGACCATATGGAAAGAGTGATATACAGTACAGGGTTATTTTGCAAAAACCGGCCAAATTTGCAAAGAAGGCTCAGAATAAGTAATATAGGCAAATGGTAAAGAAAAATAAAAAAAATCAAACATTCTGTCCTTTTTATCTTTTAAATTCAAAAAGCGTTGTAATTTTAACTGATTTTACTGTGCACGCACACATTCGTAAGCGTCGATCGGTAGGCAAAAACGTCGTTGCCTATAAATCACATTCAACTTGGGATTATTTGAAATAAAAGTAGCCTTATTTACTCGTATTTTCAGAAACTGCAATAACGGTATATCATTATTTATATATTTGAACTTAAGTTTAAAATTTGGCTACTCTTTGAAAAATAACCCTGTATATTGAAATTGAATGCATGTTAAATGCCGATGTGAACTACATAGTTAAAAATACTCAACCTACCATATACCCTATAGTTATGTTTATTTCATCGTCAAATTCAAAAGATTGTAGATATATGTCTGTGGGGTGTAGCCATGTTATCATAAAAAGTTAATATGCTTTTAACAAAACAAATTCCAAGGAATATCTATTGTGTTTGAATGACGTCTAAAAGCAATTTATACTCAAATGCAATTCGTGGAAGACAATTGGTATAATTCATTTACTCGTAACGAGCAAGTAGGCCAAGGGTCAGCGGTGCTTCATATTTGTTTCATTCAGTACAACAGTTAATTATATTGGAATATTTCAAATTATCACCCTATCATCATCGTTAGCTTTTTCAGACTTAGTATTAGCGCCAGCTGGCGTGCATTAATTGAAACATTTCCCTTACTATTTGGACTGTCTAGTTGGTGAGTGCATCACGATACCATCGAAACTTGTAATGTGGTAAAAAATTATCAGTCTAATAGAGTAAATAGAGCCTCTGCTATAGTTTTCTTCTTAATCGTCACAAATTACACCCATACCGAAGATTCGTCTTACCTTCTTCGGCTTGGCTATTTCAAAACTGACGTGTAGGATGACCACAAAATTTTATGAGCATGGCATTTTCCTTAGTTTCTGATGACACACACGGAACGATGTCTGATAATGGACGAGCAAAGCTAGTGCACTTCACCATCAAGCGCCACTGTAATACCATCAAGTGGAATTGTACACCAGCACTGTCCTATAATAAGTAAAATATTGATTCTCTTACACCGCCACATCTATATCTCTCTGTCTATGTCAATATATTTTTTTCTTTAAATTTGTTAGTATCATGTGACCAGCGTCGCGCTGTGGACGTGCTGAGAAAAACGTAGCTTATTTTAGCCAGCTTGGTTAACTGATTTTCCCCGAGTTGTGCTGACCCCGTTCGAATATCGAAGACCCCACATCGTCTCGTGGGTATCGTAAGAGGCGACAGAAGGAAGTAGCGTCTTCCTAATAAGAACTAGAAAAAAACTGCGATGCCAACCCAGGCGGATTAAGCGAAGCAGCAACTATGGCAAAATACCCTCATGGGGGCATGCCTATGCTCAGCTGTGGTCTTTTGTAGGCGGTAATGAATTAATGAATGAAAATGTGTAAGTGTCCCAAAACGTCATACGTACAACAATAAACGATATTACGCGCTTCATAATAATGTTACGAAATAAGTAGGTAAGTGGGTTTGTACCAAGCAGTTGATAAATTATCGTATAACGACCACTAAATAATTTGGTCCATAACAGATCTCTCAATCGTGACCAGTCATCCATAAAAGGACCATGCTCAACATAATCGTTATATAATTTTAATTAACAGTCTAGATTATATCAATCGAAATAAGATATATTTGTTCTAACTTTCATTTCAAGGCTCAAAGAAGGAATTACGTCAAACTAATTATTTAAAAAAAGTGTGTTTGGTCGTGGAGTCGTTGATTCTATTTTTGAATTCCATTTTGTTTGATCCTTATAATCTGTTCTGTTTTATAGGTTTGGAAAAAAATTATAAATTATTGATAAATAATAAGATTCAATGTAAACACGTTATAACGCCATCTATTACAATAATAATGAAACAAACATGTATGGAAAGTGTTTGCGTATTTCGCTGCAATTGCTAACTGTCAGGATGGCCGAGCGGTCTAAGGCGCCAGACTCAAGGTTTACCTTATCTGTCTTTTACAGATTACATGTGTGTTCTGGTCCTCTCTGAGGGCGTGGGTTCGAATCCCACTTCTGACAAATTCTTTTCCTTTTAGAAATATTTTTATGTATGTACATAATGTTATGTAATGTGTACATGTAACATGAAAAATTACAAATTAAATTCACAATTATAGGTATATCTATATTAATTTTATATCCAAAGAATTTTTAAATAATAGGTACATCGTAATATAGCATATTGGCAATTTATGTTTGTAGGATAATTCGTTTGTAAGTATAGGTAAGTAATTTCGTACTACATGTCACAATCCTCGGTAGTATAGTGGTAAGTATCCCCGCCTGTCACGCGGGAGACCGGGGTTCGATTCCCCGCCGGGGAGAACACTTTTTGACAATATTTAAATTAAATTTTGTCAAAAAGTGTTTTTTAAATAAAATATTAAATTTTATTTAAAAATCTATGTGTAAAATATTACTGTTGTTAAAAAAATTGTAATATAAAAGACTGTGTAGAATTGTTTTTTCTTTTGCACACATCGAACGCGAAGCGGAGATGTACATGCTCTATTGTCACCAAATCAAAAAATCGCGATCCACTCAACTTAAATCACTTCCACCAGCTTCATACGAGGGTGATCCAAAAGTAATGATAATGAAAATAAAACACGGTAATTAAAGTTAAAATAATAATTTATTTTTCTACATAGTCTCCTAACAAATCAATACATTTAGTCCATCTTTTTAAACCCAGGATTCCTTTGAAAAAATTCTTTGTCTTGACCCTCCCAAAACGCTTCAACAGCGGCCATTACTTCGCTATCGTCTTCGAATTTCTTGCCTCGGAGGCGTTCTTTGAGCCGAGGAAAGAGGTAGAAATCACTAGGAGCTAGATCTGGCGAATAGGGAGGTGTTCGAGCAGTTCGAATCCCGTTTCTTGAATGGCAGCCATCGCAACTGCGGCTTTGTGAGCCGGTGCGTTGTCTTGGTGAAACAGCACTCCAGCTCGCAGTTTGGCGCGTCTTTTTCCTTAATGGCCTCCGTAATCTTCTTATTTGGTCTGCGTAGTAAGAGCCCGTAATAGTGGCTCCTTTTCGAAATATTCCACCATAATTATGCCTTGAGCGTCCCAAAAACAGATGCCATAACCTTTCCCACCGAACTTGAAACTTTGAATTTATTTGGCGTCGGTGAGGAGGCTCGCTTCAAGTCATCGATTGTTGTTTCGTTTCAGGATCAAAATGGTGGATCCAGGTCTCGTCCATAGTCACAAAACGGAACAAAAATTTTCTTGATCTGCTTGAACTTTTCGAGATTGACACTCGAAATGTCAACTCGATTTTTCTTTTGCTCGTCGGTTAACATTCTGGGTACCCAACGCGCAGAGACCTTTTCATATGCAACTCGTTCGCAAGGATTCTTTGAACGCTGCCATATGAGATCCCTGTGACCTCAGCTACATGCCTGATGGTCACTCTTCGATCTGCCAACACAACATCTTCGACTTTTTCACGTTGTCTTCAGTGAGGGACGTGGATGGGTGTCCTTCGTGCTGTTCATCTTCAGTGGATGTTCTGCCCAGTTTAAACTCCTTGGCCCAGCGTGCAACTGTAGAATATGGAGGAGCAGAGTCCCCAATGTTTCCACTAAGTCACTGTATGTCTTTTGAAGACATTTTTCAAACAGATGTACTTGATGACAGCTCTAATTTCGTTTTCTCCATGTTGATGTTATCTCTTTGACAGTTCGTATTCAAATGAAGGTATCCCCGGAAATCGTGATCTATTTATATTTTTTAAGGCTGAAGTAGTGAGTATAAGCAAGCAAAAATATTTTTGGATTTTATGCGGACCTGAAGTAACCGATTATCATTACTTTTGGATCACCCTCGTATTGCACTTATATAATAAAAAGTACACCAATAGCAAGATAAGATTTCAATTAATACTTCTGACAAAAGATTATTTATTTCAATTATTATTAAAAAAAAGTTTCACTTGGACGTCATTGAAAATAATTTCACTTGGAAGTCATCAGTTGGTCGGTATGGATGTGAACAAGACATCTTCCGAAGATTCGAAATACTGAACCTATCACATTGATTTTTTTTATTCGCTTTAGATTTTAATCCATAAGAAGCCTTTTGAATTTCACTATTGTTAACCGTCCCGTTACTCCCGTTCATTAATATATTTTTTTTATTTTATTAATTATTTAACAATTTTTTCGGTAACAAAATACGAATCACCGGTATCAAGCAGTCAAATAAAATTTCGTGTTAATTAAACAGAAACAATATTTTTGTAGCTTTAAACGAAATGCGTGTTTCGGTAATTAATAAAAGTACTTAAATTGATTATTTAAAACATTACATGAGCGTTCGAGGTGTGCACTTTTGGATTTTCCAAATTTTATTATTATATTATCTATGACACATTTATAGACATAACATTAAAATTTACAATAATAAAATATAATACGTACATAAAGGATTGAAAAGGAATTAAAATTTAAATAAAAACCTCAACTCAAAGACAATTTTTTTTTTTTTTATAGAATAAGGGTGACAAACGAGCACACAGTCCACCTGATGGTAAGTGGTTGCTGTGGCATAGACATCTACATCTATCTTCGTTTGCGAATTTAAATGCAGATGCGTTGTCAGCCGTGAGGACTAAGATAGAATGTCTCTTTTCCAGTAAAAGGGTCTCCGGTTCTCTACACTCACCATACGAAACACAGCAGCATTAAGCTGCTATTTTACGCTGGTATTCTGTGAGAGCGTGGTCCTTCCCGGTCGAGCCGACCCATTCGTGCTACAACTATACTATTATTATAGCTGCAGCATGGCTCTACCACGTAATACTATATCATTACGTTTTCCGATGTTTTGTCTCATTTTTTTGTTAACACGACATAATATTAATTATTCTCAAGTTCCGTGACGCATTATAATTATTATTATCATCGTTATTTATCTAATCTACACAACCGAGTATCACAGGGATTGTAATACCGACTTTGAATTTTTGTCACTGATTCCATTAAATCACGTGTCCTTGATTCGAAACCCAGTCGCGGTCGCAGCCTGAAATTTTGGAGGGTTCACTAATAATAAAATATGTCGAGTAAATTAGACTTTATTGCACAATACACAATTTTATTGCACACATTGTAAAACAAATGGAAGTCTTCTATTTTTATTGGCAAATCGGGTGATAATATTTGAGACGTCTGGGGCTGTCTCTGGATGAATATTTAGAAGAGCTAAGACTGTCAGCCTCTCTTCTAACATGTTTGCTCTCAACCAAGTTTTTACATGCCTTAGCGTAGAAAATGATCACTCTGATGTCGCACCGCTTATAGGAAGAGTTGCCAGAATTTTTAGCAGTCTTTATATTTGGGTAGAGATCACCGTCGCAAACTTCGATTGTAGAAACCACACACTTAGAAAATTTTGTATCAGTATTTTTTTTGAGCTCCCGTTTCCACTTTGAAATCCGTAGCTGATACTCTGTAAAGAAAGTGGCAGCAGGAACACTCAAGAACTGGGAATAACATTCTGATACTTTCTTCACATTAAGAAGATCTTCTTCTGTATATTCAGATTTTGGCATAAAAATGCCTAATCCGAACAGGTTCATCGTATCGGCAGAAAGTCGGTCCTGTAGGTCAATCATTATGCTATCTATCAGTGGGATATAAACAATCCTCCGAAAATATTTCTCGTCATTTCCTTGATAATTATCGCGAAGAGTCTGTCAGTAATTTTTAGAAGATTTTTCAATTTGACATGTACGATTTTGGGGGGGGGGTCATGTCCCCTGTGACCCTCCCCTTCGGACCGTGCCTGCCTAACAGGACCTCGATGTGTCATAGCAGATAAACGTTTTCACTAGGTAGGTAAGGACAAGGGAGTGCCGCTGCGTCCAGCACAGTCATACAATTTTGTTATTGACTTGAAGTTTTCAATCAATGAAGGCATCCACGACTTTTTTTGCCACCAGGGCAGCGCCACTTACGCATGAGGTGAAATATTTGACAGATTTCATTGCGTGAGAAGTTAACTTGTTAGAGAATTTTAGAGATTAATATTTCTGAAAGGTTACATATTATATTGACTAGATAAGAAATGGATAAACCAAACTACGTATAATCCTTAAAAGTAGAAGAATTAAAATAAGTAAAAAATGTGGAATAAAAATAAAAGAATACAGCACTGAGGCATTATTTTGTTTATATAGGATTATGTTTCAAAGAGTAGTCAAATTTTAAACTTAAGTTCAAATATATAAATAATGATATACCGTTATTGCAGTTTTTGAAAATACGAGTAAATAAGGCTTCTACTTTTATTTGAAATTATCCTTTATTGTGATTTATGAGCAACAACGTTTTTGCCCGCCGATCGCCCCTTACAATTAATGTGTGTGTGCGCAGTAAAATCAGTTAAAATAATGCATTACCACGCATTTTGAATTTAATAGATAAAATGGACAGAATGTTTGAGATTTGTTTTAGTAATTTTTCTTCACCGCTTGCCTATATTACTTATTCTGAACCTTCTCTGCAAATTTGGCCGGTTATTGCAAAATAACCTGTACCTATACATACACTAGAAACCGAAAAACTTAAAATCGTAACTTTTCAATGATGATGTCACTGTGTAACCATCTGCGTAACAAATGAGTTGACCTTAGTCCCAACTAGCGACATCTGGTGAGCGTAAAATTATTAGCCCTCATTTGAATGTTTTTTTCTTGGCAGGCGGGTAGCGTCGGTGTGATGGTGCGTGAGGCCACAGTGCTGCTGCTGGCGGTAGCACTGTGCCGCGCAGCCACCACACTCGACTCCGAACTTGGCGTCGGAAAGGCTATCAACATCTTTATGAGGTAAGAATACATTTTTTGTCATCATTCATAATTCATTTGGTTAGCCTAAACGTCTCATAAAGATTCGTATAACTTACCGATCGATACACAAAAACAAAATATTCTAAAAATATCGATGGTTAACTGAATACTAAAATATACAAAATCTTACTTTAGCCAAGTTTAAAAACTTTATTAGACAAAATTTTGTATAAAACTATTAAGAAATTTATGGATGACAATAACCCCTGGGAATGAGGTGAAGGCTACCATGCTATTTCTAATTTGTTTTGTGTTGTTAATTATTGTGTAACTAATGAATGTAAACTGTTATTTAATTAGTCCTGCTGGGTTTCTTGCTGGTTCTTCCCCGGACAGCGGTATTTTCCGTATACTCAAGTGACTGTGACTGTGACAGTTCATTAAGTATTATTTATAATCTATATCGAATAAAAAGTCCCTATTTCTACTGGTATATAATAAAACCTCTTTTAACTGATCACAAAGATCTTGAAGCTGTCTTTCCTTGTTAAATATTACAACGTTTAGGCAAACGCGTTTGGGGAAACGGGAAACATTATAGGAACCTACTATCTAAACAAGGCATCAAAGTATCGGAAAGTCGTGCTGAATATAATATGCACGCTATGATGGAGGCCTATGTCTAATATTTACTATGAGGTAGCACTCCTTTTCTGCACAAGGATTCCTTTGGGTAGATACCACCCTTTTACCTATTTCTGCCGCCAAATGGTAGCAGCCTGCACTGTTGTCTTCCGGTTTGAAGAGTATAATTACAGGTTGTGAGGCATTCCATCTTCGTCCTCAGCGGTGACAACGTCTGTAGTTTTCCTTGTTTGAAGTTAACTGCAGGGGTTCATGGACTGCAATAGCCACTTTCGCACACAGACCAGCTAAAGTAAATCAAATTTAGAAGGAGAATAAAAGATTAAGGCAATTTTTTATTCTGCAAACAACAAGGGATCCTTATAGCTTCGCCATGTCCGTCCGTAAGAGTCGCTATAGGTGCTTTACATACATATCTGCATCGAATAAGAATAAAATCAGATATCTAGACTTGCTTCTATTTATTTATACATTTTGGTAATAGGTAGGTATTATTTAGTATAATATACTTTTTTCAATGCTATAACTTTGTTATTGCTCCGATACTGGAATAGATTTCGCAATCACAGTATATTATTACAGCAAATACTGCTCTACATCTTCCAAAACAATATGTACAATTACTAATATTAAGTGATATATGTCCTCAGATATGGCTACCTCAGCATATGCATGCGAGTCGTACCGCGGAACGACACTGAGGGCTGGGTGTTCCGGGAGCCTACCGTCAGCGTGTTCCGGGACGTGGAACGCTATGCCGTCGCGCCGAAGACCCGTCAGCCCAAAACACTCTTCGACGGTGACTTCCATATGGAGTTCTGCGATAACTTGAAGCAGTTGTTGCAAGCATACTTCAGGGACTTTACTTTTGAGAGGTGAGATAAGAGTACAAATATATTTTTTTGTAATAATATATCAAAATAACTTTTATATTATCTAAAGGGTCGGCTCGGCGTTTGAATATCAGTAGAAGCCGACATTTGTCACAATAGGAGGTAGGGATAGATTCAAAGTCAGAGGTAATTACAACGCCTCCAGACCTTAGTGTTGGCTAAGCCTAGGGTTCCTGTATAACAAATACTTACCAATGTTGATTCCGGCTAGAATTCGAATTGAAGTACAAAGCCCGTTAGCACTAACAGTACGAGTATGTAGTGTGTATTTATTTAATTAATTCTGTATCTTGGTTTTAGCGGTCATTGATACAGATTAAACAAAACTATTGGAAAATTATTTCCTGAAAATTTTAAAATAACTGGAAATATTTTTACGCGTCGTTACTTAAATTTATATATTATATATTACGACAAAAATCCGAACTGTGTGTGCTAAACTATTTGCGGCCCAATCCCAGTGCGGCTGGTTAAACTTTTCTGGTGTAATTGACTTTTCCGAATAATTTATAAATAATATAAATTTTCACGGCTTTGTCTGCAGCTGCACCTTAACGACACTACAGCGAGAGTAGACGCTAATGTTAATACGTGCTTTCGTGTTTTTGATAAATGTAACACAAGTCATACTTCCAAACAACCACAATCGGCTAGACATTTATAGCCGACTAAACCTAGGTGTAAAGAACGCACTGCAACTTTTAGCCGTGACATAATAATTAACATTGAATTTTAATGTATTTAAAATAAGTTATCTGTACATTTTTCATTTATTGACTATCAATAGTGAACATAAGCCTCCACCATATTTTTTATTTTTGAAACATTTACTCAGTTATTTTAATATTTAGGTTGGAGCGACCATGGCGCGCTTTCACTGCTGGCTGGCCGACTGACATCATGGCGAGGAACTTGGGGATCAATTCTTCATTCATTACCGGTGACCACTGTTATGTCCTCGTGAGAGTGTCCAGGTATTAATAGTTACCAATATTTTCTTTTTGCCATCCACTGTTATTCATTATCCTTCGGACTTAAGATAGCTAATTTATATTAAAGTCCTGCTGTATAATTTTCTAATTTTTACCCTATAATTGTAATAGTAGCTCTATTACCCGCAATACAACTAATTTTTAGGGTTTCGTACCCAAGCGTGAAGCTGAGCCCTAATAATATCACCTTACTGTTTGTCTGCCTGAATTAGAAATTCAATTAAATTATATTTAGGGCAGGGGGATCTCATGCCCATACTTGAAAAAGTTTTTTAAATTCATTTTCTTACCGTAGTGTGTGGAGTTTCATAGCATATAAAGCTTAAGAAATCATTAAGTAGAGTACAAATATGATTTTTTTACCTTCAAAAATAAAGACATGGGGGCCGATAGATAAGTTGTCAGATACGCTTTTGTTACGAGGTCCGTCTCAAAAACTAAACTTGTTAGGAATTTCAAATTTCTGTATCATCATCATCATCATCATCATCATCATTACAGCCCTTCACAAGTCCACTGCTGAACATAGTTCACAAAGCATGGTCTTGATCCTATAATTTCTGTATATCATGTATCATTATTCATTATACTGTATTTAAATCACAAAATACTGAAAACATCGATTCATAGTGAAGTTTGAAGCTGTGACTGTGACCAAAACAAAAGAAACCTTTTCCAATAGAAAAATAGTTATTCGTCCTAATGTGTGCGGAACCCTAATACAGCGAGGCCTGAAGCACTTGGCCGGTTTTTGTTTTAACTTCTTGTACTATTATTTATTTTATTCTGTGGTTTAACATAATGCCTCAAAAGTTTTAAATATAGGTATACCTATGGGTTTAAGTTACGTTTTAAGCATTTCATATTGATTGTTTGTTCAATTTGTAAATGAAATAAAAAGCTTTGTGTGTTGGTAATATAAGAGAATCAAGAGCTAAAGACTAAAAAGTCGACTACGGTACATACATAACATTTACCTGTAAGATCTTTCTATTCCCCGATAGATGGCGTTATAATCATATGCATGACAGAGATTTTTAAAGGTTTAAATATTTGAATGTCTTTGATACCAGAATACCAGATTTTATCGAAATAAAATGAGTTAGAGAAACACCTCTTAACAAAAATATATTGAAACTTAAACGACACGTATTCATTATTGATTATGAGGGAATCATGAAATTATTTTATTGTCAACGGTTTTTATTACGTCTGCAAATTTTAAAATATTCGTTCTTGTGGAAGTGGGTAAAAACTGAATTACAATATTCCAAATACATCTACATAGGATACGTACAGTTCAAGCTAATATAGCCTTTGATTATTTACATGTAGGTATGAAGCGTGTAAAAAAATCATTAGTAGCAAAGTTATATTTCAGGGTACGTAGTTTGAATGTATACGTCCCACTGCTGAGCATCTCCGCTCCTCGCATTTCTAAAAGAGTTTTAGGGCAAGGAAATGTCCGCCGCGCTGCCACAATGCGTGTTGGTATTGTGCAGTTTGAATGTTTGTTTATTGTATTTTGTAATTCATATTAATTAAATTGTAATGTAGTGATCTAGTGGTACACCACTATACGCACCGACAGACAGATCTCAGTTTGGCGATATAAACACTGTGGTAAAACTTTCTTGGAATAAACAAAAAAAATCTAAATACAAAGGTCAATGGCCGAAAGTCAAAGGTGTGAAAAAAACATTTTACCTACTTTGTTGGTCTTTGTCCAATAGTTATATGAGAATGAGGATGTAATGAAACGGAGAGCTTTTTTTTCTATTTATAGATATGGAGATCTTACGTTTATTACCTTTATTCCATCGGATGGTACGCGGTGATGTGGTTAAGATGATCTAATCACCTTCACTCTTATTGCAGGTTTCGCGAAACGGGCAAATTAAACGATTTACCGCCGAATATAGCTGTAGAGGACGTAGTGTACGAAGCCATCCAGGAGTCCACAATTGGCGATACCGTGTCCATTGCTGACTTCATAAGGAAATACGGCTCACACTACATTGCGTCGTACATCACTGGTAACTCATTGTATCAGGTAAGAATGGTACCTATTGTTGTTTAGACATCATGGATCGATTACACCAGATCTCCTACGTGACGCTTATATAAACGTGTGTAGGGTAATTTGGCTTTATTTATTCTTAATCGATAATGTGTCCCATGTGTCGCAAGAGGCGACAGAGGGAAACAAACCAGGAGAATAGCGGCAGCGTCTTCTAATGACTAAAAATAAAAAAACTAGGCTATAATTGTGATGACGAAAAAAAATTGAACTATTCCGTACATAAATGTCTCCATGGCTAACCCCTATGTATATCAGAAGACCGAGTTAGCTTATCTTGACTCAAACAAATTTAAATACCTCACGATCAGGAAATGGAACATACAAAATAAACATACAGTCGAATTGTTAATCTCCTCATTTTTTTTGAGTCGGCTAATTATTGGTATGCTGTACTATACACATGTTCAATTCAATGAAATTATGAGCACAAAAATTTAAAGGACAGGTAAACCACCGATTAACGCGATCGACACCTTATACAATAACAAATCGTTTCAATAATATTTTTAACCTAACATGTCTGACTCATAAATGTCGCGAAATGTTTTAGTTCACATAGCGTGTGTCGTCACGTGATAAGCTAGAACTAACGGAAACGTGATATAAGTTTACAGAGGAACGTGTACTGTTTGCTAAACAATCCGATATAATCCATTATATCGATAGGTTCCCTCACTACATGGTAGTCTATAACGGTTTAAGGAATTAAATACCCAGGTCACAGCTATAATAATTAAATGCTAATACAAAATTAGTTAATTATTTTATTGGTCAATTTTTTCCTTATGTTTATATTCGAAAATTGTAACTAGATGGCGTTACAATATGAAGGAATAAATAACATTATATTCTTATTTTTAATAGATATTTAATTTTATTCTATACCTTTATAACACGTGAATGATAATTAAAACAACAGCAATATAGTATTAGTTTCTACGTCTTATACCAAACACAAAAATAGATCATTTATTACTATTATTAATACTATAATATTATTAGTACTCTAAGTTTCCGATAGGTGGCGTAAAAGTATAGTTATAAAGCAACAATTTGCTATGCCTTTACGCAATCTTATAAATAAACAGATATTAAACGACTACATTTTAATTCTTAATCGAGGATAGATGTAGATGTCTATGGGAGAAAGCATTCACTGACCATCAGGTTCAAGAATAAAACCACATTTTTCGACTTGACGTAACTAATTTTTTTTTTGTTAAGTTAATGGATTTTGGTAACCGTTTTTAGATATCGCTATTCGTCACAGGTCTGACCTTTTCAAAATGGTTTTTCTGATGTTTTTTGAATTCCAAAGGTTTGATATATAAAATAGGAGAAAGTAGGATAAAAAAGGGATAAATTCTGTAAGACCTTCACCATGGCTATCTTTTTGTATACTTTAGCTATGCTACGTAGCATTCTTAGTGGATGCCATGAAAGAAATATGGCGGTAAATATTATGTAGATTAAAAAATAAAATAATGCATAATAAAAAATGCAATGATAAAAAAAATCTTTGACCAGCTTGACCTCAATTTCCAGTGATGTGTATCATCTATGCTATTTAATTAGTATTGTTAAGTATGTCATATTAAGACCCTCTGAGGACCTGTAACGTAATGAAACAGTTGTTACGGATGTAACAAGGTCATATGTAAACGGGTTAAAGACAAAATATAAAGTGATTTTAGAGAATATCTATTAATTAGCTTATTATAAGCATGCATGCATGCCCGTTTTTCTATTTTCTATTTTAAAATATTTTTAATGTGTGCGTAATCATTTTATCAGGTGTTTGTGTTCTCGCGAGGAGTGTACTCGAGGATAAAGGAGCGTGTGAAGTCGCAAGGTGTCAAAGATATACCACCAACCGAGATGAATAACTTCTTCTCCCCGTTCTTTGCCGAACATGTCGGAGCGGTCAAGGTTTGAATCGATCAGTAACATGGCTTGTTTCTATATGGACTTATTTAAAAATATTTTTAATTTAATTTAAGATTCTAAAAACACTGCAAGTTCCAAAAAGTAATTCCTATATAATTTTACAGTAAATGTTACTACTTGAGTCTATCGTAATCTAAAAAATCAATCAAAACATAGGAACAGGCCATAATCTTTCAAATCACCCAAAAGGCATGCGCTAAGAATTTGGGAATAATTCTTCACATCGAACTTGGCACTTTCACTTTACATCAAGCATCTATTATTTTTTTACTGATTTGTGACTTTGAGCATGTGCATTTTCATTATCAGTAACATTTCTCATATCTCATATTTTGTTGCTAGTATTGTTTTACAAATACGCTTAAAACTACGAGCATTTAATATTTTGAACAATGAAGGTTTCCATAACTTATATTCATAATTTAAAAAAATTAAACGAAAAATTCATTAAATATAATAATCAATCAAACAGTTATTAAATTGGCCAATAATGTCGACCTATTTAGAAATAACTGAGAGCATTTAAACAGTTACAAAAGCAAAAAAAAATCATTTTGCGTAAAAATTTATACCTTAGTTTTGTTGACGATTTAAATTTTGGCCGCATATTTCTATAATTTTCTAAAGATATCTAAGAGTACACTCACGCAAAAATTATCAAACTAAAATAAATTTGTGAAAAATGTGTCTGCTCTCACCAGGTGTTTGTATTCTCTAGAACTGCATACTCTATGATCAAAGAAAGATTAAAAAGCAAGGGAGTAGCTGATATTACTGCTAAGGAGTTAGAAGGATACTTCTCGCCATGGCATGCTAAACATATAGGCCAAATAAAGGTAACACGTAACATAAAAGTTACTTTTTGCATAATGTAATTTTGGTAACGCTGATAGATTAAAATGACAATGACAGTTGACAGTTTTCCGCCTTTATATACTTTTTAAATACTTATCATGTTAATCTGTCATTACTCATTACCATTACCTTTCAATTGCCATAGTCATACATTACATCTATTTGTTTGTAACAAACTGGGTGTTACAAAACTACCCGTAAAGCCAAAAGGAGGTTAAATGGGGCCTTATAAAGAGTCCATTCACAATATTTAAGAACCGTAGTAACGCTGTATAACATACACCAAAAAAATAAAAAAATATTATTATTTTCACTGATGTGCAAACCCTATTTCAGTAAAATTAAAGAGTAAACTACGCAGAATCTACCTACATTTCTACCTAATTCGCGGAAAGACAAAAATTTTAAAAGACCTAACCTAACGAAACAACCTAAAGGAACACTTACTTTTTCATAATAAACGTCAAATTTACAGAAACGGCTCAAAGTGTGCTCCGCCTTGCTCAATACACAACCTCGCTCGTCGGGATATGGTTTGTGTGGCATTTCGCACCATCGTCGGTGTTATTGATGGGAAAACCGATCTAACACGCTGTTCCATCTCGGCAACCGTTGGGCAATCGGAGAAATACACTCTGTCCTTCACATAACCCCACAAAAAGAAGTCCAAGGGTGTGAGGTCCGGAGAACGAGCAGGCCATAGCACCGGTCCCCCGCGGCCGGTCCATCCTCGCGGAAAGCGAACGTTAAGATGTTCTCGTACATTGCGAGCAAAATGTGCCGGAGCTCCATCATGCTGAAACACCATGTTTCTTTGGTTCTCAAAGTAATCCCAGTCAGCCACAGGAAAGTCGCCAATCGCCTCTTCGAATTCCGTTTGTAAAAACGTTAGATAGTTGCTACCGTTCAGATGTGATGGCATAATGACGGGACCGATGACATGCCCGTCATAAAGGCCAGCCCACACATTCAGCCGCCACTGGTGTTGGAATCTGCCCTGCCGTCAAGCATGTGGATTCACGCGAGCCCAAACGTGATCATTATGCATATTTGAAAGTCCTGACCTCGTGAATGTTGCCTCGTCCGTCCATAGAACATAGTTTACGTAATTAGGGTTTTCCTCTAACTGCCTGAGGTACCACTTGCAGAAGTTCCTCCTGGGTGCAAAATCGGAGGGTATCAGCTCCTGTGTACGGCGATAATGACAAGGGTGACGATTGTCGTCACGAAGAATTCGCCAAACTGCAACATGGTTTATACCGAATCTTGTTCCGGCTCGCCTTGTACTTGTGGTCGGCTCTTCTTCAAAATGCTCAAACATTAATTCAGCCTGCCTGGCGTCGACTGTGCTTGGACGTCCACTTCCAGTAGACCGATGAAAAGAGCCGGTGGAATGTAGTCGTCTTGACATGTTCAGAAAACACTGGTACGAAGGCAGCCGTCGCTGTTCAGTGGGGGGTCTACCATCGATAAATCGTTGCCGATACAGTTCGCGAGCACGAATTTTATTTTCGATATTCCGAGTTAGAAAGCATCGTTATTTTGCAAAAAATGTTGGAAAAAACTCGAAACAGTTGTAGGATATCGATTAGAAGATTTGAAATTGACAACATATTTTTTTCCAACTTGACATTTTTCGATGCCAGTACTTGAGTATAATGACATCCTTGTATTGAGGTAGCAAACATTTATGAATGAAAAATAGAAAAACTATTAAAGTAGACAATTATTAGGTAAAATAGGTACGTAGGCCTTTCTGTTAAATAATCTGGTTCCCTGAACCTGATGACAGCTTACTAGGGTTGACAAAATTTTTGGCTTTGATAATTAATTATATTTTTTACGGGGTATTTTGTAACACGTTGTATAACTTGTTCTAACACACCATTTCCCATTTTTCACTTTTCTGCATTTTAACGTTTTATATATATTATATTTCATCAATAATCGAAAAACAACATGCTCCACATTTATAATCTAAAATTATTACACAATTTTTTTACTTACAGCCAAGGCAATAGCAAATAAAAAAAAACTAAAAATCTCTATTCTTTCTCAGGTCGCCAGCGGAAACAAAACAGTGGAAAGCTGGGCTATGAAACGCCTTCGAGTCCACTACTATATTTTCTCCTACCCCAGCCTCTTAAAACTACACGGAGAACCATCACTGTTGAGGAATTTAGACACGCTTTTAGGAAATGAAGCATTATTACAGTTAGAGTTAAAGACATTATCACCGGTGTTTAAAGACCCGCAAAAGAAAAAGTGGTTTGAGGAAGTGATAGACAATTATTTAAAATTATGGGAGAGCAATATGTGATCAAAGTGTATTGAATGCTTTTTATAAAAGTAAATTGCTTAAATATTTCAAAAAGATAAAGAAAAATAGAGCGATGTTTTGATATTTTTAATATTGGACAGGTTTTTAGAAAGTTTTAATAAAAAATATTCGAGTAGTCCATTGATGTTATAAGTGATAGTGATGCTTAGAAAAAATATTTCAGTTAAGTTTAACGCATAACGACAAATAATATAAGGATTTGGTAGTATTAATGATACGTCACTGACATTTAACACTCCAACATTTTTTTTATAAATCAACTTTTTAAATAAATACCATGGAAAACATTTGATAATTAGGTATATCATTTTGTGGACCACAATGTTTTTTTTCTTTTAATGACATAATTAGCAACAAGCTCAATTCACTAAATCTGGATTTCCACTTGGTCAATTATTATCAATATTTATTTATTTATTTATTGTATGGAATATTATAGAGAATGTATTTAAAATAATTGTAGTGCAAAAATGTGATCGTACATTTAAGGTATACAGTGAAAGTCTACTTATTTACTAGATTAAGATGAAAGTGAGGTATTTTTGTAAATATTTAATTGTTGCCTTTACAAATAGGATAATCATATTTCATACGAGACATTTACCGGCCGCTTTTATTGTATAAAGGCACTTTTCGCATTAGGGTCTTTTGGAACAATTAATTGAACACAGAAACAGAGAATTTGAAACAGGGTTGTCGTCGATGTTGATTATTTCAGCTAAAAATCCGCTGATCCTGATAACTAGTATTTATAGTTTTGAATTGCAAGTAAAGCTGACAAATACACACATGTTAATAAAATCAGTTCTGAGTGATAAAAATTATATACTTATCCCAAAATAATTTATGCATTCTTCAAGCAAAGCTGACAAATTTATACACTCTTTTCAGCATCGATGCTGATCTTAAAATTTATGACTCTATTTTGATATTCAACACCACAATTCACAATTCAAAATTCATATCAATTTGACCATTTAATATTTTTTTTGTTTTCAATAACTTTTATAACCTTGTGTAATTTCAAAGTACGATCAAAGTCGGCAAAATGAAAAAGTGCCTTAATAATTATTGATATGAAAACATAAGACAATAAGATATAATTAATTATTTTATATTCTTTAAAATGAGCTATTTTAATGATATGTGCAATAATAAAGGTTCGGTTAGATTCGCATACAAATCAATGCGTGATCAAAATTGAGAATGCATTTATATTTTAGTATTAATTGTAATAAAATGTAGACAGACGGTGTACATATTTGAGGGAACATGTTTAGATGAAATAAAATTGTTTTATGATTGAATGTAAAGTTTTTCATTTTTAGCAACATTTCAATCTCAAGATAATTATGTCTAAAGAAGCAATGTTTATAAATCTATCTTTAATTACATACCTAGTTTCCGTTATTTGAACGGATTTCCAGTCATTAGTCTCCCTCATAGCCACCATCACATAAGTCATCATAGTGCACCAGGTAAACAGGGGGTTTGTATTTGGAGAAAAGTTTTATATATTCTACATTCTACATTGGTTATCTCGTATTGTAACCCAAAATATTCGCTGATGACAATGCCATCTATCGGTATGTAACTAATTTATTAGTAATTTAGAAAAGAAACAACAAAAGAGAACAATACATATAAACGCCATCATATTATTTAAAAATAATATTAATGGTTAACGTAATTGTGTCATCTGTCGATGAGTAACTAAATTAAAATTTTTATTTCGCTGAACCCAACGGTAAGTATAAAAAACTGGATTTATTAAACTACGTGGAGAGTAACAAGACTTTACTTATACTGAGATACCTACATTATAATGAGATAGTGCCTTATTTTAGTGGGTAAAGCAAAATATGAATTTGCTCCAAAAGTGCATTCGTTTATTACTAAGCACATACCTGGGCGCGAAAGATTTTTTCATCTAATAATAACTTAAGGTTGTGGGCTGCCACCACCACATGGCAGAAGCTAGTCCAATAATTGTTACAAATAACAATTTCACCATCATTCTGAAGATATTAGCAAAACAAATATTCCCTTAGCGGAATATCTAAATTATCTTCGCTTTAGTCCTGAATTATCGGAAAAAGAAAAAACGAGGCCATTGCCTGAATCACAGACTAGTTGTTTTATCGCAAAAGTAAATGCTTCTGATAGAGTGTCATTCAACCTCTTAAAAATACTACAACTTTATGTCGTAAGCAGATGTTCTCATGTAACTGTTTACATGTTATGATGTTTCTGTCGAGATCTAAAAGCGAAATAAAAATTAACCAGTAAATTGCTTAAGTTTCAGTCTTTAGTTGACTGAATTAACCAAGCAAGGAATAATTAAGCGATATGCCTATCGTACTTAGTGTGTCTTTAAACTTGTTCTTCATGGGCCGGTAAAGTCCACGGCTGAACATGTCTCTCCCCTTGCTGGGAGGATTCGGCTTAGTCGTCACACTTGGCAGACGGATTGAAGATCGCAGTGTCTTTAACGCTGCTGCCGATCGCCGCGCCGGTTTGTTTCTTTTTTTAAATGAACAAACTTTAGTTTATTTTAGCCTTTTGGAAACCAACTAAATTTCACTCCATCTGATTGTAAGTGGCTCCTGCAGCACTTGTGGACCTTCAATCGACTTCCAACAAGAATGGTACAGATATTTTATCAAGCCTGCGAACTAAGATGAAATGCCACAGCCTTTTACACGTGGTAGAGCCACGCTGCAGCTATATTATGGTTGTAGCACGAATGGGTCGGCTTGGCTGGGGTAGGACCACGCTCTCACAGAATAGCAGCGTAAAATAGCAGCTTAATGCTGCTGTGTTTCGTATGGTGAGCGTAGAGAACCGGAGACCCTTTTTACTGGAAACGTGGCAATCCATCTTGGTCCTCAAGGGTGACAACGCATCTCCATTTTGATACTTAATTAAAGATAAGTGTTGCTGTCTATGGGCCACATCGTCCATTTACCACAAGGTGGCCTGTCTGCTCGTTTGTCACCCTTATTCTATAAAAAAATACACCTAACGTGTCACCGTTAAACAGAATTCTAGCATTCAAGTTCTTCTATTCACTGACTTTACGTGACGGATTGCCACTTTAGCCTAGCCGGCAGCAAAGATTTTCTAGATAGATATATAGTCTATATATATATATATATATATAGACTACATGCATACCGTGCATATGCATAAAATACAAGGTGAGGTCCCGGTTCGTTTCAAAAAATTCACAGTAGCAGCCCGAAGTCAAGATATTGGCGGTGGTTCATTCTCGTGCCTAGGAAAACACGTAAGGTGCAGTTCCTGCGCCTGATCTCTCTTCGGTCAAAAAATTTAAAGGGACATTGTGTGTGGATAGACATATAGTTTCTTTCGCCGTTTCCTCTCCAGTAAGAGGAGAGGAACCTCATTTAAAAACGGAAGCAAATTTGAAAAAAACAAACGAAATCTTATTTTCTTACGTTTAAGAAAATATTTCACTTTATTTATACAAAAACTTATACCGTTAAATAGTTTATTCGCGTGCATGGTTCAAAAGGTTATCTTGTGACGGCAACTTAACGCAATAGTTAATGGACCGTGATTTTTGTAGAGCAAATGTATCGATAACTTGCGACTAAATGGTGTTTTATAAAGGCTTACGTGATCAAGGTTATCACGGGACGTAAAACGGTTGTAAATACGCAAGAGCTGAACACTTATGGGCTTTTTACTATATAATCGATCCATTGTGAAGTTCTTAAAAATTGTTTTTAGTAGCGGCTTATCGGACATAGAAGATAAGAGTTTTATCTCCCTGCGTTTAAATTTACTGTCGTATCGAATTCGCATCGCCATCGAGTAAATTTCTATATGACGAAGAATAGGTCCATTTACGCCCGTCAGGGGCGCTGCTCTTATTTCCATACAATTTTATTCGATGACGATATGAAAACTTTAGTGTTTTGTCACTGCCTTGACTGACTTGCTTGACATTGGCAGAATTCTATTAAGACAAGCCATAAAGTAAAGAAGAAGAAAAAGAACTTTAGTGTTAAAAACTTGTACTAAGAGCCATTCTACGTGAGTAGTGACTTGGATACGCTCTTGCAGAATACCAAATTTAAATAGCATCCTTATGTCTCATGTGCATTGAGACTGGGGAATTTAGTGAACCGGAATTTAATATACGACAAAGACAAATTGCTTGATATATTGCGCTAATATCATAATCATACACATGATCATCTCATAATATTTTATAATATTCATATTCGGCCAAAGCATTCTAATATCATGTTTTATCTGACGGCTCATTAGCGCATTGGCTAAGTGTTTGGTGGCGGCGCTGAACGGCCGCGGGTTCGAATTCCGCACAGAACAAATATTTACTCAAATAATTTTCCGGACCTAGATTGAGCCTATTTTGGATGTGAAACACCCACAATTCAATATAAAGTGTTACTGCGATGGAAACGTTTTATTTTTAATAAAAAATAATATGCAATAAATAAGAAGTCGCAAAAATACTTACCTACCATAGGTGCGCGCAACTTGTTGTATCCTTCTAGAATAATTGTGATAATCCCTAACAGATCTAATGGAAAAATAGGTATTGACTCGGTTGCTTCTGTTAAAACAAGTTAGTAATTTAAGACAATTTAAAGATAGTTAAAGATTCAGACACAAAGTCAACCAGATGGTAAGTGGATGATGTTGCCCATAAACACTTGCATCCCCTGAGGAATTCAATGGACTCTTACCAATAAAAAGGTCTCCGGATGTCATCAGTCATCATACTAAACATGGCTATACTCGTATAACGCTACTTTTTCACGTTAATATGTAGTGAGTGTATGTGTCCTTCCATTCGTGCTGCAATTATAATTTATCTGCAACGTGCTTGAAACACATATAAAAACATTGTCTAATAATCTTGGCCGAAGTAGCCAACACGGATGTTTAAATGATGACACAATATAATTCACATCGAAATGCTAGAAACGTTAATAAAATATGTTGACATAATATATTTCATATTACAAATAAGTAGAATGCCTTCACCGCTAGCTGTAGGAAGCTCAAGGTAACTCAGCGAGCTATGGTGGGGTTATATTCGGAGTCTCTCTACGTGATAGAATTCAAAATGAGGATATCCGCAGTGGAAGCAGAGTAAGTGACATAACCCCAGGTATGTCTGGTCAAGTGGGATAGTAGTCAAACACTACTTTATAATAATAATAAAAACGGATCACCAAGCTGAAGTGGAAATGGAATTGGCCTTATAGCTCTAAAACCGACAAACTATAGGAAAGAAAGGTTCTTGAGTGGCAGCTTAGCTTACCGGTATGGAACCGGTAACCTAAGTGTAGGCCGGCGGCCTAGATGGAGTGACAGCCTGGTAAGACATGCTGGAAGTCGATGGATGTAGGTGGCTCAGGACCGTGCTTTGTGGCATTCCTTGAGGTAGACCTATGTTCAGCAATGGACTTGTGAAGGGCTGTAACTGTAATGATGATATTAACGATTAAGCCTGAAGAATGAAGTTGTAAATAATATTAAATTAATGCATGGTTTGAGCCAAATCATTCGATAAAATAAAAAAAGTGTAATAAATATAGATATTTGAAGATCGTTATTCGAATTGATTCCTTAATCAATTACATTGAACGATCATTTAATTGAGGGCAATTAAATTTAATTTGTGACCCATTATTATTTTTAATCATTTATCCGATGTTTTGTTTGCAACACAATAAAATGTATCTTCGCTATGTTATATTTATAACACACAAATAGCGTTTAATCATCATGATTTAAGTTACGTAATTCGCATAGAAATTAAAAACGAAAAGAAAATATGTACCTACATCTCTATAAGTATATAAAAATCAATTGCTGTCCGTTAGTCTCGTTAAAACTCGAAAATGGCTTGACCGATTTTGATGAAATTTTTTGTTGTGTGTTTGGGTGGGTCCTTGGATACTTTAGATCCACAATTGGACCTGGTAGGTTGAGCTGTTGTCGAGATCCAGAAATCACCCGTGCGAAGCCGGGACGGATCGCTAGTTCGTTATAAAAATGGCTATGAGCAAGAAGACAGCTTAAAGCAGTTTTGTGAACAAAGCCGAATAAAGAGTTTTGTGTAGATAGATATTATAACGTATGCGACCAAACTAATCTGTCAGGTCAAGTTCATTCTGTGTTTACTCTGAGTTAACATTAGCAAAATGTAAAAAAAATCCCAGTTGATATGCCGCCACCACGCGGCGTGCTTATTTAAATCATGAATAATTAGATCAAAATGCCTTTTTGGCTACTTTTCGCGGTTTTCCTGTATTGTGGATTGTGTGAGAGTGAGGAGAGTGATTTAGGTTACGGATTGAATATAGGGAACGCCATCGACGTGTTTGCTAAGTAAGTAATTGTGCATATTAATACACATTTGAGCCACATATACATTTATAATAGTTCTATTTGATTAGTTACAAAACCGACTTCGATGCGACGAACATTTTGTAACTTTCAAAATCGTTATAGTAGTTGATACGATAAAAATGTTTTATTTCACAATTAACGATGTATACGAAGGAGTATATAGTCTAATTCTCAATCTAGGGAAAATCAATGATTATTTATTATATTATATAATTTTTTGTACTTGGTAGAAACATGCTGCAACAATATTACGGTTGCAGCACAAATGGGTCGGCTCGACCGGAAGGATCACGCTCTCTCTGAATACCAGCGTGAAGTAGCAGCATAATGCTGGAGACCCTTTTTCAGACAGATAACGAGGCATTCCATCTTAGTTCTTATAGGTGACACCGCATTTACATTTTGATTCTTAATGGAGGATTAATATAATGATGATGCAGCATGCACTTACACTTACGATTACCATCAGGTGGACCGTGTGCTCGTTTTCTACCGACTTCAAAAAGGAGGAGGTACTTAATTCGACTGTATGTTTATTTATTTTTTTATGTGTCAGAGAACCTCTGAACTTTGTTTCTCATGTGGTCCTATATAAATTTGATCATGAACTGACCATTAGTTTTTGAGTTATCTTTAATAATGCGTATTTTATTGACTTCGAGTACACTAATGATGTTTTCTACCGACTTCAAAAAGGAGGAGGTACTCAATTCGACTGTATGTTTTTTATGCGTTTACCTCATAACTTTTTCTGGGTGAACCGATTTCGATGATTCTTTTTTTATTTGAAAGCTGGTGCTTCTCGTGTGGTTTATCAAGGTCTGACCAATAGTTTTTGAGTTATTTTTAATAATTTATATTGAAGTCGGTTGCACAAAATTTTAATTTTAAATTCACCTTTATTCTATAAAAAAAACTTGTTTACGTTTTGTACGTTTCTAAGTATTACACACAAAACATTCGTGAGTTGTTGTCTGCGAATTTTTCTGACAAAAAAAAAACCGATAAAATTTTGGGGAGTTATTGTTAAGAAGGTTTCTTATAAAAAAGAGGTATTGCAAAGAATGTAGGACTTTGATTATGTTCAAAGATATCGGGCACAGCTAGTCAATAGTAATAGTTCTACGTGCATTAAAATAATTATTATTGTTCAAAGTGCATGTAAAGAACAATACCTAAGCACATTAACCATAACTAAATAATGTTAAGTCACATATAAAGTCTCTACATAGTATAAAACAAAGTCGCTTCCCGCCGTCTGTACGATTAGATCTTTTAAACTACACACCGCATTTGGATGCCATTTGATTTGATTCAAGAGAAAGGTTTATATGTATAATACATGCATATTATATATTGTTTAATTCTTCTGTCCGTGTGTATGTGACTGAACTCCTAAACGGCTGGACCGATTTTGATGAAATTTTGTGTGTGTGATTTAGTTGATTAGAGAATGGTTTAGATTCACAATTGGACCCGGTAGGTGGCGTTGTTGTCGAGATCCAGAAATCAACGAATCGTTAGTTAACAATAATCTCCTCGGATTTGTCACAAATTTGTCTATCTATCTATTACAGCCTATAAAAGTCCACTGCTGAACCTCCCCCATAGATTGCCACGATTGGCAGGCGGGTTGCCAACCGCAGTTTTTTATTTTTTCAGCTGTTATCAGTAAAATGCTCCTGCCCATCTCCTGCTTTAGTTTCCCTCTCTCGCCTCTTACGACACCCACTGGACTATATGGGGTAGTGTGTATTCTTACACCGGTAGGTACTACTCGGTTATTGCATGCCTTAAGCGCAGAGCGCGTAGGTATGTTCTACTAGCGCCTAAAATCAAGATTCCAACGTTTTGTCGCATAAAATCGTATCTAACAATCATATTGAACATATAAATGATATCAAAAGCACATTGTCAGAAAGATAAATAATTGTTGAACTTATTAATATTTTCTTTAAATCGATTAATTACTATTTTTACATAAAAAAGTGGTTTTAGTGGCTTATGGTGTAGATTTATCAAGTCCGCATCCAACTTTTGAAAATGTCAATTGTTTGACTCAATCTATTTTTAATCTCTTCATCTATCATGTGGGAAGCCATGGAATGTAAATGGTTTCATTTTCTTTTATTTAGTTATAATTAAATTTTTTCCGCGTAGAAATCACGAAATTTTCGGTGTTTTAGCAGCCTTGTAATAATTTATTTTACTAAATAGACTGCCTCACTCACTCACTTGTTCACTTCGGGTATTATTTTTATTCTGTGACTGTATCAGTTGTTTGGCAACAAAAGATCGCTGTACAAATACACAATATTCGAAAACCAAATTTCATACATACTTGATTATTATAATAATCAGAGATTTTATTACAATATTTTAAAAGCACAGAATAAATAAAGTACTACGCACTAAAAGTAAGTAGGATGTATTTAAGTATGATATTATTTATACTTAAATACGTCTTGGACTTTATGGAGTGACCTTAATGATGATATAATGATCATATGAGCATTATGAGTCGTGCACATTTGGATTTTCCAAACTTTTTTTTTAAATAGAAGTTTGACAAAAAATTATTGGAAAATTGGAAGTATAATAATAATGTTATTAGTGAAAACTTGTGTGTATTTAAACTACTTTAAAAAAATTACGTATAATCATGTTATACGTAATTTTTTTAATGCGCTTAGGGTTAGGGCATGCACAATTGGATTTACCAATAGTTTTTTTTTTTTAAATTTGTCTGTTACTTTTTAATCATCTCAAAGTTGTATGATACTATGTTAAATAAATTTTTAACATTTATTTATTTTATGACTATTAAAATAATAATAATAATAAATAGTTTTCCATCTCTATTCATGACTACTTCATCATATTTGTAATTTATTTTTAAGTACATAATATCAGGGCCTGTGTGAGTAAACTCATAGGCTAACTAGGCTGAAACCTAGGGCGCAAGGTTCGAGGGGGCGCTGAGCTTGCTTTTGCAAGCAACACTTATGTACAGAATAAAATTTGGTATAATATTCTCAATGAATAATAAAGTAAAAAAACAAATAAATAGATTGTAAAAATAAGACTGAATTATTTGTTGCCTTTCGTCTTTCGTTGACTGACTGACTGGACGTGATTCAAAGATTTTATACTGCTCAAGTTTTCTTCTCTACCTCTAATTTTATTTAGGTGTTTTGCCAAGGCTGTCCAAAGGAACTTATGTCAGCCATCTGTTCCATCTCTGCCCAGGGAGAACGACTCACTGGCCAATGTCGTAAAGGAGAAAATCGATCTTTTAGGTTGTCTTTTTAAGTTCAGCTCGACTTTCGATGTCAGGGGTACACACCGCTGACCATCCCGCGGTGTGAGTGCTTCATGCTGGATGTGCTGTTTACACAGCACTCGGTGCGCAAAGCACTCCTCTCCCTGGACGTCAACAAGTCGAGTGAGCCTGATGGAGTCCCCCCTCTTGTGCTGAAGACGGGTGCTCCGGAGTTAGTAGCGGCTCTAACGCGTCTTTTCCGGTACTCCTACACCCAAGGCGTAATCCTGAACTTATGGAAGACAGCTTTAGTGCACCCAATCCCTATAGAAGCGACCGCTCAGACCCGTTGAACTACAGGATTATCACCATCGCCTCCTTGTTATCCATAATAATGGAATCCATTATAAACTGCCAGCTCATGAGGTACCTTGAGAACCACCAGCAGATTAGTGACCGCCAACGCTGACCGCATTTAATCAGCTGGTTCTAGTTCTAATCTTCTAATTTACCTAACTCATAGATGGGCGGAAGCAGTAGAGTCCAAGAGGGAGGCCTTGGCCGTTAATTTGGACATAACGGAGGCTTTCGATGGGCTTTTGTACAAAGCGCTTCTTTAAAAGCTTCCTTCCTAGGGGCTTCCCGAGAAATTGTGCAATTGGATCATCAGTTTTCTTGTAGATCAGAGTATCAAGGTCATAGTAGACGGTACATACTCCGATTACGAGCCTATCAATGCTAGTGTTCCACAAGGCTGCATGCTATCACCTACGCTGTTTCTTCTGTATCTCGATTATATGTTGGTATTACCGGCTCTAACACTGGTGATACTTTTTACACCGGCCGTGCTAATATTTCTCGGGAACACATCATCGAGTATCGGAACAAACTTGTGTCTGAAATCGAGTCTTTAATAAACAAAATCTCGGATTGAGGACGATTCTAGTACAGCTTAAACTTCGGAAGACACAGGTTACGCGTTTACCGCTATAAGGAACCCTTTTGTCGTATCTCCTCAATTTTAGGGCACTCCCCATGTTGCCTCAGCCAGCATCAGAATTCTTGGCATCGTTCCGCGTTCACTTGGAAGAGAAAGCCAAATTGGCTTCTAAAAAGCTTAGCGTTTTCAGCAGAGCGGGACAGCATTTCATGCCGGCACACTGCTTGCAACTTTAAAAGACACAGGTTCGGCCTCACATGGAATACTGTTCCTATCTCTGGGCCGGGGCTCTTCAGTGCCAGCTCCTTCCACTTGACCGCATCCAGCACATAGCGGCCTGAATCATCGACGACCGAGTTCTTTCTGATCGACTCGATTCACTGGAACAGCGAAGAGATGTTGCTTTGCATTTTCTATCGCATTTACCACGAGGAGTGCATTGAAGAATTTTTCGGATAAATTCCGGCCGTCAAATTCCACCAACGCACATCGGGACAAAACTCACGGTACTATCCACACCATCTGGATGCTTGGCGGTCCACCATGATTGTTCGATATCCTAGGAGTTTTCTTCCTCGCAAGACTTCTTTGTGGAATCATCTACCACTGGTGATTTTTCCGGACCGATACGACTTATAGACCTTCAAGAAACTAGCTCACTCTTTTTAAAAGGCCGGCAAAGCACCTGCAAATTCCTGATGTTGCAGTTGTTCATGGGCGATGGTCGACACTTACTATCAGGAAAATTTCATTTAATGTGGGCGAAATCGCGGCGTGCAAATCTAACAAAATATAAAAATCTAGTAAATATATTAGTGGGCTGGGCAGGCACAGACAGGCGGTGGTGACTGTCGGAACTTTAAATCAGGCACTGCATAATATGTATTTATATTTACTTGACCATATATCATCTTAACGTCTGGTTACGTCCTTGGATGTTGGATTTACACATAATAAATGGAAGAAAATAGAACGCTTTACAATAATTGCTACAATTTTTACAGCTTACCATATTACTTTATTTTTAATATAGCTATGGAGACCTATCACAAGTCACTCAAGTCGTATCAGCTGATTATGAGGAAGACAACCCGCCGCATGTGGAACCCTTTAGAGAGAAGAATATCCGCGTGTTCCTAAATGCCAGCAGCAGACAGTCTAGCGGCGATACAATGGTCGATATGAATATCTTGCTATGTGATACTTTTGACGACCTCTTGGCGACTTATTTCCACAATTTTCGAATAGAAGGGTGAGTGTTGAAAAACTGAAGATAATTTTATAACATTAGCAACTGGTTACTGCATTCAAATCCAAAGAAGCCTCTAGATGCGCTGTCACGCTGAAAGACTAAAATAGAATGCCTAATATCATGATTAAACTATAATTCATTCATCATATACTGGTTAGACCTACTCTTACTTGTCTTACCAGGTCACATACTCTAGACAAAAATCTTGGAAATCGGCTGGAAGTCGTCAAATCTACATGCGAGATGGTTCGGTCTGTAGAATTTTAATAGAGCGTTTTCGCTTTTCTTCAAGAAGAAAATCACTACACTTCTGCTCTACGCCTTTAACAGCATCTGAAGAATTTTCCAGTTTTTTTTATAGGATAAGGGTGACAAGCGAGCACACAGTCCACCTGATGGTAAGTGGTTGCTGTGGCCCATAGACATCTCCATCTATCCTCATTTGCGAATCAAAGTGCAGATGCGTTGTCAGCCGTGAGGACTAAGATGGAATGCCTCTTTTCCAGTAAAAAGGGTCTCCGGTTCTCTACACTCATCATACGAAACACAGCAGCATTAAGCTGCTATTTTACGCTGGTATTCTGTGAGAGCGTGGTCCTTCCCTGGTCGAGCCGAACCATTCGTGCTACAACTATACAGTTAATATAGCTGCAGCACGATTCTACCACGTGTATTTCCACCCGCTTTCAGAAGCTTCGCTGTAACTCCTTCCACATTCACGGCCTACCCGTTTTTATGGTACTCGAGAGCCATTCTAATCTCGTTCAGATTTACGTCACTTCTTTTTGGGACTTCCTTTTGGGTCGTTACTTACACTTGCATGTAGTTCCAATGACGATGTTTTCAGCTATCGTTAGAATCTCACTCAAAATCTTAGGTATCCCGGGAATGGACCCTGAAGTTAGATAGATGGCTCTTTCTAGCAGACAGATCTCTGACAAAAACTTTGGAGTCTTAGTTCCGCTCAATCGCTTCTTCAATATTGAGTCGTAGTGTCGAAGTTTGTGTTAAAGTCATAAAAAGTTAAAAAGTGACGAGAACCGGAGACACTTTTCACTGTTAACGTAGCATTCTATTTCATTAGTTCTTAGGCGTGACAACATATACATTTTGATACTTAATGAGGGATAAATGTAGGTCTATGGGCATCCGCTTTCCAACAGTTGGAATGTGTTCGTTTGTCACCCTTACTTCTATTAAAAAACCACCCGTCACCCATGCAAAGCTAAAGATATTGATGTATGAATATGATTATATCTGATACAAAATAATATTAGATACCATTTATTTCCAGAACAGACAAACCATGGAAGGCATTCCTAGGTGATTGGATACTGGACGAAATTATGCGCGCGTTTGGAATCGAATACGACACGAAACCAGATAACTGTTGCTACGTATTAGTCAAATTGACGAAAGTGCACAAGTCCGTCCAAATGGGCGATTTGCGGAACGTTGCCCTCAAAGATTACGTGAAACGAGCAATCGAAAGTTTAAACGTTAGCGACCCCACTGATGTAAGAAAATTTATGAAGAGTTACGGAACGCATTATATCGACTCGTATGTTACGGGAAATTTTATTTATCAGGTAAGTACTTAGGTAATCATATTTAACGTCATAGGTACCTAAATTCTATTTCGATTTGTCTTAGCTTCATTAAAACATTTATCGCCATGACTCCTGAAAAAGTTGTAAAAAATGCTGGTGTTTTCATTGTTTTTTTTGTCATACCGTTCACCCTCGATGTAGGTTCGAAGTAGGCTCTATATATCTATATGTATATCAACCGAGGGACACCTGCAGCTCGGACTGGTTATACCTATGAAAATTGACGAACTGATCATCCCATATTCCCCGTTCCCTTCTTCAAAACTGGAACAATTTAATGTTTTTTTTTCAAGTACAATATAAGAAGGATTGGGGTTACGTCCGTATGTTTTTCTTTTATTTTATATGTTCGTTAAATTTGTTTTCTGGATGTCTTATTAACAACTTTAAAGGACCTATACATAAGCACTTATGTATACTCTAAGCTAATAAAGGAGGCGATTTTAGTACATAATTTTAAAAGGTTCCTAGTTTCTAAAATAATTTATTTGTAAAAAAAAACCTAGGAACATGACAGTTGTAGATATAGATTGAATCGTAAAAAAATATTTGCTCTTATGTCATTATCCAAGGTGAGAGAAACAAGAAGTCAGATTGTACGGACTAAACGCTGGGTATCCTCTTGAGTTGTTTACCATATTTTTGTATTGAGAAACAAAAACATGTTTTCGAAATATTCTCAGATTTATATTTGGTTAAAAATATTTCAGAAAAGCCTATTTGGGTCTTTTCAGCGTTATGATATTATACGGTTGTTTATTACTCAAAACAAAGAGGCACGAACTTATCTATATTTTCACCACAGTGTAACTACTTACTCCAGTCAGTCATCGAAGGCGTCTAGACGGTTCAATCGTGCGGTGCGGTTTGGGGCGAAACGCGGGCGCAGCGCTCCCAAACGGTTATAGTCTGTTTGCTTATGCCTCCTCTACACTACTCGCGAAGTAACTTTGACGAAGTGCTCGTCGAAGTCGATCGTAGTCCGAAGAACGTGACTACGCGTGAGCTCAGTCGTCTTGAGTCGCCCCCACACTTAACATAAATAACGTTCAAGAGGCAGCTGCTATAGATACCTAATTGTGTGAACAGTACGACGTCAATGCGTTAACCATAGATATAGTATACATTAGATTGGCGATAGAGTGATTAGGGTGAGACCAAAACGAAATGTACCGGTGTGAGTGAAATGTGCATGTGTGCGAGATGAATAGTGCTGCGCCATGCATCAACTTCAATTATCGATATAGAGCGCTGTGTTTGTATCATAAAATGAATATTTTTGTTTGAAGGCATAAAATAAACCTACAAACAAAAAGTTTGTGATATTTATTTTCCACCAAAATAATTAATTTATTGTAAAAATGTCGTAAGCTCTCTTTAGAGATATTTTGCAATTTTACTTCGTACTTCAATCTAATAATTAAATAAGTTTCGATTATAAATTTAATAATTAAGTGTTTATGGTTCTATATTGCTATTAATCACATACATACTTATGTCAAGTATGTAAAAAATATTTGCAGGACACAAGGCATTCGTTTACTTATTTTCGAAACATATTTTCGTTTATAATTTTTCCTTTCATATGTTTTCGGAAAACTCGTTCAGAATGAATACCTATCTCATAAACGTCTTGAAAGGGATAAACAGAAATAAACACCAGTGCTTACACTGCCGCGTTCCGCCCATTGTATAGAGGGCCTTTATAATTATTTAAGGCATTTTGTCTTAGTCCTCAGGGTGAAAACACATTTGTAGCTTTTGTTTGAAGCTGACTGTGGACGGGTTTTTTTTAATTACGTTTTAACCTTAAACTCGTTAATATAAAACTGTATTGACAATCAAACCTACCAATTCGATTAATCAATTCGATTGATGGTAAGTGGTTACTGCAGTCCATGGAGTATTTTGAGAATGAAGGACTTGCATCCAACTTCGAACGAAGAAGGCTACAAATTGTTTTACCTCTGAGGATAATATGAAATATCTCTTTGTGCACTTCTATGAAACAAATAATTTTTGTTCAAAGTGCTTGCTACATATAGTTGAATATTTTTTGGGAACCCAGTCTTCTCTATTTATCATTTTTAACCATTTTTGTTTAACCTCAATATTTTTTGGAAATCTGAGACATTATAAGAATTTAAATTAGCTCATTAAAGTATTTACTATAATGCCATTTGGCTACGAAACCCTAAAATTAAAAATAGAAAATTAAAAATTACGAAGTTACAAGAGGCTGCATCCAAAGATATGTCTTTGCCTGTTAGAAACATATTATCGATAAGATGATATTGATAGTGTCAATCTCTACAAAAATTAGATCAGAAATAGCGGGAATTCACGTATTTGTTATTATTTTTAATATAATTCTTACGCATATGGAGCATTATCCTAATAAAATGCTATATTTTTCCTATCCACTTGTGTATAAAACATTTGTACCAGTTCTAAAATATTGCATTTAGAGTGCTAAATATTTTAATTGTACATATGTGTGAAATGTATAATTTTGTGAATTTTCCTTCTTGATGAACTGCATTCAGGTACTGCACACGTCAGCATATTTAAATCACACCTTTTAAACAGTTATTAATACTTCAAAATCAAATATATCGCGAAAATAAGCGGGATTTGTTTAGTTAACGATTGACGTCAGCCCGATATAGGCCTATAGCGTGTATGTGTATGGTCTAGCAATTCTATCTCGTTCTAACGTAAGCATATGCTATGCCCTTTCTCTTTTACATTGCCAATCTAACGTAAGTATATACTAAATCTATGCGTTAACCATAGATAAATAATTATGTAGAAAGCTACATATTTAATATTTATATATAAATAAATATATAACTGGCGTACGCCGAGTAGTGTAGTGAGACGCTTCGTGTAACTTCGGAGCACTTCGCGAAGTCCTTTGACTCGGGCGCAAAAAACCGACAGTGATCGGAAGTCGCCCGAGGTGAAGCGAGGTTGCACGAAGCGAATCGAAATACCTCTCTACACTATTCTCCTCGCCCAACTTCGATCAACTTCGCGAATAGTGTAGAGGAGGCATTAGAATACGGTTGCCTTAGTGTCGCGCCGTCTTGGCACGTGCCGCATCCTGTCAAAGGCGCCGCCGAGATATCAAAGGTCGCCGCATGCGGCGTACACCCGCAGGAGAATTTGGCATTTTAAAACAAAGCGTCGTAGTAAAAGCTTCTTTGCTACCTAACTTGTGTTTATTATTTATATTCGTATTTTATTACAATAACCATAAGAATAGAATAGAAAAACATTTATTTAACAAACACAGTAAAAATATAATAAAATAAAAGCAAAATAATAAGTGCGCCTCCGGGTGTACCGACACTATCTTAGTGAACAGTCTGTTCATATTATTCGTTCGGGAGCTGTCCGGCAGGGCTGTCTTGTCACTTTGCAGGTAAATTAAAATGGTTCATACTACCTGCGCGGTAAATAATGGCGCTATAACAGGAATTTAAAATCTAGTAAGTAGTTCAAAAAATCGAAATCGAGAGTTAAAAACGAATAAATATTTAATACCAAAAAATAAAAAAAAACGTCCGTTCGTCAAAATATGGCCGATATTAAAGTTATACACGTCAAAATTTTGTTTGCCGCCTTCTTCCCGTAAAATGGCGAAATCGGCAATATTAACTCACTTCGACGACAACCTTAATGACGTGATTTTATGTGTATGCCATCTTTGTTTATTCAACTTGTGTGTATGCAACTTGAAAGCTTCCACTTACATTTCAACATGTATTCTTATAAAAAATATAGTGTTAAATAGGTTGTTATTATTCGAACAGTTGACTATTTTCTATAATTAATTTTTTAAATATTTCTGCTTATTATAACCTATTTTTATTATTTCTGAACGCCAACGGTCTGATTAAGTTATTTAATTTGTTTAAACGTGGAATAAAAAAAAAACAGTTTTATATTTTTTATTACTATCCGTTGTGACAACCCTAGCAATTTGATTGCTTATGTCGGCTTTTCCGACATCAAACGCGATGACTGACTGTATGTTCTTCTTAAGCTGTGGTTTCACTATAACATCTAAGGATTGTGCGGTTGCATCGTCAGAGTTAGGGGACCCTAAGATAATACGTGACAGTACAACAAATTTTGCTGCGACTGTAATATGAAAACAGGATCCACTCAGTTGCGCTCGGCCCCAAACCACGTCTCTAAAATAAAATAACATGCACAGACACAAATTGTGGTTGTTAATCGAAAGGCGTACACTCAATGAACACAATAAAACTTCCAGGTGTTCAAATATAAACGGACAGGCTACAATCTTCTCCGCGCGTACATACGGCAGCGCAACACGCGCCACTCCAGCTCAGACAACCTCAGGTTTTACTTCTCATCGTACTTCCTCAAACAAGTTGGTGAAATTAAGGTAAGTGAATTCAACTGAAGCCTATATCTGAAGCATGCTATCCGGGATACTCGAAATATCTGGATGTCCTAGGTCACAAATCCATTTTCATTAATTTCAATCATCACAACCTATCGAAAGTTCACATCTGAACATATGCCTTCCACTTAGATTGTCACATAGGAAGCCACCATTGAGTTCTATGTACTACGTACTAGAGAAGCTATTCAAACAAAAATGTGCACTACTCTGTTTTCCTTTTGTGCGCGGAGATAGTAGATTTTAGTCTATGATTGTAGATAGCGTGGCATATAAATGAAGAAATTTATTTTTCTATTGTAATATTATTACCTATTTATTCACTTGAACAACAAATAATTTTACTTATTTGACTACTGAATTATTAATTACGTTCAGGTTTAAACTTTAATTTGAAATCTCGTATTATTAGCGCAGCTCCACACTCTATGAATATTGAAGCTGCACTAAAACTAAATGACACTAAAGGTGTACGGATTGCAGTACAGTTCATTTGAACATAGTGAATGTTCGAATGCCAAATCTAGTACGTAGTACATATATATCGATGGAAGCCACTTTTTTATTATTATTTTGAGTATCAGGAAGATGCTGACGACACCCACGGGGTTATAGGGTAGTGAATTTTCTTACGCCGCCAATACACGGCGATTATTAGCTAATTTTACGAATGTTTTCGCTTATTATAATAATTTTTTATTTGTGTATTACTATAATTACACTCAAATGATTTTTAATTCTCGAATTGCCGTTGAATAAGAGTAGTTAAACGCGATAATATTGGAAAAATTAGTTTTATTCGCTGTATAGTATTTGCGTAAATATTATAAATAATTACGTCAATATTAGTTTAGTAGTTACTTGACAAAGCTACTACCTGACCGGGGTAGCTAGTTTATACTGATCCCCAAATATGGCTAGAGTACGTCATACACGACCGGGACACTTTAGTAAGAAGACAAAGTTTTCTTGCTGCTTTTGACTTAGACCGTCAAAAGACTTGCTGAAAAGAATAGCTGAAGAGGGGAATCCCAGCATCGATAGTTTTTAGTTTTATTATTAGACTAATAATATAATATATAATAACATAGTCTTAAAAATAAATGTTTAGCAACATGCAACTGATTGTAAGCTAAAGTTGGCTAGATTTTTCAAGGAAGTTTCTTGTTATAAACAACCTAATATTCAACCTATATATTACGGTCATTGTGATTCATAAAAAAATTTCGCTTTGAGGAATAAAAATAATAAGCATTGACACATTATCGTTATTCTTTATTTAATTGTCAACCATGTAAGTTTTTTTAGAATTTTGTATCTTTTTTTTTTGTAGTTCTTTTAATGTTTATGGCTAGTAGTAGCTTTCCATTGTAATAATATAAATATCGTTAAATTTCACAGATAGCCAGCGGTAACAAGACAGTAGAGATATGGGCAAAACAAAACCTACGAGATAGTCAATATTTATACTCCAGGCCAAGTCTTCTACGTCTCCATTACAATCCCATTTTGGCTTTCAAGCTTAACGACTTGCTCGGCAATGGCGCATTGTTGGGTCTCGGTTTGAAGACTCTGAGACCACTTTTTAAAGACCAAGATAAAGCAAAGATGTTTGCGGAAATAGTTGAGAATGATATGAAACTGTGGGAGGTGAATGCATAGCATTAAATTTGTACATATGTATGTAGTATGTAGTACATTTATTAAAATAAGTAAAATAAATACGGGTATTGCAATTTAAATGTAAATTTTTTACAACCTCTTCTTTTTATAAAAACAGCATTCTTTTAATAATTTTGTATATGTTCAGCAACATAAGACTATAGAAAAAAAAATATTCATAAAGGGTGGGTAACAAAAATTCTAGCATTTTATTTTCAAAGTCAACATAAGCTTTATAACAAACGAAAAGTCCTTTGGAGTACGTTTTCTTATTGCAAAACAACACTGATCACAAGATTGAGATAAACCACTGTGAGCTACGAGCCCTAAAAACTGTAATGCCCCGATAATACTAAATGGAGATGCAGGTGCGTCTTTACACTCCGATTTAGAACGCTATTAATCGCACGCACACGTTGAGCAAACGTGTGTAGGACAGCTAAGTGTAGTGTTGCTGTTGACAGCCAGCCGTAAATTTTTGGTTTTTCTGACACACCAAGGAGTCGACGCGGTGATGTCAATGGTGTAATGGTGAGGTTCGCTTTTTGCACCCCAAAGGTACTCCACCCGTGGATATTCATCGTCAGATGACAGAGGTGTATGGCGACAAGTGTATGTCCGTTCAACACGTCCGAAAGTAACGCTGCTTCACGACAACGTCCGACCTCACGTCTCCCGTCAAACCCAGGACCTTTTGAAAACTTTGTAAGGACTGTCATGCCCCACCCACCGTACAGTCCGGACCTCGCGCCTAGCGATTATCACTTGTTCCCGAAGTTAAACACTTGAGTGACCAACGCTTCCGGAGCGACGATGAAGTCAAAGACGAGGTGAAACGCTTCCTCAACGGGTTGGCGGCGGAGTTCTACGATATTGTGATACAGAAATTGGAGTACCGTCTACAAAAATGCATAAAAAAATGGCGATTATGACGAAAAATAGAGCAAAGTCTCTTCTTTCCAACGATGTACATTACTATGAGAATAAACAATGTTATCTATTTGTAAAATTCATGGGAACCTTATTTCTGGATCCACCCACGTAAAAATCGACACGGTCATTAATCGAATCCCTAAACTGAAGATATATGCCCAAATATTCAAACGCTGCACAATTTTAAATGCTGTTAAATCTCGTGCCGTCTCAAATAAGTCAGTGATTGTGACACCACGAGACTTAACGACATCTTAAAATTGAGTAGTGTTTGAGTATTTCGCCATAAAAAACGTAATAAATTAGCACGTTTATCACCACTAATAAATTAGTGGGTATATACGATATATACATATATTATATGATATAACATTACACTGACGCACAGATATCATAAAGTATGTCCATCTTTTTTTTTTCTTTGGTAGTGGTATCGTACTTTTTACAGTATCAAAGAATAGTAAATTATGAGACAGACAAAATAACTTGAGGTTTATAATCAACATCGTTTCTACTAATAGTACACAAGCGCAGACACTTAATACATAAAGTCGCAGCACTTTTACGGATGAAAATCCATTCCAAACCAATAATTAAACGATAAAACAGATGCAACAATCCGCCGGCAGTCAAGTTCCCGCCAAAACTCCAAACTACTTTGTAATTTATAAGTCAACAATACTCTTCAGTTTTATTTATACTTTTAAATATTATTGTTTTCAATATGTCAAAGGATGGCAGGATGATAGGGATTGTTAAGGATGCATCCTTTTTATAACAGTATTTTAATAAAATAATTATTATTTATAAAACATGTTTTATTGGATAACTATGCGATTACAGTGTATTAGTTATTCTTGAGAACATTAAAATATGGTCAAGTTGTCATTTTGATTATTTTAAAATAATTTGTTAGTCAAAACTATAAAATATATAAAAAATTGTACATTACATATGAATGCTATTTAAAAAAAAATCATGACAAATTTTCATATCATTGTCGAAGGCCTACAATTGAAGTGATTGAAATAACTTTGGGTTTATACATTTGCAGAATTGACTAAAACAGATTTGAATTAACAAAAATATTTGAACTTAAACTTAGGGAATGGAATTGAATGAGAATATTTGTCTAACCGTAATTTCAAAAAAAAAACGTTAAGATATAAATGTTTAAAACTAGTAATCATTGAAGAGTTATGAATTTATAAAACAATCTTAAGTGTTTGGAGAGAAAAGGCATCTCACAATGCGGGTTTCTGAATTGAATTTGACTTTCTCCCACTTAATGCTATTTTTTTTAAACAAAATCAAATTTAAAATCGAACTTCTAAGCTATTTTCTTTGGGTACGGAATTTGCACGAGTACTTTCGCCATAATGAAATAGAATCTCATCTTTCATATATTTTTAACGTCGGATATGTTGTCACTTACATAAAGTTATGCTTTCATTTTAATAAATTAAAAAATAGAAAATGCAATTAATTTCCCAACCACAACAACAACTAATTTCGTGAAAATACACAATTTGGTGAACTTTTAATTTTACCTTGTCATGCTTTTTATACATTGGCAAATTTTACAAATGGCAATTGACAATACCACTTAGATTTTTGCATGTAATTTGTGATTTTTGCACAAGCAAGTATATTGCTAAATTAAGTGATCCATATCTATTCTTTCGAGGTTGGCTGTTAGACAATGCCTTAACGCATCATTCGGCTCATTGTTGCCCACATACAATGATTGGAAAATAGAAGAAAGAATACATGTACAAAGCCACTACTTATTCCATATTTCAATTTCTTCTAGCAGGCTTTTTGAAGAATAGTTGAAAGAAATAGATGTAAAATCAGTGAGCACTTTATACTTAATTTTTATTTCTAAAACTATACTAATAAGTATATAATTTTAATTGACTTATACTTTAATACAATATAATAATTTTATAGAGATCAGATTAATAAGCAATGACAACAATTATTTTTAATAATAATATTATATTATACGGGAATAATATTATTTTAGTCCAATCGTATTTCAGTCATACTTGTTACAGTTATTTAACCTCTTATTGGTTTGCACCATTATAGCAGTTACCAAGAGATTAAAGAACAACCCTGTCCCCGTTTACACCATTAATTCATACATCCTTCAATTCACTTATTATTTTCTACAAAACTGTAATGTACAATACTTCCATTGGAATTAAATTTAGTTTCAATACCTATATACTCAATTAAGAGCCGTGGTAGCTCAGGGGCTTAGCGCTCCTGTAAATTTCACAGTACGCCAGGAACCCGGGTTCGATCTCCGCGGGCACTAATGAAATTGTTAATTGCAATTCTAATTTGTTCGAGGGTGAACGAAAACATCAAGTCTGCAACCACGCATTGGGGCAGTGCGGCGGACACTTTCTTGCCCAGAAGCGGGACGTATATATGCTGTAACTTTAACTTTACTTTTACTAAACTCTAACACATTATTTCTTTTTAATTTTATTTATACCCTTAAATCATGTACTCCCATTATAGCTTATCAAAAAAGATAATGATATCTATAAAATAATAAATGCACTTTAAATGTACAACAGAATTAAAGTGTGTTTCCACAAAATGTGTGAAAACAGATCAAATTACAAACATAATTGTAAATGTACTTTCATGTTCCTAAATATTGTACAATTGAATACTACGAATTTGCACGCAATAATTAGCTCAGATTAAAAAATATGCGGCGAGGTGTGCGTAGCAATTGGAAATTAATTATGTTGTATTAATATGTAAAAAATAAAATTAATAGTATATTTAGAGAGTATTTTTCTACAGATTACATTGTGCAGATCATTAATTAAATTACATATAATTTTTAGTAATAATAATACTGCTGATAATAGTAACAATATTACTGGATTGCCTTTGCATATGTTCAAAGCACATATAAAAAGCTTTCTTATGAAGAAAGAATATTATAAATTAGATGATTATTTGAAAGACACCGCGACATAGTAAGCTTTTTTGGGACTTTTTTACTTATATATTGGAGAAGGTAAAATTGTGGCTGTTGGGGGAAAAATAGTCTATGTGTAAGTTTCTTGCCGCTTCTTCTTACAAGGTCTCCCACAGTAGGGACTTGATGAAGCGATGGCTACACAATGACACGATTTTTTTCTTAAACACAGGATTAATAAAAATATCACTTACATAACCACTCTATGGGGTATAAATGAAACCAATTATTTGTATAAAATTTATAACAAATTGCATATTGCTTACATTCATCAGCGTTACTTGATTGCATGTTACAGTTTTCTTCATTAATGGTAATCAATTCAAAAACAAACAAATGTGTCATTGTACTAAACAAATTTATAAAATCAGAAATTCAGATTCTTTTAATCATAAACATTATATTCTGCAAATTACACCTATCCCTAGTACTACTTTACAGGCCGTAATAGCAGGTTAGTGATATGAATTTAGAATAAAAAATGGTTAAATATGACACAAGCAAAATTTACGAAAAAGTTGCTTACTAATTAATATATTTTATTATACATATATCAATCAATATTATATATATTCCAGATGCAATTTTAACAGTTTACCATGTTACGTCTATATTTTTTAATATACACCATATTGAACAATCAAAATAAATACCTTTCGAATTCAGTATCTATTTTAGTGTCAATGTTGTTACTAACCTCTGACATCAGTGGTGTTTATAGTACTAGAACCGTCAAATTGAAGGAGTTTCAAGTCATCAGTAGGCCAGCTATTTAATGGCCCGAAAAATCCCTCAACATCTGTGTTAGTCAATGAATCTCATACGTGCTAGAAACACGGGTGCAAGCAAATTGGTTCCTACCCACTCGTTTGCCATTAACTAGTAACAGCATTGGGTTATTGAGCCTTATTGACTTAAAGTTGTATGTCTGGAATGAAAACAAAATAATTCTGGTGATATTTTGACATTTGACAAGGTAAAAATTACAACTTTCTCTGATTGAAGAAGAAATGCCATAATAAAATCCGCAATATTCTCTTTTGTGTCATTTTTATAACATCAATGACACTTCTAATGTACCTTAAAAAATAACAAGTAATTTACAAACATTAGCACAAGGACAAGCATCCAGACCCGGAACAGTTATTTGTAGGTCATACACCTGTTTCGTGAGGGATTCGAACCCGCGGTCCTCACCGCCGCAACTTGATGCTAAGCCACTGCGCCACGGAGTTGACTACTTTGTCCGCCTTAGAATAAGTAGTTTATAACTAGCCTTAGGTTTAAACTAGGATCTGTTTCACGAAAATAGTCGCGGGGAAAATATGCGAATTAAAATGTAAAGTATGGAATGTGACAGCAAATGTCAAATCTCATGAAGAATGAGAAAGAGGCTCTTAATTATTATTTTTTTAAGTTTAGGTATATCCGTAGGTTGGTTTATATTTCTATAATCTAATTAATATAAAATATAACTAATATTTAAGAAAGAAACATTAATAACTACACTTTTCTAACAAATTCACTTCCCCGTCATGAAATATACATGGTAGAGCTATGTTGCAGCTATATCAGTAGCATATTTGTAGCACGAATGGGTCGGCTCGAACGGGGAGGGACCACGCTCTCACAGAATACCAGCGTAAAATAGTAGCTTAACGCTGCTGTGTATCGTATGGTGAGTGTAGAGAACCGGAGACCCCTTTTACTGGAAACGAGGCATTCCATCTTAGTCGTCACGGGTGTCAGCGCATCTGCATTTTGATTCGTGGTTGAGGATGGATGTTAGATGTTTATGGGTCACATCAAGTACAGAATTACAATTATAGCATAAATGAGATAAAATAATATATCTAAAAGTGCTGCATAACAAATATTGTGTAGTAAGATGAAGATCATCAGTTCTCAATACATTTAGTAACCACAAGCTCTCATCAATCTACAGTTATTACTTATTAAAAGTCCACTGCTGAACATAGGCCTGTCCCATAGATTGCCTCTTAGGTGATATTTACCAAAGTTGCCGCGCTTTGCAGGTGGGCAACTGCAGTTTTCTATTTTTAGTTGTTATTGGGAAGACGCTGCTGCCCGTCTCCTGGTTTGCTTCCCTTTGCCTCTTACGACACCCACGGCAAGATGTGGGGTAGAGGGGACATTCTTACTCCACCACTACACGGTCAATGGGGGAACAATCTATACATTTAAATAAAATTGGTGTGTCTGCCTGTAATAACGAAATAACTGGCTCCTACTACGCTCAGTGCGTTATTTGAATGCTATTAAGGACGTATATACGTTCCAAGCGCTGATTAGCTCAAAACAGTACTTTTCAAACCTGTTAATCCATACTTACAGTACTTTTCTAACCTGTTAATCCATCCATCAACCGCTTATCTTACACTAGCGATCGGTCGTTGACGGTTTTTCCGTTAACGAAACGTTAACGTTTATTTACGTTTGTCAACTGGTTAATTAACTAGTTAAATTCGTCAACGAGTTAACGTACTACTAAACTCAACTTGCTACGTTGCAAGTTCCATTCAGTTGAACGGTTTTAATTCAACGGTGCGACGTTCAATTTTAGAAACAATTTGATTCAATGTATGTATTGAAAAACCTTTGATTGATGGTTCTACTTAGATGACCTTCCCTTCTTACTTTTTCTTCAGGCTTAGGACTGACTGAATATAATTAGCTATAAATCATATTCTACTCAGGCGTATTTAAAAGAAAATCTGGTTCTATGTACAAAAATCAATTATTATTTACAATATGTTTTTTGTATAGTTTTTTTAAAATATTTTTATATATATTTTTTTCATTTTTTCGTAATGCAGCCACAATTCACTGTTACCCTTAGTACGTCCCGACATTTTCAATTTATTAGCATTATGTTTGTACCTTAAGTAGTCTTTTATGCAAATATTCACAATTTTACACTGTTACTATAAACATTAACTAAAGAGTAAACATTTACGATAAGCCGCATAATAACTTCTGACCTTCCGCGCAACTTGTCACAAACTGTCAATCAAAAATTAAAGAAAGGAAACTTCATATCGTTCGTAAACGTAAACAAACAAACTAGTATTACATTAACCTGTTTCTCTAGGGCGGCACGAGCGGGGCGCGCCATTCCACCAATATCGTCATAAGTACTATCCTTAAAATAAATATTTCGAAAATCAACTCTTTTGTACGTTACTTAGAGTTCAAATTGTATGACATGACCGTCGCTCACAATCTATGACGTTATTTTCAACGTAAGTTTTTAATTTGCTCAGTTCGTTGCGTTTGCGTTCTCGATTATTCAACGAGACGCACGAGTTAAATTCATAAACGTCGTTGACGAATTCAACTAGTTGATTCATAAACAGTTAACGTTAATACGTTGACAGGAGATCAACGGTTGATTCAACTAGTTCGTTGATTCAACACTCATCGCTATCTTACACAAATATTAATTACTCATAACTTTAGGAAATTTTATGGGCTAAATAGTTATAAGATTTTTTTATATTAATACAATATTTGTGGATGCTATCAAGAAAATGTAAACAGAGGTTTTCTTAATTTCCCTTTTAGCGTCAATTTCAAAGCTTAATATATTTGAAATGGCTGACAATTTTACGAAACAAAAAATTACAATCAATTTGACAAATCCTAAGGTAGTTACTACTTTTTTGTGAAATCGAAAGACTGATAAAATAAACGTTATTTAATAATTTTTTTATAAACTATACGAGATTAAAAAAAGTTGCGAACCAAACTTTTTTGTTGTGTGTCAATTTTACACAAAAAAGTTCCTAACACTTCATTTTCTATATCTTAAAGTTTTGACGCAAAATCGATTTTAGCCTTTTTTCACTTCAATACCATTTTATAACAAAACTGAGAGTAATGTGAAGAGACCTTTTTTACATGAAATTAATACCAAGATCTTAAATTTTTATCTTAAACGTTTTCCCATATCACACACAGTTTTCAAGATAATAGTAAAACACTGAGTTTTAAGTGGTTTTTCGATATTAGAACTACGTAACTAAAATAAAAGATCTGCATGTTTTGTTTGTTTAAGTTCTCCGAAGTTTAAAGCCCCGAGTAAAACCTAGTTATTAATAAATGCAAAATTAACATAAACAACGAACTCACCGCTAGTTTAGAATCAAGTTTGTGGATTCTTAGATTTGGCTCCGGAATGGCAACACAGTCTCCAATAATGGCTCCACGTCCATCTGCCCAGTTATATACAGTCACACAAACACACTCCATACTCTCGTCAACTATGGCAAATGTGCTGAAAAAATAACTGTAATATTTTGTAATTTTTTTTACTTTTTATTTATTTTACTGGAAACGAGGCATTCCATCTTAGTCCTCACGGGTGACAACGCATCTGCATTTTGATTCATAGTTGAGGATAGATGTAGATGTCTATAGGCCACAGCAACCACTTACCATCAGGTGGACTGTGTGCTCGTTTGTTACCCTTATCCTATAAAACAATCTTAAGGGAAATGAAAGTGAAAGTAAAGTGCTTTACATTAAAGGATATAAAGTGTGGAATGCCTTCCATTCTCTACCAGTTTACTCTGAATGATTAGAGAAACTATGTTACAAAGACTTCACTAAATAAAATTAGTAATATAGATAATTAATAGAATCAGGCGTTACTTTACGGAAATCCATTATATTGAAGTTGTTAGAACTTAATTTGCTTATTTCTGCGTAATGAAATAAAATGATGTGTCCTGACCAGTTTGAAGAGAACCTCCCCCCACCCTAGTTTAAAATTGCTCGCACTATCCCCGTCACTATTCCCAGCACCACCACTCCCTACACCACCACACTAGGAACAAGACACCACCCTCGATAATACGACGCGCAATTGAAGGAGGGTGGGAGGTGTTCTTCAAACTGGGCAGGACATTTCGTTTTATTTCATTACGCGGAAATAAGCAAATTAAGTTCTAACAGCGTCCAGTAATATAGATATAAAATAAAATAAAATGTAGGTAAATAGAATATAGTAAAATACATACATAATGCAATATAGAAAGGTATAAAATAATAAATACATAAAGGGGCATCTTATACAAAATGATGAAATGGATACATTATTTTAATACATAATAATATACATATATAAAGTATATATAATAAATCATAAAATCTTCGTTGTAATTTCTAATTCATTAACCTATTTTAAACGACAGTAGCCTAATGGTAGGGTATGGACTGCAAACTCCGAAAGTTGCGGGTTTGAATCCGCCATTCGACTACTGTGGTGAACCACTTCTAACAAGCATTTTAAGGTTACTTGGAGTACTTAACGAAAGTAATAGTAATATTTATAATGTCACTAATATTCTTTATTTAAAAAATTAGGTCTATAGTTTCTTTTTTAAATATAGAATAAGGGTGACAAACGAGCACACAGTTCACCTGATGGTAAGTGGATGCTGTGGCCCATAGACATATACATTTATCCTCAATTAAGAATCAAAATGCAGATGCGTTGTCACCCCAGTGAACTAAGATGCCAGCCTCGTTTCCAGTAAAAAGGGTCTCCGGTTCTCTACACTCACCATACGAAACACAGCAACATTAAGCTGTTATTTTACGCTGGTATTCTGTGAGAGCGTGGTCCTACTCCGGTCGAGCCGACCCATTCGTACTACAACCATAATTTAGCTGCAGCGTGGCTCATATAAATAGGCCTTTACTGGACATAGGCCTCATCTTATCAAGTATTACATGTCTATAAACCGAAAGCAAAATGTTTGCCGATGATCACCTCTTGCATTTCCACCGACCGCGTCCTGCGCTTGCTTGTTAGTTGTTAGCTCAGCGAGGTCAGCCAAGATGATATTCTACGATCGTTGACGCAATAGAAAACTATACTACAGCTCCCTACAGGCCTGCCGCCTATGTTGAGCAGCGGACTTGTGAAGAGCGGACAGCGTGCCAAGTAATGCCACAAAAGACTGTCCCGAGCCGCTTGCATCCATCGACTTCCCGCATGTCTTACTAGGTCGTCACTCCATCTAATAGGGGGCCGCCTTACACTTCGCTTACCGGTATGAGGCTGTCATTCTAGAACCTTTCTTCCTCATTGGTTGTCGGTTCTTAGAGCTATTTGGCCAACCTATTGCCACTTCAGCTTACTGACTCGAAATACGGTTAGCAGAACATTACTATACTTACAAAGGAACAGCATTCCCATTATGTATGGAGCCGATGACCCTCCCCAGCACGACTTTGCCCTCATTAGCACCTTCCACTAACGCGTCCAAACGTGAATACTCCAAAACGACGTCACGCCGCGTACCAAATGTATGAAAATTGCCCGGTCCGTAAACATCCAGCATCGTCTTATCAATGGACTAAAAATAACAGGGAATTCTTAATAACACTATAAACTATTTTAATTTTTAACGATTCTAAATAAGAAGAGAAAGTTTAGAATCGACTGTATGTTCATTTGTTTTACGTATGTTACGCGATATCTTCGTTAATTGGAAACCGATTTTAATGTTTTTTAAATTTATTAAATAGTTCATACTTCGGGGGTAGTCCTATATAAAGTTAGAGAAGAAATAACCACCTCTAAAGGTGGTAAAATAGGAGATGAAGTTTTTAATGTTACTGTTTAGACGACATTGAGGTTGTGAAATTCCTTAGTCCATCTAAACATGACATCCTGGCACAAGTATATATTTACTTAAAAGGATGCCCCAACAACGGATTAATGTATCTATTTTAACAAACTCTGTAATAATAAATAATACCATTTATGTGTAAGTATATTTCTTTGGCACGCTCTGTGCCTAAACGGCTTGATAGATTTTAACATATGAGGTGTCGTTAGAATCGTTAGTTGTAAAAGTGACATATGATATGAAACTTTCCTCTTCAGTAAATTTGTTTACGCAGTCGGGTTTTTTAATTACTGTTTTAATTTTTTTTTTTTTTTTATATGATAGGGTGACAAACGAGCACACAGCCCACCTGATGGTAAGTGGTTGCTGTGACCCATAGACATCTACATCTATCCTCAATAAAGAATCAAAATGCAGATGCGTTGTCACCCTTGAGGACTAAGATGGAATGCCTCTTTTCCAGTAAAAAGGGTCTCCGGTTCTCTACACTCACCATACGAAACACAGCAGTGTTAAGCTGCTATTTTACGCTGGTATTCTGTGAGAGCGTGGTCCTTCCCCGGTCGAGCCGACCCATTCGTACTACAGCTATACTACTAATATAGCTGCAGCATGGCTCTACCACGTAAAAAATTTGTTATGTTCTTCATTAACAAACCTGCACCATTTGTGCCAAGCGCTTGGCTTTGAGTTTCCCACGTGTGCGCACCAAGTCATTCGTAGCGGTCAAATATTGCACCAATTTTGTGCGTTCGGTTTGTGGCGGCTGCCACGGCGGATCCAAACGGCAGGCATAATCAAAGTTCTCTAGCGCCTCATCGTAATTCTCTTCGTATTTTAATGCCTGGAATTGAAAGAATAGATGTGTATTTCTGCAATCCATCTTATCCATCCATTACAGCCTATCAAAAGTCCACTGCTGAACATAGGCCGCCCCCATTGATTGCCCCCACGGTTGGTCAATCGCAGTTTTTCATTTTATTTACTCTTAGTTGTTATTAGGAGGATATTGGTCAGATTTCCTCTGTCGCCTCTTACGACACTCACGGGATGATATGGTTTAGTTGATATTCTTACACTGCCACTACTTGGTTAGCCTTTTACACATTATATATATATATATATATATATATATATATATATATATATATATATATATATATATATATATATATATATATATATATATATATATATAACAAATAGTAATAATAATACAATGGTAATAATGCACTCAACGAACATGTGACAAACAAGCACACATATATACGCGATTAAGGATCAGAATGCAAATGCGTTGCCACTATTACTGAGGACTAAGATCGAATGCCTCGTTACCAGTAAAAACAGTATCCTGTTCTTATCACTAACCATACGAAAGCACAGCAGTATTTTGCTATTTCACGCTTGTATTCAGTAAGAGAGAGTGTAATCCTTCCTCAGTAGAGCCAATCCATTAGTGCTGCTGCCATAATACAGCAGCAACGTGACTTAGGCCCGTATTAATAAACGTTACTCAGTTCAAGTACACGCACTTGAGTACAATCTTGAGGTTATGATCTTATTAATAAACATATCTCAAGATGCGGTTTAGGTTTACGATATCACCTGAGTGACGCACTGATTAATAAACGAAACTCGACTCTCAAGTGTGTATACTTGAGTGCAAGTCACAGAACAGTATTCCTAAGTACAGCGTTTTGAGATACTGTTTTTATGTGTTTATTAATTAGCAACGATCTTGAGATGCTGATTTCGTAATGAGGGCGTATCGAATGATTACGCACTTGAGTTCGTCGTTGAGTAACGTTTATTAAAACGGGCCTAAGGCCCGTATTAATAAACGTTACTCAGCTCAAGTACACGCACTTGAGTACAATCTTGAGGTTATGATCTTATTAATAAACATATCTCAAGATGCGGTTTAGGTTTACGATATCAGCTGAGTGCCACACTGATTAATAAACGAAACTCGACTCTCAAGTGTGTATACTTAAGTGCAAATCACAGAACAGTATTCCTAAGTACAGCGTTTTGAGATACTGTTTTTATGTGTTTATTAATTAGCAACGATCTTGAGATGCTGATTTCGTAATGAGGGCGTATCAAATGATTACGCACTTGAGTTCGTCGTTGAGTAACGTTTATTAATACGGGCCTATGTTACGTACAATATAATATATAAGATTATATATTATATATTTATATTATTATATAAATATAATAATTAAATATCGACATATTCAATAACAATTTCAAAAAATCCGTATTAGATATACTTTGTAAATAAGGCATTCAAGGCTTAATTTGTGCTATAAGTATAAGTATTTGTGCTGTAAACTCGTTACTGTTACCTAATATCATGTCGTGTGCATATGTTTTGGAATACCATCCAGATCGTAACTTTGCACTTATTATGTTCATGTTATTCATGTTTTGATGTTATTCTGTTTTGTGTACCTAAATAAATAAATAATTATTACCACTATTATTTGTTATAATTTATTTGTATTAAAAGTTAAATACAAGTGTATGTCCATATATAATTAAATAATATGAAAAAGGTTCTACTAGACTATAAATATGTACTTACAATTCCTTTATTGTAATACAAATCAGGTTGTCCTTTAGCTATTGGATCCAACCATGCTTGCTTGTATGCACTCAAGCATAACTTCAAAGTAGCTGGATCTTGCGCTACTGAGAAGAATTGGCAAAGATATGCATTGCCCAATATTGTCCATGAAACACCATCTTTAATATCCTGCGAAACTGCCTCCTTGGCTAATTCAACACTTTTCAGAATTAGGGAAGCTGCTTCACTGCGCTTTTTGCCACCACTTTCTTGTCGAAGGATGATTGAAAGACAACGTAGTGAAAGACGGTTTCGTTCCTAATATTACATATATAACATTAGTAATTAAAATACAAAAACCAAAAAAATCAAGTTTATGTTTAAGAACTGGGATTGGATATTTTATTCTACCTCATATTTATGACTTATCAAATTAAAAGCCGGTACAATATTTGAGGTTAAATAATCCTTTCAAATTAAGAATGTGCTCATAATCCAAACTACGAGTACGTTAAGGCTAAAATAACGCAAATCTAATCTAAAGTATTAATATTTCAAGTAAGGAAAACTTTAAAAATTATACTAGTCTTTTTCAAGTAAAGTGCAAATAATAATGGAAAATATAATCAAACCGATAAATAATAAAAACCAATAAATCGTGAACTCCTACGAACAACACTCGCCAGAGGTCGCGACATCTTGGTACTTTCAGGCCTCTGTCACTCTTGCTACCTGCGTGAAATAATTACCTACCATCGCGAGGCGCCCCCGGGATAGAACGAAGTCGGGGCTAGCGCGTTCTAGGCGATTGAATGTTAAAGTTTTTTAACGCTGTTTACGAAAATAGTTTTTTGTAAACACTTGTTGATATACTCGTCGAAATCGTTTTTGTTTAGTGTTTAGTATATTTAATTGTAGGATAAAATAGTTGAAAAAGTTTTATTGTAATTTAAGAATAAATATGTATATTAGCTATCTATTTGATAAAATTATAATGGCAATACGTCGTTACTACTATAATTGTTGCGTGGATGGATGCATAATGAGCAAACAAAAGGATTCAGATATATGATTTTTTAAGTTACCGAAGGATAATGAAAGGTGAATATATTTCTTTTTTTTTGTTAAATAGGTACTTATAGCGAAAAAAGGATTAAGTAATAATTTAACTACACAAGTAATACCTAAGTACTTTATCACTATCCAAATAACTACTTACATACCTATACTTGTCTTTTGTAATTAAAATATTTTAAGTTATAATAACACAAAATAGTGAAATTAAAACTTTGTTTGGAAGATTTCTAACTAAGTAGAATACGATCACATTTCTGTTCGAAATCGTATTTCGGGTTTATTTGTTGTTTACACTATCTACCTATTTCTTCCGAGCCAAACATCGCGATTCCCGACGAGTGGCTTTGCAAATTGCATGCGTTGGACATCACAGAACTCACATAGTAGCGGAAATATGGTCGATCGTAGTCAGAATAAGTACTTTACCTAAGTAACTTACCATTTCACAATGTATTTTTTTACTCTTTATTAACAGCCGTTACTAACCACGGAAAGTCCGTCGTGACGTAGAAATGGGAAAAGATGCAAAGTAATACGGACGCTCACGCGCAACGATAAAGTTTTATTTAGCTTGCGTGCGCGATTTATCTGATAAATAATAATTATGTAGGCTATTAAAACGTCGGCAAGCAGTGAACATCAAAGGAGTGCAACTTCTGTACGTAGTACTATTATTTATTCTGTGGTACTTTGCTTATTTTTTACTTTATAATGTATTGTTACTTTTTTCTGCATCGTTATTAAATTAATTTACTCTAAAAATTCCACAATATGAGTATAATAGGTTCAATGGATGCAAAAGACTTCAATAGTACCCTGTATTAAGTTTAAAAAAAGACCACTATACAGGGGAAGTATATAAGTTCGCGGAATGGGATACTCTGAAGGCGCGAAATTTGGTTTCCTCATTTTTCAAATTATCTTCTCGATTCATCATCATTTGTTTGATAAACATGCGATTGCTTTAAACATTTTGTATTATTAATACTATTGAGTATCATAACTAAATTCTTAAATAAGGTAGTATGGTAGTTAGTGGAGATTTTATTTTTGACTAGCTGGTACCCAGCGCGTAACTGCCGCAGAAGAAATAATTGAGGTAATAGCGTTTTAAATTTGAAAGAGTTGTATTGTTTAATTAGGACTGATAATATATTCACTGAAGTAGAATTATATATAACTTTCAAATAAATTTGTTGTTGCGATACGCGCGCCACCTACTGGAAGTTAATTGTACTATGCCTATAACCTTCACGCAAGTGCAAGCAATAAGTTGACGAAGTTTTACCGGCATCTGATGAACGGTATGACAGCGCATTAAATACGAACAAACAAAAATTAATTTTTATGTATTACATTTGTAATCTTTACGATATACATGTTAAATGTCAAATGTAAGAAAAAGGAGCCCAAATAATTAACTTGTTTTTAATATTAATAAAATTATATTATATTTGAAATTATAATTATTAATTTGAAGTTGATTGCTGACGTCAATGGGCTGCAATAGCCACATACCCTTACGTGGACTATCAGCTTGTTTATCATTTCAGTTTATTAAAAATAACACATTATATCAACTTACATGTTTCAGGGCACCTTCAAAGCTAGCCTTTGCATCTTTAACATTCATATTTTTCCAGTAGCACTCCCCTAATTCATTCCAAGCATCTCCAAGGTGAGGGTTTAATTTTACTGCTTTGCTAAGACATTGGGATGCCCTTGCGTCATATGTAGTACTGATGTTATAGCATCGGCCTTTTAAATAGAGGAACTGTGCTCGGAGTGAGAAAGGAACTTGGGTATCAACTAAAACAATATTTTTACTAAAATTGTATGCACAGAGAAAATTTTAAAACTATTCACAGAGTAGTTTTAAAATTTATACAAAAAGTAGGTATAAGGAATGAGGAAGGAATCCATGACTCCATTTTGTCCCGTGGGTGTCTAGGTAATATATAATAGTCGTGGCTACTAAGTATAAAAATCTGAAGGCTTCCGATAGATTTTATTTTATTTTTTTGTTTTAAAAAACGTTACCTCCACACTAGGATTTTCTCCTGTGTCATTTCACAAGGACAAACATCCAGACCCGGAATAACTATTTGCAGGCCATACAAATACTTGTTCGTGCGAGATTTGAACCCTGGCGTCTCTGCGGCCCTCAGCGCTGCAAATCATTGCTAAGCCACCGCACCACGGAGCCGTCGAACGGATGGTACCACCATCCGCCACCATCACGTTTACGCCAGACGCAAAACATTTAGACCCACAACAGCCAAAAGCGTCAAAGACGCAAGATTTCTAGTACTGCGATCATCAATTCTTTTGGTAAACGTAACAATTGAGGCAAATCTCAAGCTACAATGCAAAGGTGAAACTTTTTGTTTTGGTGCTAAAGGCCACTATTTTATTTAAAATTTTACTCTATTTACTTATTACTACTACTACAACTAATACTCATTAGTCTTAGTAAAAAAAAAAAATAGTATAATGTGTTGCCCTAAGATCTGTAAAAGATTTCCTTACCATCTATAGATTCAAATTTCACAACTAGGAAATTCTTCTTCTCTTCAACATCTTTATTCTTCTCTGCTGCTAGTTCAAGTGAATTGTTTTCAAAATATAGGTCTCTGAATGTATACAATTCTTCAAGCTCTTTCTGTAAGTGGTTAACGAAAAATTTTATTAAAAAAATCTAACAAATGTTTGAATTTTTGCTGTCCTGAAAAGCTGCTACATAACAGGATACTAAAAACGAACTAAGGCTATAATTTATATAAATTATAGCCTTAGTTCGTTTCGTGCAAGGGCGCGAAGGGCAAACTTCCCTTAAAAAGGGGTTGACACGGAAACTAGTACTAAATAATAGCTTTTGAGATATTATTTCAATTTTTTTGTGTGTTACCTCATAACTTTTTTCTAGGTGAACCGATTTCGACGATTCTTTTTTTATTTGAAAGCTGATACTTCTCAGGTGGTCCCATATAAAGATCAGGGTCTGACCAATACTTTTTGAGTTATCCTTAATAATTTATATTGAAGTCGGTTGTACAAATTTTTTAATTTTACCACTTGTTTGATCTAATAACAATTTGTGATATTTATTAAAATTAAAATATTTTACACTTACAATGGTAACTTTGTGTGATTTTGATAATACATATAAAATAAATTAATATGATTATATTCATATTTTTTTATATTTTTTTCATAACAGGGTTTTATGTCTTTGCCATTGTACAATCTTTTTTAAAGTACAGCAATAACTATGTTATAGTACATTAAATTTTGCCTCTTAAATAAAAAAATAGTCCAATAAGTCAGTAGCATAATATTACTATAACATCACTTTTGAGGAATTTACCACAATAATATCGTAAGTTAATAATACTGAAACACATTGTTAGCGCATTTTCAGTAATTTTTATTTTCCCATATTGCTTGCATTCAAAATTATTTAACTTATTGCCAACTTCAAGATCAGATTTAATAAAAAAATTACTTTCATTTGATATATCAACCAGTTTAATATTCCAAGGCGTTCTGAGTTATGTCACAAAAACAGTAAATAATTTTTCCTGTCAAATTTAAGTTTTATGATTACTGACTTTTTGCTTGGGGGTGTCGAAGTGTAAAATCATATCAATAATTGTCTTGATAACTCAAAAGCTACTGGTCAGATATTGATCAAATTTATATGGGACCACATGAGAAGCACCACCTTTCAAATTAAAAAAAGAATCATCAAAATCGGTTCACCTAGAAAAATGTTCTGAAGTAACACAGTTCTTACAGTAACACAGTAACACAGTTATATAGGACAAACTAAAAGATCAATAAAAACCCGCGTTAAAGAACACATAGCTGATGTGAAGAATCGACGCTCCGGGAATTCTGCAGTCTATGAACATGTACAGGATCGCCCCCGTCACTACATTAGATTTGATAGACCACAAATCCTCACTAAAGAACACCGATTCCTTCCAAGGATGATTCGCGAGGCTATTGAAATCAAAAAACATCCTAATTTCAATAGAGAAGATGGCTGGGGTGCTACCATCTGCTTGGGATCCTATAATTAATAAAATTAAATCCCAACCCAAGCATACAACTGCAAGACTTCAAGATACTGTAAGTTCATACTGCATAGATCGGAACAAAAATTAATAATTTTTAATCTGGAGGTAACCGTGGTTAACTATAACATTGGGACGTCAAATACCTCAGTTCCCCCCGTGACCATGGGTGCTGTAAAGTACTCGAAACGTCGGGAATATAAAATAAGTTAATATACGCGATAAAATCCGTAAAACTAGTTTTATTTAAATGTAAAGTTTTTTGTTACACAATGTCATTTAATTGAGAAGTTAGTTTTAAGTAAAAGTTTATCAGTTTCAAAAGTATTATATTAATACACAAAACAATGTCTCAGTGGTTTGCTCTTTAATTTTTTGCACATTTTTAACTTTTTAAAAAAAAATCAATTTTATGAATATCTGTGGTTTGGTTTATTTATTTTTAATCTTATTAATATAAAATATATCTAATACCACAGAAAGAAACATTAACCTTCACATTTTCCTAAGCAATTAACTTCTATTCTTATCTTCTAATATAAGAATAGAAGCTATTCTTCTAATATATTTCAATGATATCTGTCTAATATTTTTCACTTTTTCAGTTCTCACTTTTAAGTGGCGCCGCCCTGGTGGTAGAAAAAGTCGTGGATGCCCTCATTGCACACCAAAACATCATATCACCTTATTCTTTAACACTCACAGTTTTGTTAAATTATGTTGAAGTACAAAAATGTAAAAATTTAATTTTGCCTTAAAACTTTAAGAGATAAAAGAAGAAGAAGATTATAGTGTAAGAATCTTTTCTTATAGTGTAAGAATCTTTTCGTATAAAGTTGAACCCCAAAAAAGTATATCATTATTACTGCCCATCACCAGTCTTAATGCCCTTGAGATGTAAGGATGCTATTTAAATTTGGTATTCTATAAGAGCGTATCCAAGTTACTATTCACGTAGAATGGCTCTAAGTACAAGTTTTTAACACTAAAGTTCTTTTTCTTCGTCTTTACTTTATGGCTTCATCGAACTGCCTCGTTGGTATAGTGGTTGTAGTAGTACGACTGCTGATCATGAGGTCCCGGGTTCGAATCCCGGGTCGGGCCAAAAAAATCAGTTATCGAGTTTTTCCATCAAGAAATTCTCAGTAGCTGCCCGGATTCAGGAAGTTGGCGGTGTCTCACCCCCGTGCCTCGGAAAGCACGTAAAGCCGTTGGTCCTGCGCCTGATCTCTCTCCGGTCGTGTCGGCTTACCGTCCCATCGGACTGTGAGAGTGAGGGAATAGAGAGTGCACCTGTGCTTGCGCATACATTTGGGCACTATAATCCTGTCCTGCGCCGATGGCTAGTCTCCGTTGAGACTGGCCGCCGTGATCGAAATTCGGTCTGGAGGACATTATTATTATGGCTTCATCATCATTACAGCCCCTCACAAGTCCGTTGCTGAACATAGGCCTCCCCCAAGGAATGCCACAAAGCATGATCCCAAGCCACTTGCATCCATTGACTTACTGCATGTCTTACCAGGTCGTCACTCCATCTAATGGGGGGACGCCCTACACTTCGCCTGCCGGTACGAGGCTGCCACTCGAGAACCTTTTTTTCCCATCGATTATCGGTTCTTCGAGCTATATGGCTGGCCAATGGCCACTTCAGCTTACTAATCCGTTGGGCTATGTCGATAACTCTGGTTCTACTGTGGATATCCTCGTTTTTAAGTCTAGTTGTGCCCTCTCCCTAGCTCGTTGAGCGAACTTGAGCTGCCTCATACGGCCAGCAGTGAAGGACCATGTCTCAGATCCATAGGTCATCACTGGGAACATGCACTGGTTGAACAATTTTCTTTTGAGGTATGCCTCACGAGAAGATGTGTCGTAATCTCCCGAACATTGCCCAGCCGAGTTGAATCTGTCGATTGACCTCTCGGTCGAAGTTAGACTTACCTAGTCAGACTATTTGTCCCAGGTAAATATATTCGTCAACAACTTCGAGCTTAGTGCTCCCAACAACTACACATAACATTTGTTTTGTCCATGTTTATCTTAAGACCTATCCGCTGGGAGACACTATTGAGATCATTAAGCATAGTACTTAGGTCCTCCAGCGATTCTGCCCTAAGGAGTGATGTACCTGCCATTGACGTTAATACCGTATCCTTTCCAGTCCAGTAGCTTGAAGACGTCTTCCAATGCAGCAGTGAAGAGTTTCGGAGATCACCCTGTCTAACACCTTTCTGATGTTGGATGGGTTTCGTACTCTAGTTCTGTACTCGGATAGCCATCGTAGCCCTACTGTACAAACACTTCAGCACTTCGATATACCGACAGTCAACTTGGCACTGCTGAAGGGACTGCAGCACCGCCCAAATTTCGACGGAATCAAAGGCTTTCTCATAGTCCACATACGCGAAACATAGTGGCAAATTGTACTCCTCGGTCTTCTGTACAATTTGCCAAAGAGTATGTATGTGGTCTATGGTGCTAAAGCCTTTTCGGAAACCGGCTTGTTCGGGAGGCTGGAAGTCGTCGAGTCTGCGTGCGAGACGATTCGTAATCACTCCCGAAAACAGCACGTAGACGCGGCTCAGAAGGGAAATCGGTCTGTAGTTCTTCAAGAGAGCATTGTTGCCTTTCTTGTAGAACAAGACCACTGCACTTCTGCTCCACGCCTCCGGAGTAGTGCCACCATGGAAGACGGATTTAAAGAGCTTCTGAAGGACTTCTGACGTCCGGGATATCATCGGAACAGTGTCGGATAAGACTTGCTCTTGGATCGTTACTCACACTTGCGTATGGCTCCAACGACGAAGTGTACAGCTGCCCATAGAACCTCTCAATCTCACTCAAAATCTCAGGTGTCCCTGAAACTATGCTGCCACATTCGGTCTTCAGCTTCGACAGTTGGCTCTTTCTGGCAGACAGATCTCTTGCAGACTTTAGAAACCTGGTTCCACTCAATCACTTCTTCAATACGAGCAGTATTAAAGTTGCGTAAGTCCCGCCGCATGCATTTGGAGATCTGTCTGTTTAGTTGTCTGCAAGCTGTCAAATCTGCTGAAGACTGCAGCTTCATTTCCCGTCTAACAGCCATGATATTAAGAGTGTGATTGGACAGTTTTTGTGTCCTTCTGCGGCGGATCTTGTAGAACTTAGTTCCGACCGCATGGACAGTTTCCACAAGCTTATCGTTCATATCGTCCACTGCATTGCAATCATCTAGGCACTGAAAACGGTTTCGTAACTCGAGCTGAAAGGTTTCAGGACTTTAGATTAGAGCATGAGGGGACGGAGCGTTGACTTAATTAGGCGAGACCTCTCCAACTTAACATTTAGGTTCAGTGTGCCTCTAAACATTCAGTGATCGCTACCAGTTTTCACCCTCGCGATCACTGAGACATTACTGAACAATTTGAGTTGAACGAACCGTCGGGGCTCGACCAGGTCCACTTCTTGTGGGGCCGCTTCTGGAAGAAAGAGTTCATCATAAAGAGTCCCTCTTTCTCCATGAAGTCGGCCCGCTGCTGGCCCCTTGGGTTCCGTTGTCCTATTCCAAATTTCCCTACCTTCAGCTCACCGTTCTCTCTTGTGCCTAGTTTTGCGTTCAAGTCTCCCATTAACACCGTATAGTGGGTTTTGGAGGAATGCATGGCTTTAGAGATATCCTCATACATTTCCTCCACTTCCTCATCGGAATGTGCTGAGGTTGGTGCGTAAACTTTTTTTTTATAGAATAAGGGTGACGAACGAGCACACAGTCCACCTGATGGTATGTGGTTGCTGTGGCCCATAGACATCTACATTTATCCTCGATTAAGTATCCAAACGCAGATGCGTTGTCACACCTGAGGAATGCCTCGTTTCCAATAAAAAGGGTCGCCGGTTCTCTACACTTACCATACGAAACACAGCAGCATAAGCTGCTACTTTACGCTGGTATTCTGTGAGAGCGTGGTCCTACCCAGGATGAGCCGACCCATTTGTGCTGCAACCACAACATAGCTGCAGCATGGCTCTACCACGTAAAACCTGTATGACCTTCAAGGAATACCGTTTGGTGATTTTGAGTATAAGGTACGCAACCCTCGTCGACACACTCACAATCTTTACTACGTTGTTAACGAAAGACTTGTGGATGATAAATCCGACACCTCCTTGGGACTGATGGCTGCCCTCCCGGTGATAGAACAAGTTGCCGGATTCGAGGACTACTCTCTGTTGACTGATCTGTTTGCGAAGTTTTGTTTTAATCAGTTCAGTCATTCTGAAGATTAGCCTGGACGGAAAGACAATCAGACAGACAGACAAAAAAATTTTAAATAATTATGTCTTATCAGCATACTAATAATTAAAATTATAATTAAAATAATAATAGTTATTTCAATATTACCTCCACTCTCCAAGTATTGTTGTGCCCAACATGGTTAATCCCTTTAACCATTTTTAAGATCAAAAAATAAAGTATTGTGTATTAAGTATTAAAACATAAAAGTTTGAGGCTTCAACTCGATTGTAGGTTACATACCATTGAACCTAAATATAATTCACATGAGTCAACAGAGCTAACCACTGTTATCCATTAAGCAAATATTTAAAATACCAAATATATATATATATATAAATATATCGTTTACACCTCGCGTCGAGACATCGTACCGGCCCTCTTCTACGGTTTGCAATATATGAAATATATTTCAAACACACATTTTAACAGTATCTATTAACTTAGTTATTTTAAACTATGTACATACTGATACTTTGCCTAAAACACAAGACAAATGCCGTATAAAAGCGAGGTGCTTAGTTCTACCAAGTTGTAAGCAAATAATACCAAAACATGTGCAATATAATGAAATGGTTTACTTATTAAAGTAACTTACCGACAGCTCATCCATGATTTCTGTAATATTTTCCAATACTTTAGCATCGTTTTCAGAATCAGACTGCGCCATTTTTACAACCGGAACAAATAAGTCTTGAATTGCAAAGCCAAGTCGATAATATTTTTCCTATTTTCAGAAACAAAACTGACGAACCCGAACCAGTTACGTCTGACGAACTGACAAACACAAATGTCAATGTCAATTGTCAACAAATGACATCGAAAATCGATAACCAGTGCTGCCAGCGTGGCTTGTTTAAAAATTACATTAGCATTTTTGAAAAGCTACATGGGCATTTTTGAAAAATTTCATTTTTAAATTAAATGATAACAAGTGATAATTTTTTGATTAATCTACCATAAATGATACCAAATGCTCGAAAATTTTCTACGTGATGAACGAGTGCTTGTTGCCAAACACATGGATCTGAGACGTGGTCCTCCACCGCTGGCTCTATGAAAAAGTTCAAGGTCGCTTAGCAAGCTATGGATATAATTATGCTCGATGTTTTTCTACTAGATAAGTTTCGAAACGAGGATATCCGAAGTAGAACCAGAGTAACCGACATAGCCCAACGGATTAGTAAGCTGAAGTAACAATGGACCACATAGTTCGAAGAACCGGCGACCGAAGGGGAAGAAAAGTTCTCTAGTAGCAGCCTTTTAATGGAAAGCGAAGTGTAAGGTGGCCCCCCACTAGACTGAGCAACGAACTAGTAAGATATGCAGGAAGCACAAGCATAAGTTTTGTGAAATTCCGAGGGGGAGGCCAGTGGCGAATTACCCCTAAGGCAAACTAGGCACGTGCCTAGGGCCACGCGGGGAAGTTTTTAACGAAAAAAAATCGTCTATTTGATTACTCTTATATCACCCTCACTCTCTCATTACATTTCTTAGTACCTGTTAAGGGTACTCGTGTCCTAATTATTAAACTACTAAACTATATTATAAATTACTAGCTTTTCGCCCCGCGGTGCTACCCCCGTCCACTTTATAGCGTTCGGACCATAAAATACTATAATACACAATGGAATGGCTGCCAACACTATTTTGTACGAGAACCGGTGTCGCCAGGAGCACACATACAAGCGGTTGTCGTATTATCTGGTCTGATGGACTGGTCGCTTCATTTGGTCGTCCACGTTGGCTGCGTTTATTCTACCCCTCGCTCGCAGTATGCCATCTTCCATTATGGGGTCGGTCTTTCTCAGAGTGCTGCCGTTGACCAAGTTTCTGTTTTGATTGAGTCGGCTGATGTCGTCAGGGAAACTGTCGTGCTGACTGCGTTCTATCCATAGCCGCTCTGCTTTCTGGATGTGCTGAAGGGTTATTTCTCTAGCCCGTCCTCGCATGGTATCGATGAACTGTGTGGCCGGTGGAAGGAAAAGGGGAGATCTCCCGCCGGGCAAGGTGTTCTGCCCGGGGAGTGGCCAACGCTCCGAGTGGTAGTTCGGAGCTATGGTATACAGGGTATTTTTGAAACGCTCCCGAAAACGAAGACAGACGACAGTACTAACTATATCTTAGATGATGGGTGAAATATAAAATCGATCCTGATGAAAAAAAATTCATCTTTTCACAACGTTTTATTAGCTTTATTCACGCTCCATCGTGTTAGTATAAATCATCGTGTTAAATAAAACGTTAATTTCATTAAAATAAAACATGAAAATACTTAAACATAAAAGCAGCAGTGGAATTACTGAATTACAATCAGCTGACTAGGGGTCAATGTACGCGCGAACGCCGAATTCGCGCGGCCCGTAACTACGATGGTACCACAATACATAATTTACAACACTTGTCTAAATACCTAACTTATCTACTTAACCTACTATTTTGCCACTGTGCTTGTCTCCACGTAGCCACTTCAATTCAAATTCACAGGTTAAATAAACCAAATAACTGGTTCGATTCCCCGCTAATGAAAAAAATACTTAAATGAAAAGTTAACAAGGTTAGAGTTATGCGTTTTATTCATCGTGTAGGTATGTTTATTATTCTGATGTATTCAGTTATGTACCTATTCAGATCAGTTCAGTACTAAGTTATTTAAAAAAAATAGGTATGAAACAGCTTACCGCTCTAAATCCTCTGTGGTCTTATGAGATGCGGCTCAAATTGTGCTCCATTCATTTCGAGGCAGATGTGGGCTCGGTGTTGCGTCTCCTCATGCAGGCGGGGCATTATCGTGTGGTCTTCGACACAGTCCGCACGTAGTTTGTCGAAAACATCCACGATCCTTTGGCGCATTTCGTCAGCACTATCACACCACGATTAAAACCCTTTCTTTCACATACCCCACAGAAAGAAGTCTAACGGGGTCAGATCTGGTGAGCGAGGTGGCCAAGCGTGTGGTCCTAGTCTGCCAATCCAGCGATCATCAAATAATTCGGTAAGGCGCTCACGGACGAACCTCACGACATGTGGAGGTGCACCATCATGCTGGAACCATGTACGGCGATATTCATCCAACGATAGGTCGTCTAAAATGTCAACCAACTGTTCATTTATAAAGTTTAGGTATCCCTGTCCGTTAAGTCGCTGTGGCAGAAACACTGGTCCCAGTATGCGATCCTTAAATAAACCTGCCCATACGTTAACCGACCATCGGGTTTGGTGCCCGGTTTGTCGAACAGCGTACGGGTTAACCTCTGAATACACGTGTGTATTTCTTCGGTTCCACATGCCGTTTCTGGTAAATGTCGACTCGTCCGTCCAGATAACGTGCTCAATGGAACCAGGCACACGTTGTTGTTGGTCTAATAACCAACGGCAGAAAACTCGTCGGCGGTCGTGATCGCCGGGAATTAAAACTTGCACTTTGTGCACTTTGTATGGCCGCATTCGGTTACGCTTTAACACTTTGTGAACTGAACAGTATGACACATTTGTTCCATCCCGACGTCTTAACAATTTAGCGATACTTCGTGTACCTAGGTTCGGATACCGGCGAACGACATCTAAAATGCGCTCCTCGGGTGAACAGTCATTTGACTTCCACCTCCTGCCGCTACTGGAGCAATGGGCCGATTTTCCAACACTCTGAAATGCTGCTGTTATCAGACGAGAGTCAGCTGGGTGTCGAGCGGTCGGGAATTTCTCTCGGTAAATTCGTAATGCACGCGAAGCATTCCGCGAGCTTCTCAAAGCACATTAACATGTTGCCGTATTCACGAGCACTATAAACGTACGCGTTAGGCATTATTAAAACAAAAAAGAAACACAAAACGTAACAACAAGAATAACACGTAATAACAAGTAGGTAATACCAAGTAATAACAATAAGAATTTAATAAAAAAAACAATTGAACTGTCGCTTGCGCATGCGTGTCCAAAGTCAACACGGAACTGTCTCAAAAACTAAAATCAATAATTAATCCGCCAAAACTGAAGCCTACACTTTGAACATTCCCACAGACCGTCAAATGTTATGACATTGCCAACTTTTATTTTATAAGTTTAGTTTCCATATGATCCCTACGACTACTCTTTCATATGGAATTTAGAAGTTATAGTTGTAATTTTTTTAATACAATTAGACAATCAATTGTACCCTGACGAAACAAGCAGTTTGTTACTACAAAATGATATTGAAATTAATAAACGTACTTACTTGGGTTTGGTTATGTTTGATTTTGTACAAGAAAATAGAAATAAAATGGTATTGAATAATTTAATAGTTAAAATCAATTGCAATTATGATCGACAGGTAATTAATCTAAAAATAATTATTTTACTTTACTTTTATTGACTTTCCGTTTTAATCCATCCAATACTTTGATTTGAAAAGAGGTACGTCAAAACTATTAAAATTACTTGCAAGTTTTATTGTAATTGCCGCCTCTAATTCTTATGTCGCTTGCAAACAAATCTTAGTAGGTAAATTTGAAATTCCCATATGTTGGCGCTGACGCGAGTGACACACAGTCGGCCGGGCGGCGGCAGCGCGTGGTACGAAGGGGCGCGACGGGGAATGCTCGCCAGTATTACTGTGCGCGTACGCTATTGGTTCCTCATTCTTCCCGCGCTTTGAAAAGCGATGTTTCCCAATGTACAGTCGCACACACAGCTTTCTTTGCACGACGCGCGACGATGATTTTAAAAAGGAAGGAAAGAAAAATTATTTATATCTATTGTTTTATGACTGAACTAGTGAACGAAAAGGTAAATAGAAGGTGAATGGGGAAAATTGTGCAGTAAAGTTAAATGTACTGAGGAAGAATACCGAAAAAATTACCATGTGGTCAACCTGATGACGGAAACATTTATCATTCGCATTGATGATGATGATTCTGATGAGTGATGATGAAGTAGCATCCAGTAACACCAATACACCATCGACATTTGGCTTCCATGTTCCATGTTCCAATGGTATAATGGACAGCGTGTCACCCTTAGCTTAAGTTTTCTTGTTACAAACTACTTTATTTTGATAGAAATAAAAATAATGCTCAAACAAACATTATCCATTTTGAATTTCAACCTCTTCCAAAGTTCTAAGTAGCTAGTAAAGTACCTATTATGATTCTACAATAAAACCATTAATTACTATTATAATATTATAAAACAACAGCCTAGTACCATGTAGTACTTTAGAACGCGACTGTACCCATGCGCAGACACACCCCCTCCACTATCGCTCAGCGTTCTTTTACGTGACGTTGAGTTTGGCTTCGACGCGGATATTGACCCTAGTCAGCTGATTTTATGGTTTATTTATTTTAAATTCCATTGCTGCTTTAATGTTTAAGTATTTTCATGTTTTATTTTAATGAAATTAACGTTTTATTTAACACGATGATTTATACTAACACGATGGAGCGTGAATAAAGCTAATAAAACGTTGTGAAAAGATGAATTTTTTTTCATCAGGATCGATTTTATATTTCACCCATCATCTAAGATATAGTTAGTACTGTCGTCTGTCTTCGTTTTCGGGAGCGTTTCAAAAATACCCTGTATATACTGTTTTTTAATTCGGAACTTTGATAGCGCGATTTAGGCTTTGATGTATTTCGCTTGTGGCGCGACGACAGCGCCGCCACATCACCCCCTGCTCAGACCGAAGGTCGATGGTGCAGTCTAGATGTCGACGAATGTGCAAGTGCCAGGGAATTGCCTTGTAGTCTGCGGTGAGTCGAGAAGAAGGCAAGTAATCTGCGAGAGTGCCGTGAAGCAGAGGCGAGCAGTAAGGCTCAGAGCTGTGCCGAACACTGTAGCGCAGAGAGTAGCTTGAAGGAACAGGAAGCATTATTATAGTGCTGCGATGAACCTTTGTAAAGCTAGATGGCTTGCAGGATGTGAAGACTGCAGACAATATCTGCTCGGGAGCGAATGAATGGGGTACTTGAGAACGATGACGAGGATTTGAAGTTGTAGTTTCCCGAAGGTTGTTGGTTGCGTTGTTCAGATCACGTCGGGGTCACCACTGTGGCCGGTGGAAGGAAAAGGGGAGATCTCCCGCCGGGCAAGGTGTTCTGCCCGGGGAGTGGCCAACGCTCCGAGTGGTAGTTCGGAGCTATAGTATATATACTGTTTTTTAATTCGGAACTTTGATAGCGCGATTTAGGCTTTGATGTATTTCGCTTGTAGCGCGACGACAGCGCCGCCACAACTGTATGACCCTCGCTGTGTCTCTGATCAGCTTTTCGTAAGAAGAGAATCTTCATGCGTTCATGCGTTCATGCATGTCACCTGATCTGCTATGTTCTGTGCAGTCGGAATCCATCTCCATTGATCGGGTGAGGTCTTCTCGGCTCACCGACTCGGGGAGCTACAAATGGAGTGTAACGCGCTGTGTCATTCCTTATCCAGTGGAGCGCCGTAGTAATATACGACCCTATCTGCTCTCACTCTGTGTTCGTCCTGTACGAATTCCGCGAGTCGCGCGCCTATCAAGTTCGCCTGCAACTCTAATCGCGGTATATTCTAAGTCTTAATCGGGGCGACTTTCGCCTTGGCCGGTACTAACGCAACCCTAACGCCAATATGCCGCGGATGCGAACTGTTATGTCCTGGGAAAACAATTAAAGTACTGGGACTCTTAGGTGTTAGGCGCGTCGCGATAAAGAATTCCCGCCTAATACTCATTTGGCTCCGTGAACCTCAGTGTTCATCACCACGGTCCTTGGGTAAGGTGCCAGCTGTCGACGGTAAGTCTTGGGTACATGTGCCTAAGCAATGCTAGGTTGCACTCGTGGTCGACGTTAAGCCTCCACTTTCGAGTGTGAGCCCGCATCACAACCCCTGCACTATCGGATCACCGGACAGTTTGACTCGCCACCAACATCAGACCTTGCATCACCATCATCATCACCACGTGTAAGGTCTTCTCACGGACAACGCAACGTGACTTCGAGGTAACGCCGTAATTTAAGACTTCCTGAGTCGTCGGACACTCAAAGCCACCGCTGCCATTGACGTCATCGCTGCACACGCCGCGCGCTGCAGTGTCGAATTAACTGACACGTTTTGGAAAACCGAGATGTTCGTGAGAATCTACATTTTGTGAGTAATTTTATAGAATATTAAATTAAAGTTTTCAAAAGTTATTAATTAAAGTGATTTTACAAGTGAAAGTGATTTAATCTAAAAAAGTAATCAATTGTAAGAGATTTATTTTAACATTAAGTCAACATTTTGTTTAACATATTTTGTCGTGTTCTGATGATCTGTACTGTATTTTTAAATATTCCCTATTAATTAATGCTCTCTAAAAAGGTAAAAGCTGAAGAAGTTAAGATTTCAAATTGTGACTCCTCAGATAGTTCACTGTCAGGACCAAATCCAACACAGAAAATATTAAATTAAAAATGTCGGAAAAAATCACACTTTCAGTCGTAACCAAATTTATTAAGTCCTACAACGGGGATCGCGAGTTACTGCCTAAAACGCAATTTCATTAGCAAACCAACAGAATGTTTTGTTTAAATATTATATTTAATAAAAAGCCCCTATGTTTTCTTATCGATACTGGTTCTACGATTTCTATTGTGAAATATTCTAGTTTATTAAATCAACCAGTTTTAGGGACTGATATAATTACATTGAAAGGTCTCAGTGATAATGACTCCACTTGCGCATCTCTCGGATCTATTAGGATTGATTTCGAATCCCAGATTTCTTCTAAGAGTAAGATAGCATTTAACTTTTATTTCATGCAATTGACGACAAAATTAATTTAAATTACGACGGTATCATAGGTAGTGATTTTATACAACATTTTAATGTAGATATACAGTACTCTATTAGTTCTCTTAATTTACAAGGTCATACAATACCTTTTATTTTAGTAAACCATTATACGTTATACCTCCACGGTCGGAGATGGTAATTGAGTGCCAAGTAGCCAATTTATTAGAAGTAGGTGATTGTAAAGAAGCCTTAGTATTAGATCAGAAAGTTTGCGAAGGCGTATTTTTGGCTAATTGTATTGTAAGGTTAAAGCCGAATAATAGAGTTAACGTTACCATCTTAAACACTGCGGAAAATGAAATCGAAAAACTAAATTACATATTTTCTGAAAATTCTAAAATTACGATCGACTTAATTAGTTCAGCAAAAATAAATTCCATTTTTAATGTGATTGAAGGTTCACTGCTATCGGTTTCAAATATACTAGACACAATTTTAAACTCTATTTTATTTGCAAAATCAAATATTCTCCATCCCTATGTCTTAACTCCTACTAAGTTATTTAAAGAGCTTTCTAATAGCAAAATGAGCAAAACTAGTGTGGAATTTTCCGTTTCCTTATCATTAGAAAATATACATACAATTATTGATCTAGCTGAATTAACTATTACTATAATAATAAGATAGTATTCGTTATAAGAATTCCTTTAATTAACCCTATTAAGTTTAGTGTTTATAAGATTTTACCACTACCTACACAACATGATAAGCATAACTTACAAACTTATGTTCTCATTCATCCTTCAAAGCTGTATGTAGCCCTTACAGATGATAGATTAAATTACGCATTGTTTGATAGCTTAAGTGAATGTAAAAACATTAATAATAAGTTTATGATATGTTTGTCACCTTCTGTTTTGTCCACAATTAATAATCCAACCTGTGAAACTCAACTTTTGACTGAAGTGATTTTGTCACTTCCAGAAATATGCGATTCGAAAATGATATATGACAATGTTAATTTATGGCAAAAACTTAGTGATGGAAGATTTATTTATGTTCAGTCTAAGCCGAATAAATTGACTATTAAATGTACAAATGATAATAAGATTGCGGATTATACCGTACAAGGCACTGGAATATTATCATTAAAAAATAATTGCGTTGCACATTACCAAACATTGCAATTTCACCCATCACATAATTATAAGGCTGTTCTGCCTAGCCAAATATCAATCGATTTTAACATAGTTGAAAATGATTGTTGCAAATACAATTTATTAAACCCCAGTTCTAATGTTCTAACCCCAATTACGCTAACAGATGTTGACTTAGAATCGTTAAAATTAGCGTCATATAAATTAGATAGTTTGAAGAATCAAATTCATCAAGCCGAGAATCAGCCCCATATTGTTAAATACGAGCGTTATTATTCAACGCTTACTTATATAGTAATTGCCAGTATTCTTAGTTATATACTATATAAGATATACAATAAATGCTTTTCAAATTGTTGTAAAAGTACATCTTGTTGCATCCAAATACATAATCAGTGTTATAATAAAAAATGTAATAAAAATGATACTAATGTCTATTGAACTAACGGATAACTTCTATTGAACTAACGGATATTTCAGACGAATCAATTGAATGCGACAAGAAATCGATTAGCAGTCTCCCAGAAATAGAGATTTATAAAAACAAGGACAAGGTTCAATTTAGGAAATTTAACAGAGGTTCTTCTATCCGGAATTTAAGCAATTATTAAATATTAAAACTTATTAATTACTTTTAAAAGTTATTTTAATATTTCTAATTATGTTTTAAGTTATCAATTAATAATAATTATTAATATTGTTAAATAACAATTAAAATTATGAATTTCTTTTCAATTATTATTTTAATATTTTTAAACATGTTTCTTAGTTATTATATACATATTACTTTACTTAATAACGTAACGATTAAAATTCATTAATTTTTAAAGTTTTTATATTCCTTATTATTATGTTTCTTAGTTATTAATTGAATAAGATTGTCAATTAAAATAAAGTATTAGCTTTTGCAATTGTATCTGTTAAAATTATTTTTATTGTTTAATGATTTTACTGTATTCGAGTTTTTTAATATTTTATTGTATCAACTTAGGATCTTAACTTTATTGTATCCTACGTTTATCTTAAAGGATAAGCCTCCGTCTTAAGGGTGAGATGTTATGAACCGATGTACAAGGTAGTAATTGCTATTGTAAGCATTACGTAAAATATATAAAAGTGATTTTTCAATTAATTCAAGCAGTCAAACTCTAACCTTTGTTAGTGTTACCTGCTGCCTCTTCGGGTAGTTCGTCGTCACATCCGACCTTTTTCATCCGCCACAAGTCCTGCAGCAGGATCTTCGCTGTGATGGTGAAGTAGCTGAGCAGTCCAAGCGTCACTTGGTCGGTGGTCGCTGGAGTATCTTCACTTCCTACGGCACCTTGTTCAGGGATGTGTTAAATGTTAGTGCGTCCTCTTCCTGGGCCATCTTTTGTCGCTCCTACCTCCTTGGGCTTGCGTGCCAGCAGCTTCTCTGGTTTATCCTCTAACAAGGCTGCATGGTTCGAGTTCCATCCTGCCAAGGTGAAGCCTGCCTTCTTGTGTACCTCGGTGACCTGCTTCGCCGTATCTAACGCTTCTTCTAACGTAGCGTAACTATCTAGGTAATCGTCCATATAATTGTTGTTTACGATAGCGTTAAGCGCTCGCGGATGTGATTCGGCGTGTGCACGCGCGTTATAGTCCCTAACGCTATGTGCAAGGAAAGGCGAACTCCTCGCTCCGAAAATCATCGACGTCATTATTCAATATTCTCGCGGCGGACTAGACTAGAACGTTCGCTTCCTCGCCACAAAAACAGTTGCGCGGGTTGGGCGCGGCGATCGATCTAAGCACGCAAAAACATATCACGGATATCCGCAGACACCGCTTTTTCGTTTTCCATAAACCGAAACAATATACCAGGTAGGTTCCGTAACAAGTCGGGGCTGTCGAGCAGGTAATCGTTTAGGAATTTGCCTGATGCACGAGCTGCTGCGTCGAACACTAACCTCATCTTCCCTGGCTTGTTCGGATTTTTGACAGCGAAGTGTGGCAGGTACCAACTCTTGGGATCCTCTTTCTCTGACCCGTTGGCTTCCTCGGCGTAGCCCTTCTCCAGGAGGTTGTTCATTTGCGTCGTATACGCATCTCTGAACTCCAGTGACTGATTCATCTTTCGCTCGATGATTCGGAGTCTTCGTGCTACCATCTCGTAACTAGGTGGCATCTTGACGTCGTCATCCCTCCATGGCAGTCCAACCTGGTACTGCTCGCCGACCTTCTTGACGGTGTGCTGGAATATGTCGACAGCGCGTTCCTCTTTCCGCCTTGGTCTGCTCTTGAGCGAGATACCGATGGAGTCGATCTCATACTGCCTCTTGAGAAGATCCTCATCTGGACTGGTGAACGTCTTGACGTCTTTCTCTATCCGCCCGTTAACTTTCGATATATGTAGCACTGTTTCACTATCTTGCTTACATATTACTCGCGGCGCGGTTTCTTGTAAGACCCGTCCTATTAACGTCCTAGCGGCAATGGGTTGCTTACGACGTCCTATTCGTAAATTACGCTTTATAATTAAATGCTAATAATCCGATCCTATTAACACTTTAGGTTTCGCGTCGTTAAAACACACTTCACTCGGTAAGCCACGTAAATGTTTCAACCGTAGACACTCCTTACCGACGGACTACGAACCTACTGTCAAATTACTTATCGTCCGAGCACTAACTACGTACGTATCGTTTCTCGTCCTACCACATATCCCTGTTTTCACTACGCGGCTATTAGCCTCACGTTGGCTATTCGATACGCCTCGGATGTTAAATGGCTTCGTCGGTCCTTCCGCACCTAATTCACGGGCTAAGTCGTCATCAATCAGCGAGATTGTGGACCCTTCATCGAGGAGCGCGAAGGTCTCTATCTCCTTGCCTCGCGGCCCGCGCATTATAATAGGACACACTTTCAATAACACTGTCTCACTGTTAGCCGTATTAGACGCGACGAGCACTGTTTCACCGGGATTTGCAGATGCTTCCGGTGTCTGAGTCGTCCGGGCGTGAAGTAACGCGTGGTGAGGGGCGGTGCAGCCGTCGACGCCGCATTTCTTGGCCTTGCATCTTAGGCGCCGATGCTTGCTGCTTAGACACTTGAAGCACACTCCCTCTTCCTTCACCCACTTCCGCCGGTTATCCACGTCCATCTGCACCAGTTTTCTACACTTATTTACCACATGTTCACCACCACAACACAAACACTTAACACTTTCACTGTCCTCTTGGGTGGTGAATGTTCTTACGTCGCGGGCCCTATCCTCTACGCGGCGTGTGACTATTACTCGTTTCGACGGCGACGCTTCCTTCCTAACGAGCGCTTTCCTAGTCAGCGCGGCGGACGCGTGGCGTGACTTAACGCACGGTCAGCCTCTCTCATCATAAACCGTGATAGCGTGACGATATCCGGTTTGTCGGCACTTCCGTAGTGCTCCGCTTAATCGCACCAACGCGACCGTAAGTGAGGACTCAACTTGCTAGTGACCTCTCTTGTTAGTATAGGATTCTGTAAATATCCTTCACCGTCGACGTTTTTCATAATACAGACGATATTCTGTAACCTAATTGCGAACGCGTTAACTCCTGAGCGGTACGACCCGGGCGCGGAAGGCGTCTGAAATCTTCTAACGCACGATCTATTATATCTTCCGGGCGGCCGAAACACTGCTCCAGTGTGCGCATAATGGGCGAGGGCGCGTGTGTTGACGATAGGTAGTCTGAGGGGGACGCGGGGGCTTCCTCGAAGATTCCCACCGGCTTTTCGTCGTCGTTCCTGGTCTTCTGGCTTCTTGTTTTACGCATACTGTCCCAAGTTGCGGCTTCCGATCGTCTTCAAATAGACGCACGTATGGGTTGCCGTTCCCGCCACAAGTGGCGTTACCAGTAGATTACCGTTTGGCACCGTTAGATGGTAATCAACTGGCCGCGTAAACGCGATAAGAAACAGGAATTTAATGACGTTCTGACGTGACGTTGACGAAGACAGACTATTGTTAGAAACGGAGATTTGATTGACCGACGATCTTGACCGATGATCTTCTATAATGATCTTCTCTCTTCTGTATGATCTTCTCTTCAACCTGGCGACCAAACAATTGATAGGGACAAGTTCGATGGTGCGATGATAAGGCAGAGCAAGTAAACTATATGTATTTTATTTCTTAAAGAGATAAAAATAAAACTACAAACAAAAAGTTTGTGATTTTTCAATCTAGTTTTCAGGTTTTGAGGTATACCTGACGAGAAGATGTGTCGTAATTTCCCGAACGCTGCCCAGCCGAGTTGAACCCCTCGATTGACTTCTCGGTCGAAGTTGGACTTACCTAGACGGACTATTTGTCCCAGGTAAACATACTCGTCAACAACTTCGAGCTTAGTGCTCCCAACAACTACTGGCATATGTGTGACATGGACATTAAACATGATCTTTGTTTTGTCCATGTTCATCTTAAGACCTATCCGTTGGGAGACACTATTGAGGTCATTGAGCATAGTGCTTAGGTCCTCCAGCGATTCTACCATAAGGACTATATCGTCGGGAAATCGAAGGTGAGTGATGTACTCGCCATTGATGTTAATACCGTATCCTTTTCAGTCCAGTAGCTTGAAAACGTCACCCTATCTTACACCTCTCTGCAGTTGGATAGGTTTCGTACTCTGGTTCTGTTCTCGGATAGCCATCATAGCCCTACTGTACAAACACTTCAGCACTTCGATATACCGACAGTCAACTTGGCACCGCTGAAGGGACTGTAGCACCACCCAAATTTCGACGGAATCAAAGGCTTTCTCATAGTCCACATACGCAAGGCAAAGTGGCAGATTGTACTTTTCTGTCTTCTGTACAATTTGCCGAAGGGTATGTATGTGGTCCACGGTACTAAAGCCTCTTCGGCAACCGGCTTGTTCGGGACGCTGAAAGTCGTCGAGTCTGCGTGCGAGACGATTCGTAATGACAGCACGTAGACGCGGCTCAGAAGGGAAATCGGTCTGTAGTTTTTCAAGAGAGCGTTGTCGCCTTTCTTGAAGAACAAGACCACCACACTTCTGCTCCACACCTCCGGAGTAGTGCCACCATGGAGGACGGAATTAAAGAGCTTCTGAAGGACTTCAAGTACCGGTTTTCCACCCGCTTTCAGAAGCTCCGCTGTAATTTCATCCTCACCTGAGGCCTTGTTTTTAAGATGCTGGAGAGCCATTCTAATCTCGCTCAGACTGACGTCCGGGATATCATCGGAATAGTGTCGGATAAGACTCGCTCTTGGATCGTTACTCACACTTTCGTGTGGCTCCAACGATGACGTGTACAGCTGCCCATAGAACCTCTCAATCTCACTCAAAATCTCAGGTGTCCCGGAAACGATGCTGCCACACTCGGTCTTCCGCTTTGACAGTTGGCTCTTTCTGGCAGACAGATCTCTGGCAAAGACTTTAGAGCCTTGGTTCCGCTCGATCGCTTCTTCAATACAAGCTGTATTGTAGTTGCATAAGTCACGCCGCATTCATTTGGAGATCTGTCTATTCAGTTGCCTGTATGCTGTCAAATCTGTTGAAGACTGCAGCTTCATTTCCCATCCAACAGCCATGAGATTAAGAGTGTGATCGGAGAGTTTTTGTGTTCTTCTGCGGCGGCTCTTGCAGAACTTAGCTCCGACCGCATGGACAGTTTCCACGTGCTTATCATTTATATCGTCCACTTCATTGCAGTCTTCTAGGCACAGAAAACCGTTTTGTAACTCGAGCTGAAAGGTTTCGGGACTTTGGATTAGAGCACGAGGGGGACGGAGCGTTGACTTCATTACATAAATATAACATTCATTACATTTAACATAAAAAAATGTTATGAGACTGACGTAGATTGCCTTAAATCAGAAATATTATCACTTACTAACTCCCTTCAAACTGTGTACAATAAATATAAATCAGCCCAAAACGAAATAAAAGAACACATACTGGCTATGGATAATCTGGTAAAGACATGTAAATATAATGAGGAGCGTTTTGACTCCTTAGTTAAACATCAATGTGAGTGTCAGCATTCAATACCAGCTTCTTCAGAGTCGGTGTGTGCTGATAATATTATACCACCACCAAAACTCTATGACAGTGCCATAGCAGAGGAGCTTAAAATAAAAAATAACTCAAATATTAACAAAAATAATATAATTGTGTATAGCGATGACATGGGAAAAAATCTAGGCATAACTTTAAATAACTCTTTAAAGGGACAAAAAATTACAAATTGCTGCATGCCTGGAGCATCTTTTAGTGACATCCTAAATAAAATTATAGTTACTAAATTTTGCCCAAATAGTACAATAATAATTTTTGTTGGTAGAAGAGGCAGTGTAAACAACAAAGAGTTATTAAGATATATTGAACAACTTAATAACTTAAATGTACACAAAATTGTCTTGTTCACACTGCCTTACAAACAGGGATTGCCACAAGAAAATAATCTAAGACATAATTTAAATATACAAATGAATAATTTAATATGTAACAATAATTTAAATTTGACATATAATTGTAATGATAATAATGACAAATTTCATTTAATTGACATAAATAATTTGATAAAAAAGTTTTGGACAAAAGATAGGTATTACCCATAGACTTAGAATATACTAGCGTATAGACCACCTGACAGCCCGAAAACGCGTGACCAATTTTGATTTGTCATTGTGTGCGTTAGCTAGTGATGTGTATTTTACGTAAAAGGACTATCGAAAATGATTGTTAAGGAAGCGGTAAAAAGATTATAAAAAATTGTTTAGTGCATGAAGTTGAATAACTTCAAAAATTAACTGAATTTTACCATGATAGTTCTAAAATAATTAAAAAAATATTCATATAACATGTTCCTGGGAATAAGCTGAACCTACCTGCCTTTTGTTGGATTTTAATTCAAATGTATAAAATCCCAGGTGACTTTACCGAAAAACCTAAAAAAACTCACCAATAATCAGATCAGAATGTTGTATTTTCGAGCTATGATCTTTGGAGAAAAATATATACTGTCGTGGGCAGTTTCCCCGGAATTTATTTTTTAACATATTGTTAATATAAATAGGTAGATACTTAACTAAGTAAATACCTATTTATATTTTATATATTTTATAAAATGTTTCGATGGGGAAACAAAAACGGGGACACGGAGTACAACATAATGGCTGCTTTATTTTTCATATAAGTATTACTTGTGATAATTACAAACATTTAATAATTAATTATTAAATAGATTATAGAAGTTTATTTTAACATTCGACTTAAGTATGAATGTAAACTTAATAATTTAAGGAAGGAAACTTATAGGAATGAGTTAAATAAGATTGCTCTGTTTAAAGGTCTGTTAATACGTGGTAGAGCCATGCTGCAGCTATATTAATAGTATAGTTGTAGCACGAATGGGTCGGCTCGACCGGGGAAGGACCACGCTCTCACAGAATACCAGCGTAAAATAGCAGCTTAATGCTGCTGTGTTTCGTATGGTGAGTGTAGAGAACCGGAGACCCTTTTTACTGGAAAAGAGGCATTCTATCTTAATCCTCACGGCTGACAACGCATCTGCATTTAAATTCGCAAACGAAGATAGATGTAGATGTCTATGGGCCACAGCAACCACTTACCATCAGGTGGACTGTGTGCTCGTTTGTCACCCTTATTCTATAAAAAAAAAAGGCCAATATGTTTATGAGGCTTCATCATGCTTCATGTTTATATTCTTTCATCTGTCCCTGAAAAGTATAAAGTAATAATAAACTTATTATCATTTTAGCTGCATGAATTTTAAAAACATAATGATCTTAACACAGTAAAGTGCACTAAGTGTCTGAGGATACAGAGGCACTCTCTATTCTCTCAATCTCGGTATGTTAAGAAAATGGTCACTCATTCATGGACTGACCGCGGCAAGTGCAACTTAATTTCGCAGATTTATTGATCTGCGCAGCTATTACTTAACCACGAGTTCCTCTTCTCTACGAATAACGCTGTAGGGGATGAACCACGCTATTTAAGCCCTCGCGACAATGTCGTCGGCCATCAAGCATGAATCGGGCATTGACCGTTGTAAGTATCAAATACTATGGAATTTATACTATCACGTCTCATGCGCGGTAGTCTAGTAGCGCTTGAGGAGCATTACTAAATATCTATACCTAACTACGCTAAAAGTTTTATCGTTATGATTTGGGAATATAATCCGAAGTTCCGAAGCTCCGCTCAACCCCGTGGGGAAAATAGCATGATGCTATGAATATTGTACTAGTGTGACCGTGAGGCTGTGCGGTTGGTTAAGCAAGGTTATACATTTATTTTGGTTGATAAATAGATACATAGTTGGGTTCATAATGGCTTAAAGAGGATAATCTCAAGATTTTTTTGTCTTTAATGTACTACAGTTTTATAATGTATGAAAATCTGTCTCTATATTTATCTAAAGTTTTGAAAGTTATATTGTTGAAGTCTTATTATAACAATATTTTACTTACTGGTACAAATAATGTAGAAATGACTCCTTTTAATAAAATTGTTTTTATTCTACTTTTTCTTTTATACTTCTCAAGAAAATGTTTGCTGCCAATTGTTGAGTTCTTCTTTGCATTCCAACCAACCCGTCCAATGAACCTTAACCACTTTTTCTAATTTTAGAATCCGGAGGGAATCTGTTTGAAAAACGGCAAAATAAAATTACATTTTAGAACGCAAACCGAGGATTTATTTTCTTGTTGTGTAGGCAAGTCTATCGATTCATTATAAACATTCAAGATAAATATCGACATTAATTTTGATATAGTTGAGTCAATCCCTAGCGTACATGTAAAATATTTTGTATAAAAATGTATTTACCAAATTCATGCAAATTATCAACAACGTGACTTTTTCTTTGCAAAATATCAAAATTAACAAAATAATTGAATATATTCTATATTTTAAACAGTATGTAACATAAATTTTAACCAAAAATAAACGCGTCATAACATTGACGACGTCTTGAGAATTTACCTGTGATATGTGAAATTATCAGGATTATTTCTATTATTAACAGCACAGTCAGTCACGGAACAATTAACCATTTTGGAAAAAGTTACTTACTAAAATAACCACTATTATACTTTAAAAAATTACAAAATATCTCGGAGCTATTTCTTGCGTGCCGAATTGTGCCGACCTGTCATTCAAAATCGGTTACAGAGTCATGAGATTTGGTATCCTTTTCTATCTTGCATTATTGCCATAAGGAATTTTCTTCTTCCTTGCACACTATGTTGGTCTATACGCTAGTATATTCTAAGTCTATGGTATTACCTATCCAAATATAATTTAAGACTGGTAGCAAATGTGCTATCTTATTATTTACTTTTTAACTCAGCCAAGTTTTTGGCTACCAAGACTGCTTTTATTGAGCATGATAATCATTTGACATTTAATTTGGAATCAGTTCCAACTAATTTAAATTAGTAAATGCGACAATAGAGGCAATCTCTAGCAATAATAAAAGTTTAATTAATTTTGAATGCAGCCCACAAATAAGTAATAAAAATTGTTTACACCTGGTACATCAAAATATACAAGGCATGATGGGCAAAGAATTGGAAGTTGAATTGTTTTTTAAATAGTAACAATATACATATCCTTTGTATTACTGAACATTGGCTAAAAGATTATAATTTCATGTTTAATTTCAGAAATCACCAGGTGGTCAGTTCCTTCAATAGAGAAAAAAGTTTACGTGGTGGCTCCTTAATATTAGCAGATAAATCATTATTATATAAAGAACGTAAGGATATTGTGAGCCTCTCTGTTGAGCGAACTGTAGAAATGGCTTGTGTCGAGCTCGAGCACCTCATTGTTGTAAGTGCTTATAGACCCCCATGTGCTACTTATGACTATTTTGAAAGGATTGTGGAAGAAGTTTTGCTCAAACTTAGTAAACAGAACAAGTCTGTTGTAATATTTGGAGACTTTAACATCAATCTCTTTGAAACTTCTTCCATTAGTATTAAGTTTAGCTCATTGTTTAAATCGTATAATCTTGTTAATATATTCTTAGAACCAACACGTATTGCTGGGCCTAGTGCGACCTGTATAGATAACATTTTTACAGATGTTAAGCCCTTGCATAAATCAATTATTCAAAATTTAAGTTCAGATCACTGTGGACAGTTGGTATCATTGCCTTACATACACAAAAAACAGAAAAATAAGAAAGTTGTGTTTGTTCCAATAAATGACCATCGCTTAGAGAGGTTTAGAAGTAATATAATAAAAAGAATTCCATCACTTTCATTTAAAAATAGTGCTAATTATTTGTATGGTATGTTATTTAAAATTATAACTTGTGAATTTAGTAGAATATTTACTTCTAAAACTTTCTCTTTTAACAGTCGCAAATCATTTAATGAATGGGCGACAGTAGGAATTTATAAAAGTAGGCGAAAGTTATACGAGCTTTATAATGAAAGATCATATAATACTAGTGTTATATTTGGAGATTATGTAAAAACATATTCTAAAATATTTAAAAAAGTGTGCTCCACAGCTAAGGCTTTACATTTAAGTAACAAAATTAAAACTGCATCTAACACAATTAAAATGACCTGGAGAATAATAAATAGTGAAACGGGCAAGGTCAAACCGCGCAACTCAGATTTCCAATTGAATATTAACAATAATTTAACTCGATCTGATCAAGAAGTAGCTATGGCTTTTGAGGAACATTTTACTGGTGTTCCTTTTTTGACAACAAAATCATTAAATTCTTCTCCTACTGTCGCCGAATCATTGCTTAAACAAAATGTAAAGGCTTGTTCAAATACTTTTAAATTCCATAGAGTATTGCCAAAAGATATCGTTAAATATTTTAAAACCATTGATGGTAAGAAAACGGCAGACTTATGGGGGGTTTCCGTTAAAGTTATTTTATCTATAATAGATATAATAGCACCTTATCTAGCCACTATATTTAATACAAGCGTCGAATCTGGTGTGTTTCCTGATTTAATGAAACATAGTAAAGTCATACCTTTATTTAAATCTGGTAGTACATTAGACCCCGCCAATTTTAGACCGATTTCTATACTACCAACATTTAGTAAAATTTTTGAAAAAATAATTTTAGATCAGCTCTTAAGTTTCTTTAATATTAATAAATTGGTACATAAAAATCAATTCGGTTTTACAAGGGGTCGCTCGACAACTGACGCTGGAGTTGAGCTTATTAAACATATTTTTTGTGTATGGGAGAATTCGGAGGATGCTTTGGGTATATTTTGTGACCTTTCCAAGGACTTCGACTGTGTTCACCATGAGACATTAATCAGGAAGCTACAGTACTATGGTGTCAAGAACACAGCGCTTAAACTTATTATCTCATATTTAGGTAATAGAATGCAGAAAGTTATTATCAATGGTAAAAGTTCTTCCGGGTCACCTGTACTAATGGGTGTCCCTCAGGGCTCGATTCTCGGACCATGTCTATTTCTGGTATATATTAATGACTTACCTTCCCTTGTAGGGGATAATCATGATATAGTATTATTTGCTGATGATACTTCCTTGATTTTTAAACTTAAACGTCAATCATTTAAATGTGACGAAGTGAATAATGCTATATCAAAATTAGTGCATTGGTTTAACGTTAATAATCTACATTTAAACGGAAATAAAACTAAATGTATTAAATTTACAACAACGAATGTTAAAAATCTGGGTACCAATGTGTTTTTAAATGGGGAAGAACTGAGCCCTGTTGAATCCACTGTTTTCTTGGCATCACTCGACGCAAAGCTTCAGTGGGGCCCCATATATCCAAACTAGCAAGCAGACTAAGTTCTGCAGCCTATGCTGTAAAAAAGATTAGAGGTCTCACTAGTGTCGAGACAGCTAGACTAGTTTATTTCAGTTATTTCCATAGCATAATGTCTTATGGGATTTTGCTATGGGGAAATGCGGCTGATTCAGAAACTATTTTTGTTTTACAGAAGAGGGCCATTAGAGCTATTTACAACCTAAATCCGAGAGAGTCTCTTAGAGATAAATTTAAAGAAATAATTATATTAACTTTGGCCTCTCAGTATATCTACGAAAATTTAATGTATGTTCACAAAAACAAAGGTAGTTTTAGTAAAAAAAGTGATATACATTCTGTAAACACTAGGAACAAGCACAAGCTAGTGATACCAGTTTCTCGACTCCACAGAGTCAGTAATTCATTCTTGGGGCAATGTATACGCTATTACAACAAGGTCCCGGAAAGTGTACAGGCTCTCTCTATTACCAAGTTTACACACAGAGGTTTTTTTTCGAACCAGTGGTAAAGTAAAAAATGACTTTCAATAAGAATTACACATGTAATCTATATTGAATAAAAAATTATTCTATTCTATTCTATGCATCTTTTACCGCACGGGATTGCTCAGAGGAATTGTTCGGATTAATTCCAGCTGCTGAATTCCATCATCGTTCACTGCGACATAACTAGAAATTCCATCTTCATCATCTCAATGGCTGGCGGTCCACTACTGTGCGATTTACGCGGAATTTTCTGTTTCGCACGACCAAACTGTGGAATTTACTGTCACCAGCGGTTTTCCCAGATCGATACGACAAACTTATATCCATAAAGGAAAAGGACACGCGTTATTTTTATCTAAAACAACATGCAAGGAGTAATTAATAACATCAAGCAAGCAATGCATTGAATGCATGAATCGGAAATAATGACAATTACGTTGAATGGAATACTATAACGCGTGCAAGCAACCAGTGCATTGCTACAATTGTCTAATATAGACTTTACTACAGGATACACCCGTTATGAATCATTATATGGTTTCCAAACAATGCGATATTCATTTTCAGATATAAAAGAAAAGGAAAAGCCAAAGATCTGACAGGTTGTCATGAATATCAGCAACATATTTCAAGACGATGCAAGCGAAACACAAAGTACGACCATTTTAGCGGTTCTAGTACACTTGACGAATATGTTGAAAAATAAACACCTGGTAAACAGTTTGAAATTGAGGTGTTTGTTGTCATTATTAATAACTTACTATATGCTTTAGATAAACGTATGAAAGCATATCAAAATCTAACTAGTGTTTATGGAATATTTCGACAGTTAAAATATATTACAACAGAAGAGATTTTGAAAAAAAAACTCCAATTATGGTCAGTGCTTATGCCAATGGTTTGGAAATCATCATAGACGGTGAATCAGTACAGTTTGCTGAGTTTGCCGAACTGTGAAAAACGAATCTCTGGAAATTAGAGATGGGCCGAATATTCGGTTCATATTCGGTATTCGGCATATTCGGCAGCTTTACCGAACATTCGTATTCGACCGAAGATTCGGCTAAATCACCGAAAATTCGTTAAAGTGGTACACAAAGTGTCCACTGTATTGAAATGTACGAACATGTTTGTCCACATGTCAGATGTAGCCGATAGACATCTGACATGTTAGATTAGAATAGGCCTTTGATAGCTCACCTTGGCTAGTGCTTTTCAATTTTTCATACAGTTGTGGAATCACTGTTTCACCTATATATTTTCGGCTCGGTATTTGGTATTTGGGCTTTATATTTTATATAAATACAAAGGTACTCTGTAATTCTAAATTGCCAGGACAATCTCACCTCTGACATTTAGTATTTGTCAGAGTCTAACAGGGCATGTATTAATCTACTGTACCTACTATGAAACACCAACAAGAAATGTAAACCACTGACCTCTATATATACAAGATGTAAACTATATGAAAAATAAACGCATTGAGTATTTAACTGTTTTTTACCACTTTATACTTAAGAATAGCAGCATAGCAAATCAAGGGCCCCTCGATAGAATTTGCTACTGGCCCGCGCTTGCTTAATCCGGCACTGGCTAGGAGTAATTTACAACAATGGTAAAATGGCAAATTTGAACTTACTACTTTCGTTTGCAGTCTGCACCCTTAACTATTAGGCTACTGTCAATTAGCTTCAAATAAGTTCCAGACGGGTTTGGATATCTAACAATTAGATTATTTTATTTCATATGAATGTGAGCAGCAGCATTCTCCTTATAACAGAATCAGGCCAGAATAATTAAAAAATCAGCAGCTGCCAACCCGCCTAGACTCGTGCAACTACGGAAAATAATAAAATCAGAAATGATACTTAAAATATATAAAACATATATTCAACCAATTTTTGAATAAGCCTTCCAAATTATATTGAGTTACTGGAGAGGTTCAATGCAGATATTCAAAAGTTCCTAGAGGAGTGAAAACATACCATATGAGGAAAGTTTGAAAACACTTAAACTTACAACTCTGAAAGATCACAGAGAATGAAGAGACTTGATTGAAACATATAAAATAATACATGGACATTATGATCTAGAAAATTTTGACAAACTATTATTCCAGTACTCAAACAACACACATCTTAACTCACATCTTAGATCCGTGTCACAAAATTACTCATCTATTTTAGCCAGAGTGGTTGAAGTATGGAATAAGTTGCAATCAAAAGTGATATCATCACAAACCAAAGACCAAATTTAAGAACAGATTGGATAAACAAATAAAATAAAACAACTATATTTGAAACCAGAATACATGCTTATATCAAATATCTTATATCAAATTATTTAGCAAATTAGTTGTTTCAACTGCTGGCCTGTTGTTTCAACTGCAGGGTGATTTAGGACAGAGACATGCAAAATGTTTTTTAAAAGTATTACAATTCAAAATGCAATTGATTAGTTATTTTTTTTAATTTCAAATAAAAACAAAATGGTTTTCAATGAAAGTATTTTAATACAAAATACAAAATATGTATTTTCAAAGTAGGTTTTCAAATAAAATACCATATTTCACTGATTTTGACACTAGGTCTATGGTTCAAATCATAGACTTAGAATATACATATTCTAAGTCTATGGTTGAAATATATAAGAGTCGTTCAACAGGTGCAGAACTTGGTAATTATATTTATAAAAGAGTTTTTGAATATGTGCAATGTATGACTTTTTTCTTTCATAGATCACATAATTTTGTCATTGGTTGTTTTTTTACATTGACAAATACACAGAAACAGTTCCAAGCCAAGGTTCCAAACAGGGATCCAAGCTTGAGTTCCAAGAGTTTGAATTTTATTTGCAATGTTGGCAATTTTGTTGTTGTCCCCAACATTTAGAATGGTTAGTGTTCATATATAAAGTAATTTTCTATTAAGGATGAAACATATGACATATGAATTAAAAATTTTACAAATATTTATATTGATTTATATAAAGTATTTGAAATAAAATAGAAAATAGATTTTGTAAAAAAAGGATTTCAACTGCAAAATAAAAATAGATATTTTGTATTTGCATTTTAAATATATATGTATATTTTCAATAATTCACATCTCTGACTAAGGAGTACACAGTCCACCTGATGGTAAGTGAATGTTGTGGCCCATAGACATCTACATTTATCCCCAATTAAGAATCAAAATATAGATGCATTATCGCCCCTGAGAACCATGATGGAACGCCTCACCACCAGTATATACTCCCGTTCTCTACACTCACCATATGAAACAGAATTAAGCTACTATTTTACGCTGGTATTCTGTGAGAGCGTGGTACCACCCCCATCGAGCCGACCCATCAACATAGCTGCTGCAAGACTCTTCAACATATAAAATAATGATAATAATGTCCTACAGATAGAATTTGGTCACAGCTGAGACTTTTTTTAAATTTTATTTTCAGATTATTCCCTCTTCTGATTTCTCAGTCTGATAGGAATATGAGAAATATGAGTGAGGGAATTTCTGTGTCTGTAAGCACATGTTCACATTAATCTCCCACTTTAATATTCCAATAGAACGGCTTTAAATGGGTGAAACACCAAACTAGGGTGGATGTTAATTTATGTATTTTGTTATAGAACAGACACCGTGAACAAAATCTATGCAGCAGTGTAGGTCCCGTGGAAGGAGGCACAGACTCAGTAAGTTTGAGCCCGCGGGCTCTAACACGTGTTGCAAGCAACTATCAACTAAGTCTCGGTGTCTCTTCTAGTATATAGTACATATTTATTTATCTATGGTACATATTACTTCAAGGCTCGTCTTTTATATACGGGATCCGCAGTAGACTTTTCAATTTTTTTTTGTACACAGTACTTATTATCTTGATCAATCTCACGAAGTTTCAGGCTTAGGAAACAATCACTTTCTGAAATAAAAAATATTAAACATTGCTAAATCAACCTTATATTTTGTTAAATGAAACTAAGTTTTACGGATTATATCGCGTTTAATTTTAACTTTTTAATTCCCGACGTTTCGTTAAATTTTGTACTATTTTATTGTTTTTGACCTAATTTTGACAGCAGGTGTTGCTATTTTAGGGAGTTTTAATAATGCGTTTTTATTTTGCAAATAAGAAGTTGATGCGCACTTTTTTTAAATCGCATAATTTTTTGTTATTTTATTCGGGTTGAACAATTTCATAGTGATTTGGGCTTTTGTTAGGTTCGAAGGGGATGGCGGGGTCTAGTGAGCGAGCGAAGCGAGTGAACCCCCGTCATCCCCTTCGTGTTAGGTTACTGTAAACCCTGCAAACGGAAATAGGAGCCCCGCGAATCGGGGCCACGTTGAGTAGCATAGTGGGAGGCCCCTATCCCTCCCCCAATAAATCAGGTTAATAATATAAAAAACATTACGAAAACTATTCCCATGCGGGGGGTGGATATCCACCGCTTCCCCTCCCCTCCCCACCTAGAATATACATATATTTACATCCCTTATAAAGTCCTTCCGTCTGTGACTTTATATAACGCTGCACTTTAGCTTAGCCCCGATCTATCGCATTTTATATCAGGCAAGTTATAATGTATTTCTCCAGCGATAACAACAAACGATGCAACTTCAATTTGCAACATTAAGAAGTATTATTAAACTTACAAAACTGTTCGTCAATGTTTTATACAAATTTTGGACGCCAGTCTTCTTTAGTACAACCATGTGTACATTAACGTTTAAACAAATTCTACAAATTTCACTAAAGGCCATTCCTTTTTCACGTAGCTTTAATATAATATAATTGAATTATTTTTTCATCAATAGCACAGAACACAATTACTCTCAACCAAGAGAAGAACGCCAAATTCATACTAAAAAAAAAGGAAACACGTGTTTATGAGTGTATACTAAAAGCACCACGGTGGGCGCCCATATAAAACTTTTTTAGCGGGAATTTCAAACCTTGTACTCTGTAACTTTTAAACTTTTTGTTTCAATAAGGCAAATTTGAGTAATTTTGGCTCGAGCCTCACAAACCTATTGGGTGAATTCCCATACATTTGAGAGGTTGCACCAAAATTACTCGAATTTACTTTAGAGGAGTATGTGGGATAAAATAAAACTAAAAATAGGTATAGTTATGTAATTTTATTTTTTGGAAGAGATTGTTTTATACACTATATATTATTATTGATGTTTTTATTGCTTTTGCAGATATTATTTCCACGCGTAATATTGATTTATAACATATGTTATCGTGAGAGTTATTCTTCACAGAACATTAACGTAAATTTAAATCAGCAAAATTCTCATGGTGAAAACGTAACTCAGCCCAAATACATGGTCTGAAACAGATAAAAATCGAGTTAATATATCCGTAATAGTAGTAATAATCCTACAAATAACGATCAATAAATTCAAAATGGTTAAAGACTTACAATAATATTGTCATAAGTTTTTCTTCCTCTATTGTAGGACACCTGCAGAAAGTGATCAGATGATTTCGTGCTTTTATTTGCACAACGCTTAATTTACTTTCGATTCTGATCACACATCATGCATAAATTTTTTAAATAATAAATTAATTTGTAGTCAATATATCATACAAAGTTACAAAGTCAACATTTCACAAATAATCTTTACATTACAATCGCGAAGAAATGCCTACAAACGAAAATGAAGTATTCTGAACCGATAATAACTGAATAGCAAAACGCAATAATAAATATTAAAATCTAAACCTATTAAATAAATTTGAATCCATTTCAAAAAATATTTTCTTCTATCAATTCATGGCTTCTTTTGATAGATTTCAGCGAATATTTAATAATTTAATTTTAATCAATTAATAGGTAAATTAATTGTTCAAATCTCAGAGTAATATGTATGTAATTATACTTTAAAGAGCAAATCAAAAAAGTTTAACACAAAATTTTAAAATTTTATTTTCTTCCGATATAATACGAATTTTTGTATCTAATTTTTAAAATGGCAATCTAAAACAACATGAAGGAAAGAAACAGCGATATTTTTTCTCGCTTTATTTTTACAAGCCCAACACAAATATTGACAAAATATGTGCAGATTTCTCAGCTTTCATACAAAGTTGTGTCACCCTGATCAATACACCGGAGTTTTCATTTTTTTTATAACTGGCTTTATGGCTCTGGGTTCTAGCTCTTCTGAGCCTGAAATTACGATGTATAGTTATCCTTCATAGTACACTGCTTCACAATATGATGATGCGTCACATTGTGCAGCCCTTTGGAGATTTTGACGGCAAATTGAGCCAGCAGACAGCTGACAGTTGGCAATGGTACAAGGCGCCTAAGCAGACAGACACCTTATTTTGAGAATCACATCACAATCAGAGCACTTGTTTCACCGTTTCCACTAATAGTTCACATGCGCAGACACTTAATACACAAAATCGTGCCACTTTTACATATCAAAATCCACTTCAAACCATTATTTAAACAATAATACAGGAGCAGCAAACCGCCGCCGGTCAAGTTCCCGCCAAAACTCCTCCGGAGTTTTCAAAAATAATATGACACACAGAGTACGTTTATAGGTGTATATTGCTAATATGACAGGCAATGAGGCAATCATTATCACAGAGCAAAGTACCAAATCGCCTGGTATATAGTGTATTGTCTATGCACTATTCATATTATATTCTTATTATATAGTTTGTGGCACTGACCCATAGACTTAGAATATACTAGCGCATAGACGACCTGACAGCCCGAAAACGCGTTACTAATTTTGATTTGTCATTTGGTGTGCGTTAGCTAGTGATGTACAATTTACTTACAAGAACTATCGAAAAATGATTGTTAAGGAAGCGGTAAAAAGATTTAAAAAAATTGTTCAGTGCACGAAATTGAATAACTTCAAAAATTTACTGAATTTTTACCATGATAGTTCTAAAATAATTTAAAAAAAGTGTGTGTGTGTACTTATGTACGCACGTAGGAAGTTATAGTTCTTTAGCGTAGCAAAACAAAAAACTTGAGAGACAATTACCCACTGAAGTTGTTGCTTTGAGGTGTCAGCGTCGGTGTGCGCGCGCATCGTAAAAATTCACTCTCATCATTTTTCCCACACGCCCCAAAAGAAGTATAACAAAAATATTCATATAACATGTTCCTGGGAATAACTTAAACCTACCTGCCTTTTGTTGGATTTTGATTCAAATGTATAAAATCCCAGGTGACTCTACCGATAAATTTAAAAAAAAAAACTCCCCAAAAATCAGATCGGAAAGTTGTATTTTCGAGCTATGATCTTTAGAGAAAAATATTTACTGCCATGGACAGTTTCCCCGGAATTTCTTTTTTAACATATTGTTAATATAAATAGGTAGTTAATAAACTAAGTATATTATACCTATCCATATTTTATATATTTTATAAAATGTTTTGATAGGAAAATAAAAAACGGGGACACGGAGTACATAATAACTCCTTTATTTTTCATATAAGTATTACTTTTGATAATTACAAACATTTAATAATTAATAATTAAATACATTACAGAAGTTTATTTTAACATTCGACTTAAATATGAATGTAAACTTAATAATTTAAATAAGGAAACTTGTAGGAATCAGTTAAATAAGATTGCTCTGTTTAAAGGCCAATATATTTATGAGGCTTCATCATGCTTCATGTTTATATTCTTTTAACTGTCCCTGATAAGTATAAAGTAATTATAAACTTATTATTATTTTTGCTGCATGAATTTAAAAAACATAATGATCGTAGGTAAGGTGCACCAAGTGTCTGAGGATACAGATGCACTCTCTATTCTCGCAATCTCGGTATGTTAAGAAAATGGACACTCATTCATGGACTGACCGCGGCATGTGCAACTTAATCTCGCAGATCTATTGATCCGCGCAGCTATTACTTAACTACGAGTTCCTCTTCTCTATGACTAACGCTGTAGGCGATGAACCACGCTATTTAAGCCCTCTGCACAATGTCGTCGGCCATCAAGCATGAATCGGGCATCGAGCGTTGTGAGTATCAAATACTATGGAATTTATACTATCGTCTCTCATGCGCGGGCGTCTAGTGGCGTTTCAGGAGCCTTATTAAATATCTATACCTAACTACGCTAAAAGTTTTATCATTGTGATTTGGGAATATAATCCGAAGCTCCGCTCAACCCCTTGGGGAAAATAGCGTGATGCTATGAATATTGTACTAGTGTGACTGTGAGGCTGTGCGGTTGGTTAAGTAAGGTTATACATTTATTTTGGTTGATAAATAGATACTTAGTTGGGTTCATAATGGCTTAAAGAGGATAATCTCAAGATTTTTTTTTGTCTTTAATGTACTACAGTTTTATAATGTATAAAAATCTGTCTCTATTTTTATCTAAAGTTTTGAAAGTTATATTCTTATTATAACAATATTATACTTACTGCTACAAATAATGTAGAAATGACTCCTTTTCATAAAATTGTTTTTATTCTACTTTTTCTTCTATACTTCTCAAGAAAATGTTTGCTGAAAATTGTTGAGTTCTTATTTGGATTCCAACCAACCCGTCCAATTAACCTAAACCATTTTTCTAATTATAGAATCCGGAGGAATCTGTTTGACAAACGGCAAAATAAAATTACATTTATAGAACGCAAACCGAGGATTTATTTTCTTGTTGTGTGGGCAAGTCTATCGATTCATTATAAACATTCAACATAAATATCGACATTAATTTTGATATAGTTGAGTCAATCCCTAGCGTACATGTAAAATATTTTGTATAAAAATGTATTTACCACATTCATGAAAATTATCAACAACGTGACTTTTTTCTTTGCAAAATATCAAAATTAACAAAATAATTGAAAACATTCTATATTTTAAACAGTATACAGTAAGGAATCCACATTATATGCAATAAATGAAACCACAAGTAATACTAGTCCATAGAAGTGTAGAAAAATTAAATATTAAATTAAAACCCGTAAAATAAAAAAGTGAAATTTTCAAACAAAATATATATTAAAATAAATTCAGTAAAAGTAAACATTCTGTTTAGACTACGTACCTTGACCCCTTGGAAGAGTGGCAACGTTGCACACGGGTGACATGGCGGTTGGCGGCAGGCAGCGTTATTGTCGGGACGGCCTTTGGTTCGTTTGACAATGTGCGACGAAATAAAAACTTATCCACTAAACTGTTTAGGTATTTTTACCGCCACTTTTTTATTTCGCGAAAATGGAACTGAACAAAATAAATATTATTGCATATTACACCTCATTTTTAATAAAGCCCCATAAAAAGAAGTCTAGAGGAGTGAGGTCGGGCGACCGTGCTGGCCACCTGCGAGGGACATTGCACCCTATCCATTGTTCGCCTAACATGGTGTTAAGCCGCTCTCTCGCGAGGAGTACGGAGTGTGGAGGAGCTCCATCTAACTGGAACCATACCCGCTCGTAAGCTGCCACAGACAACCCTTCTAAATATTCTGTTATTGGGCCGTTAAGAATATTGAGAAACTTCTGTGCATTCAGGTTTCCGTCAATAAAAATAGGGCCGATTATTTGATCTCCGTGCCTGCCCAAACATTAATGGAAAATCGGTATTGATGAGCAGATTCCCTAAATAAATGAGGATTCGTATGGCTCCAGTGACGCATGGTTTGTCGGTTCCATATGCCGTTTCAAGTAAACGTGCTTTCATCTGTCCAAAACACATTTGATAGGAAACGTTGGTCATGAGACATTTTTCCAGTACCTAGTGGCAGTAAGACTCTCTAAACGGCTTATCATGGGGCAGCAGCGCCTGCACCTTAGCATATTTATAAGGACGTAGTTTGTTCCTTTTCAGCACTCGGTGTATTGTTCTATGCCTCACTCTAAACACACGCCCAGCTTGTCTAAGGCTACAAGTTGGATTCCGATCGAAATGGTCTAAGACTCGTTGTTCGAACGAGGGTGGAAAGTGACGCGGAGCAACTCCTTCATGAGTGTTGGGCACTATGCGCTGATTTTCCCTGATTCTTTGGACAGCACCTAGGATTGTCCGGACGCTAGTAGTGCAGACGCGAGTTGCGCCGTATCTCTCACGATAAGTATGCAGAGTTAACGTTGAATTTTGGCGGCATTCGCCATACAATAAAACCATGTTTGTATACTCTGCCGCACTGTAAAAATGCTGCTGTCTTGGCATTTTCCGCCGCCAACACGTACACACAAAAGTCAAGTAGTGTCAATATCACAGTGAAAAAAAAATAAAAAAAAACGTACTTAAAAACACTATTTACACACACAAAGACAATTACCTAATAAGTGTCTACTTCACCGTAAAAAAAATTGTTGGATTAATTGTATTTATCTTAGGAAAAATAAATCACTTAAAGCAATGCGCGTAAGCAGCAAAACGCACCTATATTCTGGAAGAATTGCGGTGAACTGAAAGTCAAACTTCCAAATTCCAAAATGGCGAAAATAATAAAAGTAATAAATAGGGCGGCCACAAGATGCAATTATCGTTTATCGATACTTTTCTTTTTACACTTACTTACCTACTACATTTGAATACAAGTAATTTTGATTTTTGATTTGATAAAAATCGACAAGTTATTGATTGTTAAAAAAAAGTTTATTTTTGTACAATTGAACTTACGAAACTACCGTTTTGTGACTTCCTAGGAAACGGGTAAGTAAGTATGACTTTTTAATTGGTTGCTTTTATGGGTTTTTTATCATGTCAAAATAATTTATTATCTCTAAATCTACAAGAACACACTTAAACAAAAAGCTTTAAAGTTTAGCTTTAAATACTGGTCGTAGTGTTTTTAGAATTATCATAACAACACGATAATTCTAAAAAAAACATGCCCTAAGTGTTTAAAGCTAAACATTTTTTTTTGTTTATCGATCATTACTTCCTTTGAAAGAAGCTAATGGTCGATAACAGGTGTCCTACTCTACGACACAGGCACGCGCGCACTTGCGCCGTTGCCTTTGAAGAACGCCGCGTGCCTCGTGCCGCTTGTTTATGGACGCCGCCAAAAGACACCGCTGTCGATACGTCGCAATAGTTTGCACTGCGTGGCAACGTCGCTTTTTAATGTTCAAGGATTCAAGCTCATCGAATTATTGACGTAGTGACCCATTTCTATAGAGAGTTATTTGCTTTAAATTAAAACTCTACTTTTTTACCTAATTACTGGACCAATTACGTTCATTTTTTGTATATCGTCAGCAAAGGTGATAACAAGTATGTGGTTTCATTTATTGCATATATGTGGGACCCCATTCTGTATAACATAAATTTTAACCAAAAATAAACGCGTCATAACATTGACGATGACTTGAGAATTTACCTGTGTAATGTGCAATTATCAGGATTATTTCTATTATTAACACCACATTCACTCACACAACAAGTAACCATTTTGGAAAAAAGTTACTTACTAAAAATAACCACTATTATACTCTAAAAAATTACAAAATATCTAGGAGCTATTTCTTGCGTGCCGACTTGTGCCGACCTGTCATTCAAAATTGGTTACAGAGTCATGAGATTTGGTATCCTTTTCTATCTTGCATTTCTACCATAAGGAATTTTCTTCTCCCTTGCACACTATGTTGGTCTATACGCTAGTATATTCTAAGTCTATGGTAAATACATTTTTATAAAAAATATTTTACATGTACGCTAGGGATTGACTCAACTATATCAAAATTAATGTCGATATTTATCTTGAATGTTTATAATGAATCGATAGACTTGCTTACACAACAAGAAAATAAATCCTCGGTTTGCGTTCTAAAATGTAATTTTATTTTGCCGTTTTCAAACAGATTCCTCCGGATTCTATAATTAGAAAAAGTGGTTAAGGTTCATTGGACGGGTTGGTTGGAATGCAAAGAAGAACTCAACAATTTGCAGCAAACATTTTCGTGAGAATTATAAAAGAAAAAGTAGAATAAAACAATTTTATTAAAAGGAGTCATTTCTAAATTATTTGTACCAGTAAGTAAAATATTGTTATAATAAGACTTCAAAAATTTAACTTTCAAAACTTTAGATAAATATAGAGACAGATTTTCATACATTATAAAACTGTAGTACATTAAAGACAAAAAAAAATCTTGAGATTATCCTCTTTAAGCCATTATGAACCCAACTAAGTATCTATTTATCAACCAAAATAAATGTATAACCTTACTTAACCAACCGCACAGCCCCACGGTCACACTAGTACAATATTCATAGCATCACGCTATTTTCCCTAAGGGGTTGATCGGAGCTTCGGAACTTCGGATTATATTCCCAAGTCACAACGATAAAACTTTTAGCGTAGTTAGGTATATATATTTAGTAATGCTCCTCAAGCGCTACTAGACGACCGCGCATGAGACGTGATAGTATAAATTCCATAGTAATTGATACTCACAACGGTCAACGCCCGATTCATGCTTGATTGCCGACGACATTGTCGCGAGGGCTTAAATAGCGTGGTTCATCCCCTACAGCGTTAGTCGTAGAGAAGAGAAAAAGTCGTGAAGAGGTCGTGGTTAAGTAATAGAAAGAGAAGAGGTCGTGGTTAAGTAATAGAATCAGTCAATCAGAGGTCAGTCCATGAATGTGTGACCATTTTCTTAACATACCGAGATTGAGAGAATAGAGAGTGCATCTGTATCCTCAGACACTTAGTGTACTTTACTGTGTTAAGATCATTATTTTTTTTAAATTCATGCAGCTAAAACGATAATAAATTTATTATTACTTTATACTTTTCAGGGACAGATGAAAGAATATAAACATGAAGCATGATGAAGCCTCATAAACATATTGGCCTTTAAACAGAGCAATCTTATTTAACTGATTCCTACAAGTTTCCTTCCTTAAATTATTAAGTTTACATTCATACTTAAGTCGAATGTTAAAATAAACATTTTATAATCTATTTAATTATTAATTATTAAATGTTTGTAATTATCACAAGTAATACTTATATGAAAAATAAAGCAGCCATTATGTACTCCGTGTCCCAGTTTTTGTTTCCCCATCAAAACATTTTATAAAATATATAAAATATAAATAGGTATATACTTAGTTAAGTATCTACCTATTTATATTAACAATATGTTAAAAAAGAAAATCCGGGGAAACTGCCCACGGCAGTAAATATTTTTCTCCAAAGATCATAACTCGAAAATACAACATTCCGATCTGATTATTGGGGAGTTTTTTAAGTTTATCGGTAAAGTCACCTGGGATTTTATACATTTGAATTAAAATCCAACAAAAGGCAGGTAGGTTCAGCTTATTCCCAGGAACATGTTATATGAATATTTTTTAATTATTTTAGAACTATCATGGTAAAATTCAGTTAATTTTTGAAGTTATTCAACTTCATGCACTAAACAATTTTTTATAATCTTTTTACCGCTTCCTTAACAATCATTTTCGATAGTCCTTTTAAGTAAAATATACATCACTAGCTAACGCACACAATGACAAATCAAAATTGGTCACGCGTTTTCGGGCTGTCAGGTGGTCTATACGCCAGTATATTCTAAGTCTATGGTATATTCTAAGTCTAAACCAAGTTAAAAAGTTAAAACCAAGAGCATAGATAAAGTAAAGTAATATTAAAAGTTGTCTTCTGTCACCTCATCTGTCAGTCATCCTCAACTCCCTCAGCCCTCAGCTTCTTTTCAGTGTTGCCAACGTAGGCAATTTTTCGCCAATTAGGCTACTCGGGATGGAAATCGGCTACGAAAAATTCTGAAAGGCGACTGGTCGCCAAATAGGCTATTTGAGAGACGAACGATCGACCGTCAATTAGACTGAATCACAACCGAAGTTATGAGCGTAAAAAAGACCTTCTACACAAAATGTACAAATCAAAATATAAAAACTGGCAACACTGTTAATTTCGGGAATACCCAAAAACTAAGGCTTACTGTCACTCGCACTCATCTTCAGACACGCGCGAGAGAGATGGATAGATCCGAATATACGGACGAAGCGTTAGGGAGTAGGGCCTCTAACTTAGCCTGTTGTACGTATTAAGTAACCAAATTTAGAATGCAATAAGATTGTAAGTATTCGCTTCGCTGTTAATAACATTTGTAATTACAAGTATTATACCGGCTATGTATTTCACTTGTCTGTCATTTGCGAAATTTCTCCAGTCCTGTGCGTGCATGTTCATTAATTCATTTTCATAGTAATTTTGAAGGTATAATTGTTTTTGTGTAGTGAGGAAACATGGGAAAACATGGAAATATGTCAAGCATTATCGTGACGAATGGGAACGAATACCAGCATTTCAAAGTAAGTATAAATATTTTATTTAAATATTCAGAAAGTATCGCTACTCATTTTATATATAAATAATTACTTTTAAGATACCAACTTGGCTGATATGGTGACTACTTTCGGACACAAGGCGGGGACAGTGGGTTCACGACCCGCATGACAATGTTTTTTAGGGTTCCGTAGTCATGTCATTTTGCGCTCTTTTTTTTCTGAAATTAAGAGCCTTATTAATTTCAGAATAAAAATGTTAGTGGAATTTAGAAGGTATGTGTATTCTATGAACCGCTATAAAATTCATACTTAACCGAGGGTGAAAAAAAATCAATAGACATAGACGTGTGGGGTATCGTATATTATTTTTAACCAACCCGTACTTGCCCAGTGTGGTATATATTTTATACCGCTTAGTAAACTAATAAAGTCAATTTTATTTTACAGATTGGCTAACTCGAGGTATTTTGTAAATGATGTGTCTCACCACTTCGTGCACACAAAACTGATTTGGAAAAGCATATGAAAACTAAAACACAGAGACAAGGAATTCAGGTTTTCAAAAACACAACCCAATCTTGTATCATTTGGCTACTCCTCAGTTAAAAACAGTTCATCAAAAGAAAAAATAATGGACATAAAAATTACTTGTCATATTGCTACTCATAGCTCGATCCGTAGCATCGATCATCTGTCCGAAGTTTTGAAAACCTGTGGTATAGAAAGTCCTCTTGAAAACATTCAATTACATAGATCAAAGTGTTCTGCCATTATAAGTAATGTCTTGGAACCAGCCATGCTCAAAGAACTTTTAGAAGATGTTGGTAACCAAAATTATTCTATAATACTAGATGAATCTACTGATGTGACAACAGAAAAGTACATGGCATATTGCATTCGATACTACAACACAAAACTGGAAAAAATCGTTGTAGATTTTTTAGGCTTTCAAGAAGTATTCGAAGCAACAGCTCAAGCCTTGTATATCATTTAAGTGGTTTCCGTCTGAAATAGGTTTAGACATTAATAATCTTATTGCAATAGGAACTGATGGAGCTAGTAACCTTTGTGGAAAACGTCACTCTCTTTTCACCCTTCTACACGCAGACATACCCCATTTACAGCTATTGAATTGTGTGTGCTACTCCCTTAGTTTATGCGCATCCAAAGCATGTACTGAGTCACCGTCTTGTTTGAAATATTTACTTAGAGAAACCAGAAATTGCTTTTCCTGTAGTCCATTGCGAATGAAAGTCTATCAAAACTTATTTGAAACTATTAATGATGGCAAAAAGCCCTTGAAATTAACTCAACTGTCTGCAACAAGATGATTGGCTTTTTATGGAGCTAGTAATACTAACATCAACCAATGGCTTGAGTTAAAAACTCACTTTAATATGGTGAAATCATCTGACGAGAGATATTATACAGCAAGGGAGCTTGCTGATATGTATAATGATGACACGAATTTATTATATTTATTATTTCTTTCTCCCATACTAAAAGAAGTAACGAACGTGAATGTTATATTTCAAGCAAGTAACGCTAATATAACAAAAATATATAGCGACCTCCGGATACTTCTTGTTTCCATTGTAAGACGTGTGTTTAAACCAATATTTTTGAGAGGCCAAGGTATGCCTGAAAACGCTTCATCAACATTGCTTCATGAAGCAGATATAGCAGCTATTAAGCGAGCTTTAGAAAAAGCCGATGCATTATTTGAAAATTCATTGCTTCTACTGGATTCAATCGACTTTGGACAGAAGTTCAATGATTTACTTGCAAAAAATACTGTTTTTTGCCAACAGAGCCCAAGAAGTCAAACAGCGATCCATAAAATTTCTCGTGCGCTTAGTAAAGGAATTAGTTGACTTAATGTGTCAGTGGTGGAAAAAATTTAACATTTATCACTAAGCCACGTATGCCTCTCAACCAGCAGTTGATGATTTTCCCTGGCAATTAGGGAAACCTAATATTGACCGGGAAACTATAATGAACCAATGGCGTTCTTTAAGTACGTTGCGCATCGCGGAAGTAATCGGTACAGCTGCTCCCAATTATATCGCAAATTTTTGGGTACACGTATTGAAAATACAGAATGCTGAAGGGAATCCCATGTTCAAAGATTTAGCCGAGTTTTCATTGCAATTTCTCTCATTACCTTTAAGTAATACTGTCGTAGAAAGAATTTTCAGCGTGATGGTTACGATAAAGACAAAATTAAGGAACAGAATGCAACTACCCATGCTGATTGCAATTCTTAGAATCCGTACACATATGAATGTTCGAAATATTTGCTGCAACAATTTTTAACCAAGCAATCACATGATCAGTTTACATGCTGGGAGAAAAATGTACGTTTCCAGTTCCAGCGAAGCTTGCGTCAGCATCAGCACAGCAGAGGCTACAGAAAATTTTGACGGTGAAAGTCTTGCTGATGCTTTGTTGCTGCTGGCAGCAGATGATGATTGATAATTTTTTTAATTTGATACTTTATGTACATCTTGTGAATAAAAAAATTGTTAAAAATTACGTTTTTATTTATTCATAGCGAAGTTTTGACGTTTGGGCTACTTTAGGCTACCTCAGCTCAAATTCGGCTACATTAGGCTACTAAAGCTGTGAAAAATGGCGATATCAGGTTCCAAGTTGTTGGCAACACTGCTTTGCTTTTTTTTTCAATGAGGGCTAATAATTTTCTGCTCACCAGATGTCGCTAGTTGATACTGAGGTAAAGTTTTTTTGTTACAAAATGTAATTTAAATGAGAAGTTGTTTTTTAATAAAAGTTTATCAGTTTCTACAGTATTATATTAATACACAAAACAATGAGTCAGTGGTTTGCTCTTTAATTTTTTGCACATTTTAAACTTTTTTTTAATTTTTCTACTTTTTTGAATATCTGTGGTTTGGTTTATTTATTTTTAATGTTATTAATATAAAATATAGCTAATAGTACAGAAAGAAACAATAACTTTTACATTTTCCGAACAAAACCACTCAGGCCCCGACATTTTAAATGACCAACTTGGTCCAGGGGGAGGAAAGTTGGTACTAAAAATTTGAAGTCTAAAATTTATGGAAACAGGCTCCCTCTTACGACGTTTCGCGAAAAAAGTTTGACGCCATTTTATTAAAAATAGCGCCAAACGTCAACAAGTATTCTATGGTCAACAGCAGCGCCATTTTCTATGAGCGCCATCACGATCATGAGTATGAAAACAGAAATAGTATAACTAACTTGTGCTTGTTTCTAGTATTTACAGAATGTACATCGCTATTTTTAATAAAACTATATTTGTTCTTGTGTACATACATAAAATTTTTGTAAATATATACTGAGAGGCCAAAGTTAATATACTTATTTGTTTAAATTTTTCTATAAGGAATTTCTTCGGACCTAAGTTATATATCGCTCTTATGGCCCCCTTCTGCAAAACAAAGATAGTTTCAATGTCAGTCGCATTACTCCATAGCAAGATTCCATATGACATTACGCTATGGAAATGACTAAAATTAACTAATCTAGCTGTTTCAGCACATGTAAGGCCTCTAATCTTTTTTGTATAAGGTTTTCTGATTTAAATATTTAATTCCTTATATTTTAGTATCAAACAATATATTCTAACAATTTGCTTAGTAGGGAAGCAAATATAGTCCAGTATATGAATATCATATACTGAAATATAATCATTTTACAGCATTTATTGTAAATTTCTATATTTTAAATTTCAATTTGAAAAAGCTAATGTATAAATTAAACATTTTCAAATAAACAGACGAAATCGGATACTACTCTAAAAATTATAAGTTGTTATAAAAGCACGCGAGAAGACAATTAAAGAAGTCTAGAAAAACTATAAAAGATTTTAGGACTCGTCTATCAAATGCAGAAAAAATGAGTACTCAAGTAGCATTAGCGAAGGTTTTGTTATAGCTGTTTAGAATCATTTATTGTAAAAATATGTTTCACATTTTGTATTGCCAAAACTGTGTTTATGAATCATTTATTGTAAAAAATATTATTTTTATGCTTTGTTTTGTAAGAGTTTTATACGTGGTAGAGCCATGCTGCAGCTATATTAGTAGTTTAGTTGTAGCACGAATGGGTCGACTTGATCGGGGAAGGACCACGCTCTCACAGAATACCATCGTAAAATAGCAGCTTAACACTGCTGTGTTTCGTATGGTAGTGTAAAGAACCGGAACCCTTTTACTGGAAAGAGGCATTCTATCTTAGTCTCACGGGTGACAACGCATCTGCATTTTGATTCTTTATTGATGATAGATGTAGATGTCTATGGGTCACAGCAACCACTTACCATCAGGTGGACTGTGTGCTCGTTTGTCACCCTTATTCTATAAAAAAAAAGCTATTTAGAATCAGTTATTGTAAAAAATATTATTTTTATGCTTTGTTTTGTAAGAGCTGTTTAGAATCATTTATTGTAAAAAATATTATTTTTGTATTTTGTATTGTCTAAGCTATTAAGAATCATTTATTGTTAAAATATTAGTTTCATACTTTGTATTGTGAATGCTGTGTTATATGAATTGTTTATTGTAAAAATGTTAGTTTGTGTGTGGCGCATAGAATATCCACCATATATCATCTCGGGTTTTACAATAAATGATTCTAAACAACTATAACAAAGCTAATGCTACTTGATTACTCATTTTTCTGCATTTGATAGAATGTCCTAAAATCTTTTATAGTTTTCTAGACTTCTTTAATTGTCTTCTCGTGCTTTTATAACCTCAAATTTTGAGTAGTATCCGATTTCGTCTGTTTATTTGAAAATGTTTAATTTATACATTAGCTTTCAAATTAAATTTAAAATATAGAAATTTACAATAAATGCTGTAAAATGATTATATTTCAGTATATGATATTCATATACTAGACTATACTTGCTTCCCTACTAAGCAAATTGTTATAAAATATTGTTTGATACTAAAATATAAGGACTTAAATATTTAAATCAGAAAACCTTATACAAAAAGATTAGAGGCTTATGTGCTGAAACAGCTAGATTAGTTAATTTTAGTCATTTCCATAGCGTAATGTCATATGGAATCTTGCTATGGAGTAATGCGACTGACATTGAAACTATCTTTGTTTTGCAGAAGGGGGCCATAAGAGCGATATATAACTTAGGTCCGAAGAAATTCCTTATAGAAAAATTTAAAGAAATAAGTATATTAACTTTGGCCTCTCAGTATATATTTACAAAAATTTTATGTATGTACACAAGAACAAATATAGTTTTATTAAAAATAGCGATGTACATTCTGTAAATACTAGAAACAAGCACAAGTTAGTTATACTATTTCTGTTTTCATACTCATGATCGTGATGGCGCTCATAGAAAATGGCGCTGCTGTTGACCATAGAATACTTGTTGACGTTTGGCGCTATTTTTAATAAAATGGCGTCAAACTTTTTTCGCGAAACGTCGTAAGAGGGAGCCTGTTTCCATAAATTTTAGACTTCAAATTTTTAGTACCAACTTTCCTCCCCCTGGACCAAGTTGGTCATTTAAAATGTCGGGGCCTGAGTGGTTTTGTTCGGAAAATGTAAAAGTTATTGTTTCTTTCTGTGCTATTAGCTATATTTTATATTAATAACATTAAAAATAAATAAACCAAACCACAGATATTCAAAAAAGTAGAAAAATTAAAAAAAAAGTTAAAAATGTGCAAAAAATTAAAGAGCAAACCACTGACGCATTGTTTTGTGTATTAATATAATACTCTAGAAACTGATAAACTTTTATTAAAAAACAACTTCTCATTTAAATTACATTTTTTAACAAAAAAACTTTACCTCAGTATCAACTAGCGACATCTTGTGAGCAGAAAGTTATTAGCCCTCATTGAAAAAAAAAGCAAAGCAGTGTTGCTAACAACTTGGAACCTGATATCGCCATTTTCACAGCTTTAGTAGCCTAATGTAACCGAATTTGAGCTGAGGTAGCCTAAAGTAGCCCAAACGTCAAAACTTCGCTATGAATAAATAAAAACGTAATTTTTAACAATTTTTTTATTCACAAGATGTACATAAAGTATCAAATTAAAAAAATTATCAATCATCATCTGCTGCCAGCAGCAACAAAGCATCAGCAAGACTTTCACCGTCAAAATTTTCTGTAGCCTCTGCTGTGCTGACTGAAAACATTTTATTTATCGGCAACGTCTTGCAATCGTCGTTTCTCTAGCGCTCACTTGACCTTCATACAAATAATTCAATATTTTAATTGTTGATAATTTTTTTTATTTTAAGATAAAAATATCCGCCGCGCTGCCCCAATGCGTGGCGAACTTCACGTGTCTTCGAAATATTTTTTTTCTTATTTCTCAGACATGCAGGCTTCCTCACGATGTTTTCCTTCACCGCCGAGCACGTGGTAAATCAGCACTTAAAATTGCAATTAACACTTTCATTGGTGCCGGCGGGTATCGAACCCGGGTTGCTCGCGTACTGTGAAATTTACAGCGAGCGCTAACCATTTGAGCTACCACGGTTCAGTATTAAGTTTTATTTCAATAGTTGATTTTTCCTTCCTTACTATTATTTTTGAAATATACGAATTTCACCTAACCTAGCCGATTAGTCGGGCGGGATGGCGATTTTTCTAAAAAAGATCGATTTTTCAAAGGGATTTGAATCGAAATCTGATTCACAAATAAATCGAGATTTAAATTGATCTTTTTTGATTTACTTTTTGGGTTTGTATTTACACTACCAACAAAATACAACAAAGTGATAACAAACGTAACTTTTTTTTATTCATTAATGCATTAAGAAGAGGCGAAAGAAACTTAGCACAGTCATTTCGCGAGTTTTCAAATAATTAATTGCAAAACTGTATTTTTTTACGTGTTTGAGTACACTCAGCTAATTGTAAATAATTTTATGGTTCTTAACAAAACAGAAAAAATTGAATCTCGATTTCCAGGGTGAAAAAAGTCGATCTTTTTAGAACAATAAATCGATTAATCGATTTCAGATCGTCATGTCCAGTCGGTGTACCGTTCTAGTACACGGTACACGTACCTTGTTACATAATGGCAGCTATGGCAAATATACCCCCTATGAGGCATTATATGGGGAAGGCCTATGTTTAGCAGTGGACTTGAAATAGGCTGTAACGGTAAGTGTTTGTTGTAATAGTAATAAGATAAATGTAATAGTAGGAGGAAAAAAAGACGGAACATTTTATTTTATTTTATCTCGGCGGAATGCGGGTGCTCCGTGCGATGTTTATAATAAAAATTCAATCATAGATATATATTTCATTACGCTATCTTTGACTAACGCCATTTTTATTGAAAACAACTTCGCCAAATATTTACGATATATCGAAATTATAACATAAAACGTAATTTTCGCACATAGGACTTTGTGGAATATGAAAATTTGTTTTTTTACATGATTTATAGTGATAACTCACACTTTTTATTTCATATTCAGTTCCTTCTGACTAATTTATTTCATTCGTGAACGAAATGTATAAAATTGTTACAAATATAAGCAAATAACTTTTAATAACAGTGTAATTGCTTACCTTTTATACTGGGTGTTACAAAACTACCCGTAAAGCTGAAAGGAGTTAAATGGGGCCTTATAACGAGTCTATTCACAATATATAAGAACCGTAGTAACGCTGTATAACATACCCCAAAAAAATAAAAAATAAATTATTATTTTCACTGATGTGCAAACCTTATTTCAGTAACATTAAAGAGTAAACTACGCAGAATGTACCTAATTCGCGGAACGACAAAAATTTTAAAAGACCTTACCTAACGAAACAACCTAAACGAACACTTACTTTTTCATAATAAACGTCAAATTTACAGAAACGGCTCAAAGTGTGCTCCGCTTTGCTCAATACACAACCTCGCTTGTCGGGATATGGCTTGTGTGGCATTTCGCACCATCGTCGGTGTTATTGATGCGAAAACCGATCTAACACGCTGTTCCATCTCGGCAACCGTTGGGCAATCGGAGAAATACACTCTGCCTTTCACATAACCCCACAAAAAGAAGTCCAAGGGTGTAAGGTCCGGAGAACGAGCAGGCCATAGCACCGGTCCCCCGCGGCCGACCCATCCTCGCGGAACGCGAACGTTAAGATGTTCTCGTACGTTGCGAGCAAAATGTGCCGGAGCTCCATCATGCTGAAACACCATGTTTCTTTGGTTCTCAAAGTAATCCCAGTCAGCCACAGGAAAGTCGTCAATCACCTCTTCGAATTCCGTTTGTAAATTCGTTAGATAGTTGCTACCGTTCAGACGTGATGGCATAATGACGGGACCGATGACATGCCCGTCATAAAGGCCAGCCCACACATTCAGCCGCCACTGGTGTTGGAATTTGCCCTGCCGTGAAGCATGTGGATTCACGCGAGCCCAAACGTGATCATTATGCATATTTGAAAGTCCTGACCTCGTGAATGTTGCCTCGTCCGGCAAAGAAAAAAAGTTTACGTAATTAGGATTTTCCTCTAACTGCCTGAGGTACCACTCGCAGAAGTTCCTCCTGGGTGCAAAATCGGAGGGCATCAGCTGCTGTGTACGGCGATAGTGATAAGGGTGACGATTGTCGTCACGAAGAATTCGCCAAACTGCAACATGGTTTATACCGAATCTTGTTCCGGCTCGCCTCGTACTTATGGTCGGCTCTTCTTCAAAATGCTCTAACACTAATTCAGCCTGCTTGGCGTCGACTGTGCTTGGACGTCCACTTCCAGTAGACCGATGAAAAGAGCCGGTGGAATGTAGTCGTCTTGACATGTTCAGAAAACACTGATACGAAGGCAGCCGTCGCTGTTCAGTGGGGGTTCTACCATCGATAAATCATTGTCAATACAGTTCGCGAGCACGATTTAAAATGCTATCTTCATGGCCTACGTATAACATTATATCGTAATATTCTGAGTTAGAAAGCATCGTTATTTTGCAAAAAATGTTGGAAAAAAGCTCGAAACAGTTGTAGGATATCGATTAGAAGATTTGAAATTGACAACATATTTTTTTTCCAACTTGACATTTTTTGAAGCCATTACTTGAGTATAATGACATCCTTGTATTGAGGTAGCAAACATTTATGAATGAAAAATAGAAAAACTATTAAAGTAGACAATTATTAGGTAAAATAGGTACGTAGGCCTTTCTGTTAAATAATCTGGTTCCCTGACATGACAGCTTACTAGGGTTGACAAAATTTTTGGCTTTGATAATTAATCATATTTTTTACGAGATATTTTGTAACACGTTGTATAAAAAAAATAATCAACAAACTTTCTTTTGTACCAACTTAATTTTTTTTAATTGAAGTTGCCTCTTGAACTCACGTGGCGAAGGAAATAGACTTAAGTTTACTGTTAAATGCGCAAACTCGTCATTTGAAGTACATGCTCTTAATTTAGTGAAGCGTAATTTAGTAAGGAATCTAATACAATACAATAATACAATACAAAAAAAACTATTGGGAAATCCAATTGTGAATGCCTTAAGCGCATTAAAAAAATTACGTATAACATGATTATACGTAAATCTTTAAAGTAGTTTAATTACACACAAGTTTTCACTAAAAACCTTATAAGTATTAATATTACTATACTTCAAATTTTCCGATAATTTTATGTCCAATTTCAATTTAAAAAAAACTTGGAAAATCCAAAAGTGCACGACACATAATGCTCTATGAATCAAATATCTATAAATTAAAAAATTAAAAAAAAATGTAAATTGTAGTTCTATTCGTCAGTGTTCCAGTAGCAGTCACCGAAGTACACCTTCAAGTTACTCCATCAAGTCCGGAGGTAAGGTCTATTCATAACTAACAAAACGAGCCCAAACTCAGGACACCTAGTTCTCCTCGTCGAGGAGTTCCAGTAACAGTCATCAAGGTACACCTTTAGGTCACTCTATCAAGTCCAGAGGTAAGATCTCATTATAACTAACAAAACGAAGCCAAACTCGGGACACCTAGTTCTACTCTTCGAGGAGTTCCAGTAGCATTCACCGAAGTACACTTTCAGGTCTTTCCATTAAGCCCGGAGGTAAGGTCTATTCATAACTAACAAAACGAGCCCAAACTCAGGACACCTAGTTGTCCTCGTCGAGGAGTTCCAGTAGCAGTCATCAAGGTACACCTTTAGGTCACTCTATCAAGTCCAGAGGTAAGATCTCATTATAACTAACAAAACGAAGCCAAACTCGGGACACCTAGTTCTACTCTACGAGGAGTTCCAGTAGCATTCACCGAAGTACACTTTCAGGTCTTTCCATTAAGCCCGGAGGTAAGGTCTCATCATAACTAACAAAACGAGGCCAAACTCGGCACACCTAGTTCTACACTTCGAGGAGTTCCAGTAGCATTCACCGAAGTACACCATCAGATTACTCCACAAAGTCCAAGACGTAACATCATCATCATCATCATCATTACAGCCCTTCACAAGTCCACTGCTAAACATAGGCCTCCCCCAAGGAATACCACAAAGCACGGTCACGAGCTACCTGCATCCATTGACTTCCTGCATGTCTTACCAGGTCGGCGCTCCATCTAGTGGGAGGACGCCCTACACTTCGCCTGCTGGTACGTATAAGTATATTTATATATAAATCCTACGTACTTTTAGCGACAAAATATTATAATAAAAATCTGTGATTATAAAAATAATAACCTTGGTCAAGTATGTATCAAATTTGGTTTATAGAATATTTTGTGTTTCTACAGCGATCGATATTTTTGCTGCCTATTACCGCTGCTGTAAGCAAACGATACAGCAATCCACTCACGACGGTGGCCGAGCGCGTAGTAAGGCAGAGCAAAGTGTATTTAGTAAAATAAATTAATACAAGGCTGCTAAAACACCGAAAATTTCGAGATTTCGCAGCCGAAAAAAATAATTATAACTAAACAAAACAAAATTAAACTGCCATTTACATTCCAAGGCTTCCCACATGATAGATGAAGAGATTAAAAAATAGATTGAGTTAAACAATTGATATTTTCAAAAGTTATCGTGTTTACCACTCCATGCGGACTTGATAAATCTACACCATAAGCATCTAAAACCACTTTTTTATGTAAAAATAGCAATTAATCGATTTTAAAAAAATATTAAAAATTTAGGTTAAGTTGAGGTACCACTTTGCTTTTTATATAATTTATATGTTCATTATGATTGTTAGATACAATTTTATGCGACAAAACGTTGGGATCTTGATTTTTAGGCGCTAGTAGAATATACCTACGCGCTTTGCAACTAATTCTAATAAAATTTTTAGAATGTTAGTTGTATAATTCTAATAAATAACATGTAAAAAAGAATAATTGTTCTGAGCACTCTTATCTATTGTTTTGAGTAAAGGTAGTGATTATATACTCTTTGGTTCTGACGGGTTCTAAGTATTACTACTCTTTGGACCGGTGGGAATTGACAGATTAACTTCCCCACTATGAAATCTATCAAATATTATACCTCACTTTCTAGTGGCGCCGCCCTGGTGGCAGAAAAAGTCGTGGATGCCCTCATTCAAGCCAAACGAAAAGAAATCATTAGCAAGTACGAAATTTTAAGTCTTTGTATTTAAGTAGTTATTAGTAAATCAGTTATTGCACGCTAGTGTCCCAATACAATTAAATTTTCGTTTAGCTCAAAAGCATAAAGATGAAAACTAGTGTACTTTTTGGAATAATTCCAAACTCGAAGACGCGGGTCCGTTGCATTTTTTGTGGGGTATATATTCCTAAAGCAAATAAATGTATCGAACAGCATATAAACGGCTCGAAACACAAAGAAAACATTGAATTGATGACAGAAAACGCCATATCTTTTAATATGGACATCTTGTATTGTAAACCTTGCAAATCATATTTGCGGTACAATGAATCTATATCGAAACACATAGAAGGCGATGTCCATGCAAATTGGGTGGCTGTGATGGAAGATCTAGTGGGTGGTGAATTCATCAGTCTCAATGCTTATTTATCTTCCGATACAGAAAACGTATATTGCGAAGTGTGCCAAAACAATATTCATTGCACTCTTCAAAATTTAGAGGAACATGTCAACAGCCTAAATCATCGTTCCCACATTGCGGAGAAACTGAAACCACTTCATGGCATATTTAGAGTTAACAATGAAGACAAAGTATGGTGCAAAGTGTGTGATGCATACATTGATAGCAATGCTCTCAAAATCCTGGAGCATATTGATGAGGATGAGCATCACATGGAATGGTTAATGGAGATTGAAGACCTAATGGAAGGACAAGATATGTCTATTTTTAATTACATAGCTAATGAGTTTGAGAAATTTGTCTACTGTAATAGATGCAATGTTGAAATAATTTGTAATGCTCAGAGTATTGAACAGCATGTCAATAGCGAGTCACATTTGAACCAATTTAGTTAATTTGTAGATTTGTCACATTTCACCATTTATTTATTTCCCATCTTAGTTAAGTGAATATTAGAAAAAAGGATTAATAATAATTTAGTGAAATAGATCTACAAATAAAATCATAATATATTTATAAACTTATAAACTGTAACAGCTTTATCACACATGTGTTACATTTAGCCATTTTCACAGTTTTTGAGCACTGATTTATAGTTCTTTGGGGGTATATATAGGATTGTCATGTGTTGAGGTCCACTAGTCATGCTATTATTATATTATATTCATATTTAGTACAACATAACTAAGTATGAATTATCCATGATAAATATGAGTATTGTACCATAATTAATTTAGTAGACTAGTGATTACAAATATAAAGACTACAGTTATGTTATTTTTATATATTTAACAAGCCCCAACTATTAAGTGTCCTGTGGTCAAGATTTGTCTCCACTATGTTTATTATATTAAAGAAGTCTATGGTTACATACATTCCATCCGTCATTATAGTTGCCAATTTGTGTTCATTAACAATATCAATATTCTATTGTTATTATTTGTGATTTTTATAACTTTTTGTTGTATTAGAATATGTAACTACTCATGTTTAAACAGTTTCAAGTTGAATTATCAATGAGTAATAGAAATAAAGGAGTTTCAAATAATACTTCTATATAAACTAGTAAGTGTTTATTAATATAATCCTTTAGTATAGCTTTCATGCCGTAATTGATCACATATTCATTATCAATATATTTTAGGTAGGAATTTTAGATTTGTCACTGAAAAATTGCAAATAAGTTTATAATAAATCTTGCAAGATTGTAATCTGTTCAAAAATTATGAACATCCCAAATTAAAATCTTTCCTTCTTGCTGTCAGATTGTGAATGAACATGCATGCAGGGTGTCTAAGGTAAGTTGAGTTCTGTGTCTCGACAACAGCGCCACCTACCGGTTCCAAATGTGAGTCTAAACCATCTAGGGACCTATTTAATCACAAAAAATTTCATCAAAATCGGTCGAGCCATTTCTGAGTTTTAGCAAGACTAACGTACAGCAATGGATTTTTATATATTATAGAGATTAATTCATCCAACTTAACAGAACACAATATACACTGGCTTGTCAATTCAGTGACAATAATGGTGGCATAAGTGGGTCGTGGGAGGGGAGTAAAACATGTGCATCTTAAAACCAATCAGGGTGCACCTTGCCATTTGTTTGTTACATACTGTCTCACAATTTGATGGCAAGAGATGGAAATATTATAAACTATTGAATTTGTTTGCATTATATTGTAAGAGGTTCACAATATTCTCTGGTGTACAATATTGTGAGATTTATTAAAAAAATTACAGAGTTTGCAATTATCCAGTAACATATTCAAATTACTTTATTGTCAATTAATTGTACCTTTCTAAATAAATTAAAATAATTGACACAGTTCAAACATCTATTGAATGATTATTTTGATTGTTTTTGATTGTACCTTTGCTTGAGATGCTTAATTATATGTTGAACTGTTTCTATTTTTGTGAATATATGTGTACCAAATATATTTTAATGTCTTCCATAATTTAAAAATATTACATACTCCATGAATTGGTTTAAAACTGATTGTCTGTTCCCAATAATAAATATAATAATGAATTATATGTAAATTGTTTACTGTTTAATCTGAATAGGTGTCAATTTTTTTAAAATTCAATGTTGTATGTTAGTTTATACAATACATATAAACCAACATAGACCATTGGATCAGTAACCTAAAGTGGCAATGGGCCGGCCAAAGCTTTAAGGACCGACAACTGATTGGGAAGGAAAGTTCTCCAGTAGCAGCTCTGAACCAGTAAGCGAAGTCTAGGGTCGCCTCACACTAGATGGATTGATGACTGTTAGGTGTTAAGTCTGCTTTTGTACATTTTTGTGCAACAAAGTTTAAAATAAGAAAATAAATGAATATATGACCTGTTGAGAGATCCAGGAAGTCTATGATTGTGGATGGCCCAGGACTGTTCTTTGTGACATTTCTTGGGGTAGGCCTATGTTCAGCAGTGGACTTGTGGGAGGGTTGTAATGATGATGATGATGTAATTTTAAAGCCTGAATCTTTTACTAGGTATTCAATTTTTGAGTGATTAAGTGATCGTTAGTGATCATTGAGGATAGGTATTATTTAATGTATTGTAATGCCTAACTGTGGATTGGGCATGACACCCACAGAGTACTAGTATATGAAATACGAGTGTTTTGTTGTTTACAAGCCAGTAAGTGACTGTTCGGAAGAAGGACTTACTGGCCTCTTTCTTGATGCAATTGTACAAGAGTTTGACTAAGACATGAATTATTGTCGAGGTCAAGGGTACGATAATGGAGCAAACATGGCAGGAATAATCCAAACCAGAATTCTGACTTACGTTACAAAACTTACGTTAAATCAGTTTCTTTATTTGGATTCCTCCAAAGACTGTTTGTTTTATTCTCTGGATCAAAATGCGATAGGAAGAGATATCCAAGCATATTATAGAAGGATTATAACTGAAAATAGTTTGCGAAGCTCGCTAGAAGAGTAGAGTTTCTAGCCTTGCTACTGTTTGCTTTCACTACTCTTCAGTTCGTGATGCCAAATGTGAAACAAATGACTCAGTAGCAGCATTAGAAGCGTTGTCGCTAATTCAGTACATGAAGCAATTTGAGTTCATAGTTACAATGACGGTATGGTATGGTCCAAACGCGACGTAATTTCTGAAAAACTGCTAGAGATTTGTGAAACAGTATCGAGCATGTTCATTTGGTCGAATAACAGATAGATCCAATTTTAAGGTCAGCCCGATCCCAAAGTAAGAAACGATAATTTGAGTATGAAGTCGAAGGTGAGATATCAACTGATCCTGAAGAATTGTTTAAAATGAATGTTTTTTACCCTATGATTTATACAATTGAAAGTGCATTGGTCACTCGACTTAAACAACCATCAAAATTCTATTATATGTGGTCGTCATTTTAGAAACCTTAGTATAGAAAGACTAAGGTTTTGTATTAAGAGGGCCGCCACTTAGAGATTTCGCCCCACCTAAAAATATTGTTAGGGCCGCCACCTGTTCGTGTACCTGTGGATACTCCATTTTTTAATATTCCGTGTACTCGATAGTGGCATATATCACAAACATACGGCTGATGTCTAGGTCTTGATGCGTCTGAAAATGTCTGACAGCTATACAAACTCTCTACCTACCAACATTGTGCAAACTTTGCACTGCAAAGCACAGATGCAATTCTGTTTTCTTTAACGGGCATTGAAAAAAACGCTTTAAAGAAAGAAAAAGAATAAATTAATGTCTTTATAATAGCTTCCTAAGTTTATGCTAAGGCACAGTGTATAGAAGTACTTCAGAAGCTTTTATTCATGCGGAAATTTTATTATTTTTACTTCTTTGAAATTTGCTTTTCATTTTTATTAAAAGCATATTTTCTTAACAACTAGAATGACGTCTAAATAGTTACATTAAAAACTTCACCTCATATTTTGTCAACTTTAGGGGTGAAATTTTTTCTTCAATTTTAGTTGAGAGCACCCTTGAGGTCGGTTTAAAAAATAATACCCCTATTACACTACACTGAATCAGGGTCCCTAAGCCCTTAATAAGAGAGGTTTAATAAGAGTAAGGTAGTAAGGGTCCCTAATTAGTGCGTCAGAGTGGACCCGGTCCGTAGTGCGCTTACCACCGTGCAGTGTAATAATACTAATACTAATACTAAGGCCCGCCACATACATACGGAATTCCGTTTCGGGATTCCGTTTCGATATTCCGATTCGGAATTCCGAACGCGGAGAGTCCATATAAAATCTATGACCCGTCACACACGTACGGTAGTTTTCCGTTCGAAATTTTGCGGGCAAAACGGGATTCCGTATGTGTGTGGCCGACCCGTTCGGAATTCCGAAACGGAATCCCGAAACGGAATTCCGTATGTATGTGGGCGGCCTAAAGCTGTAGCAAACCCTATGTATTCGGTACTGAGTGACGGGTGCGCCATCTAGTACCGAGTACCGAAACGTTACACACGAATGCATTTCGTTACTCGCATTTTTCGTCGGTACGGTTTCTTTACTCAAGTGGTATGGGTACCTACACTGTTTCTGTTCACGCAAGTACCGTTGATGCGTGTAAACATTTGCTGATCGTATGTTTTACGCATTTTACGTACGCGTACGCAATACGACTTGATTCGATGCTCTAATATAACCACAGTATAATAAAACATACAGTAGGACGACGCCTTTGATCTCGTGGTAAATGCCGACAACGTCTAGACAGCGTATGGAGGTTAGGGTTGTCACAAATTAACAACTTTTACTAATTTCATTATTTATTTTAGATCTACATCGTGATAAACAATATGATTACTAATATAAAGAATAAGTAATAATTTGTTCTTACATTTTTCCTGAAAGTACTCAAAACGCTAATTGCACGCCTCACAATGTGAGGGAGTGCTCTACTCTCGATATGTGGTCATACCTCAGTTTCGCTACATAAAATCGTTCTTATACTCTTAGCTAGACATCAAATCCATATATATACATATATATATATGTGTATATATATATATATATACATATATATATATATATATATACACACACATATATATATATATATTTATTCAAAGATAAAGTCGCAGGTCGCATTTCTGTAATTGAGTAACTTAGGTATTTCTTTTTTGATTTATATTACTTTATATTATATTTATATATTACTTTCATTTATATATTTTACCGCCCCGTGTAGTGGCGGGTAAGAATACTCACTACCCCATATCTTTCCGTGGGTGTCGTAAGAGGCGACAGAGGGAAACTGAGGCAGAGGATGGGCAGCAGCATCTTTCTGATAACAGCAAAACAAAAATAAAAAACTGCGGTTGCCAACCCGCTCGCCAAGCGTGGCAACTGGCAATATACCCCCCATGAACAATGAAACAAATAAACGGCCCCCAGTCCTCGGCGGCCCTGCTATTCCTGGCTACGGTGGCGACCATGGTAACGGCGGGGCAGGGGGCCGCTAAGAATCTCTGGTGGAGGTTCGGTTGCCATCTACGACGACTCGACCTGGCAACTTATAACGCACGCACCCTGAGGACTGACGAGAAGATCCTGGAGCTGGAAGAAGAGATAGACAAGTTGCGCTGGAATATTATAGGATTATCCGAGGTCCGAAGAGAGGGGGAGGACACGGTAATCCTCGAATCCGGCAACGTGTTCTATCACCGGGAGGGCGACCATCTGTCCCAAGGAGGTGTCGGATTTATCGTCCACAAGTCTCGTTAACAACGTTGTAAAGATTGGTAGTGTGTCGACGAGGGTTGCGTACCTTATACTCAGAATAACCAAACGGTATTCGCTGAAGGTCATACAGGTTTACGCACCAACCTCGGCACACCCCGATGAGGAGGTGGAGGAAATGTATGAGGATATTTCTAGAGCCATGCATTCCTCCAAAACCCACTATACGGTGTTAATGGGAGACTTCAACGCAAAACTAGGCACAAGAAAGAACGGTGAGCTGAAAGTAGGGAAATTTGGAATAGGGCAACGGAACCCAAGGGGCCAGCAGCTGGTCGACTTCATGGAGAAAGAGGGACTCTTTATGATGAACTCTTTCTTCCAGAAGCGGCCCCACAGGATGTGGACTTGGTCTGGCCCCGACGGTTCGACAAAAATGAGATTGACTTCAATATGACGACCAGACGACAACTGTTCAGTGATGTCTCAGTGATCGCGAGGGTGAAAATCGGCAGCGATCACCGAATAGTGAGAGGCACACAGAACCTAAACGTTAAGTTGGAGAGGTCACGTCTAATGAAGTCAACGCTCCGTCCCCCTCGTGCTCTAATCCAAAGTCCCGAAACCTTTCAGCTCGAGCTACGAAACCGTTTTCAGTGCCTAGAAGATTGCAATGCAGTGGACGATATGAATGACAAGCTCGTGGAAACTGTCCATGCGGTCGGAGCTAAGTTTTGCAAGACCCGCCGCAGAAGAACACGAAAACTCTCCGATCACACTCTTAATCTCATGGCTGTTAGACGGGATATGAAGCTGCAGTCTTCAGTAGATTTGACAGCATACAGGCAACTGAACAGACAGATCTCCAAATGCATGCGGCGGGACTTACACAACTTCAATGCTGCTAGTATTGAGAAGCGATTGAGCGGAACCAGGGCTCCAAAGTCTTTGCTAGAGATCTGTCTGCCAGAAAGAGCCAACTGTCGAAGCTGAAGACCGAGTGTGGCAGCGTCGTTTCCGGGACACCTGAGATTTTGAGTGAGATTGAGAGGTTCTATGGGCAGCTGTACACATCATCGTTGGAGCCACACGCAAGTGTGAGTAACGATCCAAGAGCGACTCTTATCCGACACTATTCCGATGATATCCCGGACGTCAGTCTGAGCGAGATTAGAATGGCTCTCCAGCACCTTAAAAACGGCAAGGCCCCAGGCGAGGATGGAGTTACAGCGGAGCTTCTGAAAGCGGGTGGAAAACCGGTACTTGAAGTCCTTCAGAAGCTCTTTAATTCCGTCCTCCATGGTGGCATTACACCGGAGGCGTGGAGCAGAAGTGCGGTGGTCTTGTTCTTCAAGAAAGGCGACAACGCTCTCTTGAAGAACTACAGACCGATTTCCCTTCTGAGCCGCGTCTACGTGCTGTTTTCGAGAGTCATTACGAATCGTCTCGCACGCAGGCTCGACGACTTCCAGCCTCCCGAACAAGCCGGTTTCCGAAAAGGCTTTAGCACCATAGACCACATACATACCCTTCGGCAAATTGTACAGAAGTCCGAAGAGTACAATTTGCCATTATGTCTGGCATATGTGGACTATGAGAAAGCCTTTGATTCCGTCGAAATATGGGCGGTGCTGCAATCCCTTCAGCGGTGCCAAGTTGACTGTCGGTATATCGAAGTGCTGAAGTGCTTGTACAGTAGGGCTACGATGGCTATCCGAGTACAGAACTAGAGTACGAAACCTATCCAACTGCAGAGAGGTGTAAGACAGGGTGACGTTATATCCTCGAAACTCTTCACCGCTGCATTGGAAGACGTTTTCAAGCTTCTGGACTGGAAAGGAACGGTATTAACATCAATGGCGAGTACATCACTCACCTTCGTTTTGCCGACGATATAGTCCTTATGGCAGAATCGCTGGAGGACCTAAGCACTATGCTCAATGACCTCAATAGTGCCTCCCAAGGTCTTAGGATGAACATGGACAAAACAAAGATCACATCTATGTCACACCTATGCCGGTAGTTGTTGGGAGCACTAAGCTCGAAGTTGTTGACGAGTATGTTTACCTGGGACAAATAGTCCGACTAGGTAAGTCCAACTACGACCGAGAGGTCAATCGACGGGTTCAACTCGGCTGGGCAGCGTTCGGGAGATTACGACCCATCTTCTCGTCAGGCATACCTCAAAACCTCAAAACTAAATTGTACAACCAGTGCGTGTTGCCAGTGATGACATATGGAACTGAGAAGTGGTCCTTCACTGCTGGCCGTATGAGGAAGCTCAAGGTCGCTCAGCGAGCTATGGAGAGGGCTATGCTCGGAGTTTCTCTGCGTGATAAACTTCGAAATGAGGATATCCGCAGTAGAACCAGAGTAACCGACATAGCCCAAAAGATTAGTAAGCTGAAGTGGCAATGGGCCGGCCATATAGCTCGAAGAACCGACAACCGATGGGGAAAAAAGGTTCTCGAGTGGCGGCCTCGTACCGGCGGACGAAGTGTAGGGCGTCCCCCCACTAGATGGAGTGACGACCTGGTAAGACATGCAGGAAGTCGATGGATGCAGGCGGCTCAGTACCGTGCTTTGTGGCATATATATATATACGTTACAATGACTACAGACATTGAATTATTGGTTTATTTTATAACTGATTCACTTTAGATTACACAGCAAAAAGTGTAATTGAAAAAATATATCGACTGCCGTCCGTTTGTCTATGTGTCTGTGAGTCTTCTCGCTTAATAGAAATGTAAGCAATAGATTGAGATATATAGTATTAAATAAGATTCCATATATTCTAAGGAGGGTCCTTATTGATTTTTGCTATTGAACTGAACACCTTTTAAAAATTATTTATTTTTTTCATCAAAATTAAATGAAACTCTCATGAGGCGTGCATTTAGGATTTTCCAAATTTTTTTTTCTGCGCCCAGAAGCAATTAGAAAGGGCTACCCCGTTGCGCGAGGAGGTGGTGAATGCTTTATGCATACCACGACAGCCGGTCTGTCGTGGTTATGTGGGACTCACTGTGACTAAACCCTAACCTAACCACTACCCTAAGTGTACCCACTAAACACCACCTGTGGGACTGGCAATTGGCGGATTAAGCCTCTTTGCCGGATCGGAAGCGACCCTCTTTTGGGAGAAGAGGGCGCAGGCGGCTACGAGCCGCTGAGGGAGAGCCTACTTAGGCAAAATTTAAGAAGAATCGGCCTGAGCCGCCATGAGGCAGTTCAGGTCGGTTGAAATTTTATTTGGCGGGTCCGAGAGAGTTTCTCGGCCTGCGGACTGAGAGGGGAATGGGGCTGCATAAGTAGCTGCCTCACGAATAAAATGATTGGAATTCAATTATTTACTACTACTATAACTATATGGACACCTGTTTTGTTACTATATAATCGATAAGAAAAAAAAACTATAAGGGTATAATAACTAATTAATTTCTAAATCAGGAATTATAAATGGGCAACTGACAAATATTTTCGGTTTTTAGATTTACTGGATTTGAAATTTCTATTATTTCAATAATTATAATAATATAAAAATTCTAATATAATTATATAAAAATTCTCATCCTAATAAATAATTTTAACAAATAATTTATTGGGAAGCATGCACATGGTTTGGTGTTGAACTCTATTAGTCTCAAATGCTCAAACAATTTGAACCCAATGTTTCCAGTAAAAGTAAAAATCGACATCAATTCTGTTTCCAAGCTATGTATGTAATCCACAAAATCATCTGGAGGGACTTGTAGTCCTCCGAAGCGATCACGGCTAGTATCATAAGCTCTCAGACGGATGTATAAATTTCTCTCATTTGATTCATCGTCATATGATGATGCGTAACTAATTATCGATAGGCAGTCACGCTTGTGACTTTCAACACACCTTCGCAACAAATCTTCGGTACAATTTGTAGCGTCTGATAAATTTAGAATTTGGCATAGAAAGATTTTTCGGAATGCCCTGGTGTATTGTATACAAGAGGGTTCCCGACAATTTCCGCCAGCTTGCCTTACGAGCCCAAAAAAATTTTCTAAGCAATCATTGTTAATTCTTCGTGTGAGTAAGTAATCATATCCCCCAGACTTCATATCTTTATATAATTGCCGAAGTGAGTTTATTGTTATGTTGAAAGCATTTATAAATTTTATGATATTGGTAACGTCACGGCCATTCTTTTTATTTTTAACTCTCATGCTATTAAACAGACGCTGAGATTTATCTAGCAATTCCTCTTAGAGAGTAGTACCCCTATACGGTTTACTGTAGGCTTTTGGTAAGTCGATGTTGCTTGAATTCAGTAAATCAAAGAGGTTGTTCATGATTTCAATAAAAAATATCGTACCATCAGCAACTTGTAGAGTACCCGATGATTGATAATTTTTTAAAGCTGCTACTACAGAATTGCTAAAAACTTGAACGGCAAAACGAACTTTTGGTATTTGGAAACTATTCGGCTGTAAATGTGAATCAGTTAAACGAGGACTGATTGCATATCTTTCATTTTATCTAGTTCATACATGTTTGTTATGTCCTCCCACCGAGTAGTTTTGGCATCCAACTCAAAATTATAGTTTATTAAATTATTTCTCACGCACTTCATTAAGTGGGGAACATCAAATATGTAGTAAATTTTGTGACCATCAATCTCAAAACATGAGTTTTCTTTAGAGATCCCTAATGTTTTTGAAAATGCCAAAAAATCTGATGCTAGATCTGACACGAAAGCTCGTATATTAAAGCCAAGCTCTAAAAGACGTTTCACAGTAGCAATTATCCATGTTTTTAATTGATCATCAATTTTACTGCTGGAGATAAAAGAAAAGCCAATAGGTTGTTTCCATTTTGATGTTATACCTCGAAGCATTAAGGTAAAAGCATACCCTGCGGCAACAGGTTGCTGTTGCCCATCTACTTCATGGAGGCCCAATATCTAATATCTAATCTTTCTTGCTGTTATAGGATAAGTTTAAATTCAAACTCATCTCATCCATACAAAGCACACATTCTTTTTCGGATGATGACATATGCTTGATTGTAGCTGATAAAACATCCCACATTTGCTGGTTAAGTTTAGTTTGCATAGGTAGGTACATCTTAGCTGAAGTTGATTTAGACGGTAAACAAATAGTCTTCGATAAAAATCGATAAGCGAGAGGGCTCGTGTAATACATATTTAAGCAAAACAATTTGAATTCTCTGCTATATCTATTGTTTTACAATGGGGTTTAAATAAATTTGCGCCTTTACAATCGCGCTTAACTTGGGGATAAAATTTATCACAACCGTTCAAAAACTGTTCCATGGTAATATCTTCATATTTTTAGCAGTGCATTTTAACTTTTTACTTATTTTAAACAATTGTTTTCTAAGTTTACTTTTTCGGGGAGTAAAGTCAGTCAATCGTGCTGGTGTCTGAGAACTATAATCTATACCTATATAATGCTTAGTGTTGGTGTGTTCTGAATTTTGTGATGAAGGATCTGCTAATTCATGGTCTCTTCGAGCTATTTTTGGTATTACAATATGGCGTTTATCGGAGAGTTCCAATTTTACATCACTTAAAATTTTGACTTTAGGATCAGTCTGTGTATGGATCGAGTCGTTGGTTGGTAAAAAGAACGTTGGTATAGATGTTTTCTTCAGTGATTTCTTCCCGTACATACTCTTTTCGAAATGCAAACTGCAAATGTACGTATTCTTTAGGCTTTCGAAAGTTTTTCCTACTAAATCATGTCTTCCAATAACTTCCAGCCATAATTTGCATCTAAAATATTTATTATTATTAAATTTTCATAATTATCACCCACAAACCTCAAAATTGACATCCCTAACATTAAAAAAATGATGTCCACCATCTTGGATTCAAAAATAAATTCCATTTTCGTTATCAGCACCCCAAGAAACCTCGAAATTGATACCCATATCATATTATTAAAAAAATGTCAGCCATCTTGGATATGAAAATGGATGCCAGTTTCGTAATAAGCACTCCAAGAAACCCCGAAACTGATACCCATATCATATTATTAAAAAAATGTCCACCATCTTGGATATGAAAATGGATGCCAGTTTCGTAATAAGCACCCCAAGAAACTGAAATTGATACCCATATCATATTATTAAAAATGTCCACCATCTTGGATATGAAAATGGATGCCAGTTTCGTAATAAGCACCCCAAGAAACCCCAAATTGATACCCATATCATATTATTAAAAATGTCCGCCATCTTGGATATGAAAATGGATGCCGGTTTCGTAATAAGCACTCCAAGAACCTCGAAATTGATACTCATATCATATTATTAAAAAAATGTCCGCCATCTTGGATATAAAAATAGATGGCGTTTTCGTAATCATCACCCCAATAAACCTTGAAATTGACATCCATACCCTACATATATAAAAAAATGACCGCCATCTTGGATTTAAAAATAAATGCTATTTTCGTAATTAGCACACCGACAAACTTAAAAATTGACCCCTAAATCTTAATATTTTATAAAAAAACTTCGAAAAACCGAAGACGAGGCACTATAGTATGGTCTAAAACCTTAGCCTGTCCAACCACACCATTTAGATGAAGAAAAATCAGTAATGCCCAGCGACTAGTACCTATTTTTTACGTCCGCAATTTCTTTTACGTTGGCTATTTGGCATGACATGACAAAATATACATAATGTAAAAAATAATAAAAATATTTATTTACCTTTCTTCCGTGTGCGGAATTTGGTGAAATCGCAGATCTTTATTTATGCGAGATGACGACTTGCAATCTCTCACAGCACACGTCGTATGAACCATTTTAATTATAATTATCAACACTAAATTTAAAAATAATAAAAGCAAGCGCGCGTTAACCCTGGAAGTCGTGTCCCGAGCTACTAATACGATTGGCATAAGCAGATCGGGCTCGTCCTTCTCGCGTCTCACCCCTCACACCACGCACGATTGCCCCGCCTAGACGTCTTCGTAGGACGACTGTATGTATTTATTATGGATTTATAGACTGTGAACATAACATAGCATGTTATGAGGTATCAGAAGTAACGAGTAACGTAACGATACGATAATAACGAGTACTAATTGTTATAGTAACGAATACATACGGGTACGCTTTTTTTCGTTACTTTTACACCTCTAACTAATACTAAGGGCAGTTAGATGCGCGACTAGGGATGCAAACGATACATCGATTATTTCAAACATCGATATATCGTTCATAAACATCGCTCTTCATGAGCGATGATTTATAAACAATGTTTTGGCTTGTTAAAAAGTCAGAGCCACGAGTTCCGAAATAACCAACTATTCGAAAGTATAAAATTCCGTATGTTAAAAATTGCGAACTATGATTATCACGAATTTTATGTCGCTGAAACATAAATATTCGTTTTATATATTTTTCATTAATAATTATATTGTTTGAGCTTTAACTTGATCAATAGCTTAAGAACAATCTTATAAGGTAATAGTTATTTTGTAACGGAAATTGTTTTATCGGCTTACGGTACTTCGTATTTCGTTACAATCACTTTTCTGAAATATTGATTTTGACGGATGAACGTTTATTCGCCTGTTTATATTTAAGCATAGTTTAGTTTTGTAGAAGTATTCGGAAAAGGCGATAATACATGTGACATATGGAACTACCAAAAGAATTAACGCGCCACAACATAAGAAATAAAACTGAAGATAAAACTAATACAAAAACAGAATTTCATATGTTCATGTCATCACCTGTCACTCCTATAAAGGGAGATGCGTTGGGAGACGTGGGATGACATGAAGGGGTTTTTTCCCGGGCTTCATAACCTAACTAAGATCTATTTGCCTATCGTGGCAACTTCGGTACCCCGTGAGTGGTTATTCTCAGAGGCTGGAGCTACAATCACCCAGGAGAGAAACCGCTTACTGGGCACCAGGTAACAATTTTGACATTGTTATTTTTAAATTCAATTCTAAAGAAAATAAAACTTGTTTTCTGTTAAAAATTAATAAAAAAAAATTTGGCCCTTACCCTACTACATCATGCAAAACATGACGATATATCGATATTTCTCACGCGATGTATATTGTTACTGTTTAAAAATATCGATACGATAAATATCGATAATATTTTTTTTTCACTTGCCCATCCCTACGACTGAGTAAGGGCGTAAAATCATTGCAGTGTAATAACTAATAACTGACGTCCCTAATTAGGGGCCGCGCCCACCCTTAAATCAGGGCCCTGATTCAGTGTAGTGTAATAGGGGTTTAAGTAAGGTTTCTTAAATTGTGACGTTGTTGTTATTAGTTTGTGGATATCTCCCGAAATCAAGGTAATGTAAAATGCAGACACATTATGTTACAATCGTTTATTTAACGTTTTTCAGTAAATACAGCAGAAGTTATTAGATATAAAAATATGGTTATAAAATGTTTTGAAAATATTAAAATATTAATATTGTTAAAATGGATCATTTTCGTCCTCTTCCTTAATAACATCGAGAGGATATTCCATTTGTCTCTCAGAAGAGTCTTGATGTGGCTGAGGTGAAGATGTGGTGTACGTTGCGTTCTCATTTGTTCCTGTATCATCTCCTAAGCGAGCACGCAGTCTTTCTTGATCTATTTTTATCACTTGAGCTATGTCTTCGGCGCTGCAGTCTATATGCGCTATGGCTCCTCTGAGATGATTTTGTAAGGATCTGTAACATGGCCTTTTACTTCATCATCATCATTATCATCATTATTTAGACGTGGTAGAGTCATGCTGCAGCTATATTAGTGTAGCACGAATGGGTCGGCTCGACCGGGGAAGGACCACGTTCTAACAGAATACCAGCGTAAAATAGCAGCTTAACGCTGCTGTGTTTCGTATGTTGAATGTAAACAACCGGAGACCCCTTTAACTGGAAACGAGGCATTCCATCTTAGTCCTCACGGGTGACAAGGCATCTGCATTTTGATTCATAGTCGAGGAGAGATGTAGATATCTATGGGCCACAGCAACCACTTAGATACCATCAGGTGGACTGACTGTCTGCTCAATTGTTAACCTTATCCTTTAAAAAAATCATTACATTCCTTCACAAGTCCACTGCTGAACATAGGCCTCCCCCAAGGAATGCAATTTCATGTATAATTTAATAGTCTGACCGGTTGTTTTTTACTTAGTTTGAAACTTATCCTTTTCATGTAGACCTTCGGTAATACCTATTCATAAAAAGCTGGAAGAAATTTGTGTATTTTACTATGGGTACAAAATATAATTTATGAGTATTGCAGTAAACCTCTTAGATTTTACATAATGTTCCCTTCTCGCAACAGTATTCGTAATTACCTTATTGTAACTAATAGTTAATAATGAAATAATTTAACATACATAACATAATTGACGGCTCCGTGGCGCAATGGCTTACCAATGAGTTGCAGCGCTATGGACCGCGGGTTCGAATCCCGCACGGAACAAGTATTTGTATGGCCTACAAATAATTGCTCCGGGTCTGGATGTTTGTCCTTGTGGAATTTATGTATGTAAACTGCCCCCGCGATACAGTAGAAAATCCTAATGTGGAGGTAACGTTTAAAAAAAAAAGAATAATATATTCTCACGCCTGCCACTCAAACCGGTACGCAGATATTACAGACTTCCATTTGACACTATCCTATCTCTCTCACTTCGTTCACATTCATATTATGTGTATGCGTACTTGCTCGTCGATTAAGGATACTCTTAATTTCGTCCATATTCAATATATCGCCAATGAAGCGACTCTGCCACTTACTTTTGTCATAAATTTGCTTTGTCACTCTTTCCTCATTCTTTCTACGTGACCAAACCACTGAAATCTGCCTTTCTTGGTCCTGGTCACAACATCTTGCAAACCACACTTTTCTCTTACCACACAATTTCTCACCCTATCATTCAGTCACCTCTAACGTACTTCTTAATTACCGCATTACTACAGTATTTTACTCTCATGCTTCTTCTGCTACTCCTGAATGGCTGGCTAAACGTGGTCCGAATAGCATGCTGCTCTATGCATACGTATGTATGTACATAGATATTTCCTTATAGTCGCTTCTTACAACACCCATGAGACGAGATGTGGTGATACCTTACGCCATCACCATACGGTAAAAATGATTAGTGCGCTTCAGTATGTACCTGTTGATAGTTTAAAACATAAAATTTTTTCTTACATTATCATTTGTATATTAGCTCTTAACTCCTTGATAAATTTTCTAAGTTTTCCCAGTTCATTACGCAGCTGACGGTTAACACCATCCGAGGCATGTTCTCCAAAAGGTCGTAGTGTTCTTTCAGCCAACCTACCCTGAACTGTCTTCTGTCTATCCATTGTATCAAGAACACTTTTTTCTGTTGTTGTAAGTTCATTTTCCAAAGATTGAAAATCACGAATGACCTGTAAGGTGAATGTGCTGCAATAAAAGGATACTTGTAGTCATGATGCTATTTTGATAAATACGTTAACTTCCGTCTTTCAGATAGAATAGTTAATTAGTAATTAGTTTTCGAATTATAATTATTTTAATGTTTTCTGCCGGTGGGGTTTCAAAAATTCATATCTTTTTTTGTAGTAAGTAGCTATATTTCAGATTTTTTGACATGATTGTCTTGAATGATACTTTCACATATAAAATAATAAACTTCCTAACATTCTGCAAGTTACTCAAAAAGTATCGAAAGTAAGAATTTTAGTTTTTAGTCGGGTAGACTCAAATTTTTAACTTAAATTTAAAAATACAATAATTTAAAATTTTGTATTACTGACTTCAATATAAATTATTAAGAATAACTCAAAAACTATTGGTCAGACCTTGATCAAATTTATATGGTACTACATGAGAAGCACCAGCTTTCAGATAAAAAAAGAATCATCGAAATCGGATCACCCAGAAAAAGTTATGAGGTAACACACATAAAAAAAAAGAAACAGTCGAATTGAGTACCTTCTCCTTTTTGAAGTCGGTAGAAAAGGAGTTTCCATAGGTTCTAGCTGACTAAAACTTTGCAGGTCCTTAGGTAGCTATCCGAAACCTAAAAAAAATTGGTACTTAACGGGCTATTATTCGCTGTAATCGGCTTTCGTAGGTGGATAGGCTAAAAATCCACATTTTAACTTTAAAAAAATTATTTTGCTTATTTTTGTCATTCTTATGTAAATTACAGTAATAAAATGTAATTTGTTATTACTTTCACCAAAATTCCGGTAAAATAACACGAGCTGGAGGCGTACAGTACAATGATTCATAATTTGTGCTTTGTTAAACGGGTTTCGGACCCTTCATGGCCAGGTAACAATTAGATGAGATTTTCTCTGCTCAATGACCCCTCCATCATACCCCTCTATCCCTGATGCGTCTAGTTCGTTAGTTAAGTCAATTACTACTATCGCGCGTGTTAAAACTGCTCTCGTTGACGTTATTTTCATTCCTTTGTACTACTTTCGCTGTGTTAACTGGACTCTGATTTGCCTCAAGATAACCTGTGCTTGTGTTTTGGACTCCGATTTGCCTCACGATAACTTGTGCTTGTGTTTTGGACTCTTAATTTGCTTCACGAACATTGTCTTTGTGCGGTACCATGTTATTCACTAAGCCAATACGCTGAGATGAATTATTATTATGGCGTTTCCCAAGGCAATAGTCATTCAGCTGCAAGGCTTTATTAAGAGGCACTGGAGAGGCGAGGAGGAGAACTGGAGCGTTACCCGGATCATAGGGTTTTTATTAACGTACATAACACCCTGATGGCTGGACGTATCGCAATCAATCTCGCGAACCAGTACCCCGGAATCCGGATCAAGTTGACAAAGTTGTGGAAGAAGTCCAAAGAGACCCGTCTACAAGTTCAAGAAGAATTTTTAGAACTTCGGTTCTAAGAATTGTTAATAAAGTTGAGCCTTAAAAACTGCTGTAACACCAGACTTGAGATTTTAGCTAGTGATAATTATGAGTTTTTTTTGTTTTCCAGAAGGGTACCATGCGTACCGTATCCAGCGCGTCCAGTAGCTTCAGGAATCTGATTACCGAAGAAGAGTAGTTTTTTTGTGAAACCATGTTACAGAGATCTGAAGAAGACCCTGATTTTTCAAAAAAAAACTTTGGACAGCTGAGTCCCGATTCGAAAGGACTGGAATTTTTAATATCTATAGTTACCATAGCTGTGGGCCATCGAAAACCCACGTCTGGCAAGGGCATCGAACTTCCAACACCGCTTTAGCGTAAACCTGTGGTTTGGAATCCTAAATGGAGAATTTATTGGATCCTTTGGATTACCGTCCAGGTTAGATGGACCGACTTATTTTTTTTTACTAAATTGCCTTTATGAATTGTTGAAAGACGTGAACGTACGACAACCATTGATTTTTCAAAATGACGGTGCTTCTTGCCACTACGCAAGACAAGTTAGACAGCATCTCAACGAAACTTTTCCACAAAGATGGATTGGGCATGCAGGGTCGATCGTATGGCCTGCACGTTCACCAGACCTCAACTTTATCGACCTTTTTATTTAGGGATATCGATAATGAAGAAGAATTGAGAGAAAATCTGAAAATAGTTGCAAGAAAAATAAAAAAAAGATCATTCACGCTCTTTCAGACAGCTAAAACGTTGTCGTCTTTGTATTGAAGTAGGAGGACGTCATTTTGAAAACTTGCTTTAATAAAGAATTAAAATAATTAATTTTTGTCTATTTTTTTTGTTATCTTATAAAAATAAGCCCAAATGACCGTAAAATTAAATTACTTACAACTTATTTCTTTGAATTCTTACAAATTATCATCTTATTATCATCTTCATCGGTAAATTTGTGTACATTTGAATGCAATGAGAATTTCATTGAATGAATGAAGAATTGAAAAATTTGCAGTAAGAATGACAAAAATAGGCAAAATAATAATAAAATAATAAGCTTTAAAAGCTTAAATTTTTTTTGTAGATTTTTAGGCTATCCACCTACGGGGCCGATTACAGCGAATAAGTTAAGTGCCAATTTTTTTAATGTTTCGGATAGCTCAGGAACTTGCAAAGTTTTTAAAGTCGGCTAGAACCTATAGAAACTTCTTTTTGTATTTTTAAATTTTAGTTTTTGGTGGGGTAGACACAAAAACTAAAATTCTTACTTTCTATACTTTTTTGAGTAACTTGCAGGAATGTTAGGAAGTTTATTATTTTATGCATGAAAGTATCATTCAAGACGATCATGTAAAAAAAAATTTGAAAATAACTACTACAAAAAATATGAATTTTTGAAGCCCCACCGGCAGAGAACGCTAAAAAAATACAAAAATAAATATAACTCGAAAACTACAAAAAATCGGATAACATACATGGAGTATTTTTCATACCCCTGGATGTGAGAAATTTAAATTTTTCTTTTGGGCATCATTGTTTGGACCAGCCTGTATATATATATAAAGGGTTATTTTGTAATAACATTTTTTTTTCACAAAATTTGCAGAAAAAGTTCAGAATAAGTAATATAGGTAAATGGCGAAGAAAAATTAATTAAAAAAATCTCAAACATTCTGTCCTTTTTATCTTTTAAATTCTAATTGCGCGGTAATGCCTTATTTCAACTGATTTCAATGCGCACGCACACATTCGTAAGGGTGGATCGGTAGGCAAAAACGTTGTGGCCCATAAATCACATTCAATTTGGAATAATCTATACAAATAAATAAAATGGAAGTGTCTATTTGTAATGTACAAAATAACAGCTTTTTACTAAATGCCTATGAAAGTGACTGATGAACTAGTGCCTGTATTGAAGTATTTAATTAATCTATCATTTTAATCTGGTACGTTTCCGGAAGCATTAAAACAATCAGTCGTCAAACCATTGTATAGAAAAGGTAAAAAAATGACGTCAACAATTATCGCCCAATTACTCTTATACCTGTTCTATCGAAGGTGTTCGAGAAATGCATGCACCTGAGAATACTTAATTATTGCAATACATACAACATCATTAATAAAGATCAATTCGGTTTCCAAAAAGATAAATCGACAGCTTTAGCAATATTTACTCTCGTGCAAACAATACTGACAGAATTAAATAAAGATTATCTAACAACAGGTCTATTTTTTGACTTGTCCAAGGCGTTCGATTTTGTTGACTACGACATCTTATTAAATAAGCTTGAAACGATTGGAATAAGAGGACCTACACTACATTGGCTATCATCCTACTTGAGGAATCGGTGTCAGCGCGTCACTGTTAACAAAATCGTAAATAATGAACTAATAACATGTTCTTCTACCCTAAAAAATAACACGTGTGGTATCCCTTAGGGAAGTGTGCTAGGTCCACTTATGTTTATACTGTACATAAATGACATAACCAGAGTGACTGGTCATAAATGTATCTTGTTTGCAGATGACATATCAATAATTGTGACATCAGATAAAAATAAATACAATTCTATACATGACCATGAAATTGAAATTAATAATACTATTGACAACATTATTAAATGGCTAGAGGAAAATAATCTAAAATTAAATTTAAATAAATCAAATTTCATACAATTCAATAAATCCAAACATGATAAACACAATGTAAACATCAATATCGAAAAGATTAAAGAAATCATACATACTAAATTTTTAGGTGTAACGATACATCAGGATCTAAACTGGAAATTACACATTGAGGCCTTATGCAAGCGTATCAACAGCTTTGTTTATGCTCTTTATAAAACAAGGAGTGTAACTAACTTGCAAACAGCTATTACCACTTACCACGCGTTTGTAGCCTTCATTCTACGTTATGGGGTTATGATATGGGGCAATAGTACTGAGAGACAAAGGGCATTTGTAGCGCAAAAAAAATGCATCAGAGCTATATGTGGGATTCCACCGGGCGAGTCCTGTAGAGCATCTTTTTGGAGCCTGGGATTACTTCCGTTGCCAGCACTGTACATTTTTGAAATAAGTTGCTTTGTTAAAAGTTATACTGAGCTCTTCCAGAAAGTCATAGATATAAACTCTCGATTGAAAAAAAACCCGGATAGATTAGTGTTAAGCGTCATTCCGAGATCTACTAAATTCAGAAAAAGTTGTTTAGCAATGTGTGTTAAGTGTTAATGTGTGTTATATATAATAAGATCCCCAATGACATCAAAAACCTCAAAATAAATTTATTTAAATCGAGACTCTATAAGTGGCTTATTGAACTAAAAGTGTATGACATTAAAGAATTTATTGACATTAGACTTTAATAATTATTAAGATTTTATGAATGTATTTGAACCTTTTTGAAATAAATGTTACCTGAAATGTATGTAACATAAACTTAAATTTGCATGCTAATTATAAGCAAAACATGTGAACTTATTTTACTGTATCACCTACAAATATCATGTTTTAAGCAAATAAAGAAATTATTATTATTATTACAGTATATACGGTAGTTATAACAAAGACACAATTTTAAAAAAAATTGTCTGTCTGTTTATTCCAGTTAATCTCCGAAATGGCTGGACCGATTTTGACGTGACTTTCACTCGCAGATAGCTGATGTTATAAGGAATAACTTAGGCTGCTTTTATTTTAGAAAAATCATTAGGATCCCACGCAAAAAAGTTAAAACCCTAAATTACACACGGGCGAAGTCGCGGGGAACAGCTAGTTTCAAATAAAAGTAGAAGCCTTATTTACTCGTATTTTCAAAATTGCATTAACGGTATAATATCATTATTTATATATTTCAACTTAAGTTTAAAATTTGGCTACTCTTTGAAAAATAACCCTGTATAGCTGGCTGCCAGCTGGATATATATAAATATATACAAAAACAAAATACCGTTATCGTTACAGCCTATTAAACGTTTACTACTGAACATAGGCCACCCATAGATAGCCTCATACGGAGGATATTTGCCGCAGTTGTCACGCTTGGCAGGCGGGTTGGTTTAACTGTTCTTATTTAGGTCTCGGCGGCCGGGATTAACAGGATTAAACGAGCGTGTGCGCAAGCACAGGTGCACTCTCTGTTCCCTTACTCTCCGATGGGTATGGCTTATAGTCTGATGGGACATCAATCCGATACGACAGGAGACAGTTCAGGCGCAGGTTTCCGAAGTACGCAGGTGAAAAGACGCCAACTTTCAAAACTTCGGGCTGCTGCTGAGAATTTCTCGACGGAAAACTCAGTAACTGATTTTGTCTCGATGCGAGATTTGAATCCGGGGACTAACCCCCATGAAATTTTATGACGACATGATCAGCAATGGCGCTTACGACTACAAGACCAATGAGGCAGCAGTGGGACATAAATATAGGCTGTAACCTCAGATTTTTCTGTGTTCTGTGGATGTAATTTTATATTACATAGAGTCGAAGGTAAGTTCGAATAAAAAGTGTCACACTCAATAGTGTACCAATGAGAAAATAACTCTTAAAAATACAGTGTATTTGTCTATGTTCTTTTAGCCTATTATTAACATTTTGACATTTTTTAAATAGGTTCATGCTTAGACTATTTACTCTAGATAACGCGTCACGTAATGAGCGATGCAACAAAAACAGGCCAGTTTTTACAAGCGTGTGTGCGTGAGTCACGCACACACGCTTACGGTTGCTATGGCGACAGAATAAATAACTATGGCTTACACCAGCGTCTTTTTTTTTTTTGGAGTTTATGGCCTGGTATCTAGACCTTTAGGCCAAGTTTTAGGTATTTTTATTCGGTTTATTATAATTTCCCAAATGTTTATTTATCCTTCATAGCTTCTATCCTACAATGCTTCACAATATGTTGATGCGTTTGTGCAGCCCTTGGGAGATTTTGACGGCAAATTGAGTCAGCAGACAGCTGACAGTTGGCTATGGTATCTCAAGGCGCCTAAGCAGATAGACACCTTATCTTGAGAATCACATCACCATCAGAGCACTTGTTTCACCGTTTCCAGTAATAGTTCACATGCGCAGATACTTAATACACAAAATCGCACCACTTTTACATATCAAAATCCATTTCAAACCATTATTCAAACAATAATACAGGAGCAGCAAACTGCCGCCGATCAAGTTCCCGCCAAAACTCCTACACCAGCGTCATTTGTATCTGGGAGATACCAGCTAATGAATCTATCCCGATAAAATGGGGAAAAACTGTAAAATTATGTCATGTTAATAAAATCATAAATTATAATATTTTAATATGGTGCTTTCAATTGTGTGTTTAGTTGTCTGTTGAGTTAATCTAGTTTTTTTTTGTAAAGAAAAATATAATCAAATAAAAATCAATTACGCATTTATTATTATTTAATTATTTAATGTATGGTGTCGATTTATAAAAATACTAGAGGTTGGCGGAGACTTCGCCTGAGTCATAGTTAAATAATTTATCCCGCAGGTACCCTTTACCGTAATATTTTATCCCATAGTGTTTCTACAGTTTAATAGATCCTTTTAAGAAGAATTATTGCGTCCTGCATTGTTCTGCCAGCAAGAGTTGATATATGGGTGCCCCATTGAAGCTTTGCATCTAAGGTCACCCCGAGAAACACAGTAGTCTCTTCTATTTTCAACCTATTATTATTTACCATAAGAGCCGTGGTAGCTCAGATGGTTAGCGCTCGCTGTAAGTTTCACAATACGCGAGCAAACAAATTGTTAATTGCAATTTTAAGTGCTGATTTACCACGTGCTCGGCGGTGAAGGAAAACATCGTGAGGAAACCTGCATGTCTGAGAAATCAAAAAAAAATATTTCGAAGACATGTGAAGTTCGCCAACACGCATTGGGGCAGCGCGGCGGACATTTACTTGCCCTAAAACCCTCTCAGAAATGAGAGGAGGCCTGTGCCCAGCAGTGGGACGTATATAGGCTGTAACTTTACTTTACTTTATTATTTACCATTAAATGTTTATAACTACTAATTTAATGGCCGTCTCTGTGAACTTGTTTTTTAAATAATTTGCGTTTTGAGGTTGCATCACTTTTTACATTATCTAATTTAGCTATATGGTAACAGCGTATGGTCAAATATTTCTCAGCGACCAGTCTTATTAGGTTCACTTGGTGAAGAGAACCACACGCGTGTTCAGTTTCAACTTTAAAATATGTATTTTTATGACCAACAAAGTTGACAAACAGGCGACTGGTAATTTCCAAGGCTCATTTAATGATACTAACAAAAAAACATAAGCCTCTGATGCTTTGATTCTCATATTTTCGTTAGGACCAGTGCCTATATCAACAATACCATCATCCTGTTTAGTTTTTTCATTAAAACACTTCTGCTGTCTAATTGCCATTTCATCCGCTATTAATGCGCAAATCATATTTTTATCGGATTGTTTTCTTTTAGCATCCAAAATTTTGAACGAATCTTCTGTAAACCCTGGAGAACCATCGATATTTGCATACCATTTCGATATGGTTTTCGGGTGAGGAAGGCATGTTTCGAATTTACTCCTGACGAATCTATACGCATTTGGTGACAGAAAATGCAAAGTTAAACAAAATTTTCTAAACTCTGGTGCATATTTAGATACAGGTCTCTTAGATTTTTTCTGTAACTTTTTTTCATTGTAACATATAAGTCGGCAGAAAATACGTTACTATTCAGAACGTTATGCGTATCATTGTCTATGTATCTCTCTTTTTTTAATGTAATAAGAATATCTTTGAAAGTTGCAATTTTCTTCTTAAGTCGTAGATTATTTCTTCTAAGCGATTGAATTTTTAGAGAATGTTTCTTTTGGATACGAATTTTCCTGCGTAATTCTTTTCTCAGTTTTGCTTATTTAGGAGTGTCAAAAATAGATTCTATATCCGAAAACTCTTCATTTATTTCAATTTCATTTTCAGATTTCGCTGTTTTATTAGCCAAAACTTTATGAGCTATGCAACTGATAGAAGGAGACAAAGTATCAGTGCACACTACATTGGTGCATGTTATAGAGGAGGAAGTTTTAGGCTCTTCATTTGATGCGGGAGTATTCTGAAATCAAAAGTAAAGTAGGTATATAGCTTCGATGGTGATCTTAAAGAAGCGATAATAGCAGTAGTAATAGTAAAACGACATAAAATTCCACTCTGGATAATCAAGTAGTAATTCTCCGGATTTTAAAGAGCGCATAAATAAGTAAAGAAAACATAATATTTAACATAAAACATATAACATAAACACTCACGCCTGTCACCCAGAGGGGTAGGCAGAGATTATGGACTTCCATTTGGCACGATCCTGACACACCTCTCTCGCCTCCTCCACATCCATATACCTACGCATACACGCTCGTCGTAATTAAGAGTGCCCTTAACAGGGTACTCTTAATTTGGCCCATTTTCAGTATATCGCCAATTTGGTCGATAAACCTTCGTCTAGGGCGTCCCTTCCCGACTCTGCCGAATAACAATTTCATTAAATATTATGCCGACGGCAGAGTTGGCATAATATTTAATGAAATAATATTTTCAAAGAATAGGTTCTGTTATGGATTAATGTTAAATTAACGTTCCTCCTAATATACATGAATCAAACTAGGATAACGCCCACTTATTATTTACTGTAGGTATCATAACAAAAACTTACCAAATTCAGAGGCTTCTGTTTTTCAATGTTATATTTCATCGTCATTCCAACGTCTTCATCAGTGATATCACTTTCGTCAGATTTCTCTGACGATAAAAATAATGCCTGTAGTCAAAATAGAATGTTAAACATGTAAATCATCATAATAGTCCTCATCTTAAGTAAGAAATATGAATCTTATAGGTAATGCCCTCGGAAACGAACTGCTGTACTTCAAGTTGAAAGTTAGCCGCTCTTACCACTGAGTTACCATCGCTAGTGTATCTTACATACACTAGCGATGGTAACTATATTAAAATTTAAATACGTAATAAAACATACTTTTTCGGTTTTTCATTAAAACACTTCTGCTGTCTAATTGCCATTTCATCCGCTATTAATGCGCAAATCATATTTTATCGGATTGTTTTCTTTTAGCATCCAAAATTTTGAACGAATCTTCTGTAAACCCTGGAGAACCATCGATATTTGCATACCATTTCGATATGGTTTCGGTGAGGAAGGCATGTTCGAATTTACTCTGACGAATCTATACGCATTTGGTGACAGAAAATGCAAAGTTAAACAAAATTTTCTAAACTCTGGTGCATATTTAGATACAGGTCTCTTAGATTTTTTCTGTAACTTTTTTTCATTGTAACATATAAGTCGGCAGAAAATACGTTACTATTCAGAACGTTATGCGTATCATTGTCTATGTATCTCTCTTTTTTTAATGTAATAAGAATATCTTTGAAAGTTGCAATTTTCTTCTTAAGTCGTAGATTTTTTCTTCTAAGCGATTGCATTTTTAGAGAATGTTTCTTTTGGATACGAATTTTCCTGCGTAATTCTTTTCTCATTTTTGCTTATTTAGGAGTGTCAAAAATAGATTCTATATCCGAAAACTCTTCATTTATTTCAATTTCATTTTCAGATTTCGCTGTTTTATTAGCCAAAACTTTATGAGCTATGCAACTGATAGAAGGAGACAAAGTATCAGTGCACACTACATTGGTGCATGTTATAGAGGAGGAAGTTTTAGGCTCTTCATTTGATGCGGGAGTATTCTGAAATCAAAAGTAAAGTAGGTATATAGCTTCGATGGTGATCTTAAAGAAGCGATAATAGCAGTAGTAATAGTAAAACGACATAAAATTCCACTCTGGATAATCAAGTAGTAATTCTCCGGATTTTAAAGAGCGCATAAATAAGTAAAGAAAACATAATATTTAACATAAAACATATAACATAAACACTCACGCCTGTCACCCAGAGGGGTAGGCAGAGATTATGGACTTCCATTTGGCACGATCCTGACACACCTCTCTCGCCTCCTCCACATCCATATACCTACGCATACACGCTCGTCGTAATTAAGAGTGCCCTTAACAGGGTACTCTTAATTTGGCCCATTTTCAGTATATCGCCAATTTGGTCGATAAACCTTCGTCTAGGGCGTCCCTTCCCGACTCTGCCGAATAACAATTTCATTAAATATTATGCCGACGGCAGAGTTGGCATAATATTTAATGAAATAATATTTTCAAAGAATAGGTTCTGTTATGGATTAATGTTAAATTAACGTTCCTCCTAATATACATGAATCAAACTAGGATAACGCCCACTTATTATTTACTGTAGGTATCATAACAAAAACTTACCAAATTCAGAGGCTTCTGTTTTTCAATGTTATATTTCATCGTCATTCCAACGTCTTCATCAGTGATATCACTTTCGTCAGATTTCTCTGATGATAAAAATAATGCCTGTAGTCAAAATAGAATGTTAAACATGTAAATCATCATAATAGTCCTCATCTTAAGTAAGAAATATGAATCTTATAGGTAATGCCCTCGGAAACGAACTGCTGTACTTCAAGTTGAAAGTTAGCCGCTCTTATCACTGAGTTACCATCACTAGTGTATCTTACATACACTAGCGATGGTAACTATATTAAAATTTAAATACGTAATAAAACATACTTTTTTCGGTACCGCTTCCTTTTTCAATCTTCGACGGCCTTGATTATTTGCAAAATACAAGTCTTTTCACGGAAATGTTCAGAGCATATCACTGTGGTTTTGGATGGTTTCCAGAACTCTTCTCCACGACTTTTTCTTATTATGTCCACCCATCGACTTCTATAGGTATTAGGATACCTATTGGATCAATAGGTATCCTAAAACCATGTATCCAAATGGTCACATTCGATTTTGACAATTCTTATACAATACTATTTAGTAATACAAATAACAAAGAGAAAAAATAAAGAAAAAATATTTAAGACTCAATAAAAAACACCCGACTGCGCGGAAGCTTGCAAAACAAAAACAATCGGTCCATCCGTTTAGGCTGTAGGCTCAGCCAAACAATTTTTGAAATATACCCACATACACATACATACACACACCATGATGTATTTACTCCTTTTGGTGCAGGCGGGTAAAAATGAATGAAATGAAAACTATACGGGGAAATTTGCAATCCAAGACTGGCAACACCAAAAAACGACGCGTTGATTTTGTAAATAAAATTATCAATTTATTAGTTTTGTTTTCGTAAATTACTATTAGTTTTGAGTTACTTACCGATGGTAAGAGATTTTGTTAGTTGTTTAACTTCCTTTTTAATTTCTGCAAATTTTGATCGCGCAACTTGTCATTTTCACCAAAATAATTTATCTCAAAAAAATGAGCTGTGCGTGTGTATCTTTTGGCGTTACAATCGACAGTGAGGAGCGGGTAGCGCTTTAGAGGCTAAGAGTTAGCTGATATTTTTTTCGACGCTTTTGAGCCGCCGTTACTCTATCTAGAGAGTTAATAATCTAAGGGTTCATGCTGTCAAAATCTATCGACTTTGTTACCTAACATTCAGCCACTTTTCAATCTAACATTTATTATGAGTTTTTGAATATAATATGACGTTTTTGAATATTATATATTCAGTCCCCTCGTGACTATGGGTCCAGTAAAGCACCCGAAACGTCAGGAATTAAAAAGTTAAAATGAAACGCGATAAAATCTGCAAAATTATCATACGTGGTAGAGCCATGCTGTAGCTACATAATGGTGTAGCACGAATGGGTTGCCTTGACCGGGGAAGGACCACGCTCTCACAGAATACCAGCGTAAAATAGTAGCTTAATGCTGTTGTGTTTCGTATGGTGAGTGTAGAGAACCGGAGACCCTATTTACTGGAAACGAAGCATTCCATCTTAGTCCTCAGGGGTGACAACGCATCTGCGTTTTGATTCTTAATCGAGGATAAATGTAGATGTTTTTGGGCCGCAGCATCCACTTACATTAGGTGGACTGTGTGCTCGTTTGTCACGGTTATACTATAAAATAAAAATAATTACTTTAATTTAATGTGTAGTGTTCGCGTAAATATTAGGTCCTTACATATGAAATTGCCGTTTTGTACGGGAGGAATATAAAGTAATTTTTTTTGTAAAATATATTTAATTAATCAAAGTATGCACCGTTATTATCTATGCACTTTTGCCATCTCATAGGTAGTTCATTGATCCCTTTACAAAAAAAACCATGGGGGCGAGAATCAATAAACTCTTTGAAGGCGGTTTGGACTGCCGCATCGGAGTTGAACTTTTTTCCTTGTAAGAAGTTGTCCAAATTCCGGAAAAAATGGTAATCTGTTAGAGCAATGTCCGGGGAGTACGGTGGATGTCGCAGACATTCCAATTGTAGCTCATCTAACTTAGTGGTTGTTTGTTGTGCAGTGTGTGGTCTTACGTTGCCGTGAAGCAGCAGTGGCCTAGAGCGATTGACCAATCTCGGTTGTTTAGCAGCTAGTTCTTCCTTCATAGTTTGGCAGTTGCTGACAATAGATATTTGCCGTAATCGTTTGGCCAGATTTTAGAAAGCTGTAGTAAACGACACCGGCGCTAGTCCACCAAACACTCACAAGTAACTTTTTCTGACTCAATTTTAGTTTAGGGCAGGATTTCGCTGGGTCTCCAGGGTTCAGCCATTGCGACGAGCGCTTCCGATTATCGTACAGTATCCACTTTTCATAGCAAGTAATGATTCGATTTAAAATCCGTTCATTATTGTGTCGGTTGAGCAAAGTAACACAGCAGTCGACGCGTGTTTGCAAGTTCGATTCACTCAATTCATGAGGTACCCATCGTTCAAGTTTTTTTACTTTCCCGATTTGCTTCAAGTGGATTAATACAGTTTTATCACTTACCCTGAAGCCTGCAGCTATCTCTGAAGTGCTTTGTGATGGATTCGCTTCCACAATAGCCTTTAATTCTTGATTTTCCACTTTTGTCTCCGGCCGTCCACGGGGTTGGTTCTGAAGGTCGAAATTTCCAGAACGAAAACGTTGAAACCAAAAACGTACCGTGCTTTCTTTTGTGACACCAGCGCCGTACACATCCAATACTATTGCCACATACGTGGCACCAGTGCTGCAGAAACATCCTTCGAGCTGTTTCTGCAGCACTGGTGCCACAGTAGAACTCGTACTCGTAAATATACCGATATCTCATGTTTTCCATTGTGCGGTAATAAGCGACGCCAAAGAATAAAATAATGAGGAAAAAACCAAATGAATGACTGTTTTCAAAACTCAAATGTACCAGCTAAATGAATTTGGAATTCTTAACCAAAGAGGAGATATTTCAGATCAAAGTGGTCAGTACGACAAAACGCTAATTTCATATGTAAGGACCTAATATAAGAAATCATTATGAGGCTGTGAGACTTTTATTTGTGGTATGTGGCATTTCTACTAAGACGCTGCTGGCTGACCTATTTCCATACACACATATACATCACACGTCACGTCCCTGACGTTGACGAGGCTGATCGGCAAATTGACGGTGTTTTATATGACGTATAGGTATATATGTGCATGAACCATGAACCTTTAGGACCGCTACCTTATTAGTCGGTATGCCATGTGGTCAGAAAATTTGTGAGTTTGTTAAACAATAAGTATGTAGGTAAGCAACTTACCTCTTCTCTTTGCCAATCGAGATCTTGCAATTTTATAATGTTAGAGTGCAACCGTCTTCTAAGAGCAGAGTCAACTCTTGTTCCATACGCCTGGGCTGTTATTGAAAGTTGTACTCTAGCTGCCCTGATCTATTTGAATAAAATTAACAATTAGTTTTAGAAATTACGGCTTTATGATGGCAACGTAAAATTCCATCTTGTAATCTATGTTAGGTATAAACTGACATTAAAAATGTAATGCCGCTTTCTGTCTGAGGCTAATAAATTGTTCTAGCATGTCTTCGTCTAATTCTATAATTTATATGACGAAAGAAATGAGACATTCTCTTTCGCTGTCCCACATGATAATCGTCAATTTCTTAACTCAACACATATATTATGTATATGTTGTATTTTTAAAAATAAACATTCAAAACATACCTTTTGACGCGTAATGATTGCGTGCCTTAAAGCATTTATTCCAGCTTCTTTTAAGGACGAACATCGTTTTTCCCATCGAATAAGAGACAAGGATCTGAATTTCGAAGCAAAATAAATTTTCGTAAATATTTTGATTATTTATATTATACATTTAAATTAAGTCACTAATTTGTGCAATCATATTCTTTGGGGAAGCTCAATTACTTATTATTAAAGATGTGGAAATTAGTTAGCTGCTAATAGTGGATAGCCAACGCACAGGCGAAAGATGTATTATCAACGGTCGTGTATGTTTTTTAGTGTAGTGGTGTTGGATATAGTGGTGTTAGTGAGAATGCACGCAATAGTGGAGAGGAGGTAAGTGTTCTTCAAATTAGGAAAGGTACACATGGTTTTATTTTCCATGCGGATCTTATTTAATTAATTTTCACATCTTTGACTAAGTCGCTGATTTCCTAGTATCTATAAATGATATTAACTTTTTAGGTTTTTTCGTTTTATTGTTCTCGAAATTAACAAAGTCATGATCATTATGGCAGCATGCTTCATCAACAGATATTGCCTGGTATTTATTGAATGCATCATCTTCTATTCTTTTCTTCGTTTTCTCAAGACCAACTATTTGTTTATTAATTTGGATAATCATTCCCTCAAATCTTCTTTTCTCTTCACGCAGGAATGCCAATTCCTGTAAGGAATGAAACACTTCAATAGTAATTTTCAAATCTTCGATATAACCATATACCTTTAAAAACTCCCACTAGACAAGATGGGGTGGGGGGGGACACCATGTATTTTATTAATGTTTTAAAATTATTAAAATCTCATTTCGGATATATTAATAACACTAACGGTCGTGTTTTAGTAGACCTTAGTGATAGCCTGTTATTCGATATTATAGCTCCTTCAGAGGATACTAGATATTCAATGGATCCGTCCCACAACTCATCAAAAATCGATTTAGCACTCTTCAGGAACGTAACCTTAGGGTTACGCTCTATAGAAGTGGTGCACGAGTTAACATCGGACCACCGCCCGGTCCTAATGACGTTGGGTCAGCCCAGCAGTGAGGTTCCTATAACCAAAACTGTAACGGACTGGCATAGGTTCGAGGCTAATCTCGAATCTATGAACTCGGAACATTTAGATAAAGTGCCAGATGTTTTTGACACCAAAGAGATGGCTTTAGAAGCCATCTCTCATTTCACCTCTCATATCAAGGTGGTTGCCGAAGAGTCTTCGAGGCAGGTCAGGGCGTCGAGTGATCGTCGCTTTGAGCTCCCCGGAGATGTTCGGAGACTACTGAGAGAGAAAAACGCTGCGGTGAGGGCCTATGACCGTTACAGAACCGTCAATAATAGGTCCAAATTGCGCCGCCTCTGTAGAGAGGTCAAGGAGCGCATAGCCCAGCTGAGGGAGTCACGATGGGACAATCTGATGGAGGATATCTCGCCCTCGCATACAGCCTTCTGGAAGCTGGCGAGAGCTCTTAAATCAGAAAATGTCACTTCGATGCCCCCATTAGTTAGATCTGATGGTCAGTTAGCGTTCGATGACTCGGAAAAGGCCGAATGCATGGCGGACAGCATCGAGAGCCAATGCTCTCCAAGCACCCTGCCAATCGACCCCGTCCACCTGAACAAGGTGAACGAGGAAGCGGCTAATCTGTCCTCCGCTTCACCGACGGATGATCCACTCCCTCCCGTTACTTTCGATGAGGTGAAAACCATCATCAAAAATCTCAAGCCCCGAAAAGCGCCAGGCGCTGACGGAATAAACAATAAGGTCTTCAAAGCCCTTCCTCCAAAGTTGATTTGCCTCCTAGTGGCTATTTTCAATGTTCTAATGTCCACCTGCACTTTCCCAGAAATGTGGAAAGAAGCAGTAGTTATCGGTATTCCCAAACCGAAAAAACCTAGAAACAGGGCAACTAGTTATAGACCCATCAGTCTCCTCAATGCTATGGGGAAAATCTATGAGCGCGTCATCCTCAGCCGTCTGAAGGATGTCGCGCTAAGTAAAAAGCTAATTCCGGACGAGCAGTTTGGCTTTCGAGCCAAACACTCAGCTGTTCAACAGGTGCACCGCCTCACGGAGCACATTTTAGATCAGGCTGCAAAGTCAAACACGCGCGCTGTTTATACAGGAGCGCTGTTTTTCGATGTGGCCAAGGCCTTCGACAAAGTCTGGCACAATGGACTAGTTTTTAAACTTATTCATGCAGGTGTGCCTATTAGACTTGTCAAAATCATTCAAGATTTTCTTTCAAATAGATCTTTCCGTTTTCGCGTTGAGGGTACTCTCTCCTCTTCCAGACCCATCAGAGCAGGAGTTCCCCAGGGCTCTGTGCTCTCTCCTACCCTATACTCACTCTATGTGGGTGATATCCCTTCGCTTCCAGATATTCATCTTGCACTATATGCAGATGACACAACCATCTTTTATTCCGATATCCATCCTATTAGAATCTGCATTCGGCTCCAAGCTGCAGCCAACACATTTGGTGATTGGTGCAGAAAATGGAGAATAGAATTGAACCCCGACAAAAGTAAAGCAATTATGTTTAACAGGAGAAATTTTTATAATAAATTAATCCTGAAAATGAAAAGACACAAAAAAGGTGTGATCTCCCTCTACGGTAGCCCAATCCCTTGGGTACGTGAGGCAAAATACCTGGGGGTACGGTTAGATAGTGCAATGAGCTTCTCTCAGCACATTAAAACAGTCAGGAATAAGGCAAAATTCGTAGTATATCGTCTTTTCGCCTTAATCAATAAAAGCAGTAAGCTGTCCCTGAGACACAAACTGCATCTTTACAAAACCTGCGTACGTCCTATTATGACATACGCAGGGGTGTCCTTCGCCCATGTCCCCAAAAATAAGTTAAAACAACTTCAAGTTGTTCAAAACAAATTCCTGCGTCAAATCACAGGAGCTCCTTATTATGTGAGGAACGCGGATCTTCACCGCGACCTCGACATGCCCACCATTCATTCGTATCTTAAGGAGTTATCCTTAAGATACTTCGATTCGATAAAAGAGCATAAAAATCCGTTGGTGAATGCGGCGGGCTCGTACTCCCCAGTGAGGGACGCGGCCCCCTGCAGGAGACGTCCCAAGAACGTTCTTCTTGATCCCGATGACGAGATCACGTCCATAAATAGGTCGATCCCGTCCCCCTCCTCAATAAGAGGGGGAATTAGTTTAGTGAATAACAACACTCACACACACTCAGACACTACTCTAGCACAGAACACTAGGGCACACCGCGCTCGCCGGCGAGCGCGAGGTCACAGACACACCCCGTACACGAGGTTTAACACCCGTGATACGGGGCGTTTCTAACTATTGCGACCCGTAAACAAAATTGCGATAGTGATTCAAGCCGAGGTTCGTACCTCCTTCTGAGGGGCCCTTGAATCACATCGAGCCCCCCCCTAGCTTGAGGAGCCTCACTCCGAAAGCAGGGGTTGGGGTGTCACGGGACTGCAGTCGGCGACGCGGCGCTTCGCGCCGCCTCGCCGCCGGCAGAATCGTTGCACTCAATAGCTCGTGGGTCCTCGCTTACGAGCCTAAATTCGATGAAGCTGTAAAGGCCGCAGGGCCAACAGCGTACACTTTCAGAAAAAAAAAAAAAAATCGGATATATTCTTACCTAAATCTAGTCTGTTTATCATTTAGTAGTGTTACGGACGGCGAGGGGAGCAGCCGCCCCGTCGCCCCCTCATACCCCGTTACGCCCCGCGCACCCCGCACACCGCCCGGACACCACGTGAGGTCGACAACCAATCAGCGCACAGCACATCGTGTGAGAACTCCATCGTCTTGAGACGGCCGCCGCAGAAATATAAAAAGGGCCTTTTGGGCTCCGCAGGCATTCGATTCGACAGCGGCACTCAAGAAAGAAGACTCTCAAGAAAGAAGACTCTCAAGACAGAAGACCCACTAAATATTCCCTTGTACATACATTGCCGCTTTTGTAAATAGTTTAATATAAAGTTTTAAATTGTCCCACCTTTTCTTTAAATACAGTCCTTTTAGCTCAGTTATTAGTTATCGAAGTAAACTCAGTACACATACACCTAATAGTCAAGTCTCATTTATTTTAACGCTCCTTCTATACATAACAATTTTTGGTCCATCGTCGCCGGATTGAAGCCAGAAGATCGAAGCTGGAAGATCGAAGCCAGAAGATCAAAAGCTGGAAGATCCGAAGCCAGAAGACCGTGAAGAAGATCATATCTACGTTTCTAACAATAGTCTGACTTCGTCAATTTAACTTTCTTGTTTCTTAGACACGTTTACGCGACCAGTAGGTTACTCCCTAACGGTGTCAAACTGTAATCGACTGGTAACGTAACACGTGCGTCTTTACGTCTTTTTGAAGACGCCATGCGTAAAACAAGAAGCCAGAAGCCCAGGAACGACGACGAAACGCCGGTGGGAATGCGTATCTTCGAGGAAGCCCCCGCGTCCCCCTCAGACTATCTATCGTTGACACAAGCGCCCGCCGCCGCGCCCCCGCCGACGCCCGCAGCTATGCCCGCGCCCGCGCCGCCGCGCCCCGCTATGTCCGCGTCCACGACCGAGCGAATGTTAGAAGCAAGCACATCCGCGCCGCGTACAGATACACTCGCCGCGATTATTGAAGATCTTCCGGTCACCGAAATGAGTTCAACGATACATACCGCCGCGCCCGTAGCTACCGACGCTGTACTTAGGCCCGCGCCGCGCGCCCCGTCAGTTCGTTCAGCCCGGTCGACAGCTAGCGCAATCGCGAAATTAAAACAAATTGAGTACAACACAGCTGAAGAACTCGCCGCGATTAGAAGGAAACAATTACAAATCGAGGAAGATTTAATTAAAAAGAAATACGCTAGGGACATCGCTCAACTACAAGAAGATACAGATAGGGAAAGTTTAGAAGGAGCCGAAATAGCAGAAAGTAGGAATCGTGTCGACCAATGGTTAGATAACGTGGAGACTGTGCGGGGGGAGCCGCCCTGCCGCCTGTCTCAGCCCGCGCCCCGCATCGATCGAGTGCAGGCCCCACCGGAAGGGGACCGATTACGTACCTGCGCTACCCGTGTATAGTGAAGATGCCCAGGGGAGGACGGTTGCGAATAACGAACAACCACGTCACGCGAATATAGTACAAAGGGATAGTGGAGTCGCCGCAGAATCGAATCAGGTGAATCGTCATGTAAGGGTTACGTCGCCGACGCGCGCCCAACGCCGCACTCTATCGCCAAAACGTAGGTCGCCGTCGCCACATCGCCGCGAGGAACGTAGATTATCGTCGCCGTATCGTCGCGATGTAGGTCATAGGTCACGGTCACCATATAATCACGATACATCCCCGAATCGTCGTGTATCGTTGGAAGAAAATAGGGATAGAGGTAGGTCGCTCACCCCGAGAGGGAAAGATAGGGGTATCGAACGGCTAGCGGAAGCATTAGAGAATATGGTACGATTCAGACCAGCCGCCGCGAAGCAAACACAGGACTTGCCTATTTTTAACGGCTCGGCCGCGGAATGGTTAGCGTTTAAAGCCGCGATGAATGAATCCACCCGTTTGTATGTATTCACAGACACGGAAAATATGGCAAAGGTTAAGGAACTGTTTACGTGGTGAGGCTAGGGAGGCAGTATCGGCATTACTATTTACCGCGAAGGACCCAGCGGATATTATGCGGACACTAGAACAGTGTTTCGGTCGCTCAGAAGTAATCATAGATCGCGCGTTAGAAGATCTGAGACGTCTTCCGCGCCCAGGCTTAACCGCTCAGGAATTAAATACGTTCGCGATTAAGTTACAAAATATCGTCTGTGTTATGAAAAACGTCGACGGTAAGGGGTATTTACAAAACCCGATGCTTACTAGGGAAGTTACAAGTAAATTAAGTCCTCATTTACGATCACGTTGGTGCGATTATGCGGAGCACTACGGAAGTGCTGACGAACCGGATATCGTCACGCTATCACGATTTATGATGAGAGGCTGACCGCGCGTTAAGTCATGCCTACACCTCCGCAACACCGATTAGGGAAGCACCCGTGAAGAAAGAAGCACCGACGCCGAAAAGGCTTATAGTCACACGTCGCGCAGAAGATAGGCCCCGCGATGTAAGGACATTCACCACACGAGATAGTGACAGTGAAAGTGTTAAGTGTTTGTGTTGTGGTGGTGATCATACGGTAGTAAAGTGCAAGAAATTAGTGCAGATGGACGTAGATAGCCGGTGGAAGTGGGTGAAGGAAGAGGGAGTGTGCTTCAAGTGTCTAAGCAGCAAGCACCGACGCCTGAGGTGTAAGGCTAAAAAATGCGGCGTCAACGGCTGCAACGCCTCTCACCACGCGTTACTTCACGCCCACCAGAATCAGACACCGGAAACGTCTGCAAGTTCAGGTGAAACAGTGCTCGTCGCGTCGAATACAGCTAAAAGTGCGTCAGTGTTGTTAAAAGTGTGTCCTATTATAGTGCGCGGACCGCGTGGTAAAGAGATTGAAACCTACGCGCTCCTCGACGAAGGGTCCACGATATCGTTGATCGACGACGAATTAGCTCGCGAGTTAGACGCGGAAGGACCGACGAAGCCGCTGAATATTCGAGGCGTATCTAGTAACCAACGCGAGAATAATAGCCGAATAGTCACAATAGGGATACGCGGAAAAACGAAAAATGAAACTTATGACATAAGTGCGCGAACGATAAATAACTTAACGGTAGGTTCGCAGTCCGTCGGTAAGGAGTGTCTACGTTTAAAACATTTACGTGGCTTACCGAGCGAAGTATGTTATAGTGATGCGAAGCCAAAAGTGTTAATAGGGTCAGACAACTGGCATTTAATTATAACGCGTAATTTACGCATAGGACGTCGTAAGCAACCCATTGCGTCTAGGACATTGTTAGGATGGGTCTTACAAGGGACCGCGCCGCGTATTATGTGTAGACAAGACGGTGAAACGGTATTACACATATCGAGCGTTAACGGACGTTTAGATAAGGATATGAAGACGTTCGCCAGTCCTGATGAAGAGTTGACCGATCTTCACAAGAGGCAGTACGAGATCGACTCAATAGGTATATCGCTCAAAAGCAGACCAAGGCGGGAAGAGGAGCGGGCTGTTGACATTTTCCAGCGCACCGTCAAGAGGGTCGGTGAGCAATACCAAGTCGGACTGCCGTGGAGGGACGACGACGTCAGGCTGCCACCGAGCTACGAGATGGCAGCTCGAAGACTCCGCGCCATCGAACGTAGGACGGAACGGTCACCGGAGTATAGGGATGCATGCGATGCTCCCACGGGGGGAGTGATAGAGACCCGACCTCGCGATAATAGTGAGCGTATTCGGTATCGCGACGACACGGTTAAGGTAGCGTTAGTAGCGGCCAAGGCGAAAGTCGCCCCGATCAAGGCACAAAGCATACCGCGATTAGAGTTGCAGGCGAACTTGATAGGCGCGCGACTCGCGGAATTCGTGCAGGACGAACACAGAGTGAGAGCAGATAGGGTCATATATTGGACGGACTCTACTACGGCGCTCCACTGGATAAGGAACGATACGGCGCGTTACACTCCATACGTAGCTCATCGACTCGGGGAGATAGCCGAGAAAACATCACCCGAACAATGGAAATGGATTCCGACTGCTCACAACATAGCAGACCAAGCAACGCGCATGAACTTCGTAAGCAAGAGAGAAAGCGACCAATGGTTCACCGGACCGTCATTTCTCTACGAAGACGAAAACAAATGGCCACAGGGGAAAGAAGAAGGCAGGAGAAAACGAAGAGCTGGAAGAAATTGTGGCGCATCACGTCGAGACCAAGGACGCCCCACACCTGCCAGAGATAAAACGCTTCTCTTCATACGAGAGACTGATAAGGGCCACAGCACGAGTACTGCAATTCATCGATGCCATACGAGGACGGGCTCGAGAATTAACGCTACAGCACATCCAAAGGGCAGAGCGGATGTGGGTGGAGCGCAGTCAGCTCGACAGCTTCGCTGAAGACATCAGCCGACTTAAGCAAGGAAAGAATCTGGTCACCGGCAGCGCTTTGAGGAAGCTCGACCCCATAATTGAAGACGGAATACTACGAGTCAGGGGGAGAATCGACGCAGCCGACGTAGACGACCGGATGAAACGACCTATAATCCTGAACGGACGCCACCGATTTGTAAAGCTGCTGATAGAAAAGGCGCATCAAGAAGCAAGCCATGCCAATAGGGAAAGGGTGGTCAACGACCTACGAACCAAATATTATATCCTCCGTCTACGACCGACCGTGCGAGAAGTGGAACGAAATTGTCTGCAATGTAGGGTACGCAAGGCAACACCACGGCCGGCAGTTATGGGCGATTTACCATCTGAAAGGTTAGGAGCGTTTGCGCGACCGTTTACATACACCGGGGTAGATTATTTCGGGCCTTTGTCGGTAACGGTAGGACGACGGCACGAGAAGCGGTGGATAGCGTTATTCACATGTTTAACGACACGCGCAGTTCATTTGGAAATAGTCCACAGCCTAACCACGGACTCGGCAATAATGGCATTACGGCGCATGGCGGCTAGGCGCGGGTGGCCTCGGGTAATATACTCAGATAATGGGACCAACTTTCACGGAGCCGACACCGAACTCCGAAGGGCCATGGAAGAATGGAAACCGCTACTCAAGGACTTCGCACTAACACAACGCACCGAGTGGAAGTTCATCGCACCGGGAGCGCCCAACCAGGGAGGCGCATGGGAACGGCTCGTGCGTTCAGTCAAAGCAGCGTTGGAAGCAACTCTCCACCAAAAGAGTCCGAAGGAGGAGACGTTAGCAACCTTGTTGACGGAAGCGGAGAACACCGTCAACTCTCGACCGTTGACCCATGTACCGGTCGACATCAATGACCAAGAAACATTAACTCCCAACCATTTCATCATGTTGGGACCGTCGAGCCTACCTATCACCGCAACGTGCTCACCCACCGATCGCCGGGCATGGAGAGCGGCGCAAGGGCTCGCCGATGAATACTGGAGGCGCTGGGTGCGGGAATACTTACCGACGCTGATCCCGCGCGGAGCATCTCGAGACGCCCAGCGACAAGATGTGAAAGAAGACGACCTCGTCGTGATTGTTGATAGCAACCTGCCGCGGAACGTGTGGCCGAGGGGAATAGTGACAAGAACGTTTCCCGGACCTGACGGCGTGGTGCGCAACGTGGAAATTCGAACCAGAGGCGGAGTACTACGACGACCAGTGAGGAAGATCGCCGTCCTCCCGAGAGTATAGGCTCGCTTGCTACGCCGGGGGGAGGATGTTACGGACGGCGAGGGAGCAGCCGCCCGTCGCCCCTCATACCCCGTTACGCCCCGCGCACCCGCACACCGCCCGGACACCACGTGGTCGACAACCAATCAGCGCACAGCACATCGTGTGAGAACTCCATCGTCTTGAGACGGCCGCAGAAATATAAAAGGGCCTTTTGGGCTCCGCAGGCATTCGATTCGACAGCGGCACTCAAGAAAGAAGACTCTCAAGAAAGAAGACTCTCAAGACAGAAGACCCACTAAATATTCCCTTGTACATACATTGCCGCTTTTGTAAATAGTTTAATATAAAGTTTTAAATTGTCCCACCTTTTCTTTAAATACAATCCTTTTAGCTCAGTTATTAGTTATCGAAGTAAACTCAGTACACATACACCTAATAGTCAAGTCTCATTTATTTTAACGCTCCTTCTATACATAACAAGTAGTTTAAAATCTATGTTACCTGTATAATTGCTTCTTCTACTTGATCCATCAATGGACTTAAAGCTCCCGGTTTTGCAACGTAGCTGGTGGCTGCGTTAACTTCATAATCTATTCTTTGTGCTACGACATAGAGAGCGTTACTTTCATGTTTTAGAGCGTCAATTGAATCTTCTAAGCGTTTTGCAAGGTCATCTAGAACCCACCGCCACGAAGCGACGTCTGAAATTCTACTAACAGTATTTAAAATCTTTGTCAGCCTTTTTAATACGCAGCTGGACTACGACTTTTCCATTCATCATCATCAGCCTGGAAAAGTCCACTGCTGCACATGGTCTTCCCGTGTTGCAAGGAATCATCTCACTCGCGGAGTAACGATCGCAGTACGAAATGTGTTGTACCTTTGACGCTGCTGCCCGTCACTGGTGTAGATATTTTAGGTCTGGCGTAAACGAGATGTTATAACGGCATCTAGACAGTAATACGGTACAGTCATCGATCACTAATAAAAACTAGATACACAATCAGTGACAAAAATGTCCTTACCGAATGAGCGCCCACTCATACATTTGGGTGCGCTTTTAATTTGTACGTTGCTTTGTGAATACAACTTTAGGCAATGCATTTAAGGTTGAATTTACATTAATGTATATTTATTTCAACTAGAATTACGTCAAAACAATTGGCGACAGTTTTTAGAGAACTTTTGCATGGGATTGTGTATCTAGTTTTTTATTAGTGATCGATGGGTACAGTTTATATAAATAAACAAAATATCCAGACTCGTGACGAAGAGAAACGTCAAAGACATGAAGGTGTGAAACGTCTAGTAGGTACTGTGTGCGTCTATCCGCTTGCAGTATGACGAATTTAAGGCAAATTCTGTCTACAAGGCCTATTTCCATTTTTCCATTTCCACCAGTGGATTTTTTTTATAGGATACGGGTGACAAGCGAGCACATAGTCCACTTGATGGTAAGTGGTTGCTGTGGTCCATAGACATATACATCTACCATCGTTTACGAATCAAAATGCAGATGCGTTGTCAGCCGTCAGGACTAAGATGGAATGCCTCTTTTCCAGTAAAAAGGGTATCCGGTTCTCTACACTCACCATACGAAACACAGCAGCATTAAGCTGCAATTTTACGCTGGTATTCTGTGAGAGCGTGGTCCTTCCCCGGTTGAGCCGACCCATTCGTGTTACAACTACCATACAATTAATATAGCTGCAACATGACCCTACTACGTTACAGTTTTTATTATTACAGGCTGAAAAATATATTTCGACGCCAGTCAGTTGCCAGAATTTCCTATATCTGTCATACTGGCATATGCCCCTTTACATCCTAAGATTTTTAAAAAACTTAGCTTGTCAGTTTTCCTTTTTGATATCTTTATTTATCACTGCAACTAAGCGATGGTTCTTAGCAAAACTTTGTTTAAAATGTTTAATATACATCATAGTATTTGAATGTATGACAAAATTGACAAAAAGTTGAAATTGAAAATGATGACAAACAAAATTGCTTATTTATTCAAAAGATTCAAAACTATTTTCTATTAAACTGCACACCTTTCCTGTAGGCACTTTTTCAGTAAGTACTCATTAGATTCCTTCATAAAGTTATTTTTCATCACCAGTTCTTGGGTATTGTTTACTTGTTCCACTACTTCCGCATTTAACTTGTCACTCAAGCTCCTGAGCTGACTCAGAGACTCGGTGAAGCCATACAAAGCATCTTGGGAAAACATATCTGTGACTAAATAAGAAATAGTCAAAGAAACTATAAATAGTGTGACAGTTCGTCTAGGCATAAATACGTATAAAATATAGACATATTCATAGGATTACTAATATATCATATTAGAAGACTAAGATATAGGTTATAAATTTTGACATTTATGTGTTTTATATTTGACTAAAACGTAGGGATTATATACTCTTTGGTAAAAAATGTAGTGAACCTAATTAGACTCTTTGCATTTGACAAAACAGAACTGCTACTGGAGTCAATTTAAGTTATAGTTTTTTGCAGCTGGCTTCCTGCAATTATACAAAATCAAATTTTATTATACAAAAAATCTTTTAATGCTTACGAATCATATCCAACTTGGGCTACTATCGATTGCAGTAAATTTAAAGTGCCTGCTTGTCATCAACACTAAATAAACGTTCGGTTTTTTGGCGCTAACTTAACCGCCGTCAGATTGCTGTAGCTACACTCCTTTTGTATATATAATGGTTTCAAGCGATTCTGCATTAAATGTCTGTGCATGTGCAACTATTAATGGAAACGATGTTAGAAGTGCTTTGATGCTATTTGGATACCTACAAATCTCAAGTTTTTATCTGCTAAGGTGCCTTGAGATACTACCGTCATTAAATGTCCGCCGGGTTAATCTGTCGTCATAATCTTCCAAAACCTTCGCAATGTGACATATCAGCATATTATGAAGAATTTTTTGAATATGTAACAAAATACAAAAGTCTAACATATTTCGTAATACCTTTTACAACACCCGGTGGACGAAATATAATTAATTTAACAGATTTTTATTTACAGCTGCTTGAAGATGTCATCGAGAGATCAAACTTCATTAACCCAATTTTTCATATCCAAAATCGTCGTAAATAAGTCTCAGAATATATAAACGTCCCACAGTTAGATGTTGGATATAATTACTTTCTTTTTTAAGAAGGAAATGGAATATATAAGTAAATGAAATTAAAGATGTAGTCGTACTGCTCTATTGACCGATCGACTTCACATGTTTTCTAAATATTTTTAATTCCTCGAACACAAAAGTTCCTCGATAATGTAATGAACATTATGGTGGAACTTTTGTGGTCGTCTAACGTTAGATCACGTGGTAAATCAGCATGTTAAATTGCAATTAACAGTTCTAGTAGTTCTGGAATCGGAGATCGACCTCAGTCTTCAAGTGATTCGTATTATAATAAAGCGATTACCCTGTTGTTAAGGTACCACGGCGATAGTAAACGACACAATATTTTTTAATAGAATGTTGTTGACAAACGAGCTCACTTTCCACCTGATGGAAAGTGGATGCTTTGGCCCATAGACATATACATTTATCTTCGATTAAGAATCAAAATGCAGATTCGTTGCCACTCCTGAGAACTACGATGGAATGCCTCGTTTCCAGTAAAAAGGGTCTCCGGTTCTCTACACTCACCATACGAAACACAGCAGCATTGAGCTGCTATTTTACGCTGGTATTCTGTGGTCCTTCCCCGGTGCTACAACCATAATATAGCTGCAGCGTAGCTCTACCACGTATAAAAATCTAACTTTTTTGGAACAAAGTTCCTTATCGCTAAGCGAGAAAAAGTGTAAGATTTTTCCGTCACGACCCTTTCTATAGTGCGAGCGAGATGGAATAATATCCATCTCCCTCGCACTGTTTCTTATCTTACCACGAAAGAAATATTATTTTAAATTACGCTTCATTTTAATAGACGCTAGTAATTCATTTATTTGTATTTGTTAATCAATAATATAATAGGTGTATCAATAATAATAAACTACGAAAGGAACTTCGTTCCAACCGAGTGTTCCAAGACACTCACGCATATTTTTTTTATATAGTCAATTATGAATTCTTAATTTAGGTGAGAAGCCAAGAATAGTGACGGTAGTGATGGCTGTATTTACAGATGTGACTGGAAGTAAGTGATAAACTGCACTTATTGTACCTGATGGAAAGTAGATGCTGCAGCCCATTGACACCTATAATTATCCTTAATTAAAAATCAGATACGTTTTTTATAAAACGGAAGTGACAAAAAAAACTAACAGTTCTCTTGATGGTAAGTAGTTACTGCAGTCCATGGACACCTACATCCAAATTCTAACAAATAAGTCTACAGATGCGATGTCACCTCTGAGAACTAAGATAGAATGCCTCACTGCCTGTAATTATACTCTCTCTATATCCTTCAGACCGGAACACAGCAGCGCAAGAACTGTTATTTGGCGGCAGAAATAGGTAATAGGGTGGCATCTACTCAGACGAACTCCTAGGCAGATTCTTAGGCCTCTTACCGCTAGTAATAAAACAATACCAAAATATATTGATAATATATTGATAATGTGGGGAGTCGTCGCGCCACAAGCGAAAAACAACGAAGCCTAAATCGCGCTATCAAAGTTCCGAAGTTACCGCGCTATAATATATAGAACAGCTCCGAAATAACATTTGGAGATTTGGAGCGTTGGTCGCTCCACGGGCTGAACACCTTGCCCGGTGGGAGATCTCCCCTTTTCCTTCCACGGCCAAAATAATTTGTCCGAATTGCACGGTGTTTTTCGTATAACTGGCTATAGCAGTCCAAGGAAACCTCCAACCCTACTTTAAACAAAATGTAACAGATGGGTCGCTAGGTTCGTCACCCTTGAATACAAATATTCAAAGCTTCACTGTCTATAATTATGCTCGCTCTCCTACTTTCAAATCGAACAGTGCAGTAGGTGCTGTTTGGCGATATATTTCTATTGGCAAAAAGGTAATATGTTACTATCTCAGACGTATTCCTATTTATAAAAATGAGCCTTATCATATTTATTTTCAAACCAACTTAAACAAAATTAAATAATTATTATTATAAGTCAACAGGGTGAACTATGCGCAGGTAAGGCACATTTGAGAAAGTTAGCATATTGCCTCTTACACATTCAAAAATATCACTGTAAACATGAACGGAACGACCTTACTCATAAAAATGGACGTAAATTTAAAAAAATGTCTAAAGTTGTTATCTCTCACTTCATTAAATGATAATAGAAAGAGACATATATAGATATAGTTAATATTCAATATAAGTAAGACATAATCCACAATTAAAGCCGATGGTTATCATTAGTGAAAAAAAATCTAAGACTTTAATACGTTTATTTACAATGTATTTATTACACTTATTATATATGTATAAAAATAAAATCACATATATAATACCTAGATAAAATACACACAAAGTTGTAAGTCAATGTTAGATGAACGGCAATTATTAAATTCTCCTAAAGGTTTCTTTAAGAGCCAGATGAACTGGCTTCAGGAGTACGAAGTAGACTAATTCAGCGACGCTTATGATGCTGAAGCCGAGGAAAAGACTGAGCAAGCCCCCAATTGCACCTGAAATCAGTTTTTTTGTATAATGTTATAAAGTTTAAAATATAAAGATTATTAGATCCCCGATAGATGGCAGGACGGATTAACCTCCATAATTATAAAATGTCCTCCAGACCGAATTTTGTGCCCCTGTCCGTGAAATACCACTTACTGAGTGACTCATCACGAGATCTCTAAAACCATACTACCGGTAGACTTGAAATTTAGTATAGTTACTCATTTCGCAATATAGACGCTCACTAAGAAATGATTTTACGATAGTCCCATCAAAAAAAAAATAGATTCCGTAATAAAATATTATCGTGCGCCCAGCAAAGCGAACGGGTATCGACTAGTATAATATATAACTGATGTAGATCGACTAAGGGGATCGGCGTATGCGATACTTTTATTTGATACTGGGGTCAGTAATCCCCTGGGTGATTACTGGAGTAGGGACTAGCCAAGCGGAGATTATATTTAATCCTTTCTGCTATGAAAGAGGCATGCCTGTAGATTTTTTAAAAGAGTTACCCCCACACTAGTAATTTCTCTTGTATCGTGGACGTGTTTAACATAAATTGTATATGGACAAACAACTCTAAACAATTATTTATAGGCCATGTAAATAATTATTTCGTACGGGATTCGAACCTCTGGCTCACAGAGCCACAGCCTAAAGCTTAGGGTTAGCGCTACTTAACTGTCAAAATTTATTGTTTACTAGCGACCTGCCCCGGCTTCGTCCGGGTAGGGTATACTATTGTGGCGTCATTTAGATTTTTTTAAATAATCATCAATGTCCATTTATTTCACCAATTTATCCATTTTAAATAAAACCTCCAAGTTTTCAGAAAAAGGTATAGCTTTGATCACTCCTGGCAGTGCTCTGTGCATCTGTTCGTGAAATTTCATGAAAATCGGTTCAGCCATTCCGACTTCCGAAGTAGCACACAAGTGGTATAACAAAGCGCTACAGTAGCCGCTTAACAGGTATATGTAATGCGTTTACATATACCATATACGTTTACCTCCTATATTTACATATTACATATACGTTTACCTCCTTATGTAAGTGCTACAACAGCGATAGAAAACTTTTCAATCGCTTCTATGCCAGTGAAAAGGGGCCCACTTTATACGGGCTTCAGTGCTACAGCAGCAGTACAATAGCGGCATGGTGAGTTTGTAAAGCGGTACAAAGGTGCGTGAAATGTGATTTTTGGAGCTAAAAGATATACAAGAAGTTCTTTTGCCACCTTTATAGAATTTGCACATGATTGCGACGCGACTGTAACTCGTAACTAAATCTTAAAGCATCTTAAAGGTATTTTTTACATGATATACCCATATTATATTTATTAAAAGAATTAGTAACAGAACATAAATGACAAATATTATCTCAAATTGATCGTGATATGTATAATGATTTAATTTCACTTGTTTACGTAGAGTAATAGTGCGAGCATCAGTTTTCTGTCAAAATATGAATTGATTAAGCCAAATTTTTCATGCGCACGCGAAAGCTGTAGAATTTGCAGTAATTTATCTTACTCAAGTGCATTAAAATTTTAAGGTTAATTTTCAGTTTCTCTTCGATTGAGTTATTGGAACTTGTAGTTAATTTATGAGTGCATGAAATGCAAAAGGATTTATTTATAGTGAAAAGTATGTTCTCTATTATAAGAAATATGATTGTTTTATTGACATACATAATCTGACTATTGACATACACATCAAATACTGCCGTGTAATGGCGACTTTTTACAAAAGCCTTAGACGTCTACTAAATCCATTATAACGGTTTTAAAATAGTACGGCGATAGTGATAATTATTTTAGAGCTTTAAGATCTACAATCACCGACTTATGGACTTTTACTTATTTTGAGTTACTTTAAAAACCGTTTTACTATCGAAACATTTTAGGGTTCGTTTGTAATTTGAATTAATTTTCTCTTAAATACGCAAGAGAAAATAATTAATAATTCGTGAAATTATTAAAGGTGTTGTACAGACTTTACTCTATTAACGGTAATACAGGATAGATTAAAACTCTTATGGCCGTATAAATTATCTTTAGTATGCCTTATGCGGACAGTGGCTGTATTTTCGCGTTATGTTTCACATACGCGCTAGACAGCGCTGGCTGCGCGTAGACAGCGACGACCATCCTCGCGTCTACGGGTGCCTCTATAGGTCCCATAGCGGTAATGCCGACACAGACCGACTCATCGACCACGTCCAAATGGCTGCAGACTCCGTGCTACAACAGGTCCCTTCCGCAGAGATCGTGATGCTCGGTGATTTTAACGCCCACCACGCTGAATGGCTTGGTTACCGTTTAACCGATCATGCGGGTAGATCTGTTTATGACTTTGCCTTGGCATATGGTCTGACACAACTGGTTACTTCGCCTACGCGGATCCCAGATGTGGAAGACCATGTACCTTCCTGTTGGACCTTCTGCTGACCTCTCATCCGGACGGATATCAGGTCTCCGTCGATGCCCTCTTGGCTCTTCGGACCATTGTCTGATCCGGAGCACGGTGCCACTCACGCTCCCATCGCAGTTGCGATCTGCAGCTCGCCGCCGTGTTTGGCACTATAGGTCAGCCGATTGGGATGGGATGCGGTCTTTTTTTGCATCCTATCCTTGGGGCGGGTTTGCTTCTCGCCGGATGATCCCAACGTTGTTGCTGATTCTGTCACTGATGTGGTACTTCAGGGAATGGAATTATTTATTCCATCATCTGTGGTGCCTATCGGAGGCAGAACTCAGCCATGGTTTGGTCGCTCCTGTAAAGTTGCATCACGCTATAAGCAGGAGTGTTACCGGGCCTGGGCTGACGCATCAACGTCCGGGATGTAAACACTAGCGCTCTTAAAAAGTATAATTCCGCCTCCAGGTCCTTCAAAGTGTCATTGCCAAGGCAAAGTCAGAGCACAGCGGCAGAATTGGCGAGAAACTAGTTCGCCTCCTACGGGAACACGTGCATTCTGGTCTCGCCAAGGCTGTCCAAGGGAACTTCTGTCAGCCATCTCTGCCATCTCTGCACAGGGTGGACGACTCACTGGCCCATGACGCAAAGGAGAAAGCCGATCTGCTAGGCTCTCTTTTTGCTTCCAACTCGACTCTTGATGACGGGGGGAACATACCGCCTACCATCCCGCGGTGTGAGTGCTCCATGCTGGAAGTGCTGTTTACACAGCGCTCGGTGCGTAAAGCACTTCTCTCCCTGGACGTCAACAAGTCGAGTGGGCCTGATGGGGTCCCACCTATTGTGCTGAAGACGTGTGCTCCGGAGTTGGCACCGGTTTTAACGCGTCTTTTCCGGTACTCCTACTCCCTAGGCGTAGTCCCGAACTCATGGAAGACAGCTTTGGTGCACCCGATCCCTAAAAAAGGCGACCGCTCAGATCCGTCCAACTACAGGCCTATCGCTATCACCTCCTTGTTCTCCAAAGTAATGGAAACTGTTATCAACTGCCAGCTCATGCGGTATTTAAGGATCACCAGCTGATTAGTGACCGCCAGTACGGTTTCCGTCGAGGTCGCTCAGCTGGTGATCTTCTAGGTTACCTAACTCATAGAAGGGCGGAGGCAGTGCAGTCCAAGGAGAGGCGTTGGCCGTTAGTTTGACGTAGCGAAGGCCTTCGATCGGGTTTGGCACAAAGCGCTTCTTTCGAAGCTCCCTTCCTATGGGCTTCCTGAGAAATTGTGCAATTGATCACTAGTTTTGCAGATCGGAGCATCAAGGTCGTAGTAGACGGTGCATGCTCCGATTACAAGCCTATTAAAGCTGGTGTTCCACAAGGCTGCGTGCTATCACAAACGTTGTTTCTTCTGCATATCAATGATATGTTGCAAACTGGTAACATTCATTGCTATGCAGACGACAGCACTGGTGATGCTTTATACACCGGCCGTGCCAATATTTCTCGGGAAAACGTCACTGAGTACCGGAACAAACTTGTTCGAAGTCGAGACATTGTTGAACAAAGTCTCAGACTGGGGCGACTAAATCTAGTCCAGTTCAATCCCCAGAAGACACAAGTTTGCGCGTTTACCGCTAAAAGAACCCTTTGTCGTATCTCCTGTTTCAAGGCACCCCTTGTTGCCTCAGCCAGTATCGGAATCCTCGGTGTCGACATATCGAGTGATGTGCAGTTTCGTGGTCACTTGGAAGAGAAGGCCAAATTGGCCTCTAAAAAGCTTGGCGTGCTCAGCAGAGCGGGACAGTGTTTCATGCCGGCACACCGCTTGCAACTTTACAAGGCGCAGGTTCGGCCCCACATGGAATACTGTTCCCATCTCTGGGCAGGGGCTCCCCAGTGCCAGCTCCTTCCACTTGACCGCATCCAGCGCAGAGCAGATCGAATCGTCGACGACCGAGTTCTGTCCGATCGGCTTGACTCACTGGCACTGCGTAGAGATGTTGCATCTCTTTGCGTATTTTATCGCATGTACCACGGGGAGTGCTCTGAGGAATTGTTCGGACTAATTCCAGTCGCTCAATTTCACCATCGCACATCGCGACAGAACTCGAGATACCATCCATACCATCTGGATGATTGGCGGTCCACTACTGTGCGATTTAGAAGTTTTTCCTCGCACAACTTCCTTGTGGAATCGATTACCACCAGCGATTTTTCCGGACCGATACGACTTAGGGACCTTCAAGAAAAGAGCCTACTCCTTCTTAAAAGGCCGGCAACGCATCTGCAATTCCCCTGGTGTTGCAGTTGTTCATGGGCGGCGGTAATCACTTACCATCAGGTGAGCCGCATGCTCGTTTGCCCCCTCTCCTATAAAAAATATATATATATATATACCGCTTTTGGTGCGTCTGTCGAGCTATAATTCTCCAATACGGTAAAAGCGGTTTTTAAGATTCTCATAGATCTATTGTAAAGCTGTAGACTACTTAGTACTACGTAGTATTATCTTGAGTGCTATATGCAATATTTATAACTCAATTGAAGCGCTTTTGTCTTTTTTATTCCTCTTATAGATCTCATAGTGTTATTAGGTATATTTATAACTCAGCTTTATATCCAACGCCTGTACAAAAGCTCTACAAACCCCTTTTGTATCTCCAAAGCCATTATCGTCACTACTGAACGGCTACTTTATCACTCTGCGTTTAAAGAGATATAAGAATCTGTTATATACAGACTAAGAAAGATACAAACTTCCTTAAATATCTGTTATGCAGCAAAAGAGCGATACAGTGTCTGCTTATATTACTTGACAGACGAACAGACAATTTTTTTTACAATTGGTTATTCATGTCTTAATGGCACGCCAATAACCCCCTGCGCTCGATAAAACACAGTCATTTTTATATTACAGACAGACACTTCAATTTTTTTATTTGCATAGATTAAGTAATAGACTCCGCCCTGTAGTAGCGGAGTAAGATAATCCACTAATTCCGCATAGCTTGGGAGCTATGGCAAATCGAACAAGTGGTAAAATTAAAAAAAATGTACAAACAACTACAATATAAATAAAATGAAAACATAATCAATGTAGTCGAAGTCAATTAAATAGGTATGCATTATTAAGGATAACTCAAAAACTACTGGTCAGATCTTGATCAAGCACCAGTTCAAATAAAAAAAGAATAATTGAAATCGGTTCACCTCACACATAAAAAAATACAGTCGAATTTTTTTGTGTGTTACCTCAGAACAGTCGAAAAAGAGCAGCCGTGGACTTTTGATAGGCTGTAATGTGTGGCTGTAATTAATTAAATAAGTGATAGAGTGACAGACAGATTGTTAAATTAGTAGAAGTTATGTACGTGTGTACACACTAGATAGCAAAAGTATACTGTATTAGTAAGTATACTTTATTTACACACGAGCACACTCTTTCTTACTATTTACTGTTTAGTACTTTTATTATTTTCAAGTATAATGTTAGGTTGGACTACATTTAAGTCACCTGCAAAATAATAATCGTCGTACTGCGTGTGGCGATGCTGACCCAAAAATATGTCATCATAAAAATGCACGTTGATACGTGTCACTTCACCTCTGAAAGAAGGACAAAAATATAAGAAGTTTCTCTGCCATATACTTAGTGGCGGCATAAGAAATTCATAAATGCAAATCAAATATTAGAGAATTATTAAAAAGAACACGTTTATACTACGAAAATATACACAACAATAGTTTTTACTACCAGGAAAGTTTTAAGGACATATTCAGAAACTGAAATACAACATAATATTTTTAAAAATCAAATTTTTCAATATCAAAATTTTCTCAATTGGGGTAGCAAGCGCAGATAGGTGAATTTGACTGAAAAATGATAAGTGAAATTTTTTAAAAATTAAAAAAAAATTACCTCGTTTTTTATCATATTCTTCCATTGTCATCCGAGTTTGAGCTATATTCAAAATTTCAAGTTTCCAGCTTATCGGGAAGTTAGTTTAAAATCAATTCTAAATAATTTAAAATCAATTACTAAATTCCACCCGGGACGACAGACAAACAAGAAAGTGACTTAATAAAAACGTGGAAAAAGTGACAATGCGTGAAATACAGATCGTAGTCGTTGTAGTCATGTGCTATAAGTCTCTCCGTAGAGAGTAAGTGCTCCCTCGTCTCAAAGGTACAATTCCGTAGCCGACTGCAGGCAGCAGCAGCAGGCGACGTGTCGCCGCGACATGTCGCTGCAGTCATGATTCCGAACCCGACTACAGGCGGCAGCAGCCCGTGTTCCAGTCTGTTCCGAGTGTTCTGTGGGTTCTCTGTTTATGTAAACAAAATAGGTACTTACCGCTTTTATTTAACTCCTTTCCTATATTTTTCCAAATATTATCTTTTATCACACTGTTTAAATTATTATTGTGAGATGCATCGTACAGTGCGGGATATTGGGCCACCTGGTTTATCAGTTTCTCTTCCTCGAAATCGGTAAAACTCATTTCTCGAGCAAAATTCAACGTATTGTCGCTCGGGCGTTAGCGGCACGGCAATACTGATCTGCGGTCGGGCTATAAACGACGTGTCGCTAGCTATGGAAGGTATTTCATAGAACTACATAGAAACCAGTAGTGTCGCGATGACACGTCGCCTGCTGCTGCTGCCTGCAGTTGGCTACGGAATTGTACCTTAATACTCTAGTGCAGTGGTATCTAATTCGAGAAAGAGCTCAAGCTCGGGTTCCTCTTATAGTCGAAATGATAAATAAAATAAAAAACTGAAACGATAATCACGTTAAGCATGTAAAATTCGGCGATTGTAATTTTTGCAAGCTGTAGTCAAAAGCCTTGAAACATTACGATACCTCTGGGCTCAAAGGTCGTAAAGGACATTTGGGCGAAAATGACTTTTTGACACTGTTTTACTCAGTTTTTAATTTTCTATCGATCTGTATATTTCGTTTTACAAAATTCGCAAAAATGCCTTTAGGACCCACATAATTTTACACGTTAAACAACGTTTATCGTGAAAATATGGATGTAAATAACACTTAGTTTCCAGAGTGAACTTTGTAGTTTTTTGAGTGTATTTTGGTAGTAAAGCAAACTATAACACAACTATTGGGCGTAAAACACATATAAATTATCAATTGTCTTATAATACCTTATGTGGTTAATATAAGTCATCTCAAACATTTGGATGTAAAGGACATCGTCTTTGCAAATTGTCCTGTACACCCTTACATTTTAAAATAAAAAATACAAGTGTCCTTTACTATCTAGTTTAATTTTTATTATGTGCTTCTTTTTCTTTCCTACTAAGGGCGTAAATAAACGTAAGTCAGGAATTGTCCCATAAATCCTAGAATATTCAAATAACAACTAATTTCGTCTAAATTGACTACCTACCTAACTTTTATATCCTTACACAAAACTATAAACTCACAATGTTGTGAAATGTATTATAACGATTTTGTCTTAATTTTTAAGCTTAGATATTTTGATTCTTGTACACAAACCCTACCTAATTATAATGTTTCTATTACTCGTTTTAAATTACCTATTCCCGCGCATATTCATTCAGCGCACAGCCCATACTATACCTACTATAACTACCAGCCCATACTACTATAGTAGGTAAGGGCTGTGCGCTGAATCACTCAATCAGTTTCTCATGGTACAGAAAAAGTCGAGAGCAATAATTATTATGAAACACCACGTTGATGTGTTGATCATCGGCGTACAAAAGACATTTGACGGTTAACTCACCCATTTTTAACCCGCATTCTTCAACTTTCAAATTTTCCAAACAACTGTCCATAAATAGGTTGAACAGCCACGGGGAAGCCACACAGCCCTGTCTGACACCTTTATGGATGCCAACCAGTCCGAGTAGGCCCCGTTGATTCTGACACAAGCACCCTATACAGAGACTTCAATGCCTGTATCAACCCAGTGCTCAACCCAAATGAGTTCAGTGTTTGCCGCCATAACACATCCCTGTCCACTCTGTCATAAGCCTTTTCCAAGACCACGAACGCACGAAAAACCTTTTGGTTTTTGGCCAAAAACTTCTCCGCGATCATGCGCATGGAAAAGATCTGATCCGTACATCCCATTCCCTTTCTAAATTCCGCTTGCACATCCCAAATTTTTTCATCAGTATCTTTCAAAACTCTTTCAATTAGCACCTTAGCATACAGTTTTCCCACAATGCTAAGAAGGCTGAAACCACGATATTTTTACAGTCCTGCTGCGATCCTTTTCCCTTAATACGGTGAGGAGGCTTTCACCATTCTCATTTATGCTTTCATCACCAAACGTTCCCAATATCCTTTCATAACCAATTCTCTTCACACCAACCCTTCCATTAAAATCTCCTAATATAACAATATTTTCATTACCCTTGCATTTCATTAGCACCATCCTTACCATCTCCCAAAACTGCTCTCGGATATAAGTGGGCTTAGACATGTCTGGGGCGTAGACCCCTAGAACAAACAACTTATTTAAGCCCACTTTCATTCGTATCCATAGCAGTCTCGGGCTTACACATTCATACTCTTTCACACAATGACCCATTCTTTTTGAAAGGATCATACCGACTCCCTGACATGCCCGCTTTGACCAGACCAGTACGCGGTATACATGCCATGTGTAGTGGCATCCTTTCCCTTCCGTTTCATCTCATTTACACATAACACATCTATTCCTCTATCATACATCATATCGCATACTTCATCCATCTTATCATTAATTGCTCCACATACATTCAGTGTAGCCAGACGGGCTTCCGCAATCCACTTTTTGCCCCTCCGGGAGACAGAACGTGACGAGTGGCGAACCTCGTCGCCAGTTTTCCTCCCGGAGATTCTTCGCACCCCTGCCCCATTAAAGGGGCGCCGGGAACTCGGGGCCATTTCTTTTCTTTTGTGCCTCATGGTGCGAAAGTAGTTGGTGGTATTTTTTACGCCGCTACCACACGGCGAGGAGCCAAGTCTGTTGTTTCGGCTTTGTCGCTTGTTTAGCATCACCCGGGGGACACGTGTAGGGTGGGCCTAGGATTAGGTGGTCGAAGCCTACGACTCTCGGACGACGCTCGGACGCAAGCGACTCATCATTTGACTACATATTATATTATTTTTGAATTAACTTACTCTTTGAACTTCCAATCGGGCTCCGGTCGTCCTGATATGCTAACAAGATCGGAGTAGAACACTTGACTGGAGTACAAAATGTCATTGCAGCCTGGGTGACAGGAGGCAGAGGTGGATTCGCGAGTCCTTTCTTCCTGGCTGTCTTCAAAATATGCGTATGTCAGATGTTCCTCTACTTTTGCTAAACGGATTGAAAAAGTGTTTATATATTTTCCCAATACATTAGAACACTTATATACATATCTACTTCTTATATTAATTTGCGGCTTTTGCCGTTTTCAAGAGGAAATCCTAAGAATAGAATCCCTCTATGAGAAGTTTGACTACGTATGCATGCTTAATATTAAGTGATTATATAAGAAAGATTAAAAACTTTAGGGTTCATATGAGAATGTTGATGTACCCACGACCATAAGAATAGTGGTGATTAGTGATTACATTATTTGGGATTTATGTTTTGTAATTTAACAAGCAAATGGCTCTAGCGTTCTTAGTCCAATCCTGTAAAAACTAAGACTGCATAAAAAATAAAAAATTAAGTTATAGTATAAACAAATAATGTATATAAAACATTAGGCTAACGTTTGTATAATATACATATTTAATTATTTAGGAGCAGTTAGTATGCCGCGTTGCTTTAATGCGTGTTGGCAGACTTATGCCCTCGAAATAGATAAATAGACAAACATCCTGGTTGCTTTACGATTTTTTCCTTCAAGTTCGAGTAAGTGTTAAATTAACACTTATCTTTGCAATTCACAATTCCGGTACGTGAAAGAAATGGCACAACTATCTAAAAAAGAATAGCTAAAATGCTATGGGGTGAAATGAAAAATAAATAATGCGGTCATGTATATGAATATATACCGAATATAAGTAATATGTACTTTAGAGCATTTTTTTTTTGGTGCCTCTGTGGATGTGTATTTTGAACCGGCGGTATTTTTAATATACATATTAGATTTACCTCGAACTTCAATTACGCAGCGGAAATCTGATTTAGTTGAACATATCGACTCCCAAATATAAATTCCTAAAAACGCACATTAACACACATTAAATTCGTTATTTATATTCAGATGGTAATTAAGTAAAGTTTAGAAAGGAAACATACTTGGCCAATTGAAAAGAACACAGTTACATTGCTTCTTGACTTCACGCATCCACAGATCGTGCTTGCAGTTACTGTCAGTGTAGAATTCGAAATACTTGAGTTTCCTTTCATCTTGAAAGTAGCACTGTCTCTGGTACGCAGGTAGGGCTCTTAGCTCTGCGTCGGTTTTGTAAGTGATCGGCGTCACTTTAATGGTAGTCATTTTATTCATTGGTAGACGAATTACAGTACTGGTGTACACGTTATCAGTTGGTGAATTAATAAGAACCTTAAAATAATCATATTATACTGTACATACTGACTTAAACTTGAATCTGTAGTGGCAGTCTACTACACGGTAAGTGTAGTAGTTTTGTAAGAATATCCACTACCCCATATCGTCCTGTGGGTGTCGTAAGAGGCGACATAGGGAAACAGAAACAGGAGAAGCAACAGCATCTTCCTGATAACAAGTTAAAATAATAAAAAAAACTGTGGTTGCCAACTATGGCAAAATTCCCCTATGAGGCAATCTATGGGGAGTGTTATATTCAGAAGTAAACTTTGATAGGCTGTATGGGATGGAATAGATGAACTTAAATCTGTAACAATTTTACATAATTATCATGATTGTTCAGTCTAAAAGAACAAATCCATAGTGGATTATAGAAAGATCTCATGGCTTATGACAGACATAATTATCTACGCAGACGTAAAATTCCTAGTCGCCGAAAAGAGCAGTTGCTAAGGTGCAAGATATCCTTTACATCTTAACTTCAACGGGAGGGGTCCATGTCCAGCAGTGAACTTTTACGGGCTTAGGAAGAAAAGGAGAATAAAAGCGACGTCCACTCAGCAGCGGAGGGATCCCACATTTTTGATCTTCCGAGAACACTAGGGTGTGGCACACATAGCAAACGTCAGGGTTACGGGGGCGCTCTCACACATCTGCGGCCTCACTAGCGCCAGCCGCCTCTGGCCTGGTCCTCTACTCCATCATAATCGCAGAGGATAAAGCGAGTACAAGCAATTCTTTATCTGGGATATACTTGTCTACTCTACTCTCAGTTTTGTAAGTATGTACTAGACGATTTTAACATTTACCACCGTGTCGATTGATGTTTGCGGAGTATATGAATATTTTACCTTTTTATATAACGAATAAAATTTCTAACACTCACATTGAAACCCACGTTGTTCCCATCACAACCAAACTGATGTTCGCTGGTATTGAGATACAGTTCTACTCCTAATCCATGAACTTCTCCTGACGCCATTACTCTAAATGGAATCATAGTCGGGTCCGGAGGAAACACCTTTGGATACCCACCATCTAAGCTCCATTTTAGAGGCAACTGTGATGCGTTCTGATTAAAAGTTTTTTGCCAATGAAGGGTGTCGTTGGTCCTGCAAAAAATTAAATTAGAGCTACTTATGTCAGTCAATTTCTCTTCTCATTTCTGAGAGGGTTTTGAGCAGTAAGTAGACGGTACTGCTGCAGTTCCTGTTGGCGGAATTCACATGTCCTCATTTTTTTATTTCTTTCCTTCACCGCCAAGTACGTGGTAAATCGGCATTTAAAACTGTATTAAATAATTTAAGTGTGTTGGTAGGAATCTAATTTTACTGCGATTGCTTAGACCCTTACCTAATTGAATATAAACGTAAGTGGCGCACTTTAGGAGAGGCCTATGTCCAGCAGTGGGCTACTGCAGGGTGATGATGATAATTATGAGTAATTTTGCTGCAGTGTGGTGTTAGCGTAAGCATAAGAAAATTTGTCTCACCATCTTGTATCATCGCAATCGCAAGAGGCAAATAATATAGTAAATGCTAAAAAGATCTCATGATCTCCGAAAGATGGTGTAACTCCCTTCTCTCTCGAACGTTCGAACGGTTCGTATAAGAGGGAAGGGGATCAGAAAATCACGATTAAAAAAGTGGTTTAAAACACCTCACGTTATTAAAGAACGGTCCCAAAGTTACAAGACGACTGATATTGTGATCGCCATTCCGACTGTCAAGTGTGGCGATTATGGAAAAGTTTTCTTTATATTTATTGTAGAGATCAAGTTTGGTGGCGGCCTAAAAGAAATCATCATCCCATTTTATCCTATAGTACCGTAAGAGGCGACTATGGAAAATGTAAAAAGTTCTCCTTACCTCCGATAGATGGCTTATACTATTTTTAATACGAGACTTATATACCAGATGTCGATGTATGTAGAGGCGCTGAAAAAGCATCCGCTACTCCATATTATCCTGCGGGTGTCGTAAGAATAGCGATGGGCAAGGGAAAAAATATATCGATATATATCGCGTGATAAATATCGATATATCATCATCAGAATATAAATAATTTTTATTCAAAATAGATTATTACATAATACTTATTGAAAGTCATTTTTTCATTTACCACTGGTTCGGAAAATACCTCTGTCCTGGCAAGAACCAGCAAGAATCCCTGCGGGATTTTTTTTAAACATATGTCATTTTACAATAATTTTGTTTTTTTTGTTTGTACAAACTTTAAATGTGTTTTAATAGAACCAGCATGGTGGCGATCACCTCATTCCCAGGGTTTTTTTCACTTATGTATTCTTTGATATTATAATAACCCTTTTTGTACAATTTTTCTTTAATAAAACATTTAAACTTATTTATTGACAAATTTTGTACATTTTCTGGGATTTCGTTGTAAAAGCGTATATATTGCTCCTTAAATGAATTACTTCCATCCAACCATCATTTGCATGATGTTCCAAATTTAAATATTACTGACAGTTGAACGACGAAAAAAAAACGACAACCACACATGAATGCTTTTGTAGCTACTTTTGTTGTTTCAATGTTTTGTCCATTAATACAACATTTTAAAATATTTCGATACTCTAAAATAAATATCGATATATCGCGATTAAAAATATCGACGATATATATCGATATTTCGATATATCGATATTTTTTGCCCAAGCCTACGTAAGAAGTGACAGAGTGTAATAAAATAGGAGACAGGCAGCTAGCAGTATCTACCTGATAACAACTTAAAATAATAAAAAAGGTTGTCATCCGTCTACCAAGCGTGGTAAATATGGCAAATTTGCCACCTATGAGGAAATCTGTGGGGCAAGCCTACGTTCAGCTATGGACTTTTGATAGGCTGAATCGAAAATATGAATGAATAAATACCAGATGTGAAATAATCAAACCGGCGGAGGTGGCAGTGTTAAGGATAAGAGACGCCAGGCAATCGTGATAATTACGGCAAATCCTTTCTTCATAGGTAGAGGGGTGATCTGCCAATTTTTTTTATAGAATAAGGGTGACAAGCGAGCACACAGTCCAGCTGAGTACCACTGCCACCACAGTAAGTAGATATTGTGGCCTATAGACATTTACATCTATCCTTAATAAGAACTAAAATGCGGATACGTTGTCACCCCTGAGGACTAAGATGGATCGCCTCATTATCAGTAAAAAGATTTCCGGTTCTCTACACTCACCATGCGAAACACAGCAGTGTTAAGCTGCTATTTTACGCTGGTATTCTGTAAGAGCGTGGTCCTACCACGATCGAGCCGACCCATTCGTGCTGCAGCCATAATATAGCGCAGCGTGGCTCTTCTACGTAAAGAGGAAAAAAAGCAGTTTTATATTTTCAGTTCCTAAAACAAACTTGTTTTCAAACGACTTCAAAAAGTAGGAGGTTCTCAATTCGTCGGAATCTTTTTTTTTATGTATGTTCACCGATTATTCGAAGACGCTTGAACCGATTTGGAGAATTTTTTTTTGTTTCAAAGAGTATACTCCCCAGATGGTTCCATTTAAATTTTATCGAAATCGGTCGAGCGGTTTTTAATAAATTATTTATATTGAAGTCGGTCAAATTTTAATTTTACCACTTGTGTATAAAATGTTTTACTGTTGAGTATACTTACATGCCGTTCAATGGTAAACTGTTAAATGCAAAACAAAGTCCATAGTCTGTGAAAATTGGCTTGAACATCTTCTCACAGCATTCTTTAGCAAACCATTCTGTGTCGTGGGTTGATTTCCAGTAACAGGATTTTACTATATCTGTGCATTTTGGTGAGCCCTGATTTATAACAGTGTACAAAATTTCAGTAATGACATCACCAGAGGGATCTGAGTGCGAGCGTGCGCGTGTTCCTTACTCTGCGAGTTTTAAACTGCATGATTCACAGACTATTTTGTTCTACTAACATATACGTATGCCGTCTGGTAGAGAGAGGGATCCTTTACCTTATTTTGTCCCGTGGGTTACGTAAAGGGAAATGACGGAAAAATCTTTTGTCTTCCGATAGCTGGCAGTATAACCATCTCGCTTATATCAAATAATGCTGATCCTCTCTACCTCTTAACAATGAAAGAGGCCCATGTCCACCAGTGAACTTTTATGGGCTGGTGATGATGATGATGACAATTAACATAAGCTTAAGGAAATTCAAGTTTGTGAGTGGACAGCGTTCGGCGGGCCGTGTGGCGAGGCCGTGCGTTTTCCATACAACTAGTGCCGCCACTCAGCACTCTGTAATGCAAGACCATGTGTTTGTCACGTACTACTAGGTGGTGGGACTCCTTATCTGCCTAGGAGGCCGTCTGGGTGGGTCTCTTACTTATTTTTGCCGTCAAATAGCAGTGTATGCACTGGCTGTTATCCGGTGTGAAGGACCTGTAATTATATCTTAATCCTTAAAGGTGAAAACGCACCTGTAGCCTTCTTTGTTTGAAATTATAGCAATTTTTTTATAAAAATTAAGGTAGATGCTTCAACTGATGGTAAGTGGATACTGTCGTCCATATACTTACAACTATCCCCAATTAAGAATCAAAATGTAGATGCGTTGTCACGCCTGAGTACTAAGATGGTGTGCCTCTTTGCCAGTATAAAGGGTTTTCGCTTGGTCACTCACTGCTAGTTCACGCTGGCATTCTGTGCGAGCGTAGTCCTTCCCAGATCGAGCCGTCCGATGCGTCAAAGGAAAGTTACATCCTATACATTTCCCACTCCTGGGCACAGGCTTCCTCTCATTTCTGAGAGTGTTATTAGGGCAAGGAAGATGTCCATGTCCGTGCTGCCTTAATGCGTGTTTACAGACTTCACATGCCTTCGAAATATTTTTTTAATTTTTGAGGTAATATGCTGGTTTCCTCACGATGTTTTCTTTCACTACCGAGCACGTGGTAAAGTCGTGCTGCAGCCGTAATAACTTGCAACTTGACTCTAACCGGAGATCCTTTTAACCGGAGACCCTTTTTTACTGGAAACGAGGCATTCCATCTTAGTCCTCAGGTGTGACAACGCATCTGCATTTAGATTCTTAATTGAGGATAAATGTAGATGTCTATGGGCCACAGCATCCACTTACCATCAGGTGGACTGTTTGCTCGTTTGTTACCCTATACTATAAAAAAAAAACACGCGTAAAACGCATATACCACGTATAATTATGGTAACGGGAGAGGCTTATGCTTAGCAGTAAACTTTAGAGGCCGATTAAAGACAAGAAAAATATACAACTTACTCTAACAATAAAATCCTGCATCATTATATTCTCTTCCGTATTTAATGGGTGTGGTAGTGCTTTCTTTTCGTGAAACATTTGTGGACACACGAGGGAGGCGAAGAAATTTTCTCGTCTAAAAAAGAAGGAATAAATGAACTCTTGCTCCACATTTAGTAAACTAAGAGCTGGAAGACAACTGTGAATCAACAGTTTAATCTAAATAAAATAGTTTTAAACAACAATAACAATGCTTTCTGTCAATTTCACGCGGTAGAACCACGCTGCAGCTACGTTACCATAATTAGCTAACCATAGTATGGTTGTAGCACGAATGGACCAGCTCGATCGGGGTAGGACAACTTTCTCACAGAACAAGGCAAAACAGCTGAATAATGCTGCTGTGTTTCGCATCCTGTGAAATTGACGGCGAGTACTTGACTATCCTTATAAATTAATTTAGTTATAGATTGTAACATTCATCATCATCATCATTACAGCTCTTCACAAGTCCACTGCTGAACATAGGCCTCCCCCAAGGAATGCCACAAAGCACGATTGTAACATTGCATCCTTATAATAAGTTGGTAGACTCTGTCGTCTCTTACGACTTGAATATGCAAATGTGGGCACAAGACCACTGTTGGAAAAGGAACAGCCCATATTGGAGTTGGCAATGAGTCGATTACGTTGACAAACGGCTTCGAGTGCCATTTGCATAACAGCTGAATGATGTTTACAGCACATATGGCTATGCTGATAACCACAATGATTATCCATATCAGCTTTTCTTTTCGACTGAAGGTTGGCTCAAAGATGTATCTACAAATTGTCGATTTATTGATGAATATATAATATTTTTTAGTATCGGATGGGAAGGCTATATAGCTTGAATAACCGACTGCACGTAGTTCGTAGTGTTGCCTCCTCACTAGATGGAGTGACGATCAGATAAAACACGCAGGTAGTCGATGGGTGTGGGTGGCTGAGGACCATACTTTGTGGCAATCTATCGGGGACACCTATGTACAGCAGCGGACTTGCGATGGGCTGTAAGAGTATATAATATTTTTAATAGAATTCGTAAATATGTGTAAGAATGTAAGAGGAGACATGCCACTTATTTTCGGTGCAGTCAGCTTGATGACGATTACAACTCGTTAAAACTATTGAGCCGAAACTTCACAGACTGTTGATGGAAAGCATCGTCACCATCACGAAGACATTGGCCCTGTCCTTACAAAACCCGGCTTCCCAGCTAGTTTGACCAAATCTTCTAAGTAACGCATGCTTGTTGTCACATTCTTTAAAGGCCTGTGTCCACCCGTGGATTTAAATAGGCTTATTGATGATGATTAACTCATATAATAAAATATTTTTTTTATAAAGCTGAAATGACAAACGAACTTAGAGTCAACCTGATGGTGAGTAGTTACATCAGTCCAGGGACACATGCGGCAAACTTCAAACAAAAAAGGCTAAAAAATGCGTCGTTACCTATGAGGTCTAAAAGATGCCTTACAGCCGGTAATTTTAGTGACTCTCTTTAGTATAGGCTCTCCTTTTAGATCGGAACATAGCGGTGCAAGCACTGCTATTTGGCGGCAGAACTAGGTAAGACCTACCCAGACGGATTTCTTAGCAGAAAAAAACCTATCACCTAGTTAAAATAAGAAAGTTATAAAGTGTTTTTTAATCTTCACAAACTTTTAAATCACATAACATAGTTTACCTAAGTGGTCGGAGTGTTGGCTGCTACGTCTCGGGTCTTGGATTCGAATTTCAACTAGTACCAACATTTGTACAACATACAAATTGTTTGTTTGCAGATTTGGCGATACTTGTGACTGTATTTCATGACTTCCGTCTTTTAAGGACGAGTCTAAGTGAGGAAGAACACAGTGGACAGGAGGAAGATAACAGGACATCGTCACACCGAACGCTCTTCTACTATGATTTGATTAAAAGAAGAATCCAGTGCAAAAAACTACCTTTAATAAAATGCTTTTTGTCTGTGAGACTTTTGTTTTATTTTCTATTTCTTACTTCTCTTTATCAGCCCGTAATATACGTGATTGGATAGAGGGAATGGATTCAAAGATATTAAGCAAAATATGTTGTCAAACCATCTTAAATTCCTGAATATGAAAATGCCGGGACCTTTAGCTGTCAAAAATTATAACAAGTATTATATCGTCTTAATTAAGATTTAATATCCAAAGCGTCTAATTCCGTCTCTACATATTTAGAACTCTTAATAGTTTTTGCAATGTGTTCTTTAAAAACAATACTAAAAGAAGATTTTTAAGTTACGAGTATAAGGCGTAATCCCACCACACGACGTCTTAAAATCTAGTTTATCCATTGATTCTTAAGAACCATAAACCGTCATCATTATAGCACTGCCATCAACATATGACAACATTTACCGTTAGGTATTTGCGAATATCTAGAGAAAGGTCGTGGACCTACATGCTTTAATCGCCTAGCAAGCGTGGCAATTAGGGATAATTATTGTAATACATTACATGCCTTAATCCAATCTTCCCCTTTTCACCGTTTCATAACCAGGCGGTCGGCGGGTTTTCACTCCTTTGTTGTCCATATTGCACGCATTTGAAGCAAAGCGTTTGTTTCGTCGTTCGTAATGCGTAGAGGAGTAGAATAATTTCCCGTCTTCTGTCTTTTCGTCCAACTACAATCTGGCCGTCTTCAATAATGAATAGGCTTTTGTTACGCTAACACATTGCGATGAACATCCAGGGTATCATCACCATTTACTATCAGGTGGGATTGTAGTCAAACTCTGGTTTATAATAAGAAAAAAAGAAGAGAAACTAACAAAATTGAAATCTCTCTTTTGGTAGGAACCAAAAATGTAAACTAGTTCGATACTGGCTACCTTGGAGATAAAAAATAAATATTTGCAGATCATATAGACCTTAAGATATATATATATATATATATATATATATATATATATATATAGGTACATTGATTGAAAATTTTAGCTACAAAACAATGAAAAAAAGTCGAGTTCAATCAACTATAATTAGTATATTTCGATTTAGTGAAAAATTTAACAGAAATTTATTAATTTGTTTTAATGAAGTTTTTTTTAATAATACATAGCTTTATAATAAATATACTTACTTAACTCCATGTAAGGATCCTTCGTACAAGAATTGTTTCAACCCTTTTATCACCTCCGCAAACCACAAACGCGTAAACAATTTACAAGTTCCCTCTTCCATATTCGCTTTCAATGGAGCGACAATATTTCTTGTCCTTTTGATCCGTTGCAAAACTTCTGGACTTATATATTTGAAGTCTTTCGAATAGTAATTTCCCACATATTCGTAATTTGGTAGATTCTTGATTCTTGTTTTTGGGGAAATGTCCGTATGGTGCGTTCTAATTTTCGGTACAGCTCCCGGCATTTCAATAGATGTAATAATATTATTTTACTTATTTTGCGATTTTAAGATTTAACTTAGATTTAACTTTTAAAATTTAACTTGAGAAATATCAGCAATGTGGGCTTTACAGTGACAAGGCGTTACAAGTTTGCAAGCATTATGTTACGTTCATCCAATTCCAATAATTGTTTGATGCAATCAACCTTATTTATTTAACTTGTATGTACGTGTTTCTGTCTTTCCATTGCAATTTTTTTAATTAAGAAAATCATTTTGATAGAAAACAAGTGATAAAATTAAAAAATTGTGCAACTGACTTCAATATAAATAAAATTAGAACATCATCAATGTAGACTAATTCAATTAAATACGCATTGTTAAGAATAACTCAAATTTATATGGGACCACATGAGAAGCACCAGCTTTCAAATAAAAAAATAATCATCAAATTCACCTAGAAAAAAGTTCTGAGGTAACACATAAAAAATACAGTCGAATTGAGAACCTGCTCCTTTCTTTGAAGTCGGTTGATAAAAGAGTAGTATGATGGCTTTATTTGAACCTATATGTTATCTATGTTTTCTGTGCTTTGAACGAGCGGTATAACCAATCTCTTTTACAGTTATGTAAAATACCTAAAGCGGCAACGGGATGCTGCGCAGCGTCAAAGATGCGAGACGTCTGATCCTGCGATCGTCAATCCACCTGTCAAGCGATTATGGCAAATCCTCCGTATAACGGGAGAAGCCCATATCCAGCTGTAGAATTATGCAGGTTGACAAAGAAGGAAAAAGAATAAGAAGTGAAGAACTATGCAAGCATGAGCTGTACGAGAGAGGTGCGTAAGTACCTATATTATAAAATGACATTTTGACATCATCATTTAAATGGCTTATACAAAACTAAAGAATGTGATGTAGTTTGCTACAATAAGTAATAAAACTTCATAATACTAGGTGTACTCATATAAAAAAATGACAGAGTCGAAACAAAACTTGTCACTCTTTGGCTTTATACAAGCATCAATGGTCAAACCCAAGACACATCATTAGTATAGAAAGCGTTAACAATACATCGATCGACCGCCGAATGCACTTAACCGTATTACTGTTATTTAATGATAATCACATTAATGTTGCGTTTAGCTAATTTGTTCGAGTTTAAGAATATACATATCCACTTCTTTTTTAATGTTTAAATGAATATATAACTTCAAAAATATATAAAACCTACTATCTTCTACTTGATTAGCTAGTAAAAGTAAAGCCCAACACTGGACAAAGACTTTTTCTATAGTTGAAAGAGTTAAAATCACAATAAATATTTGTCAAAGAAGCAAAACAACATATTATTTATACATATTTTTAACATAAATATTTACACAAACGTGACAAAACAGCTAGTGGGTTCGTTTGAGTCGGAACTATTCGGGGTGCGCTCTGACTAAATTTTTGTTTTTTTTTTGTTTATATATTATATATGTAATATAAACACATTATATGAAAATTAATTATTAAATATATATTAAGGAATTTACATAGGTCATGTACCGTTATAAATAATATAATTTTCGTAAAGAATCATTCATAAAATAATACTCTTTTTTGCGTTCGTTACATTCATACTGTGATACTTATACTATTTTTAGTTTTAAACGATAAGAGTGACAAACGAACACACAGTCCACCTGATGGTAAGTGGTTGCTGTGGCTCATAGACATCTACATCTATGTTCGATTACGAATCAAATGCAGATACGTTGTCACTAAGATGAGAGGACTAAGATGGAATGCCTCGTTTCCAGTAAAAAGGGTCTCCGGTTCTCTACACTCACCATACGCAGTATTATGCTGCTATTTTACGCTGGTATTCTCTGAGAGCGTGGTCCTTACCTGGTCGAGCCGACCTATTCGTGCTACAACTATATATAGCTGCAGCATGGCTCTACCACATATACTAGCCAAAAATACACAAATACAGAAGGATTAGAAGAAGAATCGCAACGCTTGATTGGCGGATTATTAATAGCAGTAGATCATTATTTATATAGATCATTATATTTGGTTAAACAATTAATGTCTATTCAACCACATAGCAAGTCTTGAACCACCTGCATTCATTAAAATAATACAGTTTTACGGATTTTATCGCTTGTAATTTTATTTATTTATTAATCAGGGCGTTTGGGGTGCTCTCCCCTGTGACCATCTCTCTGTTTGCAAAGCACTCGAAACGTCGGTAATTGAAAACAAATAAAATTAAACGTGATAAAATTCGCGAAAGTAGTTTTATCTAATATGTACTGTTCGCGTAAATATAAAAAAATCATTAGGATAATAATTTTTTTAATTCTTTAACAACCATATAGTCTGTTTTTTCTGACGTTTGTTACTTTAATATTTTTCAACTATTTTATGATCATCATGTAAACTTGTCTATAAAAATCCTATTCATAGTTTTTTTTTTTTTTCAAGCTAACAATAAGTTTGATGGTGACATTTAGCCGAAGGCGACCGCCCTATATTTGAAAAGTTTTTGATTATTTCTTTACGTGTTTGGATATTTGGCCAATAAACCTTAAATTTAACTTTTGATGACAACTTTTTGTTCACTTTGTATGAATCAAAAGTGTTGGTATTGAATGATCCATACTGGAAGAAGGGGGACAAAGACCTTTTTATAGAATTGGAGTGACATACGAACTTAAATTCACCCTGATGGTAAGTGATTTCTGCAGCTCATGAACACCTGCAACTAATTTCAAACAAAGAAGGCTTGAGATGCGTTGACACCGCTGAGGAATAAGATGTAATGCCTCACAGCCTGTACTTTAATGGTTTATATACCTACCCTTCCGACTGACTGACTGAAACACAGCAGAGCGTGCACTGCATAAAAGGGTCTGAAGGGTGAACCCATTCAGATAGACTCCTTGGCATAAAAGGAGTTCTACTACTTTGTAAACCAGGAATTTAAATCTATTACATCGTGGTTAGTTTTATTTGTTTTACATATAGACTTTGCTAATGTTCATGTTATTTAATAGCATCTCTACCGATTAATGTTGACATCACCCAAGTTATTGCTGGTGGAAGTTGATTCTCTAATTTTAAGTACCTATAATGTATCTGTTTTTTGGTGTGGAACTAACGAAGTGACATATTCACATTGTGATTAAGTGCTTTATTGAAGAATTAAAAAATGTATGAATTGGATTATTTAGCAGATACAATAAGGTACTATTAGTATCTACGTTTCTCACTCTTTTATTATAAAAATAGAGGGAGAGAAATAGAGAAATATTTAAGTAATAAATCTTTTTCAAAGGGTATAGAATATCTAAATAATTATTTCAGAAAATTGTTTCTATTAAAAACTGTAACCAAAGTATCAAGTTATTGAGGTGTTCTACATCCTGAAGCCATACGCAGTGGTAAGGATAAAATAACAGGGTTAAAGGATTCTATGTTATACAGTGGTCTTGCAATATCTTTGTTTGCTTAAGGTCTACAGTGCAATGACCTCTTATGCTTTCCAATGGCTATTTTGAAAACATCACATCGAACAAGTAAGTTCGAATTCCTTAAAAAACTACAGAATAGATTTTGAATAAAAATTTATCAAGTGTCCGTGCAATTAAGCGTCGAATAGAAATGGTTTACAGTCAATATCATGATTTTTTCTCGAGATATTTAAGACGAAGTAGTTTACTAATATTTGAACATACAATGGTACGAATGTGCGCACACACTCACACCCACACTCACACACAGAAAAAACACTATACAACAGAATAACCGGCATCTAAGAACTTCAAAACATGGAGATAAATTAAAATTTGAATATCTGATTAGGAATGAAGTTAATAAATCGTCAGCATCGCATTCAGATTTATGTTAATTTATGGTTAATTTATAGTTTTATTATGGTTGCTTGTGATGTTATATAATGACATTAAATACGCCACAATTTCACGAGATTCCCGAGATAGATTCACGAGACCTTCATGATGATATTAATTTTTTCCATTTCAATACCTACAATTTACGTAAACTTTATTGCCAGAATAAACCGAAATGTTTCAATGAAAAATGTTAAACTATTGGCTACCCCTCCCATATTTTTTTCTGACTTTCATATTATTAAATAACATTAGACACTACGTTTGATCTTATCTCAATTCATTTATTTATGTCTTTTAATATTACAGTTACATTTGGGGAATCTAATGTGGCATCTTGCGGGTCAATGATAGCTGATAAACTTTTTTAACTATCATAATTATGAATTTTAGATACTTGATATATTATCGTCAATTGAATATTAAAACTAGCATACTTTTTAAAAGAAAATCAATGTTATAAAGTTAAGCCTATAAAATAAACTTTTATTTATTTTTCAAGAATACTAATGCTGTAATAATTTTTAGTGTTACATACCAAATTTAGTAGTAAGGAACGTTTACCTCGATGTCTCTCTGTTTATCAAAAACGTTTTTGTCGGAGGCTATTTTACGTTAATGATTGAAATACAGTTATAATATGCAGTTACTTAAATTATTAAAAAATATTATAACTTATTATTCTTAAACAAAGAAGGTCCATATTTGTTAGTATAAGACTTACATCTAGGTATGTTAGTAATAGAATAAAATGACAGAAATAGTGCCATCGATTAATCGATCAAAGACATCAGAGTTCATCCTTTCTTCTATAATTTTTAGGACTCCGCTTATATTCTCCTGCCACCCACCTAAATACGAACTTTAGGTTCAAAATTCAGATCTTCGACTTAAGGGTTTAATTTTGGGGATTAATATTGAAAGTTGTTTTTAATTTTTATGTATGTATAGTGCTACAAATTAGATATTCTATCCTTATAGTCCGTATATCCGTATAGTCTTACATATTATATCCTATCCTATAACTCCAGTTGCAGTAGCCACTTCCTTCAGGTGGACCGTTAGCGCATATTCCAGTCATATATTATAAAACAATATACTATAAACCCGTTAATAAGGCTCGAGGAAGGATCAAGTACAATGTTAGTGACATGAAACAAAAATTGTCTCGCCATTTATACCCGAAGTCCAATCTTTATCTTTATTCTGAGATGTTAGAGCCTTTTGGCTTTTACAGCTTTATCTGATACAGGGCTATCTGTTACCGAACTCCAATCCGAATCCAGTCCGCATTTGTACCAGAACTTAGCCAGATACGTTCATCATCAACCATACGAACATCAACTAATTCATTTATGAATAATAATAAAATTTTTATATATTTACTAAGGTATAACTGAAATAGTTGATCTATTTATTTGGGTTATCCCCTATAATTCTAAACTACAAATAAATAAAATCGAAGTGTCTGTTTGTAATGTCAAAATAACAGCTGTTTACTAAATGCATATGAAAATATATACGGTACTTATAAAAAAAACAGTTTTTGTCTGTCTGTCTGTCTGTTTGTTTCGGCTAATCTCCAAAATGGCTGGACCGAATTTGACGGAATTTTCACTGACAGATAGCTGATATTATAAGGAATAACTTGGCAACTTTTACTAAGAGAATAAGACCCATAAAATACAATCGTAATAAATTCCACGCGGGCACAGTCGCGGGGAACAGCTAGTTTGAAATAACTGTGTCATTGCGTATCAAGATCGCGCGGTTAGCGTATATAATGAAACTACTCATCTTATGCTAGCGTTGTTATCGCATTACTTTAATTAACTCAGTTACTATTCTTTACTTCGAACGAACGTGCAGAGTAAAAAACGTATAGTAAAAGCTTTACATGTTTATTTGCTTTTTTAAGGGTTAAAATATTTAAGTGTTAATATAGTTTACTGCAGTCTGTGCTAAACTTCCGATAAAGTTCCAAGTTGTGAATAATGTAAGCTGTTATTGTTTATAAAAGTTAAATTAAAAAACAAGTTTATCTAAAATGTCAAATGAGTGTTATGAAATATTTAAAACAGTTTTTTTTTAATATGTCTCCTATTATTTAGTTCTAGTTCTTCCGTTTTGTATTAAAACCAATCCAATAATTTCTAACTGTGAATTCACATAAAGATATGATTCTTATAAAAATGTTATTTGGTTTTACTTATGTAAAAGTTGCGGAAAAATCGTAGCCATGTAATGATTTTTAAGAATATAGTACATAATATCAAAAAACTAATTTTAAGGATTTTATCGGACTGAGATTTTGGATATCTTGATGTCATAGCTCATCAAGGCGTCTTTCAACTTTTAATAGTTAATTTGTATGGAGTGCCGTGAAGTACTTTAAATACCGGGAATTCAAAAAATAAGTTATAATAAATCCCCAAAACTAGCTTAATTTAATTTTGGTAATGTGCTTAATAATATTGAATAAAATGAATTGTGTTTCTCGTTTGCTTTAAAACAAGATATATTAAAGACTGTTTTTGTTTTACTTCGATTGCAGCATATTTAGTTTATCACTTATTATTTGGACTCAATTACTGAATTGCTTCATTCTGATAATAAGAAGTATTAAGTTTATTGTACAAAGTAGTGGTAAACATATAATTAATGAGTTGTTATTATTACAGAGCAAAATGGTGCTTAACAGTAAATGGATATACTTAATTCTACTTCCGATGTATTTCTTTAGTGAAGGTATGTTTTATTTTATCGTAATAATATGAATAATATAATTATCCCATTCCCCTTTACCATCGGACAACCAGACGTCCAGCCAGTCACCTCTTTTGTTTTAGACATACCAAGCATTCGGACCAAACAATTTGCTTTGTTGTCCGTCATGCGTTAAGCAAAGAAGTGGAATAAATAGCCAGCATCTCCCCCTCGACACCAATGAATGCTAATTAAAATTTTAAGTGCTGGTTTATGGAGTGCTCAGCGGTGAAGAAGACCATCGTAAGGAAATTTTATGGACAAGAGAAGTCACCCAAAACTGCACTATGGCACCCTGATGGACACTTCCCTTCTTCGAAATCAGACCTTTTTCCAGTAGCCTTGAGCAGTCAGCCGTGTGATGGCAGCGTAAGAGAATCCATTACGCCATTTCGTAAAATGGGTGTCGTAAGAACAGGCTATGGGAAATGCCAGAAAAATCTTATGGCTTCCAATAGATGATGATAACCATCTCGTTTATGTTCAGACTTAAAATCTACAGAGCGGAACAAGCAGCAGCGTCAAAGGTGCAAGACGTCTAGTACTACGATCGTCAATCTGCCTGCCACTATAACTGGACAGACCCATCTATAGCATTAGCCTGACAAAGAAGAAGAAAACGAGCAACACAATCCACTTGATGGTGAGTGGATGCTATGGCCCATAAACATCTAAGTACATCTATCCTCAGTTCAAAAATCAAAATGCAGATGCGTTGTCACCCCTGAGAGCCAAGATGGAATGCCTCGTTTCCAGTAATAAGGGTCTCTGGTTATTTACATATGGCGATATGAAATGCAGCAGCATTAAGCTGCTATTTTACACTGGAATTCTATGAGAGTGTGGTCCTTCCCTGGTCTAGACCCATTCGTGCTACAACCATATGCATAACTCTCTACGAATTAACTGTTTTGTTTTCAGCTTGGTGCATACGCTGTTACTATTGCAACAGCGCAAATAACACAGCCTGCTTAGATGTGAACCTGTATTCGGAGGAGATACGATCACGCATCGTACCCATTGTGAACTGCGAAGCAGCCATCCCCAGTCCCGGGGGCTACCACTTCTTCTGCAGAAAGATTGTTCAGACCAGTAAGTTTACTTTTTTAATCATAATAAAATAATAATTATATAGGTTTAGGATTATTTACTATAATTATAAGTGTACATACGCGAAGTTGATCCGTAAGCTCAAGGTCGGAGCGATTTCGTTTCATTATAGGTAAGCAACCTGAAATTTTAATCACAATTTTGATTATTAATTTACTACGTGTTCGGCGTCGACATGTGGGATAACCGTCTTTACATATCCCAGAATTTTCCTTTAGTTATTTGTCACATTTGACAATCGAGCAAACACCTTCTATGCAATGTCTATATACCTACTATATGCTAGGGACAAAGCCCCTCTAATTTCTGAGAGGATTTTTAAAGCAATTATTTTGCCATGTGAACACGTGCACGTCAACAAGGTCTTAACAGGCCCTCGAAATATTTTAATATCTCAAATATGCAGATTGTTATTATATTGATATGCACAATGTTTCCTTCACCGCCGAGCACTTAGAAAATCAGAACTTAAAATTGCAATTAACAATTTAATTGGTGACCGGTTGCTCGCGTACTTTGAAATTTACGGCAACTGCATAGCCCCTGAGCTACTACGGCTTCTACGAACACGAAATCCATCTTGCTTTTTCATATTAATGTATTATTTTTTAGTTTACCATTCGCACCGTCAGTCTGATATCCGAGTGACCCGCGGCTGCGGCTGGATTCGCCACGAGTATCCCTGTTACCGCGATGACAACGGTGACCACTTGGGAACCGTCTGCCAGTGCTTCGAGGACTATTGCAACACTTCTGACCGGGTGGAACCCGCCTCAATGGCAGGCTTGTTCTTCTTGCTTGCTGCCGTTTTGTATTTTTGGCGTTGATTAAATGATTTAAACTTTATTAGTGATTCATATTTTATTAGAAAATTATCGCTACAATTTGAGATAACTCATTTTAAATAAGATCTATTTTATTAGTTAGTAGTCGTCTATCTTATTTACATTGAGAGAATGACAGTCATCTAGTAGTAGTAGATAGGGAATTCACTCTTCTATAGACGGCAAGTTGTCCTTGTAGTCAGTCATTATAGCATATCAAAAATTCACTACTGAACATAGGCCACCCTTAGCACAGATATTTGTCATAGTTGCCTCGCTTGGCAGCCAGTTTTTTTTAAAAGTTTTTTTTTATTAAATTTAATTAATTTTGTTTTTTTATTATTTTGAGTTCTTATGAGATCAGCAAGATGCTCTGGCTATCTCCTGTTTCATCTCCCTCTGTCGCCTTTTCCGATACCCACGGGATGGGTTATTGGGTATTCTTACGCTGTCACTACACCGCGGTTCTTATAGTCAATCACCGTGAAATATCAAAATAATCTCGAGATTATTTAAAAAATGGTGGAGTAAATATTTCAAACATAATAGATCTGACAACAACTCAAGTCAAGCGCGATACCGGTATTTTTCCCAAATATGGCAGATATACTCGAGTCTGCCTGTGGAACACCTTATGATCTGAGGTTGAAAATTGTATGCGATGCCTTTACAGTGTGAACATGCCAACCACATTCTTAACAATGAAATAGCTTTCTTTTTAAATACGTTATCAAAACTCTGGTAATAATAAATTATCAATAATAATAAATAATATAATTTATATCTGTGGCCATGGGAAGGAAAAGGGGAAATCTCCCGCCGGGCAAGGTCCCGGGGAGCGGTCAACGCTCCGAGTGGTAGTTCGGAGCTATTCTATATATACTGTTTTTGCTTCGGAACTTTGATAGCGCGATTTATGCTTCGATGTATTTTCGCTTGGGGCGCGACGACAGCGCCGCCACATATCTATTATTTTTATCGATTCATCTAATATAACAATGAGTATTTTTAAACAAGAAAAAGCTCACGTAAAGATCTTCACGATTGTGAAAGCGAGAATAAAAATTAAAAGAAAAAAAGGCCGGGTCCACATTTGATCATCTTGACGTATCTTAATCAGGCGTATCGTATATTCCAAACCAGTGGTAAAAGTAAAAAAATGACTTTAAATAAGTATTCTTGTAATAAAATAGAATCATTTTTATTCAATATAATCTATATAATAAAAATTATTCTATTCTATTCTATTGGTTTCTATTATATTTTTTTTAATAGAAATAGGGTGACAAACGAGCACACAGTCCACCTGATGGTAAGTGGTTGCTGTGGCCCATAGACATCTACATCTATCCTCGCTTGTGAATCAAAATGCAGATGCGTTGTCAGCCTTGAGGACTAAGATGGAATGCCTCTTTTCCAGTAAAAAGGATCTCCGGTTCTCTACACTCACCATACGAAACACAGCAGCATTAAGCTGCTATTTCACGCTGGTATTCTGTGAGAGCGTGGTCCTTCCCCGGTCGAGCCGACCCATTCGTGCCACAACTATACTATAAATATAGCTGATGCATGGCTTTACCACGTTAGCCAAGCTGTACGTGGTACAGCTTGGCTCAACATTGTACGTGGTAGAGCCAAGCTGCAGCTATACCGGGGAAGGACCACGCTCTCACTGAATACCAGTTTAATGCTGCTGTGTTTCGTATGGTGTGTATAGAGAACCGAAGACCCTTTTTACTGGAAAAGAGGCATTCCATCTTAGTCCTCACGGCTGACAACACATCTGCATTTTCATTCCCAAACGAGGATAGATGTAGATGTCTATGGGTCACAGCAACCACTTATCATCAGGTGGACTGTGTGCTCGCTTCTCACCCATATCCTATAAAAAAAATCTATCGGTCTTTATAATATGTGGACGCTACAAATTTCTCATCGGACCTCGTATTTTTCCAAGTCCAAGCTAAAGACAAGACTAAAACAAGTATAGCAGCGTGTGTCCCTTTGATTATAAAGAAAAACCAACTAGATAGAACGTGGCGTATGCAATATCCATCGTATTTTCGTATCGTAGTACGTCCACACTATCGATCACGAAACGTGTATTCGATACGAAGTGTTTACGAGGTTTTGTGCGGAACGGGACATATCAGATATGGTATGACAACGGCGTTTTACATAATCGCGTATAATTTTGCGTCTAAACTAGCGAATATGATGCACGTCTGCGCCACGCGATAAAGATACGATACACCAAGATGATCAAATGTCGACCCAACCGAGTGCAATTTTTTCTAAATTGAATTGGAAAAATCTATTTATAAATACGGAAATGAAAGTGGGATATTTCTATGGTAATCCAAACAATGCTAAAGACAACATTGGTGGAGCAAGTATTGTGGGCGACAGGGGACGAAGCTCTCGCGGTGCTCGGCGCACACGGTCTGTTATTTGCTTGCTACTTATTTAATAAAACTGGTGTATGGCCTCACTATTGGCGGATAATAGATTTTTTTTACAGAACATCTTTATTTTCACTATAACTCGCGTTATTAATGCTGCTTCCCATAGCCGGACTGGGCTATTTTACATCTGGAATATTTTACGAATCGGTTGGAGACGTTTTAAGAATTATAAAATTCTATCTGACATCTAACGTAAACGAGATGGTTATACTACCATTTATCGAAAGTTCAAAGGTAGTTTTAGTAAAAAAGTGATATACACTCTGTGAACACTAGGAACAAACACAAGCTAGTGATACCAGTTTCTCGACTCCACAGAGTCAGTAATTCATTCCCAGAAGTCCCAGAAAATATACAAGCTCTCTCTATTACCAAGTTTAAATACTTTATTAAACTAAAACTGTATAAATACATGGTTGGTAATAACCCCTGGGAATGAGATGTTCGCTTCCAAGCTGTTTCTAAAATAAATTTTGTTAATAGTTTGTACAACCATTCATGTAAATCCCGCTGGGTTTCTTGCTGGTTCTTCCTAGGGCAGAGGGGTTTTTTCGAACCAGTGGTAAAGTAAAAAACTACTTTCAATAAGAATTACACATGTGATTTATATTGAATAAAAAATTATTCTATTCTATTCTAGTCATACCATTTTTTAACAATTTAGACCTTATTATACCCACCGGACTTTGGCCACTTTGACTCTGGATCAATCGATCAATAAACCGTATAAGTGTTTTTTAGTAAAACTGAAGTGACCAACGAACTTTCTTCCACCTGATGATGAAGTGGCTACTGTAGCCCATTGACACCTGCATCCAACTTCAGACAAAAAAGGCGATGCGTTAAGATGCGTTGTTATTTCTGAGGACTAAGACGGAATTCCTCACAGCCTGTAATTATACTGTCTTTCTATAACCTTTAGACCGGAACGCAGCAGTGCAAGGATTGCTAATTGGTGGCAGAAATAGGTAAGAGGAAGGCACTAACCCAGACGAACTCTTAGGCAGAAAAATAGACCCACTACCTATGAAGAAAGAAAGTTCAGGCCCGAGGAAATCTCAACCCCCAAATGCTAAAGGTGAAATCTTTTTGCGGTAAAGAAACCCGCTTGTGTGGAGGCATTGAATTTTTTTAACAAGATTTGCATCGACTCATTCAAAAGTGTCTGCTGACTGGCTTTATCTAGAGTGACCTTAGTACTCGATTGGTATGTCTCCACAATTGAGCTATCATCTGCGTATGCAGCAGGAAAAGAGGTTCAGAGAGAACGGACTTCTCAAGAACTCCGGCGTTATTCTTGGAGAGACCGATCACACAAAAAGTCCTTCACCAAGTCGATCAACAGGCCTATTCGATAACTTTGTTGATAAAAAAATGTCTGATAAATCACTTTGTTCTACATATACATTACATTACGCTTGCTAATGTATAATATGTTGATATGATGTATGTGTATTAATATATTTTTAGTTATTTAAATATTTAATATTGTTGTAAAAATGCATACAATATGCACGTTAAGGAAAATATGTAATGAAAATGTGAAGAAGAGTCTTGCAATAAGATTAGGTTTATTGATGTATTAAATCACATTAATGAACGTTTGAGTTTATTGCTATGTGACATCTTACTTATTTTGCATACAAAACTGTTACAACATGATTTTGGTGGTCGACTAATACGAGTTAACAAAAATATTTTTTTTTTAAATTAGAATTCTAAAGTTGAATACAAAATAATAAACCTCAATATACAGTGTTTCAATATAAGTGATTGAGCCCAAGCTGCTGAAATTTTGGGAAGGAAATTCATAAATAATGCCATAGCAGATTTTAGTAATTTATCTGAAGTCAAAGTTTTAATTAATACGACAACAATGCTTGGATTTTAAAACACATTTTTGAATTGCATTTGACAAACTTGGAAATATTTGTTCTAATTTTTTGATATTTAAATAAAATCTGAACGATTATACCTGTTACTATAGAGCAACACGGGCCACCAGCAGATCGGAGGGGTTTTCATAGCGTTTTTTCCTGATACAGTATGCCTGTTACAATACACGAACGTGCAGGCAAGGTAATGCTTCTGCAAACAATAAATTAGTTCACAACAATTGCGACAGATCACGACCAACGTTAGTGTCGAAAGCCTTTGCGGTAGCATTCAACACGTCTGCCCGCTATATCAATTGCTATTATATTATAAAAATTGATATTTCGCATGTATTGTCATTGACGCACGAATCTTTTTTATTTTGTATCAATTTAAGTCGATGTTTAAATTTTCTCATACATATATTTGTTGATTATGTGATAATAACATTTATGAAAAAGTGAAATCTGACTTTAAAGCACTAAAAACAATATAATAATCGAAATCGTTTAATGTGGTAAAGAATTATTCGTTCATATTATGTCGTGCAGTTGCTTTTGCAAATTAAAAATTTTGATGATTTACTCATGGTTTCTATCGTTAGATCAATATATTATTGATCAGATAATTTATTGAAATCGGACATCGTTGTCAAGAATTACTTAAAATTCATAAAAAATTATCGGAACCTCTTCCTTTTTTGAAATTGCTTAAAAGAAAGATGAATTTTTCTTCTTTTGTATGCTCGAAAATTAGCTATTTGGATTTTAAAATATTTATTTACATAACATAATATACAATATTTTATTATATACAATATTAAAAACTATAATAAAAAAAAACTAAAACTAGTAACTTAATTATCATACAGTCCTACTCCCCGCGGTATCGTGCCAAGAACGCTGGCTGCGTTTCCCCGCTGAATGGCTATACTTAGCCTTTGAGCGAGAAAAGAACCAGCCCTCTTATCACCAGCAGCAACAACCAGTCGTGGATGGAGTTCCTTTAGGAACTTCACCACGCGTGGACCCACGGACCGATAGTCTCTACAGAAAATGGCACAAATATGTAGTCATCTCTCAGAGACTCATATTTGCGCCACATACTCAGTTCAGCTGCCTCTGATGCTGCCCCGGCTCTAAACGAGGTACCCCTGAGATGAGAGGCCGCCAAAGTGTCTACGCAAGTAGCATCCCACACTAGGGCTTTACCTCTCTCCCAAGGGACCAATGTCATACCGTCGGGTCTCTTGCCATCGTCTCTAAATATTCCACAAGGCTCTAAAACCGAGGGAACATTTATAGAGACAAAAGCCCTTCAGATGACATCGTTCAAAGAACCGTGCCGTGAAAACCTACCGGAGCCCAAACTTGTCGACGCTGCCACCACAGGGGTACTGATGGGGTTGACAAATCGCCGCTCCTAGTCGGATTCCTATGGCGATGCGCAAGCTTTCCCCATCAAGTAATGTGCCGAGATTACTTGATGGTAAAGCGTGTAACCAGTGACTAGATTCCTTAGTCCAAAACAGCTCTGTACCAACGGAATATCCCACTGTTTTTGTTGGTTAACTTCCAGTGGAGCATTTTCGCTGGGACAGAGCGTTTGTCATATCTGCCCTGCCTCCTTAGCAAAGCACAGGTCTACTTTATTATTTAAAATTATGTTACATAAATCACTGACACTATGCACGGAAGCAAGGAAAGCAGGCAATTCTAACAGTGGTAGAGCCACGCGGCAGCTTTTGCTGTTGCACGTATGGGCCGGCTCGAACCGGGGTGGTACCACGACCTCACAGAAGACCAGCGTGAAGTAGAAGCTTTGCTTCTACATTTCGTATGGTAAGTGCAGGTGGCCTGAGGCCCAATTCCCCTCACCCCCCCCCTTAACATGGTAGCGGAGTTGAATAAAACACTACCCCAGGAGGGTAGAAGCACCCCGGGTGACGGAGAATCCCTCGCTGAACATCCAAGCCCAAGCTTACCCTACTCTTCCTGAGCGTGGGTGCTCAGTCAGGGGCTAAATTCCGCTCGAAACTAAACCTGCTCGGGGCAAACGGAGCAATAATTCAAAGGCACCCCCTGTCACGCTATCCGTGAATTTCTACAATATCAGGGGACTTCATTCAAACCTTAACGCCGTCCACTACCATCTGGAAACGGCGAAGCCGGCCTTGCTCTTTCTAATCGAGACACAAGTGTCCTCTCCGGCTGATGCTTCGTATCTACCCGGGGTACAAATTAGAACACTCCTTTGTGCCCCGGGCTGGAGTTTGCGTGTACGTCAGAGAGGACATCTGTTTTCGATGCCTCGGCAGCCTTGAAGGTACGGACCTGTCCATCTTATGACTACGCGTAGACAGCGACGACCATCCTCGCGTCTACGGGTGCCTCTATAGGTCCCATAGCAGTAATGCCGACACAGACCGACTCATCAACCACGTCCAAATGGCTGCAGATTCCGTACCACAACAGGTCCCATCCGCAGAGATAGTGATTCTTGGTGATTTTAATGCCCACCACGCTGAATGGCTTAGTTCTCGTTTAACCGATCATGCGGGTAGATCTGTTTAGATCTGATTATAGGTCAGCCGATTGGGACGGGATGCGATCTTTTTTTGCCTCCTACCCTTGGAGGCGGGTTTGCTTCTCGCCGGATTATCCCAGCGTTGTTGCTGATTCTGTCGCTGATATGGTGCTACGGGGAATGGAACTATTTATTCCATCATCTGTGCTACCTATCGGAGGCAGATCTCAGGCATGGTTTGGTCGCTCCTGCAAAATTGCATTACGCCATAAGCAAGAGTGCTACCAGGCCTGGGCTCACGCATCGACGTCTCGGGATGTATATACCAGCACTCTTAAAAATAAGTATAATTCCGCCTCCAGGTCCTTCAAAAGTGTCATTGTCAAGGCAAAGTCAGAGCACATCGACAGAATTGGCGAGAAACTAGTTCGTCTTCCTTCGGGAACACGTGCATTCTGGTCTCTCGTCAAGGCTGTCCAAGGGAACTTCTGTCAGCCATCTCTCCCATCTCTGCACAGGGAAGACGACTCACTGGCCCATGCCGCAAAGGACAAAGCCGATCTGCTGGGCTCTCTTTTTGCATCTAACTCGACTCTTGATGACGGGGGGAACACACCGCCGACTATCCCGCGGTGTGAGTGCTCCATGCAGGATGTGCTGTTTACGCAACGCTCGGTGCGCAGAGCACTCCTCTCCCTGGACGTCAACAAGTCGAGTGGGCCTGATGGTGTCCCGCCTACTGTGCTGAAGACGTGTGCTCCGTAGTTGGCACCGGTTTTAACGCGTCTTTTCCGGTACTCCTACTCCCTAGGCGTAGTCCCGAAATCATGGAAGACAGCTTTCGTACACCCGATCCCTAAAAAAGATAACCGCTCTGATCTGTCCAACTATACGCCTATCGCCATCACCTCCTTGTTCTCTAAAATAATGGAGTCTATTATCAACAGCCAGCTCATGCGGTACCTTGAGGATCACGAGCTGATTAGTGACCGCCAGTACGGTTTCCGTCGCGGTCGCTAGGCTGGTGATCTTCTAGGTTACCTAACTCATAAATGGGCGGAGGTAGTAGAGTGCAAGGAGGAGGCGTTGGCCGTTAGTTTGGACATAGCGAAGGCCTTCGATCGGGTTTGGCACAAAGCGCTTCTTACGAAGCTTCCTTCCTATGGGCTTCCCGAGAAATTGTGCAAATGGATCACCAGTTTTCTTGCTGATCGGAGCATCAAGGTCGTAGTTGACGGTGCATGCTCTGATTACAAGCCTATCAACGTTGGTGTTCCACAAGGCTGCGTGCTATCACCAACGCTGTTTCTCCTGCATATCAATGACATGTTGCAAACCGGTAACATTCATTGCTATGCAGATAACAGCACTGGTGATGCTCTATACACCGGCCGTGCCAATATTTCGCAGGAAAACGTCGCCGAGTACCGGAACAAACTTGTGTCTGAAGTCGAGACTTTGTTGGACAAAGTTTCGGACTGGGGGCGACTAAATCTAGTCCAGTTCAATCCTCAGAAGACGTATCTCTTCAGTTCCAAGGCACTCCCCTTGTTGCCTCAGCCAGTATCGGAATCCTCGGCGTCGACATATCGAGTGACGTGCAGTTTCGTGGTCACTTGGAAGAGAAGGCCAAATTGGCCTCTAAAAAGCTTGGCATGCTCAGCAGAGCGGGACATTATTTCATGCCGGCACCGCCTGCAACTTTACAAGGCGCAGGTTTGGCCGCACATGGAATACTGTTCCCTTTTCAGTGCTGGGGCTCCCCAGTGCCAGCTCTTTCCATTTGATCGCATCCAGCGCAGATCTGTTCGAATCGTCGGTGACCGAACTCTTTCCGATCAGCTTGACTCACTGGCACTGCGAAGAGATGTTGCATCACTTTGCATATTTTATTATTTTAGTATATTACCTGGATTTGGAATAATCTCTCATATTATTTCACAAGAAAGTGGAAAAAAAGAAACTTTTGGATGTTTAGGAATAATTTATGCTATAATAGCAATTGGTTTATTAGGATTTATTGTTTGAGCTCATCATATATTTACAGTAGGAATAGATATTGATACTCGAGCTTATTTTACCTCTGCAACTATAATTATTGCTGTACCAACAAGAATTAAAATTTTTAGTTGATTAGCAACATTACGGGGAGTGCTCTGAGGAATTGTTCGGATTAATTCCAGCCGCACAATTTCACCATCGCACATCGCGACAAAATTCGCGATACAATCCATACCATCTGGATGACTGGTGCTCCACCAGTGTGCGATTTAAAAGAAGTTTTCTTCCTCGCACAACTTCCTTGTGGAATCGATTACCACCAGAGATTTTTCCGGACCGATACGACTTAGAGACCTTCAAGAAAAGAGTGTACTCCTTTTTAAAAGGTCGACAACGCATCTGCAATTCCCCTGGTGTTGCAGTTGTTCATGGGCGGCGGTAAAAATTAGTGGGGTCCAATGTACGTAGTCCAATGTAAGATTGACCAAAAAAACGCGGAATATTTCAATTTGAGAAGTGGCGGTAACATTTCCCCCGCCCTTAAAGGGTCGCCTTTAAAAGGATAATAATAATATGATGCGATAAATACAATTAATACTATCTAAAGCTAAGCGAATATAAATATATATTATAATACATAGGTGTAAAGAAAAGATGTTAGATGTAGAGTTTATTATTGCGTAGGCAATGGACACATGCGCACCACTGGTCGCACGAGTGTACCCCTCGCCGTTTTTATTGTAGCGACACGAACTATACCGTCCTTAGACGGGTGAACCTTTACGATCACTCCCAAAGGCCAGGAGAGGGCTGGTGAGTTATCATTTATAATTATGACAACTGTGCCCACCTTTACGTGGACCGAGGATTGAGTTCAATTCTGCCGCGCCTGCAGTTGATGCAGATATTCAGTTCTCCAACGACGCCAAAGGACTGGACCAATTTATCTAAGAGTGCGTGTCGTTGAAGCAAATTAATTGGCGAAGAATCCACATCAGGTGCAGGTAGAGAGTGAGCAGCAAAATGAGCAGCTCTGGGCCGGCATGTAAATATTTTTTATGATAATAGTCGATCAACGACTCTACAAGAGCGTCGTGACGCGGTAAAATAATCGGATATTTGTATTCTGAACTTTCAGCGGAGTTGGTAAGGCGGCCACCAACGTGGATAAGGCCATCACATAAAAATGGTTTAAGCTTCATTAGCGCAGGAGAGCAATTATTACCGGCTCCTAGCTGTCGAATGTCGAATGCAAAATGTCTTTTTTGAATATCGCCTATTATCATATGCTCGGCGGCGCATATATCGAACGCGGTAACTGCTATCGAACCGGAACGAGGAAGTTTATTTATAAATCTGCAGACATAAACAAGGATAGAAGTGAGCCTACTCCACGAGGAGATGCCTCTTCTAAGTTCAAGTATTGTGGCCCGGGCAACTATGGAACCCTACCTATTCTGCATTGTGCGTGGTCCAACACGCACTTGGCCTGTTTTTTTTAAATTAATCTCTATAATAGGTGCTCTGCTTAAAGTAGTAAATTGTCTACCTAAGCAAGTCCGTTTCAATATAATATATAACTTTTTAGTGAAGCCACATTTAAATTATTTTGTGAAAGTTTGAAGTAATTGAAGTAAAGTTTGACCAAACAGTACAATCTGCTTGCCATGCGAATGTGGACTATGAGAAAGCTTTTGAATCGAAATTTGGGCGGTACTACAGTCCCTTCAGCGGTGCCAAGTTGACTGTCGGTATATCGAAGTGCTGAAGTGTTTGTACAGAAGGGCTACGATGGCTATCCGAGTACAGAACCAGAGTACGAAACCCATCTAGCTGCAGAAAGGTGTAACACAGGGTGACGTTATATCCCCGAAACTATTCACCGCTGCATTGGAAGACGTTTTCGAGCTACTGGACTGGAAAGGATACGGTATTAACATCAATGGCGAGTACATCACTCAACTTCGATTTGCTGACGATATAGTCCTTATGGCAGAATCGCTGGAGGACCTAAGCACTATGCTCAATGACCTCAATAGTAGGCACTATACCCAACGGATAGGTCTTAAGATGAACATGGACAAAAAGATCATGTGTAACGTCCATGTCACAAATATATATATATATATATATATACATATATATATATATATATATGTAGTTGTTGGAGCACTAAGCTCGAAGTTGTTGACGAGTATATTTAGTATGAGTCCCAGGTGGGACAAATAGTCCGACTAGGTAAATCCAACTTCGACTGAGAGGTCAATCGACGGATTCAACTCGGCTGGGCAGCGTTCGGGAAATTACGACACATCTTCTCGTCAGGTATACCTCAAAACTTGAAAACAAGATTGTTCAACCAGTTTCCAGTAATGACTTATGGATTTCAGACGTGGTCCTTCACTGCTGGCCGTATGAGGAAGCTCAATTTCGCTCAGCGAGCTATGGAGAGGGCTATGCTCCGTATTTCTCTGCGTGATAAACTTAGAAATGAGGATATACGCAGTCGAACCAGAGTGACCGACATATCCCAGCCCAGAGGATTAGTAAGCTGAAGTGGCAATGGGCCGGCCATATAGCTCGAAGAACCACAACCGATGGGGAAAAAAGGTTCTCGAGTGGTAACCTCGTATCAGCAGGCGAAGTGTAGGGCGTCCCGTCACTAGATGGATTGACGACCTGGTACCACATGAATGAAGTCGATGGATGCAGGTGGCTCAGGACCGTGGTTTGTGGCATTCCTTGGGGGAGGCCTACTTTCAGCAGTGGACTTTTGAAGGGCTGTAATGATGATGATGATGATGATGACGATGAATAATTAATTAATTGCGTAAGCAGGAGAGCAAGTAGAACATCCGCTCTCACACTTTTATTATTTTTAACGATTAACGTTTCCTGATGTATTTCCGACAAGCTTTTATAAAAAAATTGATGAGGTTTTCAATAAATTAAGGTATTCTTTATTGTACATCAAAATACAAAGAAACAAAATCGAAATGAAATAAATAAGGAAGGTACATGTAGTAAGCGGTCTTATCGCTTTGAAAGCGATTTGTAGCCACGTGTATAATATTTATTCTATTTCACGATGAAGTTTTGACTTTGGTTGTTGTTAGCCGTGCACATACATATTGTGTTAGTGTGCGTAGGCCTCGGGGGCGCTTGTTTCAATAATATTACCAAAAATATTAGTGAAACAAGTACACGGGTCTATCCAAAATATTTATAATTATTAAGTTTATTCTTCCGCTACTTATTCTTAACATTTAAAGAAATTGCCAAAATAATCCGCCCTCAAGGCAACACAGATAAGAAATTAAAGTTATTTAATTTGGATATAATAATCTTAAAATAACAATAAAAATTCTAAATTTAACTTTAAATACAACAGCTTGGACTCAAGCTACTTTACCTATAGAATTTGGTGGTATTGGTGTGAGAAATCTTTCTAGCGTTGCATTGTGTGCTTTCCTTGCTTCCGTGCATAATGTCAGTGACTTATGTAACATAATTTTAAATAATAAAGTAGACCTGTGCTTTGCAATGGAGGCAGGGCAGAAATGGCAAACGCTCTGTCCCGGTGAGAGTGTTCCACTGGAAGTTAACCAACAAAAACAGTGGGATATTACATTGGTACAGAGTGTGTAGAAAGATTTGTTTCATAATTTCCATAGTGACCAAGATCAGGCACGCCTTCTGGTCCATAGTGACCAAGAGCAGTCACTGGTTACACGCTTTACCATCAAGTAATCTCGGCACATTACTTGATGGGGAAAGCTTGCGCATCGCCGTAGGAATCCGACTAGGAGCGGCGATTTGTCAACCCCATCAGTGCCCCTGTGGTAGCAGCGTCGACGAGTTTGGGCTCCACGGACTTTCATGTAAGAAAAGTGCTGGTAGGTTTTCACGGCACGTTCGGTGAACGATGTCATCCGAAGGGCTCTTGTCTCTATAAATGTTTCCTCAGATTTAGAGCTTTGTGGAATATTTAGAGAAGATGGCGGGAGACCCGACGGTATGACATTGGTCCCTTGGGAGAGAGGTAAAGCCCTAGTGTGGGATGCTACTTGCGTAGACACTTTGGCGGCCTCTCATCTCAGGGGTACCTCATTTAGAGCCGGGGCGGCATCAGAGGCAGCTGAACTGAAATGAGTCTCTGAGAGAAGACTACATATTTGTGCCATTTGCTGTAGAGACTATCGGTCCGTGGGGTCCACGCGCGGTGAAGATCCTAAAGGAACTCTATCCGCGACTGGTCGTTGCTACTAGTGATAAGAGGGCTGGTTCTTTTCTCGCTCTAAGGCTAAGTATAGCTTTTCAGCGAGGAAACGCAGCCAGCGTTCTTGGGACGATACCACGGGGAGTAGGACTGTATGATAATTTAAGTCATTAGTTTTAGTTTTTTTTATTATTGTTTTTTAATATTGGATATATTAATAAGGAAATAAATATAATCAGTTACTATTGAAATATTAGGATATTCATTCAGACTAATAACTTGTTACTATGTTCGTATATTGATAATTTAACTTAAGTATTCGAAATTTATGGCCTTGGTAAGATTTTATTAGGATTTCGCTTTGTTAGAACTTTTTTGCTGCCAAGCTGTTCATCTAGGTAGGTACCATCATCTTACATATCTGCCAGCAAACATCAGTACATTTAATTACAGGCTCAGAGACTGTTCAGGAAAGAGCTAAGGGTTACCAGACCCTTAGCTCTTTCCTTCTAAAGTATGCTTTACTTCTTCTAAAACGATATCGCGTTCGAAAATGTCGTGAGAATGCAATGATGAGAAGGTAACGAAATGAAATATGAAACTAATGTAATTAACGAGTGGCAACAAATCCGAACAATAAAGAAAAATGCGGCTCGAATGATCAAAAATTATGATCAGGAAAGAGCTAAGGGTCTGGTAACTCACCGGTCTCCGCCTTCCACTGCCTCACGCTGCTGGGGCTCGGCGAGCTGGCTGGCTGATTAGGTGACTCGAAGGGATATAACCCTGTCTCTCCGAATAGAATAATCCATAGGTCACTGATACAGTATCTTCGGGTATTGTTTAGTACTCGTTGTAAAATAAAAAGGACACACACAATAATTTTTTGAAAAAGAAAAGTTCATAACGTTTCGGCGTACGGCGCGCAAGTGATCTAGCCGTTCGGCCAATCAGACGCAAGCGCGGCTTCTAGCGTAAAAAGGATTGTTACCAGACCAAGAATTCTATAAATCCCTATTAATTTAGTAATTGTTGCCACTCGAAAGTTTATAAGAAAATAATTATATAGAGAATAAATATTATTTTAAAAAATATGGTTCCAGTACGGAACATGCCGCTCACCTTAAAAGACGTGAGGCTTTTAACAAGTTAAGTCTAAAACACAAAGTAAAAGGTATTGAAAAGAAAACATTATTAAACTAACTCAATAAATAAAATATGAAACTAAAGAAGTTAAATATGAAACTATCAGTTAAAATAAATTATGAACTAGGTTGGACATTCGTAATTCACTTTATTCCAGCGGAAGAGGGCAAATTTTTACGACTGGACACTTAACAAATTTGTTTCTTATTTGTAGAGTTACTACGCGAGTAACACTATCAGTGCCCGGATGTAATGCGTGAACTCGAGCGAGTCTCCACTGTAAGGGAGGGAGATTATCTTCTCGCAGCACAACAATGCTACCTTCACGAATGGGAGTACCCCGATCCGAAAACCATTTATGAAATTGTTGAATTTCATGAAGGTACTCACGACTCCAGCGCTTCCAAAAGTGTTGAACATTCTATTGTATCCGGCGCCACCTAGTAAGCCTACTGGCATTCGTATCGGTTAGACAAATATCCGGGATAGCAGTAAGAGATCCTCCTATTAAAAAATGAGAAGGTGTTAAGGGCAGGGGATCGATAGGATCTGCACTTAACACACAAAGTGGGCGCGAATTCAACACTGCCTCGATCTGACACAACAATGTATGCATTTAATCGTACCTATTACGCGGTAAAAGTGGTGTTTAAAGCTTTTAACCCCTGCTTCAAACAATCCGCCGAAATGTGACGCGTATGGGGGTTGGAAATGCCATGTAATGCCTTGTTGTAAGGTTTTCTTATGAAGATGATTCTGGACTGCGTCATCCCGTAAAAATTGATATAAGCCCTTAAGATAGTTGTCATAGCCGGTAAAATTTTGCCGCAGTCTAAGTAAATGTCGGTACCAAGGCCTCTGCGAGACGTGAAACGTCGTAACGCTGCCAGAAATGCTTCTGTAGACAATTCTGATACTATTTCTAGATGAATCGCTTTAACACTCATACATACAAACACTGCGACATAACATTTAACCACCTTCGCGTTTCGCACCTTATTAGCGAGCACGTAAAATGGACCAGCAAAGTCTACTGCTGTTTTGAGAAACGGACGTTCCTGTTTCAATCTCACTGCCGGCAACGGGGCCATGCGTGGTTGGGGATGCACAGGACGCGCACGAAAACAACGAACACACCGATGCAGACGTTGTCTAATAACGTCACGACTTGAAATAATCCAGTATTTCTGTAAAATTTGATACTGAATAAATTGCGGACCTGCATGTAAGTGAGTTATATGGGCGTCGTCAATTAATAAGAAAGTTAAGGGATGTTTTTTGGGTAATATCATTTGATGTTTGGACTCAAATGGCAGAAGCGATTTATGTAACCGTCCACCTACACGTAAGATTTGATCTTCATCGATAAATGGATTTAATTTTCTCAGTTGGTTAGAAGGAACCTTCCCTTGTGAAAGATAATTAATCTCGTCATGAAAACTGTAATGTTGAACCTGGCGAATAAGTCTTTTAAGATAGAATCTATATTCAGAAACAGTGGTATCGCAACATACACATGTATATTTTGATTTAATTTGTCCACTTTATGTTTTACTATATTATAACAACGAAATACCCACGCTGTAACACTAATAAGTTACCTTAATGAAGAAAATTTAGGTATAATTTCGACATCAAGAAGTTGTGCTATTGCTACGCGAGCCATCGCTACAGGTAAGTTACGTTTTTCGTTTTAAAAATTATTCCTTGAACAGGCCACTGGGAATCTGTCTGAGAAAGCCAGGGCGGACCAAAAAACCACGCGGTATTAATTTTAGTGAATATTAATGGTAACATTCCGCGTGATGGTGCATCTGCCGGGTTGTCAGCAGAGGGCACATGTCTCCACTGAGCAGCAGGAATTATAAACAAAATCTCGCTTGTCCTATTCGAAATAAACGTCTTCCATTCGTAAGGTGGTGAGCGGAGCCACGCCAAAACGACGGAGGAATCACACCAGGCATATATATGTTCGTCCTTTATGTGATCATATGCTCGTTTCACCTTGACTATAAGATGGGCTAATAATAAAGCTGCCATGAGCTCCAAGCGAGGAATGGACAAACAAGGTGAAATGGGTGCAACTCGTGTTTTCGCCAGTAACAAATGTGATTTGATTATACCGTTTTCTATATAAGGGAAATATATACACACGCAGCGTAGGCCTTCTCCGAGGCATCAGAAAAACCGTGAAGTTGAATAATACTTTCGCGATGAGTAGGAAATATGTATCTTGGTATGCTTATGTCGGATAAGGACATCAAATCCTAAATGAAGCTATTCCAAGCAATGATGATTTCAATAGGTGGAGGAGCGTCCCAATCGACCCCAGAAATCCACAACTGCATTAAATGTTTTGCGTATACGGTGACCGGAGATAGCCATCCCATAGGATCGTAGATCCTTGCAATCTGTGAGAGAATAGTTCTCTTAGTCACATTTTGTATAGAAACTAAAACAATAAAACTAAATTGATCAGACGGTGGGTCCCACTGAAGACCCAAGATCTTCGTCTTCGTATCCCTTTCCATGGGTGCAACTGGAATTAGTTCCCGCTCACCGTGAGAAATTGGTGATTGTACCGCCGCGAGTATCGCGGACGAGTTACTGTGCCATTTTCGGAGTTCGAAGCCTGCTGTTTGACAAATACCCATCAGCTCTTGTTGAAGGACAAGAGCCCCAGCCTGGTCATTTGCGCCACTGACAATATCGTCGACAAAGACCTGGTCTCGAAGTACCCGCGAAGCTCGAGGAAATTGTTCAGCCTCATCAAGAGCGAGCTGTTTTATAACCCGAAGAGCGAGGTGGGGAGAAGAGCTAATCCCAAACGTCACGGTACGAAGACGATATTCACGTAATAAATTATATGGTGAAGTGCGCCACAGAATGCGCTGGTAGTCCCTATCAGACTCTTGAACCAAAATGTTCCGATACAATTGTTTTATATCGGCTGTAAGCGCGATAGAATGTGTACGAAATTTTAAAACAACGTCAAAAATATCCTTATGCATCTTAGGATCTGTTAAAAGAATATCATTGAGGGAAATGCCGTTTGAACTTTTACATCCAGCACCAAAGAGTGCTACGCTACGCGAGTGTTAGTCGTCTCACTAGCCTCTTTAACCACGCATTGGTGGGGAATGTAATAGGTCGTCCCATCATTGGGAGGACTATCAACCAGCTCCATGTGGTTGAGATCCATATACTCTAGAAGGCACGAATGATACTCGTTCTTAAGGGACGGGTTTCGCTCTAATCGAACTTCAAGTTTTAAAAGTCTAGAACGCGCAATATCCCGCGACTCACCAAGAGGTGGTGCATCGAGTTTAAACGGCAGAGCAATCACGTAACGACCTGTTTCGTCACGAGTATGTGTATGTGTAAATATAGACTCACATAAACTTTCCTCAGGAGTGAAGGTTTTCTCTTCCTTTTGTAAAGATTCTAACTCCCAGAATCTACGGAGGTCAATGTCATCGGAGAATGAGCTAAGACACACCTGGATGGGAGGCAAGGTATTCCATTCGAATTCGTGTTTGCCCAATAATAAATAACCAAAGATACTATTTATAGCTATCGGTGAACCGGGCTCCCCCTTAATTACGTTACTTAATAATACATGGGATAGTATATCCGCTCCTAGTAGCATTTCAACAGGCTGCGGTAAATGAAAATTAGGATCAGCTAGTTTTAAATTTTGTATATGTGACCACCCCGTATGCGGTAAGGGCACGCTAGGCATTCGTGAAATAAGTTTCGGCAAAATTAATGCTTCAACCAGAATCGAAGGTTGATCCATTCCTGTGGGACTCATGCATACTGTAACTACACCCCTAGGATGTACTGGCTTATTTTCCCCAATACCTAATACGGGTACACTGGCACGTCGCCGTTTTAAACCTAACTGATTTGTACACGATTCCGTTATAAATGAAGCCTGGCTACCCGTGTCGATTATACATCGGATCTTAGACCGCTTTTGTTTGTTTATGTATACATCGAGTACGCATTGGACAGCACGGGCGCATTAGAATCAGGCGTAGAATTCATCGACGTCGTCATTGCTACCCGAGTATCATTTAATTCTCGCTCAACTACGTGATACGCGGGAGTGAGTGAAATAGAACTACTATCCTCTACAATTACCGATAGTGCTTGAGATTCAAAATGAATCAAACTATGATGACGCCTATGACACGCACGACAAACATAAATGGACTTGCAATTTATAACATCGTGCCCCGAATTCAGGCAATTAAAACAAACATTTTTACCCTTGAGAAAGGTGTACCTATCCCTAGGAGATAAGTTTAAAAATTCAGGACATTTAGTCAACGAATGTTGAGCTTCACATTTCACGCAATGCTTAACCTTATTTTCTTGCTCGCACGTGCGAGAATCGTTTGAACAGTTCGTCGAAGTCACCTTGGTCGCGAGTACCCGACGCGCCGTGCTGTCGCCGATGTCGACGCGCACTCTCGTAGTGTTCGACGATGCATAAGTTTTTTTAAACTGCCCGCATTCCGAAAACTCACAAGCCGAAACTTCCCGCTCAATGAATTTTATAAGACCATCTACTTGTGGAATATCTGATGGCTTACTTAAAGATAATTCAAAACGTTTACGAATGCTAATTGGTATTTTACATAATAAAATACTGAACAATAAAAAATTCCATTCCACTACAGAAAACCCATAGCTTCTAATGCCTTTACATTTTCTTGGTAATTATTCAGAAGATTACGTAACGAAATAATAGATTTTTCAGAACAACATTCAATATCCAAAATACGATCAATGTGCTTAGACGCGATTGAACGCTTATTGATAATTGTCGTCGGAAACAGGAATCGACTTAATTAGATTGTATGGTTCATTTTTCAGGGTAAACAATAAGTACCTAAATTTCTCTGCATTCGTGTAAGCATCATTGCTGTGTACCAAAGCACTGAATAAATCGAAATACGATCGCCAATCGGTTTAATCGCCGGAAAATGACGGTAATGGCAAAGTGGGTAACTTGTTAAGCGTACAAATTTGAGGTTGATGAAATTCTCTAATAGTACTTTCATGAAGCATGCGACTTGCGCGCCTATTCTCCTCCTCTAAACCTTTTATCTTGTTTACATGGGAAATAATTGCAGTCATTAAATTGTTTACGAATGGCCAACTGTTCCTCTTTGTCAAAGTTCTTTTATTTCATATCTTGTTTTTCTATCTTTGATTGAATTTTACTAAATTTACGTTGTTGGGAAACGATATCTTTTGAACACGCAAGAAATTCATCTCTGTTAGAATCTACAATTTCTAAAGTATGCTTTACTTCTTCTAAAAAGATATCGCGTTCGAAAATGTCGTGAGAATGCAATGAAGAGAAGGTAACGAAATGAAATATGAAACTAATGTAATTAACGAGTGGCAACAAAACCAAACAATAAAGAAAAATGCGGCTCCAATGATCAAAAATTATGTTCAGGAAAGAGCTAAGGGTCTGGTAACTCACCGGTCTCCGCCTTCCACTGCCTCACGCTACTGGGGCTCGGCGAGCTAGCTGTCTGATTAGGTGACCCGAAGGGATATAACCCTGTCTCTCCGAATAGAATAATCCATAGGTCACTGGCACAGTATCTTCGGGTATTGTTTAGTACTCGTTGTAAAATAAAAAGGACACACACAATAATTTTTTGAAAAAGAAAATTTCATAACGTTTCGGCGTACGGCGCGCAAGTGATCCACCCGTCGGCCAATCAGACGCAAGCGCGGGTTCTAGCGTAAAAAGGATTGTTACCAGACCAAGAATTCAATAAATCCCTATTAATTTACTAATTGTTGCCACTCGAAAGTTTATAAGAAAATAACTATATAGAGAATAAATAACCTGAAGGAAGTTAGCATAGAACATAACTTTTTTAAATTAAACTGTATGCCAGTTAATTGCTCCTTAAATGCTCCAGCAGAATCCGTAATTGCTCCACGTCTATTACTATTAGTTAATTTATAATATATTTTTTTTAATTTAATTATCGAAAATTTAATTTTGCTATAAAACATTAAATATCTACTCCAGTAGAATCCGTAATTGCTTCACATCTACTCCTATGTTATATTAGTTAATTTAAAATTGTTTTTTTAAAAATTTTATTATCGAAAATTTAATTTTGCTATAAAACATTATTTTTTTTAACTAAACTGTACGCCAATTAATTGCTCCTTAAATGCTCCAGTAGAATCCGTAATTGCTCCACGTCTATTCCTATTAGTTAATTTATAATTAATTTTTATTATTTAATTTTCGAAAATTAAATTTTGCTATAAAACATGAAATACCTACTTACATATATAAAAACCCAAAAAATTTATAATCGGTAAGTTTTGAAATCATGGATTGTTATGAATGGGTTGGACAAATACACAATCTATGCTATTCAAGTCATTGATGAATAATTGAAATGTTTCCCTGTAATACAAAAGATTCACTACAGTCGTGTGTCTTCAAGACACACACTGTTTTTTATATTAATTATTATAAATATTGCAAAAATGAATTTTTGTTTTTTAATTAATAGGGCAAATTGAGAGCAATTCTTTAAGCAAAAAAATAATATAAATTAACTAATAGTAATAGACGTCGAGCAATAACGGATTCTACAGTTTAATTTGAAAAAGTAGATATTTTATGTTTTATAGCAAAATTAAATTTTCGATAATTATTATTTTTTTAAATGAATTATAAATTAACTAATAGGAATAGACGTGGAGCAATTACTGATTCTACTGGAGCATTTAAGGAGCAATTAATTGGCATACAGCTAAATTAAAAAAAAAACAATGTTCTACGCTAACTTCCTTCTGGTGAATAAATATTAATTAAAAAATATGGTTCCAGTCCAGAACAGAGACATTCTAAGTTCGCAGAGGTGACAAAGCACCGGGACTTTTTATGAATATTAAAAACAACAAGGTTAAATCCTACGTCGGAGCAAATAGTTATTGTCAAGAATATAATAGAATAGAATAGAATAGAATAATTTTTTATTCAATATAGATCACATGTGTAATTCTTATTGCAAGTCATTTTTTACTTTACCACTGGTTCGAAAAAAACCCTCTGTCCTGGGAAGAACCAGCAAGAAACCCAGCGGGACTTTTTTTTAAAGTAAATTTTACATTAATGGTTGTACAAAGGTTGTACCAGGGGTTATTATCAACCATGTATTTATTTACATTATAATAACCCTTTTTATAGAGCTTCAGCTTAAAAAAACATTTAAACTTAGTAATAGAGAGAGCCTGTATACTTTCCGGGACCTTGTTGTAATAGCGTATACATTGTCCCAAGAATGAATTACTGACTCTGTGGAAGAATTTTTTTTGTCAAGAAATTGTCAGTAGCAACACGGACTCAGAAATTTGGCGGTGTTTCAACCCCATGTCTTAGTAAGTTGTAAAGCCGTTGGTCCTGCGCCTGATCTCTCTCCGGTCATGTCGGATTGCCGTCCTATCGGACTATCAGTGTGGTGGGAATGGAGAGTGCAGCTGTGTTTGCACATATACACGCATACACGTACTGCTGTGACCGAAATTCGGTCTTGAGGTCATTATTATTCTTTGTTTTTGTTTGAATGTTCAAACATTTATAAATTACACATGGACAAACACCCAGACGCGGGAAAAATATTTCTAGGCAATACAAATACTTCAGCACGGCTAGCATGGGCTGGGGACACCAAACTTATCCCCCGATTATATCCACTGACAAGAGATAAAATTATCTTGTCCTTATGCCAAAGCACGGCAACGGGGAGAAGTATATCCCCGTTTGACATAACGAGTAGACATATATCCCCCGTCCGTAGCATGGAGCCAAATGAAAGATAAAAATTATGCTTTTTTGACATTTGAAAGGGACAATTTTATCTTAGTTCATTGGACGTGGGGTTTAAGTTTATATTCATACAAAAAATCTGTCTAATTCTAAGTCTATCTCCCATTTTATCTACTGCGGATATTATATCCACCGGTGTGCCCATGCTCGAAGGGTGGATAAAACTAAGCGAGGGGATAAACATTTTCTCCTTTCCCCGGGAATAACATTGTCTCCTGCCCATGCAGGGCTAGCCTGCAGGAGGATTTAATTAAAGCAACGCCGTCTTACACAAATTAATGCTTAACTTTTTTACTCATTTTTATACTTATTTATATTCCTGACGTTTCGACAATATAATAAGTAAATTAAACGCGATAAAGTAGTTTCATTCCAATTTTTAATTTCCGGAATTTTTTTTTCATTCAGTAATACTTGATAAATATTTTTATTACAGGTGTAAATCAAAAATAAAAGATTATTTGTAAAGTCAAGTTGCGTAACATTTTTATTTAATAAACGTGTGCATAGTAAATAATTACATGCTATAATAAAAGTAAATAGATTTTTTGTCTAAATTATTTCCTGGATCGTAAATGATATTGTATGCGATCCACGCAGCCTTTGAAATAATTCAGGCAAAACATGCTTAGTTAATTTTTAGTCCAACCAAGTAACTTAATATTAATTCTTATTATATAATAGATGGCAGAATAGCGACAAAGTTCCATCTTAGTTAATATAAATGCTATTTTTAATGGCTATGAAACCATAGAATTGACAAATACAAAGTTCGGGCAAGTGTAACTACATCACTATTCCTAAAATCGGTAAAATTGTACAAAGTAACCTTGAAATTATAAAAGAAATTGTCTTTTCAATAAAATTCATCAATTACACTTTGATAAAAAATCTACAAGTAATTAATGTCAGATAAAAATAATACTAGCAATGCTACTATTACATTACTTTTATTTTTGTTAATCACTCTGTAAGTTTGAAATGCTGTTAGAAATGTACAATGGCGATTTTGGATTCACGAATTTTTAGTTCGCGGTCCATACTCCTAACCTTTGGAAAACTGTTGCTGAAAGAAATATATTAATCTAATTTAAAATCGTTGGTATGTCTCTTACGTATCTTGAAAAAGTAGTATTACTCGTAAAAAGACTGTAACTAATTGTTGCTACTTCACACAATCAATTAGGTTTAAGTTAACATAACTTAAGTCATTCCTTAAATTACTTTGGAGTATATGTATTGCAGCAATTATGAAGTGTGTAAAAATTAGGCTTGCTTCGTTTGTCTCTTCTTACGTTCAATGAGGTCGGTTTCTGTTTGTTCGGGGTCGCTCTGATCACTTTTTTCGTGATGGCTGCTGATATCTGTAATAAAATGATGATGTATTGATTTTGTGTCTTAGGAATTTCTTTAATCGTGATGCAATCTAGTTTAGTACAAATTCTACGGATATTTATCAATACTTCGTATGGTTTTTTTAAATATAAAATAGTGTAAACCGAGCACATAAACCTCCGATGGTAAGTTGAAACTGTGGCCCATAGACATCCACATATCCTCGTTTAGGAATCCAAATGCAAATGCGTTGTTACCTCTGCGGATTGAGATGGAATATCTCGTTTCTAGTAAAAAGAGTCTCCTATTCTCTACAATCACGATACGAAACACAGCAGCATTCAGTTGCTATTTAAGTACTGTGGGAACGTGGTCCTTCCCCCGTCAAGCCGATCCATTTGGGCAACAACCATAACATAGCTATAGCGTGGCTCTGTAGGTAACTCAAACGTCCTGCAGTATTACTCAAATTTATCGTAAAGTTAGTGATAGCCAATCCCAACTGTTTTCTTCACCAAACATAGTGCTAACAACATATCAATCATACTTCGAAGAAGCCAATGTCGCACACTAGACTTCTGACAGGGTTTAAATAATTATTATGATTTTCGCCGTATTGTAGCAGTGTTCCGCCGTATTGTAAAAAACATCATCTAATATTATATTATATATATTTAAATAGTCACGTGGGCGTCGAAAGAGTCCACCAGACAAGTGGTAAAATTTTGTACAACCGCTTTCAATATAAATAAAATGAGAATATCATCAATGTAGTCAAAGTCAATAAAATACGCATTATTAAGGATAACTTAAAAACTACTGGTCAGATCTTGATCAAATTCATATGGGACTACATGAGAAGCACCAGCTTTCAAATTTAAAAAAGATTCATCAAAATCGGTTCACCCAGAAAAAATACAGTCGAATTGAGTACTTCCTTCTTTTTTGAAATCGGTTAAAAATGACAGAAAGGTTGATGAGACCTTCCATAAGTGGTGGTATAACTATTTTGTACATGTTACGCGAGTCAATGTCCAAGATGTGAGTCATATTACTCTGATCGCCAACCCACCTACCAAACGTGGCGACTGTGGAAAATCCTCCGTAATGCGGTAGATGTCCATGTCGAGGTATAGATTGTTTACGGGCTAATGAAATTTTTGATGTGAAACATCTATAGCGGCGGGTCAGACCGACTCTTGCCGTGGCGACGGTCGCCACGGCATGCGTCGCCACGCTATAGAAGTCACTGATAAGAATTGAATTGTTTCAATAAAAAAAATATAAATTTTTATTTTTGTATTTAATGAATATAAAAGTTTATTAACATTCATCTTTTTCTTGAAAAAATCTTAATATTTAATTTTCATTATTCCATATTTATTTCTTGTCGCAAACTATCCTTTTATGCATATTACCTGTACAAAATAATTTCGATGTTTCACAACTGCCAGGCGTCCCGTGACGGCTCAATTTTTATTTATTATATTAATATATAGTTCTTCAAATAAATAAGAAATATTATTAAAAAAGATTTGTAAAAGTTTTCCTATGAAAATCAAGAACGATATGTTAAACTTTGTCTTACCGCCGTAATTGTAAGATCTGCCTACTCGTGGGCCGAACCACATTCCACCACTGGTGCTTTCACTTTCGCGCTTCATGTTCTCGTGGCTACGTGGTTGACCAAACAGCATCTCTTCCAAGCGAACGTTCAGACGATTCAGAGGCTGGTACGGTACCGGGCGGTGCTCGCTATCGCTATCGCTGCGACCGACACGAGGGAACGCGTAGAGTTGACGTTTGGAAGCAAGCTCTGATTCTATAAATTTGAATAAGCGATTAAATATGGAACTTTCTTTCTTTCTTTTATTCTTTATTATATACACTGTAAGTTGATAACAATTATTATATATTCAAATAAGATGTACAAAGGCGAGCTTAACCCTAATAAGAGTTCTCTTCCAGCAAACCTTTTGGGAAAGAGAAATAGTTTTATATATAAAGCAAGAAGGTAGCAGCGTGCGTACTTAATAATTAACATAACACTACTTAATAGAAATTGGCTACAAGTTACAATTAACAATTAACATATTAAGTGTATAAAATATAAGTCATTTTTTTTTAATTTATTATATACAATATTAAAAACTATAATTAAAAAAAAACTAAAACAAGTGACTTAATTATCATACAGTCCTACTCCTCGCGGTATCGTACCAAGAACGCTGGCTGCGTTTCCCCGCTGAATGGCTATACTTAGCCTTTGAGCGAGAAAAGAACCAGCCCTCTTATCACCAGCAGCAACGACCAGTCGCGGTTGGAGTTCCTTTAGGAACTTTACCGCACGTGGACCCCACGGACCGATAGTCTCTACAGAAAATGGCACAAATATGTAGTCATCTCTCAGAGACTCATATTTGCGCCACTTACTCAGTTCAGCTGCCTCTGATGCCGCCCCGGCTCTAAACGAGGTACCCTTGAGATGAGAGGCCGCCAAAGTGTCTACGCAAGTAGCATCCCACACTAGGGCTTTACCTCTCTCCCAAGGGAGCAATGTCATACCGTCGGGTCTCCTGTCATCGTCTCTAAATATTCCACAAGGCTCTAAAACCGAGGGAACATTTATAGAGACAAGAGCCCTTCGGATGACATCGTTCAAAGAACCGTGCCGTGAAAACCTACCAGCACTTTTCTTACATGAGAGTCCGTGGAGCCCAAACTTGTCGACAGGGGCACTGATGGGGTTGACAAATCGCCGCTCCTAGTCGGATTCCTACGGCGATGCGCAAGCTTTCCCAATCAAGTAATGTGCCGAGATTACTGCGGCTATTCGGCTTATCCTAACTTTTTTGAAATCTCAACATTTCGAGAAATTGTAGTAATCCATGGTGCGTGTTATAAGGGTTGCAGCGCTAAAGCGTCGACTCGACTAGAAACGTATCACACTCGCGCTGAACACTGGCTGTTGTATTCGGAATCAATCGTCGGTATTCTCGAAAAGAGATTTTCGACTGTTTGAACATTCTTTTGAGAAAAAAAATATTTTCAAAGACATGAAGGAAAAAATCGTGAAAAAATGCATATGTCTCAACATTAAAAATATTCCGAAGAAATATGAAGTTCGCCAACACACACTGGAGCAGCAAGCCCGATTAATTACTCCATAACTCTCTTAGAAATGAGAGGATACTTCTGCCCAGTTGTAGAATGAATAAAGGTTTCAACTTTACAGTTTACTTTATAAACGATACCCATATTCCTATTTAACGCCATAAATGGATGTGAATGTGCGTCGAAAAAATAAAGAAGCACGGAAATTATTCATATAAACGATTTAAAGCGCTCAGCTCAGGAAATTAACGGAAATCGGCAACAAACGAAAGATAACTCCGTGGAATTTCATATGCTAAAGGTAAAGCATGACAAATTTTATATTTTAATCTTATTTTTCACATGGTAGGTGGTAGTTCAGGGTCTAAGTGATCGCTGTTAATTTTACAGTATACAAGCGATCCGGGTTCGATCCCCGGCACCTATGAAATTGTTAATTGCTGATTTACCACGTGCTCGGTGGTAAGCAAAAACATCACAAGGAAACCCATAGAGGTATAAGGGAATCCATCATCCCATTTAGTCCGCGGGTGTCGTAAGAGGTGACTGTGGAAAAAGCCAGCAAGATACGCTTCCGAAATATTAGTACGGTGCGTATGGTATAGCCATCTCGTTTACGCCAGACGTGAAATACCCAAATTAAGAGTACCCTTAACCGACGAGTATGTATGCATAAATATATAGATGTGTAAGAAGCAAGAGAGGTAATAATACAAATAGAAGTCCATAGTCTCTGCCTACCCTTGACAGTCGTGAAATTTCATGTATGTATTTATGTAAAATACCCAGACTACCAACTGGAAGCAGCGTCAAATCCTCCCATAATCCAAAATCCTCTCTACAAAGGAAGAGGCCTGTGCAGCGGTAGATTCTATGACTGGTGAGTAAGAAGGAGAAGAATTTCTTTAAGTTTATACCTAGGTTTATTTGAGTATCATGGCTTAGTTAACTATGTCAATAACCAGTTAAGTCACTTTGATAAAAACTGCGGTAACCGACTACCAAGCGTGGTAACTATGACAAATATTGCATGTTTAACAGTGGAATTTTTATAGTTTGTAAAGTCAACGGTAAAGTCACTTTGAGCACACCAAGTTCGATTCCATAGAATCGAAATTTTTAACGCTGAATTATTACGTGCTCAGCATTGAAGAAAAAACATTGTGGCCAGCAGTGGGATGTGCTGCACAGGGTTTAGATTGCAGCAAATACTATTGCGCCTACTAATAGCTCAAATTACTAGTATGGCAATGTCAACATACCAAAATACTCATCATTGATCGGCACCTGCCAAGTGTGATGCGCGCGGCCGACCCTAGGAAATGGGTACAAGTTCAAAACACCGTCGCGACGAAGTTTCGTGCTGCTGGCTGCAAACACAATTATCATTTTTAATTTTTAATTAATCTGTTGAAAATTCTTTACAGGCATTTTGTAATCTCCTTAAATTACAGTTAGAACTACCGAATTATACGTAAAATATCAAGTTAATAAAATAACTTCTAAAAAAAGTAAAAGCCGACTTCAAAACCTAACAAGTGCTAAAATTAAAAATTTTGTTGAACCGACTTCAATATAAATAAAATGAGAACATCATCAATGTAGTCGAAGTTAATTAAATATTCACTTCGACTACATTGATCATGTTCTCATTATTAAGTAGGAACTCAAAAACTACATTAGCATTATTAAGTAGTAACTCAAAACTACTTAAAGTTGGAAAAATTTACTTTGTCAATATTCGCTCAATAAAATAAAACGATGTGTCTTTCCTATCTTAGCGGTCAGCCACCGCAGAGTCTACTACACCTGAGGATGCCTCGTGTAGAGGCGAAACACGTGTCGTATTGTCGTCGGTGGTGTGTCTTTCCTAGTGTAGTGGTGGTGGGAGTAGTGGTGCTGGGATTAGTGGTAACGGGGATAGTGCACGCAATTGAGGTTTCCGCAAAGTTACGCCTGATTCTATTAATTATCAAAAACTACTGGTCAGATCTTGATCAAATTTATATGGGACAAAAGAAGCACCAGCTTACAAATAAAAAAAGAATCATCAAAATCGGTTTACCTAGAAAAAAGTTCTGAGATATAACACAAAACAGTCGAATTGAGAACCTCCACTTTTTTTGAAGTCGGTTTAAATAAAAGAATATAATAATTTCACATTCTGAAGTCGGTGCTTTAATTCTTCTGTACATTATGTCTTAGTATCTAGCATTTTTTACTTTTTTGAGTGGATTAAGGAATATATAACAATCTCAATGTCATTTGAATAGTTACATTAAAAACCTCATTCCCTATTTTGCTAACCTTAGGGGAGGAATTTTGTCTACAAATTTATATGGGACCACCCTGAAGTATAAAATATTAAAAAAAAATCATAATGATTTCTTATATTTACGCGAATACTACATATGGAATAAAACTAATTTTACGGATTTCATCACGCTTAAGCACGCTCCTTGAAGTCTACAGTATGTCAACATTTTCAGGATCGTTCCAACCATTATATTAGATTTGATAGACCACAAATCCTCGCAAAAGAACAGCGATTCCTGCCAAGGATGATTCGCGAGGCTATTTAAATTAAAATTAAAAAATCCTAATTTCAATAAGAGAAGATGGCTGGGCCATCTGCTCGGGATCCCAGAATTAATAAAATTAAATCCAAACAAAAGCTTACTACTGCAAAACTTCAGGAAACTAAGCTCGTTCTGCGTAGATCGGACCAAAATTAATAATTAAATGTTTAAGTAGCCTTCATTAACTATGACATCTTTACGTCAAACACCAAAATACCCCCCCCCCCCGTGATGCGATAAAATCCGTAAAATTTCATAAAATCGACTGTATGTAATATATCACGTACCATACGAGTACATACAATAAACATGCACTCGAACTAAGAAATTCCTCCTTTCCTCCAATTTTTTTGGAAAAATATTTTTATTTAAATTTATTACACATTGAATACGCATATCCATTTGTAAATGCCGATAGGTTGTAGAAAATCCCACAAACTGTGCGACAAATGACGCGAGAACTTCGCTTGACTATAAACAAAGATAATCCTAGCCATTCGTATCAATCAGGCATTAACACAATACATTTAAATACAGCTTGGAGCTTATTATTTTTTGTTTGATATTTTAATAATACACTATACTATTACAAAATTTATTTACATAAGAGTAAATAATAAAAAATAAATGAAAAAACCATAAAAACTAAGATTATCATATAACTCTCCTCCTCGCGATATATTGCCAAAACACAAGCTGATGACTCACTGTACTTATACCCATTTTGTTGCAAGTAGTGACAAACAGTCGCTGGTAAAGTTTCTGTTAAGGGCTACGGTGGTAACAATTATGATTATAATACGATTTAATCATTATTACTAAAATTTTAAAATTTTAATTTTTAAAATTGTTTTTTTTTCTCTTTCTTTTTCTTTTTCTTTCTATATTTTATTGTAACTTTAATTATAATAACAACAATTATAAATCATATTGTCGCACGAAGTGTACTAAAGTTAAAGGTATGTTGATAAATGTTAAATTAGTACCCTAGTACTAACACCAGGCTCTCACAAATTAAAATGGTTATACCTCCAACATTACTACAAGACAATGTAAATTTGTGAGAGCAAAATAAATAAATAAATAAATAAATAAATAAAATTATTATTCCTTGAGATTGTTTTTTTTTGTTTGGTAAAAGTAAAGTAAAAAGTAAAGTTACAGCCTATATACGTCCCACTGCTGGGCACAGGCCTCCTCTCATGCCTGAGAGGGTTTTAGGGCAAGGAAATGTCCGCCGCGCTGCCCCAATGCGTGTTGGGGAACTTCACATGTCTTCGAAATAATTTTTTTTAAATTCCTCAGACATGCAGGTTTCCTTACGATGTTTTCCTTCACCGCCGAGCACGTGGTAAATCAGCACTTAAAATTGCAATTAACAATTTCATTGGTGCCAGGCGGGGATCGAACCCGGGTTGCTCGCGTACTGTGTAACTTTCAGCGAGCGCTAACCATCTGAGCTACTTTTGTTTGGTAACTGTAAATTAAATTCGTAACCCCTAACGTACACGCTGTGTAGTAAGAGAAATCGATAATATAACCCAGCATATATAAGATAATCCCGCACTCCATACCATTCCGTGACTGTCGCAAGAGGCGACAGAAGGAAACTGAACCAGGGGAGGGGCAGCAGCATTTTCCTCAAAATAACCTCTAAATAATAAAGAAAGCTGGCAAATGGTAACTGTGGCAAATATCCACCCTATGGGGCAATCTATGGGAAGGCCTATGTTGCAGTGCCATAGTAGCCACGCTTGAGAGGCGTGTTGGCAACCGAAGTTTTTTTTTGTTTTTTAGGAAGACGCTGCTGCCCATATCCTGGTCTGTTTCCCATTGTCGCCTCTTACGACACTTGCGGGTTACACCTACCGACTTACACCTCCAACTACACATTCAAAATACACGTTCAAAATTTAAAAATAAAACTGTAACAAAATATTATAAGTAATAAGCAACATATTATGATCAAATCACCCTAAGTATCAAAGATCGAAGTATATAGAATATTTTAATGTAATGAATAAAGTTCAGAAGACATTGGAACTAAAGTCCAACTACATTTTTGCGGTCAATCGACTGTTCACACCTTTAACGAAGTTTGCTCATTATGATTTTAGTTTAAAATTTAATTGTTCGAATTCATTATTTAAGGTCAGTTGCATTATTTCTCAACGGTGGTTAAATATCAAAAAACTAATTCTCAGCTTGCAAAAATCATGCATTATCAATACCGCTACGATTCTGCTACGACGGTGCTACGCAATTGCTACGAATGTTTGCCATACTCAAAAACGGCAGTTTATTCTCGTTTTCCTATCTTCATTTTCTATAATTTGCCTTTCATTATCTCGTTCCAACGTACTTTCCTATAAAATTAAATCAAATCTTATTAGATTTTTTGCCATAGCGACAGGTTTATTTTTTATTTGGCGAAAATAGCAATCGCAATAATTCATTTTATTGCTTAAATGAAATGTTTCCTTTTACAAAAAGAAATTGAATTTTGTGTGTAATTGGTATTTTAATTACTTTCATTTCTAGATACAAAGCCTTTGATGTTTTGCGGGTGATAGACTTGTTATAATAGGTAGCATAAAGAGCTCTTTAAATCCTTTGTTGCTACAAAATCTGAGTAAGTCATGACCTTAATCGTTTATATTATTAAATATTCATCTTTCGTTGTTTTCAAAGCGTGTAAACTTTTACACTAAGTTGCAATAAATTACGCTCGTTAGTATTGCTTATTTTTTTATATTATAAAAAATATTTAAAAAAATGTATAATATATATAATAAATAATATAATAATATTTTATAAAAAAGCTAAATAACATAGGTATTATAGTTCAGTTTTGAACACAATCGGTCTTGGGTTCGAATTCCCGGTCGGACCGAAACTAATTATCGGGTTTTTCTGCCAAGAAATTCTCATACATTATTGGTATTTATATTTCTTTTTAAAATTGAACCTTATGGGATTTGGACATAGGATACAAAACGGTGTAACCAGTTACTGTGATCATTAAGTAATGTGATTTTACGATATATTATAATGATAAAAAGTTATAGTCATACTTACATGTTGCGGTAGCTATTGCGCAAATAAGTATGCACATTGATAGGGCGATTCTCGCTGTCGGCTGCATAGTGCCTGATAAAAGAAAATATACTCGTAAATAAATATTATTTCATTAATAAGGATTTGAAAAGATTATTTGTTTTATAAACACAATGAGATGTATAATATAAAATATAAGTATGTATATGCAAGTAGTGTCTGGGGGAAAACTTTTAGATGTATGAAGCATAAAGTTAAGTAAAGGCCTCCTCTCGTTTCTGAGAGGGTTTTAGGGTAAGGAAATGTCCATCGCGCTACCCCAAGCGTATTGACGGACTTCACTTTTTGAAATAATATATTTTTATGTTAATATGGTTTCCTTCACCGTCTAGCATGTGGTATATCAACACTTAAAACTGCAATCAATAATTTTTTGACGTCGGCGGAGATCAGCCCCGGGTTGTTTGCGTACTGTGATATTCTACCGTTACGACTACTGCTACGACGACTGTGATATGTGACCGCTAAGCCCCCAAAACTATCACGGCTCCTATGAAGCATATTATGCAATAAATGTAAAATAGTTTAAAGTAGTAGGTAGCAGTTTAAAGCAGCTGTTTAGTCTAGGTAACAAAAAATAAAAACCAAAATTAGATATTGCATTTATCGTAGAATTTACATAATTTATATTTATACAGATTCGATGGATATTTATTGCAATGTAACGATTCTAAATGATAATATTGGCTATATTAAAGTTAAAAGCTATTATTTCTGAAAGGGTTTTAGGGGCAAGGAAATGTTTGCCGCGCAGCCCCAATGAGTGTCGGCGAACTTCACATGTCTTTGAACAGACATGCAGGTTTCCTCGCGATGTTTTCCTTCACCGCCGAGCACATGGTAAATCAGCACTTAAAATTGCAATTAACAATTTAATTGGTGCCGGCGGGGATTGAACCCAGGTTGCTCACGTACTGTGAAATTTACAGCGAGCGCTATATTGCTATGGTTATACTTCTATGCACTAAATGTATTACAACAAAACTGTTAATTTCCTATGTCGTCTTAACTATCATTGTTTTAAAATCAATTTCAGGTCAGTGAACACAAGTTAACGCATTTACTTTATGTTAAACGACTCCGTATCAAAGACGCTATTGTTATCTCAAATTAACTTATTTAAGTTTATATTGTGTTTTACAACGAAACATACAACATAATGGCTTTAATTTAAAATAAATGAATGTATGTATCCAACTCGTTTGGTTAGCTTGATGAGAAACTGCTAAATGTGTCTTCTCAAAATTGACTTATTTGAACATTTAAATAAATAAACTATGCTCGTATTATGTAAAATGTTGGAATTTTCGTACTTCTGATGTTACTTATTTACGGTCAAGCTTGCGTTATAACTAGTGTTAAAATACGGATGTTTCCAGGCCTCTAACATTCAAACCAATATATTTTTAACCGACTTCAAAAAGGAGAAGGTACTCAATTCAACTGTATTTTTGTTTATTTTTTTATGTGTGTTACCTCATAACTTTTTTGTAGGTGAACCGATTTTGATGATTCTTTTTTTATTTGAAAGCTGGTGCTTCTCATGTGATCAAGGTCTGACCAGTAGTTTTTGAGTTAACCTTAATAATTTATATTGAAGTCGGTTGTACAAAATGTTTAATTTTACCACTTGTCACTTTTCTATTTATTTACAAGCTTAGATAAAGACAAGACAAGTCGATATCAGGATTTACTTCATCAAATGGTGGACTTATCACCCCCCTACGTTAGTATGGTAAAATGATTGACTAATAATAATATGATAACTCTATTCCGTGTACTTCAAGGAGTGTGTGGAACAAACAAGTAAGAGAATCCGTCACCTCAATAGAGAAGTTGCATGTTTTTAATTTTTGTTTTAAAGTTTCCAAAAAATTATTAAGAAAAATTAAAAAAATATTTTTAACAATTGATTTTGCATGTAATTTTACAATTAAAAATGGTTTTTCTAAAATGTAAATTCAAACGCCAGTGACGTCATTATATCGCTTTAGTAACGCCACCGCATGGTGAAATGATAAAACACTCATGTTTACATTGTCAAAATAAAAAATAAAAATGACATTGCATAATACAGGTTATATATGTTTTTATGACACATGTTGATCCGAATATAGAAAATACAAAAATATAGCATGATTGCGATTGGCTCACAGCCTCAACGGATATAATGACGTCACAACCAACCACAAGTCGTCATTTTTTCCATTCAAAAATTTAACTAGTTTTTATCCATAATTACTAAAAAAACTGGAATTGTTAATACAAAAAAACATTTAAATATACTTTAAATGAATTATTCTTTCATTTACATATAAATTTGTGGCAAAAAAATTACTACTTCTCTATTTGTTCCGAGGGTGCCGTAAGATGCGTCTGTTTTACTAGGTGGTCCGTCTTTGTAGGTACCATCATCTTACCTATTACTGCAGTCAAATAGTAGGTAGTAGTAATAGTAGTAGGTCAAATAGTAGGCTTTCACTGCCTCGTTCCGATTTAAAGGTTAAAAAAGCTGTTATAATGAAGGCTAATAATTTTCTGCTCACCAGATGTCACTAGTTGATACTGAAGTAAAGTTTTTTGTTACACAAAGTCATTTAAATGAGAAATATGTTTTTAATAAAAGTTTATTAGTTTTGAGAGTATTATATTAATACACAAAATAATGCCTCAGTGGTTTGATCTTTAATTTTTTGCACATTTTTAACTTTTTCTAAATTTTTGTACATTTATGAATATCTGTGGTTTGGTTTATTTATTTTTAATCTTATTAATATAAAATATAGCTAATTGTGCAGAAAGAAACAATAACCTTTACATTTTCCGAACAAATTAACTTCCCCGCTATGAAATCTGTCAAATATTATACCTCACTTTTAAGTGGCGCCACCCTGGTGGCAGAAAATTTGTGAATGCCCTCAATTCAAGGTATACCATCTTAGTCCTCAGAGGTGACAACGTATTTGTAGCCTTATTTGTTTGAGGTTGACTGCATGGTGTCCATGAGCCACTGAGTTTTATAAAAAAAAACTAACGATCCGCCCCGGTTTTTGCACGGATGATTTCTGGATTTCGACAACAGCGCCACGTATCGGGTCTAATTGTGAATCTAAACCATTCACACACAAAATTTCATCAAAATCGGTCCAGCCGTTTAAGAGGAGTTCAGTCACATACACACGGACAGAAGAATTATTTATATAAAGATGGCATAAATTACTAATATATTATTTTATAATGGTATGGCAATTACTAACATATTGTATAAAGACATAGATTACTTGCAGAAGAGGGTCATGAGAGCAATCTATGATTTAAAACCTAAAGAGTATCTAAGGTAAAAGTTTAAGGAAATTAATAAATTAATTACTTTGACTTCTCAATAAATCACAATAATGTTATGTATGTATACAAAAATACACAAAAATATATGTAGTTAAAAAAAAGGGATATTACTATATAAATACCAGGAACAGACACAAGCTAGTAATACCAGTTACTCAAATCGACAGAGTCATGTGTGATGTTTACGCTTGTACAACAAAATCCCAAAAATATACTAAACTTGTGCTCCGCCGAGTACAGAAACTTCAATAAACAAAGATTTTTTAAAAGGGTTATTATAATATTAAGGAATAAAAAAGTTTCTATTTCAATTTTTATTTCTGACGTGGAAACAATGCGTCTCAAACGATAAGCAACATCGATGACGTACTCACCTAGCACTACTAACAAGCGGTGTGCGTTATTGGTTCAATCTGTAGTCTCACAAATGTGGGTGACAGAATATTGCATCATCACCATCATAATTTATGGCAAATCCAATAAAGAAGTGAAAAGTGACAAATGGATACCTCAGAGGCGTTGGCAAAATTAGCAGAGTTAAAGCTAGTAGGGACTTTTCCTAAACCATCATATTCTGGAGATATTGCCGAAACAGTCTTTTACTTTTTCCGAACTTTTTGATAGGCAATAATTTCAATTACGAAAAAGAAGTAAAAATCGCCTGTACAGAGTTTATTGATACTCGTGCAGTAGACTTGGGCATCAACAAATTGCAATAAAATGGCGAGAATATGAAAAATAAGAAATTAATTTCTTTTTGTTAAGAAAACCTTTCTTTCTTTCTGTCTTTCTAGATATTGACGTTCATAGGAGCTTTGAACAAGCTTAATAAAAAGTTTAGACCTTGACTGACTGACTTTAATACCTGTTTGTCTTTAGCGACTCTTTTAGTTTTTAGACCATGTCACTCCTATCGTAACCTGCTGATAATCTTCAACTAAAATAACGTCCAGGTCTAGTGTCTAATCTTAAAATCTAAATAAAAAAAACATAAACAATCATTATAACTACCAAATTAATAAAAATCACCGATACACATCAAACAAAGAATTAAGCATTCTGCCAGGACGAGATGCCGGTTTTGCCAGAAAGCTTTGAAGTATTTAATAAATTATTTTTATTATTATTATTTAAATTAAAATATTTTAATAAATTTATGTTTAATTTATCAGTAGTGTTTTATTTGCGTTCATTGAACAGACTCCATTGAGATATTATGATGTACATTTTCTCATTACAAAAGTCACAATTAAGTGAGCCAATTTTTTTACAAGATATAATGTGCCCAGAACGAAGCGAAGCGAATTTCACCAAAGTTCTCTTTGCAATTGATGAATATTGAAGTTATATATTTCCCTTATATTTCATATAATTTGTCATCTTCTGCCACAGCCATTTTATATAAACAATCAACCCTGTCCTTAGATATTAGCAATAAAATATTTCGAAGTCATTTGGAAGTCCCCAATCACACATTGGAGCAGCGCGGCGGACTAATAGCTCCATAATTCTTTCAGAAATAAAAGGAATCCTGAGCCTTGCATTGGGACGTACAAAGGCTCTAGTTTTACTTTAATTTTAACTTTCAATTAGCATCTCGTTTTCCGTTACAGCCGCACTCTCAGCCACTTATTCCCTCTTCTCCTGGTTAAGCTTTTGAAGTCTATCCAAAATATCACAGGCTACCGAAACGTCTCTACAACCAGAGACACACCAAGCTAAGTGCTTCAAACTATTTTTAGAGTCCGGTTAGGTTAGTATACCGAAATATCTCTGCGAGGGCTCCGCCGAAATAATATAAGCGCAAAACACATCAAATCTTGTCACATAATGAGGTGACACGCAGCATGATAAATCTAGAAAAGAGGAAGTAATGGTACTAGGATTACATACTACAAACATAAGAATATAACTTGTACGAGTAGGTAGTATTATCTTGTCGTTAGAATATTAGAAATTTTCACAAAATACTTAGTGTTATAAAAAGGTTCAGTCGTCAACAAAAGTTTGAGAACCGCTGGTCTAGATACACCTTTTGGTTAAGGCTACGTACTGTGATACTTAATGCTTTAAGTTTGCATCCACCATCGAACGACTATAGTTACACAAACCTTATTTTTAGAATAAGAGTGACAACCGAGCACACAGTCCACCTGATGATAAGTGGATGCTGTGGTCCATAGACATCTACATCTATCCTCAATAAAGAATCAAAATGCAGATGTGTTGCCACCCGTGAGGACTAAGATAGAATTCCTATTTACCAGTAAAAAGGGTCTCCGGTTCTCTACACTCACCATACGAAACACAGCAGTGTTAAGCTGCTATTTTACGCTGGTATTCTGTGAGAGCATTTTTCTTCCCCGGTCGAGCCGACCCATTCGTGCTACAACTATCCTACTTATATAGCTGCAGCATGGCTCTACCACGTATAAACCTAGAACAAACATCCAGTAAACATTCCGTTTACCTTGTTTCCAAAATAAAGTACAAGATAAAATAACTTGCAAATAAAAATAGAAGTCCGAAAGAAAAATTAAAAGGTCGGCGGCAATTGTATGGTTAGTTGTGGATTTTATAAATGAATAAATTATATAGAAAAGAAGTTATTAAGAAACCACTGTCTTACGACCTGGTTTAAATTATGAATCAACGCAGACTGGCTTAACTGCAGCTTATCCTTAAGGAGCCCTGTTTTTTCAATTACCTACTGTTAAACAATAACTGTACAAGGGAAAATATTGTTTTAACTATTTACTGTGATACTCATCATCTAATTAAATTAAAAGATGTTCATTTTTTAAATAGTTATGATTTAGTTGGTTTTAAATAGTTTATTTATAGGTTCAAGTTTATTAACAAAGTCTTAAGATTTACTTAAGCTTGTGGCAATTTATATTTTTAAGTAAGTTATATGAGAAAAATCAACATCATATTCAGAAAATAATATTAAAATATTCTCCTTCTTAATCAGCCTGTAACAGTCCACAAATGAACATGAGTTACTCCCATTGCAGGAGAGATCTTTAATAGATCTCTTACGTGGTAAAGCCTGCAGCTAAGTTTTGGATGTAGCATGAATGGGTCGGTTCGACCTATGTCGGACCTATTCGGTCGGGCTATAAAGCGAGCGAGAGAGTGCGGCGGACGATACTCGCGCCACTCGCTGAGCGCGTGCTACAACACGCAAATGCTATTATAAAATACATCATCATCGTCGTCTGAACTAGACAACAATAATAGTTCTAATGATTCCTCTAAATTCATAACAATACGTGCTCTCAGATCCACACTAGTAGAGAAATGACCACTGGTTCATCTCACGGTGTGTGTTCTGACCGCTAAGCTAGTATCGCTGAGCGCGTATTGCTGAGCGAGTATCGCTGAGCGAGTGTTGTAGTCGCTGCGACAAAAAACAAAATAGTGGAGAGCGAGTTCTCGCCGGCAGTGTAAACGGCCAGCGATCAACGATTAATATACGTGTCTCTTTTACTGACACAGAATCTATATCTTTTGTTCGTTTCTTGAGCGAGAAAATAGTTGATAGCACAAACTAATAAGAAGTGCTAGCGCATAGCTAATCGCTTACTCGCCGGCGCGGTGGTGTGGCATCAAACAGAACAACAACACTTCTTATTTTCATTACGCGATACCTTATTTCAGAATGTAATTGAACTACGACGTAGTAATTCGTAGTAATATTTTAATTATAGATTAATATATGTTAATTATATATTTTATTGTATATATGGAAGATATATATTATTATAATACTTTAATGAGTATATAATTAATTTATATTATACAAGATATTATATTTAAATATATTTTCATGATATATCGAAAAATATATCCTTACTATGATACTATGTATAATTAAATATATTTTAGCAGGTACAATTAAGTTAATCATTTTCGATCTTTGAAAGCTTATATTATATCTTAGGAAATAATAATTGATAGAGAGGTTTAATCATAGAATAAAAAAAATCACGTAAAGGAATAGAAGTTTAATTAAATTATACGAAATCCACACTTTTGAAAAAAAAATTGTATCTAGTTTTAAAAATATATTTTTTATAATATATTTCACCATTATATTTCAAAACATATATTTTTATACAATTTATAGAATTTATATTGCCATATATGTTTCTGATACATATGAAGATTTTAAATATAAAATAATATTAAAATACATAATTTTAAATAAATGATAAAATATAAAATAAAATATATAAAAGATATAAGAGCTAAAATATATAGATATATATCAAATCGGCAAAAATGTATATATTGATTCATATATTTTTCCATTATATATTTCTTCAGTATATGGTTTTTTCACACGGATCGGGTTCATTTAAAATTCCGGTCGGCCCCGGGCGGCGAAATCCCACGCTTCGCCACTGAGTACTGGATGTCTTTTAATACGTTCTGTTGATGCTGTTTCGTCGCCTGTCTGGGTAATTTATATAGGGCTCCTAAATGGCACACCATATAGTGGCGGCGTAAGATAATCCACTATCCTATATCATCCGGTGGGTTGCGTAAGAGACGATAGAGGAAAACTTAAATGGTTTTTAATGCGCTCTTATTAATTAAACTTCCGGACGTTTGAATTATCTGAAATTTTGCACACGAAGCCAATTTCATGGCAACAATCTGGTATCAATGCGTTTGTTCAAGTTTTTTTAACTCTAATATTATTTTTATATAATAAGTCTATACATAAATATGGCTGATGGTAAGTGGATGATGAATCCCATGATCGCATGACACCTTCATATTTTCACGATTAAGAATCAAAATGCAGATGCGGTGTCATCCCTGTGGACTAATATCGAATGTTACCAGTAAAAAGGATTATACGATTTGAATAGCATAGATCCTCATTATTTTTTTCTACTAAAGACTATTTTAGTCTTCTGCTAGACCTAGGGGCTCCAAGAATAAGCGTTTTGACATGCGACTTAACACACCGGGCGGGCGGGTTACCGACAGAGCTGAAACTCTCGCACTGGTTATACTCCTCTCCTCCCCAATTACCAGTCTTCTGGGAATAGGGTTGAGTATTTTGGGTGAATATTTCGCTATCAATGAGTGTTGCAAGTAGGATGCACCGCATGCAATTGAGGTTGTTACCATAACTGAGCATATTCGTGCTAAGCAGGTTAGTACATTATAACTTGAAATACAATTCTTTGAGTATTTATTAACCGAAAAACCTCAAATGCACACGTCCAGTACTCCAGTAGGACGTCTTTTAAGAGCTAATAAAGAAAAAGAAGCCTTATATTAAGGGGATATTGGAGTCTGGGAGATAAAGCAAAATGTTGCAAATTTTTGTAAAAATAAGACTTTGTCTAAATAAAGAAATAAACTATTAGAGGAGAATATTATGATCTTTCTAAGTTAGCTTCTCTATACCCTTTAAACCAGAAAACAGCGGTAAATGAACTGCTGCTTGGCAGCAGAAACAGGCCAGAGGGTGGCCTACGGCTCCTAGGCACAAAACGAGTCCTATAAATATTTTTTTCTATACATAAATGTGACACTGATAATTGTATGTTAAAGTTAAAGTTAAATTTAGAGCCTATATACAAGTCCCACTCATGGGCACAGGCCTCCTTTCATTTCTGAGAGTGTTTTAAGACAAGGTCACCCGTCGCGCTGCCCATATGCGTGTTGGAGAACTTCGCATGTCTTCGAAATATTTTTTTTTATTTCTCAGACATGCAGGTTTCCTAACGATGTTTTCCATCACCGCCGAGGACGTGGTAAATCAGCACTTAAAATTGCAATTAACAATTTCATTGGTGCGAACCCGGGTAGCTCGCTTATTGTGAAATTTACGACGAACGCTTAGCCCTGAGCTACCACGGCTCTATTGTGTGTAAGATATTTTTATTTCAGCACCTTTATCGTATACGTAGAGTCTGAGTAGAGTAGACAACCATTTGAATCGACATTTGCAAAACAGGATCAAAAGAAAAATGAGGAAGTAAATTTGTCTGATGTATAAGTTCTTACATACTTAGACATTTTTGCAAAATAATATGCAGAACACACAAAATATCATATTATATTTGTATTTAAAATATATATTATATATGATTAGTATTTTTTTATTTACTATAATATTGTTTTATTTTTTCACCTATCACATTATTTCCACACGTCCCGGGTTGACTGGGAGATAATACCAAAAGGCATTAAGTCCGCCCTTTGTAATCGTTTTTATTAAGGTGTACAATAAAGTATTAATTAATTAATTAATAAATATTATTAATATTAAAAATATTTGTGGCATTACTAGGGAGAGTTCTACGTTCAGAGGAGGACTTGCAAACTTGTGATTCTGATGATGATACACTTTATTCTTTAAGTTATACACGGAAACTTGATAAATGAACATAACTTAATACCATGCATTTATGTAAATTAATTTATATTGATTGCATAATGTTTTAATGTGTGTTTTATAGTTAAACAAGTCTTTCTATATTATTCATGTACATCTATACTACTTTCTGTGTATAATTTAAATAATAATGTATTTATATTATTATTTAAATTATATATCTTATATTTATTCATTACTACCTACTACTGCCACCCTTTTACTATACCTCTATATTATGTTTTTTCATTAGGTTGGTTACGTATTTTTAAGTAAGGTCGATAACCACGAGAATTTTTAAAAATAAAATATAAGTTACAGCCTATATACGTCCCAAAGCTAGGTACAGGTCTTCTTTCATTTCTGAGAAGGTTATGGACTATTTGTCCTTCGCGTTGTTCCGGTGCGTGTCGGCGGATTTTAAATGACCTCAAAATGTTTTTTTGTAATAGTATTTAGTAATTATAAGAAATTCGTACAAAAAAACTGAATTTTTAGGATACTACCAGATATTCATAAGCTCTCCATTTGTTTGTGATAAGTTTAAACATTCAATTCCTCAGATATATTATAAAAATATTTAATAATAACTCTATAAAATACTTTTTTTTTTATAGAAAAAGGGTAAAAAATGAGTACACACTCCATGATGGCATATGGATACTGTTACCCATAGACATCTTCATCTATTTTCAACTAAGAATCAAAATGCAGATGCGTTGTCACCCCTGAGGGCTAAGGCAGAATGCCTTTGTTCCAGTAAAAAGGGTCTCCAGTTCTCTACTCACCATACGAAACACAGTTGCATTAAGCTGTTATTTTACGGCAGTATTCTGTGAGAGCGTAGTCCTTCTCCGGTCGAGCCGACCCATTCGTGCTTCAACCATAATATAACTGCGGTGGCTCTACCAAGTTTTTTTTTTAAAGTATAAGGGTGGCGAGCGATGCGACACAAAGATATAATATACGATCGATTAAGAATCAAAATGCAGATACGTTGTCAACCGTGAGGACTAAGATGGAATTCCTCGTTTCCAGTAAAAAGGGTCTCCGGTTCTCTACACTCACTATATGAAACATGCTGCTGCATTAAGCAGCTATTTTACGCTGGTATTATGTGAGAGCGTGGTCCTGCCCCTATGATATAGCTGCAGCATGGCTATAGTCCTCAGGGGTGAATACGCGTCTACATTTTGAGTCTTAATCGAGGATATGTACGTGTCTATGGCCACAGCGTCCACTTACCATCAGGTGGACTGTGTGCTTCCATGTCAGCCTGAATCTATTAAGAAAAAATTACATAACTTTCCCGAAAAGCAATAATTGCTACGTTACTGCATTATTAACGATTCTTATAGGAATGAGGAATTTGTCGGACCTAATTTATAGTTAAGTAATGACTTGCTAAAGTAAAATGTTAAATAATGCAAACTGATTTATTTAAAAGCTTTTTTAAAAAGCTCTTTTTATACTGTTTACGTAAAAATTTTTACAAAGCCTGACAAAATTGGCTTTTTCCGCATACAATAGCTTCATTTTGCTTTAAAGGATTTATATAGATCGGTGTTATATCAATAAACATTTAATTTTTCAAAAGTGATAAACAAATATTGTGGGATATAATATTGGGCTACATAATAATGGGTAAAAAATAAAAGTATATTATTCTGGGAACATTAATTGAATTAATAGAACATACATAATATATAATATATAAGTTAAACTATAATTCACTGACATACAAAAATAAATGATATCATCAACATATTTATTAAAAAAAAATAAAAAAAAAGCTTTAGGTTAGATTAGTAGCTGGGCATTTATTGTTTTAATGTAGTTACTATGATTTATTAAATTAATCATATAAAAGTATTTTTCATTATAAAAGTAAAAAATATTTTTTAATTTTAATATACACAGTGTAAAAGTTAACTTTGCTTTATCAATGAAGCTTTTAATAATACTTAAATTTATTTACACTATTAAATAAAAGATGTACATTTAAATTAGCACTCGAAATGTTACTAAGAATATTGAAAGTAAAGTGAGAACACGTGACTTACCTCTGCGTGTACCACCAGTTGCGTCGAGAATGCTAACTCTTGTTCTGCAACGCACTTTTATATAGGACAGGACGCCCGCGCGTCAGCGACGGTCAAACTTTGATAAATGGACGAAATGTTTATCGAGTAGAGCTTCGCTTTGAAATGTTGAGACTCTTAATAGACGTCAACTATTTGCGTAAAAGAATTTCGTATATTTTTATATTATTTCCTGTTTACTACCTAACAGTTTTCATAAAATTCTGAGCCATATTTTAGTAAATTATGTCTTACAAAATTTTCAATAAAATGGCTTCAATAAATAAGTATTGGCTAAATTGAACCTTAGTTATTTCCATAACTGACGAAGAAAATGGTATAAAAATGAAAAGAAAGAAAAAGGAATATAGTATGAATTAGTCAATCTTATTTAAATACACTTTAAATACTATAATAAAAAAATAATAAAAAACTAAAACTAGTAACTTAATTATCATACAGTCCTACTCCCCGCGGTATCGTGCCAAGAACGCTGGCTGCGTTTCCCCGCTGAATGGCTATACTTAGCCTTTGAGCGAGAAAAGAACCAGCCCTCTTATCATCTTATTTAAATTAAATAAATTAATATAATTAATAATAATAATAAACCATCTTGTGGACGTCGTAAGAAGCGATAAAGGGAAACTGAACAAGAAAAATTCTTGATAATTGAATAAAAAATATCAGTTGCCAACCCGCTTGCCATGCGTGGAATCTATGGGGGAGGTCTATTTTAAGCAATGGACTATTGATAGGCGGTAATGGTAATATAATAAATAAATAATTAATAATAAATATAATATAATGAAATACAACTTTATCTAAAATATCAAAAATCTATAAATTACTTTTCTTCACTACTTTTGCTCGGTGTTACTAAGAACACTCCTGCTTTTTTAGATAGTATTCTCTTATAAGGATTGTGAAGTACCAATACGCGGTGCGAGTAGGTATTTTCAAAAATACTCTGTTTCATATCATGATAGAGAGAGTTGCAAGTCTTGGAAGAAATTGCCTGCATTTCCTTTTTGAAATATTGTTTCGGACGATAACGTTTCACCCACCTAAACCTTTTTTACAATATGAGACAATTTTCGTCTCATTAGATTCAGTACATCTTAATCTAGATCTGTACGGTTTTCTTTTTTAGTCATTCAGTTTAATTTAATTTAAAAAAATTCAAATGCTCGAGGAAGTTTTTAAGTCTAAAATATAGATATTGTACGCAATATTTCTTTAAAATAAAAACGTATAGACCATGTTTTCTATTATTACTACATTAACAAATATTAACAAATTATTACTACATTAACAAATACGTTTATTTGTATTTGTTAATCAATAATATAATACGTTTATTAATAATAATATACTACGAAAGGAACTACATACATATTGACAGGGCCACGGGAACGCTTTCGCACAGACCCGCGGCTCCACCAGCGCTGGCCGCCCCATGGCGACCCCTCCTCGGGAGAGGACTATTCCTTCCCATCTGACACCTCACAACACATGGCGCGTCCTCCTTTGCGGCCTCCAACTTCACTTGGGACCTTAAGGGAGACACCTAATTATTGAATACTTTTTCACCAAGGCAGCATGTAAAGAATATCTAAAAATGAAACGGAACAAAATTTTATTCAATATAGAATACATGACTTACTTATTGAAAGTCATTTATGCTTACCACTGGTTCGGAAATATCCTCTATCCCGAAAATAATCAGCAAGAATCAACGGTACATTATTTAAATATTATTTTACAAAATATGTAGTACAATTAAAGGAAACAGTTAGCAAATAATTGTAGCGAACATATCATTTCCAGGGGTTATTATAAGTCATGTACTATAACAATTCGTTTTAAACGAATATTGCTTAATATTAATTTAACAATAAACTTTTTGATAGATAAGCATTTTTTAAGGAATTTGTTTAAAAAAAAGGTGTATAATTTTCCCGATGAAGGTATCACCAACTTTTTGGAGTCGAATAACTGGTATCACTTACTATCTTTACTACTTCTATCACTAACTTTATAACAACTGTTTTTGTTTTAAAGTTTCGTAAATTTACTGAGAAATTATAGTTTATTAATTTATTCTTTTTTTCTTGTCTTAGAGACTCCTTTGAATTTAGATTATAATGGCTCTCTTCTGCGAAACAAAGATCAAGTTTCAATGTTAGTCGCATTTCATGTATAATTATATAGTAATTATATAAGTCACATTTCATGTATAATTATGCTATGGAAATAACTAAAATAAATTAATCTGTTTAAACACGTAATATATTCACGTGTTTTACATTGGGTTTTGTGGAATTAATACATTTTATTTCGTTTACAATTCAAAGTAAATCGTTTACGAGTATGTTAAACCAGTGTACTAATCTTGTTACAGCATTATTAACTAAGTCATATATTAACTGTTGCCGTTTAAGTCTGAAAATTAACCTAAGATGGTTATTCCTTACCAGTTAAGGTAATTCACTAATATAAATTAAGGATAGGTAGGGGTCAAGAATTGAGACCTGTGAAACACCCATAGTTACTACAACCCGGAAAAACTACTGTCATTGACAACAACTGTTGCATCCTGTCACTTAACTATGAGACAATAGATTTAAGCATTATATTCTTTACACCATAATGATGTAGCTTTTTGATTAATGTCTCATGGTGAAAACAGTTGTAGGCCTTCGAAAGGTCACAAAATATTCCCAAAGCATGTTATGAACTCTGCCATTCACAGAAAATATGTTTATCAGAACAAAACCGGCGTTAGTTATCGAGCGACACCTTTGAAAACTTGACTGCTTATTATAAAGAAATTTATTTACGAGTATATTAAAAAGTTAATACTTGAACAATTATTTGTTGGCCATACAAATACTTGTACCGTGCGGGATTTGAACCAGCGGTCCTTAGTGCTGCAACACATTGCTAAGCCACTGCGCCACGGAGCAGTCAATCACCGTGAATGTCTCACTATGAAATTATTTTTCATGGTAAAGCTCATATAAAACTCTACACTTACGGATTCCTACTGTAAATATAAATGAACATCGCACTTTTGACGCTACTCTTGCAAGTCTTTTCACATTATATGTAGAAGATATTTATACCGCCATGTAATGGAAACCATGAGATCATTCTAAGATTTCCCGGAGTCACCTCTGAAACACCCATGGCAGGGATTGGGGAGATGGGGATTCTCGCTCGGATCGCCACCACAGGGCACTTTTTACCTGTCTGTGAGACGCAAAGGAGGGTAATGTGTATCAGCCTATTATGTAAAACAGTGGATGTTATTATAAATTTT